>JAIFGZ020000393.1:1393007-2786015 GCA_019925245.2 Oryza australiensis | reverse complement strand
TTAGTGATATGCCCTAGAGGCAACATGGAGATGTTGGATATCACGTCAATGTTTATGTATTTATGAATAAAGTGTTATTCAGTTCCATGAAATAGACATCTTGTATTGATCAATAAGTACGTGACTTATTTATGAGACTCTTTATGTATCAATCTATTTCTAAACGATCCACGATCATATGTCATATTGTTGGAACAAATATGATTCTAAGATCGGCATGTTTATTGATTGATGATCATGTCTCATAGATCATGGGTATGGAGATACCAAATCAATAAACATGGACATATGTGTTAGAGAACACATTGTTGGATAGACCCACCATGAGACACTACGGGAATCAATGTGCCATTAGTTGGTCTCGGGTAGTGTTGGTACAAAGTCCTTAGACTGAGATCACCATGGATTCCAACATGTGTAGTAGCCTACTTTGGGACTACCAAACGCTATTCCGTGGCTGGGTAGTTATAAAGGTAGTTTTCGGGTTTGCTATGAAACATGGAGTGGGATGTGAGTGATCAAGATGGAATTTGCCCCTCCTTTGGAGAGATATCTCGGCCCCTCGAGGTAATGGATTATGGAAATGCATGGCCATGCTAAGTTGATTGAGGAGTCAATCAACGGACGGATAATCCAATACGGTTCGAGTGAATGGTTAAGCTATTGAAGGGATGGCACACATCTTGCCTATAGCTTAGCGGTATCGTGAGGCAAAGGGATTTGTGTACACATTACAGGTTGAGCCGATATTATATTCTTGTATACTATGGTGTCAATATGTCTTGCTAGGCGCCGCGTGACGGTCGGCTGAGTTGGACTCGAGCCGACGGTCGGCTAAGTTAGACTATAGCCGAACCGAGTATACCGAACCTACGGGTCGCACGCTTAAGGGGATAGAATAGATATTCGAGTTGGACTCGGATACGGCTCGATCGGATAGGGATCCGATCGGATAGAGTCCTATGGGCTTACGACGTATGGGCGGCCAACTCTATGAGATACGGATGAGATCCGATTCAAAATAGAGTCCTAATCGGCCACTAGTCCCGATCGGCCAACTCTATATAAAGGAGGGAGGGGTGGAGAGCTACAATATGTCAATTGCATCGCGTGCAACGAAGTCGTCGAGATCAATCTCCACGGAAACCCTCCCCACTTTCGAGCCAAACCCTAGCCTTGCATCGCGTGCTAGCACACGGGTGTACGGCGTTCGTCCCCGGACGTGTGGATACCGTAGAGCGCTGCTACGTTGCGCGCGTTGATCGGCCGGATCGACGCAATCGGAGCGATCGGCTGTGGTGGAATCGGGCTGCGGTCGGGCGCATCGGAGCGAGGCGTGAGAACGCAGCCGGACGACTCGAATCGGTTGATTGCGAATCGGTGTCTCAGGGAATCGGCTACACGTTCCGGATCGGATTGCCCCGATTGGCTATTCGCTGCACTCTACTCCAATCGGTAACGATCTATCGGCCCTTACTTGCAAGTGTTCTGGTTTGCGCGGTAAAAGTTTATGTTTTCGGCTAGCGTAGCCTCCGCGTAATCCTTCGGTGGTATCGAGCTAATCTTGCTTAGTTCGGGTTTTAGATTGGATCTGAACAAGTTTTGCGCACGGGTTGATTAGATCAATCGGTTCTACGGGATCTGTTGAGGAGAGTTAATGGTAATTGCGTTCCTTGATAGTGTATCGGAACGGCGTAATGTGATTACGTCGAAGCAATTTCCATATAACTCGATTTGAGTTGGAGTTCGAGATAGCGTTCCTTGATAGTGTATCGGAACGGTATAATGTGATTATGCCGAAGCTATCTCGTAGTCCGATCTTGTTAGCTGCCTCGCGCCTACGCAAACCATCTCCCTTGATAGTGTATCGGGACGGCATAATATGATAGTGTATCGGGACCGCCGTGTGCATACCCCCTTATAGGTCGTCTCGGTGCCATAGCTCTGCGATAAGTAGAAAACGTTTCTACGCCTAACTTGTTTTTGCGAGAGAATGCTTTGAGATGGTATGGCCCTATTGTATGTATCGAGATGTATGAGATGCATGTGATGCATGTAATATTCTTTCATATGTGCAATCCTGTAATGTTCTTTCATACGTGCAATGCTTGTAATATTCTTTCACGACCTACGAGTCGATGTAATCTTCAATTAGAGCTTCTATAGTAGTAGCTTAGTTTGAAGAAATCAAGCATTCGGCACTCGAAAGAACGGTGATGAAGATGGAGATCCTCTACACGGCATGGAGATGGAGATCACCATGTGAAGGGGGCCATACTATTTCACTATATGCTATTCTTCTTGCTTTCATATGTGATATGTTTGTTTGATAGGATAGCATCCCTCACAAAATTAAGTAGTAATGATGCCCTTCCAAATGTTGCACCGTCACGTTATGCTCGTCAATGGTGGAGTGCAAAGCGAGTGCCATTCTCTATCATAACACGAGGGGGTATATGTCGGACATATACGGCGGGGAGCATTTGGTTTACTTAACAAGGCTATCAAAACAGTTTTGGGCCTTGGGGCATAGGTTGGGGCCAGGGCATGGAGATGCCACACCAACAACAAGAGACATAGAGATGTGATTAGTAAGGAGTTGCTTACCGATGTTATTAATCTTCTAGCGGTGATGCCAAGGCTCACTAGAAAATTAATTAACATGTGGATCTTGACCCAATACGTAACCTAGAGGGAAGGTGGAAAATACGTAATGGGAGTCTAATGTTAAATTGTTTAACAATAGACATAGCATAAACATTGTGCTAAACTTTGCTTTTACATTTGTAGAATAAATGGCGGCTAATACTACACCCGAGTACCTTTAATTTGCGATCTATTCTCAAAAAGGAAAAATTAAATGGAACAAACTTTATGGATTGGTATCGCAACTTGAGAATTGTTCTCAAGCAAGAGCGTAAGGAGTACGTTCTTGAAGTACCCTATCTGAGGATTTGCCAAATAATGCCACTTTGCAATGCACGGAGAGCTTACGAGAAGCACACTAATGATGCCCTAGATATAAGCGTTGTCTCATGCTTGCTACAATGTCCCAGCTTGAAGCAATATGAGAGCAGCGATGCTCACACTATTATTGAGGGACTACGTGGCATGTTTGAGAACCAAGCTCGGGCCGAGAGGTTCAACACCTCAAAGTCCTTGTTTGCGTGCGAGCTTGTTGAGGGGAATCCGTCGGTCCGCATGTGATAAAGATGATTGGCTATATCGAGAGTCGGAAAAACTAGGTTTTCCCCTTAGCCAAGAGTTGGCTGCGATGTGATTCTCCGGTCGCTCCCTCAGAGCTTGAGCCATTCATATTAAACTATCACATGAACAATATGGATAGAACCTTGGCTGAATTGCATGGGATGCTAAAGACAGTGAGGAGAGTATCCGAAGAACGGTCATCATGTGATGATGATGCGAAGGCTAAGCGCAAACCACTGTCAAGAAACTTTGCACTAAGAGGAAGTTAACTCCCGATGAGATCGCGAGTGCCTCCAATGCAAAGAAGGGCAAGAAGGGTCGGCGGCATCGGATGCCGTTTGCTTCTACTTGCAAGGAGACAGCCCTTTGGAAGAGGAACTGCAAGAAGTACATGGAGGATCTCAAAAAGAAGCAAAGTACGACTTACGCTTGGTATTAATGTTATAGACATTAATCTTGCTACTTCACCTACGACTCTTGGGTATTTGATACCGGATCGGTAGCTCATATTTGCAAATCGTTGCAGGGAATGAGAAGAAGTAGAGGATTGAGAAGGGGCGAGGTGAACTGCGCGTCGGCAATGGAGCAAGCGTTGCTACGATTCTTTGTCGGCACAGTACCACTTCATCTACCTTCGGGATTAGTTTTGGAATTGAATAATTGTTATTGTGTTCCAACACTATGTCAAAACGTTATTTCCGCTTCATGTTTGCAAGCGGAAGGATATGATTTTAGATCAATGAACAATGGTTGTTCAATGTATCTCGAGATATGTTCTATTTTCATGCTCCATTGGTGAATGGATTATACGTTTTGAATCTTGAAGCGTCTCCCATCTATAACATTAATACGAAAGGCAACTCTCTAATGATATAAACCCCACGTTTATCGGCATTGTCGCTTAGGCCATATAAATAAGAAACGCATGGAGAAGCTCCATAAGGATGGATTGCTTCACTCTTTTGATTTTGAATCATTTGAGACATGTGAGTCTTGTTTACTTGGTAAGATGACAAAGGCACCTTTCACGGGCACGTGAGAGAACAAGTGACTTGTTGGCACTCGTACATACGATGTATGTGGACCAATGAGCTCAACGGCCGAGAGGTGGTTATCGGTACTTCATTACCTTTACCGATGACTTTAGTAGATATGGTTATATCTACTTAATGAGGCATAAGTCCGAATCCTTTGAAAAGTTCAAAGAATTCCAGAATGACGTACAGAATCATTTAGGGAAAACAATCAAGTTTCTACGATCGGATCGTGGAGGGAATACTTGAGCCAAGAGTTTGGTAATCATGAAAGATTGTGGAATTGTTCCACGATTGACTCCGCCGGGAACTCCACAATGGAACGGAGTGTCCGAACGGAGAAATCGCACCTTGTTGGACATGGTGCGGTCGATGATGAGCCAAAGTGATCTTCCGTTATCTTTTGGGGATATGCTCTTGAAACATGCGCTCACACTAAATAGAGTTCCATCTAAGTCGAGTTGAAAAGACACCATATGAGATATGGACGGGGGCAACCCCCTAGTTTGTCTTTTCTCAAAATTTGGGGATGCGAAGCTTATGTAAAACGTTTACGATCGACAAGCTCACACCCAAATCGACAAGTGCTTCTTTGTGGGATATCCTAAGGAAACTAAGCGATATTACTTTTATAATCGGGAACAAGGCAAAGTGTTTGTCGCGACACGGTGTCTTCTTGGAGAAAGAGTTTCTTTCAAGAAGGGTTAGTGGGAGCAGGGTGCATCTTGAAGAAGTTCAAGAAACACAAGAAAATGTTTCGGCGACCACGGAACCACAACGGGAGGAGCAAAGAGTTGCGCCACCGGTTGTAGATACACCGGCCCACGGAGTGCGAAAGATCACGTCGTGCGCCGACAGTACACAGTGCGGAACAACATGATATATTGTTGTTGGACAACGATGAACCTAAGACCTATGAGGAAGCGATGGTGGGACCCGATTCCAACAAGTGGCTTGGAGCCATGAAATCCGAAATAGAATCCATGTACGACAATCAAGTTTGGAACTTGGTTGATCCACTGATGGTGTCAAAACCATTGAGTGTAAATGGGTTTTTAAGAAAAGGCCGATATGGATGGAAATGTTCACATCTATAAGGCGCGATTGGTGGCGAAAGGTTTTAAACAGATTCAAGGAGTTGATTATGATGAAACCTTCTCGCCCGTCGCAATGCTTAAATCTATTCGGATTATTCTAGCGATTGCTGCATATTTCGATTATGAGATATGGCGATGGATGTCAAAACGGCTTTCCTAAATGGAAACCTAAGCGAGGATGTATACATGATACAACCTCGGGGTTTTGTCGATCCAGAATCGCTGGAAAGATATGCAAGCTACAGAAATCCATTTATGGATTGAAGCAAGCATCTCGGAGTTGGAATATTCGTTTTGATGAAGTAATCAAAGGGTTTGGTTTCATCAAAAATGAAGAAGAGGCCTGTGTTTACAAAAGGTCGGTGGGAGCGCAATGTATTTCTAATCTTATATGTGGATGACATATTACGATTGGAAATGATATCCCTATTCTAGAATCCGTCAAGTCTTCATTGAAAAATAGTTTTTCCATGAAAGACTTAGGGGAGGCAGCATACATATTGGGCATTCGGATCTATAGAGATAGATCCAAGAGGCTAATTGGATTAAGCCAAAGTACATACATTGACAAGGTGTTGAAAAGGTTCAACATGCATGATTCCAAGAAAGGTTTCTTGCCCATGTCACATGGCATTAATCTTAGCAAGAATCGGTGTCCTCGGACACATGATGAGCGGAATAAGATGGGTATGGTTCCATATGCTTCGCAATTGGATCCATCATGTATGCCATGCTTTGTACATGCCCGAGATGTCTCGTACGCTTTGAGTGCTACGAGCGGATACCGATCGAGATCCGGTGAAGGTCACTGGATTCGTAGTAAAGAATATCCTTAAGTACTTGAGAAGAACTAAGGATATGTTCCTAGTCTATGGAGGTGAAGAAGAGCTCGTTGTAAGTGGTTACACCGATGCTAGCTTCCAAACGGACAAGGATGATTATAGATCGCAATGCGGGTTCGTGTTACGCACTGAACGGAGCGCGATCGGCTGGAAGAGTTCCAAGAAGGATCTGTTGCTGATTCTACAACGGAGGCCGAGTACATTGCTGCTTCGGAAGCTGCAAAGGAGGCTGTTTGGATCAAGAAATTCGTTTCGAGCTTGGTGTGATGACTAGTACGACTGGTCCAATGCCTCTCTATTGTGACAATAGTGGAGCCATTGCGCAAGCCAAGGAGCCGAGGTCACATCGGAAGTCCAAACACATACTTCGGCGATATCATCTCATCCGCGAAATTGTGGACGAGAGGTGATGTCAAGATATGCAAAGTGCACACGGATCTCAACATAGCCGATCCGCGACAAAACCTCTCCCTCGGCGAAGCATGAGGCGCACACAAGAGCAATGGGTATTAGATACTTACATGATTGACTCTAGTGCAAGTGGGAGATTGTTAGTGATATGCCCTAGAGGCAACATGGAGATGTTGGATATCACGTCAATGTTTATGTATTTATGAATAAAGTGTTATTCGTTCCATGAAATAGACATCTTGTATTGATCAATAAGTACGTGACTTATTTATGAGACTCTTTATGTATCAATCTATTTCTAAACGATCCACGATCATATGTCATATTGTTGGAACAAATATGATTCTAAGATCGGCATGTTTATTGATTGATGATCATGTCTCATAGATCATGGGTATGGAGATACCAAATCAATAAACATGGACATATGTGTTAGAGAACACATTGTTGGATAGACCCACCATGAGACACTACGGGAATCAATGTGCCATTAGTTGGTCTCGGGTAGTGTTGGTACAAAGTCCTTAGACTGAGATCACCATGGATTCCAACATGTGTAGTAGCCTACTTTGGGACTACCAAATGCTATTCTAATGGGTAGTTATAAAGGTAGTTTTCGGGTTTGCTATGAAACATGGAGTGGGATGTGAGTGATCAAGATGGAATTTGCCCCTCCTTTGGAGAGATATCTCTGGGCCCCTCGAGGTAATGGATTATGGAAATGCATGGCCATGCTAAGTTGATTGAGGAGTCAATCAACGGACGGATAATCCAATACGGTTCGAGTGAATGGTTAAGCTATTAAAGGGATGGCACACATCTTGCCTATAGCTTAACTGGTATCGTGAGGCAAAGGGATTTGTGTACACATTACGAGTTCGAGCCGATATTATATTCTTGTATACTATGGTGTCAATATGTCTGCTAGGCGCCGCTGTTGCAGTGTCGGCTGAGTTGGACTCGGCAGCGATCGGCTAAGTTAGACTATAGCCGAAACCGAGTATACCTGAACCTACGGGTCGCACGCTTAAGGGGATAGAATAGATATTCGAGTTGGACTCGGATACGGCTCGATCGGATAGGGATCCGATCGGATAGAGTCCTATGGGCTTACGACGTATGGGCGGCCAACTCTATGAGATACGGATGAGATCCGATTCAAAATAGAGTCCTAATCGGCCACTAGTCCCATCGGCCAACTCTATATAAAGGAGGGAGGGGTGGAGAGCTACAATATGTCAATTGCATCGCGTGCAACGAAGTCGCCGAGATCAATCTCCACGGAAACCCTCCCCACTTTCGAGCCAAACCCTAGCCTTGCATCGCGTGCTAGCACACGGGTGTACGGCGTTACGTCCCCGGACGTGTGGATACCGGTAGAGGCGCTGCTACGTTGCGCGCTTTGATCGGCTCGGATCGGCTGCAATCGGAGCGATCGGCGTAGTGGAATCGGCTGCGGTCGGGCGCATCGAGCGAGGCGTGAGAACGCAGCCGGACGGCTCGAATCGGTTGATTGGCGAATCGGCGTCTCTCGGGAATCGGCTATACATTCCGGATCGGATTGCCACGATTGGCTATTCCGCTGCACTCTACTCCAATCGGTAACGATCTATCGGCCCTTACTTGCAAGTGTTCCTGGTTTGCGCGGTAAAAGTTTTTGTTTTCGGCTAGCGTAGCCTCCGCGTAATCCTTCATGTACGAGTGGGTCGTTATGACATTTGGGTTGGCGAGCAACTTACCCAAGGGCCATGAATTACATTTTCCATGATATGATCGGCTCTCTGGTAGAGATTTATATTGATGATGTCGTTGTCAAGTCCAGGGAAGCAGAAAATCACATAGCCGATCTTAAGCATGTTTTGGAGCAGACAAGGAAATATGGACTTAAGATGAATCCATTGAAGTGCGCATTCGGCGTATCGACCGGATAGTTTTTAGGGTTTCTTATTCACGAAAGAGGAATTGAGGTTACACCAAGGAGCATCAATGCTATCAAGACAATACAGCCTTCGAAGGACAAGAGACAATTACAATCTTTGATCAGCAAAATCAACTTTATCAGGCGATTCATAGCCAATCTTTCAGAGAAGATGGAGCCGTTCACACCACTGCTTCGGCTGAAGGCCGATCAAGCATTCCTTGGGGGGCAGAGCAGCAGAAGGCATTGGATAATATCAAGGATTATTTGAGCTTGCCTCCAGTTTGGTTTCTCCATAAAAAGGGATACCATTCAAGTTATACCTATCGGCCGACGACAAGTTAATCGGCTCGGTTTTGATCCAAGAGGTCGAAAGGAAGGAAAATGGAATCTTTTATCTCAGCCGACGGCTGTTGGATGCAAAAAACGAGGTATTCACCCGTGGAGAAGTTATGTCTTTGCCTGTATTTTTCATGTACCAAGTTAAGGCATTATTTGTTGTCTAATGAGTGCACGATAGTTTGTAAAGCCAATGTAGTCAAATATATGCTATCGGCTCCAGTGTTAAAGGGACAAATTGGAAAATGGATTTTTGCTTTAACAGAATTTGATTTAAGATACCAGGCACCCAGGGCAGTTAAAGGACAAGCTATATCCGATTTCATAGTGGAACACATGGATAACTCAATCGGCTCAGTGGAATTCATGCCTTGGACGTTAACATTTGATGGCTCGGTTTGCACAAATGGCTGCGGTATCGGCTTGGTAATTGTATCCCCAAGGGGGCAAGCTTTGAATTTGCATTCTCAATCAACCCCCATGCCACAAACAACCAAGCCGAATACGAAACAGTACTCAAGGGATTGCATCTTCTCAAAGAGGTTGAAGCCGACGCCATCGAGATCATGGGGATTCACGTTGGTCGTCGGCCAATTGTCGGGGAATATGAATGCAAAAATGATGCGGCGATGATCTATTATCAACAATGCCGAGACTTGATGGACGGTTTTCAGCTAGTCGCATTAAAGCATATCCCCAGGGAGCAGAACACAGAAGCTAATAATTTAGCTCAAGGGGCATCGGGTTATCGGCCAATGACAAAGGATATCAAGATAGAGGTTGCTGCCATGACGTAGACGATTGGAGGTTTGAGGTCTATAATTATTTACAAAACCCTTCTCAATTGGCTTCCGAAATTACGATACAAGGCTTTGAGATATGTTTTGCTTGATGAAGATTTATATTACGAACAACGATTGATGGTGTGTTTTTAAAGTGTCTCGGTGCCGATCAAGCCAAAGCGGCTATCGGAGAAGTGCATGAAGGAATATGTGGCACACACCAATCGGCTCACAAGATGAAGTGGTTGCTTCGAAAAGCAAAGTATTTTTGGCCAACGATCTTTGGAAGATTGTTTCAAGTACTATAAGGGTTGCCGGGACTCGCGAGATTTGGAGCTATACAGAGCACCGACATCGGCTATGAACCCAATCATAAAGCCTTGGCCGTTCGGAGGATGGGGAATTGATATGATTGGCCAGATCCACCCACCCTCGAGTAAAGGGCACAAATTTATATTGGTGGCAACCGATTATTTCACGAAGTGGGTGGAAGCAATTCCTCTTAAGAAAGTCGATTCTAAGGACGCAATCGAGTTTGTTAAGGAGCATATCATATACCGATTCAGCGTTCCTCAAACCATAACAACAGACGAGGGATCTATCTTCATATCGGATGAGTTTGTTCAAGTTGCTCAATTCGTCGCCGTATTACGCTCAGGCCAACGGGCAAGCAGAAGCTTCAAATAAAAGCCTAATCAAGCTGATAAAGAGGAAGATCTCTGAGTGTCCCAAGCAATGGCACAACCGATTAGCCGAATCACTTTGGGCCTATCGATGGCATGCCACGGATCTATCCAAGTCCCTCCATATAAAT
The DNA here is from genome assembly GCA_019925245.2 of Oryza australiensis. Lineage (NCBI taxonomy): Eukaryota > Viridiplantae > Streptophyta > Magnoliopsida > Poales > Poaceae > Oryza > Oryza australiensis. The sequence continues at coordinate 2,775,571 of JAIFGZ020000393.1, read as the reverse complement.
TGGTCTACGAGCATGAAGCAGGTCCTACCATGGGAAAACATCATCGGCTCAAGATGGATTCAGCTGCAAGATCAGCTCACAGCTGATGATTACTACAATTTGATGGTAGATGAATCAGAGGACCTGGTTTCATCATGGATGAGGGCTTTGGAAAAGTGACAAGGGATAAGGAACGAGTAGCCCGTCATTATAACAAGAAAGTTGTGCCTAAGTCTTTTGAAGAGGGAGAACTCGTTTGGAAATTGATACTGCCGATTGGATCAAGAGATAATAAATTCGGCAAGTGGTCACCTAATTGGGAAGAACCTTTCAAGATCCACAAATGCGTCTAAGGGGGCCTACATGTTAGAAGGATTGGATGGAGAAGTATTTGGAAGGGCTCTAAACGAAAAATATTTGAAGAAATACTACCCAAGCATTTGGATCAATTCATGATTCGTGTGTTCTTGCCGATTCGTGCTAGCCGATGTCTTGACTTGTGCAAGCATCGCCTTTAGGTCATTTTCACGCTAAGTTTTTTCCCCTAGTTTTCTACAGATCGGCTAAGTTTGGCCGACCACGACGACAGCTGGTAGAAGTTGCGGATTTCATAATTTTGTCGACATCACGGACATCTACAAAATTAGGGGGGCATATATATACAGCAATTGAAAAAACGGGGGGCATATATATACAGCAATTGAAAAAACAGATATCAAGAATTTTTTCAAGTTTTTGAAGCTAATGTGATCGGCGATCGGACATCGGCAATCGATTGTTGAGTGAGGACGGTTTCAGCCGATTACAAAAGGTGGAAAATGTTAGCCGATTACAAAAGATAGTTACAATTTTTTGACCTAGTTGGCTATTACAATCGGCTCATTGTTTGAGAAAATCTGCTATAGCCGGATAGTGCCTTGCGCCTGATTTCATCGACTTCCTCGATGAACTTGGCATTGGCTGCATTGTCTCCGGCCACCGGCTTCACTGCCTTCGTCAAGTCCGTAAGGTAGGACACGACCGCCATGATTTTGAATCGCTTGTCTTCAATTTCCTTCGGCAAGCCGGCCATGTACTCCTCTTGGATGTCAATCTCATTGGTGACTTGGATAAGATCGGCTACCGGTTGATCCCTGCGCGTGCGAAGGTGCTCAAGTTTGGCAGCTGGCTCCGTCTTCAAGATATCAAATTCGGCCTTTTTCGCCTTGATTTCCTCTTGATTCGACTTGATGGCGGCCATCAGTGATTGGTTTGATCGGCGATCGCAATGCGCTGTTGAGCTCGCTCGTACTTCAGCTGATGCGCCTCGAGGAACGTGGCTGGCACGATCGCGTCGGCTAAGGCGTCTGGAAGCCGCGCTTGAATATCTTTAAACCCGGAGCGAATGGGGCCGCAATCTGCTACCAGCGTGTCCAAAGACACTTCTAGCCGATTGTCGATATCGGCCAATGCAACTCGGAGGTCCTCGTCCAGCGGCACCAGAGCTTTGTCGCCTCCTTCCTCTGGGTCTACGAACTCCGACAAGTCGAAGCCCAGAAGATCAGCTACGTTCTGCGAGGAAAATAATAGTTAAAAGATGGGCAAGGGTCGTCAAGCCAATTATACAGAGTGAATAAGACTTATTGGGATTACCGAGGCAGAAGTAATTTCTTCATCGGCTTGGCCGTCACCTGCAGCTGACGGTGTACGTTCGGCATGGCCGCGCCGCCGGCAGACGGAGTACGTTCACTTGACTCTGGGAGGCGGGCGTCGGCGCACGTGGAGGCTAAAACGAGTTGGTTTTAAAATCGGCTAATGAACGAGGGATGCAAGTTGAAGTTGCTTACCGATGGAAGGGGAGCCGATTTCTTCTTAGTGGCCAGCTTTTTCCTCTGCTAATGTAAAGATATGGTGAGAGAATGACGAATGAAAAGCATTGAAAGAACAAGTGCTGAGGTTATGTACCGCCATTGGACAAACAGGATGCCTTGGGGGACTTGGTGTTTTTTGGATGGATGCCTCGTCGGCTGATGGTGTCTGTGCATATCTTTCCAAGCTCGATTTGGCTGCAGCTGTGTCAACTACGTCTGTCATCTCTTCGTCCTCCACTTCCTCGTTAAGCACTGGTTCGACGTTTGGATCAATCGGAGAGAGGTCGTCGGCTGGAGTTGGTTTCGCTTTCTTCGCCGCTCATTTTTTCTTCTCGGCAGCAGGAGTAGCGGCAGCCGATGGTTGTGCCCTCTTCGTCCGACGGAGGGCTCACGAGTTTGGCCATGGAGAAGCGTGCCCACCTTTGGCGCGTTGAAGCCGATGATGGATAGAGCTAGTCCACAACCGCCTGGCAGGATCCCGAGCGCATAGGTGATTGCCACTCCTGTGTTGCTGACGTGAGGAGGGGAGTTGTCAATTGTCTGCAACAAGAAATGGTTTGTTAGCCGAGGGCACAAGTATTAGCCGATGGAGAGAAAGTATTGAAAGTTAAAAGTGCTTACCGATGGAACCAAGTCCGGGTCGATGACTGGTACATCAAAGCCGATTGGTGGAACATGTGTTGTTTCCATTCATTCCACCATCGGCGAAGATAGCCGATCTGGACACCGCCGATCAATTCTACCAATGCTGCCCAAGGGAGGACCAGGAATGTTGAGCGATCGATGCATCATAACGTTCTTTGTCAATTTTTCCCCTTGGTTGGATCTTGTCGGTAAAGTACTAGGCGATTGGCAGCTGTCCCATTCCAAGTTGCCGTGCGCCACCATTGGGTGATAGAATTCATAAGTCTTGATGATGTTGCACCCCGGTGGATGCCGACGGGGAGGATGCATGAGGTGATGGCTGTGACAAATATTTCCCTCGGCTTAGTATATTCTTTGGAGTCAAGCTCATCTAGCCGAAGATTGTCTGGTTGTTCAAACTTATCAAAATCTGTGTAGGCAAACCACATCTTGGAGATATTTGGGAAACCACGTATAGATGATCAAACCACTCCTTGAAGTCGTGGTACTTAGCTTAGACCCGGGTAAGTAGTAGCGGATTCCCCATGACATACATCGCGAAGTTGTCTGCTCTTCATCATCTATGATTCTCGGCTCCAGCAGAGGAAAATCGGCTTCAAGCGGAGGAGACAGCTTAGCAACTTTGTACAGATGGAGGTTGAGCCAGAGTTGTAATAGCCACCATGGCCCTCCTGTGCCGATGGTTTGTTAGAGGCCAGCCGAGCCAAAGCTGTGCCCAACACTTGGTATAGATAGCCGAGCAGGTATTTGCCTAGGGGGATCTTCTTTTTTGCCACCAAGGCTTCGGCTATATGTTGCCAATTGCTGGTTGGATCGCAGCTCGATCCACAAAAGATGAATTTCTCCAACCACATTAGAAGGAAGGCTGTGTGTTCCCTGTCAGAGATCGGCCCATCAATCATGTTCATAGATTTGAAGCCGCTCCAGCCGCCGATACTCTTTGTCTTGAAGATGTGCTAACATTTTATTTGGAGGTCATTGGGGCTGAGTGGAAGTGATGTCTAGACCGGTGATCATAGCCACATCAAAGAGGGTTGGCGTCATCGGCCCTTGCCTAAATAGAAAGGCGTTGAGGGTATCGGACCAAAAGTAGCTTGCAGCCGATAGAAGGGATTCATGCTTAGGGATATCGGCTATTGTCTGTCCTAAACATTGGTCTATCCCAAGTTCAGTCCAGTGAGCTTGTTTCCTAGCCGACATCCTAAGGTACCAAGCCGACCAAGATTTGTCAGTTGATGGCCAAGATTTGAAAGCACTAGTCTAATATGATAGATCTGGGGTTGAGAATTTGTAGGGGATCCGATTGGTTTCAGCGTTGATAAGCTCACTAGGATCCAAGTTACCGATCGGCCCTAAGAAATACTGGTTTGGGTGGTTGAGGTCTAGGATCACGATTTGATGAGACAAGTGCTACAGGGTGCAGAAAAAAACAAAGAAATTACGAGAAAGCGCAATGATTAAATCGTGAGAAGAAAAGGAGCAGAGTCAATTGGGATTTACCTCAGGGAAGAGCTATTGCGGCGTGTCGGTAGGAGTGCTTGAAGACACCATTGGTGGGGGGAATCGCCGCCTTGCGGGGTTCACCAGAAGGATTTGTATTCTGGGTTGCCGGAATCGTCGAGGAGTCACCGGGGAAGAAGAAGGGTTTTTGTTGGCTAAGGCTTGAGTGCGCAAAGTGACAGCGTGGCTCGTTTCGGCGCCAGGCGGGCAATATATAAAAGAGTTTTTTCGAGCAGCTGAAACGAAATTGAACGAAAGGTGTGCTGGAATTTGAAAAAAGCGGCAAATCCACGATATTATCTTATCACGGACTTGGGGGGCATGTGTTAACGACCAAATTTGGTAACCAAATCCTTAAGCCCAAGCCAAGATTGGAGCAGGATCAGATCGGGAAAGTGATCTGTAGAGAAAATGAGACCGCGTTGGCTATGATTCAATCGGCAGGGAAACCGGTCGGCTAAGGCCAAACGGTGGGAACAGCCGATAGCCGATTCCGATTCGGAGAGGAAGATGGGATCGTTTCCGGTGGAAAGCTTGAAGATAAGTGGTAGATTCGGTTTCCAAATTGCGCATTAAAGATATTGCCATCTATGGATAGAGTCCTGTAATGGCAATTGTACATGTAAATTAGGGGGTTTGTTTAGATATTCCTATTGTGATGCGATATGGGGACTGTATCTCGAGATATTGTCGTATTTTAAATAGTAGATTAGATAGAAACCGTGGTTCACACGGATAATGTTATTCTTGGGTATAAGTAGGACCCAAGACCCCTGTAAATGACATCATCACAATCAATACAATCTTGGCGCATCGCCTCTCATTTTCTTTTAGACGAGTTCTTGATCCGGCTTTGGGCTGCATCGTTTTGACCCCAGATTAAGGTAAATGCTTGTCATTAGTGGTTTAGTTCGTCGAATCTAGTGCTTCCATCATCATGACACTCTAGGTTTGATGCTTTAGACCGCGCAAGTTATCATATACGACATATAATCTAGAACAATGTCTACATCTATCTTGTCATCGGCTTGTTCTTCTCAAGAAGCAACAACAGATAGAGCTAGATCTAGATGTTGGTCTGGATTATATGCTGTATCCACCGTCTCGAGGGGTTTACATCGGTCTATTTAGATATGATGCTATCTTTTTGTACTTAATGCTGCATCATCTATGATCTGTTAAGTCGCTTTTAGAAGTATTATGATCTATTCGGCTAGATGTAAATTTGTAGAGACAGTGCCGGGGTTTCAGTCAGCCTTACCTGTTTTAATATTTCTTTTAGTATTATTTGCTATTAGATTTATTAGAGCCACCTCTTATATTAAGATCTTAATCTGGTCAAATACTTTAAATTGGTATCAATCTGTGTGCACTAGCCGATAGCCGATTGATCTAGGTTTAACTCGTTTAGGTCAGATTAATATCTTTTCATAAGAAGTATCGGAGTACTAGCCGATCCACAGTTAGGTCTATAGTATCGGCTAGGCCATGAATGCATATATTTATTATCCTAGTGTATATTTAGATTTAGTGATTTATACTGTCTTGCTGTAGCCGATCTATCCCAATCACTTAGTTTAAATATGCTTTGGGATAACAGATATATGTAAATTTGTTTCCTTAGGCGATCCGGTAGGATCTAACCCTAACCTTAACGCATATCTCGTTTGTTTCTTGTTGGTTGACAGATCAAACCAATCGGCACGCTGTTTACATCGATTGACCAAGAAAGGACTCGCACGAGTTAAGCAGATCTCCCAGCCGGCGGCGCGTGAGAGTTTTTCTCATCAACACCAATCGGCCAAAACAGTCCCTGGCACAGAGCAAGAAGACAAGGCCATAGTTGACAAAGTTCATGCCATTAAAGATTCAGCAATAGCAGCCATAGATAACTTTTTGGGGATGTAATAGGATAAAACTCTCAGAGCTCTAAGCACTTGTAATCTGTAACTGGTATCTTGCCTATGTATATATGACTTTGCAATCGGCTTTATGCGTCCTTAATCCAATCACATGCCTTTTTGCTGGTTCAGTTATTCCCAAGTCTTGAATGCCTCGAAAATGTTGAAAAATCCCCAAAAATTTGAAGTCTTCTTATAGTTGAATCCATATGCGATATTGTATATGCCCCCCTAATTTTGTCGATGATGTCATCAGCATTGATAAAATTATTAATCCAACATTTGTCGGCTAGATTGAGCCGATTTGGAAAGATCAGAGGGGAAAAACTTAGAATAAAAACGTCCTAAAGGCGATGCGTGTATCTGTACAACACATCGGCTAACATGAATCGGAAAAACCTTAGCCGAATCACGAGTTGATCCAAAAGCTGGGATAATATTTCTTTAGGTACTTGCCATTGAGAGCCCTCCCAAATACTTCTCTGTCCAATCCCTGTAACCTGTAGGCTCCTTTAGAGACGCATTCGTGGATCTTGAAAGGCCCTTCCTAGTTAGGTGACCACTTGCCAAATTTGTTATCCCTCGATCTGATCGACAGTATCTGTTTCCAAACCAACTCGCCATGTTCAAAGGATTTTGGTACAACTTTCTTGTTGTAATGACGAGCCATCGTTCCTTGTCCCTAGTCACCTTTTCAAATGCGTGCACCCTTGATAAAACTAGGTCTTCTGATTCATCCACCATGAGATTATAATAATGATCGACTGTTAGCTGATCTTGTAGTTGAATCCTTCTTGAGCCGATGATGTTCTCCCATGGCAGAACTGCTTCATGCCCATAGACCAATGTATATGGAGGCACCTGGATGGATCCATGGCAAGCCATCCGATAAGTCCACAATGATTCGGCCAATCGACTATGCCATTGCTTTGGGTACTCAGCGATCTTTCTCTTTATCAACTTGATCAAACTCTTATTTGAAGCCTCTGCTTACCCGTTAGCCTGAGCATAATATGGTGAAGAATTTAGCAGCTTAATCCCCATGCTGTCGGCAAACTGAACAAACTCGTCGGAGACAAAGATACATCACTGATCCATAGTGATAGTTTGAGGGACACTGAATCTGTATATAATGTGCTCCTTCACAAATTCGATTGCATCCTGAGATTCAACCTTCTTCAAGGGAATTGCTTCCACTCACTTGGTAAAATAATCGGTTGCCACCAATATAAATTTGTGCCCTTTGCTTGAGGGTGGATTAATTTGGCCGATCATATCGATTCCCCAGCCTCTGAACGGTCAAGGCTTAATAATGGGGTTCATAGCCGATGCTGGCGCCCTCTGGATGGCTCCAAACTTTTGGCAGTCTTGGCAGCCCTTGTAATATCTGAAACAATCTTCCAGCATAGTCGGCCAAAAATACCCTGCTCTCCGAAGTAGCCAATTCATCTTATGAGCTGATTGATGCGTGCCACAGATTCCTTCATGAACTTCCCCGATAGCCACTTTGGCTTGATCGGCACTTAGGCACCTGAGCAACACGCCATCGATCGTCCGATAGTATAAATTTTCATCGAGCAAAACATATCGTAGAGTCTTGTAACGTAATTTCCTTGAAGCCAACTCGGACGGATTTTGTAAATAACTGTAGACTTCATATCTCCAGTCATCGGCTAACATGGTTGCGATCTCTATTTCGATTTCTTTCATCATCGGCTTATAGCCTGATGCCCCTTGAGCTAGATCATTGGCCTCTAAATTTTGCTCCCTGGGGATGTGTTTCAAGGTTACTAACCGAATACTGTCCATTAATTCTTGGCATTTCTGATAATAAATCATCAGTGCATCGTTCTTGCACTCGTACTCTCCTGATAGCTGGCTGATGACTAACAGCGAATCGCCCATTATCTCGATGGCGTCGGCTTCAACTTCCTTGAGCGGTTGCAATCCCTTGAGCACGACTTTATATTCGGCTTGATTGTTTGTTGCCTTTTTCTCATGTTTGTTGCTTCTTATTTGCCGGTCGGTTGCATAAAGTTAGTTGTGAACAATTCCTCTCGGTGTTTGTGAAAACTGAATGGTTTGGATTTTCGTTGGAGGGAAAAGTCTCGAAGTCTAGGGTTAGGAATTTTTTTTTAAAATAGAATCGGAAAGGGATGCGGATTTATGAAGATATGTATTTGAGAAATAAAATATTAATTGGTGATTATGGAAAATTAATTAGGAAATAAAATAGACAATAAAATATTTTAAGGGATTTACATGAAATCTAGGAAATTTTTGGAATTAAAAATAGTGAATTATGAATTTAGGAAAAGGGATTTAAATAAATATGGAAATATATATTTTAAAATAAATAATGGTGATGAAAAGTTTGAAAATATATTTTTAACTAATTTTGGGAATACCATATGTTTATTTGGGATTTATAGAGTGAAGGAAAAATTAGAAATGGAAAATGGGGTGGAAAATCGCAAAAATCGGAAAACGCACTGTTCATTGCTCATCAACCGCTCGACGCCGACGCCCCGGCCGCGCGCCCCGCGCGTCGCCTGCCGTACCGCGCCCGCGCCCGCACGCGCCACGCGTCGGCCCCGCTACCCGCGCACCCCGCGCCTCGGCCCCGCCCGCGCCCGCGCCCGCCGCCACGCGTTTGCCGCCGTGCTGCACCCGTGCCCTCGCGCGCGCCGCGCGGCTGCCCGTACCGCCGCGTGCCGCGCCGTGTCACCCACGTCGCCGCATGTCGTCCGTGCGCCCGCGCCGCGCCCGCCCCGCCGGACACCGCCGCGTGGCGTTTCGCCGTACCACCGCGCGCGGGTCCCCCTTCCCTCTTCTCCCACTCTTGGTCGTGGCTATAAAAGGGGGCACAACCCTTCCCGTTTTCCTCACCTCGCCGCCTCTAATTTTCTCCCCGCCGGTTTCTTTTCCCCAACCGAGCCGCGCAAACCGAGCGCCGCCGCCGCCGCGAGACGCCGCCCGCTGCGCCACCGTGCGCCGGAGCTCCGCCACCCTCCCTTGCCGTCGCCGTCGCCGGTAAGCCCCGAGCCGCCGCCCCTCACGTTTGCGCGCCGCCGGCCGTAACAGAGAGCAGAGAGAGTAGCGCCTGGTCGAACACCTTGCGGGGTGATGAATAGTGGGTAGAGAATAAGAAAAAGAAAAAGAAAAGAAAAGAGAGAAAAGGGAAAAAGAAAAATAGAGAAAAAAATAGGGAAAAATTATAGAAAATTAGGAAAAATGTTTTGGATTAATTTGAGTGAATTTTTGGGTAAAAATAAATTATTTTCTTGTATATTTTCTCGGAGCAAAATTTGAAAATCGAAATCGGACTTTTCCGAGATTTCGTTTCGCGTCATTTTTAAATCCGTATTTCGTTAAATTCTTTCTCGCCATTTAAATATGTTTCTCTTTTGTGCTCGAACCTTTAAAACCTCGAATACAAACCCCCCCCTCCGTTGATATTCCTAAATTCTTTTTTGGATAATTTCAAAACGTCGTTTTGCGAAAACCCTAGGGCATCGACTCATGTTCAAACTCGGATTTTTCCCTAGCAATCCTCGCCCGAACTCAAGCGAATTCTAGGCCAAACATTTGGAGTCGTTTTCATGATTTTTATGGTTCTTTTCGATCTCTCGATATTTTATTGAATTCTAATTGAATTCAATTGATCTTTCACACGTATGGGTAGCACCTGAAGAAGTAGGCACCAACTCCGTTGAAGACCCCGCTCAACAAGCGTGCGAGAAAGGCATGTCATCACACTCTTTGAACATATTGATCCCAATTGCGAAATGATGTTGTTTTAAACTTTAAACATGCATGCTATACACAAAGAATTACCCATACTTGTTATGCCATGCCTTGTTATTGATTACCTTTAGAATTATTCCTTGTAACCCTCGATGTGATACGTACAACCGGAGAATATCTTTGGTAAAATGCTTAGCCATGCTATTCTTAGATTCATGCATACTCATGATTTTATCAAGAGCTTTATGTTTGGGCAACTACCTTGGGGAAGGTAGTTGTGATACGGCATGTGGAGACATGAGCGCCACATTGCCTTGAGAATGATAAAATGAGTTTTTGATGAAAACTGGAAATACCAAACAAATGTTTTAGACTGGGGCGGCTGGATGATTTGGGTGGATTCCGGAAAAGGCTAGTGCCGACCCTGGTCAATTAAGGACCGAGCCATGAGATAGCCGGGAAACGAGCCAGTACAACCGTACTTCTCGAATGGGTATAGACCTAGCGGAGTAGATAGCCGAGCGGAGGCGGTACCCCTGCATAGTGGTTCTTATGTATGTGATGAGATTGAGAAAGGATGATTGAAAATTTGAAATTAATATAACTTGATGAATGAAGTCTTCCCTTATCCCGGGTGCGCTAGAACTCCTCTCACTACTAGAAAATGACGGCTAGAATGCATGAGGGCTTAAGTTCATGGAGCGGGTACTGCCAAAGTGAGGTTATCGAAAGGCTTTGCCATGACCGTCTCATGTGTTGGGACGTAGGCTCATTTGTTGGGCAGTCACGGAGTACGGGTAAAGTGTACATCCACTGCAGTGTGAATGAATCAATCTATTCGAATAGCCATGCTCGCGATATTGAGCATCATGACAAGACTTTCGCTTGGCTAGACTATAAACTTTAAAATGATGGGATGAGTTTGCATGATGATTCTTATTGACTGGTGGATCAACTTCTCGAAAGGCGAAGGGGTGGACTCCCAGGAAAACCATGACGAACCGGAGGCGGGAAGCCATCCTTGGAATCACGATGGATGGTAGACAGAAACGTCGCCGACTTAATGAACTGTGAAACTAAAACTTGACTTGGCTAGCTGTAAGGCTTGTGAAAAGAGTTGTGAAAATTAGCTTTATGCAAAAGAACCCCAGCCATTCTTTGAATAACCCTGTCATGTGCATCACTTCCGTGCTGGCTTGCTGAGTACGGTTGGTATTCACCCTTGCTATACGCACAAACCTTCAGATGGTGGTAATGAAGACTTGGAGGATCCATATGCCTACTACCAGGAGGGCGAAGAAGCCGATGGCGCCTGCTAGGTCTTAGTCTCCGGTCATTGCCTGTGGCAATTGACAAGCCGCTGCCTTCATTCCGCTGCCTTATCTAATTTCTACTTTTCGGTTGTATCTGGACCATGAGGTCCTATGTGTTGGATATTGCTGTTAGTGATATGCCCTAGAGGCAACATGGAGATGTTGGATATCACATCAATGTTTATGTATAAATGAATAAAGTGTTATTCAGTTCTATGAAATAGACATCTTGTATTGATCAATAAGTACGTGACTTATTTATGAGACTCTTTATGTATGAATCTATTTCTAAACGATCCCTGATCATATGTCATATTGTTGGAACAAATATGATTCTAAGATCGGCATGTTTATTGATTGATGATCATGTCTCATAGATCATGGGTATGGAGATACCAAATCAATAAACATGGACATATGTGTTGGAGAACACATTGTTGGATAGACCCACCATGAGACACTACAGGAATTAATGTGCCATTAGTTGGTCTCGGTAGTGTTGGTACAAAGTCCTTAGACCTGAGATCACCATGGATTCCAACATGTGTAGTAGCCTACTTTGGGACTACCAAACGCTATTCCGTAACTGGGTAGTTATAAAGGTAGTTTTCGGGTTTGCTATGAAACATGGAGTGGGATGTGAGTGAGAAGAGTATCCAGAAAAACGGTCATCATGTGATGATGATGCGAAGGCTAAGCGCAAACCACTGTCAAGAAACTTTGCACCAAAGGAAGTTAACTCCCGATGAGATCGCGAGTGCCTCTAATGCAAAGAAGGGCAAGAAGGGGTCGGCGGCATCAGATGCCGTTTGCTTCTACTGCAAGGAGACATGCCACTGGAAAAGGAACTGCAAGAAGTACATGGAGGATCTCAAAAAGAAGCAAAGTACGACTTCTGCTTCAGGTATTAATGTTATAGACATTAATCTTGCTACTTCACCTACTGACTCTTGGGTATTTGATACCGGATCAGTAGCTCATATTTACAAATCGTTGCAGGAAATGAGAAGAAGTAGAGGCTTAAGAAGGGGCGAGGTGAACCTGCGCGTCGGCAATGGAGCAAGCGTTGCTACAGTTGCTGTCGGCACAGTACCACTTCATCTACCTTCGGGATTAGTTTTGGAATTAAATAATTATTATTGTGTTCCAACACTATGTCAAAATGTTATTTTCGCTTCATGTTTGCAAGCGGAAGGATATGATTTTAGATCAATGGAAAATGGTTGTTCAATATATCTCAGAGATATGTTCTATTTTCATGCTCCATTGGTGAATGGATTATACGTTTTGAATCTTGAAGCGTCTCCCATCTATAACATTAATACGAGAGGCAACTCCCTAATGATACAAACCCCACGTTTATCCGGCATTGTCGCTTAGGCCATATAAATCGAAACGCATGGAGAAGCTCCATAAGGATGGATTGCTTCACTCTTTTGATTTTGAATCATTTGAGACATGTGAGTCTTGTTTACTTGGTAAGATGACAAAGGCACCTTTCACGGGACATAGTGAGAGAGCAAGTGACTTATTGGCTCTCGTACATACCGATGTATGTGGACCAATGAGCTCAACGGCCGAGGTGGTTATCGTACTTCATTACCTTTACCGATGACTTTAGTAGATATGGTTATATCTACTTAATGAGGCATAAGTCCGAATCCTTTGAAAAGTTCAAAGAATTTCAGAATGAAGCACGAATCATTTAGGGAAAACAATCAAGTTTCTACGATCGATCGTGGAGGGGAATACTTGAGCCAAGAGTTTGGTAATCATAAGAAAGATTGTGGAATTGTTCCACGCTTGACTCCGCCAGAACTCCACAATGGAACGGAGTGTCCGAACGGAGAAATCGCACCTTGTTGGACATGGTGCTGTCGATGATGAGCCAAAGTGATCTTCCGTTATCCTTCGGGGATATGCTCTTGAAACAATGCGCTCACACTAAATAGAGTTCCATCTAAGTCGGTTGAAAAGATACCATATGAGATATGGACAGGGCAACCCCTAGTTTGTCTTTTCTCAAAATTTGGGGATGTGAGGCTTATGTAAAACGTTTACGATCCGACAAGCTCACAACCAAATCGACAAGTGCTTCTTTGTGGGATATCCTAAGGAAACTAAGGGATATTACTTTTATAATCGGGAACAAGGCAAAGTGTTTGTCGCCCGACACGGTGTCTTCTTGGAGAAAGAGTTTCTTTCAAGAAGGGTTAGTGGGAGCAGGGTGCATCTTGAAGAAGTTCAAGAAACACCGGAAAATGTTTCAAACCACGTAACCACAACAGAGGAGCAAAGAGTTGCGCCACCGGTTGTAGATACACCAGCCCCACGGAGGTCGAAAGATCACGTCGTGCGCCCGACGGTACACAGGAACAACGTGATATATTGTTGTTGGACAACGATGAACCTAAGACCTATGAGGAAGCGATGGTGGGACCCGATTCCAACAAGTGGCTTGGAGCCATGAAATCCGAAATACAATCCATGTACGACAATCAAGTTTGGAACTTGGTTGATCCACTGATGGTCTCAAAACCATTGAGTGCAAATGGGTTTTTAAGAAAAGGCCGATATGGATGGAAATGTTCACATCTATAAGGCACGATTGGTGGTGAAAGGTTTTAAACAGATTCAAGGAGTTGATTATGATGAAACCTTCTCGCCCATCGCAATGCTTAAATCTATTCGATTATCCTAGCGATTGCTACATATTTCGATTATGAGATATGGCGGATGGATGTCAAAACGGCTTTCCTAAATGGAAACCTAAGCGAGGATGTATACATGATACAACCTCGGGTTTTTGTCGATCTAGAATCTCTTGGAAAGATATGCAAGCTACGTAAATCCATTTATGGATTGAAGCAAGCATCTCGGAGTTGGAATATTCGTTTTGATGAAGTAATCAAAGGGTTTGGTTTCATCAAAAACGAAGAAGAGGCCTGTGTTTACAAAAAGGTCAGTGGGAGCGCAATTGTATTTCTAATCTTATATGTGGATGACATATTATTGATTGGAAATGATATCCCTATGCTAGAATCCGTCAAGTCTTCATTGAAAAATAGTTTTTCCATGAAAGACTTAGGGGAGGCAGCATACATATTGGGCATTCGGATCTATAGAGATAGATCCAAGAGGCTAATTGGATTAAGCCCAAGTACATACATTGACAAGGTGTTGAAAAGGTTCAACATGCATGATTCCAAGAAAGGTTTCTTGCCCATGTCACATGGCATTAATCTTAGCAAGAATCGGTGTCCTCGGACACATGATGAGCGGAATAAGATGGGTATGGTTCCATATGCTTCGGCAATTGGATCCATCATGTATGCCATGCTTTGTACACGCCGCATGTCTCGTACGCTTTGAGTGCTACGAGCAGATACGATCGGATCCAGTGAAGGTCACGGATCGCCGTAAAGAATATCCTTAAGTACTTGAGAAGAACTAAGGATATGTTCCTAGTCTATGGAGGTGAAGAAGAGCTCGTTGTAAGTGGTTACACCGATGCTAGCTTCCAAACAGACAAGGATGATTATAGATCGCAATCTGGTTCGTGTTCTCGCCCGAACGGAGGCGCAATCACTGGAAGAGTTCCAAGCGATACTGTTGCTGATTCTACAACGGAGGCCGAGTACATTGCTGCTTCGGAAGCTACAAAGGAGGCTGTTTGGATCAAGAAATTCATTTCGAGCTTGGTGTGATGACTAGTATGACTGGTCCAATGTCTCTCTATTGTGATAATAGTCCAAACACATACTTCGGCGATATCAAAAGTCCAAACACATACTTCGGCGATATCATCTCATCCGCGAGATAGTGGACGAGGTGATGTCAAGATATGCAAAGTGCACACGGATCTCAACATAGCCGATCCGCGACAAAACCTCTCCCTCAGAAGCATGAGGCGCACACAAGAGCAATGGGTATTAGATACTTACATGATTGACTCTAGTGCAAGTGGGAGATTGTTAGTGATATGCCCTAGAGGCAACATGGAGATGTTGGATATCACGTCAATGTTTATGTATAAATGAATAAAGTGTTATTCAGTTCCATGAAATAGACATCTTGTATTGATCAATAAGTACGTGACTTATTTATGAGACTCTTTATGTATGAATCTATTTCTAAACGATCCCGATCATATGTCATATTGTTGGAACAAATATGATTCTAAGATCGGCATGTTTATTGATTGATGATCATGTCTCATAGATCATGGGTATGGAGATACCAAATCAATAAACATGGACATATGTGTTGGAGAACACATTGTTGGATAGACCCACCATGAGACACTACAGAATTAATGTGCCATTAGTTGGTCTCGGTAGTGTTGGTACAAAGTCCTTAGACCCGAGATCACCATGGATTCCAACATGTGTAGTAGCCTACTTTGGGACTACCAAACGCTATTCCGTAATCGGGTAGTTATAAAGGTAGTTTTCGGGTTTGCTATGAAACATGGAGTGGGATGTGAGTGATCAAGATGGAATTTGCCCCTCCTTTGGAGAGATATCTGGGCCCCTCGAGGTAATGGATTATGGAAATGCATGGCCATGCTAAGTTGATTGAGGAGTCAATCAACGACGGATAATCCTATACGGTTCGAGTGAATGGTTAAGCTATTGAAGGGATGGCACACATCTTGCCTATAGCTTAACTGGTATCGTGAGGCAAAGGGATTTGTGTACACATTATAGGTTCAGAGCCGATATTATTCTTGTATACTATGGTGTCAATATGTGCTGCTAGGCGCCGCTGTTGACAGGTCGGCTGAGTTAGACTCGAGCCGACGATCGGCTAAGTTAGACTATAGCCGAAACCGAGTATACCTGAACCTACAGGGTCGCACGCTTAAGGGGATAAGAACAAGCATTCGAGTTGGACTTGGATACGGCTCGATCGGATAGGGATCCGATCGGATAGAGTCCTATGGGCTTACGACGTGTGGGCGGCCAACTCTATGAGATATGGATGAGATCCGATTCAAAATAGAGTCCTAATCGGCCACTAGTCCCAGTCGGCCAACTCTATATAAAGGAGGGAGGGGTGGAGAGCTGCGGCACGTCAATTGCATAGCGTGCAACAGAAGTCGCCGAGATCAATCTCCACGGAAACCCTCCCCACTTTCGAGCCAAACCCTAGCCTTGCATCGCGTGCTAGCACACGTGTGTTCGGCGTTCTGTCCCCGGACGTGTGGATACCGGTAGAGGCGCTGCTACGTTGCACGTTGTTCATCGGCTGTGGGTGAATCGACTACGGTCGAGCGCATCGGAGCAAGGCGCGAGAACACAGTCGGACGACTCGGATCGGCTACGGCATCTGCGAATCGGCTGATTGGTGAATCGGCTGTCCCCAGGAATCGACTGTCATCGGCTACACTGTTCCGGATCGGATTGCCCTGATTGGCTATTCCGCTGCACTCTACTCCAATCGGTAACGATCTATCGGCCCTTACTTGCAAGTGTTCCTGGTTTGCGCGGTAGAATTTTTTTGTTTTCGGCTAGCGTAGCCACCGCGTAACCCTTCAATTGCCTTCGGGCCTATTATTGTAATAATTTCAATGTAAGACTATTCGTGCATTTGCACCTGATTATTCAGTACTGTATTTCGTGGGTACCAAACTACTCGATCCAAGGAAATGGTACCATGAACACGAAAGATTCTCGTTCCAAAAACCGGGGTCCACAATAGGCGGCTGGAGCGGCTATATTTCGATGAACATGAGGGACGACCCAGTCTCTAGCAGGGAACACATAGCTTTTCTGATGATGTGGCTGGAGAAATTTCTATTTTGCGGATCAAGCTGCGGGCTGACCACCAACTGGCAACACGTAGCCGAGACGTTAGTGGAGAAAAAGCAAATCCCTTTAGGGAAATACCTGCTCGGCTATTTGTATCAGATGCTTAGCAATGTACTGGCCAAGCTAGCTTTGAAACAATCCATCGACACTGGAGGCCCCTGGTGGCTGCTGCAGATATGGCTCAATCTATACACTCACAAGGTCACCAATCGGCCGAGTTTGCTTGACGCCGATTTCCCACGAGCCGAGCCGATTTACCGTGATGATGAAGAAATAACGACTTGGCGATGCGCATCATACGGGGAAGCTTCCTCCACCTACCCAGGCTCCAAGCTATCGGCTGAATACTTCAAAGATTGGTTTAGCAACTTCTACAACAGATTCTCAGCCGATTCCAGGATTTGGTTTGCCTATGACAAGGTTAGCCATTTTGAGCAGTCAGACGACCTTCAGCTCGATGAGATCAACAATCCAAAATTTGAGAAGCCAAGGGAAATCCTCATAACTGCCATATCCCCATGCATCCTGTCGGTTGGCATCCACCGAGGCTGAAACATCAAGAAGATCTACGAGTTTTACCATCTGTCGGCCTCTGCAAGACAGCTTGGATTGGGCCAACTGCCGATTGGGCTGTTCTTTTCAGACAAGATTCAAACCAGAGGCACCAATGATGGCAGAATAATGATGCATCGGCTGATGAGTCTTCCCGGTCCTCCTCTCGGCCACATTGGAGTCATTGAGCTGGCAATCACCAGGACGAGTGCTTTTAGCCGATGGTGGGTCGAATGGAAATCACCGCTCTTCCATCAATCAGCTTCCATGTACCTGACGACCATCGATCCTGAGATGATTCCACCGGTAAGATTTTTCCTTCATAGCTCCTCCTTTATTCATCAGCTCATTATGTGCACATCTTGTTACTCATGCTTTTACACTTGCAAACAAACGACTCCTCTCCTCCCTGGGTTAGCCGATCAGGAGTAGCTGTTAGCTATGGCCCAAGTATATTGCCGAACGGCTGTGGGCTGGCGCCACCGATCATCGGCTTCAATGCGCCGAAAGTGGGAATGCTCCTCCATGGCCAAACTCGCGAGTCGCTCCGTCTTACGAAGCGAAGCAAGCCATCGGCTACCACCGCGCCAGCTGCGCCGAAGAAAAAGCCTACTAAGAAGCAAAGGCCGAGCATAGCTGACGACCTGTCCCCAATCGACCCAGCAATCAACACGGCGCTCGACGAAGAAGTGCAGAACGAGGAGGTCGAAGATGCGGTCGACGAAGCTGCAGCCGAATCGAGCTCTTCTAAAAGATACGTGCGGACCCATCGGCCGATGAGGCGTCTGTCCAAAAACCTCCAAGTCCTCCAAGATGTCCCGTCCGTCTGACGCCGGTAAGCAACTTTCAACACTTAGTCTTCTAATGTATTCATTTGAAATTTTCTCACTGTATTTTTTATATCGGTAGAGGAAGAAGCTAGCCATAATGAAGAAAATAGCTCCCCTTCATTCGGTAAGTTTTGAATCCACATGTTTTTCTTTATTTAGCCGATTCTTGAACCAATTTCTTTTTTCAGCCTCCTCGCGCTCCGACGCCTGCCCCCCAGGTATCAAGTGAACATACTCCGTCGGCTGCAGGTGGCGGCCATGCCGATGACGAAGTCACTTCGGCTCCAGCGATCCCAGTAAGTTTTGTTTACCCCTTACAATCGGCTTGATGACCCCTGCTAACCTTCCACCTATTCCTTCTTTTGTAGAACGTAGCCGATCTACTAGGCTTCGACTTGTCGGAGTTCATGGAGCCGGACGAAGGAGCCGACAAAGCTTTGGTGCCGTTGGATGAGGACCTGCGATCTACACTGGCCGATATCGTCAATCGGTTGGAAGCTTCCCTGGACACGTTGGTGGCCGATTGTGGCCCCGTCCGAGCTCGGTTTGAAGAAATTCAAACTAGACTCCCGGACGACCTGGCCGATGCAATCGTGCCAGCAACTTTCCTTGAGGCGCACCGGCTGAAATATGAGCGAGCCAAGCAGCGCATTGCCGATCGCCAAGCAAATCAATCGCTGACGGCTGCCATTAAGTCCAATCAGAAGGAGATCAAAGCGAAGAAGGCCAAATTTGATGCCTTGAAGACGGAGCCGGCTACCAAACTTGAGCGGCTTTGCACACGCAGGGATGAATTGATAGCCGACCTCATCTAAATCATTACTGAAATCCACGTACAAGAGGAATACATGACCGGTCTGCCCAAGGAAATCTAAGACAAGCGATCGAGCATCAAAGCAGCCGTGTCTTATCTCACAGACCTGACTAAGGCGATGAAGCCGATGGCCGGGACTAACGCAGCCAACACCAAGGCAATTGAAGAGGTTGATGAAATCCGGCACAAGGCGTTGTTGGCCATAGAGAATTTCCTTAAGCAATGAGCCGATTGTAATAGTCTGCTAGGGCACAAACTATAAATCCAACTATTTTTGTAACCGACCTACATGGTCAATCTTTTGTAATCGGTTTACACTGCCTTTATGTAATGCATGATTGCCGATCTCATTAATCCTATCGTTGTCATAGTCAAAGATTTGAAAAATTCTTGCCGTCTACCTTCTTGATGTCTGATACCTGGCTCGTGTATATATATGCCCCTCTAATTTTGTTGATGATGTCCTTCAGCAGTAACAAAATTATTTAATCCACTAACTCTGCCGCTGTCGGCCAAACGTAGCCAATTGTAGAACATTAGGGGAAAAAACTTAGTGTAAAAATGTCCTAAAGGCGATGCTTGTACGACACAAACATCGGCTGGCACGAATCGACAGAAACACAGCCGAATCATGAATTGATCCAAACACTTGGGTAGTATTTTTTCAAGTACTTGCCGTTTAGAGCCCTTCCAAACACTTCTCCGTCCAATCCTTCCAGCAGGTAGGCTCCTTTAGAGACGCATTTCTGGATCTTGAAAGGCCCTTCCCAATTTGGCGACCACTTGTCGAATTTATTGTCTCTTGATCCAATCGGCAATATCAGCTTCCAAACGAGTTCGCCCTCTTCAAATGATTTAGGCACAACTTTCTTGTTATAATGACAGGCTACTCGTTCCTTATCCTTAGTTACTTTTTCCAAGGCCCTCATCCTTGACAGAACTAGGTCTTCTGATTCGTCTACCATCAGATTATAGTAATCATCAGCTGTAAGCTGATCTTGTAACTGAATCCTTATGGAGCCGATGATGTTTTCCCATGGCAAGACTGCTTCATGCCTGTAGACCAATTGATATGGAGGGACTTGGATAGATCCATTGCAGGCCATCCGATAGGCCCATAGTGACTCGGCTAATCGGTTGTGCCACTGCTTGGGATATTCAGAGATCTTTCTCTTTATCAGCTTGATTAAACTCTTGTTTGAAGCTTCTGCTTGTCTGTTGGCCTGAGCATAATACGGGGCGAAGAATTGAGTAATTTAACTCCCATGCCGTCGGCAAACTGAACAAATTCGTCCGATACGAAGATAGATCCCTGATCCGTTGTTATTGTTTGCGGGACACCAAATCGGTAGATGATATGCTCTTTAACAAACTCGATTACATCCTTTGAATCAACTTTCTTCAAAGGAATTGCTTCCACCCATTTTGTGAAGTAATCGGTTGCCACCAATATGAATTTATGTCCTTTACTTGAGGATGGATTGATCTGGCTGATCATATCGATTCCCCAACATCTGAACGACCAAGGCTTTATTATTGGGTTCATAGCCGATGCTGGTGCCCTTTGTATAGCTCCGAATTTCTAACAATCTTGGCAGTCCTTGTAGTACTTGAAACAATCCTCCAGCATCATCGGCCAAAAATACCCTGCTCTCCGCAGTTGCCACTTCATCTTATGAGCCGATTGGTGTGTGCCACAGATCCCTTCATGCACTTCTCCGATAGCCACCTTGGCTTGATCGGCACTGAGACACTTGAGTAGCACGCCATCAATCGTCCGATAGTATAAATCTCCATCGAGCAAGACATATCTTAAAGCCTTGTAGTGCAATTTCCTTAAACCCAACTGGGAAGGGTTCTGTAAATAACTGTAGACTTCAGACCTCTAGTCGTCGGCTGTTATGGTGGCAATTTCTATCTCAATATCTTTTGTCATCGGCTTGTTAACCTGATACCCCTTGAGCTAAATCATTGGCTTCTGCATTCTGCTCCCTGGGGATATGCTTCAATGTAACTAGCCGAAAGTTGTCCATCAATTCTCGGCATCGTTGATAGTAGACCATTAGCGCATTGCTTTTGCACTCATATTCTCCCGACAACTGGCTGATGACCAACAGTGAATCCGCCATGATTTCGACGGCGTCAACTTCGACTTACTTTAGAAGATGCAATCCTTTGAGCATGGTTGTTTCTGGCATGGGGGCTGATTGAGAATGCGAATTCAAAACTTGCCCCCTTGGGGATATAATTACCAAACCGATACCGCATCCACTTGTGCAAACCGAGCCATTAAACGTCAAAGTCCAAGGCATAATTTCCACTAAGCCGATTGAATCATTTCTGTGTTCCACTATAAAATTGGCTATAGCTTGTCCTTTAACTTTCCTGGGTGCCTAGTATCTTAAATCAAACTCTATTAAGACAAAAATCCATTTTCCAACTCATCCTTTTAACGCTGGAGCCGATAGCATATACTTGACTACATCGGCTTTGCATATTATAGGGCACTCATTGGACAATAAATAATGTCTTAACTTGGTACATGAAAAATACAGGCTAAGGCACAATTTGTCCACTGGTGAATACCTTGTTTCTGCATCCAATAGCCATCGGCTGAGATAAAAGATTACTTTTTCCTTCCCTTTGACCTCTTGGATCAAGACTGAGCTGATTGACTTATCATCGGCTGATAGATATAGCTTGAATGATATCCCTTTTTGTGGAGAAATCAGAACTGGAGGTGAGCTTAAATAATTCTTGATGTTGTCCAATGCTTTCTGCTGCTCTGCCCCCAAGTGAATGCTTGATCGGCCTTCAGCCGAAGCAATGGTGTGAACGGCTCCATCTTTTCTGAAAGATTGGCTACAAATCGCCTGATGAAGTTGATTTTGCCGATTAGAGATTGTAGTTGCTTCTTGTCCTTCGGAGGTTGTATTGTCTTGATAGCATTAATGCTCCTTGGTGTAACCTTGATCCCTCTCTCATGAACAAGAAACCCTAAAAATTTCCCGGCCGACACGCCGAACGCGCACTTCAATGGATTCATCTTGAGGCCATACTTCCTTGTTCACTCCAAAACCTGTCTAAGATCGGCTATGTGATTTTCTGCTTCCGTGGACTTGACAACGACATCATCAATATAAATCTCTACCAGGGAGCGATCATATCATGGAAAATGTAATTCATGGACCTTTGATAAGTTGCTCCAGCATTTTTTAACCCAAATGTCATGACGACCCATTCATACAAGCTGATTGCTCCTGGGCATCTGAAAGCAGTCTTGTGAATGTCTTCTTCGGCCATAAAAATTTGATTTAACCTGCATTACCATCCATGAAACTTATTATCTTGTGGCTGAAAGCAACATCCACTTGTAAATTGGCTATGGGCATTGGGTACTCATCCTTAGGGATAGCCTTGTTTAAGTCCTTGAAATCGATACACACCCTAAGTTTGTCGTTCCTTTTCATTACTGGAACAATATTCAAGACCCACTCGGCATATCGGCAGGGCCAAATGAATCCAACGTCATATAGCCGAGTGATTTCGGCTTTGATTGCATCATACATATCGGTCTTAAACCTCCTAGGAGATTGTTTGAACGGTCGATAAGTCGGCTTGATAGGCAGCCGATGCACAACAATTGATGGGCTAAGACCAGGCATCTCGAAATACTCCCAAGCAAAACAATCTTTATATTCCTTTAATAAATCAATAAGCTAGGATATACAACAAGAAAACAAATTTTTACTAATCTATGTTGGCCTAGGCCTGTCTCTAGAGCCGATATCTATTTCTTCTAGTTCGTCGGCCGACATAAAACCCTGCCCAAGCTTGCCATCTCGTCGTCTGCGGTGTCCTTGCCACAGACGTTCAAGCCCTCCACGACGCCCTCAAAGTAATAATTGGGGCTCTTCGTCTCCAATAGGCTGTATGGCAGAATCGGACATCTTTAGAAAATCGGCTTGCCAAACTTTGCCGGACAGACAATCAATACTGTCGATTTCCCAAAGTGGCAAATCGGCGTTAGCAACGCTCACTGACCTGTCGGCTGGCACGATTTCAATTTTGTCGCCTTGCCATTGGATCAGACTTTGATGCATTATGGAATGGACGCAGCAGTTTGCATGAATCCAGTCCCTCCCTAGTAGCAGGCTGTAAGATCCCTTCCCGTCGATGACAAAGAATGTTGTGGGCACGATTTTACTACCGACGGTTAGCTCGCGTTAAGCACACCCTTGGCCTCTGATGGATTGCCGCTGAAGTTTTTGAGCACCTTGTTCATCTTGATTAGATCTTCGGCTCCATTGCCCAACTTACGAAAAGTGGCATATGGCATGAGATTGACTGCTGCCCCTCCATCGACTAGCATCTTTGACATCAGCTTCCCGTTAACAAATCCTTTCACGTACAGTGGTTTGAGGTGCTGATTGTCATATCCCTCTGGTTTTTCAAAAACAGCTTGCTCCAGGGAAAATGCTAGTTTCGCAAAGGCGTCTTCAACATTATCTGCATCGGCCCCGACAGCACCGAATTCGGCTGGTAATATGAACACCATATTGACCGATGCAGAAGCCTTTCCTTTTCCTTTAGTTGCCCTTCTAGCTTTGTCGGCTGCACATTCGTCGGCCGGGTTTGCGTTGGCTGAGGTGTTTTTCTTCTTGGGCCTCCACTGTTTCCTGGCCTGTCGACGACGCTGATGCTAAATCAATTGTCGGACCTCTTCTTCCTGCCCTTCGCTTTTCAGCCTTTGAATTCTTCTTTTTTGCATCATGGTGAACAAGTCAGAAGGGCACCATTGGGGTTTAGCCGATCGCTCGTCATCGGCTGCTTCTTCGTCGTATTCTTCATTATTGTCTTTGTGATCTTCGAAAAAGTCCTGGTGAATCGGCCCGAGCCAATCGTGCATTGACTGTCGCCGTCGGTTTAGCTGCACGGCCCTGGGGACAAATTGATTAGGGCTATGCATTAGTGGGTCCCTGTACTCGTCCTCACGATATTCATTGCAGGCCGGGTAGTTGTCTATCATCGGCAGCTTCATTCCCGATTCCCAACAGAATCAGAAAAACTCGCATTGCTAGTGCGGATCACAGTCGCTGTGATGCCTAATGTATTGGAGGCCTGTAACCTCGGGCTCCCTTACGTAAGGCCTGTCACGCCGGGCTTCTTCCTCCTGCCAAAACCGCTGCTGGAAGCAGCGTCGGCTGTCCATGCGGATCGACCGTCAGTTAGCCGATCGGCCAGCGGGACGCACCATGTTGATTGGCGCGGCTTGGTCTTCAGTCGGGCTCTTTTCTGCCTTGACCCCTTTGAGAGTTTCGGCTAAGGTGTACACCATTTTGTTCTGTCGATCACCTCACCTGGGGCCGGCTTGAACCATATTGACTGGAAAGGGGTTTCCATCCACTTTCATCGGCCAAGGTGAATCGGCAAACTTGAGCTTCCCGGCCTCGATTGCCGATTGGATTTGCTGCCTAAAAACTTTACAATCGTTAATGCTATGGGAGGTGGAGTTGTGCCACTTGCAGTGCTTCTTCTTTTTGAGTTCTTCAGCCGATGGGATCGTGTGGTTGGGAGGAAGCTGAATCTACTTCTCCTTTAGCAATAAATCAAAGATCCTATCGGCCTTGGTGATATCAAAGTCGTACTTCTCTTCCTTAGTCGTTTTCAGCAGCCATTGGCAGATGAATGGCCTTTTTGTTTTTGGTCCATTCGGCTGCAGCAACTTCTGCGTCATTGTCACTTGTTTCTGAATCAGATTTGACGATGACATGGGCAACCTTCTTGACGGCCTTCCTTGATCCCTAAAATCGTTGCTCGTGGGCCGTCACCTTCTGCGCCAGGTGGGCTAGGCTGTCAAAGTCTTGAGCCGAAAACCTTTCACGGATCAGCGGTAGCAGTCCATGGAAAGCCAAATCGGCTAACTGGGAATCGGACAGCACCAGTCTGTAGCATCGGTTCCTCATCTCCCTAAACCTCTGAATGTAGTCCTGAACCGATTCTTCATGCTTCTGCCTAATGCTTGTCATGTTTGACAATTTCATCTCGTGATTGCTAGTATAGAAATAGCTGTGAAATTGCTTCTCGAGATCGGCCCAGCTTTGGATGGAATTGAAGGGAAATGAAGAAAACCATGTAACCGATCCCGATAGCGAGAGTGGGAACAAGCGAACCCTCAGTGCGTCTGTAGCCGATGCCTCTCCGCATTGCGCCAGGAATCGGCTGAAGTGCTCGTATGTTGAAGTGTTGTCCTGTCCCGAGAATTTGGAGAAGTCTGGGACCTTGTACCGGTTGAGCAATGGTACCCTCTCAAAGTGCTCTGGGTATGGATACCGATACATGTTCCCAGAATCTTTTGGCTTAAGGCCGAATTGATCGCGCATAACGTCGGCAATTAAATTGGCCCAAGTCTTGTTGTCTTAAACCTGTTGTATTGGCTCGTACTGATCATACTGCATGGGTGCTTGCTGATACCGAGGCGACGTCTGAGGCCGATAATGCTGGTCTTGATGGCCTCCCTGGTACTGATACTGAAGTGGGTTGCCAGCGAGAGGCGGCCGATTCGCCGGAGGTTTCAGCGGATCTGGGAAGAGCTGTCGGCAACCAGCATTGTACTGTGCCCCTTGAATGAGATTGGCAACCGGCTCTTGCTACCAATTGAAGTTGAACATACCGGCTAGCTGCTCCTGGGAAGGAGGTTATTGCCGGTTCAGAACGATGGGCGGTGGTCTTGAAGCCGATGCGGCTACAGTCGGCTGATTGAGGACTCCTCCCGGTGGCCCCGGCTGTATCGGAGGCGGGATCGGCCACCCAGGTTGCCAAGACCACCAGTGGCGGGAACCGGCCGTGCGTGAAGTAGGTTGGCCCCCGCTGCAGCTGATCGGCAATCTTGGAATTGACCACGGTGGCAATCATGTTATTCAGAGTGTTGACCAAGATGCCACTTTGATTGACGAGTGCATGATGCACAGCCGGATCGATCCGGTCTTGCAAAGTATGCAGTTCTGAATTGTCTTGTTCTTGCTTCGGCTCCTCCATCTTGCGTTTTCCTTTTGTATCGTCTGAGGAGGACATCTTGAAGTCGTCTATGATGAATTTTTACTTCTGGTGGACGGCCCCAGACCTGGTTTGGGCGAAAGATTGCAGATAGTTGGCCTGCAGTTCCTCCATCATCTTCTTGTAGTCGGCCAATTATTCAGCCGACAACTGTTCCATCTTAATAGGAACCGTGTTTTCCTTAGTGATTTCAGGGCTCTTGATGTTAACCATCACGTCGGCCCCAGACCTCAGAAATTTCTCTCACGCGCTGGCCTGGGAGATCTGCTTAACTCCAGTGCAGGTCCGTCCTTGGCTACCTATGATGAATTAGGCATGCCAATTGGTTTGATCTGCTAACCAATAAGAGATAATAAATAGATACATGTGTTAAGGTTAAAGTTAGATCCTACCGAATCGGCTCAGGGAATCAATTTACATATATTGGCTATCCCGAAGCATATTTATACTAAGTGACGGGGATAGATCGGCTATGCCGAGACAGTATAAATTACTTAATCTAAATATACATCAGGGTGACAAATATATGTATTTATAACCTAGCCGATGCTGCAGATCTAACGTGTATCAGCTATTACTCTGATGTATCTTGTGAAAAGATATCAATCTAACCTAAATGCGTTAAACCTAGATCAATCGGCTATCGGTACCGACACCAACAGACGATGCGGCTTAAGGCATTTAACCGATTGAGATCTTAATATAAGAGGCACTTTAATATATCTAATAGTAAATACTTGCTAAAAGATTATTAAAAGTAAGGCGGTGAAACCCCAGCACTGTCTCTACAAGTAAGCATCTAATCGAATAGTTCTAAATGCTTCTAAAAGCGACATAAATGATCACAGATGATGCAACATTAAGTACAAAAAGATAGTATTAGATCTATATAGACCGATGTAAACCCCTCAAGATGGTAGATACAGCATATAACCTAGTCCAACATCTAGATCTAGCTCTATCGGCTGCTGTCTCCCGAGAGAAACGAGCCGACAGCGAGATAGATCTAGACATTGTTCTACATTATATGCCGTATATGATAACTTACGCGGTCTACAACATCAAACCTAGAGTATCATGACAATGTAAGCACTAGATTCGACGAAATAAACCACTAATGATGAGAATTTACCTTATTCGGGGTTCGAATCGATGCAGCCCGAAACCGGATCAAGAACTCGTCTAAAAGAAATAGGAGGCGATGCGCCGAAGTTGTATTGATGTGATTCGATCCCTTTTACAGGGGGGTCTCGGGTCCTATTTATATCCAAGTACAACAAAGTCCGTGAAGAACATGGTTTCTATCTAATCTACTATTCAAAATATGATAATATCTCGGGATACAGTCCCATGTCGCATTACAAAAGGAAATATCTAAACAAAACCCTATTTTACAGATACAATTGCTGTTACAGGACTTTATCCATAGATGGCAATATCTTAACGAACATTTGGGAACCGAATCTTCCTTTTATCTTTAAGCTTCTTTATCGGAAACGGTTCAATCTTCTCTGAATCGGAATCGGCTATCGACTACCATGTCTGATTCGACCTTAGCCGACTGGCTTCCCAGCCGATTGAGTCGTAGCCGACATGGCCTCAGCTCCCACGCAGACCACTTTCCCGATCCGATTCCGCTTTAATCTCAGCTTGAACTTAGGGATTTGGTTACCAAATTTGATCGTTAACACTATGGTCTAGTAGAGGGTGTCTTTTGAGTGATAATTCTTCAAACACCCATATGTCACCAAAGTGCCCAACCTCTCATTTTATTTCTTGAGTGCCGCTATAGCTTCAAGGTTAGTAGCATAGGAATCCAAATCATAGTTATAGCATCTAGCACAACCGTTGCTAGGGAGGAATTGGACAACTTAATGGCTTCATCGGGAGGAGAGGTGCTACTCCAAAGGGTATCAAATTGCAATTCAAGTGCTCTGTGACTTTGGTCCAATGTCACAAGCTTCTCTTGAAGTGAGTCATTGATATCATTTATACTAGCCATTGATCCTTTGACCGAGGAAAGCTCATTGGTCAATTTCTCAATCCTCTCCCGCTCCTTAGCCAAATCCTCCTCCAGAGCAAGGTTTCTCTTCTTCTCAAGAATGAGCAAGTCCTCTTGCCTTTCGAGGGATTTCTCCTTGTAGTCCAATGTCTTCATTATCTTAGCCACATATTACATTGCCGTTTTGCTAAAGCTTTTAATAACATCATCCAAATCATCCTCACTTCCCTCATCACTCTCAAGATCATCATCAATAGAGGGCTTCGATGAGGGTATTACCTTGCGCTCATGGGCCATGAAGCAAGAAGGTTGGTGTAGCCTCGTCGTCATCACTCAAGTGGAAGAAGAGGCGCTCCTCGGTGGGTGATGAAGGCTTGATGGCGATGGTGGCAACACCTCCATCACCTTCATCCTTCTCCTCGGGATCCGCCTCATCACCGGAGTATCACATCTCTCTAATGTGAGCTCGCCCAACCTTCTTCTTGACCATCTTTGGCTTGGCTTCATTGTTCTTTGGACACTCGGCGATGAAGTGACCATATTCACTACATTGAAAGCAAGCTCTCTTGGATTGGCGAGCTCTTCCCTTGTCTTCACTTCTCTTGCTCTTGGCAAATCCTCCTCGGCGAAGGTATTGCTTGAACTTCCTCGCCGTAAGAGTCATCTCTTCATCATCACTCTCATCTTCACATGAAGCTTGATCACTTGAGGCCTTCAAAGCAACTTCTTTGTTCTTGATCATTGCCACATTATTGGCCATTTCCTTGACCTCCTTTGCTTCTTCTTCTAGCATCTCGTGAGCAACCTTCTTCCAAGAATGTCACTTGGTGTAAGCCTCTTGAAATCCTTCCTCTCATAGATGAGAGTGACCAAGGTAGGGTTCCTTGGTCCAAAGGCGCGAAGAAGTCTCTTGACAACGACGTGATCCATCAAGTCTTCACTTCCAAGCCCTCAGATCTTGTTGACCAAGAGCATCATGCGGTCATACATCTCTTGAGGAGTCTCATTGACTTCCATCATGAATCTTTCGAGCTTTCCTTCCAAGATCTCAATCTTCGATTCTCTCACTCCGGGGGTGCCTTCATGAGCCACTTGTAATGTGTCCCATATCTCCTTGGCCTCCTCAAACCCATCAACCTTGTTGAATTCCACCAGGCTCAAGGCGGAGAGAATAGCATTGGCGGCTTGAGCGTTGCAGTGGATGCTTAGCTCTTGCTCCGGAATGAGGTTCATATCCTCCATAGGCACATCGATACTTGTGCAAATAATACCTAGACAACCTCTAAAAGATCAGCTTGGTTTGTCACTATCCATACCTCGTTTCCTTGCGGAGGAGAGGTGATCCTTCACAAACTTTTCCGGACCAATCCACAAATCTTCGGAAGCTCGCAGGAGACACCTAACCGTCTAGGAGATTCCTCTCCAAGAGTAATAGGCACCACTCCAAAGCCCTGCAAGAATCACCAAGTGCTCAAGTTACCTAGCTCTCTCACCCTCGCAATCACTCTAATCACTCAATCTTCTCACAAATTTGGTTATGTGGCTCAAGAATTGAGTTGGAATGAGCTAGAACACCATGGGAGAGGCTAGGAGACTGAAAAACGAAAGTGGGATGGCCAAAAGTGAGCTGCGGACAAGGTAGTATATATATAGGTACACGCTTGCGTCACCTAGCCATTACTCACAAACTCAGCTAGAATATTGTCCGAAAGTTCCAGTCTGGGACTATTGGAAGTTCTGGCCAACACTTGGTTCTCAGGGTTTTGCTGCCAGGTGAAGGTCTTTGGAAGTTCCAGCTTTGAACCCCGGAACTTCCGATCGCTTTCACTACCGTGGGAAGGGGTAATTTTCAAAAACAACTCCAAAAAATTCTGTAACACCCTGAAAATCAGAACTTATAAATCGAAACCTAGAATTCGGAATTCACGAAAACTTTCGCATCATTACTTTCATTTGGATCTTATTGCTTCTTATTTGCAAGTCTTGTTGCGTGTTATAATAAATAGTAGTCATTTGAACTTGGGTAGCCAATAGTGCCGCCCGCAACTGCTAGCATCGGCCGCAGCCGACGGCATCGGCCGAAGCCGATGAAGCCGCCCACAGCCGACAGCATCGCCACAGCCGATAGCGTCGCCCACAGCCGGTGTCAACGCTACCCACGCCGCCGTACGCGCGCGCGTACTTGCACGCCCCTGGAGTCAACATTGTTGTCACATCAGCACCTGTGCACCACATCAGCCAATCCTGTCACGCGCGTCGCACGCCCACGCTGTCGTCCGCACGCACATACCGCGTGCGCGCCGGTGTCAACGTGCCGTACTACCCCATGCTGTGCCACGCCGAGTCGTCGCGTCACCACCACTGTAGCCTCGCCACCCAGTGACAGCCGATTTCGCATGGCCGCGTCAGCCGATTCGACGCGCTGCACTGTGCCGACATCGGCCACGCCGCGCCGTGCGCCCGCGTCAACGCTCTCTGTCGCATCCATGCCATGTGCTCGCCTCAGCCACGCCACGCAGCGCCGAGCCATCTCATGACGTGCGCTGTAGCCACGCCGTTCCATCGTCAGCCGATTCCGCGTGCTGTAGCCGCCCGCGCCTATAAAAGAGGCCCCGACCTCCCTCTCGCCACACCGCACCACCCCAAGCCCCCTCAGCCCCGTTAAGCCCATAGCCGACGCCCCCCTTGCGCTGTTGCGTCGTCAGTGAGCCGATTCCCCTTTTTCTCTTAGGTGATTCACCTTGAGTCCAGCTTCTAATGCTCTATTCACGTCCATGCTTTAAGCCACAAGTTTTCTTCAGAGTTTTTGATTTCCAAAGCTATATTTATATCAAAACCTTAGCTTAAACCATTTCAAATCCCATCTAACCCTCGGGTCGTAGTCTGGGATTTTTGTATGCGTAAGACACAAAAGTATTTTCAATTTGGATATTGTCCTCCTATGTTTATATGTACTTTTGACTCGGTGTTATCCCGGATTTCAAAACACTATAACTCTTTCTCACTCCCTTTCATTTCCAAAATTCGAATTTATCAAACCTAACATTATCTAAAACCGCCTTAGAACATTAGGAAGTGCTTTTTGATTTTTATTTGGATTTTGTTGGATTTTATTGAATTCTGACCGAATTCAATCTTTTCTCTCGCACGTACGATTAGCGTCCGAGGAAGGCGTTGATTACGCGGAAGACCCCGTCCAACAAGCGTGCGACCAAGGCAAGTCATCACACCCCTTTGAACATATTGATCCTATTTTGCGAAATGATGTTGATTTAAACTTCAAACATGCATGCTATACACAAAATACCTATGCTTGATATACCATGCCTTGATATTGCTTACCCTTAGATATAATCTTTGTAACCCTCGATGTGATATAATCGAAGGAAACCTTCGGTAAAATGTCTAGCCATGCTTATACTAGAATCTTGCATACTCATATTTTTACAAAAGCTATATGCTTGGCAACTACCTTAGGGAAGGTAGTTGAGATACGACATGTGGAGACATGAGCGTCACATTGCCTTGAACATGATGAAAATAGTTTTGATGGAAAAATGAAAGTACAAAACCAATGGTTTTAGACTGGGGCGGATGGATGGATTTGGGTGGATTCCGGCAAAGGCAAGTACCGTCCCTGGTCGATTAAGGACCGAGCCATGAGACTTACAACTTAGAACGAGCCAGTACAACAGTACTTCTCGAATGGGTATAGACCTAGCGGAGTAGATAGTCGAGCGGAGGCAGTATCCCTGCATAGTGGTTCTTGTGTGGAGATGTGGTTCTGGTTGTTGAGATAAGGCTGCGGCCTACGTGTTGAGTAATGAATGAGAATTTGGTGAGTTTC
The DNA here is from genome assembly GCA_019925245.2 of Oryza australiensis. Classification (NCBI taxonomy): domain Eukaryota; kingdom Viridiplantae; phylum Streptophyta; class Magnoliopsida; order Poales; family Poaceae; genus Oryza; species Oryza australiensis. Next base: position 2,743,722 of record JAIFGZ020000393.1, on the reverse strand, counting down.
CCTTACCCCGGGAGCGCCAGAACTCCTCTCACTGCTAGGAAAGGACGGCTAGAGTGCAAGAGGATTTAAGTTCATAGACCGGGTACTGCCAAAGTAAGGTTATCGAAAGGCTTTGCCGTGACCGTCTCATGTGTTGGGACGTAGGCTCATTTGTTGGGCAGTCACAGATTACGGGTAAAGTGTACATCCACTGCAGTGTGAGTAAATCAATCTATTCGAATAGTCGTGCTCACGGATAATGAGCGGCGTGACAAGTTTCTCTTGTGGCTAGACTCATAAGTTTTAAAATGACGGGTTGGTATGCATAATGATTTTGTGTGCTGGTGGACTCAACTTCTCGACCTGCGAGAAGGGGTAGACTCCCTAGAAAACCATGACGATCCAGAGGCGGAAAGCCATCCTTGGTATCACGATGGATGGTAGACAGAACCGTCACCGACTTAATATACTATGGAACTAAAATTTGACCTGGCTAGATGTTAGGTTTGTGAAATGATTTATGAAAATTGGCTTTGCGCAAATAAACCATAGCCATCCTTTGTATGACCCTATCATGTGCATCATTCCGTGTTGGCTTGCTGAGTATGTTGGGTACTCACCCTTGCTATATGCACAAACCTACAGATGTAGGCGTGGAAGATCTGGAGGACCCATACGCATACTACAAGGATGAATGAAGATAATGGAGCGCAATAGGTCTTAGTCCCCAGTCGTTGCCTGTGGCAATCGACATGCCGCTGCCTTCCGTCTGCTATCTGACCTAGACTTTGATTTTGGTTGTATCCGGTCCATGAGGACCTATATGTGTGTTGGATATTGCCTTCGGGCTTATTATTGTAATATATATTTGTGGTGTAAGGCTATTAGTGCACTTTGCACCTGGTAATTCAGTACTGCATTCGTGGGTACCAAACTACTCGATCCAGGGAAATGGTACTATGAACACGAACAATTCTCGTCCTCAAAAACGGGGGTCGACAAATTATCACTCAAGGATATTCTGACTAAGAGCACTTAGATCATCTTATGGCATGAGTTTTACCCCTCTTAATAGTACGGTTTTTTCTAAAACTCAAGATTCAAGAAAAAAATACTATTATACACCATTGTCGAATCTTTTCTCCTTTTTGCAATTGATGTTTGGGGGTTTTCCCTTTTCAAAACCTGCACAACTAAGCATCTAGGGACTAATTCTCCTGCACACATCTCAATTAAACGTATTAGTCCCTTAACCAAATTGTTATTAACCACCAAAACCCACTTAGGGGGCTATATGCACTTTCAAAGGGGACTCTTGGAAGGAAGGCGATAATAACCGTAGACAATGAATTGTTCAGGAAAACACATTGGACTGCTTTGCAATAATCTTCCTTGGTGGCTCCTTACATCGAGGAGCACTTGGCGATTGTTCGCTCGGAAAACATTGGTAAGACGGATGCTTGGATTACATGTCATCACATTGATGCTTTTCCTTCTTGGCTGTGACTACATCTCATGGGCAACGGGAATATTGATCAACAAGTAGCTTTCTTAGCGAGGGGACCATCTTGCTCGATCACCACATTCCAGGCATATGAAATCAATAGGTACACATTTTACACACATGACCAAGACTTAAAGAGCACGAATCAGAACAACGTTGTCCGCATCGATGCTGTGGGATACGATGATACGACTAGCACATATTACGGTAGCGTCGAGGACATATGGGAACTTGACTATGGACCTCTGAAGGTCCCTCTGTTTCGGTGCCAGTGGGTTAGGCTGAGTGGTGAAGGAGTAACCATTGATGCAAGTGGGATGACAACGATCGACCTTAGCAAGGTTGGATACTCAGACGAACCCTTCGTCCTTGCCAATGATGTACGACAAGTTTTTTATGTGAAGGACATGGCTAGCAAAGCAAAGAAGGGGAAAGGGTCCGACGAGTCAAGGCGCCACGTGGTTCTCCCAGGTAAAAGGAAAATCGTTGGATCGAGGATAGGTCTGATGAAGATTACGATCAGCTTCATGGGCAACCTCCGTTCACGGTGGCGGTTGACCCTAGCATCCTCCTATCAAATGAGGACACCCCTTACTCACGCAAACGATCATACTAAAGGAACAATAGTCCGGAGAAAGTACATGAGGACAACCATCAGTTAGCTAAATTTTTGTTTGGACGATGTAAATTAGATTGAATTTATTGTATTTATTGTAAATTATTGAATTTATTGAATTTATTGTAATCTAAACGTGGGTTTCGTACGTGTTTCGACCGACCGAGGCGCCCGCCCCTGTGAAAACAGGGCCCGTGCATGTTTAGGCCGACCGATCGCCCATCCCTGTGAAAACATGGGTACGCGTTTTGGCCGACCGACCGCCCGTCCCGTGAAAACGTGGGTCTCGTGCGTGTTTCGGCTGACCGACCGCCCGTCCCGTGAAAACGTGGGTCTCATGCGTGTTTCGGCCGACCGACCGCCCGTCCCGTGAAAACGTGGGTCTCGTGCGTGTTTCGGCCGACCGAGGTGCCCGTCCCTGTGAAAACGTGTCCCGTTTATGTTTAGACCAATCAATCGCCCGTCCCTGTGAAAACGTGGGTCTCGTACGTGTTTCGACCAACCGACAGCCCGTCCCCGTCCCGTGAAAACATGGGTCTCGTACGTGTTTCGCCGACCCACCTCCCGTCCCGTGAAAACGTGGGTCTCGTGCGTGTTTAGGCCGATCGACCGCCCGTTCCGTGAAAATGTGGGTCTCGTGCATGTTTCGGCTGACCGATTGCCCGTCCTTGTGAAAATGGGGGTCTCGTGCGTGTTTCGACCGACCGACCGCCCGTCCCTGTGAATACGAGGGTCTTGTGCATGTTTCGACCGACCGAGGCTTGCAACTACTGGAGGATTATATATTATTATTATAATTTAAAATATTTTTCAATAGGAAATATGTTAATTATATATGATTGTTAGAATTTAAAATACTTTTGAATAGGACAAATGTTAATTCTATATGATTATTGGAATTTGAAATACTTTTCAATATGACATATGTTAATTACTTATTAATTTAAAATATTTTTTCAATAGGGCATATGTTAAGTCTATATGATTGTTATAATTTAAAATACTTTTCAATAGGACACTGTTTAAATATTCAATCTCGGTTTTTAACACCAACCGGGACAAAAAATATTTGGAAATAGTGGGAAAACATCTTTAGTCCCGGTTGGTGGCTTCAACCGGGACTAAAGATTCTCATCTACGAGGGGTACGGGCATCTTTAGTCCCGGTTGAAGCTACCAACCGGGATTAAAGATTGGATCTTTAGTCCCGGTTGAAGCCACCAACCGGGACGAAGATATCTTTGGTCCCGGTTAGTGGCTTCAACCGTGACTAAAGATATCTTTAGTCCTGGTTGTTGGCTCCAACCGGGACCAAAGATCCTGATATCTATATATAGCAGAGCGTGTGGTTGATCCAAACACTTAGCCATTTTTCCATCGTCTCTTCGTCTTCGTCGCCAAGAACCCTAAACGCTGCCGCCGACGTCTTCCCGTGCCGCCGCCATCGTCCCCCACGGTCGAGCCGTCGTCGTCGACCATCGTCATCGCTGCATTCCTAGGTAATCTCGTCGTGCTGATTCGATTTCATCTATATGCACGATCTTGCCAAACCCTAACTCCCACACCCTGTTGCCATCACCGTCGCACGCCGCCGCCACCGCACGCCCTTGCCACGCCCTGTGAAATGGACTTTGAACATATGACTGTGAAATATAATGGACTTTGAATATTTGATGAAAAACTATGAATGAATTTGAATATTTGATGAAACCATGAATTTGATTATATTTAGTGACTGTGAATTGTGAATGTGTGAATGGACTTTGAGATCAAATTTTGACTGAATTTTGAATTATAGGCAAAGAATATTGAATTTTGATAGATTGTTCTTATGACTGTGAATCATATATATATTTGGAATGTGAATTTTGAATGTTAAATAATTGTGAGTGTGAATTTGATTAATTGTGATTGTTAATTAATTTTAAATGTGAATGGACTTTAGATTTCTCTTATTACTGTGCACATCGTTAATTTTGAATGTGGGTCTCGTACGTGTTTCGGCCGACCGACCGTCTGTCCCGTCAAAACGTGGGGCTCATGCGTGTTTCGGCCGACCGACCGCCTGTCCCGTGAAAACGTGAGTCTCGTGCGTGTTTCGTCCGACCGACTGTCCATCCCATAAAAACGTGGGTCTCGTGCGTGTTTCGGCCGACCGACCGCCCGTCCCACGAAAACGTGGGTCTTGTGTGTGTTTTGGCTGACCGACCGCCCCTCCCGTGAAAACGTTATAGTTTATAGTTTGTACGGAAAAAATAGAATCAACCTCGTCATCCTCCTCTCTTTCTCTTATCTCCTCTCCACTTCCTCTCCTCTTGACCTTATCTCCCTCGTGTCATCCTCGTCTCTTTCTCTCCTCTCCTCTCTACCTTATCTTCCTCACGTCATCACTGTAACATAGAGTACTATTTTCATGTGCATTCTGCAATGGTCGGAAATAGACGAGGGATTTACGTCAAATCGACAAGAGGAATAAATGAATCGCAAGACAAAGAACTGTCCCAATGGAACTGTCAATGATTCGACAAAGGAAAAAATGTCGTTGAAACTCGTTCTTTTTCTTATAAATAAAAGTTACAATTAAAAAACACAATGCAATACACATCTATAATTTGATTATATATAATAGTACGATGACATTAAACTGATTTAACGAGTAGCTCAACAATATTTCATCTATATTTTCCTCAGTTACATATTTAGTGTTAACTCAATCTACATCTATGCATTGGGAATCATACATGTATTAACTGGATAATTTTTTTCTTGTCAGAATTCCTTGATCAAGTCCTCAAACTCACAATAATCAAATGGCTGATCGTGAGGACGAACAGTTTCTCCTTGATAAGATCGCAGAGGGTAGCAACCAATATTTCAATGAGGAGGGGAACGAGGACCCTATTCAATACCTCAACAAGGAGGGGAACGAGGAGGATAATGAGGCCATTCCAACCGCTGGAGAGAAGAAGGCACGCGGGGCAACGTGGTGGCAGTAAGTGAATTGAGGGTGCTATGTCATAACTGAAGTGGCACTGGACGGTCAGCCAAGTGCCCTAGCTGACGCTGCAAGGAAGTTTGTGTCACACAGTGGATGGATGGTGAGGGATCACGTGCCTATCAGCGTTGTGAACTGGAGGCGATCAAGGACAGGAGGAGATGAGCAGAGCTATCTCTCGGACACAGAGAAAGAGATGTTGTGGACGACAATGCTACAGACGTTCACCATCCCAGAGTCAGAACATGCAAGGGTCAAGGAATGGACGTTAAAGAAGATGGCTGAGCTCTTCAGGAAATATAAGAAGGAGTTACACAAGAAATACATCCTGAAGGGCCAAAACCCAGACTTTGACAAATTCCCTAAGCTTAGAGATCACTGGGAGTGTCGACGGGTGGGTTGGCAGTCCTCAAAGGGGGGTGCCCAAAGAGGTGAAAGAGAATGGTGGAGAAGCTATCCTCCAACAGATCCGATGGTCGACTCGAGTCCTAGGACGAGCCAAGAGCAAAGATACAGAGAGTTATATTGGTTCAGCCCTCCCGAAGGATAATAGGCCTACGTCCAGTATACTTTGTTGGTGTGTGTGATGAACAAGAATTACAAGGAAGAGTTCTTGGAGCTTAGAACAAGCTGGCCAAGAACTGAGAATGAGAATGCTAGCGTTCGATCGGAATGTGTCGATCTTTCCTTTGGCCCCCTCGCCCTGCTCTCCCTTTTATAGCTCAAGGGGGACAGTTACAGGAGAACTTGGGGGCCAAGGAAGTGTTGATGAGAAATTTCTCTCACGCGCTGGCCTGGGAGATCTGCTTAGCTCTAGTGCAGGTCCGTCCTTGGCTACCTGTTATGAACTAGGCGTGCCAATTGGTTTAATCTGCTAACCAATAAGAAATAATAAACAGATACATGTGTTAAGGTTAAAGTTAGATCCTACCGAATCGGCTCAGGGAATCAATTTACATATATTGGCTATCCCGAAGCAAATTTAAACTAAGTGACTGGGATAGATCGGCTATGCCGAGACAGTATAAATCACTTAATCTAAATATACATTGGGGTAACAAATATATGTATTTATAACCTAGCCGATGCTGCAGATCTAATGTTTATCGGTTATTACTCCGATGTATCTTATGAAAAGATATCAATCTAACCTAAATGCGTTAAACCTAGATCAATCAGCTATCGGCTAACGTCGACAGACTGATACTCGCTTAAGCCATTTAACCAGATTGAGATCTTAATATAAGAGGCAACTTTAATATATCTATTAGTAAATAATGCTAAAAGATTATTAAAACAGGTAAGGCTGGATGAAACCCCAGCACTGTCTCTGCAAGTAGGCATCTAATCGAATAGTTCTAAATACTTCTAAAAGCGACTTAACAGATCATAGATGATGCAGCATTAAGTACAAAAAGATAGTATTAGATCTACATAGACCGATGTAAACCCTTCAAGACGGTAGATACAACATATAACCTAGTCCAACATCTAGACCTAGCTCTATCGGCTGCTGTCTTCTGAGAGAAACAAGCCAACGGCGAGATAGATCTAGATATTATTCTAGATTATATGTCGTATATGATAACTTGCGCATCTACAATATCAAACCTAGAGTATCATGACGATGTAAGCACTAGATTCGACAGAATAAACCACTAATGACGAGAATTTACCTTATTCGGGGTTCGAATCGATGCAGCCTGAAGCCTGATCAAGAACTCGTCTAAAAGAAAATAGGAGGCGATGCGCCGAGGTTGTATTGATGTGTGTTGTTATTTTACAAGATGTCTCAGGTCCTATTTATACCCAAGTACAACAAAGTCCGTGTAGAACACGGTTTCTATCTAATTACTATTTAAAATACGACAACATCTTGGGATACAGCCCCAATGTCGTATCACAAAAGGAAATCTAAACAAATCCCTATTTTACAGATACAATTGCCGTTACAAGACTCTATCCATAGATGGCAATATCTTATGAACATTTAGGAATCGAATCTTCCTTCTATCTTCAAGCTTCTTTATCGGAAACGGTTCCATCTCCCTCTCTGAATTGGAATCGGCTATCGGCTATCCCTATCCGATTCGGCCTCAGCCGACTGGTCTTCCAGCCGATTTGATCGTGGTCGATGCAGCCTCTGTTTCTCCGCAGATCATTTTCCAATCCGATTCCACTTCAGTTTCAGCCTTGAACTCAGGGATTTGGTTACCAAATTTGGTCGTTAACAGGAAGCTATGTCTAACATGCTAAAAGATGAGTACAAACAGTATCTGAGGACTTAGAAAATTTTCGTGCTCATATGTAGATCTAAATCGGCGCTCGGGCTAGGTTAAATGATTTGAAGCATATCCGTGACGGGCCTAATTATTATCTCAATCGGGTCTCAGGTTGGAGCCCGTAGCTGATGACACTCATCGGTGATGGGCCTAATTGTTATCTCAATCGGGCTCAGGTTGATTCCCGTCACCGATGAGTGCCATTGGTTTATCGGTGACGGGCTTCTGTTGGGACCTGATAAAGATATCGTAGGTTATCTTTGTCTGTTCGTGATTTGAGCCTGTCACCGATAGGTATCATCCATGACGGGTTCGATCTTTTTGCACATCTAACATATTTGTGCAAGTATTTCTTTGTCGGCCTCTTTTTAGGCCCGTTTGAGATGACTTCATTGTGACGACCTGCAAAACCTAGGCATGTGAGAGACCGTCACAGATGAGAGGATCTATACTAGTGGAGCGAGGTCCCCAAGCTGCAGCCGTAGCTGTAGCCATCGATCGTCGTCGAGGACGACGATCAAGGAGAAGGTGGAGGTGGCAAGCGGAGGAAGAGGGCGAGGAGGTGGTCGCCATCGTCGAAGACTGGATGCAGAGGCAAGGCGGCCAAGTCGTAGCCGTCGTAATTGACGAGGGGGATCAAGGGCAGCCTGATGGCGTCACTGATGCTGGCGACGACCGCACTCCTCGGCGTCGCACCAACCCTGCGGCATGAGGTCGATACTCGGGTCGGGGACGCGCGTGTAGGAGGCCTCGTCGACGTTGCCCTTGCTCTCACCATGGTGGACGAGCACGATGTGGCACGGGCATGGCAGAGGCGGGTAGCGCTGGTGGTGTGGCAGGTAGCTAGCTTCCGACGTCATAGCGCATGATGAGCTCCGGGAAGCGTTGCGCCTTAAGAGGGTTGGGAATTAAAGAGAGGGAAGAGAAGGAGAGAGAGAGGATTAGTCGCTGACATATGGACCATGTGGGTCTTATTGGTCACGTCAGCTAAAATTGAGCACTATATTATCCTGAAATTTTCAGTACACTGGTTTTACAAATTGAGAGACACGTTATATCTGAAATTAAAGTTAAATGATGTAATTCAAACATAATGTAAAAGATAAGAAAACTAAAATAAACTTGTTCCGCAAGAAGGCTACAAGAGATCAAAGGTTAGGCACAGCCTGCTTCCCCATCGCCCGGCCCGCTTTCTGTCCGAGCCTACCAGCCCGGCTGGCACGCTGGCCCACCATAGCTTATCGCCTTCACCATCCTCACTACCAGCCCATTCGGTCCACCATTCAGCTTTTGCATTTTTAATTTTTTTAAAGATTTACAAAAATAACTTCCGAGTTTGAAAAATTTCAAAAGTAATCTCCTCCCGCCCTCCGGGAGGGCGTGAAGGAAAACGCCTCCCGGAGGGTGAAAAATCCGATGTGGCAGACGGCCCCGCACGGCCGTCTGCCGCGCGGGGGCATTTTTGCGGGCGGCCCCCTTCCCGCCCTTGGGAAGGGCGTTTTTTCACTGTGCACGGGGCCGCCCGCAAAATGCTGGGAGGCCGGCCTTTTGCAGGCGGCCCCCTTCACGCCCTTGGTAAGGGCGTTTTTTCACTGTGCACAGGGGGCCGCCTGCAAAAAGGCCGGCCGACCTGGCAATTTTGCAGGCGGCCCCCTTCCCGCCCTTACCAAGGGCGTTTTTTCACTGTGCCCAAACCCTAATTGCCCTGATCGACATCGACCCACTCTCTCGTGTTGTTTGAGATGTAAAATGTTATCGTCGTATTTTGTGCTAATGTAAATGGCGGGAACGTCCAGAATGCCACTGTGGTCTACGTTGCCAAGTGGTAAGATCCATAAGACAAGCAACTAGAGGACAAAGATGCTTCGTGTGTCCCGAGATTGCGGATGACGATTTTGTCGTGAGTATAATTTTTCTTTCTTTAACCTTTTCGCTTGTTCCATTTTTTAACTCCGACCATAAAAAATGTGCAACCAGGAGGATGTACATCAGTGTCCATACAAAGATTGGATCGATACGGTTAAACCTGCTTCGATCGGTCAGACGGTAACACAACCTGAGTCCACTGAACAATTCATTCAGGCTTGGATGGAGTATGAACGTCGCGTCGAAATCGCAAGCTTAGCATGGAGGAACAACCCGCTGGGTTTCCCTAAATGGTCGGAGCGTCCTATGTGCGGTTGTAGGGATCGTTGCAAGATGGCTACCTCATTTGAACCACGAACATATGGTCGGAGATATTTCATTTGCCCCAACTTAGACAACGACTTCGTTGTACGTCTTTCATTTTATCAATTATGCAAACGTCTTCGCTCTAGTGGCTCTCTAACTGATTACATGTGTTTCTTTACCAGGGCATTCAAAGAAGGTGTGGATTCACTAGGTGGATCGACAATGTCATTCCCCAATATAACGGCTTAAAAGTAACTGAATGTGAAACTCAAAAGGAGTACAACGCCGAGAAGGAAAGAGAAAATTGATGACAAGCTTATCGCCCTTGAATGGTTCCGTAGGTAGCCGAGCCTTCACTGTGGGGATGAGTTAGTTGTATTGCATCATCCGTACCTAATGGGTTATGTAACACTCGTGACAAACAACCGCTTAACCATTGCAACTAAGTTAACTTGGTTAAAATAATATGTTCACAGGTAATGCAAACAACATATGTACGATACCTCGAACATTTACACTTGCAACAATATTTACATTTGCATCCTTACGACGATAACATTTACATTTCAAACAATACTACAAATCATGAAGACGGTTACATTTGCAACAATACCACAAATCCAATGGATTTGTTATATTAGCACAAAATACGACGATAACATTTTACATCTCAAACAACACGAGAGAGTGGGTCGATGTCGATCAGGGCAATTAGGGTTTGGGCACAGTGAAAAAACGCCCTTGGTAAGGGCGGGAAGGGGCCGCCCGCAAATTGCGTGTCGGCCGGCCTTTTGCAGCGGCCCCGTGCACAAGTGAAAACGCCCTTACCAAGGGCGGGAAGAGGGCCGCCGCAAAAGGCCGGCCTCCCGGCATTTTTGCAGGCCCCCGTGCACAGTGAAAACGCCCTTCCCAAGGGCGGGAAGGGCCGCCCGCAAAATGCCCGCGCGCAGACGACCGTGCGGGGCCGTCTCGCCACGTCGGATTTTTCGCCCTCGGGAGGGCGTTTTTCCTTCACGCCTCCGAGGCGGAGGAGATTAGTTTTGAAATTTTTCAAACTCGGAAGTTATTTTTGTAAATCTTTAAAAAAAAATAAAAATGCAAAAAATTCTCTGATTGTCTATCTGCTCCCTCTCCCATTGTGGAGCAGCTTGCTTTCGGTCGCTTCTATAGTCCGATGACAAGTAGTGAAAGTAGCAGATAAGTATATTACAGTATCAACGATAACCGATCAGTTTCATAATAACCAACCAGTGATACCGAGGGACACCGTATCTAGAAAACCGTTTAATAATTGGACCATGTTCCCAAAAAATCCGTACTTAAATTTTGACAAAATATGTTTGAAATTCCCCGGTTTCGTCGATCAGTTATGGCGGTTATCGATGAAATTGAGATATAGGGAACCCTAGAGAGCAGGTCCTACCTGGAAAACTTGGTAGTTGGGACTTGTATACACATGTCTGTTTAGGCGTTACGCGTTAGGAAGGGAGTTCTTTTGATTCGGGAGTTTGACCACGACCGTCTGCATGCGACACGGCAAGCACAGTCAGACTGAAGCAAGAATAGACTACCCTTTCCTCTCCCTTCATTAACGTGTTTCTGGATCGTATGCTCCCTTTTCTTTAGCTTTGCTTCTGGATCACACAGTTTGACGATTCTGGCCGTCAAGACTCGAGAGTAGCACTCCTATTACTTTAGACCTGAGACTTCTTCTGTTCTTTAGGGACGAAAAATAAAAAAGAAGAAGAAGAGGAGAGAACTGTACAAACTTCAAGAGGAATGCGAACATCGCCGATGTTTGATTAAAGCAAAAACGTTGGCTACTCATATGTGATACTATACTAGTACAGACCACCTCATAGGTATCAGTTGAAAAACCCCTTTAAGTGTCGGTTTTCCTAACCGGCATCTATTGGTCGGTACCTATTTGAAGAGAAATATGTGTCGGTTTAAGAACCATCACCTATTAGGTTCCAAGGATAAAAAAAATTGTTTGAGCCGAGCTCCACCACATCCATGCACAGATCCAATCAATAACACAAATTCACATATTCATCCACAACCTCCACAGATCAATCATAAAAAAACCACACATAAATCCTTCACGAATCAATCATCCATAGATTCACATATATAATCCACATATCAATCATCCATAATTCATCCACAGATCCACAGATAAATCCTCCACAGATAAATCACAAAAAAAATCAAACATCCACAGACCAGATCACAAAAAAACATCGAGCTCTGTCGTTGTCCCACCATCGTCGTAGTCTTCGAGCCTTCGCTCCGCATCCGCGAACCCCGCCGCCTCCTCCCGCCAGATCCGGCAGAGGAGCAGGCTCCTCCACCCGCCACCCCTTCCGCCGCCTCCTCCCATCTCCTCCGCCCCTCCCGCTGCCCCTCCCGCCTCTCGCCGCTCCCGCCGCCCCTCCCACCTTCCGGCCTCCCGCTTCCGCCGCTCCTCCTGCGCTCTCCTCCCACTGCCCCGGAACAGCTAGCCTCCGTCGACGATGGCGCGGGCGCGGCGGCCGTCCACCGACGATGGCGTGGGCGCGGCGGCCGTCCGCCTCGATGCAAGGGTCGAGCGAAGGAGCGGTCGGCGCCTCGCCGGGGTGGCGCTCTGCACGGGGCTCCCCAAGGAGCATCGCTTCACGCGCGAGGCGCTCCTTCGTAGGTACGCCGTCCTCGCGGTCTCCAGCCGCGCGGAGTGGTGGAGTGGTGGAGTGCCTGAGAGAAGAAAGAGAGAGGAGTGGTGGAGAAGAGATAAGGAGGAAGAGATAAGGTCGGTTTAAATAAAATACGGCCGGCTGGCTTGGTTTTTAGGTGCCGATTTTATTAAAAAACCGGCACCTATAATGTATTATAGGTGTGAGTTTTTTAAAAAAACTGACATTAATAGTATAGGTATCGGTTTTTATTTTGAACCGATACCTATGATATATTATAGGTGTCTGTTTTTTTAAAAAATCGTTACTAATAGTATTAGTATGGTGTCAGTTTTTTTTAACCGACACCTATTATTTTAATAGGTGTCGAATTTATTTTGACCGATATTTTTGGAGCGATATCCATGGGCTTTTTTTTAAGTAGTGTTAGTCTGTCATGGTCGTGACTCGCGAGGCTGTCCACATCGCCACCGTCCATGGCTGACCACGTCCACAGTGTCCTCGTCCGCTTAGGCGCTCTTCCACCATGGCATGGACTTGTTTTCAGCACGCCTGCAGCGGCGGCGGCGGCGGCGGCTGCTGCAGCAGCGCGACCACTCACTCAGTTCCAATCGGCTCGGTCGCCGTTCTCATGCTTCGCGTGATAGGCGGACAGGCCGCGTGAGCATATATATCCGCGCAAATTTAATTAATTTGCTCCACAGAAAGATGCTTGCTGGCTGGTCATAATCCCTCGTCTAAATATTTAAGCCGTATTAGCTTTTTACATGGTATCTAATAATATAGTTAGATAAATATTTTCTCTTGTAATATATTATCTATAACTGCAAAATTAATATCATGCGAAAACATGACTATATTGTTAGTTCATTTAATAGTAAAAAATGTATATCAATTTTCCCATCTTGTACGGAGGGAGTGCATTTCAGGCACTTCTGTTGAGTAAAGAAATAAATAAATCGTGGAATTTGCTAAAAGAATTTCACGTGAATTTGCTAAATACCTATATTTCTGTGTTCCCAGCAAGATATTTATGGGAATAAAAATGTCTGCCTATGGTTGATATAAAAATGACCAGAATTTTAGGAAACACGGTCACACATGAGTCTTCCCTCTGTACGATGTAATTTGAGAAGGGGATTTGCTAGTTCTACGAGGCTGTTTGGTATTTTAGTCAAGGGACTAAAGTTTAGTCCCTTGACTAAAACTTTTACTTTTAGTCCCTTCCTGTTTAGTTATAAGGACTAAAATAGACTAAAGGTAATTAATTATATTGTATTAAGACCATGTTACCCCTATATAGCCATGCAAGGATAAAATAAAAACTCCATTGAAAATACAAATTAGAAGCAAGGATATTTATATACATGACTCTACAAATATTTATACAACAATATGGATTGCAAACATAGTAAAGAAATATTGTTGTCCCTGCTCATACGAACAATATTTATACAAGTACTCGTTATTACAAATTAAAATAAAAGTTCCACAAATCATATTAAAAATTACTCGTTCTACAAGAACAATAAAAAGACAAATCATATATTTCTCAAAGACCAAAGGCCATCGGCAACCGAGTCCCGAAAATAATTCATCACCTGGCTATCCAAAAAATTGGTTGCATCGTTTGATGGAGAAGAACATATTCTGGCCAATGGAACATAATTTGCATCTTGGTCACAATGGTCGAATTCTTCATCAGCTAGCTTACTGTCTCTAATGAAAGTATGTAGTGCTATGCAGGCAACAATTATTTTGCTTTGCTTTTTTTTGGATAACTGGGTAATCGAAATAAAATCCTCCACTTATTCTTCAAAACTCCAAAAGATCTCTCTATGACATTTCTACAAGAAGAATGACAGTAATTGAAGTGCTCCTTTTTCCCTCTAGGCATTATACCCTCATTGTACTCCTGAAAATGATATGTTGTACCCTTATATGTTGTACCCTTATATGGTACAAATCCCCGCATACCCTTATATGTTGTACTCTTATATGCCGCGGGGGGAACGAATCCCCGCATCCCTCTGTCGGATCCCGCGCCAATGGACAGCGACCTAGCACGCCCTCGACCAGTTCTTCCTTCTCGTCTTCCTCTTCCTCGGCTGCTAGCAGAGATAGGAGGACGCGATGGGGCGACGGTCGAACGAGTGCTAGCCGAAATGGGATCACCTCCATGTCCATCCGACCGCAACATTTCTTGGTACGAGGAGAAGTCAGGGAATGCGTCCGCCTGAGAGTTCAGATCGAACCCCCCGATCCCCTTCCCCCCCGGAGCCCATCGCCGAAAAATGGAATCCGCCGCGAGATGCATTAATGTCTGACGACGCTTGCGAGAAACCTAAGTCTTTGCCAGCGGCCGAATGATGTGTGCGGGCTTGCGAGAAAAAATCGTAGTGCTCATCCTCGTTGCCGGCCATTTCTTTGTTGCGGATAGTGCGTCCACTGCAAAAATCCATCCATTCCCAAAATAATCAACAAACAACAATCTTGCTAACATATGAGATATGCGACAAATAAGGTCAGAGAAATTTAAATAATAAGTGATTGATATGACAATTAAACTATAGCTTTTCATTTATTGTTTAAAAATATGAATCTACAATTGTTGATCTTGCATGATTAAAAGTAAAGGATTCCTTGGGTGAGAAATGAATTAATCTACTACCAAGCAAACTGAACCCTTTTCACAATTCAATCAGCACTTAGCTAACAAAAACGGATGAACTATTTACACCAAAATGGAATTATTCATCGAGACTTGAAGACAGCAAACCTTCTTATGGATGAGCATGAGGCAAGACTTTCCATCACTTTATAGCTTATGCCCAAGTAGTCATTCATGTAATTTTTTTTTAAAAAATAATACGGCTTGGTGATCAGGGATAAACATAGTTTTCCATGGACCATAGCTGTAGTTTGTTCGAGGGCGTTACCAGCGGCGCAAAGGGTCGGGACTGGCGGCGGCGAGGATGGTACCGGCGGCGGCTCGGGGCTAAATTAAACAGCCCCTAAACTTTAGTCCATTTCAGTTCCTCCTAAACTGCAAACGCACAGGGGCCTGGTAGCACCGTTGACACTGAATAGTAGATATATCTTTTTTATAGACCATTTAGCTAGTCACTATAGAGTTGTCAATCCAAATCATCTGTGAAGTTTCACTTTGCAAGAATCGAGCTTCAAAGTGAAGTTCCATAGAGCTTAACATCTAAATAGAGTGTTGACTTGTCAAGAGTCGGCACTTTTCAAGTATAAGTCTAACCATCTCACTCATAAATTTTGCAAAGACTAAGCCCCTGAAAAGTTACTTTTCATGTGGTGTGTACAGTTGTACAAGCACAGCTTACAATTCTAGCTCCACCACTGTGGTTTAGGACTCGAAGCACAAATGCAGATAGCATATAGGCATACTCGGGTGTTAACGGTAGTTAATTCAAATGATTAGATCATTAATTAATGCATCGTACATCATAATAGTTACCAATTAACATGAAATATTGCTGATCTTTCTTCCAGCTTTCCAACGATATAGCTAATTTCTGCAGCTCCTAATGTAGCATGTAAGTTCCACATGGACACTGTTCCAGTGGTTTGGTTCATAAGTTTTCTACCACTTACTAGTTACTCCACTCACTTAAAACTTCCATACCAACTGAAATTGCAAAGCTAAATACCATCATGATTCTTTAATAAACTTCCTAATATCAAGTTAATATGATAAGTCTTGTTTTGCACATTATTGAAAACAAAATAATGAGCCCATAATGAATACAAGGATACAACTCATATCAATCAAGTGAACCACCAAATTTGATGTTGAAGCAAGAACAAAGAGACAGTTATAATGTTTCCAAGGAAAAATCAAACTATACCTCTAGTTTGTAACCTGAAAATGCACGGGAATTGCTCGCCATGATTTCCATGTCGCAAGAAATGCGACAACCTAATTGGAAGATAAAATAGGACGGGACCGGCGGCTCGGGCGGGACGGCGGCGCGAGGGCGGGACCGGCGGCGGCTAGGGCGGGACGCGGCGGCGGGGGACGGCGGCGGCTAAGGGCGGGACTAGCGGCGGCGGGGCGGGACCGGCGGCAAGGGGCGGATCGGCGGTGGCGAGGCGGGACCGGCGGCGGCTGGCGGGGCGGCGCGGCGGGGCCGGACCGGTGGCGGCTAGGGCCGGACGCGCGGCGGGGGGGCGGGACCGCGCGGCTAGCGGCGGCGGCGGCGCGAGGCGGGACCGGCGGGCGGGATCGTGGCGGAGAGGCGCGGCACCGGCGACGGCAAGGGCGCCGAACCGGCGACTGGGCTGGGCAAACTTCCAAGAGGCGGCGCTGTGCGAGCAAGGGCATCCGGTGGTTGCGGCACAGTGACAAGGGCATCCAGTGGAATGGGTGATATTAGTCCCAATAAGCACCTCAATTAGGGACTAAGGACTAAAACTAGTTTAGTCCCTTTTAGTCAAGGGTGTTTGGGATTTTTGGGACTAAAAGGGACTAATTTCAAGGGACTAGAGGGATTAGTCCCTCAACCAAACAGGCCCTAAGGTGAGACGTCACATGCTCCCTGAACAGAGGGAGTTGTCTTCAAGAGCCGATGTGTGTTGGGATGGGGTGGGAGAGAGAAAGAACGCTATTCACTTGTGATGGCGACTTCCCAGTGATGACAGTGATGGCGAGCTCTTCTCCAGTGACAACAATGAGGTGGTGGTGTGAGGTTAGAGTTTAGTGTTTGCGGTGGGAGTGGGGGTTAGGTGGGAGGGGATTCTCGGAGTTTAGAGCAATGGCCTTGGGCAGCGACCAGACTGGCAATGAGTGGGGGCTCCATTGGAGCCGTATGGATGGAGGTTGGTGGTGGGTAGGGTTGATGGTGGATCCGGTTTGGAGGAGGTGAGGCACAGCGGAGAAATGGTGTCTCTGTGCGACTTAGGGAGGATGAGAGGAAGGAAGGCAGGAAGTGGGAGGAGGTCGGTCTGGTGGGTCTCGTCGGCGAATTCTACACTTTCTGGTTAGTTGGTGATGAAAGTGCACCTAGTTCCCTAAGTGGATTTTGGTTGTCAATGACAAAGTGGTTAAGGGACTAATGCGTCCAATTGAGATAAATGCAGATGATTAGTCCCAAAGTACTTAAGTGTGTGAAATATGCTCAAAGGAAACCCTCCAACAACAATTGCAAAGTGGCGAGAAGATTCGACGCCTTATTTAAAATTTTTTCCCTTTAATTTTTAGTGTTAGGAAAACCATACTATTAAGAGGGGTTTCAAATGATGGTTCGAGATGATCTAAGTGCTTTTTCTAGCCTTTTTGAGTTTTTCCCCTTTTCAGGACAAAGAGTCATGACCGGAAGTTCCGGGGTTCTTGACCGAAACTTATGGACGCCTTTTCCCATTTCAATTCCTAAGTGTTAGCCGGAAGTTCTGAGGGTCCCAGATCGAAATTTTCGGACACCTCTGCAGTTCAAATATGAGTAAAGGCTAGGTGACGCCATCACTAACCTATAAATATCCCACAACCTTTCCAGCTCACTTGAGACAATCCAACTTTCGTTTTTCTGTCCTCTAGCCTCTCTTATGTTATTCTAGATCACTCCAACTCAATTCTTGAGCCTAGGAAACAAATTTGTGAGAAGATTGAGTGATTTGAGGGGTTTTGTGAGAGAGCTAGGATGACTTGAGTACTTGGTGATTCTTGTAGGGATGTGGTTTGATGCTTATTATTCTTGGAGAGAGATCTCCTAGACGGTTAGACATCTCCCGCGAGTATCCTGCGATTTGTGAATTGACCCAAAAAGTTTGTGAAGATTTCCTCACCTCCGCAATGAAACGAGGTATGAATAGTAAAATTTCGAGCTAAGCTTTAGGAGGTTGTCTTGGTAGAACAATCATCGTTTGTGGTTCTTGCTAGAGAGTCAAGTTTGGAATCTATGTGGTCACTTGATCTCTAGCGCAGAACCTAGAAACATTGGGTTGGAGACCGAAGACTTTCTCCTAGGGCTTTGCTTAGTGAGGCAAGGGGTTAATCGAGACCCAGCTCTTCGGAGTTTCTCAACGGAGAGTAGAATTTGTTGCTTCGGGAAAAAAATCCTTGTCTCCATTGTGCGTGTTCTTTACTTTCTGTTGATTTTTTCTATTTCCAAGTTGTTATTTCATGTTACCTGCAATTAGACTTGTCTTGAAAGTCACTTAGCCTCGAGATCAGATTCTCGAAGTCTCAGAACATCGAAAGTTTTGGATCAGAACACCAGAAGTTTCGTCGCCAGATCGGAAGTTCTGAAGTTCCTGCTATGAAGTTTCAGTGTCTGTTTGTTTTTACCGCTGCGATTTTTAAGTAACTTTTAGGGACGCCTATTCACCCCCTCTTTAGGCGATATATATGGGTTTTCAATTGGTATCAAAGCCTAAGCTCTTGATAAGCTTCACCACTTAAAACTGGTCAAAGATGTCGGTGTGGACAATCGTGATGAAGACGATGCAAAATGAGAAAAGTCTCCAAGCAAAGAGACAGGGGGAGTTTCTATACATTTTGATTACAACAAGATTAACATTTCCACTAACAACTTCGTCTCTATGCCTTCCGGGCATGCACCCCATTTTGATGGAACTCATTATGCCGCTTGGAAGCACAAGATGAAGTTGCATCTAATCTCTTTGCATCCTAGTATTTGGAAGGTTGTTTGCACAGGGATTAATGTACTCATGGAGGACATGGACCTCACTCTGGAGCAAAAGCAAAGCATCCACTGAAATGCGCAAGTCGCAAATGCAATACTCTCCGCCTTGAGCCCTGAGGAGTTCAACAAGTTTGATGGGCTTGAGGAGGCCAAGGAGATTTAGGACACATTGCAAGTGGCTCATGAAGGCACTCCCAGGGTGAGAGAGTCCAAGATCGGGCTTTTGGAAGTAAAGCTTGGGAGTTTGTTATGGAAGACCAAGTGACCCCCCAAGAGATGTATGATCGCATGATACTTTTGGTCAACAAGATTCGAGGACTTAGGACTGAAGACATGACAGATCATGTCGTCATCAAGAGGCTTCTTCGAGCCTTTGGACCAAGAAACCCTACCTTGATCACTCTCATTCGTGAGAGCAAGGACTTCAAGATGCTCTCCCCAAGCAATATCCTTAGAAGGATCATGGATCATGATATGCTTGAAGAAGAGGCCAAGGAGGTCAAGCAAATGGCCAAGAATATTGTCATGATCAAGAACAAGGAAGTCGTCCTGAATGCCTCAAAAGATCAAGCCTCATGTGAAGAAGAAAGTGATGATGAGGAGATGGCCCTTATGGTGAGGAAGTTCAAGCAATACCTTCATCATGGTGGCTTTGGCAAGAGCAAGAAGAATGATGACAAAGGAAAAGCTCGGCAATCCAAGAGGACTTGCTTCCAATGTGGCGAATATGACCACTGCATTGCCGATTGCCCCAAGAACAATGAAGCTAAACCCAAGATGGCAAAGAAGAAGACCAGGCATGCCCACATTGAAGAGGTGTGGTATTCCGGTGATGAGGCAGATCCCAAGGAGAAAGAGGAAGGAGATGAAGGAGTCGCCACCATCGCCATCAAAACTCCATCTTCCATTAAGGAGCGCCTCTTCGACAACTTGAGCGACAATGATGATGGATTTATCAACCACTCTTGCTTCATGGCCCAAGGCCGCAAGGTAATGCACTCAACCAAACTCTCTATTGATGATGACATTGAGAGTGATGAGGGAAGTGATGATGATTTGGATGATGTGCTTAAAAGTCAATGGATCAATTACTACCTAGATGATATCAATGACTCACTTCAAGAGAAATTTGTGACATTGGATCAAAGTCACAAGACTCTTCAAGTGCAATTTGATACCCTTTGAACTAGCACCTCTTCATCCAATGATACCATTAAGTCATCCAATGCCTCCACTAGCAATGGTTGTGCTAGGTGCTATAGCTATGATTTGGATTCTTATGCAACTAACCTTGAAGTTATAGCGGCCCTCAAGAAGGAGAATGAGAGGTTGGAAACCTTGGTGAATTATGAGTGTTTGAAGACCTATCACTCCACGGATGCCCTCTACAAAACCATCGCCGCCCACATCAACAAAGACGGGCATGGTCTAGGCTTTTCGGAAGAAAGCCAGCTCTCCAAAAGGATGGTGGTGAACGACAAGCAATGATTGACGTTCGTCAAAGAAGGAGGCGCCCCACAAGCAAGCAAGGTGAACAAGCCTTGGGTGGTCAGAGCTTAGGAAGTTCCGGGCCAGTTGACTAGATGTTCCGGGCAAGAAGATTTCTCAGACAAAGAGGAATTCTCGGAAATTTCGGTCTGACTGACCGAAAGTTCTGGACCACTGTCAGAACCAGGGGACTAGCAGGAAGTTTTGGGCACAGGGTCAGGAAGTTCCAGCAAGAAGGTATATACTATGATTCATTTGTGATTAGCAAAAATCACACTGATAAGGTGGTTGCTTACTTCAATGGATGTCACAATGATGAGTATCATGCTTGTGTGTGGGTGTCCAAGGCACTTGTGGCTAACGTTCGAGGACCCAAACTTCGACAAGTTTGGTTACCTAAAACCCAAGCGTGACTTTCTTTTTGTAGGAATACTCCTCCGATGGATCAAGTTGGGTGGTGGACAACGGATGTACCAACCACATGACAGATGAGAGGAGTATGTTTACAAGCCTTGACGAGGAGGGAGGAAATCATGAAAATATCATTTTTGGAGATAATGGTAAAGGAAAGGAAATTGGGTTAGGTAAAATTGCTATCTCAAATGATCAATCCATCTCTAATGTCCTCCTTGTCAATTCATTGAGCAACAATCTACTTTCAGTTTCTCAATTATGTAAAATGGGTTACAATTGCTTTTTTACCGACAAGGATTTGACTGTTTTTAAGAGGTATGTGTTAACGCCAGAATTTGGTAAGCCTTGGAGCACGAATCGACTAAGGTGTCCATCGGCTGATACCGAATCGAACAAGGCAAGCTGATATAGCCGATTCCGGTATGACAACATTGGAGACACCGTCAGATCAAGATGATATGTTTCATGAGGATTGCCATATAAGGATAGAGTCCTAAAAAGGCAATTGTATCTATTAATTAGGAAGAGTTTGTTAGTTTCCTATTTTATCTTTAGGAAAGTGTATTTTATCCAATAAGGACCCGATTTGTTTATTTTTTTTCTTTAGGAAAGTTCGGATTGTAATCTATTAGGATCTTTGTTAGCCCGTGGGTACAAATATGTAAGCCCGGAGTTCATGTATGATATCTCTCGATCAATACAATTCGGCACATCGCCACCCTTTACCTTTTCTACTTTATTCATCACCCGACGGGATTTGGCACCCAACGCAGGGCTGCATCAGCCTCGATCTCCGGCGAAGGGGTAAGTCCAATGTTCCATCGGCCCAGGCAAATGTATTGGCTACGTTGGCGTTGTCCAAGGCTGCATTAGTACATTTGACCTCTTGGATTATTCCAGTTTGGTTAACATGTTTTTCTGCCTATTTATCATATGCATCTGTTAATCTAGTTCTGGTATTTTAATTTAGTTCTATCGGTTGTGTCTCGCTTTAGAGTTTCTACTGATACCGGCTAAATTATTTACTAGATTAGATTAGCTTAGACATCTACCACCCTAAAAATCAGTCAAAGGCTTGATTGTCTAGATATTGTGTTTCTTTTCATACTTAGTGCTGCATCAATTCAGTTTGACCTACTAAGTCATGATTAGAACCATAATCTCTAGCCCTCCTGTTGGTTGCCACTAAGGGTTTCATCAGGGTTTTAGCTGATGAGTTATTTGGATATCGCATCGGCTTGCAAAGAATGTACACAAGTTGGATCTAGCCGTTTGCAGCAGAGGCTTCATTGGATATTTAATCATTTGGATTTAATGACATCGGACTTCCAGCCGATGTGTGTTTTAATCTTTAAATCAGCATCTATTTTATCATGTGATTGCTTTGTGCCATATTACATTGCTATATTATCATGTTAGCATCGGCCGATCACCTTTACATAGATGTTTGCTCAGCGTATCGCCGATGGATTGAAACCCTAGCTGCATCGGCTGGTGTCAGTATCGGCTAGGATCGAGTCATCGGCTGATTGGCGGATCGACTATATTGGTTATTGACCTATTGGCTAATATGCATTACTTCTGGCTGCTTTGTATATCTTGTCAGTGGCAAGATCAAACTGACTGGCACGCCCACACTTCATCGATTTTAGGACCTGCACTGGAGCTAAGCAGATCTCTTAGGCCGGCGTGTTGATTTTTCTCGTCAACAGGATGACTCATCTTTGGCTTTCAAGGGAAAGTTGAAGGGTGATCTCTATCTTGTTGATTTCGACATAGATAGATTAAACCCTAAAGCTTGCTTGATTGCTAAGTCCTCCATGGGTTGGCTATGGCATCGAAGGCTAGCCCATGTAGGAATGAGAAATTTGTCAACTCTCTTAAAAGGGATCACATTCTTGGTCTTGCTAATGTCACATTTAAGAAAGATCATGTGTGTAGTGCTTGCCAAGCCGGGAAACAAGTTGGGAATCCACATCCTATCAAGAACATCAAGACCACCTCAAGACCACTCGAGCTTCTTCACATGGACCTATTCGGTCCCGTGGCTTACATAAGCATCAGTGGTAACAAGTACGACTTTGTGATTGTTGATGATTATTCTTGTTTCACTTGGGTATTCTTTATTTATGACAAAAGTGAAGCACAAGATGCCTTCAAGCACTTCGCAAGACAAGCACAAAACCAATATGACCTCACCATCAAGAGGGCGCGAAGTGACAATGGAGGAGAATTCAAGAACACTCAAGTGGAGGAATTTCTTGATGAAGAAGGCATCAAGCATGAGTTCTCCACCCCTTATGATCCTCCTTAAAATGGCATCGTTGAACGAAAGAATTGAACACTCATTGAAGCGGTAAGGACGATGCTTAATGAGTACAAGACCTCAAACATCTTTTGGGCGGAGGCCATGAGTACCGCATGTCATGCCGTCAACCGTCTCTACCTCCACAATCTCTTGAAGAAGACTTTTTATGAACTATTGAGTGCTAAAAAGCCTAATGTATCTTGCTTTCATGTCTTTGAGAGCAAGTGTTTTGTTTTGAGTATGAGATCTCGTTCATCTAAGTTTGCACCTAAGGTGGATGAGGGGTTCTTACTTGGCTAGGAATCAAATGCCCATGCCTATCGTGTTTTCAACAAAACCTCTGGTATTGTTGAGATCACTTGGGATGTGACATTTGATGAATCTAATGGCTCCCACGGAGAGCAAATTGTGGTTCATGTTGTAGATGATGTGGATCATAGCAAAGCAATTGCAACCAAGGCTATTGGAGACATAAGACCAATTGAGATGCAGGATAATCAATTCAGTTGTGATCAACCTCCATCGTCGATCTCCAATAGCCCTTCACCAAGGCAAGATGATGATGTCCCGGAACTTTCGGTACCCTCAGCCCGAAACTTTCGACCAGAAGTTTCGAGCCCTAGAGACCGAAACATCTAGACATCAGGTCGCCAGCAAGTACCGGGCCCCAATGACTGGAACCTCCGGGCTGGTGAATCTACACGCGTGCCTCCAGCACAAGTGGATAGACTCGACACTGAGGGCACTCAAGAGCAACCTGATAAGGCTCAAGTCCCCTCTGTGCACCATCCAAGGATATATCACACCGTTCAAAGGGATCACCCCATCGACAACATTCTTGGAGATATCCAAAAGGGGGTAACTACTCGATCTCGAGTTGCTATCTATTGTGAGAATTACTCTTTTGTCTCTTCTTTCGAACAAATTAGGATGGATGATGCTCTTGGTGATCCGGATTGGGTGATGGCTATGCAAAGAGTTGAATAACTTCACTCGCAACCAAGTATGGTCATTGGTGGAGAGGCCCAATCAAAATATGATCGGCACCAAGTGGATCTTCCGCAACAAGCAAGATCAGAATGGAGTGGTCACTCGCAACAAAGCCCGTTTAGAGGCACAAGGGTTCACACAAGTCGAGGTCTTGACTTTGGTGAAACTTTTGCGCCTGTTGCTCACCTTGAGTCCATTCATATTCTTTTAGCCTATGCCGCTAACCATGATTTCAGGTTATATCAAATGGACGTCAAGAGCGCTTTCTTGAATGGACAAATCTCCGAATTGGTGTATTTAGAGCAACCACCCGACTTTGAAGATCCCAAATATCCAAATCACGTGTTCAAGCTTCACAAGGCGCTATATGGGCTTAAACAAGCTCCTAGAGCATGGTATGAATGCTTTGGTGACTTTTTCATCAAAAATGGCTTTGAGATATGCAAAGCCGACACCACTCTTTTCACTAAGAAATTCAAGAAGGATTTGTTTGTTTGCCAAATTTATGTCGATGACATAATATTTATCTCAACTAATGATTCCTTTTAGTGAAGAGTTTAGTAGGATTATGACCAAGAGGTTCGAGATGTCCATGATGGGTGGGCTCACGTTCTTCCTCGGGATACAAGTCAAGCAGCTCAAGGAAGGAACCTTCATCTCCCAAACCAAGTATTTGAAGGACGTACTCAAAAAGTTTGGGATGGAGGATGTGAAACCCATCAAGACTTTCATGCCTACCAATGGACATCTTGATCTAGATGAAAATGGCAAAAGCATGGATCAAAGGTATATCACTCAATGATTGGATCCTTCCTTTATCTTTATGCATCTAGACCTAATATCATGCTTAGTGTGTGCATGTGTGTTCGCTTTCAAGCGGCACCGAATGAATGTCATTTGATTGTCTTTAAGAGAATCCTTCGATATTTGGTGCACACTTCTAACCTCAGCTTGTGGTATCCTAAGGGTTGTGCCTTTGAGCTTGTTGGCTATTTCGACTCGGATTATGTCGGGCGTAAGGTTGACCACAAGAGCACTACCAACACTTGCCAATTCCTTGGGCGGTCACTTGTTTCTTGGTCCTCCAAGAAGCAAAAATCCATTGCCTTATCCATGTCGAAGCCGAATACATAGCCGTCGGATCTTGTTGTGCTCAACTTCTTTGGATGTAACAAACCCTTCAAGACTTTGGCTACACATTCTCCAAGATTCCACTCCTATGTGACAATGAGAGTGCCATCAAATTAGCCAATAACCCCATTCAACACTCAAGAACCAAACACATAGACATTCACCATCATTTCTTGAGAGATCATGAAGCAAAGGGTGATATTGTTCTATCCCATGTGAGAACCGAGAATCAACTAGTCGACATTTTCACCAAGGCCTTGGATGAGAAGAGATTTTGCAAGCTTAGGAGTGAGCTCAATATCTTGGATTCTCGCAACATTTGTTGAGGATTGGTTGGCTAATAAATAGCCTTACATGAATCACAATAACTGTAAATTAAAATTGAACTTTTTAAATCTTGAGATCTCTTCTTGGGTAGGAGTTGATTATGATACAAGGAATAAAGTTCAAACATTCCCTCTTTGACCAAAACTCCTTTCGCAAAATGTTTGCGAAAATTGTTGTGTGCTCATTTTGTTTGCGAAAATTTGGTTTTTACTCCTCTTTGTGATTCAGTGTGACCATTGTTATATATTGATTACTTGTGTGCTGGTCACGTGCATCACAAAAAGTTTACATGTCCATCCAATCCTTGATTCCGCCTATGTGGCTTTGACCGGAAGTTCCGGACTGGGGTCCGGAACTTCCAATCAATTCTCTCTGTCCCATTTTTGGACTCGACCGAAAGTTTTGGTCTTTGCCGCCCGGAACTTTTGGGCATCGGGGGTTAAACCCGAGGGGGAGCCGTCCGAAACCCTAACTCCCTCAATCCTCTTCCAACCAAACACTAACTCTCTCCTCTCCCATCTCGGTGATCTAAAACTCCCACCATGATTCTTCTTTGTTCTTCTTCGATTATAATCACCTTCCTGCAGAGGATTTGCGCTTCCGTACGCCCAAGGTACTTCGTTCGATCTCTCTCTCTAGTTTCATCTTATTTTGCCCCGATCTATCAATTTGTGGGCCTAGGGAGATTTACTTTCGGTTAGAAACCCTCCTAGTACCTTGTAGATGGCCGATCTGTGCTTTTGGAGGCATTGCAGGGCAATTTTTGGCTGGGGTCGAAGCGGCACTCATGCTGACCAGGAGTTCTGGTGTTCTTCACCCGGAACTTCCTGCCGTCATGCAGACAGCCAACTACTCCGTCTTTTCTTCACTTCGTTGTCACTGCAATTCCTCATTCTTCCTTATTCCCTATTGCAGTGATCATCATGCCTCGCAAAAAGCACCAAAAGGAAAGCCAGGATGTCTCCGGGGATGACAGTCTGTTGATGAGAAAATTTCCCACACTCTGGCCTGAGAGATTTTCTTTACTCTTGTGCAGGTCCAAAGTATTGATTTGAGGTTCATAGGCATGCCAGTTGGTTTGTTCCTGCAACCAACAAGAAACTAAGAAAAGAAAACAATGTTAGACCGACAGCCGATTGGCTGGTAGCCGGTGACATATCATTTGACATTGTACCGATGCAATATACATTGAATCGGCAACAATTATATTCGTCCTATCGGCTGTAGATGTTAACATAATGCAATCCAAGTCTTAAAGCCCATTTAAACCAAGTGACTGGGATAGATCGGTAGTGTACCGAGACAGTATAAATCACATAGATCTAAAATTACTATAATACAATGATTATACTTGTTCATAGTATAGCCGAAAAGATAAATCTAACCCGTATCGGCTAGTACTTCGATACCACTTTATACTAAGATATCATAACGGATTAAATACATTAAATAAGAAGCAATCAAATATTAAGATGCCTTAACAAATTGATAACAGGCTTAACATATTTAACATAATGAGATCTAAATATAAAGGACAAATTTAACATATCAAGCAAAACTAAAACATGCAAGATGGTTAAATCAGGTAAGATCGGCTGAAACCCCGATGCTATCTCTTATAGCGATCATGAAGCACATTAGATCTTTATGATTCTAAGGACGACTTAATAGATCGAACCTACCCGATGCAGCATTAAGTACCAAAAGAAGCATAAGATCTAAAATAGCTTACTGATAACCTTTCAAGATGGTAGATATACTATATAATCCAAATCAACAATGAGATCTAATCCCGTCGGCTGTCATCTAGCAATTGATGCTAGCCGATTTGAGGTTAGATCGCAACATTGACCTAAATTATATAGCATATGTGATAACTGTGTAGATTACGATAACAAGATTAGAGTATCATGACGATGGAAGCTCTAATCCCGAGAGCGCAAGCCGCTTGTAATAAGAGTTACCTCTTGTCGGAGATCGAAACCCGATGCAACCCAACCCGAAGCAAGAACTTGTCGAGATAAAACTAAAAGGAAAAGGTGGTGATGCGCCGAAATTGTATTGATTGTGTGTTGATTGATCTAGATTACAGGGTCTTGGGTTATATTTATACCCAGATACACGATGAGTCCCTGACGGACACAATCTCTATCTCTATTACAAATTGAATTACAGATATGTCTAAAACAAACTAACATTATCTATAAGAAAACTACACAAAATATCCTAACTTAAAGATACAACTGCCTTTTCAGTACTTTATCCGTAGATGGCAATATCTCTGAAGCAATGAAAACTAAATCCAACGATGATCTCCATGTTTCCCCACCAGAATCAGTCACATTTAGTTACCCCAATCAGAATCGGCTATGTCAGATATCCCTGTCCGACTCGGTCTTAGCCGACTGTCTCCTTAGCTGATTCGAACTCAGCCGATACGCGCTCTGACTCTATGGATCGCATACTCCTTCAATTCTGCTTCAATTGTAGCTTCAAACCTAGGGATTAGCTTGCCAAATTTGGTCGTCAACACATGCCCCCAAGTCTGCGATATTGTTAATGTTGCGGATTTTATGTGATCCTATCCTCTGAGAAAACCTAGAGCATTTCCATTTCGGCCGTTACCACGCCTCTTTAAATAACGCCCCAAGCGCATTGAAAGACTCACGTCGTTACTTGCACATCCATAGCTCTCAACCAAAAATTCCTCAAATCTCTTCGGCGATCCCCTCGGAGCTCCAAGAAACTGCAGCTACCTCATCTCCGGCAACAACCTCATCCACGCTAATGGCAACTTCATCTGCTCCTTCTTACGCTCCATCGGTCGAGTTCACCGAGGTAAGTTCTATCAGCTGAATCTCCTTTCTTTCGCTTGCAACTTGCACTTGCAGTGTTTTTATGATTCCCCATTTTTATTGTAGCACCTTGCTCATCAGATTGCCGTCCCTAGTCTGCTTCACAATGAACGATACTTTTTAGGCCCGATCGGCAACATAGATCCTACTGAAGTCATCAATGCCGAAACCAATAGGATACCCTATAGGATCTCGAACCCTAGCATAGCACACTGGAATGACACATTTTTCAAATCTTGGCCTTCAACCGACAAATCTTGGCCAGCCTAGTACAAAAGGATGGTAGCCAGCAAATAGACCCATTGGGATGAAGTGGGCATAGCTCAATGCTTGACTCTTACAATAGCCGATCAACCCAAGGATGAACCCCTCATGTTGGCTGAAACTTATTTTTGGAACAACACCTTCAATGCCTTCTTCTTCCAACAAGGACCCATGACCCCTACCGTGCTTGATGTGGTCATGATAACTGGCTTGGACATAATGTCATCGGCTAACCCTAACCAATTTGACACCAAATGCCAATACTCCTTCAAGACGAGATCCATCGGAGGTTGGAACGGTTTTATAAGCCAGAACATGGGCACTGAATTAGTAAGCCCCAGAGAACATGTTTCCTTCTTAATGATGTGGCTCGAGAAATTCATTTTCTGTGGTTCTAGCTACGGCCCCACAGCTAACTGGTAGCCCATAGCCGAAGCCCTAGTGTCAAAGACCAAAGTCCCCTTGGGAAAATTTTTACTGGACTATCTATACCAAACTCTCAACCAAGCATCGACTAAGGTAGCAGCCGATTCAGTTATAGGAACCGAGGGTCCCTTGTGGTTCTTGCAGCTGTGGCTGGTCCTTCTGACACAAAAAATTACCGACAGACCCAATTTGGCCGATGTTGAATTTCCAAGGGTAGAGCTGACTGTGGATGATGACAGTGAAGAAATGACTACACGTAGGTGTATGTCTTTTGGAGAGGCTGCCTCTGTCCATCCGGGCTCCAAGTCATCAAACCACCTCCTAGCCGATTGGTTCACTGGTTTCTACGATGGTTTCTCAAAGCACAATCGGACTTGGTTCTTTTACTCCGGCTGCCCAGAGTTTGGACTTCCTTTGGATTTTAACTTTGATGAGATCAACTCTGAGGAATTTGAAAAACCAAGGGAAATCTTCACCACCACCATCACCCCATGCATCCTGCCAATCGACATCCATCAAGGCAGGAATGTCTCCAAATCTTATGAGTTCTATCACCCGATGTCAGCTGCCAGACAGACTAGGCTAGGACAACTGCCGATTGGTCTATACCTTTCTGACAAGATCCAAACAAGGGGCGAGATCACCTCAACAATAATGATGCATCGGTTGATGAACATAGAGGGCCCCCCTCTTGGCAGCATAGGCACTTTGGAATTGGCCCTAAAGAGGAGCTAAGCTTTTGACAAATGGTGGGTCGAGTTGAAAAAGCACATCTTTCATCATCCATCTTCCATGTATCTGACTATGCTCCTTCCAGAATCAATCCCTGATGTGAGTACTTCTTCTCTTTGTCAATATTTAAAGCTATCGGCTACCGTCTGCTTAATACTTAACCATTGTCCTCCTCTTTTTTTGCAGACAACCGATTCTTCTCCCCCTCATGAAAGCAACTCAGGGGTTGAGATCCACTATGCCTCAGGGCGTATTCCAAGTGGAGGGCTTGCTCCATCCATCATCGGCTTCAATGCGTCGAAGGTGTCAACCTTGCTGCACGGCCAAACTCGCGAGGCGCTGTCAAGGAAAAGGAGGGCCAAGACATCGGCTGCTAGTCCATCAGCTTGTTAACGCCAAAATTTGGTAAGCCCTAGAGTCTCCATCGGTTAAGTGTTCATATCAGCTCAAAGCAGAATCGGCTGAGAGTTCTGCGTCAGCCGATGGAGGATGAATACTTTCAGCAGTCGAATTCTGGTTAGATTCGGTTTGGAAAGATATTATCCAGAAGACACAGAGTTCAAGAAGGATACGGCTTGTATCTATTAATTAGGATAAGTTTGTTAACTTTCTATTTTATCTTTAGGAAAGTGTGTTAGTATCCGGTAAGGATTCAGTTTGTTTCCTTTTATCTTTAGGAAAATTTGAATTGTAATCTGTTAGGATCTCTGTTAGCCTGCGGGTATAAATATGTAAGCCCGGGGTCCATGTAAATAAATCCTCACGATCAATATAATTCGACGCATCGCCACCTTTTACCTTTTCCACTTTGTTCATAATCCGGTGAGACTTGGCACCCGACGCGGGGCTGCATCGGCTTTGATCTCCGGCGAAGGGGTAAGTCCAAGGTTCCGCCGACCCAGTATAAATGCTTAGCTCAAGCTAAAGCAAATATAAAAAAAATCATATAACACATCACTCGGTAAGCTTATGCTTATCCGAGTAAATTTGCCCGAGTCGTCTCGGAACAAATAATTTAATTAACCATCATGGTTAAGAAATCAATTCACTCGGTAAGCTCATGCTTATCCGAGTAAATTTGCCCGAGTCATCTCGGAACAAATAGCTCAATCAACCCTCGTGGGTAAAAAAACACTTGGCAAGCTCATGCTTATCCGAGTTAACTTGCCCGAATCATCTCGGAACAAATAATTTAATCGACCCTCATGGGTAAACAAATTTGTCAGTCATCTGAAAAATATGATCAAAATATTAAATAGCTCCTGCCATGATATTAGTCTTAATCTAAAAAGATCTTCACCAAGGTGAAAAAATAGCATTGATATAATCATTTAATCAAATGCTTAAAAACCAAACAGTCCCTGTCATCATGACAGCCGTGAAAAGCTTAACTGTTTGTCACCTTTCAAATTGCATCGTGCCAACCTCTCATGAAGTTGCGCAAACCGCGGTATGAAAGGATTTTAAAGGTACTGGGCTATGTGACATGTGCGTATTGCTAGGGCAAATCTGCTTAAGTCCATCCGCTTAAGTCCCTAAGGACACGCGTCAAGTCACACCTTAGCTGGGCCGCAAGTCTCTCATGGGCTCGGCCCAATCGCGAGATGACTTAGCAAAAACCCTCTAAGTCTTTTTACGAAGCCTCGAAGTCATCCCCGCCACTTCGTCCTCCCCAAAAATTTCCTCTTTCGCGTCACTGTTCACAAGCTCTCCGCAGAAAACCCTAAACTCGCGTGCGCCCAAATCCATCGATCTAGGAGCTCTCATTTCACCACAAGCCATCTTCCGCATCCAGCCTCCAATATCCCCTTGTCGAATCTCCATCTCCCATATCAGATCTGTTCTCCCCCAAACCGCATCCATGGAGGGAGAGAAAGAAATCCCCTTTGAACAATGGGCGACCTCTGACATCAAGGAATCAACTCTTCGGGAGATGGTGAAGAATAGAGTTCTTTCGCCCAAAGAGATTATCGGTGGCGTCCGGTGACCGTGAGGAGTTCCCCACTCCAAACACCGCGGTGAGATCATCGTTTTTACCTCTTTTTTCTACTATGGCTTCGGCCTTCCCACCTCTGATTTCTTTCGGGGCCTTCTTGAGTATTACGATCTTCAACTCTATCACTTGAATCCCAACTCGATGCTTCACATTGCAATCTTCATCCATGTCTGTGAAGCTTTTCCTGGCATCCTTTCCCACTTCCAACTTTTCCGCCGCATGTTTATCTTAAGCCACATCCAAACAAGGATGAGCCCTGCGTCGTTGGTGGGGCCAGCTTTCAACTTCGCAGAACTCTCCGCAGAGATTATTTCTCTCTCCCCTTGAAATCTTCCAACAAAGGCTGGCATGCGAATTGGTTCTACATCTCAAATCTTGAACCCAGTTTGCCCAACTTTGTCGGCCTTCCTCCAGTTCCAAGGCCTAGCTGGAGCACTGTGCCGGTAGCTCAAGATTGGGATGAAGCCAACAAGCTCTTGGCCAATATCCTTGAGATGAAGAAAAAGGGCCTTAAGGGAGAACAAATCACTCGGCACTTCATCAAGAACCGACTGGCACCCATTAAAGAAAGATCTAAGCCTGCGTTTGAGTATGAGGGTGAAAGGGACCCCAATCGGGAAGACCGCGATTCCTTGAGCTACGAGACCCTGAAGACTCGTATGTATAAAATCTTTTCTTCTGGGATCGCAGTTGAGCGCAACCTCATGTTGCTGGTTCTCCCATACAGCTTGTACCGTCCTCCTCCTCCGGTAAGCTGACTCAACTTCTTTAATGTCTTTCAATCTTAATATTGCATCTCTTACTGTATAAAGAATCTCCCTTGCAGGAAAATGCTTCCATCATCTCTAAGCCGTACAAGGTGCATCATGACGATGCGCCAGCTCGGCCTGCCAAGAAGCCAGCCGGCGGCGTCAAGATCAGGAGTGATCCAGTCGGCAAAAGGGCTGCTGTCGATGAGGATGTCAGCAAGCGGGCGAGTAAAGGAGGCTGGTGATCGATGATTCGGATGATGATGTTCCAGCTCCTCAAGTTGAAGTGACCCCTCCAAGGCCATCCCCAAATCAGCACCTAAAATTCGCCGATCCACCAGGTACGTCTCATAATCGAAATCATGTCCTTGTTGAAAATCTTTCTACCTTTGTCCTGATTGTTCCCATTTTTTTCCTGCAGGAAGCCTCAGAACATAGACCCCACTGGGCAGAGTGAGGGCTCAAAGCCATCTGTAGTGGCCGAAGAAACAAAGCCCGCAGAACAAGAAGCTCACCCCCACCTTCCAGTAAAGATATCCCGATGGAGGAGCCCCGATCGCCGCCATTAAAACCCGTTGGAAACCGGTCGACGAAGAGGAGATCTCGATCGCCACTCAAGGTGCCCCGACCGAGAGCTAGTCGGGTGCGGACCAGGAAGAAAAAGGCAGCCGGGAGGTGTCAGTCGAGGACTCGGCCACCGAAGCTGGTAAGCTCCAAAGCAGTCTTTTGACTTTGGTCTTGAATCTGTCTTTTCTTTGTCTTCATTTGTCCTATTTAAATCGATCAGCCAAAGAAGAGGAGATTCCCAGGCTGCGATCTTCAGAGACCTAGATCCCTCCGATCAAAATAGAGTGGCGCGACTCTGAGGGCTTGAAGCAAGGCATCATCCTGAACAGGCAAAAGGAAAACGAAGAACGGGATATGCTTGTGGACAGCCTTAATGAAGCTACCCGGCTGCTAAATGTAAGCTTCGCTCTTCCTTGTCATAACCCTACGATTTCTTTCAGTTGACTAACTCTGAACTCGCGTGCAGAGAGTATATTGCCGATCAATGGCCAAGTCTGATGCCCTCGAGAAGCTGGTCCCCCACTTACATTCCCTAGAGAACATCCAGCAGGAGCTCAAGGCCACTCGGGAAGAGGCTGCATCAAGAGAGGCTGCCTTGCGAAGAGAGATTGCCGTGCTCCGGGAAGAGAACCTTGACCTCCGAGGTTCAGTCGGGAGTAAGTTTAATCATCTTGGTCTCTTTATGCCTCTATTTGTAATCTGTCTTGATCTTGACATCAGCGAATTTTCTTGTTACAGAGAACTCGTCAGAAGTCCACATACTCCAGACTCAGCTGGAAGAAGCTAATGTCAACAAAGCTGAGTTGGAATCTGAGTTTGAAGGTAAATTCTTTTAAGATAGCGTTCTTCATTTTTGCTTCATCTTCAAGTGTCTGTGTAATCATATGTCTCTTGCAGCTTATAAGGTCAAGACCCGAGCGCAATTCGATGTCTTCGTCGAAAAGGTCCGAAGGGCCGTAAGCGTAAGGGACGATATTGCTAATGCAGCCACACCGATTCTCTTGTCGTTGTTCCAGCATGGGCTCGGGACCAGCTCGCTGGATGCCGTCGAGGTCTTCAACAAGCTCAGGAGGGCCCTGGAACAGTACATAGCTAATATCTCAGAGGCGGCCACCATGGGAGCAGGCTTCGCTCTTGCGCAGGCCAAGTCACTCTATCCTCAGATAGATGTTGACTCAGTCAGGGAAGGCTTTGCTGACGGCACTTCGGATGAGCAGGCCTTAGAGTTGATTAGTGAAGTACACGAGTCGGCCAAAAAAGTAGCTGCTGATGTAGTTAACAACTTTCGATCCTGATTATTTTGCAGATTTTGTATGTAACTTCTGGTGTGAACTTGTAAATATTTAGCTTATTTATGTTAATTCCTTGATCCGAGTCTTTATATCAAATTTCTGAAGTAATTTTCGTCCGACTGCCACCAAGCCTAAGCTTGATTAGGTCATCAAAAAATTCTCAGTCCTTATCTATTGAACTCAAATCAAAACATTAAACAATGATAAACCACATATAAAAAGTTATCGAAGAAAACCATGCTTTATTGACACATGTATAGCCCCCGACTGTCAACTCAAGAAGTCATCTTGCTTGAGGTTGGCAGTCGAGAATAACATGGAACTTAAAGTAATTTAAGCATAGTATCGTCGAAGATGTTCGATATTCCAGGAGTTCTCCACCATGGATCCATCTTCATACTTTAGCCGATATTCTCCTGGCCGATTCACCTCAGCGATTATGTATGGTCCTTCCCATAGTGGAGATAATTTGTGACGATCTTTGGTGGTTTGAATCTTGTGTAGAACCAAATCGCCGACAATGAAGGCTCGCGCCCGAACATTGCGACTGTGGTATCGTCTAAGTCCTTGAAGATATCTTGCCGACTGGACCAAGGCTGCCTCACGGGCCTCTTCCAATAGGGTCAGGTCATCCACTCGGTCTTGATCATAGCGCTCGTTGTTGAAACTGCGGACTTGAAGAGATTCATACTCCATTTCATTCGGCAACATGGCTTCTGCCCCGTAAACCAGGAAGAAAGGAGTTTGGCCTGTAGCCCAACTGGGCGTAGTCCGTAGTGACCATAGGACCGAAGGCAACTCTTGAACCCACTTGTTGGCATAAGGATTTAGCCTGTCGAACACTCGGGCCTTGATGCCTTGGAGAACCATGCCATTGGCGCGCTCAACCTGTCCATTGCTTTTAGGGTGCGCAACTGATGCATAGCAGATTTTGATGCCGAAATCTTCACAGAATTCCCTAAAAACGCCTCCAGTGAATTGAGTCCCATTGTCGGTTATAATTCTGTTTGGGACACCAAACCAGTGACGATGTTGAGGATGAGGTCTCGTGCCTTGTCAGCGGTGATCGTAGCAATCGGCTTAGCCTCGATCCACTTGGAAAACTTGTTGATTGCGACAAACAGATGTGTGAATCCTCCTGGAGCCTTCTTGAAGGGGCCAACCATATCCAAGCCTCATACCATAAACGGCCAAGATAATGGAATCGTTTGTAGCTCTTGGGCTGGAACATAGCTCTGTCGAGCAAAGAACTGGCAACCTTCACACGTGCGAACCACTTTGTCGGCGTCAGATACCGTCGTAAGCCAGAAGAAACCTTGTCTATAGGCTTTGCCTACCAAGGTGCGTGCCGCCGCGTGACTTCCGCATACACCCGAGTGGATATCTTGGAGTAGTTGCCGTCCTTCCTCAGGCGTGATACATCTCATTAGGACTCCAGAAGGGCTTCTTTTGTATAATTCGGAGTCGACCGTGACATAGCCCTGACAGCGACGTCGGACTCGTTCTGCCTCATCCCGGTCTTCCGGCAGCTCTTGCTGAGTTAAAAATTTGATAAGCGGTGTCCTCCAGTCGGCTCGAGCATGGCAACTTAGTTTGCAGCTTGCTCGTTGGAAGTTGATTTTGCTACAACAGTCGGCTCATAGAGATGCTCTACGAAAATGTCTGTTGGGGCGGTTTCTCGCTTGGACCCAAACTGCGCCAACTCGTCAGCTACCTCATTGTTATGTCTTAGGATGTGAGATAGCTCCAGTCCGTCCAACCTGTCTTCAAGTTTGCGAACTTCTTGCCGATAGGCTTCCATGGTGTCGTTTAAACAGGACCAGTCTTTCATCACTTGATTGACAACCAGTTGGGAATCTCCTTTCACAACCAGCCACCGTATCCTGAGTGAAACAGCAAGTCGTAGGCCATGCAGCAGGGCTTCGTACTCGGCGACGTTGTGTGAGGCAGGGAAATGAATATGAAGAACATATCGCAACCTTTCTCTAGTCGGGGAAATCAGCACGACTCCCGCTCCCAAGCCAGTGATCCTCTTGGATCCGTCAAAGTGCATGGTCCAATATTGTAGGTCTTCCCTAGGTACGTCCTCTTGTTGTTTGGTCCAGTCGGCCAGGAAATCCGCCAGGGCTTGTGACTTTATAGACGTCCTCGCCTTGAAAGTTAAGTCCAACGGCATCAATTCTAGAGCCCACTTTGCGATGCATCCAGTCACCTCCCGGTTATGGATGACATCACCGAGTGGAAAGGAAGTGACGACGGTGACCGAGTGACCCTGAAAATAGTACGCCAATTTCCTTGCGGTTATCAGAACACCGTATAACAATTTTTGTTCCTGGGGGTAGCGAATTTTGGCTCCTGCCAGCACTTCGCTAACAAAGTATGGCCTTTGAATCTTCTGGACTCATCCTTCTTCCTCACGCTCAACAACGAGAACTGTGCTGATCACCTGGTGAGTTGCTGAGACATACAATAGTAGGGGTTCCTTAGGCTGAGGTGAGGCTATGACGGGCGGCGTCGTGAGAAACTCTTTGAAATCTTCAAAGGCTTTGTGGGCTTCCGTGGTCCATTGGAAGTCATTAGTTTTCTTCAGTAACCTGAAAAAAGGCAAGCCTCGCTCATCGAGTCGGGAGATGAATCGGCTTAGTGCCGCCATGAAGCCAGTGAGCTTCTGGACATCTTTCTGGTTACTTGGGGGCTTCATATTCAAAATAGCGTTGATTTTTTCTGGGTTAGCTTCGATGCCGTGATGGGATACCATGAAGCCGAGTAGTTTGCCTGATGGCACGCCGAATGTGCATTTCTCCGGTCTGAAGGCCCGAATGTTTGCGAAGGTTTCTTCTAAGTCGGCAATTAGGTCTTCCTTCATCTTGGTTTTGATGATGACATCGTTGACGTAAGCTTCCACGTTTTTCCCGATCTGCGTCTGAAAGCATCTCTGGATCATGCGCTGGTACGTGGCTCCGTCATTCTTTAGGCCGAAGGGCATCGTGATGTAGCAGTAAGCTTCAAACGGCGTGATGAATGATGTTTTCAGGCAGTCGGATTCCTTCAAGCTGATCTGGTGGTAGCTCGAGTAACAGTCTAGAAAATTTAGGAGCTGGTAGCCGACTATTGAATCTACGACTTGGTCAATGCGAGGCAATCCGAATGGATCTTTAGGGCAAGCTTTATTGAGATCGGTGTAGTCAACGCACATGCGCCATTGCCCTGTCTTCTTCCGGACCAGGACTGGGTTAGCTAGCCAGTCGGGATGGTAGACCTCTTTGGTGAATCCGGCGGCTAGGAGTTTCGTGAGTTCTTCCTTGATGGCATCTTTTCGATCCTGAGCGAAACGGCGTAATCGTTGTTTAATAGGTTTCGTGTCATCTTTGACATGTAAAGAGTGCTCGATCACCTCCCTAGGAATACCAGGCATATCAGATGGTTTCCAAGCAAAAACATCTTTATTATTTTAGAGGAAGGTGACGAGCGTGCTTTCCTATTTAGGATCAAGCTCGGCGCCGATTACAGCGGTTTTGGAAGGATCTGATGGATCAAGGGAGATTTTCTTCGTTTTGGCGTCGCCTTGTCCCGACTTGGCTATCTTCTTCGTGGGGATTTCACCCTCTTCAGATGTTGATGCAGCCAGTCGGATTTATTCCTGGCCACATGATCTCTCACGAGATTGGGCCATATCACAGCTTTCTTTGTCGCAGGTGAAGGCTTGTTTGACGTCGATGCGCAGGGTAATGACGCCGTTGGGGCCGGGCATCTTCATGCAGAGGTAGGTGTAGTGTGGTATCACCATGAACTTGGTGAGCGCAGGCCTTCCGATGATGGCATGGTAGGCCGTTTCGAAATCGGCCACCTCGAAGGTAATGTTCTCCGTTCGGAAGTTCTCCCGAACTCCGAAGGTGACTGGAAGGGTGATGTGCCCGAGTGGCGTAGATGACAGCCCCGGGATAACTCCGTGGAAGGGGGCTGAACTCGGCTTCAACTCGGATCTTGGGATCTGCATCTCGTCCAGCGTCTTGGTGAATAGGATATTGAGGGCGCAGCCCCCATCAATGAGGATGTGCTTCAACTTTATATTTTGGACCACCGGGATGATCCGAGCAGTTAAACGTGATGACCACCTCCGACCACCGTAGATATTGTGGGACTTCGGGTTGTGCCACGTTGACCTCACGGTCCATCAACTTTTTCTTCCTCTTGGACTCATAAGCCTGCGGCCCCCGAAAATGTGATTTAGCTCGCCCACAGGGTCTTGAAAAGGCTCTGAGTTGTCAGTCGGGTTGCTCTTCTTGGTTCCCGATGGGCCAGCATCATCAGTCGGCTTCTTGTTTATTTGTGCCGCATATTGTTCAGTGAATTGCTTGTAGATGAAGCAATCCTTGGCCACATGCTTGTGATTTGGGTGATGCGTGCACTGAGCGCTCATGATCATGTCGTAGGCCGCAACCCAGGGACGGCGTTGGGAGTTGGACGTTGTAGCAACCAGGTCCTCGGGCCGGCGCTTGCGATCTTTCTGGGCCTGATTGTTGTTGTCGTTGTCCTTCTTAGGATGCCGGCTGCCTCCCGACTGCTTGTCCTCCCTTTTGTCGTGCCGATCTTGCCGTGCCGCCTTGATTGCATCGTTGGATTTGGCGTAGGAGTTCGCTGTTTCGAACATTTGTTTTACCGTCTTCGTTGGCTTACGCCCAAACTTTCCGATCAGCAACTCGTCATGGACACCCTTCTGGAAGGCGGCAATTATGATGTCGTCGATGATGTTGGGGATCTTATTGCGTTTTTTCGAGAAGCGTCGGATGTAGTCCTTCAGCGGCTCGTCTGGCTTCTGGATGATGTTGTAGAGATCAAAGTGGGTCCCAGGCCTTTCAAAAGTGCCCTGGAAATTGGCAATGAAGTGGTCCCAGAGCTCACTCCACGAGCTAATTGAGCCTCTTCGCAAGCTCGTGAGCCAGTTCCTGGCTGAGTTGGCGAGGGCGACAGGCAAGTAATTGGCCATGGCCTTGTTGTCTCCTCCTGCTGCGCGGATGGCGAGGGTGTACACGGTCAGCCACGACTCGGGGTTGGTCTTTCCGTCATACTTCTCGATTTCTGTAGGCTTGAAACCACTCGGCCAATCCACTCGGCGCAGGTCCCGAGTGAACGCAAGCACTCCGTCGTCATTGCAGTCGGGCAATCTCCTTCGGTCTTCGTTGGAGCGCTGCTCACGCTCTTGATAGCACCGGTCAAGGACTTCCCGCAGATCACTCGGTGGGGTTCTTTGTAGGCTACTACGGTAGTCGGAGTTGTAGCTGCGGTGGACCGCGTGGACGAGTGGTCGTCCATGTCCTTTTTGCGAGAGTCGATCGATTGTTCTTGATGCCTTCGTGTTGTCTCGTGTCGGGGGTCTCTTGACCTAGTGGCCGTCTTGGCTTGCTCGGGCCTCCTGTAGTCCTTCGACCGTAGCGGCGGAAGTCGGCTTTCGTCGGGTGTTTCAGCGACGGACTCAGTCGGCCTTCGTGCTGAGGTGGAGGGAGAGCAATTGGCTGTAGCTACGATGATGGTCTTGATCTTGTCCAGGATTGGTGTTACCGTAGCGGGTGTCGCTCCGATAACAGTGTCGAGGAGGGTGAGGGCGGCAACGGCGTTCTGTTGAGGCGTCTAGAAGATGTTGGTGTTGTCGACTCGTGTCTGTAGTATGGCCTCTCGAGCGGATCGCCCAGTCGCCCTCAGGTCCCGCTTCCTCCTGTCGGCTTCTTCCTTGCGCCTATTCTCCTCTTCCGCCAGCTTGCGCTCCTGCTCAAGCCTGGCTTGTTCTTCTTCCGCGATTCTGCAGGCCATGGCTGAGTCGGTCTCAGCCACTTCAGCCATGAGGATGTCGAAGCACTTTGGCTCGTAATCCTTGTCGAAGTCGGAGTCGTAGGCCTCGTTCGTGGAGATGCCGTAGAGATCATCGAAATCTGAAGAGCTGAGGTACCCATCGAGCTCTGTGGATGAATATGATCCAAACGGTTGGAGGATGACGACGACTTCCCTTGAGCCCGGATCGCTTGAGTCTGGATCGTTCCAGTCCGGGTCGTAGCTGGATGCCGATGGTTCTCTCGAGTGAGTCAATTTCGACTCGGGAGAAAGGAGATTGCAATAGATCTCAGCGGCGTTTGGTAACCCAAACGGCGCTGAGAGGGTTTGTCCTCCCGAGTGGATGGAGTCCGACTCGGAGGTCAGAAGATTGCTGTAGATCTCAGCGGCGTTTGGTAAACCGAACGGCGCCGAGAGGGTTTCTCCTCCCAAGTGCATGGATTCCAGCTTGGAAGTCAGAATGTTGTAGTAGATCTCAGCGTCGTTTGGTAATCCAAACGGCACCGAGCGGGTTCCCCCTCCCGACTGGTCCGAATCCGAGTCGGGGAAGGAGAGCTTGTCGAATCTTTTGGCGGCGAAGTCGTCGATGCCTGATGAAGATCCCATCGCGCTTGTCGGCGAGATGATGAAGAAGTCTTGACGCGCGGGCCCCTACCTGGCGCGCCAACTGTCGAAACTTGGTTTCGGCAATAGAAATTGGGGGTGCAGTCAAGATCGCCAAACACGATGGGTTAAGTGGAAAACTGAGATTTAGAAAGGTTCAGGCTCTCTCGTGAGTTAATACCCTACTCCTGTTTCGGGGATTCGATCTGCCGAGTATTTATTGATCTCACGATCTTGTGTATTGCATAAATCTGATCTGTTGCTCATGAATCTGATATCCCTCAAGGGACGCCCCTACCCTCCTCATATAGTCATGGAGGGCGGGCTTACAAGTCGGAAACCCTATCATATTCTAAGTCGGTTTCCTCAATCTTACCAAGTTATGACTATGAGTCGTTGCGTTACTTCATCGGTGTAACACCCTGAAAATCGGAGAATTTGAAAACCGGGAATTAAAAATCGGAACTTACAAAAACCTTTTGGTTTTATTGCTTCTTATTGTGTCTTCATTCTTATTTGCTAGCTCAGTTGCATAAGAGTTCTCTTGAACTTTGTTTGATGTGAAATTGGGATCAAAACCCTAAAAATAAAATCCCAAATTGGGAAGAAAATTCCAGGATCTATATTTCAAAAAGGATAAAAATACAAACTGTAGAATTACAAAAGTAACCTGGAAAATATAAAGGTTGGCATAAAACCTAGAAGGATAAGGAAAGGATAATCCAAATTTTGAATTTGAATCATAGGAGATAATCTGAGAATAGAAAATAAAATGGGAAATCCTTTTTAAAAGCAAAGGGATCAAATTTTTGGAAATATAAGAAGGGAATAAATCAAATATAAAAAATATAATAAAAATAGGGAAAATGTTTGAAAATATGAATCCAAAATTATTTTGGGGATGTTAGAATTTATTCTGAATTTTTAGGGTGAAAAGAAATAGAAATGGGGAAATTAGGAAATTAAATCGGGGAAAAGAAAAGGTGCACTATTCACTTGTCACCAGGTGTTCGACGAGTGCTCTCACGCTCGCACGCGTGCGCCACGCGTCGCTCGCCATGCCAGGCGCTCGTGCACGCACGTTCCAGCCGGCGTCGCCTCGCCCGTGCACAGAGAAGCCGTACATCGCATGACGCCGGGTCGCGCTCGCCACGTCGCCGCGTCACCGTGTCCCGCGCACGCGCCCGCCACGTCGCTCGCCATGCCGTCGTACCTCGCCCACGTCACCCCTAGCCTCGCACGGTCCACGCCGTACGCTCGCGCGTATGCCCGCATGTCGCGCACGACCTCCACGCGCGTGCACCATACCACCGATGCCGCACCGGTGCGCGCCCATGCCGCCGCTGCGTTCCTTCCGATCGCCTATAAAAAGCCACCCCGAGCCGAGCTCCAAACACAACAAATCTTCACCACAATTCCCTCATGCTTTTCCCCCTGTTTTCCCCAAAAATCCCCCACCACATTGCTCTAATTTTGCGAAGAACCGAAGTTCGGCCGTGGAGCTCGCCATCGAGCCGCCGGGGCCATTTCTCCGAAATTCGTCGCCACCGGCTGAGTTCCACGCAATCCGAAGGTATGAACGTGTTCCCTACCCCTAGACCTTTCTTTTTCCTAGCCTGCCGAACCCGAACCCCCACCGGAGCCCGCCGCCGGCGAGCCCCGCCGTGAACACTCGATCGGCCACCGCTACCCCGCACGGTGCCAGCGCGCTCCGTTGCATTTCCGGCCGAACCATCGCCGCCATTAGCACCGCTGAGTCGCTAGGATGCTCCCAGTGCCCTCTCCATGGCTGTTCCGTCGCCGGTTAGCAGCCACAATGTGCGCCGTCGTCGCCATGGCCGCCTCGCCGTCGCCGGCCCATCCCATCGCCTCCCGGTCCGGCCGTGCCTCAAAATAGCATCCCCGTGGTTCGAGGATGGTGCTTGGCCCTTTAGTTCCCGAGCCCCGGCCTTCCTTGCCGTCGTTGCCCTTACTCCACCGGCGCCCGCACGGAGGAAGAAAACAAGGGAAAAGGGAACAAAATAAAAAGAGAGAAAGAAAGGAGCAAAGAGCTGCTTGGCGCAGTGGAGAGAGACGAGAGAGAGAGCGCGAGGTCTTGCGTTCGAACCCCACCGCGCGAGATTTTGGCGATTTTCATTTTTCTTTCTCCTCTCCCGCCGCCCACACGTCGAGAGAGAGACCCAGGGAACAGAGAGTAGAGAAGGGAGAAAAATAGAGAAAGGGGAAAGAAAACAAGAATTGGGCGATAGCCCAGTGGAGAGAGTGAGTGGGGTGAGGGAGAGGTTGTAGGTTTGATCCTCGGCTTGGAAAATTTTTTTTTGAAAGTTTTTATTTTAATTTTTCTATGGGATCAAAAACAAGGATAGACCTAGTAAAAAAATCATAAACAAACTATATCTACTCTTTTGAATTCTTAAACCTTATTTACAATGCATTTTACATTTTTACAAGAGATTATTATTTGTTCTTTTCTAAAAATTCTTTTGCAAATAATTATGAACCTATAGTCAAACTTCTTAGCATATTCTCCTCCAAAATTCCTATCTTTTGTGAAACCCATTATTCACCTAAATATTATTTTATATATAAATATGGAGTTTCTAAACTCAAAAAAAATCCAAGTTAGTTATTCGGCATCTAAGTTTCAATGTTTATCAAATATTTCGAGATTCGATTATTATTAACCCTAGGACTTCTTGACCCGAGAAATAATTCGATGAAATTGAAAAGATGACCACTCCCTTTTATTAATTGAATCATCAACTCTAGTATTTCTCAAACTTTAAGCGTATTAAAATAAATATCGCACCCTTCTTCACAAAATCGGATTCATTACAAAACTTCACATCCTTATAACCCTTTCGCTCTAACTCGGATTTCGTCGAAACTCGAGCCTAGGTTCGCGTAGAGTCATAGCCTAGTGTTAGGAGCCGCTATTGCAATTTACTTGGTTTTCTTTTGGATCTTACTAGATTCTACTTGAATTCTAATCGAATTCAAATTTGATTTCTCGCACGTACGATTAGCGTCCGAGGAAGGCGTTGAGTGTGCGGAAGACCCCAACCAACAAGTGTACGAGCAAGGCAAGTCATCACACTCTTTGAACATATTGTTCCTACTTTGTGAAATAATGTTGATTTGAAAATTACAAATTGCATGCTATACACAAACGAGTGCCTATGCTTGATATAACCTGCCTGGATATTGATCACCGTTAGAATTATTCTTTGTAACCTTCGACGTGATATGACTGGAGGCTAACTTCAGTAAAAATGCTTAGCCCTGCTTATACTAGATACCTGCAAACTCATGATTTTACAAGGAAGCTTTGTGCTCGGGCAACTACCTTAGGGGAGGTAGTTGAAATACGGCCTGTGGAGACATGAGCGCCACATGGCCATGAGAATGTTGAACTAAGTTTGATGAAAATTGAAAATGCTA
Organism: Oryza australiensis; assembly: GCA_019925245.2. Lineage (NCBI taxonomy): Eukaryota > Viridiplantae > Streptophyta > Magnoliopsida > Poales > Poaceae > Oryza > Oryza australiensis. The sequence continues at coordinate 2,699,426 of JAIFGZ020000393.1, read as the reverse complement.
TACAAATGTTTTAGACTGGGGCGGCCGGATGATTTGGGTGGATTCCGGAAAAGGCAAGTGCCGACCCTGGTCAATTAAGGACCGAGCCATGAGATAGCCGGGAAACGAGCCAGTACAACCGTACTTCTCGAATGGGTATAGACCTAGCTGATTAGATAGCCGAGTGGAGGCAGTATCCTTGCATAGATGGTTCTTGATGATGTGGTTTATGTTATGAAGATGAGGCTGCGGCCCATGTTGTGGATGTTGAAATTAAATCGATATTAATTGAACTTAAAGATTGAGGAAGTCTTCCCTTACCCCGGGTGCGCCAGAACTCCTCTCACTGCTAGAAAAGGACGGCTAGAGTGCATGAGGGCTTAAGTTCATGGAGCGGGTACTGCCAAAGTGAGGTTATCGAAAGGCTTTGCCGTGACCGTCTCATATAAAGGGATGTAGGCTCATTCAATGGGCAGTCACGGAGTACGGGTAAAGTGTACATCCACCGCAAAGGTGAATGAATCAATCTATTCGAATAGCCGTGCTCGCGGATATTGAGCATCGTGACAAGACTTTCGCTTGGCTAGACTTTGAACTTAAAAATGCTGGGATGGGTTGCATGATGATTTTATTCGCTGGTGGATCAACTTCTCGAGATGCGAGAAGGGGTGGACTCCCCAGAAAACCATGACGAATCGGAGGCGGGAAGCCATCCTTGGAATCACGATGGGTGGTAGACAGAACCGTCGCCGGATTAATGAACTATGGAACTAAAACTTGATTTGGCTAGTTGATAAGTTTGTGAAAAGAATTGTGAAAATTGGCTTTATGCAAAAGAACTCCAGCCATTCCTTGAATAACCCTATCATATGCATCAATTCCGTGTTGGCTTGCTGAGTACGGTTGGTACTCACCCTTGCTATACGCACAAACCTTCAGCTGATGGGAATGAAGAGCCGGAGGATCCTTACGCTTACTACCAGGAGGGTGAAGGAACTGATGGCGCTTACTAGGTCTTAGCTCCGGTCGTTGCCTGTGGCAAATGACATGCCGCTGCCCTATTCCGCTGCCGTATCTAATTTCTGTTTTTATGTTGTATTCGGACCATGAGGTCCTGTGTGTTGAACATTGCCTCCGGGCCTATTGTTGTAATAATGTCGCTGTAAGACCATTCGTGCATGTGCACCTGATTATTCAGTACTGTATTTCGTGGGTACCAACTACTCGATCCAGGAAAATGGTATCAAGAACACGAAAGATTCCCGTCTCAGAAACGGGGGTCCACAATCGGCAACGTAACACCCAAGTCATAGCCGGTTTACATAATCCCTAGGCGTAATCTATCCCTATTACAAGTCGGACAAGCTTGCCATGAGGGTATCCGATTGCCATAATCTCCACAATCGTATCTATCTTTAGTTTCAGTACTGTTCATAGATACATCGGCTTAGTTAGGACTTTCTCGGTTAGGTCCGATACTCTGATCAAGTCGATGTTTCTGTAAATATAATGTTGCTTTAGGTATATTTGTTATATCCATCAGATTAGACAGATCTATCGGCTCCTCGAGTATTAGATTATCTTATACAATCTCGTGCTGCATCGGTTAGGTCTGACCTACTAGATTGTTATCGATAATCTAAGTCTTGTTAAGCCGATAGGTTCATACTAATGTTTCACCGGAGGGTTAGCCGGTCTTATCATATGTTTCTGTTGAATCTAGTCCTGGTCTCTTGTTTTAGGATTTCGACCGATATCGGCTAAATCGTTGTATTAGATTAGATTAGCTTAGGCATCTACCACCTTGAAAATTAGTCAAAGGCTTGATTGTCTAGATATTGCATTTCTTTTCATACTTAGTACTGCATTAATTCAGTTTGACCTACTAAGTCGTGATTAGAACCGTAGTCTCTAGCCTGCCTGATGGCTACCAATAAGGGTTTCGTCAGGGTTTCTGCTGACGAGTTATCTGGACATCGGCATCGTCTGTAATCACACAATCGGCGGTCAACAGATCGGCTGTTTTGATTATCGGCCTATCGACCGATATGATTTATGCTCTGCTGTTTTGCATATCTTGTCAGTGGCAGGATCAAACTAACTGGCATGTCCGCGCTTAACTGGAGCTAAGCAGATCTCCCAAGCCAGCGTGTGATTCGACGTCAATACATCTTTTGGCACACTAGCGGCGGTACGTATTTGGCGTCAACACAGATGTACAGAAGAAACAACCAAAGAAACAAAAGATAGCCCGAGCCGATAGCCTACCATCTTTGTTTCCAAGCATGGAAGATGCCCTCGATCAAAAAGTCATGGAGGAAGAAATCGATCAACTCATTGACGAGGGTGCAGCCGAATCAAGCCATTCAAGCAAGTATGCACAAACGCCATCAGCCGATGATCAAACACAACAAACGCCATCTCCTCCAAGGCATCCTCCTCACCCTCAACCAGTATGCATCCCGCTTTTCTTGAAATTTTGGTAATTTAAATTTTTATTTAAGTTTCTTTGTCCTTAACCAAGACCCCTTTGCTCGCAGCGCAAAAGACTGGCTCATCGGCAACCACGCCCAGCTTCACCAGTAACTTCAAAACTCTGTCTCTTCTCTTTTTGTTGGCTTGCCGATTTCAACTAACACTTGTCTTTTTTGTGTAGCCCCCTCGTTCTCCATCGGCTACCCCCATGTATCAAGCGAGCATACTCCATCGGCTAGGGGTAGCCATCATTGTTGAAGAAGAAGAGCCGGCACCAACTCCCACTGTTAAGGTAAGAAATTTTCCCAAGAACAGAATCGGCTACTTAAATTCCTTCGCACCTCAACACACTTGACTTGTATCCTACAGGCTTTAGCCGATATGTCTCCTTTGACATAAGGGAGTTCATTGGTGAAGAAGAAGAAATTACCAGCCAGACCCAGGCTCCTATAGCCAACGAATTAAAAGAGAAACTCTTGGATATTGCTCGTCGGTGTTAACGACCAAATTTGGTAAGATAATTATCAGGTTTAGGTCTAAAGTCGAAGCCGATTTGGAGAGAATCGAGTTCTTCTAAAGACGGAGTGCGTGCCAAGTGCAGACTGAATCGGCTAAGGGTTTTGTAGGCTGAGACCGAATCAGATAAGGATATCAGATATGGCCGAATCGGCTAAGGGTTTTGTAGGCTCATCATTAGATTCGGTTTCTAAGTGCTTGAGAGATATTGCCATCTATGGTTAAAGGCAATTGTATCTTTTAATTTAGGATATTTTGTATAGTTTTCTTATAGATAATGTCGGTTTGTTTTAGGAATATCTATAATTCAATCTGTAATAAGGATAGGAATCATGTCCGTTATGGATTCATTGTGTATATGGGTATAAATATGACCCGAGACCATGTAATTTAGAATGAATCACACAATCAATACAATCTCGGTGCATCGCCACCTTTTTCCTTTAATAGTTTTGATGAGTTTTTGCTTCTAGTTGGGCTGCATCGTTTGATCTCCAGCGAAAAGGTAATTCTTGTCACAGCGGCTTGCGTTATCGGGGTTAGTGCTTCCATCATCATGATACTCTAATCCTATCTTCGTAATCTGCACAATTATCATATATGCTATATAATTTAGATCGATATCATGCTCTAAACATTAATCGGCTAGCATCAATCGCTAGATGATAGCCGGTAAGTTTAGATTTCAATGTTAATCTGGATTATATAATATATCTACCATCTTGAAAGATGTTCATAGACTCCTATAGATCCTATGCTTATTTTGGTACTTAATGTTGCATCGGTTAAGTTCGATCTATTAAGTCGCTTTTAGAATCATAATATATCTATCTTGTTTTATGATCATTATTAGAGATAGTATCGGAGTTTCAGCCGATCTTATCTATTTTAACTGTCTCGTATGTTTTATATTTACTTGATATGTTGAAGTTGCCCTTTATATTAAGATCTCTTTAAAATTAAATATATTAAGCTTGTAATTGATATGTTACATTATCTTAGTATATGATCAGTCCTTGTTTAATATTTTTGGTTAGCAGTGATATCTTAGTATAAAGCGGTATCGGAGTACTAGCCGATATATGTTAGATTAATCTCTTCGGCTATCCTGTAAACAAGTATAACCTTCTCCTTACAATATTTTTATATCTAAGTGATTTATACTGCCTCGATATACTACCGATCTATCCCAATCACTTGGTTTAAATATGCTTTACAATTTGGATTGTATTCTGTTAACATCTGCAGCCGATCGGATGAATATAATCGCTGTCGATTCAGTATGCACCGCATCGGCTTAACACTAGATGATATGTCATCGGCCACCAGCCGATCGACTATCGTTTGCAAGCTAATTCTTTCTATTGTTTCTTGTTGATTGCAGGATCAAATCAACTGGCATGCCTACAAACCTTGAAGCAATAATTTTGACCTGCACTAAAGTTAAGCAGATCTCTCAGGCCAGTGCGTGGGAAATTTTCTCATCTACAGTTGGCTGGATAGTTCACTGGACTACCTGGTTACAAACTGCGGGCCAATCGAAGCTAGGTTCGAACAAATTGAGAGCCAACTTCCAGATGACGTAGACGATATTATCTTCCAAGCTGCCCATCTCGATCTACATCGACATAAGCTAGAAAGGGCATGACAAAGGATGGCCGACAGGAAGGCGAAGGCTAGCCTTGAAGCGATGATCGAGGTCAATCGGCAGTGCATCATGGCCGAAAAAGCCAAGCTAGATGAGTTGATTGCCGGTCCATCTACCACTGAATCCAACATTGATCGGCTAAAGAAACGACAAGCCGAACTCACCACCGAGTTGGAAAAATGCAAAACTGAGCTGGCCTTCGAAGAGCAAAAACTAGTCGATCTCCCAAGGGCCACTGAAGAATAAAGGACCAAGTTGAAATCCTCCATACAATACTTGGGAGATCTGAGGAAATCATTGAAGTCAATCCCAGGCATTGATGCAACCGACGCCCAGACTATAAATGAAGTCGAACAGATCAAACAAAGGGCGATGTCAGCTATTCACGAGCTAACCGACAACTCATCTTGCAAGTGAATCATTCTTGAGCCGATGACACTTTCCCATGGCAGTACAGTTTCATGCCCATATACCAATTTGTAAGGAGGCACTTGGATTGCTCCATGACAAGCCATCCGATAGGACCAAAACGCTTCGGCCAATCGGCTATGCCACTGCTTTAGATATGTTGGATCGAATACCCAAAGTAAAGCCAACCAGAGGGGGGTGAATGGTTGATGTACCCCAAAAACAAGTTTTAGCGGAAATAAAACTTAACCTCTGATCTAGAACAAGTCGGTTTGACCGCCCTGTAGTGACGGTTTGACCGCCCGATATACGCCGGTCTGACCGCCTGCGCCGTGCCTTAGCCAATTCCCCGAATGCAGCCGATCACCGATGAAGCCCGGTCTGACCATAGTTGTGCGTGCGGTCCGACCGATGAGTTGAGTCGGTCTAACCGCCGTTTAGACCGCCGCACTGAGGAAGAAGATAACACAAAGAATTCTCAAAGAAGATTGATCTTTATTGAAACTCTCTATGTTTACAAAGTGCAAACAAAGCACTCCTCACCAAATCTGAAGCTAAACTTGAAACCCTAACTCGAAACTCTCTAAAACTCGATACCAAAGTGATACCAAGAGGTCACGCCTCCCCTAACTATTTATACACAAGACCCGCAGCCAAAAGCCACGAATCCAACTCATATAGAAAGTCCTAACCACCTAGGAAACCATTCCATATAAGTACAAACTTGATATAAACCAACCGTTACAATCTCAGCCTTTCCAAAACCGAAATTACGCTTTCCATACACACACAATATCTCCATCGTATGCCATATAGAAACTTCACCAATTATGTGCACTAATCTCTACCCTTAAGTATCCTGCATAATCTCCATCTTGGATGTCATCTTATCTCCAAGTTGACTCCATCTCGATTACCCGCGACACTTTCCCGAGGCATAAAGACTACCTGCACACAATTAAACAAAGAATACCATATTCGAGCACAAGCTATCTCCAACTTGACTCATTGTTAGCATAAATGAACATACACGTGCATAGGAACACGAAACTCTCATGTATATGCAAGGAAACAAACTAAAACTGAAACCGAATCGAAATCGGCAACCAGTCGGACTGACTCGACCGGTCTGACTGTAGTTGCCTGCCCGGTCTGACCGCACGAACACCTCCGGTCAGACCGGCAGTACAAGCTCGGTCAGACCGGTTGTGCAGCCGACTGAACACTGTTCATTGTCTGAAAATTCAACTATCTCCAAAACCACTTTGGCAATTAATCAATATATCTCCAAATAACAAAACACACAAAGCAATAATCCCATATGCCAATTGTTCATCATCAAATGAAGAATCAAACACACTTTGATTTTACAAACTCCCCCTTGATGAACACATTGGCAAACAAAATAAAAAGTGTTGTTTTGGTGTTTGGAAAATTAAAAACAAAAATGATAAAAAGCATTTGAGTGCTCAAAAATAAAAAAAATTTCTCCCCCTTTTGAAAAGAAAGAAAATCCCTTGACCCCAAAAAATAACTTGCACTTTGTCTTTGTGACTTCTATTCTCCCATGAAAAAAACCTTGTATGTTCTCCCCCATGTGACATTTAATCAAAAACAACATTTGTTCTCCCCCTTTTGACAATGAATTTATCAAGCATAGGAATTATGTTTATAAATGTTCAAGAGCTTAGCACATACATAGAGCAAGTCATGTCATGTGTTGCAATAATAAGAAGATGAACTTATCAATTATATAGCAAATATGCACTAGAGTATAATCCTGAATCAAATATTTTATAATTAAGATCAATAATGCAATAGTAAAGCATGAATTCAAACGAATTATAATGCAACATCTTTACAAGCACATAGGTTGTAAAATAAACCCAAATATATATACCTATTGCAATTTATATTCTTTCTCAAATTGACCTTTTTGCACACATAACTCAAGAGAACATTTGTCACAGTTATTTGAGCCATATTTGTTGCTCATATTTTTCTCTCAATTATTTCGGGTACGTCCTTGTTGTCAAGACTATTTCCAAGGATTCGACACCCATTATTTTTGCTCACATTGAATACGTCCTTGTCGTCAAGACTGTTTCCAAAGATTCGGTATTCATTTTTTTCTCTCATAGATAATAATTTAGTCTCTTTTCACAATGAGCAAATTTAAAGTAATTTAAGGAATAAAAATTCAACATAATACATATAGAAGCATTTATAATCCAACACATGCACTAGTATCAACATTGCATATTTCTTTAATTCAAGTATGATTTTAAAGTGTCATGCATTATTTCACTTAAATATAAAATCTAGATCACATAAAAATACTAGAATACATACAAGCTATGCTAGTGACAAATAAACCTTCATAATATTGCTAGCATGCTCATGAACAACGATATGTATGGATAAAGCTCTCTTTTCAGTTTATTTTAATCATGTATAGCTTGATAAAACAAAGAGCACAAAAACTCCCCCTCAAAACATGACAAAAGAATGAATGATTCCCAATTCCCCTCGAAGAAAAGCAAAGCGAGAAGAATCCAATGGTTTTGTGAAAATATCAGCAAGTTGCAATTTTTTGTCCAAAAATTTCAATTCAACATCCTTCTTCTCAACATGATCCCGCAAGAAGTGAAAGCGAATATCAATGTGCTTAGTGCGTGAGTGTTGAACATGATTCTTAGCAATGTTTATGGCACTTGTATTATCACAATAAAGAGGCACTTTTTCAAAAGCAAGACCATAATCTTTTAAGGTATAAATAAGCCAAAGAATCTATAAACAACAACTAGCAGCAGCAACATATTCAGATTCAGCAGTGGATTGAGCTACACTAGATTGTTTTCTAGAGGACCATGCAATTAATGATGTACCAAGAAAATGACATATTCCACTAGTACTTTTTCTAAAAATTCTACAGCCAGCAAAATTAGCATCGGAATATCCACTTAAGCAAATAGAAGATTAAATAGAATACCAAATTTCAAACTCGAGTATATGATTCAAATACTTCATAATGTGCTTGACCGCTTGATGATGTGAAGCACGAGGAGAAGCTTGAAAGCGTGCACACAAACACACAACAAACTATATGTCTTGTCTAGAAGCAGTTAGATACAACAAAGATCCAATCATGCTTCTATACTCCTTTTGATCCACAGCTTCACCATCTTCATCAGGATCAAGAACAGCACTAGAACCAATAGGTGTACATATTGGCTTGCAGCTCTCCATCTTAAACCTGCGCAAAAGATCTTTGGTGTACTTTGTTTGATGGACAAACGTACCTTGAGGTGTTAGCTTAATTTGCAATCCCAAAAAGTATGACAGTTCACCCATCATGCTCATTTCAAATTCTCTGCGCATAGTCTCGGCAAATTCTACAACCAAAGAGTGAGTTGAACAACCAAAGATGATATCATCAACATAAATCTGAACGAAAAGTTGATTTTCACCATGCTTAAGAACAAAAAGCGTTTTGTCAGTTTTTCCCATTTGAAAACCTTTTTCAAGCAAAAAGTTCTTAAGTCTATCATACCATGCTCTAGGTGCTTGTTTCAAACCATACAAGGCTTTTGACAATTTAAAAACATGGTTGGGAAAATCAGGATTTTCAAAACCCGGTGGTTGTTTAACATAAACTTCCTCCTATATAAAGCCATTAAGAAAAGCACTTTTAACATCCATTTGATACAATTTAAAACCATTGGAAGCAGCAAAAGCTAGCAAAAGTCTAATTGCCTCAATCCTAGCAACAGGAGCAAAAGTTTCACCAAAATCTAAACCCTCCACCTGAGTAAAACCCTGAGCAACAAGTCTAGCCTTATTTCGACAATCACACCATCCTCATTTTGTTTATTTTTGAAAACCCACTTGGTTCCAATAACATTATGTCCAGAAGGAGGTTCAACTAAAGACCAAACTTTGTTTCTTTCAAAATTTTCAAGTTCTTCATGCATGGCGTTAATCCATGATTCGTCAGTTAATGCATAAGTAACATCTTTGGGTTCAAAAGAAGCAACAAAAGCATAATTCGCAAAATCATGCGCAGTTACCTTAGATCTCGTCGTCCGCTCATGTAAATTACTTATTATTTGTTCCGACGGATGTTGTCGCTGAATGTGAAAAGGTGCAGTGATCTCGGAAGTTGATTCACATTCTGGTTTAGAACTGGTCGTAGTCCCCGACGAATCCTCTTGATTGGAATCGACAGAATCCAAAGCGGTCGGCCCCTGCCGGTCTGACCGGGCCTCTGGCCGGTCTGACCGGGCAGCCTCCTTCGGTCTGACCGGCGGCACTCAGCCGGTCTGACCGGGCAGGTCGACTTCGTCGTCTTCGTCATCGCTTTCATCTTCGAAGATGCGACCATCCTCCCCCTGAGCCTGTGGCAATGTATTTGAAAGTTCTGGTCTAGTACAGGGACTAGCCTCATCAAAAGTGACTTCACAAGTCTCGACAATTTTGTTAGTCTCCAAAACAAGTACACGATAGCCACGAGTGTGTGCAGGGTATCCAAGAAATAAACCATCAGTTGAACGTGATTCAAACTTGTCCAAATTTCTAGATTTTAAAACAAAGCACTTGCAACCAAAAACACGCAAATGTGAAACTTTGGGCTGACGACCAAATCGAAGCTCATAAGGAGTTTTGCTAGGTTTAGATCGCAAGAAAATACGATTAGAAATATAGCAAGCAGTGTTAATAGCTTCGGCCCAAAATTTTCTAGGAGTGTGATATTCATCTAGCATTGTCCTAGCCATCTCAACCAAAGAGCGATTGTTTCTTTCAACAACGCCATTTTGTTGAGGAACACGAGAGAAGAAAATTGATGTTCAAAGCCTTTTTCATTGCAAAATTGTTCAAAAGAAGCATTTTTAAATTCACCACCATTATTCTAATTGTTTTCAAAGAATTGGGAAATTCACAATTTAAGCGAAGAACCAAACTCTAAAAGTGTCCAAAGGCCTCATCCTTGGTTGCCATGAAGAAAACCCAAGAATATCGAGAAAAGTCATCAACAACAACCAACACATACCATTTTCCTCCGACAGATTGCACTCTAGCTGGACCAATAGTGTCGATGTGTAAAAGCTGTCCCGGTGCATCCGTCATCACAGAAAGAATCGATGTGTGTGAAGAAGCAACCATTTTACCATGACGACATGGTGCACAAACCAAATCACAATCCCTTTTGAGTTTAGGCAAACCACGAACAAGATCCAAACCACTTAATCGAGTTAAATGATCAAAACCAACTTGCCCAAGTCTGCGATGCCAAAACATCAAATCTTTGTTGAATTTCGCAACTAAGCATGTTACAACAGGAGAAACAGGGTTTTTAGAATCAGCTTTAAAAACTCTCCCATAACGAGAAATGTTCAAAATAGAATCACCGCAAGAATCAAATATTTTACTTCTAGTTTTCTTGAAATGAACTTCAAAGTTTTCATCAACAATTTGTGAAACTGAAAGTAAATTGTACTTTAAATCCTCGACCAAAGCTACCTCTTTTAATTCAAATTTGTTACTTATCTTGACAGATCCGGTAGCAAGAACGACACTTGTTGAAGCATCCCCAAAGATTATCGATTCCGTCTTGGATGCCATCTTGAGGGAGGAGAACCAATTTTTATCTCTGGTCATGTGCCGCAAACATCCGGAGTCTACGATCCACACGTTCTCCTTCCTCACCATGAAAGCCTACACAACAAAAGATGTCAAAGCCTCAGTACTGGGGTTAGTCAAAAGAAATTTAGGAATCCAGTACTGAGACACACGACCAACAGATCCAATAGGCACAAATCCACGAGCAAAAACAGTTTTGGAATTTTCGGAAAAGTCCCTTCGGGCCGGTCGACCGGGTATCCTGCCGGTCGGCCAGGCGCCATCACCGGTCCGACCGAGGCGGTGTCGTCGGTCGACCAACGCCATGGCCGGTCGACCGGTGGACCATCGGCGGTCCGACCGCCTTCCCGAGGGAAAGCCATATTTTTCCCACTTTGATATTGCAAAATTACTTCTCTCTTTCCTTTTTCTGTTTTCGTGCTAATCTGAAACAAAAACCAACAAGATGACCATCTTTACTGTAAAAAGAGCAAGAAAACTTTTCTTTAGTGGTAGATGGTTTTGAAAAATTAGGTTTAGTTTCTTTTAGATAAACAGAGAGATGGCAACTTTCTAGCAGATTTAAAAACTATTTTCATGGTATTAGGTTTTGTCAAGATTTCACCATTTTCAGTCATTCTTAAAACATTTGGAGGATTTTTTGTGAAATAGTCATGAGCATCAAAACCTATTCTCTTATTGTCGCTACACACTTTAGATTTGTCCAAAATCATGTTAAGTTGTTTCTTACCGTCAGAAAATTTTTGCAAAGAACTTTTCAAGTAAGAAACTTCTTTTTCAAGACTAACACAATTTTCACAACCAATCATGACATCTTTGCCTTTGCGACATTTAGAGCAAGAAGCTACCTCATCTTGTTTAACTATATCTTTCATGTGCTTAACATGAGCTAAAACATCTTTTAATTTCAATTCATTAGCATCACAAGTTAAATAAGGTTTAGTAGCCAAATCATGTGAATCTCTAATTTTTGAAATCTCAAGCATTAACACCTCACAATTTTTGCAATCATCATCATTAGGAATAAGAGATTTCAATCTAGCAATTTCAGCATTCAAAGATTCAATCACAAATTCTTGTTTTTTAAACATATTTTCACATTTTTTATTCTTTGCACTTAAAACAAGAATTGCTTCCTCAAGCGAGCTTACCTCATTATCTTCCTCTTCAGAATCTTCATCTCCACGTGTCATGAGACAAACGTCGGAGATGTTCTTTCCCTTCTCTTCTTTGCTATCAGAGTCTATGTCGCTTAGTGGTTCAAAAGCGGCATAGACTTGGCTCAACACCTTCTTGATCATCTCCTTCGGGCGCCTCCCCATGGGCTTGTCATCCTTCGCCTTCTCCCCGCTCTTGTCCTCCTTTTTGCTTCTCCCAAGCTTGGGGCAGTTGGAGCGGATGTGGTCCAAAGCGCCGCATTCAAAGCACCGAGCTGGTCCTCCTCTTTTCCTGAACTTGACTTTGTTCATAGCTCGAGAAAGTTTGTTAGCGGCAAGAGTGAAATCCTCCTCCTCGAATTGCTTGAGTTGTTTATTGGACATGGCATCAATCAAAGCAAGAGCACTTGGAGACGATGAAGATGCAACATCAGAAGAAGTTGAAGAAGAAGAAACCAAAGCATTTGACTTGGACTCAATTTTTCGAGAAAGAATGTTCATTTCATGAGTTTTGAGTTTAGTGTAAAGAGAATCCAAAGTCAAAGTAGCCATATTGACAGATTCTTGAATTGAAGTCTCTTTCATCTCCCAAATAGACATGTCAAGACCATTCAAAAAGTGACGAGAAATCTCAGATTGTGGATAGTGTCATAAGAAGAATCAACAGATCTAAGATTGCTCAAGATTTTACTAAACCTACCAAGATAGTCATCCAAAGCTTCAGCAGGTTTCATCTCAAATTTTATGTATTCCTTTTTAAAAAAGTCTCGACGAAGTTCTTTTATATTAGTAGTTCCTTGATGAAAGTTTTTCAAAGCATTCCAAATCTCGTTGGTGGTTTGAAGATGTCAAACGCGATCAAAATCCGAACGAGAAATCCCATTTAACAAAATATTGCGAGCTTTGCAATTGTTATTAAACTCAGTTTTCAAAGCATCAGAATTAATCACTTCGGGAATAGTGTAGGGAAGAGCAACCTTTTGCCACACATCATAGTCTTGAGCCATGATGTAAGATTGCATCTTAGTACACCAATAAGTGAAGTCGGTTCCATCAAAAACATGCGTCTTAGTGGAAAATTTATCCGACATGGAGAAAAACTTTAGATCGATAAAAATCCAAAGAAGAAAAACAAGGCTCTGATACCACTTGTTGGATCGAATACCCAAAGTAAAGCCAACCAGATGGGGGTGAATGGTTGATGTACCCCAAAAACAAGTTTTAGCGGAAATACAACTTAACCTCTGATCTGGAACAAGTCGGTCTGATAGCCCTGTAGTGCCGATCTGACTGCCCGATATACGCCGGTTTGAACACCTGTGTAGCCAATCGCCATGCCTTAGCTGATTCCCCGAATGCAGCCGATCGCAGATGAAGCCCGGTCTGACCGTAGTTGTGCATGCGGTCTGACCGATGAGTTGAGTTGGTCTAACCGCCGTTTAGACCGCCGCACTGAGGAAGAAGATAACACAAAGAATTCTCCAAGAAGATTGATCTTTATTGAAACTCTCTGTGTTTTCAAAGGGCAAACAAAGCACTCCTCACCAAATCTCAAGCTAAACTTGAAACCCTAACTCGAAACTCTCTAAAACTCGATACCAAAGTGATACCAAGAGGTCACGCCTCCCCTAACTATTTATACACAAGACCCGCAGCCAAAAGCCACGAATCCAACTCATATAGAAAGTCCTAACCACCTAGAAAACCTTTCCATATAAGTACAAACTTGATATAAACCAACCGTCACAATCTCAGTCTTTCCAAAACCAAAATTATGCTTTCCATACACACACAATAACTCCATCGTATGTCATATGGAAACTTCACCAATTATGTGCACTAATCTCTACCCTTAAGTATCCTGCATAATCTCCATCTTGGACGTCATCTTATCTCCAAGTTGACTCCATCTCGATTACCCGCGACACTTTCCCGAGGCATAAAGACTACCTGCACACAATTAAACAAAGAATACCATATTCGAGCACAAGCTATCTCCAACTTGACTCATTGTTAGCATAAATGAACATACACATGCATAGGAACACGAAACTCTCATGTATATGCAAGGAAACAAACTGAAACCGAAACCGAATCGAAATCGGCAACCAGTCGGACTGACTCGACCGGTCTGATATGATCAGTCCTTGTTTAATATATTTTGTTAGCAGTGATATCTTAGTATAAAGCGGTATCGGAGTACTAGCCGATATATGTTAGATTAATCTCTTCGGCTATCCTGTAGACAAGTATAATCTTCTCCTTACAGTATTTTTATATCTAAGTGATTTATACTGCCTCGGTATACTACCGATCTATCCCAATCACTTGGTTTAAATATGCTTTACAATTTGGATTGTATTCTGTTAACATCTGCAGCCGATCGGATGAATCTAATCGCTGCCGATTCAGTATGCACCGCATCGGCTTAACACTAGACGATATGTCATCGGCCACCAGCCGATCGACTATCGTTTGCAAGCTAATTCTTTCTATTGTTTCTTGTTGATTGCAGGATCAAATCAACTGGCACGCCTACAAACCTTGAAGCAATAATTTGGACCTGCACTAAAGTTAAGCAGATCTCTCAGGCCAGTGCGTGGGAAATTTTCTCATCAACAGTCGGCTAGATAGTTCACTGGACTACCTGGTTACAAACTGCGGGCCAATCGAAGCTAGGTTCGAACAAATTGAGAGCCAACTTCCAGATGATGTAGCCGATATTATCTTCCAAGCTGCCCATCTCGATCTGCATCGACATAAGCTAGAAAGGGCATGACAAAGGATGGCCGACAGGAAGGCGAAGGCTAGCCTTGAAGCGATGATCGAGGTCAATCGGCAGTGCATCATGGCCGAAAAAGCCAAGCTAGATGAGTTGATTGCCGGGCCATCTACCACTGAATCCAACATTGATCGGCTAAAGAAACGACAAGCCGAACTCACCACCGAGTTGGAAAAATGCAAAACTGAGCTGGCCTTCAAAGAGCAAAAACTAGCCGATCTCCCAAGGGCCACTGAAGAATAAAGGACCAAGTTGAAATCCTCCATACAATACTTGGGAGATCTGAGGAAATCATTGAAGTCAATCCCAGGCATTGATGCAACCGACGCCCAGACTATAAATGAAGTCGAACAGATCAAACAAAGGGCGATGTCAGCTATTCACGAGCTAACCGACAACTCATCTTGCAAGTGAATCATTCTTGAGCCGATGACACTTTCCCATGGCAGTACAGTTTCATGCCCATATACCGATTTGTAAGGAGGCACTTGGATTGCTCCATGACAAGCCATCCGATAGGACCAAAGCGCTTCGGCCAATCGGCTATGCCACTGCTTTAGATATGTTGGATCGAATACCCAAAGTAAAGCCAACCAGAGGGGGTGAATGGTTGATGTACCCCAAAAACAAGTTTTAGCGGAAATAAAACTTAACCTCTGATCTAGAACAAGTCGGTTTGACCGCCCTGTAGTGACGGTCTAACCGCCCGATATACGCCGGTATGACCGCCCGCGCCGTGCCTTAGCCGATTCCCCGAATGCAGCCGATCGCCGATGAAGCCCGGTCTGACCGTAGTTGTGCGTGCGGTCCGACCGATGAGTTGAGTCGGTCTAACTGCCGTTTAAACCGCCGCACTGAGGAAGAAGATAACACAAAGAATTCTTAAAGAAGATTGATCTTTATTGAAACTCTCTGTGTTTACAAAGTGCAAACAAAGCACTCCTCATCAAATCTCAAGCTAAACTTGAAACCCTAACTCCAAACTCTCTAAAACTCGATACCAAAGTGATACCAAGAGGCCACGCCTCCCCTAACTATTTATACATAAGACCCGTAGCCAAAAGCCATGAATCCAACACATATAGAAAGTCCTAGACACCTAGGAAGCCTTCCCATATAAGTACAAACTTGATATAAACCAACCGTCACAATCTCAGTCTTTCCAAAATCAAAATTCCGCTTTCCATACACACACAATATCTCCATCGTATGCCATATGGAAACTTCACCAATTATGTGAACTAATCTCTACCCTTAAGTATCCTGCATAATCTCCATCTTGGACGTCATCTTATCTCCAAGTTGACTCCATCTCGATTACCCGCGACACTTTCCCGAGGCATAAAGTTTACCTACACACAATTAAACAAAGAATACCATATCCGAGCACAAGCTATCTCCAACTTGACTCATTGTTAACATAAATGAACATACACGTGCATAGGAACACGAAACTCCCATGTATATGCAAGGAAACAAACCGAAACCAACACCGAATCGAAATCGGCAACCGCCGGATCGAGCTCGACGGTCGACCGCAGCTTGCTGTCCGGCTCCGACCGCACGAACACCTCCGGTCAGGACCGGCGAGCATAAGCTTCGTCCAGCCGGCTATGCACCGATCGAACACTGTTCATTGTCCGAAAATTCAACTATCTTCAAAACCACTTTGTCAATTAATCAATAAATCTCCAAATAACAAAACACACAAAGCAATAATCCCAGATGCCAATTGTTCATCATTAAATGAAGAATCAAACATACTTTGATTTTACAGGATATTCATAGATCTTCCTCTTTGATGAGGACATCACTCCTTCGGATATACATAACAACCCTCCATTGGACATTCAAGGACCAATCACAAGAGCTCGCACGAAACAATTGAATTTACAGGTGAGCTCGTTCCTAAGTTCCTCTTTATATGATTTTGAGAATAGATTGCTACCTAATGATTATATTATGATTAGGAATGATGGAGAAGACAAGGAGACACTTAGAGAGGGGCTTAGAGGCGTGGAGGACCAGCAAGGGAGTTCAAGTCAAGGTGAAGGCCCGAACCAAGTCGACTTCGAGTATGTTTCGGAGTCCAGGACCAGTCGGCACTAAAACAGGTGCCCAGGTCGCATACGTTCTCGGATTGGGACGTTATTTATATGGATGAAAAGCTAAGAAGATAATCTTTCTAATGGTTCTGGTTCCAAGTCGAAATTCATCCTAAGTCATCGGGAATCGACCGAACAATTTGACATCCAGAATCTATCCCGGTGCTGCGTCATCGTATTTGGGCCTTTGGGCCGTGTATCGTGTGGGAACCCATTAGGGTTTCGTCCAGGGGTCTTTGCACGCCCCTAAACTCCATATATTCATAGCCGTCGCTACCTTTAGGGTTTGGATTTTGCTTAGATTAATCTGTCAAGAACAGTTTCGCCGTTCCTTCGGTTTGTGAGACCCCAACTTGTGAGTTTAATCATATATTCACAATCTTGGTTGCAATCTTTCTTGTTCTTGTTTGTGTTCTTCGATTCGCAATCAGGGATTAGTGTGGACCCTCGTTTTTGGAAATGGAATCTTTCATGTTCATAGTACCATTTCCCTGGATCGAGTAGTTTGGTACCCACGAAATACAGTACTGAATAATCAGGTGCAAATGCACGAATAGTCTTACAGCAAAAGTATTACAATATAGGCCCGAAGGCAATATCCAACATATAGGACCTCATGGTCCAGATACAACCAAAAGCAAAAATTTAGTTAAGGCATCGGAATGAAGGCAGCGGCCTGTCGATTGCTACAGGCAGCGACCGGAGACTAAGACCTAGCAGGCACCATCGTCTTCTCCGCCCTCCTGGTAGTAGGCATATGGATCCTCCAAGTCTTCATTTCCACCATCTGAAGGTTTGTGCGTATAGCAAGGGTGAGTACCCAACGTACTCAGCAAGCCAACACGAAATGATGCACATGATAGGGTCACCCAAAGGATGGCTGTGGTTCTTTTGCATAAAGCCAATTTTCATAAATCCTTTCACAAACCTAATGTCTAGCCAGGTCAAGTTTTTATTACCATAGTTCATTAAGTCGGTGATGGTTCTGTCCATCATCCATTGTGATTCCAAGGATAGCTTCCCACCACCGGATCGTCATGGTTTTCTGGGGAGTCTACCCTTCTCGTATTTCGAGAAGTTGGTCCACCAGTACATAAAAATCATCATGCAAACCCATCCCATCATTTTAAAATTTATGATTCTAGCCAAGCGAAAGTCTTGTCATGTTGCTCTATATCCGCGAGCGCGGCTATTCGAACAGATTGATTATTCACACTGCAGTGGATGTACACTTTACCCGTACTCCGCAAATGCCCATTGAATGAGCCTACATCCCTTTATATGGGATGGTCCCGGCAAAGCCTTTCGATAACCTCACTTTGGCAGTACCCGCTCCATGAACTTAAGCCCTCATGCACTCTAGCCGTCGTTTTCTAGCAGTGAGAGGAGTTCTGGCGTTCCCGGGGTAAGAGAAAGACTTGCTCCATCTTCAATTTCCAACCTCTATCTTCATCTCCTCATATTGATCGTATGCCCCGATCTTTGCCCAAGTACTTACCAGTGGTAAATCCCCTACCGGTAAGCCCTTAACTCAACCCAACACCTGAACCACTACGCAGGGATACTGCCTCCGCTCGGATATCTACTCCGCTAGGTCTATACCCATTCGAGAAGTACGGTTGTACTGGCTCGTTTCCCGGCTATCTCATGACTCGGTCGTTAATTGACCAGGGTCGGCACTTGCCTTTTCTGGAATCCACCCAAATCATTCAGCCGCCCCAGTCTAAAACATTAGTTTTGTACTTTCATTTTTTTTCATCAAACTATTTTCATCATGTTCAAGGCAATGTGGCGCTCATGTCTCCACATGCCGTATCTCAACTACCTTCCGTAAGGTAGTTGCCCAAAGCATATAGCTCTTTTTGCAAAAATATGAGTATGCAAGATTCTAATAATAGCGTGGCTAAGCATTTTACCGAAGAAAGTCTCCGGTGATGTCACATAGAGGTTTACAAAGATTATAACTGAAGGTAATCAATATCAAGGCATGGTATATCAAGCATAGGTGTTTTGTGTATAGCATGCATGTTTGAAGTTTAAATCAACATCATTTCGCAAAACAGGATCAATATGTTCAAAGGAGTGATGACTTGCCTTGCTCGCAACCTGGTTGGCTTGAGTCTTCAACGTTCTCAATGGCTCCCTCGGACTCTACCGTACGTGCGAGAAATCAAATTTAAATTCGATTAGAATTCAAATAAAATTCGATAAGATCCAATAAAAACCAAGTAAATTGCAATAGCGGCTCCTAACTCTAGGCTATGATTTACGTGGATTTAGGTTCGAGTGTTGGCAAAATCAGAGTTAGAGCAAAAGGGTTATAAGGTTTTGAAGTTTGCATTGGACTCGATTTAATTAAATATGATGTGATATTATTTTAATATATTTTGATCTTGAGGAATATCATGATTGGTGAGACCAAAGTATGATAGTGAAAAGGAAGGATCACTTTCCAAATTGATCCAAGTTTTACTGGGCCGATAGGTTCTAGGTTTAAGGTAATTAAATTTGAGAAAAAATAATCATAAGGCTTGGCATAGTATCGAATAGTTTATATTTTAATTTTAGGAAACCCATATGATAAAATTAGGGTTTAGTAACAATTTTAGGTGACAATTACATTCCTAATATTTAGAGCTATATTGGTTACCCTAGATAAATGACAAGATCAAATATCAAGGTATAGTAACGTTCTATGGTAGCTAAGCTAAATAATATGGGTGAATTATTCTAATGGTTAAATGTAATTTAGATTTGAGTTTGAAATACCCTAAGATAGATAGATCTCAATTATTTAGTTTTTAAATGTACTATCCTAATGTTTTAAAACTATATTCATTATATTTGATGACAAGATAATATTAGTTGGATAATAACATTTTTTAGTGTAGCTAAAATAACATTGGTGGATAACTTAGAGTTTTGGAAAAGATCAAAGTATAAAACAATAAATCTTATATTTATCCCAAAAATAATTTATTTCAGAAATCATGTTTTATCACCCTAAATTATTCCAAAAATAAATATTTACTTACTCTATTCCTTTTCTGTGTTCTCTTTATATTTTCCTATCCTCCTTTTTATTCTCTTTTTATTTTCCTAGCCTTCTCCCTACTCCCTGGTCTCTCTGTGAGTGGGCCAAAGAAAAAGAAGAAAGAAAAATAAAATAAAAACGGAAAATGGCGCGGGATGGGGGTTCGAACGCAGGACCTCGCGCTCCTCTCTCTCGTCTCTCTCCACTGCGCCAAGCAACTCTTCGCTCCTTTCTTTCTCTCTTTTTGTTTTGTTCCCTCTTCTACTGTTCTTCTTCCTCCCGTGCGGGCGCCGGTGGGGTAAGGGCAAACGACGGCGAGGGAAGGCCGGGGCTTGGGCGAGGGAGGTCTAACACCGTCTACGAGCTACGGCGGTCCCGTTTCCAAGCTCGGCCGGGTCAGGGAGGCGGCGAATGCGGCAGCGACATAATCCGGCGATGGCACGGCTGCCATAATGGGTCGTCGAGCACCTTGGGAACCTAGGGAAGCTAACGGAGGCGCTTGCTTAGCCGGGGAGGCAACGGAGCGGGCTAGCGACGGCGGCCTCATAATGGTGGCGGTGGCACATGTCGATGACGTGTTTCCGACGACGGCATGGCCACGGCGACGGGTCACTGAGCATCTACATGCTATGGGGATGCTAATGGCGGTGGTGGTTCGGCCGGGGAAGTGCGGGAATAGGCTAGCGGCGGTCGAGCAGGGCGCATACGGCGGGGCTCGCAGGTGGCGGGCTCCGGTGGTGGGTCAGCTTGGGCAAGTGAGGGAAAAGGTAGAGCTGAGTATGGGGAGAATGATCGTACCTTCAATTGCGCACGAGCTCGACTGGAAACGGCGGAATCTGAGAAATCGCTCCGACGGCGGGTTGGCGAGCTCCCTGGCCGGTCGCCGGTGTTTCGCAAAAATTAGAGTAATGCCGTGGAGAAAAACTGGGGGAAATGTGGGGGAATGCAGGAGGGGACGATGGTGAAGGTTTTCTGTGCTACAAGCTTTGTCTGGGGAGGCCTCTTATAGGCGGTCGACGGCGAGGGTGTATCGACTGCACGACATGGGCGAGCTGGAGTGGCATGGCGCGCATGCGCGACATTTGCTTGTGGCCGACGCACTGCATGGTGCTCGACAGTGCCGTTGGAGGTAGTTGGTGATGGAATGGCTTGAGCACGCATGGTACAGCAAGGAAGCACGGCGGCATGGCGAGCACGGCGAGGGCGTACGGGCACGACTGTGTGGGTGTACGGGGTGACGTGGGCGATGTGGCGAGCGGTGACTTCGGCGAGCACGTGCGCGCGTGCGTGTACAGGCGGCAGAGCGAGGGCTGTGCGCGTGCGTAGCCGACGTTGGCGAGTGATGACTTCGGCGTCGTGCAACGTACGGCTTCTCCTGTGCGCGGGCGAGGCTGACGCTGGTTGGAACGTGCGTGCACGAGCGCCTGGTATGGTGAGCGACGCGTGGCGCACGCGTGCGAGCGTGAGAGCACTAGTCGAACACCTGGTGACGAGGGAATAGTGCACTTTCCCAATTATCCTGATTTAATTTCCTAATTTTCCCATTTCTTTTTCCTTTCACCCTAAAAATTCAAAATAAATTCTAATATTCCCAATATAATTTTCAAACTGTTCCCCCACTTTTTATTTTTCAAAATATATTTTTCATATTTATTTTATTTCTTCTTTTAAATTCAATGAATTAGGGTCTTTGATTAAAATAAGTTCCTAAATTCATATTTCCCTTTCAAAAATATTTTTATCATCCAAATCCAAATATTTATTATCTTTCCTCCACCAATTAGGGTTTGACCAAAATTTATTCTTTTCAAAGAATCTTTTGTAAATCCACAAAATTTTATATTTACCCTTCTCCAAACATATAATATTTTGAATTATTTCTCCCAGGGATCTCAAAGCTTAGGGTTTTTATCCAACTTCACATCAAAGTAATTCAAAAAGAACTCTCATGCAACTGAGCTTGGCAAATAAGAACGATAACCACGATAAGAAGCAATGAATTCAAAAGGTTTTTGTAAGTTCCGATTTTTAGTTTCCGATTTTAATTTCTTTGATTTTCAGGGTGTTACAATTAGCCTTCTTGGCGAGGTCGACCATGCCACGCTGGTCGATAACCTGAGGAGACGTGGTGCTGCGATTGCGGGGCTCAAGAGCGTGTATTCGTTCATAAGCCGGATCGACTTATGTCACGACTCCACCAAATCGAGTAATTACCAGAACCATTCGGAAGATCGGGACCCTTGTCCACATCAAGTGGTATCAGAGCTTTAGGTTTACTGTCAGGTTCGCTCTTACCCTAGATTAGTTTTTGATTTCGCCGTTATCCTAGAGTCTATAGAAAAGCCAAACAAAATTTTAGTCGATAGTTTTTCCCCATCCCAGACAGTGTTTTGCCCTTGCATAATTCAATTTCAGAGTCCGTAGTGTTGAGTCAGAGTCCTAGTTTATGTTCTTTGTCGCTGGTTTAGTGCGTGTTTTAGTCTAGTCGTGTGTTTTCCCTTTAACCCTAGCCGCCACCTTTCATCCTATGTGCTAGGGTTCATCATTTGAAAACCGTTTCCGCAATCATAAGCACCAACCAAGATCACCACGCAACGCCAGAACACTTTTCCGTACTCCGCTGCCACCATATCCATCTCCACCATAAAACCGATTTGGTTGTATTTCCTTCTGAAAAACCTAGTCGGAA
The DNA here is from genome assembly GCA_019925245.2 of Oryza australiensis. Lineage (NCBI taxonomy): Eukaryota > Viridiplantae > Streptophyta > Magnoliopsida > Poales > Poaceae > Oryza > Oryza australiensis. The sequence continues at coordinate 2,676,993 of JAIFGZ020000393.1, read as the reverse complement.
GCCCAAACTTCAAACAACCATAACTTTCTTATACGGACTCGAAATCAGGCAAAATTTAACTTTTCGGACATGAGAAAAAAATTTTACATCCGTTAGCGAAACCAGATTTTCGAAATTTGGCTTATAAAATTATCTGTTTGAACTCTGAAGTTTCTGCATGTTCTTTCAACGTTTCTACAGAAATTCCATAGGCCACATTTTAACTCCGTTTGAGCTGAAGCTTTGAGGTGTGCCTATTCTTGTGCTCCTGGTTGAGAAAAAAAAGAAAAGGAAAAAGAAAAGAAAAAAAGAAAAGAAAAAAAGAAAAGAAAAAAGAAAAAAAGAAAATAAAAAGAAAAGAAAAAAAGAAAAAAAGTTGATTTCTACTAGTGCTTCAGGCTCTCGATTTGCTCCGTTGAGCTTCTAGCCTTGCGCGGTATTCTGTTGCTGAATCTCGCCGAAGTTTGCCTTGTTCGTGTTTCCTTGCTTTCCTTGCTGTTACCCACTGTCATACTTGCTCCTTCCTTGTTACCACAACTTTTCTAGGACACAAATAGACCAGCAACTAAGGCGAGTAACTTAGGGATTTTTATTCAGCATTACTATATGTCATTGAATTGTACCACTCACATATTTTTTATTCAGCCTTCCTAGCTCCACATACTACTAGGACAGCACAAGTTCTTGATCCTTGCAATTGCCGCCTACGCCTTTCTCTAGGTATCCTTTGCCTTTGATGGTAAGAACCTTATAAGAGCTTGGTAAGGTGCACCACTTTGCTGAATTATTGAGAGGCCCCACTACACCTACGTAGTAGATTATTAGGGATAACCTTCACTGTTTGTTGCTGTTTTCTGTGTTTTCGATGGCAGGTGACGGTGAGGAGAGGACTCCCAAGGATTTCAAGGAGTGTGTCAGTCAAGAGCAGCTACAATCTGTTGTAGAAAACACTCACAAAGAGGTGAAGGAGGCAGTCACCAGGGCTATCACTGAAGCCCTCATTGAACTTGATCTTGGCAACTACGTGGAGAGGTTGGACAAATGGGTGTCCACGCTTACTGATCGGGTTGCTGCATTGGAGACGCGACAACCAACCAATGAAGATGTGAGCGGCAGCAACACCGGAGCTCATTTGCCAGAAGACACGGTGTATGATTCCAGTGGCAATATTGATGAACAAGCTACAAGGCAAGCACGACTACGACGTTGTCTTCGCACAAACCGCACAGGTATGGGTGGCGCTCCAAATCACAACCACCATCAAGGTAATAATAATCGTGCGGCCGATGATCCTTATGCTAAGGTTAAGTTTAAACTACCATCTTTTTCTGGTTATTATGATGCCGAGCGATACCTTGATTGGGGGATGACAGTAGAACAAAAGTGTAGTGCCCACCTTGTGCCTGAGCAACATAGAGTAAGACAAGCCACTAGTGAGTTTAAAGATTTTGCTATCATTTGGTGGACTGGGTTAGCTGCAGAGGGTGCTTTACCTACTACTTGGGAAGAACTTAAGGTAGCTATGCGCGATAGATTTGTTCCTCCTTCTTATCATAGAGATTTACGCAAGAAACTGATGCGTTTAGAACAAGGGGATAAATCTGTACAAGATTACTATGGTGAGCTACAAAAGGGATTGGTGCGTCGTAGCATAGTGGAGGGGACCGAGGATGCTATTTGTCGTTTTTATTCGGGTTTGAGGGTTGAAATTCAGAACATAGTTGATTATAAGGAATTTAGCACTATCAACCAGTTGTTTCACTTTGCTATGCTTGCAGAGAAGGAATTGCAGGGGCGTGATCAGCAGGGCAAGAACAAGGCAAGTACATACACTCCGCGCACGACGCCACCTTCGGGGCTGACCAAAGCCACCTCTTTCCGGGCACCTCCACCAGTGAGCAAGCAACCAGCTGCGTCCGGAGTTTCTGCAACGCCAAAACCACCTCCCCCACGACCCATAGATTCAGGTAAAAGTTCTTCACAGGTACCCGCCAAGAGTGCCTCATCCGTCGCTTCGACGGGGTGCACTCCCAACATTCAGTGAAGGGTTACGCGGAGGCTACGCTAGCCGAAAACAAAAATTTTAACCGCGCAAACCAGGAACACTTGCAAGTAAGGGCCAATAGATCGTTACCGATTGGAGTAGAGTGCGGCGGAATAGCCAATCGGGGCAATCCGATCCGGAACAGTGTAGCCGATTCCGGAGACGGTCCGATTGAGTCGTCGGCCGCGTTCTCACGCCTCGCTCCGATGCGCCCGGCCGCGGCCGATTCCACCACGGCCGATCGCTCCGGTGCGGCCGATCCGAGCCGATCAACAGCGCGCAACGTAGCAGCGCCTCTACCGGTATCCACACGTCCGGGGACGAACGCCGTACACCCGTGTGCTAGCACGCGATGCAAGGCTAGGGTTTGGCTCGAAAGTGGGGAGGGTTTCCGTGGAGATTGATCTCGGCGACTTCTGTTGCACGCGATGCAATTGACATGCTGCAGCTCTCCACCCCTCCCTCCTTTATATAGAGTTGGCCGACTAGGACTAGTGGCCGATTAGGACTCTATTTTGAATCGGATCTCATCCGTATCTCATAGAGTTGGCCGCCCACACGTCGTAAGCCCATAGGACTCTATCCGATCGGATCCCTATCCGATCGAGCCGTATCCGAGTCCAACTCGAATGCCTGTTCTTATCCCCTTAAGCGTGCGACCCTGTAGGTTCAGGTATACTCGGTTTCGGCTATAGTCTAACTTAGCCGATCGTCGGCTCGAGTCCAACTCAGCCGACCTGTCAATAGCGGCGCCTAGCAGCACATATTGACACCATAGTATACAAGAATATAATATCGGCTCTGAACCTGTAATGTGTACACAAATCCCTTTGCCTCACGATACCAGTTAAGCTATAGGCAAGATGTGTGCCATCCCTTCAATAGCTTAACCATTCACTCGAACCGTATTGGATTATCTGTCTGTTGATTGACTCCTCAATCAACTTAGCATGGCCATGCATTTCCATAATCCATTACCTCGAGGGGCCCAGAGATATCTCTCCAAAGGAGGGGCAAATTCCATCTTGATCACTCACATCCCACTCCATGTTTCATAGCAAACCCGAAAACTACCTTTATAACTACCCAGATTACGGAATAGCGTTTGGTAGTCCCAAAGTAGGCTACTACACATGTTAGAATCCATGGAGGTCTAAGGACTTTGTACCAACACTACCGAGACCAACTAATGGCACATTAATTCATGTAGTGTCTCATGGTGGGTCTATCCAACAATGTGTTCTCTAACACATATGTCCATGTTTATTGATTTGGTATCTCCATACCCATGATCTATGAGACATGATCATCAATCAATAAACATGCCGATCTTAGAATCATATTTGTTCCAACAATATGACATATGATCAGGGGATCATTTAGAAATAGATTCATACATATCGAGTCTCATAAATAAGTCACGTACTTATTGATCAATACAAGATGTCTACTTCATGGAACCGAATAACACTTTATTCATTTATACATAAACATTGACGTGATATCCAACATCTCCATGTTGCCTCTAGGGCATATCACTAACAATCTCCCACTTGCACTAGAGTCAATCATGTAAGTATCTAATACCCATTGCTCTTGTGTGCGCCTCATGCTTCTGAGGGAGAGGTTTTGTCGCGGATCGGCTATGTTGAGATCCGTGTGCACTTTGCATATCTTGACATCACCTCTGTCCACAATCTCGCGGATGAGATGATATCGCCAAAGTATGTGTTTGGACTTCGATGTGACCTCGGCTCCTTGGCTTGCGCAATGGCTCCACTATTGTCACAATAGAGAGACATTGGACCGTCGTACTAGTCATCACACCAAGCTCGAAACGAATTTCTTGATCCAAACAGCCTCCTTTGCGGCTTCCGAAGCAGCAATGTACTCGGCCTCCGTTGTAGAATCAGCAACGGTATCCCGCTTGGAACTCTTCCAGATCGCGCCTCCGTTCGGGCGAAACACGAACCCAGTTGCGATCTATAATCATCCTTGTCCGTTTGGAAGCTAGCATCGGTGTAACCACTTACAACGAGCTATTCTTCACCTCCATAGACTAGGAACATATCCTTAGTTCTTCTCAAGTACTTAAGGATATTCTTTTACTGACGATCTAGTGACCTTCACTGGATCGGCGTATCTGCTCGTAGCACTCAAAGCGTACGAGACATGCGGCGTGTACAAAGCATGGCATACATGATGGATCCAATTGCCGAAGCATATGGAACCATACCCATCTTATTCCGCTCATCATGTGTCCGAGGACACCGATTCTTGCTAAGATTGATGCCATGTGACATAGGCAAGAAACCTTTCTTGAAATCATGCATGTTGAACCTTTTCAACACCTTGTCAATGTATGTACTTTGGCTTAATCCAATTAGCCTCTTGGATCTATCTCTATAGATCCGAATGCCCAATATGTATGCTTGCCTCCCTAAGTCTTTCATGGAAAAACTATTTTTCAATGAAGACTTGACGATTCTAGCATAGGGATATCATTTCCAATCAGTAATATGTCATCCACATATAAGATTAGAAATACAATTGCGCTCCCACTGACCTTTTTGTAAACACAGGCCTCTTCTTCATTTTTGATGAAACCAAACCCTTTGATTACTTCATCAAAACGAATATTCCAACTCCGAGATGCTTGCTTCAATCCATAAATGGATTTCGTAGCTTGCATATCTTTCCAGCGATTCTGGATCGACAAAACCCCGAGGTTGTATCATGTATACATCCTCGCTTAGGTTTCCATTCAGGAAAGCCGTTTTGACATCCATTTGCCATATCTCATAATCGAAATATGCAGCAATCGCTAGGATAATCCGAATAGATTTAAGCATTGCGACGGGCGAGAAGGTTTCATCATAATCAACTCCTTGAATCTGTTTAAAACCTTTCGCCACCAATCGCGCCTTATAGATGTGAACATTTCCATCCATATCGGCCTTTTCTTAAAAACCCATTTACACTCAATGGTTTTGACACCATCAGTGGATCAACCAAGTTCCAAACTTGATTGTCGTACATGGATTCTATTTCGGATTTCATGGCTCCAAGCCACTTGTTGGAATCGGGTCCCACCATCGCTTCCTCATAGGTCTTAGGCTCATCGTTGTCTAACAACAATATATCACGTTGTACCGCACTGTGTACTGCCAGTGCACGACGTGATCTTTCGGACCTCCGTGGGGCTGGTGTGTCTACAACGGTGGCGCAACACTTTGCTCCTCCTGTTGTGGTTCCGTGGTCGCTGAAACGTTTTACGGTGTTTCTTGAACTTCTTCAAGATGCACCCTGCTCCCACTAACCCTTCTTGAAAGAAACTCTTTCTCCAAGAAGACACCATGTCGGGCGACAAACACTTTGCCTTGTTCCCGATTATAAAAGTAATATCCCTTAGTTTCCTTAGGATATCCCACAAAGAAGCACTTGTCGATTTGGGTGTGAGCTTGTCGATTGTAAACGTTTTACATAAGCCTCACATCCCCAAATTTTGAGAAAAGACAAACCAGGGGTTGCCCTGTCCATATCTCATATGGTGTCTTTTCAACCGACTTAGATGGAACTCTATTTAGTGTGAGCGCATTGTTTCAAGAGCATATCCCCGAAGGATAACGGAAGATCACTTTGGCTCATCATCGACCGCACCATGTCCAACAAGGTGCGATTTCTCCGTTCGGACACCCCATTCCATTGTGGAGTTCTGGCGGAGTCAACGTGGAACAATTCCACAATTTTTCGATGATTACCAAACTCTTGGCTCAAGTATTCCCCTCCACGATCGATCGTAGAAACTTGATTGTTTTCCCTAAATGATTCGTACTTCATTCGGAATTCTTTGAACTTTTCAAAGGATTCGGACTTATGCCTCATTAAGTAGATATAACCATATCTACTAAAGTCATCGGTAAAGGTAATGAAGTGCGATAACCACCTCTAGCCGTTGAGCTCATTGGTCCACATACATCGGTATGTACGAGTGCCAACAAGTCACTTGCTCTTTCACCGTGTCCCGTGAAAGGTGCCTTTTGTCATCTTACCAAGTAAACAAGACTCACATGTCTCAAATGATTCAAAATCAAAAGAGTGAAGCAATCCATCCTTATGGAGCTTCTCCATGCGTTTCTTATTTATATGGCCTAAGCGACAATGCCGGATAAACGTGGGGTTTATATCATTAGAGAGTTGCCTTTCGTATTAATGTTATAGATGGGAGACGCTTCAAGATTCAAAACGTACAATCCATTCACCAATGGAGCATGAAAATAGAACATATCTCGAGATATATTGAACAACCATTGTCCATTGATCTAAAATCATATCCTTCCGCTTGCAAACATGAAGCGGAAATAACGTTTTGACATAGTGTTGGAACACAATAACAATTATTCAATTCCAAAACTAATCCTGAAGGTAGATGAAGTGGATGCGTGCCAGAAGCTGTAGCAACGCTTGCTCCATTGCCGACGGACGGGTTCACCTCGCCCCTTCTCAATCCTCTACTTCTTCTCATTCCTGCAACGATTTGCAAATATGAGCTACCGATCCGGTATCAAATACCCAAGAGTCGGTAGGTGAAGTAGCAAGATTAATGTCTATAACATTAATACCGACGAAGTCACACTTTGCTTCCTTTTGAGATCCTCCATGTACTTCTTGCGTTCCTCTTCCCATGGCTGTCTCCTTGCAATAGAAGCAAACGGCATCGATGCCGCCGATCCCTTCTTGCCCTTCTTTGCATTGGAGGCACTCGCGATCTCATCGGGAGTTAACTTCCTCTTGGTGCAAAGTTTCTTGACAGTGGTTTGCGCTTTGCCTTCTGCATCATCATCACATGACCGTTTTTGGATACTCTCCTCATGTCTTTAGCATCCCATGCAATTCAGCCAAGGTTCTATCCATATTGTTCATGTGATAATTCAATATGAATGGCTCGAAGCTCGGAGGGAGCGGCGGAGAATCACATCGTAGCCAACTCTTGGCTAAGGGAAAACCTAGTTTTCCGGACTCTCGATATAGCCAATCATCTTTATCACATGCGGATCGACGGGATTCCCCTCAACAAGCTGCACGCAAACAAGGACTTTGAGGTGTTGAACCTCTCGGCCCGAGCTTGGTTCTCAAACATGCCACGCAGTCCCGAATAATAGTGTGAGCATCGCTGCTCTCATATTGCTTCGAAGCTCGGGGGACATTGTAGCAAGCATGAGACAGCTTATATCTAGGGCATCATTAGTGTGCTTCTCATAAGCCCTCCGTGCGGTTGCGGTGGCGTTATTAGGCAAATCCTCCGGATAAGGTACTTCAAGAACGTACTCCTTACGCTCTTGCTTGAGAACAATTCTCAAGTTGCGATACCAATCCATAAAGTTTGTTCCATTTAATTTTTCCTTTTCGAGAATAGATCGCAAATTAAAGGTACTTGGGTGTAGTATTAGCCGCCATTTATTCTACAACGAAAAAGCAAAGTTTAGCACAATGTTTATGCTATGTCTATTGTTAAACAATTTAACATTAGACTCCCATTACGTATTTTCCACCTTCCCTCTAGGTTACGTATTGGGTCAAGATCCACATGTTAATTAATTTTCTAGTGAGCTTTGGCATCACTTGCTAGAAAATTAGTAACATCGGTAAGCAACACCTTGCTAATCACATCTCTATGTGACTCTTGTTGTTGGTGTGGCATCTCCATGCCCGGCGCCAACCTATGCCCCAAGGCCCAAAACTGTTTTGATAGCCTTGTTAAGTAAACCAAATGCTCCTGCATGTATATGTCGACATATACCCCTCGTGTTATGATAGAGAATGGCACTCTGCTTTGGCGAGACCCACCATTGACGAGCATAACGGTGACGGTGCAACATTTGGAAGGGCATCATTACTACTTAATTTTGAGAGGATGCTATCCTATCAAACAAACATATCACATATGAAAGCAAGAAGAATAGCATATAATGAAATAGTATGGCCCCCTTCACATGGTGATCTCCATCTCCATGTCGGCGCGAGGATCTCCATCTTCGGCACCATCTTCCAAGTGTCGAATGCTTGATATCTTCAAACTAAGCTACTACTATAGAAGCTCTAATTGAAGATTACATCGACTCGCAGTCGTGAAAGAATATTACGAGCATTGCACGTATGAAAGAATATTACAGGGATTGCACATATGAAAGAATATTACATGCATCACATGCATCTCATACATACAATAGGGCCATACCATCTCAAAGCATTCTCTCGCAAAAACAAGTTAGACGTAGAAACGTTTTCTACCTATCGCGAGATACGGCATCGAGACGACCTATAAGGGGGTACGCACACGGCGGTCCCTCGCGGGGAAGCCGCCCTCGCGGGGTCGAGGGGGGGGAAGCCGCCCTCGCGGGGTCGAGGGGTCGAGGGGAAGCCGCCCCTCGCGGGCTTCGGGCAGCGCCGAACACCACACGAAATTCATAGATCCAATCTATGAAATCGCTTACGGAAACCATGTCGGCATAATCATATTATGCCGTCCCGATACACTATCAAGGGAGATGGTTTGCGCGGCGCGAGGCAGACAAACAAGATCGGACTACGAGATAGCTTCGGCATAATCACATTATACCGTTCCGATACACTATCAAGGAACGCTATCTCGAACCCAACTCAAACCGAGTTATATGGAAATTGCTTCGACGTAATCACATTACGCCGTTCCGATACACTATCAAGGAACGCAATTACCATCTACTCTCCTCAACAGATCCCGTAAAACCGATTGATCTAATCAACCCGTGCGCAAAACTTGTTCCAGATCCAATCTAAAACCCGAACTAAGCAAGATTAGCTCTGATACCACTGAAGGGTTACGCGGAGGCTACGCTAGCCGAAAACAAAAAATTCTACCGCGCAAACCAGGAACACTTGCAAGTAAGGGCCGATAGATCGTTACCGATTGGAGTAGAGTGCGGAATAGCCAATCGGGGCAATCCGATCCGGAACAGGTGTAGCCGATTCCCGGAGACAGCCGATTTGAGTCGTCCGGCCGCGTTCTCACGCCTCGCTCCGATGCGCCCGACCGCAGCCGATTCCACCACAGCCGATCGCTCCTATTGCAGCCGATCCGAAGCCGATCAACAGCGCGCAACGTAGCGGCGCCTCTACCGGTATCCACACGTCCGGGGACGAACGCCGTACACCCGTGTGCTAGCACGCGATGCAAGGCTAGGGTTTGGCTCGAAAATGGGGAGGGTTTCCGTGGAGATTGATCTCGGCGACTTCGTTGCACGCTAAGCAATTGACATGCGCAGCTCTCCACCCCTCCCTCCTTTATATAGAGTTGGCCGACTAGGACTAGTGGCCGATTAGGACTCTATTTTGAATCGGATCTCATCCGTATCTCATAGAGTTGGCCGCCCACACATCGTAAGCCTATAGGACTCTATCCGATCGGATCCCTATCCGATCGAGCCGTATCCGAGTCCAACTCGAATGTCCTGTTCTTATCCCCTTAAGCGTGCGACCCGTAGGTTCGGGTATACTCGGTTTCGGCTATAGTCTAACTTAGCCGATCGTCGGCTCGAGTCCAACTCAGCCGACCTGTCAATAGCGGCGCCTAGCAGGCACATATTGACACCATAGTATACAAGAATATAATATCGGCTCGAACCTGTAATGTGTACACAAATCCCTTTGATTACTTCACGATACCGCTTAAGCTATAGGCAAGATATGTGCAATCCCTTCAATAGCTTAACCATTCACTCGAACCGTATTGGATTATCGTCATTGATTGACTCCTCAATCAACTTAGCATGGCCATGCATTTCCATAATCCATTACCTCGAGGGCCCAGAGATATCTCTCCAAAGGAGGGGCAAATTCCATCTTGATCACTCACATCCCACTCCATGTTTCATAGCAAACCCGAAAACTACCTTTATAACTACCCGATTACGGAATAGCGTTTGGTAGTCCCAAAGTAGGCTACTACACATGTTAGAATCCATAGTGATCTCGGTCTAAGGACTTTGTACCAACACTACGAGACCAACTAATGGCACATTGATTCTGTAGTGTCTCATGGTGGGTCTATCCAACAATGTGTTCTCTAACACATATGTCCATGTTTATTGATTTGGTATCTCCATACCCATGATCTATGAGACATGATCATCAATCAATAAACATGCCGATCTTAGAATCATATTTGTTCCAACAATATGACATATGATCAGGGATCGTTTAGAAATAGATTCATACATATCGAGTCTCATAAATAAGTCACGTACTTATTGATCAATACAAGATGTCTATTTCATGGAACTGAATAACACTTTATTCATTTATACATAAACATTGACGTGATATCCAACATCTCCATGTTGCCTCTAGGGCATATCACTAACATTCAGTGCCACCGCTGCCATTGATTTGGCCATGTGCAAAAAGATTGCCCTAGTCAACGGGCATACATTGCCACAGAAGATGGCTATATCAACACCTCCGCTGTTGAAGATGAGGAGGAAGAAGAAGAAGTTGATGCTGAGGATGGCGAAGTCCTTGGTCGTGAGGACACGGCAGCCTACATGAACATCATTGTACGGGTGCTCAGCACAAAGGTACAGCAACCTGAGAGGTTGCAATGCCATAATCTTTTCCAGATTTTCTTCGTCATCAACAATCGTCGTGCACGTGTGATCATTGATGGAGGTAGCTGCAATAATTTGGTGAGTTCTGACTTGGTCAAGAACCTTGGCTTGATCACACGCCCACACCCACATCCATACCATATCCAGTGGTTAAATGATTCTGGAAAAGCAAAGGTAACACGAGCTTGCAGAGTTTCGTTTTCCATTGGTTCGTATGCTAACTCTGTTGATTGTGATGTGGTTCCTATGCAAGCTTTTTCACTTTTGTTGGGTCGTCCTTGGGAACATGATAATGATGCTACACACCATGGTAGAAGTAATAAATGCACTTTTGTGCATAAAGGAAAGAAAATTACTTTGGTTCCTTTGACCCCTGCTGAAATTGTACAAGCTGATAAAGATCGAGCTGCTAGTTTGAAAGTTGTTGAATCCGAAAAGCAGTAAGTTGCTAAATCTGTTTTTCCACCTAAAAATGATAAGCAATCACCTAGTTCTAAGGCCAAGGGGATTAAATTGAAGGGTGGTGTTATGCTTGCAACAAAATGTGACCTTGCTGAAATTTCTGATGATGATATTTGCTATTCTTTGATATGCAAACAAGCTTTGTTTTCTTTAGATAATATTGCTAGCTCGATACCTCCTGCTGTCACTAACCTTTTGCAGGAGTATGAGGACATTTTTCCAGAGGAGATACCCCCGGGGCTACCACCTATGAGAGGGATAGAGCATCAAATTGACTTGATCCCGAGAGCAACATTGCCAAACCGTGCTGCTTATCGAACCAACCCCGAGGAGACTAAGGAAATTCAGCGGCAAGTCCAAGACCTTTTGGACCGTGGGTATGTACGTGAAAGCCTTAGTCCTTGTGGAGTGCCTGTACTTTTGGTTCCTAAGAAAGATGGTACTTGGCGAATGTGTGTTGATTGTAAAGCCATCAATAATATTACTATTCGATATCGTCATCCTATTCCTAGGCTAGACGACATGCTTGATGAGTTGTGTGGTTCTGTTATTTTCACAAAGATTGACTTGCGTAGTGGCTACCACCAAATTAGAATGAAACTTGGGGATGAATGGAAAACAGCCTTCAAGACCAAATTCGGGTTGTATGAGTGGTTAGTAATGCCTTTTGGTTTGACTAATGCACCTAGCACCTTCATGCGTTTAATGAATGAGGTTTTAAGGCCTTTTATTGGTCGCTTTGTGGTAGTTTACTTTGATGACATCCTGATTTATAGCAATTCTTTGGAAGCACACATGGATCATTTACGTGTTGTTTTTAATGTTTTACGTGATGCACGTTTGTTTGCTAACCTTGCTAAGTGCATCTTTTGCATGGAACGAGTCTCTTTTCTTGGATATGATATTACTCCACAGGGAATTGAGGTGGATGAGACGAAAATTGATGCCATACAGAGCTGGCCGGTTCCCCAAACAATCACACAGGTGAGAAGTTTTCTTGGTCTTTCAGGATTCTATCGCCGGTTCGTCAAAGATTTCAGCACCATTGCTGGACCCTTACATGAGTTGACGAAGAAAGGAGTGGTGTTCCGTTGGGGAAAGAATCAAGAGGACTCCTTTGACACTTTGAAGGACAAGCTTACACATGCGCCATTGCTGCAACTTCCAAATTTTGGTAAGATTTTTGAGTTAGAATGTGATGCTAGTGGAGTTGGCATTGGAGGTGTTTTGATGCAAGATGGTAAGCCCGTTGCATACTTGAGTGAGAAATTGCATGGTCCTGTTTTGAATTATTCCACATATGATAAAGAATTATATGCACTTGTATGTTCTTTAGAGACGTGGCGTCATTATTTGTGGCCTAAAGAATTTGTTATTCATTCTGATCATGAATCGCTTAAGTATCTTCGTTCTCAAAATAATCTGAATCGTAGACATGCTAAATGGGTTGAATTTTTTGAATTTTTCCCTTATGTCATCAAACACAAGAAAGGGAAGGATAATGTGATTGCTGATGCTTTATCTAGGCGTTATACATTGTTGTCCCAACTTGATTGTCGGATTTTTGGACTTGAATCAATAAAAGAACAATATGTGTTTGATCTTGATTTTAAGGAAGTGATGTTGAATTGCAAAGAGGGACATACTTGGAACAAATTTGTGCTCAATGATGGATTTTTGTTTAGAGCTAACCGTCTATGCATTCCAATTGGCTCCGTTCGTCTTTTGTTGATACACGAAGCGCATGGAGGAGGATTGATGAGACATTTTGGTGCTAAGAAGACAAAGAATGTCTTGGCCTCCCATTTCTTTTGGCCCAAGATGAGGAGAGATGTTGAGCGGTTCGTGGCACGTTGCACTACTTGTCAAAAAGCTAAGTCTCGCTTGAATCCACATGGTTTGTATATGCCTCTTCCTGTTTCTTCTATTCCTTGGGCAATTATTTCTTTGGACATTGTTTTGGGATTTCCTAGGACTAAGAGGGGGAGGGATAGCATTTTTGTTGTGGTGGATCGTTTTTCTAAGATGGCACATTTTATACCATGTCATAAAAGTGATGATGCTGTTCATATTGCTGACCTCTTTTTCCAAGAAATTGTTCGTTTGCATGGTATGCCTTCTACTATTGTTTCAGATCGTGATGAAAAATTCTTGAGTCATTTTTGGCGCACGCTATGGAACAAATTGGGTACAAAGCTGTTATTTTCTACAACATGTCACCCACAAACAGATGGACAAACGGAGGTCGTCAACCGCACTTTGAGCACCATGTTGAGGGCTATTTTGAAGAAGAATTTGACGATGTGGGAAGAATGTTTGCCTCATGTGGAGTTTGCATACAATCGGGCCACACATTCTACTACAAAGGTAAGTCCTTTTCAGGTAGTGTATGGATTCAACCCCCGTGCTCCTATTGATATCTTGCCTTTGCCTACTTCTGAGAGGGTTCACCTTGATGCTAAAGAACGAGCTGATTTTATTTTAAAAATGCATGAGACAACTAAGCACAACATTGAAAATATGAATAGAAAGTATAGAATTGCTGGTAGCAAAGGTAGGCAAAAGTGAAACTTGAATCGGGTGATTTAGTTTGGTTGCACTTGCGAAAGGATAGATTTCCCGCTTTGAGAAAGTCTAAGTTGATGCCTAGAGCGGATGGTCCTTTCAAAATAATTGAGAAGATTAAGATAATGCATATAAACTTGAGTTGCCTTCCGAGTTTGGGGTTAGTCCCACCTTTAACATTTCAGATTTGAAGCCTTACTTGGGAGAAGAAGATGAGCTTGAGTCGAGGACGACCCCAATTCAAGAGGGAGAGGATGATGAGGATATCACTCCTTCAGATATACATAACAACCCTCCATTGGACATTCAAGGACCAATCACAAGAGCTCGCGCGAAACAATTGAATTTACAGGTGAGCTCGTTCCTAAGTTCCTCTTTATATGATTTTGAGAATAGATTGCTACCTAATAATTATATTATGATTAGGAATGATGGAGAAGACAAGGAGACACTTAGAGAGGGGCTTAGAGGCGTGGAGGACCAGCAAGGGAGTTCAAGTCAAGGTGAAGGCCCGAACCAAGTCGACTTCGAGTATGTTTCGGAGTCCAGGACCAGTCGGCAGTAAAACGGGTGCCCAGGTCGCATACATGCTCGGATTGGGGCGTTCTTTATATGGATGGAAAGCTAAGAAGATAATCTTTCTAATGGTTCTGGTCCCAAGTCTAAATTCATCCTAAGTCATCAGGAATCGACCGAACAAGTTGACGTCCAGAATCTATCCCGGTGCTGCGTCATCGTATTTGGGCCTTTGGGCCGTGTATCGTGTGGGAACCCATTAGGGTTTCGTCCAGGGGTCTTTGCACGCCCCTAAACTCTATATATTCATAGCCGTCGCTACCTTTAGTGTTTGGGTTTTGCTTAGATTAATCTGTCAAGAACAGTTTCGCCGTTCCTTCGGTTTGTGAGACCCCAACTTGTGAGTTTAATCATATATTTGCAATTTTGGTTGCATCTTTCTTGTTCTTGTTTGTGTTCTTCGATTCGCAAGCAGGGATTAGCCTTCTTGGCGAGGTTGACCATGCCACGCTGGTTGATAACCTGAGGAGACGTGGTGCTACGATTGCGGGGCTGAAGAGCGTGTATTCGTTCAGAAGCCGGATCAACTTGTGTCGCGACTCCACCAAATTGAGTAATTACCAGAACCTTTCGAAAGATCGGGACCCTTGTCCACATCACTCTTTATCAGTTTTATCAAACTTTTGTTGGATGCCTCTGCCTGTCCATTAGCCTATGCATAATACGGTGAAGAATTCAACAATTAAATCCCCATGCTCTTTGCAAATTGGACAAACTCATCCGAGACAAAGATAGATCCATGATTGGTTGTAATCGTTTGAGGGACACCGAATCGGTAAATGATGTGTTCTTTGACAAACTTGATTGCATCCCCAGAATCAATTTCCTTCAAGGGAATTGCCTCCACCAACTTTGTAAAATAAACGGTTGCCACCAATATGAACTTGTGTTCCTTTACTCGAGGGTGGATTAATCTAGCCGATCATATCCATTCCCCATCCTCTCAACAGAACAAGCCTTGGGTGTGGACTTGATAGCTGACATGATGAGAGAGCAATTCGGCCACAAACCCAAGGACACAGGCAACATGTATCGGTATCCTTATCCTGAGTACTTTGAAAAGGTTCCATTGCCTAACTGATTTTTCCAAGTTCTCACGGTAGGACAATGTTTCTACCTATGAGCACGTTAGCCGATTTTTAGCCCAGTGCGGAGAGACATCGACTACAGACGCCCTGAGGGTTAGGCTTTTTTCCCTCTCACTCTCTGGACCAGTTTTACCTAGTTTTCTTCGCTCCCATACAATTCTGTACAGAGTTGGGACGATTTGGAAAAGCAAATTCATCGGTACTTCTACACCGGCATCCATGAGATGAAGCTGTCCGATTTAACAGCCATCAGGCAGAAGCATGATGAATCGGTCCAGGACTACATCCAGAGATTTAGAGACATGAGAAACCGATGCTACAGCCTGGTGCTATCCGATTCCCAGCTAGCCGATCTTGCCTTCCAGGGTTTGTTAACACCCATTAGGGAGAGATTTTTGACCCAAGATATTGAAAGCTTGGCACACTCGGCCCAGAAGATCACTGCCCACGAGCAACATTTCCAGGAAGCCAAGAAAGCCTTTAAAAAGGTTAGCCATATTGCCTACGCTTCTGACTCCATTCAACCGACAACGAAATCAAAGTAGCAGCAGTCGAATGGGCCAGAAATAAAAATATCATAACCTGCCAATGGGTGAAGAATTCGGCTAAAGAGGAGAAATATGATTTCGACATCGCCAAAGCCAATAAAATCTTTGATCTGTTGCTTTGGGAAAAACAAATCCAACTCCCAGCCAATTGCGTCATCCCATCGGCTGAGGAGTTGAAGAAGAGAAAATATTGCAAGTGGCACAACACTGGTTCCCACATCACAAACGGTTGTAAGGTGTTTCGCCAGCAAATTCAGTTGGCTATAGAGGGTGGGAAAATCAAATTTGAAGATCCAAGAAAAGTCGATGAAAGTTGATGGGAATCCTTTTCCTGTTAACATGGTTTATGCCAGCTGCCGATCAGCCGATCATCATCCCCGAAAAATGGATAGCTTAGTCAAATTCATGAAGGAACATGAAGAGAGGGAGACGGGCAGAGTTCACAAAGTGCATCCGAGAAGACACAATCGGCAGGAAGAGGCTTACCATCGATAACATGATGGCTTCGATCCCCATTGGAGCTGCGATTTCTTCAGTTTTGCTAGAATCGGGGATGAGACTGCCATCACTCCAAGACTGCCCGGCATGCAGTAGCTATGAAGATGAGTAGGCCGAGAGCTCCAACCAATTTTTGCCTAGAGTAAATCGGCCGAGATAGAAGAAACGCCCTATGCACCAAAGGCTGGGCCCAATCCATGAATATTTCTTTCAGGAGGACTTCGAGGATGACGAAGAACAGGCTGCCAACCCGCAATGGTGTCCCTCCGACACTTTTACGAATACCCAAAAGCGAAAGGTGCAGCGGCTAAAGAGCGAGGGTCGGCTGAAAGAGGACCAAGCCGAAATCGACTATCGGCTAAAAAAAAGAAGGAACAAGAGCGCCCAAGGAAACAATGGTGCGTGAAGAACAAGGATATGCCGGCCGATGAAGACCAAGCCAACCAGGAAAAAAGAAAGACCAAGGGAAAGGTTGTGGCCGCTGCATCGGTTAATATGGTTTTTGTGTTACCGGCCGAATTTGAAGCGGCCCAAGCCAATGCAGACATCGTAGAGGAATCATCGGCTAAACTTGTGTTATCCCCAGAGCAAGCAATTTTTGAAAAGCCAGAAGGGACAGGACATCGGCATCTCAAATCTCTCTACGTCAAAGGATTCGTCAATGGGAGGCCGATGTCGAAAATGCTAGTTGACGGGGGAGCCGCCGTCAATCTGATGCCCTATGTGTCACACCCAGAAATTCAGACCCAAATTTCCAGAGCTATATGTGTATCAAAATCCCTGTCCAGGACCAGCCAGGGTACACATACGACAATTGTTGATATTACAGTTCCACATCTTAGAAACAATACAAAAAGATTACAAAAGAGCAGCGGAAAAAGAAAGAGGGCCTAATCCTAAGCTCGACGCTGGCCACGCGGCTTCAACCACTCCACAGGCAGCTTCCAGAGTATAGGACAAAGCCTACTCCACTTCATCTTCGTCTTCAACCTCTGGCTCAGGTTCTGGTGAAGAAGCAAGGATGAGTACTTCCACGTACTCAACAAGTCACGCCGGAAGAGGAGAAGAATGAATGCAGGGGAGACAAAGGTCTGGGTAAGGTTTGCTTTTGCACAAACGGCAGGGGTTTTTTTCCAAACAATACGAATTTTGAACACAGTCAAAACAACAATAAATTGGGTAATTAAAATATTCTGACTCCAACACTGTCCAACGTTATTCTCACGTTGCGACGTCATCCACCTATACTAGTCATGTTCCAAAACTTAGGGTGTAAAAGTATGAGACTAATCACGGAGAGCTTGGTCGATCGCCCCATCGCCGCAGGCACGGCTATTCGAATAGATTTACTCTGATCAGAGGTGTACAACTGTACCCACAAGACACAGCCCCACAACACGGTTTCCCGTGCGTCGGAATACCACCGCGGTACCCCGGAAAGGGAACTGTGATAGGACCTTTCGTATAACCCCCCTCTAACCAAGCGAACCCCACCAAGGTTTCGCCCCCACTCCCGGACACTGGGAGTGGGCAGCCCCCCGAGTGCCTCGGTGAATTCGGCAGCCCAGCAACCCTTATATCGGGGCCGACTGAGACTCCATCCCGCTCATCCTTGCCGACGGGTTCGTCAGCTAGGAGAGGCTACACTACGGGACCTACCTTACCCATTTCGGCTTGTGGTTTGCACGGTCATTCTCCCGAGGGGTCCCGTGAACCGGTCCTTAATCGCTATGGGCGCCGCTAACCAATACCATAGCGCCCACAGCCCACCATTTGTTATATTTTAGTTATTACTCCGGTTCACCTAGAACTAATTGATAATCCTCCAAACCGAAGTCCAGGAGAGATACATTGAGAAAATGACCCATTTAGTGAGCTAGTGAAACTAAGCCAGGCTAAGCATAACCTAGTCCTGAAATCTAATCACATTATTTTTCCAAGTTTGATCAAAGGGTTTGGGGTGTCAAACCTAAGGCATAAACTAATCATAAGGTGTATTATTTCCCATGAATTGACAATGTAAAGTACATGCAATTTCATAGAGTAAAACAGGTGTTTTAGCAAAATGGGAGCAATATGATCAATAATATAGCATGACTTGCCTTGCTCTTCGGCTTGGGGGACTTCCGCGACGACTTCAAAGTAAACCGGGACGGAGGGACTACCGGGATCTACAAGGTAAACAAGCACTTCAACAAAACCGGCTAAAAGGTACTAAAACAGGGAACAAAACCATTTTTAATGGATTCTTGGCATTTTTATGAATTTAATGAAGTTTGAATGGGCTAAAACGGAGGTCGGGTTGAAAAGATATGATTTTTAGAAGATTATCTCTGTTTTTACTAAAACAGGAAAATCCTTAATAATTTATTATGCAATAAATCTCGGGATTGCGTCAGCGCTAGGGCTGACGTTAGCGATGGCGTCATCGGCCGCGGGAGCATCGGTACACGGTGGACCGGGTCCATGGGCCGAGAGGGAGAGCGGTGCACCACGTGGCGCACACGTGGCGCCGATGCGGCGGCCACGCGGTGTGCCACGCGGGCCAGCGGGGACGGACGGCCCCGATCTGCCGAGGCAGATCGGAGGGCCGGGAGAGGGGCACGGGCGGTGTGATCGGCCGGCGATGGCACACGGCGGCCGGAGACCGGCCGGCGCCATTCGGGCGGCGGTGCGGGCGGCGGAATACCGCGGCTCACGCGTGGGAGGAGCCGTGCGCACTCGGGTGCGGTGGCGCGCGTTCGGCCGAGAGGGAAAAAGGGAGGGCGCTCACCGCGGGTCGCCGGAGGTGAAGGGAACGACGGCTCGGACGGTGAGGGAGACGGCGGACCTACTCGGGGAGGGGTGGCCGAAGTGGCACGGGCACCGGCGACGAGGAGGGAGGAGTCGGCGGAGCTCGGAGCGTCTCGAAGCAGCGGGAAAACACGGCCGAACCTCGGCGACGAAGTCCGAAGCAGGGGCGCACGGTGCGGGAACGAGAGAGAGGGAGGCTTGAGTGGAGGTGTGGGGAGCACGGGGAGGCGAGGGGGTGCTTAAATAGGGAATGGGGAGGTCGGCGGCGACCGGATAAGGGTGCAATTGCTCGCCGCGTGATTTTGGGAAATAATGACCGGCGGTTGAATCCGATCATTGAGGTGTGCGGGAGCGGCAGCCGGGGCGATAGAAGGCGGCGGGAGAGTCGGGGAAGTTAAGGCGGTGCCTTTAGGGCACGCGGGAGGGACGGACGGCCGAGATCCGCGCGGGGCAGAGGCGGCGTTAATGGCGGCGGGGTAGCCGGAGGTAGGGGACGGGGCTGACAGGTGGGCCCCACCTGCCAGTGTCCCGGCAAGAAGGGGAGACGAACTGGACTTATGCGCGGGCGCGAGGGTTTGGCGGGACGTAGCCTTCGGCCGGCCCGCGAGAGAGAGGAGGGCGCGCGTCGGGGGGACGGCCGGTTGGGCTGGGCCCGATCGGCTGGGCGCACGCGGGAGGGGATGGGCTGTCGGCCAAAAAGGGCGGGAAACGTACGGGAGGAGAGAGAAAAGAAAAACCCAAGATTTATTAATTCCGATTTTGACTTTATTGGTTGAAAACTATTTCTTGGGCTCTGAAAATTCCACTAAAAATCCTGTTAGTGTATTTTGACATGTAGAATTTAGAAAAAATCCTACCATGCCATTTCCATTTATCATTTGGATTTTAAAATTATTAATTCTCTCCAGTTAATTCCAACGATTTTCTTTTACGATTTTCTTTTGGATTTTCTTAAAAGGGGAAAACACCTCAGGGTGTTACAAACCTTCCCTCCTTAAACGGAATCTCGACCCCGAGATTCGGAGGTACTGGCAAACGGATAGGGATGAGCGGCCTTTAGCTCATCTTCCCTCTCCCAGTTGCTTCTTCTTCGGAGTGATGAGTCCATTGAACTCGGCGAACTCGATGACCTTGTTCCGGTCCTCCGTTCACCGGTTTCGAGTATCCGCGCTGGTTTCTCCACGTAGGTCAGATCTTCCTGGATTTCAACCTGGTCTGGACTAGCTTGTTCTTCAGGAACTCTCAGACAATTCTTGAGTTGGAGACGTAGAAAACGTCGTGGATTCCTGCCATGGTGGGTGGCAGTTCGAGTTGGTATGCCACTTCACCTCGTCGCTCTTGAATCCGATATGGTCCCACATAGCGTGGTGCCAACTTGCCTTTGGTTTGGAATCGGTGCACTCCCCGAAGCGGGGTGTCACGAAGATATACATAGTCTCCGACTTTAAAAACTAGCTCTCTGCGGCGGTTGTCTGCATAACTCTTCTGACGAGACTGTGCCACTTTCAGCCTTTCTCTTATGATTCTGACTTTCTCTTCGGCATCACTTAATACTTCGGTCCCGAACAACTGAGATTCGCCGGTCTGATCCCAGAAAAGCGGGGTTCGACACTTTCGTCCATAAAGTGCTTCAAAAGGTGCCATTTGTAAACTAGCCTGATAAGTGTTATTATAAGAGAACTCTGCATAGGGCAGGCTCTTATCCCAAGCTCCTCCGAAATCCAGAGCACAAGCTCGCAGCATATCTTCCAAAACCTTGTTTACATGTTCCGTCTGACCATCGGTTTGCGGGTGATAGGCCGTGCTAAAATTCAACCGGGTGCCAAGTTCCTCTTGCAGTTTTTGCCAAAACTTAGAGGTGAACTGGCTACCACGATCAGATACTATCTTCTTAGGTACACCATGAAGACACACAATCCTTGCAAGGTACAATTCTGCTAACCTTCTGCCCGTATAGGTGGTAAGCACTGGGATAAAATGAGCCACTTTAGTGAGGCGGTTGATTATAACCCAGATAGAATCGTGTCCTGATGATGTCCGGGGTAAACCGGTGATGAAATCCATCCCGATTTCCTCCCACTTCCAGTCCGGAATTTGAAGTGGCTGTAATAATCCAGCAGGCCTCTGGTGTTCTGCCTTTACTCACTGGCATACATCGCATAGTGCCACGAACTCTGCTATTTCTCTTTTCATGCTAACCCACCAGAACTTCTCCTTAAGATCTCGGTACATTTTGGTACTTCCCGGATGGATAGAGTACTGACTCTGATGTGCTTCAGTAAGGATTAACTTTCTCAATTCCTTGTCTTCTGGCACACATATCCTGTTGCCCATCCATATGGTTCCATGCTCTTCTTCCGTGAAGTCACGAGATTTTCCCTCTCATATTCTTCTTAAGTTCAGCTATGTCCGGATCCGAGGCTTGAGCTATGCGAATTTGATCTATGAGTGTGGATTGGGCCTCAAGAGCGGCCACAAATCCGAGTTCAACAATTTCCAGGTTTAGGCGCTCTAGATCTTGTAGTAACTTGTCACATCTCCCTTCTATGCGAATAGAGTTGCAATAACTCTTTCGGCTCAGGGCATCAGCTACCACGTTAGCTTTGCCAGGATGGTAGTGTATACTGAGATCATAATCCTTGATCAACTCCAACCATCGTCGCTGACGGAGGTTCAAATCCGGTTGGGTGAAAGTGTATTTTAGGCTCTTATGATCCGTATATACTTCACAGCGATTACCGACAAGGTAATGTCACCATATTTTCAGAGCATGGACGACTGCTGCTAGCTCCAAGTCATGTGTTGGGTAATTAGACTCATGAGGTCTCAATTGGCGGGAAGCATATGCGACCACCTTTCCATCTTGCATCAACACACATCCTAACCCCTGGTGAGATGCGTCGCAATAGACTTGGAAATCCTTGGTTTGATCTGGCAAGATTAGCACGGGTGCGGACACCAGTTTTCTCTTGAGTGTTTCAAAACTCTGGTTGCGCTCGGCAGTCCATATAAACTTTTCATCCTTCTTTAACAACTGCGTCAAAGGCTTGGCAATTCTGGAGAAGTTTTCGATGAACCGACGATAATAACCCGCAAGTCCTAGAAAACTTCTGACTTGGTGACAGTTTTAGGTGGAGTCCATTTGGTCACAGCTTCTACATTGGAAGGGTCCACTGTGACTCCTTGGGCATTCACGATATGGCCGAGGAATTGCACTTCCTTCAACCAGAAAGCACATTTGCTAAACTTAGCATAGAGCTGGTGGTCTCTTAACTTTTCAAGTACCAACCGGAGATGGTGCTCATGTTTCTCTTCCGACTGCGAATAGATCAAGATGTCGTCGATGAACACCACGATGAACTTGTCTAGGAATTCCATGAACACTTTGTTCATCATATTCATGAAAAAGGCTGGGGCATTTGTAAGTCCGAAGGACATGACCGTGCACTCGTACAGACCGTACCGAGTGACGAAGGCAGTCTTGGGAATATCTTCTTCTCGGATTCTTAGCGATGATAGCTGACCGCAGTCTATCTTGGAGAACACCTTTGCTCCCTTTAATTGATCGAATAGGTCGTCAATCCTAAGGAGAGGGTATTTATTCTTAATAGTGACCTCGTTGAGTGCGCGATAGTCGACGCACATCCTTTTGGTCTTATCCTTTCCACAAAAATGACTGGCGCACCCCAGGGCGATGTGCTCGGTCGGATATAACCTTTCTTTAACTGTTCATCTACTTGCTTCTTGACCTCTCGCCAACTCATTGGCTCCCATTCTATAGGGTCTCTTGTGGATCGGAGCAAGTGCGGAGACTAGGTCAATCCGAAACTCTATTTCTCTTTCAGTGGCATTGTGGTTAGGTCTTCCGGGAAGACTTCCGGGTACTCACAAACCACAGGAATATCTTCTAACTTCGCCTGGTCCTTTCCTTTCTCTTCGGGCTTCTCCTTAGCCAAAATCAGATTCAGGCTTGCCACTACCCTCAGTGGTTTAGGGGAGCGGTAAATTACTTTCTTCCCCTCGTCATTGGTTAAAGAGATCGTGCGGCTTGCGCAATCGATCAGACCTTTATGATGGGTTAACCAGTCCATCCAAAGGATGACATCCAGGCCTTTTAATTCTAGAAGGATAAGGTTGGCTAGAAAGGGGAATCCTTGGATTTTTATTGCCACTGAAGGGCAAAAGTGGGCGGTGTTCAAATGGTTCCCGGGTGTTTGGACCCGCATGGGTATCTTAAGTTTTAACACCGACAACCCATGTTTCCCCACAAATGCTTTTGATATGAAAGAATGGGTTGCATCCGAATCAAACAGGACTGATGCATTAAAGGAGTTCACAGGGAACATACCCAGTATGACATCCGGTGCGTCCTGTGCCTCCTCTGCTGAAGCATGATTCACTCTTACTTGGATAAACCTGGGCGCGCGTTTTGGTCTGGGACACTTGTCTGCGAAATGTCCAGGTTCTCCACCGTTGAAACAGTTACCCGGTTTGAATCTCGAGTCCTTCTTTGGTGGCATTGGCTTGGACTGCGGTGGCGGCTGCGCTATTGGCGGACGTGGGGCCGAATTCCGCTGCGGCTGTCCGGGATAGCTTCCGCTGGGTTGGAAATTCCCGGGATGGTACAGGCGATGATGACGAACGATCATAGTGGTATGTCCATTCTGACCACCCGAAGTGAAGCGTGGCCACTGGGAATTCCCTTCTGAGGATGCGGCCTAAACTGGGTAGCCTTCCGTTTTCTGAGCATTTTATTGCATTGGTCTTCTTGACGGATGGCTTTGTCGACCAACTTCTCGAAGTCGGCATACTCACCGGAGATGAGTTTGTCCGTCAACTCATCGTCCAACCCGGCCAAGAACTTCTCTTGACGCTCGGCGTCAGTACGTACGTCCTCTGGAGCATATCGCGCTAAGCGATTAAATTCGTGCAGATACTCGGTGACAGTTCGGGTGCCTTGCTCCAAGGATCTAAACTCCCTCTTTTTCTTGGCTACTCTCCCTCTGGGGATGTGAGCCTTCCGGAATTGGTGGCAAAACTCTGCCCAAGTAACTGCGGGTGCGTCGGCCCGACGGGTGACCAAGAAATTGTCCCACCAGGCTGAGGCGGGACCTTAGAGTTGGTGAGTGGTGAAAGACACCCTTTCTTGGTCTGTGCACTGGAGAAGGTCCAACTTCTTTTCTATGGCAATGATCCAGTCATTAGCCTCCATGGGGTTGGTGGTGCCGGAGAAAGTTGGGGGTCGGACTCGAAGAAATTCGACGCTTGTTTTGTGGGGGAGGTGGTGGTGCGAAATGGTCGTGCTAATGCTGGTTCTCTGTTGAAACTGTTGCATCATTTGCAATCGCATCTCGCCGATGCTGTTGCATTTGCTGCATCATTGCAGCCATCATCTGGGTCTGGTTGGCTAGGACTTGTGCCAAAGTGATGTTTTCAGGGGGAGGAGGTGGGTTGTTGGTATTAGCACGGGTGTTGTTCTCAGCTGACTCATTGCTATTGCTACCATTCCTGGTGTTCACCATCTGAAGAAGCGAAACAAACAAGGCGGGGAGAAGGAGTAAAACAGATTGAACAGAGAAGTTGATCTTTTATTACTTGTTTTGATCTGTTCTTGACTTAAAACATTTAAAACACACCCAACATCCTTAATTGGGCAACCCATATCCACACTTGATACAAAGTTGACCACTACCCACACACAGCACTCCTAACACACAACAACTAAGCAAACAAAAAAACTAGGAAAACGGTAAACTAAGGGTGGCGACGCTCTAAGGGTCGGAACGGCTTCCACGGTCGGAGGAGTCGAAACCACTTCCAAGGGAGTTCCCGTCTTCCTTTTCCTTCGAGCGGCTTTGAGAGCTGGCTAACTCGTCTTTCCGACCGGGGTTCTTGGAGCTGCCGCTGCTACTGCCCTTGCTGCTACTGGACATCGAGATCCATCCTCCTCCGCCGCTTGGGGCAGGGACCAGAGCAAGAGCAGGATCTGGTACTGGGACGGGGACTGGGGAAGGCGGTGGTGCAGGAGGTGGAACCCTGGGCGCCAGCTGCATCCGCACCAGAGCCTTGGTGTTCTTCCGCGGCGTGATCCTTATCCGAAGAATGTTGGGAGGTGGAAGCCTCTTCAGACTGGCGATCTCTCTCTTGAGTCGATCCACCTCATCCTTCAAACTCTTGATCTTTAAGATCTTCTGGTCATTCAGAGCCTTTGCCGCCATGTGAAGCTCTGCATGCATCTTATCCAGCCCTTCAATCACCGTCCTCATGTGGGAGAAGGTGGTGTCGTTCTCCCCTTCAGCAGATTGGAAGGTGTTGATTGCTGACGAAGTTCCCCGTCGAGGATGGTACCGGTAGGCAGAGTGGCGGAGATGGTAGTCAGCATTAGATAAGCCGCCTCTTGGTAGGCATGCTCATCTACTCCTCCTCACGCCGTGACCACCATGTTTGGGATATTGGTGCCGACGAACCCGTGCACCTCCAGGCGGACTTGGTGAGGCAACTCACTGCCGAACGGTGAGACGACAGTGTACTCAGTGCATCCGGATAGCCCACCGCCAAGGCCATTCTTGCTAGCTCGCGACGAACCCTTCGGACCACGCCGATTGTGGGTGACTAGACGGCCCGCCATCTAGAGAAGACAAGGTAGGGGATCAATGCATGCTCAAACCCAAGTTAGATAAACGATAAAGGACTCAAGTAAAGTAAACGAGAAAAAGAGGGTTTTTGAGAAATATTTTTATGAGGCTAATTAAAACCTCCTAAGGACATCCCCTAGATGATGCGAAAAATAGATGCTTAGTTATAATATAAAATTGGCGACCATTCCCTCCTATCTCGACTTAGGACTTTGATCCCTTAGAAAATCCCAACTTGGCGGCTGAATAAGAGGTCAAAAGATTTTTTTTTTCCAAATGTCAACTCCAGAACCTTATCTCTTAGACTTGACCGAGTTTTGAAAATGCTTTGAGAGAAACTTAAAATTTTCCCAATCCCGAGGAATCAAGACCCATTTCTCCGAAACCATTTTCAAAAGCCAGGGCTTATGCATATGAAAAGATTCAGAGGGCTCCTAAGGTTTTTTTCCGTTTGGCTTTTCCTACGGTCTGGAAATTGGCTCTGATACCAACTTGTCATGCCCAGAAATTCAGACCCGAATTTCCAAAGCTATATATGTATTAAAATCCCTGTCCAGGACCAGCCAGGGTACACATACGATAATTGTTGATATTACAGTTCCACGTCTTAGAAACAATACAAAAAGATTACAAAAGAGCAGTGGAAAAAGAAAAAGGGCCTAAGCCTAAGCTCGACACTGGCCACGCGGCTTCAACCAGTCCACAGGCAGCTTCCAGAGTATAGGACAAAGCCTACTCCACTTCATCTTTGTCTTCAACCTCTGGCTCAGGTTCTGGTGAAGAAACAAGGATGAGTACTTCCACGTACTCAACAAGTCACGCTGGAAGAGGAGAAAAATGAATGCAGGGGAGACAAAGGTCTGTCTAAGGTTTGCTTTTGCGCAAACGGCAGGGGTTTTTTTCCAAACAATATGAATCTTGAACACAGTCAAAACAACAATAAATTGGGTAATTAAAACATTCTGACTCCAACACTGTCCAACGTTATCCCCACGTTGCGACAGGCCCAAACCATCCACCTATACTAGTCATGTTCCAAAACTTAGGGTGTAAAAGTATGAGACTAATCATGGAGAGCTCGGTCGATCGCCCCATCACCGCAGGAATGGCTATTCGAATAGATTTACTCTGATCAGAGGTGTACAACTGTACCCACAAGACACAGCCCCACAACATGGTTTCCCGTCCGTCGGAATACCATCGCGGTACCCCGGAAAGGGAACTGTGATAGGACCTTTCGTATAACCCCCCTCTAACCAAGCGAACCCCACCAAGGTTTCGCCCCCACTCCCGGACCCTGGGAGTGGGCAGCCCCCCCGAGTGCCTCGGTGAATCCGGCAGCCCAGCAACCCTTATACCGGGGCCGACTGAGACTCCATCCCGCTCACCCTTGCCGATGGGTTCGTCAGCTAGGAGAGGCTACACTACGGGACCTACCTTACCCATTTCGGCTTGTGGTTTGCACGGTCATTCTCCCGAGGGGTCCCGTGAACCGGTCCTTAATCACTATGGGCGCCACTAACCAAAACCATAGCGCCCACAGCCCACCATTTGTCATATTTTAGTTATTAGTCCGGTTCACCTAGAACTAATTGATAATCCTCTGAACCGAAGTCCCGGAGAGATACATTGAGAAAATGACCCATTTAGTGAGCTAGTGAAACTAAGCCAGGCTAAGCATAACCTAGTCCTGAAATCTAATCACATTATTTTCCCAAGTTTGATCAAAGGGTTTGGGGTGTCAAACCTAAGGCATAAACTAAGCATAAGATGTATTATTTCCCATGAATTGACAATGTAAAGTACATGCAATTTCATAGAGTAAAACAGGTGTTTTAGCAAAACGGGAGCAATATGATCAATAATATAGCATGACTTGCCTTGCTCTTCGGCTTGGGGGACTTCCGCGATGACTTCAAAGTAAACCGGGACGGAGGGACTACCGGGATATACAAGGTAAACAAGCACTTCAACAAAACAGGCTAAAAGCAACTAAAACAGGGAACAAAACCATTTTTAATGGATTCTTGGCATTTTTATGAATTTAATGAAATTTGAATGGGCTAAAACGGAGGTCGGGTTGAAAAGATATGATTTTTAGAAGATTATCTCTGTTTTTACTAAAACAGGAAAATCCTTAATAATTTATTGCGCCATAAATCCCGAGATTGCGTCAGCGCTAGAGCTGACGTCAGCGATGGCGTCATCGGCCGCCCGAGCACCGGTCCACGGTGGACCGGGTCCACGGGCCGAGAGGGAGAGCGGTGCACCACGTGGCGCACACGTGGCGCCGACGTGGCGGCCACGCGGTGTGCCACGCGGGACAGCGGGGACGGACGGCCCCGATCTGCCGAGGCAGATCGGACGGCCGGGAGAGGGGCACGGGCGGTGCGATCGGCCGGCGATGGCGCACGGCGGCCGAAGATCGGCCGGCGCCATTCGGGCGGCGGTGCGGGCGGCGGAATACCGCGGCTCACACGTGGGAGGAGCCATGCGCACTCGGGAGCGGTGGCGCGCGTTCGGCCGAGAGGAGAAAAGGGAGGGGCGCTCACCGCGGGTCGCCGGAGGTGAAGGGGGACGACGGCTCGGACGGTGAGGGAGACGGCAGAAGCACTCGGGGAGGGGTGGCCGAAGTGGCGCGGGCACCGGCGACGAGGAGGGAGGAGTCGGCGGAGCTCGGAGCGTCTCGGAGCAGCGGGAAAACACGGCCGAACCTCGACGACAAAGTCCGAAGCAGGGGCCCACGGTGCGAGAACGACGGAGAGAGAGGGAGGCTTGAGCGGAGGTGTCGGGAGCTCGGGGAGGGCGAGGGGGTGCTTAAATAGGGAATGGGGAGCAATTGCTTGCTGGCATGATTTTGGGGAAATAATGACCGGCGGTTAAATACGGCCATTAAGGGGTGCAGGAGCGGCGGCCGGGGCGATTGAAGGCGGCGGGAGAGTCAGGGAAGTTAAGGCGGTTCCTTGAGGGCACACGGGAGGGACGGGCGGCCGAGATCCACGTGGGGCGAGGCGGCGTCAATGGCGGCGGGCAGCGGAGGTAGGGCACGGGGCTGACAGTGGGCCCCACCTGCCGGTGTCCCGGCAAGAAGGGGGAGACGAACCGGACTTATCCGCGGCGTGAGGGTTTGGCGGGCCGTAGCCTCGGCCGCCCGCGAGAGAGAGGAGCGCGTCGGTGGGGGGACGCCCGATTGGCCGGCCAATCACCGGCGCACGCAGAGGATGGGCCGTCGGCTCGGGCCGGTGGCCCACACCAAAAGGGCGGGAAACGTACGGGAGGAGAGAGAAAAGAAAAACCCAGGATTTATTAATTCTGATTTTGATTTTAATTGGTTGAAAATTTTTTCTTGGGCTCAAAAATTTCACTAAAAATCATGTTAGTGTATTTTGACATGTAGAATTTAGGAAAAATCCTACCATGTCATTTCCATTTATCATTTAGATTTTAAAATTATTAATTCTCTCCAGTTAATTCCAACGATTTTCTTTTACGATTTTCTTTTGGATTTTTTTATAGAAAGGGAAAACACCTCAGGGTGTTACACTATGCTACTTTTAGAAAGCTAGGCAAGGGTGCCGATGATCTCATAAAGACAAACATGGTCCTCAAGGATTTCGGCGGGAACCCATCTAAGACCAAAGGGGTTCTTAATGTTGAGCTGACCGTTGGCAGTAAGACAGTGCCTACCACCTTTTTTGTCATCGATGGGAAGGGGTCATAAAGCCTGCTGCTAGGGAGGGACTGAGTCCACGCCAATTGTTGCATCCCTTCCACCATGCACCAAAGCTTGATCCAATGGCAAGGCGACAAGATTGAAATCATGCCAGCCGGCAGGTCAGTAAACGTAGTCGATGCCGATTTAACACTTTGGGAAATCGACGACATCGAATGCTTGTCCGGTAAAGTTTGGGAGACCGATTTTCTAAAGGTGTCCGATTCTACTATACAGCCAATTGGAGACGAGGAGCCTCAATTATTACTTTGAGGGAGTCGTGGAGGGCTCAAGCGTCTACACCAAGGACACCATGGACAATCTCGATGGCAAGCTAGGACAAGGTTTTATGTCGGCCGACAAGCTTGAAGAAGTTGATATAGGTCCAGGAGATAGGCCTAGACCGACATACATCAGTAAAAAAATGTCTTCTCATTTCAGAACCAAGCTGATAGATTTATTAAAGGAATATAAAGATTGTTTTGCTTGGGAGTATTTTGAGATGTCAGGTCTTAGCCGATCGATTGTGGAACATCAACTCCCTATTAAACTAGGATATCGGCAACACAAACAGCCTCCCAGGAGGTTTAAAGCCGATATGTATGATGTGATTACAGCCAAAATTACTCGACTGTATGATGCTGGTTTTATTCGGCCCTACCGATACGATGAATGGGTGTCGAACATAGTCCCAGTAATCAAGAAGAATGGCAAGCTCAGGGGGTGCATCAATTTTCGAGACTTGAACAAAGCCACCCCCAAGGACGAGTACCCCATGTCGATTGCTGATTTGTTGGTCGATGTAGCTTCAGGACATAAAATCATAAGTTTTATGGATGGCAATGCTAGTTATAACCAAATCTTCATGACCGAAGAAGAAATTCATAAGACTGCCTTTAGGTGTCCTGGGGCAATCGACCTATATGAATGGGTTGTCATGACATTTGGCTTGAAAAATGTTGGGGCTACTTATCATGAACTATATTTTCCATGATTTAATTAGCTTCTTATTGGAAATCTACATTGATGATGTGGTTGTCAAATCAAAAGAAGTTAAAGACCACATAGCCGATTTAAGGAAAGTATTGGAAAGAACGAGAAAATATGGCTTGAAGATGAATCCTACCAAATACGCCTTCGGTGTATGGGCTGGGCAATTTCTTGGGTTTCTTGTTCATGAGAGGGGGATTGAGGTGACACAAAGAAATGTTAATGCTATCAGGAGTATTCAACCTCCACAGGACAAGAAACAGCTACAATCTCTGATCGGCAAGGTAAATTTCATCAGGCGTTTTATTGCTAATTTATCTCAGAAGATGGAGCCGTTCATGCCTTTGCTGAGGCTGAAAGCCAATCAAGAGTTTATTTGGGGGGCAGAGCAGCAAAATGCTTTGGACAACATCAAAGATTATTTAAGTTCCCCTCCAGTTTTGGTCTCTCCATAGAAGGGAGTACCTTTTAAGTTGTACTTGTCAGCCGATGAAAAATCAATCAGCTCGGTTTTGATCCAGGAGTTTGAAGGCAAGGAAAGAGCAATATTTATCTCAGCAGAAGACTTTTAGATGCAGAAACAAGGTACTCTCCTGTGGAAAAGTTGTGCTTGTGTTTATATTTCTCTTGTACAAAGTTGAGGCATTATTTATTATCCAACGAGTGCATCATCATTTGTAAAGCCGAAGTAGTCAAATACATGCTATCGGCTCCAGTTCTGAAAGGGCGAGTTGGGAAGTGCATTTTTGCCTTGACAAAATTTGACCTTAGGTATCAGGCACCCAAGGCTGTCAAGGGACAGGCTATAGCCGATTTCATCATCAAACACCGAGATGATTCGATCGGCTCAGTCGGCATAGTGCCCTAGACGTTGTTTTTTGATGGATCAATTTGCACACATGGATGTGGCATCAGCTTGGTTATCATATCACCTAGGGGGAAAGTTTTGAATTTGCTTATACTATTGCACTTTACGCTACAAAAAATCAAGCCAAATACGAAGCAGTCCTCAAGGGTTTACAACTTCTGAAAGAGGTCGAAGCCGATGCTGTGGAGATCATTGGCGATTCCTTATTGGTCATTAGCCAGTTAGCAGGAGAATACAAATGCAAGAACGACACGTTGATGGTCTACAATCAAAAGTGTCGAGAATTGATGGATGGTTTTCGGCTAGGAACGTTCAAACATATCCCTCGAGAGCAGAATGCTGAGGCAAACGATTTGGCTCAAGGGGCATCAGGTAACAAGCCGATGACCAAAGATGTGGGAGTTGAGGTTGCACCGATCACAGCCGATGATTGGAGGTATGAAGTTTTCAATTATTTGAAGAACCCTTCCCAATCGGCTTCAAGGAAGTTGCGTTACAAGGCTTTGAGATATGTTCTGCTCGACGATGATCCCTACTCGAACGATTGATGGAGTGCTACTCAAATGTTTGAGTGTCGAT
The DNA here is from genome assembly GCA_019925245.2 of Oryza australiensis. Taxonomy (NCBI): domain Eukaryota; kingdom Viridiplantae; phylum Streptophyta; class Magnoliopsida; order Poales; family Poaceae; genus Oryza; species Oryza australiensis. Next base: position 2,645,011 of record JAIFGZ020000393.1, on the reverse strand, counting down.
CAAGCAAAAGTCATAATGGGAGAAGTGCATGAAGGCATTTGTGGTACTCATCAATCGGCTCACAAGATGAAATGGTTACTTCGAAGAGCTAGGTATTTTTGACCGATGATGTTCGAAGATTGTTTCAAATATCACAAGGGATGCCAAGATTGTTAGAAGTTTGGAGCGATCCAACGAGCACCAGCGTCGGCTATGAACCCTATTATCAAGCCTTGGCCGTTCAGAGGATGGGAAATTGGTATGATCGGCCAGATTAATCCACCCTTGAGTAAAGGACACAAGTTCATATTGGTGGCAACCGATTATTTTACAAAGTGGGTGGAAGCAATTCCCTTGAAAAAAGTTGATTCTGGAGACGCAATCGAGTTTGTCAAAGAACACATTATTTACCGATTTGGCGTACCTCAGACAATTTACAACCGATCAGGGGTCTATCTTTTTCTCAGACGAGTCTGTCTAGTTTGCGGAAAGCATGGGGATTAAGTTGTTAAATTCTTCACCATATTATGCGCAGGATAATGGACAGGCAGAAGCATCCAACAAAAGTTTGATCAAACTGATAAAGAGGAAGATCTCTGAATATCTGAAGCAGTGGCACAACCGATTGGCCGAATCATTGTGGTCTTATCGGATGGCTTGTCATGGATCAATCCAAGTGCCTCCTTACAAATTGGTATATGGGCATGAAGCCGTACTGTCATGGAAAAGTGTCATCGGCTCAAGAAGGATTCAATTGCAAGACGAGCTAACAGCCGATGATTATCACAACCTAATGGTGGATGAATCAGAAGACTTGGTTTTGTCCAGAATGCGCGCTTTGGAAAAGGTGACCCGGGACAAAGAAATGGTTGCTCGTCATTATAACATAAAAGTTGTGCCCAAGTCATTTTCAGAAGGCGAGCTGGTTTGGAAATTAATTTTGCCGATCGGTACAAGAGATAATAAATTCGGCAAGTGGTCACCTAACTGGGAAGGGCCCTTTAAGATACACAAATACGTTTTCAAGGGAGCCTATATGCTTGAAGGATTGGATGGAGAGGTGTTTGGAAGGGCTTTAAATGGAAAATATTTGAAGGAGTATTATCCCAGTATATGGATCAACTGATGATTCGGCTGTATTAAGTCGATGCATGGTAGCCGATGTGTTTGCAGCGCCTTTAGATGGCCGATATAGCTCATATCGTCCTTAGTCTCTTCACTTTTATCATAATCGGTTGTGCTCTGCCGATATGTGATAGCCGATAGAAGTTATATCACCCTTAGTCATTTTATCTGTCGTAATCAGTTATGATTTTCTTCTTATACATGATGGCTGATTTCGCGTGTTGTCCTCGAACTATAATTTTACCAATGATCGGTTGACATTGTAAAATTAGGAGGGCATATATACATGCACAAGTAAAATCAATGGGACTTCAAGGACCTCAAAAAAAATTTTGTGGACTTCGAAAAATTTGCAGAATGGAATCGACAGAAATTATATTACAGGGTGTGAAGCTGATTTTACAAAGTTGCCGATGCGAATGATTATATTACAAATATTTGCAGGAGTTCACAAAATGTTTAAGTCCTAGACTATCATAGTCGGCTTAATGAGATAGAAAGTCATTTATGGCCGATATTGCTCTTTGCCGGATTTGGTCAACTTCTTCGATTGCTTTGAGATCGGCTGTGTCGTTCCCGGGGATCACCTTCAAGGCTCTGGTGAGGTCTGATAAGTTTTTTATTGAAGCCTTTAACTTGGATTTCTGTTCTGATATGATCCTCGGGAGATCGACAAGCCTTTGTTCTTCAGATACAATATTGGCATCGCACTTTGCGAGTTCGGCTAGCAGCTCTTCTTTTCGCTTGCGCAGCCGATCGAGGTTAGAAGTTGGTGCAGCTATCATCTTATCAAGTTTGGCGTTGTCTTCTAGTATGGATCTCCGATGAGCTTCTATTATAGCTTCGAGAGCTATCCTTTCACGCCGATCGGCTATCCGTTGCTTGGCTCTTTCAAACTTGTGCCGATGTTGTTCAAGATATGCAGCTTGAGAGATGGTGTCGGCTATATGGTCTGGGAGCTGATTTTGAATATCTTCGAATCTGGCTCTGATTGATCCACAGTCAGTGAATAGGAAAACCAGAGAACATTCTAGCCGGTGAGCCAAATCTTGCGGTGTGCTTTTCGGATCATCGGCGCGAAGCTGGGTCTTGTCGGTGGTATCCTCCTCGTCATCCATAAATTCCTTTAAGTCAAAAGGAAACATATCGGCTAGAGCCTGCGAATAGAGTATTGGGGTTAATGAGTGTTGAAACTGTTAATCATTAAAACATTGGAAGCAGCCGATATGAAGAGAATGGACTTATAGGAATGGCAGGAGCCGATGTTGTTTCTGCCTCGATGTTGTGGCTATCCTTAGCCGATGGAGTCCTTTCGCTTGATGCTTAGGGGCAGGTGTTGGAGCGCGAGGAGGTTGTATACAAAGAAAGACAAGTTTGGCTGAGCATCATTTAGTTTAATAATCAAGAAGAGTTTGAAGCCAAGTTACCGATGGGACTGGAGCCGATTTCTTCCTTGAAGCCAACTTTTTTCTGCAAAGGTGGAATTTAATGAAGGATTGCATATGCATTTGAAGTGGGAAGTTTCTTGATAAATACATACCGGCTGAGGTCGAGGTTGAGGTTGATGCCTTGGAGGACTTGGCGTTCCTTGGGGTTGATGGTCAGTTGGTGGTTTTTGAGTGGTTGCTCTTGGTCTATATTTCAGCAGCAGCTTCATCAATGGCTTTTTCCATTTCCTCTTGATTCAGGAAGACCTCTAAGTCTGGATCTATGCCCAAAAGATCATCAGCTATGATTTTCTTTTGTTTCTTCAAGGGTTTCTTCTGCTAAACCGACGGATCGACAACCGATGGTTTGGCCCTTTTCCTTCTTTGAAGTGCTTCACGGGTTTGGCCATGCAGCAAGGAGGTCAGCTTCGACGCGTTATAGCCAATTGCCGAAGGGCAAGGCCATCGCTTGGGATAAGTCCTGTAGCATATTGGATGGCAACCCAATTGTTGTTGATGTGAGGAGGAAATAAATCGGTAGTCTACAAACAAAAAGAGTTAGTCAAATGATAAAGAAGGACAACCGATGATAAATAACAAGTGATAGGGGAGAAGTGTTTACCTCTAGGATCAGCTCCGGATCTATGGTAGTGAGGTACATGGAAGCTGATTGGTGAAATAGATGTTTTTTCATTCACTCCACCATCAGCTGAAGGCTGCAGTCCTTGTGATCACCAACTCAATGTTGTCTATGCTTCCAAGAGGAGGGCCTTCAATATTTAGTAGCCGATCCATCATCAGGCCTGAGTTGATTTCGCCTCTAGTTTCGATCTTGTCAGTGAAGTACAACCCGATCAGTAGTGGTCCCATGCCCAGTTGTCTGGCGACACTCATAGGATGGTAAAATTCATATGTAGCTTGTACATTCCTGCCTTGATGAATGCCGACTAGGAGTATGCAGGGTGAGATAGCCGATGTGAAGATTTCTCTGGACCTCTCAATTTTTTCAAAATTTATATCATCGAATCTAAAGTCACTAGGGAGTTCAAAGTCTTCAAAGTTTTCATAGGCAAACCAAATTCTTGAGGTTCTCTGGAAACCGTCATAGAAGTTGTCAAACCAATTCTTAAAGGGATCGACTGAGAGTTTGGATCCTAAATATGATGATGCTGCTTCTCCAAATGACATGCATCGACGTGTTGTGACTTTATCGCCATCTTCATCCGTGGTCGGCTGTGCTAGTGGGAAGCTGGCGCCTTGCAACTCCGGCCTCTGAGCAACTTTGTATGTGTGCAGATTTAGCCATATTTGCAGCAGCCACCAGGGACCTCCAGTGCCGATAGCCGAGTTCATGGCAATTTTAGCCGATACATTGTTCATCATCTGATACAGGTACCCTAGCAGATATTTTCCTAAAGGAATCTACCTCTTTTCTACTAGGGCCTCGGGTATGTGTTGCCAATTGGTTATGGGACCGCAGCTTGGTCCGTAAAATAGGAATTTCTCCAACCACATAAGAAGGAAGTTGCGTGCTCTCTGGAATCCACTGGGCCAGTTCCCATGTTCAGGCTTGTGAACCCGTTCCAACCTCCGATGGCCCTAGTCTTGAAAGAATATTGGCATTTGGTATTTAAGCTGATGGAGTTAGCCAATGATGTGATATCAAGGCTCGTGATCATGACTATGTCCAAAAGAGTGGGGGTCATCGGTCCTTGATTAAACAAGAAAGAATTCAGCGTGTTGGACTAGAAGTAACTCGCAGCCGATAGCAGGGGCTCATCTTTAGGCATGTCGGCTATTGTTGGGGATAAGCATTGTGCTATCCCTAGTTCCTCCCAATGGATTTGCTTACTAGCCGACACCCTTTTATACCATGTTGGCCAGGTCTTATCGGCTGAAGGTCATGATTTGAAAGTGCCATTCCAATATATCAGATTGGGGTTTGACAACCTAAAGGGGATCCGGTTGGTTTCGGCATTAATAAACTTTGAGGGGTCTAGTTTGCCGATTGGCCCTAAAAGGTACTGGTTGGGATGGTTGAGCTTGGAAACTGCAATCTGGTGAGCAAGATGCTACAATGAACAAGAAAGAGAAAGGGCAAATCACAAAGGGCGGATGCTAGATTGCGGTGAAGAAAAAAGAGAAGTTGAAGCTGATGGAGCTTACCTTTGGAAATTCGGCCGATGGCGCTGTGGATGGGGTGGTTGAAGTCGACATTGTCGAGGATGAGTTAGTTGCCGTGCGGAGGACGCCTACAAGTTCGCTGAGGACGCCGGGGAGGTCGCCGGTGCAAATTAGAATTGTTTGGGGCTAAGGCGGTGGAGGCAAAAGTGACAGCGTGAAAAACTCTAAGGCGGTGGCTGTTATTTAAAGAAACGTGGTGACAGCCGAAACAGAAAAGCCCTGAAATCTCTCCAAGATAGGATTCGGTAAATCCACAACATTAACAATATAGCGGACTTGGGGGGCATGTGTTAACGACCAAATTTGGTAAGCAAATTATCAGGTTTAGGTCTAAAGTCAAAGCCGATTTGGAGAGAATCGAGTTCTTTTAAAGACGGAGTGCACGCCAAGTGCAGACCAAATCGGCTGCGGGTTTTGTTGGCTGAGACTGAATCGGATAAGGATATCAGATATGGCCCATCCCGGAGAGGAGATATGAAGATCATCATTAGATTCGGTTTCTAAGTGCTTCAGAGATATTTCCATCTACGGATAAAGTCCTGAAAAGGCAATTGTATCTTTTAATTTAGGATATTTTTTGTCAAAACTCGGTTTTGGCAATAGAAAATTGGGGGTGCAGTCAAGATCGCCAAGCTCGATGGGTTAGATGGAAAATAAGGTTTAAACAGGTTCAGGCCCTCTCGTGAGGTAATACCCTACTCCCGTTTTGGGGAATCGATCCGCCGAGTGTATATTAATCTCAAGATCTCGTAGCTCGAAAACTCATATCCCTCAAGGGACGCCGCTTACCCCCTTATATAGTCTTGGGAGGCGGGCTTACAAATCGGAAACTCTATCTTACTCTAAGTCAGTTTCCTCAATCTTACCAAACCGTGACTATGAGTCGTTGCCTTATCTAATCGGCAACGTAATACCCAAGTCGTAGTTGGTTTACATAATTGGCAGGCGCAACCTATCCCCATCTCCAGTCAGATAAGCTTGCCATGTGGGTATCCGATTGCCATAATCTCCACAGTAGCCCCCGAGTCCTTTGCAGTCGACGAGATAACTCAACCTCGAACCAAGATAGTACACAGCCAAACAACTCTTTGGCCGAGTACTTATGGCGCTGAGCGATTCCATCACCTCTGCCTGAATCTCCCGAGTGGCTCCAAAGACTGTGAAGGGCTAGAAAATATCCAAAAAATTCTCAAAAATAAATGTCTAGGTGCATGTCCTGATGCACCTAATTAGGTGTAGCTCCCGACTATGTGGTTAGTCAAAAACAGACTAAGCATATAATCAAGAACTATAAAAAATCATTCTCATATAAATGCCTAGCTCAAGCTAAAGCAATCATAAAAAATCTCACCACTCGGCAAGCTCGTGCTCGTCCGAGTGAATTTGCCCGAGTCATCTCAGAACAAATAATTCAATCAACCCTCGTGGATGAAAAGCACTCGGTAAGCTCACGCTTATCCAAGTGGATCTATCCGAGTCATCTCGGAACAATTATTTTAATCATCCCTTATTGGTAAACAAGTTTTTCAGTCATCTGAAAAATACGACCAAAATATTAAATAGCTCCTGCCATAATATTGGTCTCAATCTAAAAAAGATCTTCACCAAGGTGGAAAAACAACATTGATATAATCATCCAATCAAATGCTTAAAAATCAAACAGTCCTTGTCATCAAGGCAGCCATAAAAAGCTTCACCGTTTGTCACATTTCAAATTGCATCGTGCCAACTTCTCATGAAGTTGTGCAAACCGTGGTATGAAAGGATTTCCAAAGGTACGGGGCACTCGGACACGCACGTATTGCCAAAGCAAATCTGCTTAAGTTCATCCACTTAAGTCCCTAAGGACACGTGTCAAGCCACACCTTAGCTGGGCCGCAAGTTTCTCATGGGCTCGACCCAATTGCGAGAAAACCTAGCGCAACCCTCAAATCTCTTACAAAGCCTCGAGGTCATCCCCGCCACTTCGTCTTCCCAGAAAAAATTCCCTAATCGCAACACTGTTCATCAGCTTGCAGCGGAGAACCCTAAGCTCTCGCGCGCACCCAATCCACCGATCCAGAAGCTCGTGCTTCGTCACCAGCTAGCCTCCGCATCCATCTTCACAGATTCCCATCTCAAATCCCCATCTTCCAAGCCAGATCTACTCCCCCACAAACCACATTCATGGCGGGTGAGAAAAAGATCCCTTTCGAGCAGTGGGCTACCTCGGATGTCAAGGAGTCCACCCTCAAGGAAATGGTAAAACACGGAGTCCTTCCTCCTAGGGAGATCGTGGGCTGGCGTTCGGCGGCCGGTGAAGAGTTCCCCACTCCGAACACTGATGAGCTCGTTGTCTTCACTTCTTTTTTTCTATTGCGGTTTCAGCCTCCCTACCTCTGAGTTCTTTAGGGGGCTTCTTGACTACTATGGCCTTCAGCTTTATCATTTGAACCCAAACTCCATGCTCCACATAGCCCTTTTCATCCATGTGTGCGAAGCTTTCCTTGGCATCCTCCCCCACTTTCAACTCTTCCGACGCATGTTCTATCTTAAGCCGCATCCGAACAAAGACCAACCCTGCGTCGTTTGTGGGGCGGGCTTCCAACTCCGCGGATCCCTCCGTAAAGAGTACTTTTCTCTCCCCTTGAAATCTTCTAACAAGGGCCGGCACGCGAGCCGGTTCTATATCGCCAACCTTGAACCCGCCACTGCAAACTTCGTTGGCCTTCCCCATGTGCCTAGGCCCAACCGGAGCACCGTGCCGGTGGCCCAAGATCGGGATGAAGCCAACAAGCTGTTAGCTAAGATCTTGGAAATGAAGCGAAAGGTCTTCGAGGCGAGCGAGATCACTCGACACTTCATCAGGAGCCGACTGGCTCCGATCAAGGAGCAGTCCAAGCCTGCCTTTGAATACGAGGGTGAGAAAGACCCCAATCAGGAAGACCACGACTCCCTCAGCTTCGAGATCTTGAAGATTCGCATGTACAAGGTCTTCTCGACGGGATTGCGGTCGAACGCAGCCTCATGCTGCGCGATCCTCCCATACGCCTATATCGACCTCCTCCTTCGTAGTCGACTTAACTCCTTCATTGTCTTTCAATCTTGATATCGCACTTCTCGTGTTGAAAGAATCTTTCTTGCAGAAAATGCCTCCATCATCTCAAAGCCGTATAAAATCCATCATGACGACGTGCCGGCTCGGCCTGCTAAGAAGCCAGCCGGTAGCGTGAAGATCTAGAGCGATCCAGCCGGGAAGAGGGCGGCCCCGAGTGAAGACATCAATAATTGGGCGAACAAGAGGAGGCTGATTATTGATGACTCGGACGACGATGTCCCAGCCCCTCGAGCCGATGCGACCCCTCCGAGGCCGTCACCGAAAGCAGCGCCCAAGATCAGCCGATCGACCAGGTAAGCCCTACGACCGAAATCGAGCTCTTTGTTGAAAATTTCTTTGTCTTCATCCCGATTGCTCCTATTTTTCTTTCGGCAGGAGGCCTCAAGACATAGACCCTGCTGGGCAGAGTGAGGGACCAACGCCAGCCACAACAGCCGAGGCATCAAAACCTGCAGAGCCAAAACCTCGGAGCCCTCTCCTGAGCAAGAGCGCTCTGGGTGGAGGGCCTTCACCTCCCAGTGAGGACACCTCAAGGAAGGAGCCCCCGACCGCCAGCCGGGGTACCCTGACTGGAAACCACTCGGCCGCAGAAAAGCCCTCGGTCGCTACTTGAAAGGCCTCGACTGAAGACCAGTCGAGCAAGAGCCAAGAAGGGAAATCAGCCGGGAAGTGTCGTTTAAAGATTCAGCCACCGAAACTGGTAAGTCTTGAATCAATCTCTAGCTTTTAATCTCCGGTTTAATCTTTCTGTATCTTCATCTGCTCCTTCTGATCTATTCAGCCAAAGTGGAAGAGATTCCCAGGTTGCAGTCCTCTGAAACCTGGGATCCTCCGATCAGAATTGAATGGCGGGATTCCGAAGGCCAGAAACAAGGCATCATCTTGAACAAACAAATGGAAAATGAAGAAAGAGATGTGCTTGTAGACACTGAATGAAGCGACTCGGCTATTAAACGTAAGTCCCGATCCTTTTCGTTGTAGCTTCATCATTGTTTTTCAATCGACCAATCCGCAGAACTTGTATGCGAGAGGGTGTACCGCCGATCAATGGCGAAATCCGATGCACTCGAGAAGCTGGTCCCACACTTGAACTCCCGGAGAACATCCAGCGGGAGCTAAAGACCACTCGAGAAGATGCTGCATCAAGGGAAGCGGCTCTAAGGAGAGAGATAGCCGCACTCCGAGAGGAGAACCTCGACCTCCGGGGTTCAGTCGGGAGTAAGCTTAACCCTCCCGGTCTCTTTATGTCTTCAATTGTAGTCTGTGCTAATCTTGGTCGTTGATAACTTTTCTTGTTGTAGAGAACTCGTTGAAGGTCCACTTGCTTCAGGCCCAGCTGGAAGAAGCCAACATCACCAAGGCCAAGCTGGAGACCGAGTTTGAAGGTGAGTTCTTTCAAAGCCGCGTCTTTTGTTTCACTTCAGCTTCGGGTATTTTGTGTGATCGTGTATCTTTGGCAGCTTATAAGATCAAGACCCGAGCTCAGTACGACGTCTTGATTGAGAGGGTCAAAAAGGCTGAGAGCGTTAGGGAGGATGTTTCTAACGCGGTGACGCCGATGTTGTTGTCGCTGTTCCATAACGGACTCGGGACCAGCTCGTTGGACCCAGTTGAGATCTCTGACAAACTCCGGAGGGCCCCTGATCAGTACTTAGCCAATATTTCTGAAGCAGCCATTATGGGAGCGGGGTTCGCCCTTGCACAGACCAAGTCGCTCTACCCCCAGGTGGATATTGATTCAATCGGGGAGGGGTTCGCCGACGGTACTTCAGACGAGCAGGCCCTGGACTTGATTAGTGAGGCACGGGAATCGGCCAAAAAGGTGGCCGCCAATGTAGTGAACCACTTCCGACCTTGATTGTATTGCGAACATTTGTATGCTGTAACTTCATGACTTGTAAATATTTAGCTTATTTATGTTAACGCATTGATCCGAGTTTTTATGTAAAATTTCTTAAGTAATTTTCGTCCGACTGTCACCAAGCCTAGGCTTGATTAGGTCATCAAAAAATTCTCAGTCCTTATACGTTGAACTCGAATCAAGGAACTTTAAACAATGATAAACCAAATATGCATAAGTTGCTGAAGAAAACGGTGCTTTATTGACATATGTACAGCCCCCGACTACTAACTCAAGAAGTCATCTTGCTTGAGGTTGGCAGTCAAGAAGAGCATGAAACTTAAGGCAATTTAAGCGTAGTATCGTCGAAGATATTCGATGTTCCAGGAGTTTTCCACCATGGACCCGTCTTCACGTTTTAGTCGGTATGCACCTGGCCGAGTCACCTCAGCAATTATATATGATCCTTCCCATAAGGGAGAAAACTTGTGACGGTCCTTGGTGGTCTGAATCTTGCGTAGAACCAGATCGCCAATGATAAAAGCTCGTGCTTGAATGTTGCGACTGTGGTATCATCTGAGCCCTTGAAGATATTTTGCCGACTGGATGAGGGCTGCCTCACGGGCCTCTTCCAGTCGGGTGAGGTCATCCATTCGGTCTGGGTCGTAGCGTTCGTCGTTAAAGCTACGGACTCGGAGAGATTCGTACTCCATCTTGTTTGGCAACATGGCTTCTACGCCATAGACCAAAAAGAAAGGAGTTTGGCCGGTAGCCCGACTGGGCGTAGTCCGCAGAGACCATAGAACCGAGGGGAGCTCTTGAACCCACTTACCGGCATAAGGACTTAGGCGATCAAACACTCGGGCCTTGATGCCTTGAAGGACAATGTCGTTGGCGCGCTCAACCTGTCCATTGCTTTTGGGGTGCGCGACCGATGCATAGCAGATTTTTATGCCGAAATCTTCACAGAATTCCTTGAAAATACCTCCAGTGAATTGAGTCCCATTGTCGGTTATTATTCTGTTTGGGACGCCGAACCGGTGTACGATGTTGAGGATGAAGTCTCGTGCCTTGTCAGCGGTGATTGTAGCAACCGGCTTAGCCTCGATCCACTTGGAAAATTTGTCGATTGCGATGAATAAGTGTGTGAATCCTCCTGGAGCCTTCTTTAAAGGGCCAACCATGTCTAAGCCCCATACCGCAAACGGCCAGGATAATGGAATTGTTTGTAGCTCTTGGGCTGGGACATGGCTCTGCCAGGCGAAGAACTGGCAACCTTCACAAGTTCAGACTACTTTGTTGGCGTCGGAGACCGCCGTAAGCCAGAAAAAACCTTGTCTGTAGGCTTTGCCCACCAAGGTGCGTGCTGCCGCGTGGCTTCCGCATATGCCCGAGTGGATATCTTGGAGTAGCTGTCATCCTTCCTTAGGTGTGATGCATCTCATCAGGACTCCAGAGGGACTTCTCTTGTATAAATCAAAATCAACCATGACATAAGCCTGACAACAACGTCGGACACGTTCTGCCTCATCCCGGTCTTTCGGCAGCTCTTACTGAGTTAAAAATTTGAGGAGTGGTGTCCTCCAATCGGTGTTGATCATGGCGACTTCGTTTGCAGCTTGCTCGTTGGGAGTTGGTTTGGCTGCAACAGTTGGTTCGTAGAGATGCTCTACAAAAACATCTGTTAGGGCGGCTTCTCGTTTGGACCCGAGATGCGCTAACTCGTCAGCTGCCTTGTTATTATGTCTTAGGACATGCGATAGCTCCAGTCCGTCAAACCTTTCTTCAAGTTTGCGAACTTCTTGCCGATAGGCCTCCATGGTGTCGTTTAGACAGGACCAGTCCTTCATGACTTGGTTGACGACTAGCTAGGAATCTCCTTTCACAACGAGCCAACGAATCCCGAGTGAAACTGCAAGCCGCAGTCCATGTAGCAGGGCTTCATACTCGGCGACGTTGTGTGAGGCGGAGAAGTGAAGGTGGAGAACACATCTTTGAAGGGTTACGCGGAAGCTACGCTAGCTGAAAACAAAAACTTTTCTACCGCGCAAACCAGGAACACTTGCAAGTAAGGGCCGATAGATCGTTACTGATTGGAGTATGCAGCGGAAATAGGCAATCAGGACTATCTGATCCGGAACAGTGTAGCCGATTCCCGCAAGCCGACAGCCAATTCCCGGGGACAGCAGATTCACCAATCAGCCGATTCGTGGATGTAGCCGATTCGCCGAGTCGTCTGACCGCGTTCTCGCGCCTCGCTCCGATGCGCTCGACCGCAGCCGATCTGCCGCAGCCGCCTTGCTCCGAAGTACCACAGCCGATGAACAGCGCGCAACGTAGCAGCGCCTCTACCGGTATCCACACGTCCGGGGACAGAACGCCGAACACCCGTGTGCTAGCACGCGATGCAAGGCTAGGGTTTGGCTCGAAAGTGGGGAGGGTTTCCGTGGAGATTGATCTCGGCGACTTCGTTGCGGATTCGGTTCAAAGCGATACCGCAACTCTCCACCCTCGCCCTTTATATAGAGTTGGCCGACGGGACTAGTGGCCGATCGGACTCTATTTTAGATCGGATCCTATCCGAATCTCACGAGTTGGCCACCCATACGTCGTAAGCCCATAAGACTCTATCCGATCGGATCCCTATCCGGTCGAGCCGTATCCGAGTCCAACTCGAATATCTATTTTATCCCCTTAAGCATGTGACCCGTAGGTTCAGGTATACTTGGTTTCGGCTATAGTATAACTTAGCCGATCGTCGGCTCGAGTCCAACTCAGCCGACACATCACTGACGGCGCCTAGCAAGACATATTGACACCATAGTATACAAGAATATAATATCGGCTCAAACCTGTAATGTGTACACAAATCCCTTTGCCTCACGATACCAATTAAGCTATAGGCAAGATGTGTGCCATCCCTTCAATAGCTTAATCATTCACTCGAACCGTATTGGATTATCGTCGTTGATTGACTCCTCAATCAACTTAGCATGGCCATGCATTTCCATAAACCATTACCACGAGGGGCCGAGAGATATCTCTCCAAAGGAGGGGCAAATTCCATCTTGATCACTCACATCCCACTCCATGTTTCATAGCAAACCCGAAGACTACTTTTATAACTACCCAGCTTATGGAATAGCGTTTGGTAGTCCCAAAGTAGGCTACTACACATGTTGGAATCCATGGTGATCTCAGGTCTAAGGACTTTGTACCAACACTACCCGAGACCAACTAATGGCACATTAATTCATGTAGTGTCTCATGGTGGGTCTATCCAACAATGTGTTCTCTAACACATATGTCCATGTTTATTGATTTAGTATCTCCATACCCAAGATCTATGAGACATGATCATCAATCAATAAACATGCCGATCTTAGAATCATATTAGTTCCAATAATATGATATATGATCGGGATCATTTAGAAATAGATTCATACATATAGAGTCTCATAAATAAGTCACGTACTTATTGGTCAATACAAGATGTCTATTTCATGGAACCGAATAACGCTTTATTCATAAATACATAAACATTGACCATGATATCCAACATCTCCATGTTGCCTCTAGGGCATATCACTAACAATCTCCCACTTGCACTAGAGTCAATCATGTAAGTATCTAATACCCATTGCTCTTGTGTGCGCCTCATGTTTCGGTGAGGAGAGGTTTTGTCGGCGGATCGGCTATGTTGAGATCCGTGTGCACTTTGCATATCTTTACATCACCTCTCGTCCACTATCTCGCGGATGAGATGATATCGCCAAAGTATGTGTTTGGACTTCGATGTGATCTCGGCTCCTTGGCTTGCGCAATGGCTCCACTATTATCACAATAGAGAGACATTGGACCAGCGTACTAGTCATCACACCAAGCTCGAAACGAATTTCTTGATCCAAACAGCCTCCTTTGCGGCTTCGAAGCAGCAATGTACTCGGCCTCCGTTGTAGAGCCGCAACGTATCCCGCTTGGAACTCTTCTAGCCGACGTGCCTCCGTTCGGGCAGAACACGAACCCGATTGTGATCTATAATCATCCTTGTCTATTTGGAAGCTAGCATCGGTGTAACCACTTACAACGAGCTCTTCTTCACCTCCATAGACTAGGAACATATCCTTAGTTCTTCTCAAGTACTTAAGGATATTCTTTACGGCATCCAGTGACCTTCACTGGATCTCGATTGGTATCTCGCTCGTAGCACTCAAAGCGTACGAGACATCTCGGACGTGTACAAAGCATGGCATACATGATGGATCCAATTGCCGAAGCATATGGAACCATACCCATCTTATTCCGCTGATCATGTGTCCGAGGACACCGATTCTTGCTAAGATTAATGCCATGTGACATGGGCAAGAAACCTTTCTTGGAATCATGCATGTTGAACCTTTTCAACACCTTGTCAATGTATGTACTTTGGCTTAATCCAATTAGCCCCTTGGATCTATCTCTATAGATCCGAATGCCAATATGTATGTTGCCTCCCTAAGTCTTTCATGGAAAAACTATTTTTCAATGAAGACTTGACGGATTCTAGCATAGGGATATCATTTCCAATCAACAATATGTCATCCACATATGAGATTAGAAATACAATTGCGCTCCCACTGACCTTTTTGTAAACACAGGCCTCCTCTTCATTTTTGATGAAACCAAACCCTTTGATTACTTCATCAAAACGAATATTCCAACTCCGAGATACTTGCTTCAATCCATAAATGGATTTCGTAGCTTGCATATCTTTCCGGCGATTTTGGATCGACAAAACCCTCGAGTTGTATCATGTATACATCCTCGCTTAGGTTTCCATTTAGGAAAGCCGTTTTGACATCCATCTGCCATATCTCATAATCGAAATATGCAGCAATCGCTAAGATAATCCGAATAGATTTAAGCATTGCGACGGGCGAGAAGGTTTCATCATAATCAACTCCTTGAATTTGTTTAAAACCTTTCGCCACCAATCGCGCCTTATAGATGTGAACATTTCCATCCATATCGGCCTTTTCTTAAAAACCCATTTACACTCAATGGTTTTGACACCATCGGTGGATCAACCAAGTTCCAAACTTGATTGTCGTACATGGATTCTATTTCGGATTTCATGGCTCCAAGCCACTTGTTGGAATCGGGTCCCACCATCGCTTCCTCATAGGTCTTAGGCTCATCGTTGTCCAACAACAATATATCATGTTGTTCCGCACTGTGTACTGTCGGGCGCACGACGTGATCTTTCGGACCTCCGTGGGCTGGTGTATCTACAACCGGTGGCGCAACAATTTGCTCCTCCCGTTGTGGTTCGTGGTCGCGAAACATTTTCGGTGTTTCTTGAACTTCTTCAAGATGCACCCTGCTCCCACTAACCCTTCTTGAAAGAAACTCTTTCTCCAAGAAGACACCGTGTCGGCCGACAAACACTTTGCCTTGTTCCCGATTATAAAAGTAATATCCCTTAGTTTCCTTAGGATATCCCACAAAGAAGCACTTGTCGATTTGGGTGTGAGCTTGTCGATAAACGTTTTACATAAGCTTCGCATCCCCAAATTTTGAGAAAAGACAAACTAGGGGTTTGTCCCTGTCCATATCTCATATGGTGTCTTTTCAACCGACATAGATGAAACTCTATTTAGTGTGAGCGCAGCTATTTCAAGAGCATATCCCCGAAGGATAACGGAAGATCACTTTGGCTCATCATCGACCGCACCATGTCCAACAAGGTGCGATTTCTCCGTTCGGACACTCGTTCTATTGTGGAGTTCTTGGCGAAGTCAACTATGGAACAATTCCACAATCTTTCGATGATTACCAAACTCTTGGCTCAAGTATTCCCTCCACGATCCGATCGTAGAAACTTAATTGTTTTCCCTAAATAATTTTGTACTTCATTCTGGAATTCTTTGAACTTTTCAAAGGATTAGGACTTATTCCTCATTAAGTAGATATAACCATATCTACTAAAGTCATCGTAAAGGTAATGAAGTACGATAACCACCTCTCGGCCGTTGAGCTCATTGGTCCACATACATCGCATATATACGAGTGCCAATAAATCACTTGCTCTCTCACTATGTCCCGTGAAAGGTGCCTTTGTCATCTTACCAAGTAAACAAGACTCACATGTCTCAAATGATTCAAAATCAAAAGAGTGAAGCAATCCATCCTTATGGAGCTTCTCCATGCGTTTCTTATTTATATGGCCTAAGCGACAATGCCGGATAAACATGAGGTTTATATCATTAGAGAGTTGCCTTTCGTATTAATGTTATAGATAGGAGACGCTTCAAGATTCAAAACGTATAATCCATTCACCAATGGAGCATGAAAATAGAACATATCTCGAGATATATTGAACAAGCATTGTCCATTGATCTAAAATCATATCCTTTCGCTTGCAAACATAAAGCGGAAATAACGTTTTGACATAGTGTTGGAACACAATAACAATTATTCAATTCCAAAACTAATCCGAAGGTAGATGAAGTGGTATCGTGCCGACAAGAAGCGTAGCAACGCTTGCTCCATTGCCGACGCGCAGGTTCACCTCGCCCTTCTCAATCCTCTACTTCTTCTCATTTCCTGCAACGATTTGAAAATATGAGCTACGATCCGGTATCAAATACCCAAGAGTCGAGTAGGGTGAAGTAGCAAGATTAATGTCTATAACATTAATACCTGAAGCGAAGTCATACTTTGCTTCTTTTTGAGATCCTCCATGTACTTCTTGCAGTTCCTCTTCCAAGGTCTCTGTCTCCTTGCAAGTAGAAACAAATGGCATCCGATGCCGCCGCCCCTTCTTGCCCTTCTTTGCATTAGAGGCACTCGCGATATCATCGGGAGTTAACTTCCTCTTGATGCAAAGTTTCTTGACAGTGGTTTGCTCTTAGCCTTCGCATCATCATCACATGATGACCGTTTTCTGGATACTCTCACTGTCTTTAGCATCCCATGCAATTCAGCCAAGGTTATATCCATATTGTTCATGTGATAATTTAATATGAATGGCTCGAAGCTCGGAGGGAGCGACTGGAGAATCACATCAGTAGCCAACTCTTGGCTAAGGGGAAAACCCAGTTTTTCCAGACTCTCAATGTAGCCAATCATCTTTATCACATGCGGATCGACGGGATTCCCTCAACAAGCTCGCACGCAAACAAGGACTTTGAGGTGTTGAACCTCTTGGCCCGAGCTTGGTTCTCAAACATACCACGCAGTCCCCGAATAATAGTGTGAGCATCGCTGCTCTCATATTGCTTCTGAAGCTCAGGGGACATTGTAGCTAGCATGAGACAGCTTATGTCTAGGGCATCATTAGTGTGCTTCTCGTAAGCTCTCCGTGCAGTTGCAGTGGCATTATTAGGCAAATCCTCCGGATAAGGTACTTCAAGAACGTACTCCTTACGCTCTTGCTTGAGAACAATTCTCAAGTTGCGATACCAATCCATAAAGTTTGTTCCATTTAATTTTTCCTTTTCGAGAATAGATCGCAAATTAAAGGTACTGGGTGTAGTATTAGCTGCCATTATTCTACAACAGAAAAGCAAAGTTTAGCACAATGTTTATGCTATGTCTTTTGTTAAACAATTTAACATAAGACTCCCATTACGTATTTTCCACCTTCCCTCTAGGTTATGTATTGGGTCAAGATCCACATGTTAATTAATTTTCTAGTGAGCTTTGGCATCACCGCTAGAATATTAATAACATCGGTAAGCAACTCCTTGCTAATCACATCTCTATGTGACTCTTGTTGTTGGTGTGGCATCATCATGCCTCGGCCCCAACCTATGCCCCAAGGCCCAAAACTGTTTTGATAGCCTTGTTAAGTAAACCAAATGCCCCTGCTGTATATGTCCGACATATACCTCCTCGTGTTATGATAGAGAATGGCACTCTACTTTAGCGGACCCACCATTGACGAGCATAACGGTGACGGGTGCAACATTTGGAAGGGCATCATTACTACTTAATTTTGCGAGGGATGCTATCCTATCAAACAAACATATCACATATGAAAGCAAGTAGAATAGCATATAATGAAATAGTATGGCCCCCTTCACATGGTGATCTCCATCTCCATGCCGGCGCCGAGGATCTCCATCTTCGGCACCATCTTCCAATGTGTATGATGCTTGATTTCTTCAAACGAAGCTACTACTATAGAAGCTCTAATTGAAGATTACATCGACTCGCAGGTCGTGAAAGAATATTACAAGCATTGCACGTATGAAAGAATATTACAGGGATTGCACATATGAAAGAATATTACATGCATCACATGCATCTCATACATACAATAGGGCCATACCATCTCAAAGCATTCTCTGCAAAAACAAGTTAGGCGTAGAAACGTTTTCTACCTATCGCAGAGAAACGACATCGAGACGACCTATAAGGGGGCAGCGCCCGGAACACCACATGAAATTCATAGATCCAATCTATGAAATCGCTTACGGAAACCATGTCGGCATAATCATATTATGCCGTCCCGAGACACTATCAAGGGAGATGGTTTGCGTAGGCGCGAGGCAGCTAACAAGATCGGACTACGAGATAGCTTCGGAATAGTCACATTATACCGTTTCGATACACTATCAAGGAACGCTACCTCGAAGCCGACTCAAACCGACTTCTATGGAGATTGCTTCGACGTAATCACATTACGCCGTTCCGATACACAATCAAGGAACGCAATTACCATGAACTCTCCTCAACAAATCCCGTAAAACCGATTGATCTAATCAACCCGTGCGCAAAACTTGTTCCAGATCCAATCTAGAACCCGAACTAAGCAAGATTAGCTCGATACCACTTTGAAGGGTTACGCGGAAGCTACGCTAGCCGAAAACAAAAACTTTTCTACCGCGCAAACCAGAACACTTGCAAGTAAGGGCTGATAGATTGTTACCGATTGGAGTATGCGGCGGAAATAGCCAATCGGGACTATCCGATCCGGAATAGTGTAGCCGATTCCCGCAAGCCGGCAGCCAATTCCGGGGACAGCCGATTCACCAATCAGCCAATTTGCGGATGTAGCCGATTCGCCGAGTCGTCGACCGCGCTCGCGCCTCGCTCCGATGCGCTCGACCGCAGCGATCTGCGCAGCCGCCTTGCTCGAAGTACCACGGTCGATGAACAGCGCGCAACGTAGCGCGCCTCTACGGTATCCACACGTCGGGGACGAACGCCGAACACCCGTGTGCTAGCACGCGATGCAAGGCTAGGGTTTGGCTCGAAAGTGGGGAGGGTTTCCGTGGAGATTGATCTCGGCGACTTCTATTGCGGATTCGGTTCAAAGCGATACCGCAACTCTCCACCCTCGCCCCTTTATATAGAGTTGGCCGACGGGACTAGTGGCCGATCATGACTCTATTTTAAACCGGATCCTATCCAAATCTCACGAGTTGGCCACCCATACGTTGTAAGCGCATAGGACTCTATCCGATCGGATCCCTATCCGATCGAGCCGTATCCGAGTCCAACTCGAATATCTATTATATCCCCTTAAGCGTGTGACCCGTAGGTTCAGGTATACTTGGTTTCGGCTATAGTATAACTTAGCCGATCGTCGGCTCGAGTCCAACTCAGCCGACCTGTCAACAGCGGTGCCTAGCAGCACATATTGACACCATAGTATACAAGAATATAATATCGGCTTTGAACCTGTAATGTGTACACAAATCCCTTTGCCTCACGATACCAATTAAGCTATAGGCAAGATGTGTGTCATCCAATCAATAGCTTAACCATTCACTCGAATCGTATTGGATTATCCGTCCGTTGATTGACTCCTCAATCAACTTAGCATGGCCATGCATTTCCATAATCCATTACCTCGAGGGGCCAGAGATATCTCTCCAAAGGAGGGGCAAATTCCATCTTGATCACTCACATCCCACTCCATGTTTCATAGCAAACCCGAAGACTACTTTTATAACTACCCGGTTATGGAATAGCGTTTGGTAGTCCCAAAGTAGGCTACTACACATGTTGGAATCCATGGTGATCTCGGTCTAAGGACTTTGTACCAACACTACCCGAGAGCAACTAATGGCACATTAATTCTGTAGTGTCTCATGGTGGGTCTATCCAACAATGTGTTCTCTAACACATATGTCCATGTTTATTGATTTAGTATCTCCATACCCATGATCTATGAGACATGATCATCAATCAATAAACATGCCGATCTTAGAATCATATTAGTTCCAATAATATGATATATGATCGAGGATCATTTAGAAATAGATTCATACATATAGAGTCTCATAAATAAGTCACGTACTTATTGGTCAATACAAGATGTCTATTTCATGGAACTGAATAACACTTTATTCATAAATACATAAACGTTGACCATGATATCCAACATCTCCATGTTGCCTCTAGGGCATATCACTAACAATCTTAGCCTTTCCCCAGTCGGGGAGATCAGCACGACTCCTGCTCCCAAGCCGGTGATCCTCTTGGTTCCGTTGAAGTGCATGGTCCAGTATTAAAGGTCTTCCCGAGACACGTCTTCTTGCTGTTCGGTCCACTTGGCCAAGAAATCCGCCAGGGCTTGTGACTTCACAGACGTCCTCGCCTTGAAAGTTAAGTCCAGCGGCATCAGTTCCAGGGCCCACTTCGCGATGCGCCCAGTCGCCTCCCGGTTGTGGACGACATCGCCGAGTGGAAAGGAAGTGATGACGGTGACCGAGTGACCCTGAAAGTAGTGTGCCAATTTCCTCACGGTTATCAGAACACCATATAGCAGTTTTTGTACCCGCGGGTAGCGAATTTTGGCTCCTGCCAGCACTTCGCTGACAAAGTAGATTGGCCTCTGAATCTTCTGGACCCGCCCTTCTTCTTCGTGCTCGACCACGAGAACCGTACTAACCACTTGGTGAGTGGCTGAAACGTACAGTAGCATGGGCTCTTGGGGGCTGGGGTGAGGCTAGGACAGGCGGCGTAGTGAGAAATTCTTTAAAATCTTCAAAGGCCTTGTGGGCTTCCGTAGTCCACTGGAAGTCGTCCGTTTTCTTTAGTAACCTGAAGAAGGGCATGCCCCGTTCGTGGAGTCGAGAGATGAATCGGCTTAGTGCCGCCATGCAGCCAGTAATCTTTTGGACATCCTTCTGGTTACTCGGGGGCTTCATGTTTAGGATAGCATTGATTTTTTCTGGGTTAGCTTCAATGTCGCGATGTGACACCATGAAGCCGAGCAGTTTGCCTGATGGCATGCCGAACGTGCACTTCTCTGGGTTCAACTTCATTCTGAAGGCCCGAATGTTCATGAATGTTTCTTCTAAGTCGGCAATCAGGTCTTCCTTCTGCTTGGTCTTGATGACGACGTTGTCGACGTAAGCTTCCACGTTCTTCCCAATCTGCGTCTGAAAACATCTCTGGATCATGCGTTGGTATGTGGCTCCGGCGTTCTTCAGGTCGAAAGGCATTGTGATGTAGCAGTAGGCCCCAAACGGCGTGATGAACGATGTTTTTAGGCAGTCGGATTCCTTCAAGCTGATTTGGTGGTAGCCCAAGTAACAGTCCAAAAAGCTTAAGAGTTGGCGGCCATTTGTTGAGTCCACGACTTGGTCGATGCGCGGCGATCCGAACGGATCTTTGGTGCGAGCTTTGTTGAGGTCGGTGTAGTTGATGCACATGCGCCATTCCCTGTCTTCTTCCAGACCAGAACTGGGTTAGCCAACCAGTCGGGATGTAGAACTTCCTTAATGAAGCCGGCGGCTAAGAGCTTTGTGAGTTCTTCCTTGATGGCATCTTTTCGATCCTGAGCGAACCTGCGCAATCGTTGTTTGATCGGTTTTGCGTCATCTTTGACGTGTAAAGAGTTCTCGATCACCTCCCTAGGAATTCCAGGAATATCAGATGGTTTCCAAGCGAAAACATCTTTATTATTTTGGAGGAAGGTGACAAGCGCGCTTTCCTATTTAGGATCTAGTTCAGCGCCGATTACAGCGGTTTTTGAGGGATCCGATGGATCAAGGGAGATCCTCTTAGTTTTGGCGTCGCCTTGTCCCGATTTGGCTATCTTCTTTGCGGGGATTTCACCCTCTGCCGAAGTTGATGCGGCCAATCGGATTTCTTCCTGGCCACGTGATCTCTCACGAGATTGGGCCATGTCGCAGCTTTCCTTGTCGCAGGTGAAGGCTTGTTTTACGTCGCTGCGCAAGGTGATGACGCCGTTTGGACCCGGCATCTTCA
Organism: Oryza australiensis; assembly: GCA_019925245.2. NCBI lineage: Eukaryota > Viridiplantae > Streptophyta > Magnoliopsida > Poales > Poaceae > Oryza > Oryza australiensis. The sequence continues at coordinate 2,623,149 of JAIFGZ020000393.1, read as the reverse complement.
TGCAGAGGTAGGTGTTATGGGGTATCGCCATGAACTTGGCGAGTGCAGGCCTTCCGATGATTGCATGGTAAGCCGTCTCGAAGTCGGCCACCTCGAAAGTGATGTTCTCCGTCTGGAAATTCTCTCGAACTCCGAAGGTGACTAGAAGGGCGATGTGCCCGAGTGGCATAGATGACAGCCCCGGGATAACTCCATGGAAGGGGGCTGAGCTTGCCTTCAGTTCAGCTCTCGGGATCTGCATCTCGTCCAAGGTCTTGGCAAACAAAATATTGAGGGTGCTGCCCCCATCGATGAGGGCGCGCTTGAGCTTGATGTTGCGGACCACCGGGTCTAACACCAGTGGATAGCGCCCCGGGTGAACCACTCGGTCAGGATGATCCGAGCGGTCAAACGTGATGGCCACCTCCGACCATCGTAGGTACTGTGGGACCTCGGGTTGCACCGTGTTGACCTCGCGGTTAGTTAGCTTCTATTTCCTCTTGGATTCATAGGCTTGCGGCCCCCCGAAGATGTGATTCAGCTGGCCCACGGGGTCTTGAAAAGGCTCTGCGTTTCCGCGGGTTGTTCTTCTTGGTGCCCGATGGGTGGCTTCATCGCCGCTTCTTGTTGAGCGTGCCGCATATTGCTCGCGAACTGTTTATAAATAAAGCAGTCCTTAGCCGCGTGCTTGTGGTTGGGATGATGCGTGCACGAGCGTTCATGATAGCATCGTAGGCGCGACTCGGGGCGACGTTGGGAGTTGGACGTCGCGGCAACTAGGTCTTCAGGTCGGCGCTTGCGGTCCTTCGGCTGGTTGTTATTGCCATTATCCTTCTTAGGATGCCGGCTTCCTCCCGATTGCTTGTCGTCCCTCCCCGTCGGGCCTGTCTTGGCGTGCTGCTTTGATCGCGTCGCTGGACTTGGCGTACGAGTTTGCCGTCTCGAACATCTGCTTCACCGTCTTCAGTGGCTTGCGCCCAAATTTCCCGATCAACAGCTCATCACGAACTCTCTTCTGGAAGGCGGCGATGATGATGTCGTCGGTGATGTTGGGGATCTTGTTGCGCTTTTCCGAGAAGCGTCGGATGTAGTCCTTCAAAGGTTCGTTCGGCTTCTGGATGACGTTATAAAGGTCGAAGTGGGTTCTAGGTCTCTCGAAGGTGCCCTGGAAGTTGGCGATGAAGTGGTCCCTTAACTCACTCCACGAGCCGATCGAGCCTCTTGGCAAGCTCGTGAGCCAGTTCCTGGCCGAGTTAGCAAGGGCAACAGGCAGGTAATTGGCCATGGCCTTATTGTCGCCTCCTGCCGCACGGATGGCGAGGGTGTACACGGTTAGCCACGACTCGGGGTCGGTCTTCCCGTCATACTTCTCGATTCCAGTCGGCTTGAATCCGTTCGGCCAATGTACTCGGCGAAGATCCCAAGTGAAGGCGGGTACTCCATCGTCATTGATGTCGGGCGATCCCCTTCGATCTTCTCGGGAGCGTTGTCCTCGTTCTTGATAACGTTGGTCAAGGATTTCCCGCAGATCACTCGGCGGAGTCCTTGGCAGGCTGCTTCGGTAGTTGTTGTCGTTGCTATGGCGGACCCGGTGGTGGATGGGTGGACGTCCGTGCCGCTTCTTGCGGGAGTCGGCCGATTGCTCCTGATTCTTGCGTGTGGTCTCGTGGCGAAGGTCTCTTGACCTAGTCGCCGTCCAGTCTGGCTCGGGCCTCTTGTAATCCCTTGACCTCAGCGGCGGGAGTCGGCTTCTGTCGGGCGTTTCTGCCACGGATTCAGTCGGTCTTCGGGCTGAGATGGAGGGAGGACCATTGGTTGTAGCCGCGACGATGGTCTTGATCTTGTCCAAGATTGGCGTTACGTCGGGGGGCGCCGTCTCGATCACGGTGTCCAGGAGTGTGAGGGCAGCGACAATGTTCTGCTGTGGCGTCTGAAAGATGTTGGTGTTGCGGACTCATGTTTGAAGTATGGCCTCTTGAGCGGATCATCCGGCTGCCCTCAGATCTTGCTTTCTTCTGTCGGCTTCCTCCTTGCGCTTCTTTTCTTCTTCCGCCAGCTTGCGCTCTTGCTCAAGTCTGGCTCGTTCTTCTTCTGCGAGCCTACGGGCCATGGCTGAGTCGGTCTCGGCCACCTCAGCCATGAGGACATCGAAGCACTTCGGCTCGTAATCCTTGTCGCAGTCGGAGTCGTTGGCTTTGTCCGAGGGGATGCCGTAAAAGTCGTCAAATCCTGAAGAGCTGAGGTACTCGTTGAGCTCCGAGAATGAGCATGACCCGAACGGTTGGAGGATGACCGCGACTTTCCTCGAGCCTGGGTTGCTTGGATCTGGATCGTTCTAGTCCGAGTCGTAGCTTGATGACGTGGACTCCTCCGAGTGGGTCGACCTCGACTCGGGGGAGAGGAGCTTGCAGTAGATCTCAGCGGCATTTGGTAGTCCAAACGGCGCCGAGAGGTTTCCTCCCGAGTAGATTGGTTCCAACGGGGAGGTGAGGAGACAGCTGTAGGTCTTGGCGGTGTTCGGTAGCCCAAACGGCACCGAGTGGATTCCTCCATCAGAGTGGATGGATTGCATCTTGGAACTCAAGATTTTGTCGCAGATTTTGGCGTTGTTCGGCAGCCCGAACAGCGCCGAGTGGGTTTTCCCTCCCGACTGGTCCGAATACGAGTCGAAGGAGGAGAACTTGTTGAAGTCGTTGGCGGCGAAGTCGCCGATGCCTGAAGAAGATCCCATCACGCTTGCCGGCGAGATTGTCGAAGAAGTCTTGACGCGCGGGCCCCTACCTGGCGCGCCAACTGTCGAAACTCGGTTTTGGCAATAAAAAATTGGGGGTGCAGTCAAGATCGCCAAGCTCGATGGGTTACATGGAAAACAAGGCTTAGACAGGTTCAGGCCCTCTCGTGAGGTAATACCCTACTCCTGTTTTGGGGATTTGATCCGCCGAGTGTATATTAATCTCAAGATCTGTAGCTCAGAAAACTCATATCCCTCAAGGGACGCCCCTTACCCCCCTTATATAGTCTTGGGAGGCGGGCTTACAAATCGGAAACCCTATCTTACTCTAAGTCAGTTTCCTCAATCTTACCAAACCATGACTATGAGACATTGTCTTATCTAATCGGCAACGTAATACCCAAGTCGTAGTTGGTTTACATAATTGGCAGGCGCAACCTATCCCTATCTCCAGTCGGATAAGCTTGCCATGTGGGTATCCGATTGCCACTCATCTCCATATTTTGTATAGCTTTCTTATAGATAATGTCGGTTTGTTTTAGGGATATCTATAATTCAATCTGTAATAAGGATAGGAATCGTATCCGTTACGGATTCATTGTTTATCTGGGTATAAATATGACCCAAGACCATGTAATTTAAAACGAATCACACAATCAATACAATCTCGGCACATCGCCACCTTTTTCCTTTAATAGTTTTGACGAGTTCTTGCTTCTAGTTAGGCTGCATCATTTGATCTCCAGTGAAAAGGTAATTCTTGTCATAGCGGCTTGCATTATCGGGGTTAGTGCTTCCATCATCATGATACTTTTATCCTTTCTTCGTAATCTGCACAATTATCATATATGCTATATGCTATATAATTTAGATCGACATCGTGGTCAAAACATTAATCGGCTAGCATCAATCACTAGATGATAGCCGGTAAGTTTATATTTCAATGTTAATCTGGATTAATAATATATCTATCATCTAGAAAGATGTTCATAGACTCGTATAGATCCTGTGCTTCTTTTGGTACTTAATGCTACATCGGTTAAGTTCGATCTATTAAGTCGCTTTTAGAATCATAACAGATCTATCTTTTTTTATGATCATTTCTAGAGATAGTATCGGAGTTTCAGCCAATCTTATCTATTTTAACTATCTCGTATGTTTTATATTTACTTAATATGTTGAAGCTGCCCTTTATATTAAGATTTCTCTATAATTAAATATATTAAGCTCGTAATGGATCTGTTACATTATCTTAGTATATGATTGGTCCTTGTTTAATATATTTGGTTAGCAGTGATATCTTAGTATAAAGCAGTATCAGAGTACTAACCGATACATGTTAGATTAATCTCTTCGGCTATGCTGTAAACAAGTATAATCTTCGCCTTACAGTATTTTTAGATCAAAGTTATTTATACTCTCTCGGTATACTACCGATATATCCCAGTCACTTGGTTTAAATATGCTTTAAGATTTGGATTGTATTCTGTTAACATCTGCAGCCGATCGGATGAATCTAATCGTTGCCGATTCAATATGCACCGCATCGGCTTAACACTATACGATATGTCATCGGCCACATGCTGATCGGCTATCATTTGCAAGCTAATTCTTTCTATTGTTTCTTGTTGATTATAGGATCAAATCAACTGGCATGCCTATGAACCTTGAAGCAATAATTTGGACTTGCACTAGAGTTAAGCAGATCTCTCAGGCGAGTGCGTGGGAAATTTTATCATCAACAGTCGGCTGGATAGTTCACTGATTACCTGGTTACGAACTGCGGGCCAATCAAAGCTAGGTTTGAAGAAATTGAGAGCCAGCTTCCAGATGACATAGCCGATATTATCTCCCAAGCTGTCCATCTCGATCTGCATCGGCATAAGCTGGAAAGGGCATGGCAAAGGAAGGCCGACAAGAAAGCGAAGGCTGGCCTTGAAGCGATGATCGAGGTCAATCGACAGTGCGTCATCGCCGAAAAAGCCAAGCTAGATGAGCTGATTGTCGGGCTATCTACCACTGAATCCAACATTGATCGGCTAAAGAAACGACAAGCCAAACTCACCGCTGAGTTGGAAAAATGCAAAACTGAGCTAGCCTTTGAAGAGCAAAAACTTGCCGATCTCCCAAGGGCCACTGAAGAACAAAGGACCAAGTAGAAATCCTCCATACAATACTTGGGAGATCTGAGGAAATCATTGAAGTCAATCCCAGGCATTGATGCAGCCGACGCCCAGACTATAAATGAAGTCGAACAGATCAAACAAAGGGCGATATCGACTATTCACCAGCTAACCGGCAACTGAGCCGATTGTTATAATAGGGTTAGCTCCTTTGTGACTTCAAAAACACTTGTAATATATTCTTTTGTATCGGCAAACTTCAACTTCACGTTGTATAATATAACTTCTACCTGATTCTACTTCTACCGATTTTTGAGTCTTCATATCTTGAAAAAATTTTAAAGTCCGCAAAAAAATTTGAGATCCACTTGATTCTGATTGAGATCCATTTGATTCTGACTTTGGATATATATGTGCCCTCCTAATTTTTCAATGTAAGACGATCATTGACAAAATTACATCCCGAGGACAACACACGAAATCGGCCAACATGTATGCGTTGAACCATAACCGATTATGATAAGAATAAAAGGACTAAGGGCGATATAACTTATATCGGCCAACTAAAGGCGATGTAAACACATCGGCTACTATGTATCAGCTCAATACAACTGAATCATGAGTTGATCCATATACTAGGATAATATTTCTTCAAATACTTTCCATTCTGTTGATGAGAAAAATCTCTCACGTGCTGGCCTGGGAGATCTGCTTAACTCAGTGCAGGTCCCTTTCTTGGCTGTCTGATGTAAACAGGCGTGCCAGTTGGTTTGATCTGTCAACCAACAAGAAACAAACAGATATGCGTTAAGGTTAGGGTTAGATCCTATCGGATCGGCTAAGGAAACAAATTTACATATATTTGCTATCCCAAAGCATATTTAAACTAAGTGATTGGGATAGATCAGCTACACCGAGACAGTATAAATTACTTAATCCAAATATACACTAGGATAATAAAAATATGCATTCATGGCTTAGCCGATACTATAGACCTAACTGTGGATCGACTAGTACTCCGATACTTATTATGAAAAGATATTAATCTAACCTAAATGAGTTAAACTTAGACCAATCGACTGTCGGCTAGTGCTAACAGATTGATACCAATTTAAAGCATTTAACCAGATTAAGATCTTAATATAAGAGGCAGCTCTAATAAATCTAATAGCAAATAATACTAAAAGAAATATTAAAACAGGTAAGGCCAGCTGAAACTCCGGCACTGTCTCTACAAGTTTATATCTAGCCGAATAGATCATAATACTTCTAAAAGCGACTTAATAGATCATGGATGATGCAACATTAAGTAGAAAAAGATAGCATTGGATCCATATGGACCGATGTAAACCCCTCAAGATGGTGGATACATCATATAATCCAGACCAACATCTAGATCTAGCTCTATCGGCTGCTGCTTCCTGGGAAGAACAAGCCGATGGAAAGATAGATCTAGGCATTGTTCTAGATTATATGCCGTATATGATAACTTGCGCAGTCTAAAGCATCAAACCTAGAGTATCATGATGATGGAAGCACTAGATTCGACGAAATAAACCACTGAACGACAAGCATTTACCTTAATCAGGGGTCGAAACGATGCAGCCTGAAGCCGGATCAAGAACTCGTCTAAAAGAAAATGAGAGGCGATGCGCCGAGATTGTATTGATTGTGATTGTTATTATTTACAGGGGTCTCGGATCCTATTTATACCCAAGAATAACATTATCCGTGTGAACCATGGTTTCTATCTAATCTACTATTCAAAATACGACAATATCTCGGGATACAGTCCCACATCACATTACAATAGGAAATCTAAACAAATCCCTAGTTTACAGACACAATTGTCGTTACAGGACTATCCATAGATGGCAATATCTTTAACGCGCAATTTCGGAACCGAATCCAACTCCTTATCTCCATGCTTTTCATCGGGATTGGTCCCACTTCAACCCTGACTCAGAATCGGCTATCGGCTATCCTAGTCCGATTCACTCTCAGCCGACTGGCTCCGTAGCTGATTGAGACTCAGTCGATTCTGTTTCCGTCTCTTCTCGGATCGCACACCTTCTCTGATTTCACTTCAATCTCTCCTTCAAACCCGGAGATTAGGTTACCAAATTTGGTCGTTAACACATGCCCCCAAGTCCGCGATATGAAATGTTGCGAATTTTAGGCGATTCAAATCCCAAGTGCAATCCTAGCGCGACTCTGTTTCAACCGTTACAAAAATTCTTTAAATACCACCCCACGGCCGCCAAACAAGTCACGCCGTCAAACAGATAGCCATCTCAACAGACACCTTCAAGCTCTCCGGCGACTCGTCCAGCCTTCAGGACCCACGACGGTGATTTCCTCTTCCAGTGACCCCTGCTTACGATATGGCTTCCTCCGCCGCCAACGCTGCCGCATCGGCCACCACACCTGCTGAGTTCCCTGAGGTATGCCCTAATCGGCTAAAAACCCTTTCTTTACCGCCTTGATGTATAGATCTGCAATCTAGGGTTTCTGATTTATGAACTTGTTCTGCTTTCCGATTGTAGCATTTGTCCCATCAGATAGTCATCCCCAGTCTCGCTCAGAACAATAGATACTTTCTAGGGTCTATCGGCAATAAGGACCCCACTGAGATAATAATAGCCGAAACTGATATGATGCCCTATAACATGAGGAAACCCTCTTTGAATCACTGGGCTAGAACCTTCAAATCTTGGTCGTCCATGGACAAGTCCTGGCCTGAATGGTACAAAAGGATGCAATAGGCCAAGCAAACCCACTGGGAAGAAGTAGGGATAGCTCAATGTTTAGCCTTGTCAATAGCTGATATGGAGAAAGGTGAACCATTGATGTCGGTCGCGACCTACTTCTGGAATGATACTTTGAATGCTTTCATGTTTCAACAAGGTCCAATGACAATTACCCTAGCCGACGTAGTAATGACTACTGGACTAAACATCTTGTCATCGGCTAACCCTAAAGAACTGACTAGGAAAGGCCAACACCACTTTAAGACCAAGGCCATAGGAGGATGGAGCGGTTACGTGGCCATGAACATGAGGGATGGACCAGTCGGCCCTAGGGAACACGCCGCATTTCTCATGATGTGGCTGGAAAATTTTATGTTCTACGGCTCAAGCTGTGGGCCGACTGCCAATTGGCAAGTTGTAGCCGAGGCCTTGGTAGACAAGAAAAGATCCCTCTGGGCAAGTACATCCTTGGCTACTTACATCAAACCCTCCATCAAGCAGTCGCCAAGATAGCTGCCGACGCCTCTGTCAACACTGGGGGCCCGTGGTGGTTTCTTCAAATCTGGCTAGTATTGATGACCCTGAAAATAACCGGTCGGCCACCTCTGACTGAAGCGCGCTTCCCGTGACTGGAGCCGATTGAAGATGAACCACAAGGTGTCTGAGCTATGGAGAAGCAGCGGCCATGCATGCCGGATCAAAACAATCGGCCGAACTGCTAGCCGAGTGGTTCGTGTCCTTGTATGATGGATTCGCAAAGGACAACCGCTGTTGGTATTTCTACAGGGATCGAACACTCTTCGAGTTGCCCGTCGAATTCAACTTGGAAGAGATCAACTCGGATGACTACCCCAAATGCATAAAATTGTTCACAACTGCCCTTACACCTTGTATTCTGCCGACTGGGATCCATCAGGGCCGATCAGTGGTCAAAAGTTATGAATTCTACTACCCTGTATCGGCTGCCAGGCAACTCGGACTTGGGCAACTGCCCATTGGCTGCTATTACGCCGATAAGATTGAAACAAGGGGAATCGTAGACCAGACCCCAATTATGAGCAAACTGATGGATATAGCCGCTCCCCTTGGCAGCATCGGCACCATGGTGCTTGCCTACAGGAAGAGTGCAGCCTACGACCGTTGGTGGATCGAAATCAAGCACCACATCTTTCACCAATGGTCTTCTCACTACATCACCCTGCTGCTGCCAGATGAAATCCCTTCGGTGAGTCCTAAACTCCAAACTATTCTCCCTTCTTGGATCATCGGCTGATTTAATATGCTAGCACTTGAACTTTGTCCCTCTTGCAGGAAACAGAAATAGAACAGCCGACGGTGAGTAACTCTGGCATTCCAATCGAGTACCGCCTAGGCGTTCTGCCGAATGGATGTGGGCTAGCTCCGTCGGCCATCGGCTGGGACGCGCCCAAGTTGAAGACATTGCTGCACGGGTAGACACGCCAGCCGCTGGCTCGGCAAAAGAAAACTGTCCCAAGCGCGAAACTATCGGCTGCACCTGCAAAGAAGCAAAAGAAAAAGCAGCCGATCGCGCCAGCTGACAGCCTCCCGTCGGTGGATCCCAGCGTCGACCAATTCCTCAAGAGGAGGTTGCAGATGAAGAAATATCAGTGGCTGTTGGAGTAGCGGCCGAATCAAGTGATTCGAGCCATAACTCAATCAGTCCTCCAGCCGACAGCCCGCCAGTTCCAAGTCCTCCCGCGAAGAAACAGTCGGTAAGTCCTCGTCTTGCTAGATTCGGCTTCAGCATAATACCACTTTGTACTTAACGAATGTATTTTATTTAGGTCAAGAAGTTGGATCGCCGTCCTTCGTGTCGCGCTCCACCAGTAACCATTTCTTTCGGCTTGTATTTTAGCTTACCAATTCTAGCCGATTTAACAACTGACACTTGTCTTTTCTTTTGCAACCTCCTCCATCTCCGTCGGCTGCCCCCCAGGTGTCAAGCGAGCACACGACATCGGCTGTGGGTGGCCAAGAAGCTGAGGACGTCACAAAGTCGGTCGATGAGCAGGTTGGTGCAGCAACTCCGGCTGGCGATCCCATTGAAGAAGACACCACTCCCGTCGACCCGGCCGAAGCTGAAGAAGAGGCCGATCCGATGCCTACAGCAAGAGTAAGCTCACCCCCATCTTTCTCCTTGCCATACCTTGAACAATCGGTCGTTCCAATCATAGCTTAACCATGTTGTTTCCTTTGCAGCCTCTAGCCGACTTGCTCTCCTTTGACATCAAAGAGTTTCTCGGTGACGAAGAAGGAGAAGCAACTAGCCCAGACAAAGCCCCAGCCGACGAGCTAAAGGAAAAACTGCAAGACATACGCCGTCGGCTGGACATCAACACATACAAGCTGATGGAAGAATGTGGGTCGGCCAAGTGTCAGTTCTTCAAAATCGAAAGCCAACTCCCTGAGGATCTTGTTGCTACGGTATCGGCCGCTATTTGCATTGATCAGCATCGGCCAAGGCTTGGGCATGCAATGCAACGTACAATCGAAAGACTTGCCCAAGCCGATGTGAACGCCAAGATCAAAGATGCTGTGAAGAGCGTGGAGGCCGAGAAGGCGAAGCCGAATGAGCGAAGGCTGGCCCAACCACTTCTCAAGCCTGGATTGCCGCCTAAGGGCCAAGGAAGCCGACTTGATGAAGCATGAAAGAATGCCACGTCGAAATTGTTGCGAAGAAAAAGTGTTGGCCGATTTGCCCAAAGCCACGAGGATCGACAGGCAAATTGACGGCCACCATTAAGCACCTGAAAGAACTTCACAAATTGGCCAAGGTGGTCCCTGGCTCTGACGCTGAAGATCAAGCGGTGGTCAACGAAGTGAAGGCGATCCAAGATGCAGCCATCTCAGCCATAGATGCATTCTTGTCCCTGTAACTTAGTCTTGAACTCTGTACGCTTGATGTAATCGGCCTGAACTGGCTTTATTATGTAACCAACTTGTACATTGGCTTTACTTAATGTCCTTGATTGCCGACAATTCTAAAGGCTACGAAATGCGTTGAAAACCTGAAAAATTTCCTCTTGATATCTGCCTTCTTGATTGATGTATGTATATGCCCCCTAATTTTGTTGATGTTTGCGATGTCGACAAAATTAATAACTTGACACAATCCTGCTTCTTGTATCGTCGTCGTCGGCTGAACCTAGCCGATTGTAGAAAACTAGGGGAAAAACATAGTGTAACAATGGCCTAAAGGCGATGCTTGCACAAATCAAGACATCGGCTAACACAAATCGGCAGCAATCGGAGCTGAATCATGAACTGATCCAAACACTTGGGTAGTATTTTTTCAAATATTTGCCATTTAGAGCCCTTCCAAATACCTCTCCATCCAATCCTTCTAACATATAAGCCCCTTTGGAGACGCATTTGTGGATCTTTAAAGGTCCTTCCCAATTTGGAGACCACTTGCCGAATTTATTATCTCTTGATCCAATCAGCAGTATCAACTTCCAAACGAGTTCACCCTCTTCGAAAGATGTAGGCACAACCTTCTTGTTATAGTGGCGGGCTACTCGTTCCTTATCTCTTGTTACTATTTCCAAGACCCTCATCCTTGACAAAACTAGGTCTTCTGATTCATCTACCATCAAGTTGTAATAATCATCGGCTGTGAGTTGGTCTTGTAATTGAATCTATCTTGAGCCAATGATGTTTTCCCATGGTAGGATTGCTTCGTGCCCATAGACCAATTTGTATGGAGGGACTTGGATAGATCCATGGCATGCCATCCGATAGGCCCACAGTGATTCGGCTAATCGGCTGTGCCATTGTTTGGGGTACTCAAAAATCTTCCTCTTTATCAGCTTGATCAAACTCTTATTCGGCTAATCGGCTGTGCCATTGTTTGGGGTACTCAAAAATCTTCCTCTTTATCAGCTTGATCAAACTCTTATTTGAAGCTTCTGCTTGCCCGTTGGCTTGTGCGTAGTATAGCGAAGAATTAAGTAACTTGATCCCCATACCATCGGCAAACTGAACAAACTCGTCCGATTTGAAGATAGATCTCTGATCTGTTGTTATTGTTTTTGGGACGCCAAATCGGTAGATGATATGCTCTTTAACAAACTCGATTGTGTCCCTAGAATCAACCTTTTTCAAAGGAATTGCCTCCACCCATTTTCTAAAATAATCTATTGCCACCAGAATGAATTTATGTCCTTCGCTTGAGGGTGGATTAATCTGGTTGATGCCCCATCCTCTGAACGGCCAAGGCTTTATGATTGGGTTCATAGCTGATGTTGGTGCTCTTTGTATGGCTTCAAATTTCTAACAATCCTGGCAACCTTTGTAATACTAGAAACAGTCCTCCAGCATCGTCGGTCAAAAATACCCTGCTCTCCGAGTCAACCACTTCATCTTGTGAGCCGATTGATGCGTGCCGCATATCCCTTCATGCACTTCTCCGATAGCCACCTTGGCTTGATCGGCACCAAGACACTTGAGCAGCACACCATCAATCGTCCGATAGTAGAGATCTTCATCGAGCAAAACATATCTTAAAGCCTTGTATCGCAATTTCCTTGAAGCCGATTGAGAAGGGTTCTGTAAATAGCTGTAGACATCAAACCTCCAATCGTCGGCTGTCATGGCAGCAACTTCTATCTCAACTTCTCTTATCATCAGCCTGTAGCCTAATGCCCCTTGAGCTAAATCATTGGCTTTTGTATTCTGCTCTCTAGGGATATGTTTCAGTGTAACTAGCCGAAAGCTGTCCATCAATTCTCGGCATTGTTGATAGTAGACCACCAGCGCATCGTTCCTGCATTCATACTCTCCTGACAACTGGCTGATGACCAAAAGTGAATCTCCCATTATTTTGATGGCGTCGGCTTTGACTTCTTTGAGAAGATGCAATCCCTTGAGCACTGCTTCGTATTCGGCTTGATTGTTTGTGGCATGGGGATTGATTGAGAAGGCAAATTCAAAACTTGCCCCCCTTGGTGAAATAATTACTAAGCCGATACCACATCCGCTTGTGCATACCAAGCCATCAAACGTTAATGTCCAAGGCATGATCTCTACTGAGCCGATTGAGTCATCTCTGTGTTCCGCGATAAAATCAGCTATGGCTTCTCCTTTAACTGCCCTGGGTGCCTGATACCTCAAATCGAACTCTGTCAAAGCAAAAATCCACTTTCCAATATGTCCCTTTAACACTGGAGCCGACAGCATGTATTTGACTACGTCGGCTTTACATACTATCGTGCACTCATTAGATAGTAGATAATGCCTCAACTTTGTACATGAAAAATATAGGCACAAACACAACTTTTCCATGGGTGAATACCTTGTTTCTGCGTCCAATAGCCTTCGGCTGAGATAAAAGATAGCCTTTTCCTTGCCTTCAACCTCTTGGATCAGGACTGAGCCGATTGACTTATCATCAGCTGATAGGTACAGCTTGAACGGTATCCCTTTTGTGAAGACATTAGAACTGGAGGTGAGCTTAAGTAATCCTTAATGTTGTCCAATGCCTTCTGTTGCTCTGCCTCCCATGTGAATGCTTGGTCGGCCTTCAACCGAAGCAGTGGTGTGAACGGCTCCATCTTTTCTGAGAGATTGGCGATAAACTGCCTGATGAAGTTGATTTTGCCGATCAACGATTGTAGTTGCTTCTTGTCCTTCGGAGGCTGTATTGTCTTGATAGCATTGATACTTCTTGGTGTAACCTTGATGCCTCTTTCATGAACAAGAAACCCAAAAACTGCCTGGCCGACACGCCGAACGCGCACTTCAATGGATTCATCTTGAGGCCATATTTTCTAGTCCGCTCCAAAACCTGTCTAAGATCGGCTATGTGATTCTCCATCTCCCTAGATTTGACAACAACATCATCAATATAGATCTCTACCATGGAGCCAATCATGTCATGGAAAATATAATTCATGGCCCATTGATACGTTGCTCAAGCGTTCTTCAACCCGAATGTCATGACGACCCACTCGAACAAGCCGATTGCTCCTGGGCCTCTGAAAGCAGTCTTGTGGATATCTTCTTCGGCCATAAAAATTTTATTGTAACCTGCATTACCATCCATAAAACTGATAATCTTGTGGCCTGAAGTAGCATCCACGAGTAAGTCGTCTATAGGCATTGGCTATTCGTCCTTAGGGGTAGCTTTGTTTAGATCTCTGAAATCAATGCACACCCTAAGTTTACCGTTCTTTTTCATTACTGGAACAATATTTGAGACCCACTCGGCATATCTGCAAGGCCAAATGAATCCAGCGTCATAAAGCTGAGTGATTTCGGCTTTGATTGCATCGTACATATCGGCTTTAAACTTCTTGGGAGGCTGTTTGAACGGTCGATAGTTCGGCTTGATGGGCAGCTGATGTACACCAATTGATGGGCTAAGACTGGGCATCTCGAAATATTTCCAAGCAAAACAATCTTTATATTCTTTTAACAAATCAATAAGATGGGATCTACAACGAGAAGACAAATTCTTGCTAATATATGTCGGCCTAGGCCTGTCTCCAGAGCCAATGTCTATTTCCTCTAGCTCGAAGGCCGACATAAAACCTTGCCTAAGCTTGCCATCGTCGTCGTCCGCGGTGTCCTTGTCGTAGATGCTCGAGCCCTCCACGACGCCTTCAAAGCAGCAGTTGCGGCTCCTCATCTTCGATTGGCTGTATGGCAGAATCGGACACTTTAAGAAAATCGGCTTGCCAGATTTTTCCGGACAAACAATCGATGCCATAGATTTCCCATAATGGAAAATCGGCATTAGTGACGCTTACTGACCTGTCGGCTGGTACAATTTTGATCTTGTCGTTGTCCCATTGAATCAGACTTTGGTGCATGGTAGAAGGGATGCAGCAATTTGCATGGATCCAGTCCCTCCCAAGCAGCAGGCTGTAAGACCCCTTCCCGTCGATGACAAAGAAGGTTGTGGGCATGGTTTTGCTACCGACGATCAGCTCTACGTTGAGTACACCCTTGGCCTCTGATGGATTGCCGCCAAAGTCTTTAAGTATCATATTTGTTTTGATCAAGTCTTCGGCTCCCTTGCCCAATTTTCTGAAAGTTGCATAGGGCATCAAATTTACCGCAGCCCCTCCATCGACCAGCATCTTGGACATCGGCTTGCCATTGACAAATCCCTTCACGTAAAGTGGTTTGAGATATCAATTTTCAGTTCCCTCTGGTTTGTCAAAGATGGCTTGATCTGGGGATAAGGCTAGCTTGGCCAGGGTATCCTCAATGCTATCTGCATCGGCCTCAGTGACGCTGAATTCAGCTGGCAATATGAAAACCATATCGACCGATGCAATAGCTTTTCCTTTACCTTTGGCTGCCCTCCTGGCTTGATCGGCTGTGCTTTCTTCGGCTCGGCTTTCCTCGGCTGGTGCGGCTTCCTTCTTGGGCCTCCACAACTTCTTACCCAGCTAACGATGCTGATCCCGAATCATCTGCCAAACTTCTTCTTCCTATCCCTCGCGTTTCAACCTCTGGATTCTTCTCTTCTGAGTTTTAGTGAACAGGTCAGAAGGGCACCACTGGGGGTTAGCCGATTGATCATCATCGGGCCCTTCTTCGTCGTAGTATTCGTCATTCTCATCTTTCTCGAAGAAGTCTTGATGAATCAGTCCAAGCCTATCATGAACGGACTGCCGCCTCTGGTTCAGTTGTACGGCCCTAGGGACGAATCGAGTTGGGCTTCGAATCGGTGGGTCTCTATATTCGTCCTCGCGGTACTCACTACAGGCCGGGCAGTTTTCGATTGTCGGCAGCCTCATCCCTGATTCCCAACATAATCGGAAAAACTTGCATTGCTAGTGCGGATCACAGTCGCTGTGATGCCTAATGTAGTGGAAGCCTGTAACCTCGGGCTCCCTCACATAAGGCCTGTTGCCCCGAGCCTCTTCCTCCCACCAAAACCGTTGTTGAAAGCGGTGTTGGCTGTCCATGCGGATCGGTCGTTGATCAGCCGATCGACTAGCGGGACGCACCATGTTGATTGGCGCGGCTTGGTCTCCAGTCGGCTTCTTCTCTACCTTGACCCCTTTGAGAGTTCCGGCTAAGCTATTCGTCATTCTGTTCTGCCGATCAGCTCGCCTGGGGCCGGCTTGAACCATGTTGACCAGGAAAGGATTTTCGTCTACCTTCATCGGTCGAGGTGAATCAGCGAATTTGAGTTTCCCCGCCTCGATCGCCGACTGGATCTGCTGCCTAAAAACTTTACAATCATTAGTGGCATGGGAGGTGGAGTTGTGCCACTTACAGTACTTTTTCCTCTTTAGTTCGTCGGCCAATGGGATCACATGATTCTCGGGGCAGTTAGATTTGCTTCTCCTTTAGCAATAAATCAAAGATCCTATCGGCCTTGGTGATATCAAAATCGTATTTCTCTTCCTTGGCCATTTTCAGTAGCCATTGGCAGACGATGGCCTTTTTGTTCTTGGCCCATTCGGCTGCCGCGACCTCTGCGTCATCGTCGCTGGAATCGGAGGCTGATTCGATGATGACTTGAGCTACTTTCTTGACGACCTTTCTTGATTCCTGAAATCTCTGTTCATGGGTCATCACCTTCTGCGCGAGATGCACCAAACTATCGAAGTCCTAAGCCGAAAAACGCTCATGGATCAGAGCGATTAGCCCGTGGAAGGCCAAATCGGCTAGCTGGGCATCCAACAGCACTAGGCTGTAGCATCGGTTCCTCATCTCTCTGAATCTTCGAATATAGTCTTGAATCGATTCGTCATGTTTCTGCCTAATGTTGGTCAGGTCCGACAATTTCATCTCATGATTGCCGGTGTAAAAGTAGCTGTGAAACTGTTTCTTGAGATCGGCCTAGCTCTGAATAGAGTTGTAGGGCAACAAAAAAAACCATGTGAAGGCCGATCCCGAAAGTGAGAGAGGGAACAAACGAACTCTTAAGGCGTCTGTAGCCGATGCCTCGCCGGACTGCGCTAGGAATCGGCTGACATGCTCATATGTCGAAACAATGTCCTGCCTGAGAATTTGGAGAAGTCCGGGACCTTGTACCGGTTGGGCAGTGGAACCCATTCAAAGGATTCTGGATAGGGGTACCGATACATGTTCCCAGAGTCTTTCGGCCTGAGGCCGAATTGATTGCACATGACATCGGCAATCAAATCGGCCCAAGTTCTATTGTCTTGAACCTGCTGTATCGGCTCATATTGTTCATATTGCATGGGTGTCTGCCGATACTGAGGCGGTGGTGTTTGAGGGCGGTAACGCTGGTCGTGATAACCTCCTTGGTACTAGTACTGGAGTGGGTTGCCAGTAGGAGGCAACCGATTTGCCGGCGGTGGCGTCTGCGGATCCAGAAAAAGCTGTCGGTCACCAGCATTGTACTGTCCTCCCTGGCCGATATGTGCAATCGGCTCCTGTTGCCGATCGTTGTTGAACATGCCGGCCAGCTGATCTTGGGGAAGGGGTTGCTACCGGTTGAGCATAGTGATCGGCTTTCTCGAGGCCGATCCAGAAGGATTGGGTTGACTGGGGACTCCTCGACGGCCCTGGCTGCACTGGTGGTGGGATGGGTCGATTCTGGGTGACCAAAGTCCTGTAGCCGGGAAACTGGCCATCTGCAAAGTAGGTTGGCCCCCTCTGTAGCTGATCGGCAATCTTTGAATCAACCACAGTGACAATCATGTTGTTCAAGGTGTTGACCGAAATGCCGCTCTGATTGACGAGTGCATGATGCACAACCGAATCGATTCGATCCTGTAAAGTATGCAGTTCCGAATCGTTTTGCTCCTGTTTCGGCTCCTCCATCTTGTGTTTGCCTTTCGTATCGCTTGAGGGGGATGCCTTGAAATCGTCCATGCTGAATTTGTATTTCTGAAGGATGGACCCAGATCGAGTCTGGGCGAACGATCGCAGGTAATTGGCCTGCAGTTCTTCTACCATTTTCTTGTAGTCGGTCTGGTGTTCAGACGACAGTTGTTCCATCGTGACTGGAGTCATGTTCTCTTCAGTGATCTCTGAGTTCTTGATGTTAACCATCACGTCCGATGCTTGGTGATCTGCTGATGGTCCCACCAGGCGTGCCAAGAAGCGTATTGATGAGAAAAATCTCTCACGCGCTGGCCTGGGAGATCTACTTAACTCCAGTGCATGTCCCTTTCTCGGATGTCTGATGTAAATAGGCGTGCTAGTTGGTTTGATCTGTCAACCAACAAGAAACAAACAGATATGCGTTAAGGTTAGGGTTAGATCCTACAGGATCGGCTAAGGAAACAAATTTACATATATTTGCTATCCCAAAACATATTTAAACTAAGTGATTGGGATAGATCGGCTACACCAAGACATTATAAATCACTTAATCCAAATATACACTAGGATAATAAATATATGCATTCATGGCCTAGCCGACACTATAGACCTAATTGTGGATCGGCTAGTACTCCGATACTTCTTATGAAAAGATATTAATCTAACCTAAATGAGTTAAGCTTAGACCAATCGGCTGTCGGCTAGTGCTAACAGATTGATACCAATTTAAAGCATTTAACTAGATTAAAATCTTAATATAAGAGGCAGCTCTAATAAATCTAATAGCAAATAATACTAAAAGAAATATTAAAACAGGTAAGGCCGACTGAAACCCCGTCACTGTCTCTACAAGTTTATATCTAGCTAAATAGATCATAATACTTGTAAAAGCGACGTAATAGATCATGGATGATGCAGCATTAAGTACAAAAAGATAGCATTGGATCTATATGGACCGATGTAAACCCCTCAAGATGGTGGATACAACATATAATCCAGACCAACATCTAGATCTAGCTCTATCGGCTGCTGCTTCCTGGGAAGAACAAGCCGATGGAAAGATAGATCTAGGCATTGTTCTAGATTATATGCCGTATATGATAACTTGCGCAGTCTAAAGCATCAAACCTAGAGTATCATGATGATGGAAGCACTAGATTCGACGAAATAAACCACTGAACGACCAGCATTTACCTTAATCAGGGGTCGAAACGATGCAGCCCGAAGCCGGATCAAGAACTCATCTAAAAGAAAATGAGAGGCGATGCGCTGAGATTGTATTGATTGTGATTGTTATTATTTACAGGGGTCTTGGGTCCTATTTATACCCAAGAATAACATTATCCGTGTGAACCACGGTTTCTATCTAATCTACTATTCAAAATACGACAATATCTCGGGATACAGACCAACATCGCATTACAATAAGAAATCTAAACAAATCCCTAGTTTATCGACACAATTGCCATTACAGGACTCTATCCATAAATGGTAATATCTTTAACGCGCAATTTGGGAACCGAATCCAACTCCTTATCTCCACGCTTTCCATCAGGATTGGTCCCACTTCAACCCTGACTCAGAATCGGCTATCTTAGTCCGATTCACTCTCAGCCGACTGGCTCCGTAGCCGATTCGGACTCAGCCGATTCTGTTTCTGTCTCTTCTCGGATCGCACACCTTCTCTGATTCCGCTTTAATCTCTGCTTCAAACCCGGGGATTAGGTTACCAAATTTGGTCGTTAACACATTCAGAGCCCTTCCAAATACTTCTCCATCGAGTCCTTTCTGCATGTAAGCTCCCTTGGAAACACATTTGTGGATCTTAAACGGCCCTTCCCAGTTAGGTGACCACTTGGTGAATTTATTATCTCTTGTACCAATCGGCAATATTAACTTCCAAACTAGCTCACCTTCTGAAAATGATTTCGGCACAATTTTCTTGTTATAATGACGAGCAACCCTCTCTTTATTCCCGGTCACTTTTTCCAAAGCACGCATCCTGGATAAAACCAAGTCTTCCGATTCATCCACTATTAGATTGTGATAATCATCGGTTGTTAACTCATCTTGCAAGTGAATCCTTCTTGAGCCAATGACACTTTCCCATGGCAGTACAGCTTCATGCCCATATACCAATTTGTAATAAGGCACTTGGATTGCTCCATGACAAGCCATCCGATAGGACCCCAGTTCTTTGGCCAATCGGCTATGCCACTGCTTTGGATATTCAGAGATCTTCCTCTTTATCAGTTTGATCAAACTTTTGTTGGATGTCTCTGCCTGTCCATTAGCCTGTGCATAATACGATGAAGAATTCAACAATTTAATCCCCATGCTCTCTGCAAATTGGACAAACTCATCCGAGACAAAGATAGACCCCTAATCGGTTGTAATCGTTTGATGGACACCAAATCGGTAAATGATGTGTTCTTTGACAAACTCGATTGCATCCCAGAATCAACGTTCTTCAAGGGAATTGCCTCCACCCACTTTGTAAAATAATCGGTTGCCACCAATATGAACTTGTGCCCTTTACTCGAGGGTGGATTAATCTGGCCGATCATATCAATTCCCCATCCTCTCAACGGCTAAGGCTTGATAATATGGTTCATAGTCGACACTGGTGCTCTCTGAATTGCTCCAAATCTTTGACAATCTTGACAACCCTTGTAATATTTGAAACAATCTTCCAGCATTGTCGGCCAAAAATATCCTGCTCTCGGAAGTAACCATTTAATCTTGTGAGCCGATTGATGAGTACCACATATGCCTTTGTGCACTTCTACCATTACAATTCTGGCTTGATCAGTACTTAAACATTTAAGTAGAACTCCATAAATCGTCCGATAATAGAGATCATCATCGAGCAACACATATCTCAAAGCCTTGTAACGCAATTTTCTTGAAGCCGATTGTGGAGATTATGGCAATCGGGTATCTACATGGCAAGCTTATCCGACTGGAGGTAGGGATAGATTGTGCCTGCTATATCTGTAAGCCAAACTTGACTTGGGTGTTACGATTGCCGATAGAGATAAGGCAATCGGCCTATAAGTCACGGTTTGGTAAGATTGAGGAAACCAACTTAGAAAAAGATAGGGTTTCCGATCTGTAAGCCCTCCTCCCGAGACTATATAAGGGGGGTAGGGGGCGTCCCTTGAGGGATATGAGATCAGAGATCTTAGACTAGATCAGATTCTAGATCAACTTTTAGCCTTCAGCTTTAGATTGTGAGATCAATAAAGACACTCGGCGGATCGAATCCACCGAAACAGGAGTAGGGTATTACCTCACGAGAGGGCCTGAACCTGTCTAAACCTTCTTCTTCTTCTAACCCATTGTGCTTGGCGATCTCGACTGCGACCCCAGAAATCATATTGCCGAAACCAAGTTTCGACAGTTGGCGCGCCAGGTAGGGGGCCGCACGTCGAGACTTCTTCAACAACCTCGCCAACAAGCGTGATGGGATCTCCTTCAAGACTCGGCGACTTCGCCGCCAACTTCGTCGACGACTCCTCCTTCGACTCGGATTCAAACCAGTCGGAAGGAAAGACCCACTCGGCGCCATTCGGGCTCCCCAACAGCGCCGAGATCTTCGACGACATCTTGAAGACCAAGATGCGATCTACTTTCTCCGACAACGGACTTCACTCGACACCATTCGGATTACCGAATACCGTCGAGATCTGCACCAATCTTCTCGCCTCCCCGATGGAAGCGATCTATTCAGATGAAGACCTCTCAGTGCCGTTTGGGTTACCAAATGTCGCCGAGATTTTCAGCAAACTTCTCTCCCCCGAGTCGGCGGCGACCCACTCGGAGGAGCCCACACCCCCAAGCTCTGACTCGGACTGGAACGATCCAGATCCGGGTTACCCAGGATCAAGGGAGGTCGCCGTCATCCTCCCGTCACTCGGCTCCTGCTCATCTTCGGAGCTCAACGGATACCTCAGCTCCGCCGGCTTTGACAACCTCTACGGCATCCCTTCTGACGAAGCCGACAATTCCGACTGTCGCATGGATTACGAGCCGAAGTGCTTCGACGTCCTCATGGCCGAGCCGGACGAGTCCGACTCAGCCATGGCTAGAAGGCTTGCTGAAGAAGAGCGAGCCAGGGTGGAGCTCGAGCGCAAGACGGCCGAAGAGGATAAACAATGCAAGGACGAGGCTGACAAAAGGAAGCAGGACCTACGTGCAGCCGGACGATCTGCCCAGGAGGCCATCCTCCAAACACGGGTCCGCAACACCAACATCTTCCAAACGCCACAGCAAAACGCTGTTGCCGCGCTCACCCTCTTGGACACCGTCATAGAGACAGCTCCTGCCAACGTGACTCCTATACTCGACAAGATCAAAACCATCGTCGCCGCCATGGCGAACGGCCATCCCACCACTTCTGCGCGAAGACCGATCGAATCGTGGCCGAAACGCCAGACAAGAGCCGGCTCCCACCTCTAAGGTCAGGAGACTATAAGAGGCCCGAGCCGGATCGGTCGACAACCAGGCCAAGAGGCCCACCTCGCGAGTCCACGCTGAAGTACCAGGGAGCGGACGGCCGACTCCGCGACAAACGACACGGACGTCCACCCGTCCACCACCGAGCCCGCCGCATGGTTCCACTATCCAACCAGCCAACCGAAGACCCCGCCGAGTGATCTGCGGGAGGTCCTCGATCGCCGCTACCAGGAGCGCGACCGACGCACTCGGGAAGATCGGAGGGGATCACCCGATAGCGGCAACGACGGAGTACCACCTTCACGGGAACTCCGCCGAGTGCACTCGGCCGAGTGGCTTTAAGCCTACAGGATTGAAAGGTACGATGGCAAGACCGACCCGAATCTTGGCTAACCGTATACACCCTTGCCATCCGAGCTACAGGTTGCGACAACAAAGCCATGGCCAATTACCTGCCCGTGGCCCTCGCAAACTCAGCCAGAAATTGGCTCACGAGCCTGCCAAGAGGCTCAATCGGCTCGTGGAGCGAGCTGAGGGATCACTTCATCGCCAACTTCCAAGGTACCTTCGAGAGGCCCGCACACACTTTGACCTTTACAACGTCATCCGAAGCGGACGAGCCCCGAAAGATTATATTCGTCGTTTCTCCGAGAAACGCAACAAGATCCCGAATATCACCGATGACATCATCATCGCCGCCTTCCGAAGGGAGTCCGTGACGAGCTGCTCATCGGGAAGTTCGGGCGCAAACCACCAAAGACGGTGAAGCAAATGTTCGAGACGGCGAACTCATACGCCAAATCCAATGACGCCATCAAGGCCGCCCGTCAAGACCGGCTCGATAGAAGGGAGGACAAGCAAGCGGGAGGAAGCCGTAATCCTAAGAAGGATGGCGGCAACAACGGCAACCAAGGCCGAAAGATCGCAAGCGACGATCTGAAGACCTAGTGGCCGCAACCTCCAACACTCAACGCCGTCCCGAGTCGCCGCCTACGACGCCATCATGAACGCCAGGCACCCACCATCCGAATCATAAGCACGCGGCGAAGGATCGTTTCTCTACAAGCCGCCGCAGCGATCGCGCGCAGCCTTAACAAGAAGCCAGCGACGAGGCTGCCCATCTGCGCCAAAAAGAACAACGCGGTTGAAAATGCCGAACCTTTCCAAGACCCGGTGGGGAGCTCAACCACATCTTCGGAGGGCCGCTAGCCTATGAGTCCAAGAGGAAACAGAAGCCGATCGACCGAGAGGTCAATGCGGCTCAACCCGAAGTCCCTCGCATCTGCGATGGTCGGAAGTGGCCATCACCTTTGACCGCTCGGATCATCCTAACCGAGTGGTTCACCCGGGCGCTATCCACTCGCCCCGGACCCCTTGGTCCGCAACATCGCTTAAGCGCGTCCTCATCGATGGGGCAGCGCCCTCAACATCCCGTTCGCCAAGACCATGGATGAGATGCGATCCCAAGGGCCGAACTAAAAGCAAGCTCAGCCCCCTTCCACGGAGTCATCCTGGGCTATCTTCTACACCACTCGGGCATATCTCCCTCCCAGTCACCTTCGGAGCCCGAGAGAACTTCCGAACGGAGAACGTCACCTTTGAGGTGGCCGACTTGAACAAAGATATCACGCCATCATCGGAAGGCTGCGCTTGCCAAGTTCATGGCAATCCCCCACTACACCTACCTCTGCTTGAAGATGCCGGGTCCCAACGGCGTCATCACTCTTCGCAGCGACGTGAAGCAAGCCTTCACCTGCGACAAGGAGAGCTGCGACATGGCCCAATCTCGCAAGAGATTACGTGGCCAACAAGAAGTCCGATTGGCTACATCAACTTCGGCAGAGGGCGAAGTCCCCGCAAAGAAGATAGCCAAATCAGGATCCGACGACGCCAAGACCAAGAAGATCTCCCTTGATCCGTCGGATCCCTTGAAAACTGCTGTAATCGGCGCTGACCTAGATCCCAAATAGGAAAGCGCGCTCGTCACCTTCCTACAAAATAATAAAGATGTTTTTGCTTGGAAACCATCCGATATGCCTGGAATTCCTAGGGAGGTGATCGAGCACTCTTTGAACGTCAAAGATGACGCCAAACCGATAAAACAACGATTACGCAGATTCGCACAGGATCGAAAAGACGCTATCAAAGAAGAACTCGCAAAGCTCTTGGCTGCCGGCTTCATTAAAGAAGTCCTCCATCCCGACTGGTTAGCCAACCCAGTCCTGGTCCGCAAGAAGACGGGGCAATGGCGCATGTGCGTTGACTATACCGACCTCAACAAAGCCTGCCCCAAAGATCCGTTCGGGCTGCCTCGCATCGACCAAGTCGTCGACTCTGATGGCCGCCAACTCCCGAGCTTCCTGGATGCTCGGGCTATCATCGATCGCTTAAAAGAATCCGACGCTGAAGACATCGTTCATCACGCCGTTCGGGGCCTCTTGCTACATCACCATGCCTTTTGGCTCGAAGAACGCCGGAGCCACATACCAACGCATGATCCAAAGATGTTTCCAGACGCAGATCGGCAAGAACGTTGAAGCTTATGTCGACGATGTTGTCATCAAGACCAAGCAGAAAGAAGACCTGATCGCCGACTTAGAAGAAACCTTTGCAAACATCCGGGCCTTCAGAATGAAGTTAAACCCGGAGAAGTGCACCTTCGGTGTTCCATCGTGCAAACCGCTCGGCTTCATGGTGTCACATTGCGGCATTGAAGCAAATCCGAGAAGGTCAACGCCATCTTAAACATGAAACCCCGAGTAACCGTAAAGACGTCCGTAAGCTCACGGCCGCATGGCGGCACTAAGCCGTTTCATATCCCGACTCGGCGAACGAGGCATGCCCTTCTTCAGACTGCTAAAGAGGACAGATGACTTCCAGTGGACCTCGGAAGCCAACCAAGCCTTTGAAGATTTCAAAGAATTCCTTACGACGCCGCCCGTCCTGGCCTCGCCTCCAACCCCAGAACCTCTCGCGTCAGTTTAGCCACTCACCAAGTGGTTAGTACGGTCCTTGTGGTCGAACGCGAAGAAGAAGGACGGGCTCGAAGATTCAAAGGCCAATCTACTTTGTTAGCGAAGTATTGGCAGGAGCCAAAATTCGCTACCCTCAGGTACAAAAATTGCTCTATGGTGTTCTAATAACCGCGAGGAAATTGGTACACTATTTTCAGGGTCACTCGGTCACCGTCGTCACCTCTTTCCCACTCGGCGACGTCATCCACAACCGCGAGGCAACCGGACGCATCGCCAAGTGGGCCCTAGAACTGATGCCGCTGGACTTGACTTTTAAGGCAAGGACGTCCATAAAGTCACAAGCTTTAGCGGACTTCCTGGACGAGTGGACTGAACAGCAAGAAAACGTGCCTCGGGAAGACCTCCAACACTGGACCATGCACTTCGACGGATCCAAGAGGATCACCGGCTTAGGAGCAGGAGTTGTGCTGATCTCCCCGAATGGGGAAAGGCTAAGATATGTCCTTCACCTCCACTTCTCCGCCTCACACAACGTTGCCGAGTACGAAGCTCTTCTACATGGATCGCGCCTTGCGCCACTCGGGATACGTCGGCTCATTGTGAAAGACGACTCTCCCAGGTCGTCAATCAAGTGATGAAAGACTCGGTCCCGCCTAAACGACACTATGGAGGCCTACCGGCAAGAGGTCCGCAAGCTTGAGGACAAGTTTGACGGACTCGAACTCTCACATGTCCCGAGACATAACAACGAAGCCGCCGATGAGCCGCACGGTTCGGATCAAGCGCGAAGCTGCCCGACGACGTCTTTGTCGAACATCTCTACGAACCAACCATCACGGCAAAGACAACTCCCAACGAGCAAACCACGAACGAAGTCGCCATGATCGATACCGACCGGAGGACGCCGCTCATCGATTCTTAACCCAAGAAGAGCCGGATGACCGGGATAAAGCGAACGCGTCCGGCGTCGTTGCCAAGCATATGTCATGGTTGACTCCGATCTATACAAGAGAAGCCCCTCCGGAATTCTAATGAGGTGCATCACACCCGAAGAAGGGAAACAGCTACTCCAAGACATCCACTCGGCATATGCGAAAGCCACGCGGCGGACGCACTCTAGTCGGCAAAGCTTACAGCAAGGTTTCTTCTGGCTTACCGCGGTCTTCGATGCGGATAAAGTTGTACGAACCTGCGAAGGCTGCCAGTTTTTCGCCCGACAAAGCCATGTCCCGGCCCAGGAGCTTCAAACAATCCCACTTTCCCGGCCGTTCGTGGTATGGGGCCGGACATGGTTGGCCCTTTCAAAAAGCTCCGGGAGGATTCACACACCTCTTCGTCGCAATCGACAAGTTCTCCAAGTGGATTGAGGCCAAACCGGTTGCCACAATTACTGCTGACAAAGCACGAGACTTTTTCCTCAACAGCGTGCACCGCTTCGGCATCCCAAACAGAATCATAACTGACAATGGGACTCAATTCACAGGAGGCATCTTCAAGGAATTCTGCGAAGACTTCGGAATCAAGATCTGCTACGCATCAGTAGCTCACCCCAAAAGCAACGGACAAGTCGAGCGAGCCAACGGCATGGTCCTCCAACGCATCAAGGCCCGCGTTTTCGATCGCCTAAACCCTTACGCTGGCAAGTGGGTCCAAGAACTTCCCTCGGTTTTATGGTCGCTACGAACCACACCCAGTCGGGCTACCGGCCAAACTCCTTTCTTTTTGGTCTATGGCGCAGAAGCCATGTTGCCAAACGAGATGGAGTATGAGTCCCTCCGGGTCCGCAGCTTCAACGATGAACGCTACGACCCCGACCGAGTGGATGACCTCACCCGATTGGAAGAGGCCCGTGAGGCAGCCCTCATCCAGTCGGCCAAATACCTTCAAGGGCTCAGAAGATACCATAGTCGCAACGTGCGAGCACGAGCTTTCATTGTTGGCGACCTGGTCCTGCGCAATATCCAGACCACCAAAGATCGACACAAGTTATCTCCCTTATGGGAAGGACCGTACATAATCGCGAAGTGACTCGGCCGCATACCGCTAAAGCGCGAAGACAGTCTATGGTGGAGAACTCTGGAACATCGAGCATCTTCGACGATTTTATGCCTAATTTGGCTAAGGCCTCATGCTTTCCTTGACTCGCCAACCTCAAGCAAGATGACTTCTTGAGTTAGCAGTGGGGGCTGTACACATGTCAATAAAGCTCAAGTTTTCCTCATCAACTTTTGTGCATAATTTGGTTTATCATTGTTTAATGTCCTTCGATTCGAGCTCAGTGTCTAAGGACTGAGAGTTTTCCGATGACCTAATCTAGCCTAGGCTTGATGACAAATGACGAAAACTACTTAAGAAATTTCACGCAAAAGCTCGAATCAAGGCATTAACATAAATAAACTAAAAATATCACAAGTCCTACATCGAATGTTACGGATATGCGACATTTACAAGACAAAGTCGAAAGACAAATCAAATCTTGAAATTGTTCACTACATCAAGGGATATTTTCTTCGCCGCCTCCTGCGCCTCACTTAGCATGTCCAAGGCCTGCTCGTCCGTCGTTCCGTCAGCAAAGCCTTCCCCGACCGAATGGATATCCACTCGGGGGTAAAGGGACTTGGTCTATGCAAGAGCCAGACCAGCCCCCATGCTGGCTGCTTCGGTGATGTTGGCCAGGTATCGGTCGGGAGCCCGCAGCTTATCGAATATTTCGATCGGCTCCAAATCGCCCCAACTCCTTGATCGAACAAGGACAGCAAGATCGGCATGGCGGCATTGGCGACCTCTTCCCGCATCTCGTCGCTTCGTTTGATCTCCCAAGCAAGACGTCATATTGGGCTCGGGTCTTTACCTTGTAAGCCGCCAAAGTCCCGAATCATTCAAAGTACTCGGAAATAAAGCAGCACAAGAAGTTTTACTTCAAAGATGATTACCTTCAAACTCGGCCTCCATCTCGGCCTTGTCGAGGCTGACCGCTTCTAGCTGGACTTGAAGCGAATGGACCTCCGAAGAATTTTCTACAACAAAAGAAGATCGTCAACAACCGAAATGAACATAAGAATCATGAAGAAATTTGGAGCAATGTGCTTACTTCCGATTGATCCTCGGAGGTCGAGATTCGCCTCCCGAAGCTCTGCGATCTCCCTCCTTAAAGACGCCTCCCTTGACGCGGCCTCCTCCCGAGTGGCCTTCACTGCCGTTGAACGTCCTCTAAGGAGTTCGGTGGGGAACCAACTTCTCCAAAGACCTCGATTTTGCCATAGAGCGGCAATACTCTTTCTCGCGCGCAATGGCGTAAGAGTGACCGATTGAAAGACAATGAAGATACAATTTAAGAGAAAGACGAAAGCTTACGTTGAGCAGCCGGGTCGCCTCGTTCAGGCTCTCGACAAGGGCATCCCTTTCATCTTTTTCGGCTTGCCGGTCCAGGACGATGCCCTGCCTCTCGCCCTCCGAGTCCCGCCATTCGATTCTAATTGGGGGAACCCAGGTTTCAGAGGACTGCAACCTGGGGATCTCTTCTACCGTGGCTAGCAAACGAGGAGGACAAATGAGGACTTGAAAGATTCAGACTAAAAGGGCGAAAGAGTACTTCAAAACAAATCTCACCGGTTTCGGCGGCCGCTTGCTTAGGTGGAGCGGCCCGGCTGGCCTCCTTTTTCTGGCTCCGCGCCGAGTGGCCCCGGCCGGGCGCTTGAGCCGCGACCTCGGGTTTCTGGCCGCTGACGGTTTCCGTAATATCCCGACCGCGGCGGGGGCTCCTTCCTGGGGCATCCTTCTTCGGAGGCGAAGGTTGTTTCCCTGAGCGCGTTCGCACTTGGTTGTGGGCTCCGGGGTTGTGGCTCTGCTGGCCTTGGCACCTCGCGAGCAGCGGCTGGAGTCGGTCCTTCACCCCCTCCGGCAGGATCTATGTCCTGGGGCCTCCTGCGAAAGCGAACACAGCAGGGGTAAAGATAGAGAAAAGCTTTCGACGAAAGAGTTCAGACTTCGGTTTCAGAGCATACCTGGATGACCGGCGAATCTTCGGCGCCGTCCGCGGCGATCGCCTTAAAGGTGGGGTCTCGGTGGGAGGAGCCGGGACGTCGTCATCCGAGTCCTCTATAATCATCCTCCTCTTGCTCGCGCGCTTGTTCGAGTCTTCACTCGGCGCCGCTCGCTTCCCGACCGGGTCGCCTTGGATCTTGATCCCGCCAGCTGGCTTCTTGGCGGGGCGACGCGGCGCGTCATCGTGCGAGACCTTGTATGGCTTGGAGATGATAGAGGCGTTTTCCTGCAGAAGAAAGAGTGTACAATGTTAAGAGACAAGACGTCAGGATTGAAAGATACTATGAAGCAACCAGTCGGCTTACCGGAGGAGGAGGTCGGTGGATGCTGAAGGGAAGAACCGGCAGAATGAGGGCCCGCTCAACTGCAATTCCAGACGAGAAGAGCTTGTACATCCGGATTTTCAGGATCTCGTACTTGAGTGGATCTGGATCTTCCCGATTGGGGTCCGTTCCGCCTTCATACTCGAAGGTCGGCCGACCGTTCCTTGATCGCGCGCCGCATCCGATGAAGTGCCGAGTGATCTTCCCCGCGAAGACCTCTTTGTTTCATCGCGGGATCTTCGCGAGCAGCTCGTTGGCCTCGTCCCAATCTTGGGCTACTGGAACAGTGCTCCAAGATGGCCTGGGGACAGGGGGAAGACCGATGAAGGCTGGCAGGCTGGGTTCGAGATTGTTAATGTAGAACCAGCCCGCGTGCCATCCCTTGTTGGAGGACTTTAGAGGGAGAGAGAAGTAATCTTTGCGGAGAGATCCGCGGAGCTGGAAACCTGCCCCGCCAACGACGCAAGGGTGGTCCTTGTTCGGATGTGGTTTGAGATAGAACATGCGCCGGAAGAGTTGGAAGTGGGGGAGGATGCCAAGGAAGGCTTCACATACATGAATGAAGAGAGCTATGTGAAGCATTGAGTTGGGGTTCAGATGGTAGAGATGAAGCCCATAGTAATCCAGAAGCCCCCGGAAGAACTCGGAGGCAGGAAGACTGAACCCGCAATAGAAAAAGGAAGTGAAAATGACGAGCTCACCGGTGTTCAGGGTCGGGAAGTCCTCCCCCGCCGCCGGGCGCCATCCCACGAGTTCCTTTGGAGGAAGCACGTCGTGCTTCACCATCTCCTTGAGGGTGGATTTCCTCACATCCGAAGTGGCCCATTGGTCAAACGAAATCCTTTTTTCCTCCGCCATGAGAGTGGTGTTGATGGGAAGTGGATCTGGCCGGAAAAGGTCGGGTTTTTGACAAGGGAACGTGGGGGATTTGGCTGCGGAAGCTGGTTGTTGCAGAGAGCGGGTTCCTAGATGGATGGATTTGGGAGCGCGCGAGTCTAGGGTTCTCCGCGGTGAACTGGTGAACAGTGCTGCGAAAAGGGGAATCTTTTGGAAGACGAAGAGGCGGGGACGACCTCGCATCTTTATAGAAAGATTTGAGGGTTGCGCTAGGTTTTCTGGTAATTGGGCCGAGCCCATAAGAAAATCTACGGCTCGGCTAAGGTGTGGTCCGATGCGTGTCCTTAGGGACTTAAGCGGATGTGCTTAAGCAGATTTGCTCTGGCAATACGCGCGTGTCCGAGTGCCCTATACCTTTAAAAATCCTTCCATACCGCGGTTTGCTTGACTTCATGAGATGCTGGCACAATGCAACTTGGAAGGTGACCGACACCTAAGTTTTTATAGCTACCTTGATGACAAGGGTTGTTTGGTTTTTTGGCATATTGGTCAGGTAACCTTACCAATGCTGTTTATTTTTCCACCTTGGTGAAGATCTTTATAGATTGAGACCAGTATTATGGCATAAGCTATTTAATAACTTGGTCATATTTTTCATATGATTGAAAAAACTTATTTTCCCATGAGGGACGATTAAAATATTTGTTCCGGGATGACTCGGGCAGATCCATTCGGATAAGCATGAGCTTACCGAGTGCTTTTCGCCCACGAGGGTTGATTGAGTTATTTGTTCTGAGATGACTCGGGCAAATTCACTCGGATGAGTATGAACTTGCCGAGTAATGAGATTTCTATGACTGCTTTAGCATGAGCTAGGCATCTACATAAAAATGATTTTTTATAGTTCTTGACTATATGATTAGTCTAATTTTGACTAATCACATAGTCGGGGGCTACACCTAATTAGGTGCATGGAGATGCACCTAGATATTTATTTTTGAGAATTTTTGAGATATTTTCCAGCCCTTCACAGTCTTTGGAGCCACTCGGGAAGATTCAGGTAGAGATGATGGAATCACTTGGCGCCAAAAGCACTCGGTCAAAGAGATTTTTTGGCTGTGTGCTGCTTTGGTTTGAAGCTGAGCTGTCTCGTCGACTGAAAAGGACTCGGGGGCTACTGTGGAGATTATGGCAATCGGGTATCTACATGGCAAGCTTATCCGACTGGAGGTAGGGATAGATTGCGCCTGCCATATCTGTAAGCCAAACTTGACTTGGGTGTTACGATTGCCGATAGAGATAAGGCAATCGACCTATAAGTCACGGTTTGGTAAGATTGAGGAAACCAACTTAGAATAAGATAGGGTTTCCGATCTGTAAGCCCTCCTCCCGAGACTATATAAGGGGGGTAGGGGGCGTCCCTTGAGGGATATGAGATCAGAGATCTTAGACTAGATCAGATTCTAGATCAACTTTTAGCCTTCAGCTTTAGATTGTGAGATCAATAAAGACACTCGGCGGATCGAATCCACCGAAACAGGAGTAGGGTATTACCTCACGAGAGGGCCTGAACCTGTCTAAACCTTCTTCTTCTTCTAACCCATTGTGCTTGGCGATCTCGACTGCGACCCCAGAAATCATATTGCCGAAACTAAGTTTCGACACCGATTGGGAAGGGTTCTTTTAAATAATTGAAAACCTCATACCTCCAATCGTCGGCTGTGATTGCTGCAAATTTAACTTCAATATCTTTGGTCATCGACTTGTAGCCTGATGCCCCTTGAGCCAAATCGTTTGCCTCAGCATTCTGCTCTCAAGGGATATGTTTGGAAGTCACTAGCTGAAAACCATCCATCAATTCTCCACACTTTTCATTGTAGATCATCAACGTGTCATTCTTGCATTCATATTCTCCTGCTAATTGGCTGATGACCAGCAAGGAATCACCCATAATCTCCACAGCATCGGCTTCAACCTCCTTTAAAAGTTGTAAACCCTTGAGGTCTGCTTCGTATTCAGCTTGATTGTTTGTAGCGTAGGGTGCAATAGTATAAAGAAATTCAAAACTCGCCCCCCTAGGTGATATGATAACCAAGCCGATGCCGCAGCCATGAGTGCAAACTGATCCGTCAAAAAATAATGTCCAAGGCATCATGTCGATCGAGCCGATTGAATCATCTTGGTGTTCAACAATAAAATCGGCTATAGCTTGACCCTTGATTGCCTTGGGTGCTTGATATCTTAGGTCAAATTCTGTCAAGGCAAAAATCTACTTTCCAACTCGCTCTTTCAAAACTGGAGCCGGTAGCACGTATTTGACTATGTCGGCTTTGCAAATAATGGTGCACTCGTTGGATAATAAATAATGTCTCAACTTTGTACAGAAAATATAAGCACAAGCACAACTTTTCCACAGAGAGTACCTTGTTTCTGCATCCAAAAGCCTTCTGTTGAGATAAAATATTCCTCTTTCCTTGCCTCAAACTCCTGGATCAAAACTGAACCGATTGATTTTTCATCGGCTAACAAATACAACTTAAAAGGCATTCCCTTCTGCGGAGGGATCAAAACTGGAAGGGAACTTAAATAATCTTTGATGTTGTCTAAAGCTTTCTGCTGCTCTGCCCCCCAAGTGAACTCTTGATCGCGGCTCCATCTTCTGAGATAAGTTAGCAATAAAACGCCTGATGAAATTTACCTTGTCGATCCGAGATTGGAGCTGCTTTTTTGTCCTATGGAGGTTGAATACTCTTGATCGCATTAATACTTCTCTGTGTCACCTCAATCCCCCTCTCATGAACAAGAAAACCCAGAAATTGTTCAGTCGATACACCAAAAGCGCATTTGGTGGGATTCATCTTCAAGCCATATTTCCTCGTTCTCTCCAATACTTTCCTTAAATCGGCTTTGTGGTCTTCGACTTCCTTGGATTTTACCACAACATTGTCACTGCAGATTTCAACCAAGAAGCTGATTAAGTCAAGAAAAATATAGTTCATGGCTCTCTGATAAGTAGTCCCACCATTTTTCAAACCGAAAGTCACGACGACCCACTCATATAAGCCGGTTGCACCAGGACACCTAAAAGTAGTCTTATGAATGTCTTTCTCAGCCATGAAAATCTGATTATATCCAGCATTGTCGTCCATAAAACTTATGATTTTATGCCCTGAAGCAGCATCGACCAATAAATCGGCAATCAGCATGGGGTACTCGTCCTTAGCAGTAGCTTTGTTTAAGTTTAAATCGATGCACACCCTAAGCTTGCCGTTCTTCTTGATCACTAGGACTATGTTCGAAACCCACTCAGCGTATCGGCACAGCCGAATAAAACCAACATCATACAGTTGAGTAATTTCGGCCTTAGTCGCATCATACATATTGGCTTTAAATCTCCTGGGAGGTTGTTTGTATTGTTGGTATCTTGGCTTAATAGGGATACAATTTTCCACAATCGATCGGCTAAGACCTGGCATCTCAAAATACTCCCAAGCAAAACAATCTTTATATTCCTTTAATAAATCAATAAGCTTGGTTCTAAAATGAAAAGACAAATTTTTACTAATATATGTCGGCCTAGGCCTATCTCCTGGACCTTTATCAACCTCTTCAAGCTCGTCGGCCGACATAAAACCCTGACCTACCTTGCCATCGAGATCGTCCATGGTGTCCTTGGTGTAGAAGCTTGAGCCCCCCACGACGTTCTCAAAGTAACAATTGAGGTTCTTCGTCTCCAATTGGTTGTATAGTAGAATCGGACACCTTTAAAAAATCAGCCTCCCAAACCTTGTCGGACAAGCAATCGATGTCATCGATTTCCCAAAGGGTTAAATCAGCATTGGCTACGTTTACTAACCTGTCGGCTGGAACGATTTTGATCTTGTCGCCTTGCCATTGGATCAAGCTCTGGTACATGCTAGAAGGGATGCAACAATTAGCGTGGATCCAGTCCCTCCCCAGCAGCAGGTTGAATGACCCCTACCCGTCGATGACAAAAATGGTGGTAGGCACTGTCTTACTACCGACAGTCAGCTCAACATTAAGAACCCCTTTTGTTTCAGATGGATTCCCGCCAAAATCCTTAAGGACCATATTTGTTTTGATGAGGTCATCGGAGCCCTTGCCCAGCTTTCTAAACGTGGCATAAGGCATTAGATTGACAGCAGCTCCCCCATCAACTAGCATTTTTGACATCGGCCTCCCATTGACAAATCCTTTAACATAAAGAGGCTTAAGATGCCGATGTTCCATCCCTTCTGGTTTTTCAAAAATTGCTTGCTCCAGGGACAACACGAGTTTGGCCAGTGATTCCTCTATGGTGTCTGCATCGGCTTGGGTCGCTTCAAATTTGGTTGGTAACACAAAAACCATATTAACCGATGCAGAGGCCACATCATTTCCCTTGGTCTTTCTATTTGCCTGGTCGGCTTGGTCTTCATCTGCTGCAATGGTATTGTTCTTTACGCGCCGTTGCTTCCCGGGCGCTTTTGCTCCTTCTTCTTTCTTAACCGATAATCAATTTCGGCTTGAACCTCTTGCAGTCGACCCTTGCTCTTCATCCGTTGTACCTTCCATTTTTGGGTCTTTGTGAAAGTGTCGGAGGGGCACCATTGTGGGTTGGCAGTTTGTTCTTCGTCATCCTCGAAGTCCTCTTGAAAGAAATCTTCATGGATTGGGCCCAGCCTTTGGTGAACCGGATGCTTCCTCTGCCCCGGCCGATTCTCTTTGGGCGGCAATCGGTTGGAGCTTTCAGCCTGCTTTCAAGTGCGCCAATATGGGCCAAGTGCACCAAGCTTTCAAAATCTTCAGCCGAAAATCTCTCCCTGATGGGTGTTAACAAACCCTGGAAGGCAAGATTGGCTAGCTGGGAATAGGACAGCACCAAGCTATAGCACCAATTTCTCATGTCTCTGAATCTTTGGATATAATCCTAGACTGATTCATCGTGCTTTTGCCTGATGGTCGTTAAGTCGGATAGTTTCATCTCGTGGATGCCGGTGTAGAAGTAGCGATGAAACTGTTTTTCCAAATTGGCCCAGCTCTGAACAAAATTGTATGGAAGCGAAGAAAACCAAGTAAATGCCGATCCAGAGAGGGGGAGGGGAAAAAGCCTAACCCTCAGGGCGTCTGTAGCCGATGCTTCTCCGCACTGGGCTAAGAATCGGCTAACATGCTCATAGGTAGAAACGTTGTCCTGCCCTAAAAATTTGGAAAAATCTGGTACTTTGTATCGGTTGGGCAATGGAACCCTCTCAAAATATTCAAGATATGGATACCGATACATGTTGCCAGTGTCCTTGGGCTTGAGACCGTACTGCTCTCTCATCACATCGGCAATCAGGTCCACCCAGGGCTTGCTTTGTTGAGGTGCCTCTTGCGCTTGCTGCTGTATCGGCTCGTCTTGGTCGAACTAGAGTGGTCCCTGCCGATACGGCATCTAAGGCGAGTGAGGCTGATATTGGTGGTTGAAATTGCCTCCTGCGCGCTGCTGGGGAGATTGATGCGTCATGTGAGGCTGTTGATCATGCAGAGGCTGAGAGCCAACAGGATGTTGAGGGAAAACTTGATGGGTAGGACCCTATCGGCACCTTGGGTAGAACAGGCGGTTGATTTGCGTTGAACATGGCTTCAATCCGTTCTGGAGAAATCCGGGTCATCTCATAGCCCGTATGCTGAGGTTGTTGCCTCATCAGGACCCTGGGTTGAAATTCTGGAGGCTTTGATGACGATGGTGGCACAAATGGCTTGGGGGGAACCGATCCTGGCGCGATCGGCTATTCTGGAGAAACTCTTGAAGCAGTCGGCAACCCATCTATTGCCAAGGTCCTGTACTGAGAAAATTTGCCCTTAGGGAGGAACATTGGTCCCCTGGCTTGATGTTCAGCTATCCTTGAGTCGACAGCTGTACTAATCATGTTGTTGAGGGTATTGACCAATATTCCAGACTGGTTGATCAAGGCATGATGGATAGCATAATCGATCCTATCTTGCAGGTTGTTTAGCTCCGGCCCATCCTCCTGCTTGATTTCTTGTTCTTTGCCCTTGCTAGAGCTTGCCCCAGATTCATCTTGACCTGGGATCTTGACTTTGTATTTTTGGACAATTGTCCCTGATCTGGTCAGAGCGAAAGATTACAGATAATGACTTTGCAACTGGTCTATCATCTCCTTGTACTCAGCCTGCTACTCAGGAGTCAACTTATCATGGTGATCGGAATCACGTTGTCTTGGTCATCCTCGGAGGTCTTGATGTCAACCATGGTGTCTGTCTTGTGATCAGGGTCCCATCGGGCGTGCCAAAAGCGTGTTGATGAGAAAAATTCCCACGCACTGGCCTGAGAGATTTGCTTTACTCTAGTGCAGGTCCAAAGTATTGATTCGAGGTTCGTAGGTGTGCCAGTTGGATTGTTCCTGCAACCAACATGAAACTAACAAAAGAAAATAATGTTAGACCGATAGCCGATCGGCTGGTAGCCGATGACATATCGTTTGACATTGTACCGATGCAATATACAGTCGGCAACAATTAGATTCGCCCTATCAGCTGTAGATGTTAACAGAATGCAATCCAAGTCTTAAAGCTTATTTAAACCAAGTGACTGGGATAAATCGGTAGTGTACCAAGATAGTATAAATCACTCAGATCTAAAAGTACTATAAGACAAAGATTATACTTGTTCACAGTATAGCCAAAAAGATAAATCTAACCCGTATCGGCTAGTACTCCGATACCACTTTATACTAAGATATCATAACAGATTAAATACATAAACAAGAAGCAATCAAATATTAAGATGCCTTAAAAAATTGATAACAAACTTAACATATTTAACATAATGAGATCTAAATATAAAGGGCAGATTTAACATATCAAGCAAAACTAAAACATGCAAGATGATTAAATCAGGTAAGATCGGCTGAAACCCCGATGCTATCTCTAATAGCGATCTTGAAGTAGATTAGATCTTTATGATTCTAAGGACGACTTAATAGATCGAACCTAACCAATGTAGCATTAAGTACCAAAAGAAGCATATGATCTAAAATAGCTTAATGATAATCTTTTAAGATGGTAGATATACTATATAATCCAAATCAACAATGGGATCTAATCCCATCGGTTGTCATCTAGCAATTGATGCTAGCCGATTGGAGGTTAGATCGCAATATTGACCTAAATTATATAGCATATATGCTAACTGTGCAGATTACGATAACAAGATTAGAGTATCATGACGATGGAAGCTCTAATCCTGAGAGCGCAAGCCGCTTGTAACAAGAATTACCTCTCGTCGGAGATCGAAACCCAATGCAGCCCAACTCGAAGCAAGAACTTGTCTAGATAAAACTAAAAGGAAAAGATGGCGATGCACCGAAATTGTATTGATTGTGTGTTGATTGATCCAGATTACAAGGTCTTGGGTCATATTTATACCCAGATACACGATGAGTCTGTGACGAACACGATCCCTATCTCTATTACAAATTGAGTTACAGATATGCCTAAAACAAACTGACATTATCTATAAGAAAACTACACAAAATATCCTAACTTAAAGATACAACTGTCTTTTCAGGACTTTATCCGTAGATGGCAATATCTCTGAAGCACTGGAAACCGAATCCAACGATGATCTCCATGTTTCCCCACCAGAATCGGTCACATGTAGTTACCCCAATCAGAATCGGCTATGTCAGATATCCCTATCCGACTTGGTCTTAGCCGACTGTCTCCTTAGGCGATTCAAACTCAGCCGATATGCGCTCTGACTCTGAGAATCATGCACTCCTTTAATTTCGCTTCAATTGTAGCTTCAAACCTGGGGATTAGCTTGCCAAATTTGGTCGTCAACACAGTCCCCCTATTCATCATCCTCAGGGGTGATTGGGCAAGAGAAGGTGGTGGAAGGGGGCAGTGGCAGTCAGGTTGCCCCACCTGCTCCTCCCAGGCGTTCCAGAACCTCTCGGAGTCGTTCCTTGACGATTCGTGACTCCAGGACC
This sequence comes from Oryza australiensis, assembly GCA_019925245.2. NCBI lineage: Eukaryota > Viridiplantae > Streptophyta > Magnoliopsida > Poales > Poaceae > Oryza > Oryza australiensis. The sequence goes on along the minus strand of JAIFGZ020000393.1, from coordinate 2,585,152 downwards.
GAGGCAGGGGGTGCCTCTTAGGCTGAGGTTCCCCTGAAGTTCATCGCTCCAATGCAAGGTCCTCCAGGCCAGAGCCGGATGAGTCGGGTTCTTTTAGGAACCCATCAGTATGTACAAGACGGTAGGTTATGACGTCGTCGCTGATCACCACACTGGACGGCAAGTCATCAACTATCTGAAGCAGGTAGCTCGGTGTGGTCGAGATCGCCTAGTAGATCTCGACTCTGTGCCAGTTGAGTCCTTGGACCTAGATTCCATACCTACTTCCAGCTGAACTGGTACAACTTAGTTTTCTTAGGAAGGACCAATCCAATGGTCGAGATGAAGTGGCTGGACTGGGGATATCTGAAGTCCAAGAAGAACTCCCACTTCAATGACCTGATACAGGTTTGCCATCACAAGAATCTTGGCAACATCCTCAGCTTGGAGTATGACTGGAACACCGAGGTCATCGAACAATTCTATGCCATGGTGTACTTTGGTTCCTCGAATACCGATGTTCTATTCATGAAGTGGATGACTGAAGGGAAATCCTACAGGGTCAACATGGCTCGATTTGCAACTATTCTGGGCTTGGACCCGGATGACTTGAACTGGCCTAACATCCAATGTGAGGAGCCCATTCCTATGATCTGTACTAAGTTTCTTTATGCTCCATATGCTCCCAGAGATTGCTTGGGGACCACCAAGGGGCTTCTTCCTCAGTACAAGCTCCTATACTCCATCTTCAGTTGGACTTTACTCCCCAAGGCCGGTGATGCCATAGCTCTCCTTGCTCGGCATGCCCATCTACTGAGTCGCATGAGGTACAACCAGCCTCCCTTCAGTATCATGAAGTTGATCTGGTTTGAGATCTTCAACACAGCTTGCGACCCCTAGTGAGGATGTGTGTATGCCCCTATGTCATGAAGATGATCACCGAGGTCATGGGCGTCTACTTCTCTGCAATGCTTTGCATCGCTCCTTCGTCCTCATGTGCTTGGCGGCTCCTGTGGTACCACCTTCTGCTCCTTCAACTTCTGTTGTAGGACCTTATTCTGCGCCTCCACCGGCCTCGAGCTCCAGCTCACCTATCAAAAAGGCCCTCCAGTCCATCTTCTGCCTCTGTTCCAAGACAGCTAAGAAGGTCAAGAAGAATGAGCAGAGGCTGAAGGAGCTGTTGAGGGAAGCTGGGAAGGAGGTCTCTGATGACTCTGATGATGAGACCTATGAGGACCCCTTTGCTGCTTATGAGATGGCCCGTGATATCACTGCTGGTGAGGGTCCCTCTTCTGTCCCTCAGGCCTTCGCTGAGCAGTCTTCACACTCAGAGGAGAAGGAGGAGGATGAGGAGGACATCCTAGCTATGGATTATCCCGCAACAACTATCCCTGGTGGTGAAGGTGGAGGCGACGATGACGTTTAGAGTGACGATAGTGAGATCGTTCCCAGCACCGGTAGCAGCGACACTGAGATTGTTGCCCATTCCGATGACTCTGAGTGATTCCCTTCTCTTCTTGTTCCTTTTGGTGTCTTGATGCCAAAGAGGGAGAAGATTGAGTGAAGGGGGGGTCTGGGGGTCATCTCAGTCTCTTCAGTTTTTTTGCTTCCTGCCAGCCGACCAGAAGTTTTGGACCTCAATCCCAGAACTTCCGACCGAGCTTCTCTATCCTAGTTCTCAGTTAAATCCTACTTATTTCATTCATTGATCTTTTGGACATGTAAAACCTCTATGTGCTGGGATGTAATGATTGTTAGACTTAAGACCTTTTAATTAGCTATTAATGTTATATGATAATTTTTGGCAATTATGGTGAATGTTCTTTTTATCTTTTTGTGTGCTTGCCATGTCATTTGCATTGATTATCGTGTCAATTCACATATTGTTGCACCCCACGAGTGAGAAGTGTTGGATAGAACTCTCTTCAATTTATCCTTCAATATATGCATAAGAGATTCACTTTTAATTTCCTTTATACATATTTTAAGGGAGAGTTCTTACTAACTCTTGTTACTCAAAATTCATTAATCATCACTCTTTTGTAAGCTTTAACCAAGTTGTCATCAACCACCAAAAAGGAGAAGATTGAAAGTGCATCTAGCCCCCTAAGTGGATTTTGGAGGTTAATGACAAAGTGGTTAAGGGACTAATGCGTCCAATTGAGATAAGTGCAAGTGATTAGTTCCAAAGGGCTTAGGTGGATGAAATATGCTCAAAGGAAACCCTCCAACAATAATTGCAAAGTGGCGAGAAGATTCGATGCCTTACTTAAAATTTCTTTTTTCCATTAATGTTCAGTTTTAGGACAACCATACTATTAAGAGCGGTTTCAAATGATGGCGCGAGATGATTTAAGTGCTTAATGTCTTAATCTTGAGGAGTGAGATTTTTCCCCCTTTTTCAAGACAGAGAGTCCTGACCGGAAGTTCTGGGGTTCTTGACCAGAACTTCCGGACACCTTTGCCCGTTCAATTCCTAAAGTGTTGGCCAAAAGTTCCGAGGGTCCCAGACTGGAACTTCCGGACACCTCTGTAGTTCAAATGTGAGTAACGGCTAGGTGATGCCATCACTAACCTATAAATATCCTACACCCTTTCCAGCTCACTTGAGGCAATCCAACTTTCGTTTTTCTGTCCTCTAGCCTCTCCCATGTTATTCTATACCATTCCAACTCAATTCTTGAGCCTAGGAAGCAAATTTGTGAGAAGATTGAGTGATTTTAGGGGTATTATGAGAGTGAGAGAGCTAGGATGACTTGAGCACTTGGTGATTCTTGCAGGGCTGTGGTTTGATGCTTATTACTCTTGGAGAGAGATCTTCTAGACGGTCAGGCGTCTCCCGCGAGTATCCAACGATTTGTGGATTAACCAGGAAAGTTTGTGAAGATTTCCTCACCTTTGCAAGGAAACGAGGTATGAATAGTGAAATTATGAGCTAAGCTTTAGGAGGGTGTCTTGGTAGAACAATCCTCGTTTGTGGTTCTTGCTAGAGAGTCAAGTTTGGAATCTATGTGGTCACTTGATCTCTAGCGCAGAACCTAGAGACGTTGGGTTGGAGACCAGAGACTTTCTCCTAGGTCTTTGCTTGGTGAGACAAGGGGTTAATCGAGGCCCAACTCTTCAGAGTTCCTCAACGGAGAGTAGGATTCGTTGAATCCGAACTTCGAGAAAAAAAATCCTTGTCTCAATTGTGCGTGTTCTTTACTTTCTGTTGAGTTTTTCTATTTTCAGGTTGTTACTTCCTGTTACCTGCAATTAGACTTGTATTGAAAGTCACTTAGGCTCGAGATCAGATTCTCGAAGTCTCAGAACACCAAAAGTTCTGGATCAGAACACCGAAAGTTTCGGTCGGCCTGAGCTGATTGGATGTTCCGGAGTTCCTGCTTGGAAGTTTTGGTGCCTGTTTCTTTTAGTCGTTGTGATTTTTAAGTAACTTTTAGGAACGCCTATTCACCCCTCCTTTAGGCGACATGTACGTGCTTTTAGGTGAGACCAGGGAGGAGTGTGAAAAGTGCATCTAGCCCGCTAAGTGGGTTTTGGTGGTTAATGACAAAATGGTTAAGGGACTAATGCGTTTAATCGAGATAAGTGCAGGTAATTAGTCCTAAAGTGCTTAGGTTTGCGAATTGTTCTTAAAGGAAACCCCCCCAACCACAATTACAAAGAGGCAAGAGGATTCGATGCCTTATTTAAATTTTTATTTTTATTTAATCTTGAGTTTTAGGAAAACTGTACTATCAAGAGGGGTTTCAAGTTATGGCCTGAGATGATCTAAGTGCTTAAAGTCAAAATCTTGAGGAGTGAGATTTTTTCTAGATTCTTTCAAAAATTCACCTTTTCAGGACAGAAGTCCTCACTAGAAGTTCCTGTGTTCGTAACCGAAACTTTTTGGACACCTTTGCTAGCTCTATTTCTAAGTGTTGACCGGAAGTTCCGAGGGTCCCAGACCGAAACTTCCGGACACCTCTGTACTTCAAATGTGAGTAATGGCTAGGTGACGCCATCACTAACCTATAAATATCTCACACCCTCTCCAGCTCACTTTTGGCAATCCAACTTTTGTTTTTCTATCCCCTAGCCTCTCCCATGTTATTCTAGACCACTCCACCTTAATTCTTGAGCCTAGGAAGAAAATTTGTAATAGAATTGAGGGATTTGAGAGGTTTTGTGAGAGTGAGAGAGCTATGATGACTTGAGCACTTGGTAATTCTTACAAGGTTGTGGTTTGATGCTTATTACTCTTGGAGAGTGATCTCCTAGACGGTTAGGCATATCCCGCAAGTATCCGATGATTTGTGGATTGATCCGAGAAAGTTTGTGAAGGTTTTTCTCACCTTCGCAAACCTTCAGAGGTGGTCTTGGTAGAGCGATCCTCGTTTGTGGTGCTTGTTAGAGAGTCAAGTTGTGGATATATGTAGTCACTTGATCTCTGGCGAAGAACCTAGAAAAGTTGGGTCAAAAACCGAAGACTTCTTCGTAGGGCTTTGCTTGGTGAGGCAAGGGGTTAATGAGACCAAGCTCTTCGGAATTTCTCAATGGAGAGTAATATTCTTTGAATCCGAACTTCGGAAAAAAAATCCTTGTCTCTATTGTGCATGCTCTTTACTTTCTGTTTAGTATCTTTGTATCCTAGTTATTCCTCCTTGTTACCTGCACATAGGCTAGTCTTGAAAGTCACTCAGGCTCGAGATCAGAATCTCGAAGTACTAGAACATCGAAAGTTCAGATCAGAACACCGAAAGTTTCGGTCAGCCTGAGTTGACCGAAAGTTCTGGAGTTCCTGCTCAGAAGTTCCGATGCCATTACAATTCGTCTATTCATAGCCATGCCACTAGAATTTTACAAATTTGAGATTGTGCCATTATCGTCATATTTTTCATCTATCCCCTTCCTTTTTCGTCTTTCTCCTTCTCTCTTCCCATCTTCTTGTGTTGCAACGGCGGGAAATGCAAGCCATGGCTGCAATGGTGGGTGGGGGTGGGGCCAGATCTCCCTGGATGACCTCCACAATGGCCATGCGAGGGCCGCCACCAAAGCCGGCGATGTCCATGATGATTTCCTCGACCAGATGCTCAGCAGCCTATTGCCCTCTCGATGTGGCCCAACCTTGCCACCGTGAAGGCGGCCGAGGATGACACCGAGGGGATGCAACAGTAGTTTGGGGAGCCATATGACGAGTCGGCGATGCTGGCGTCGCGACTCCGGTAGCACCAGATCAGTGGCGACGACGGTGGAGGTGAGGCCGTGGTGAAGCAGATGGTGTTGCAGCAGCTCGTCGATCTAAGGCAGGGCCACCACATGATGCTCTAGGGCTTGGGAGGACTCTCACGGCGGGGGCGGGGGCTACGAGGGCCCGCTCTTCCTGTTCACTCTCGGTAGCAGCGTATCGGGTAGTGACGTGTTGGCCATGCTCAAGGCCGACACAACCAATTCTGCTGCACTGATCCATCCATTCATCCCCTTTACTCGCATCCACCTACCATGGAGCTCCTCCTCCCCAAGGACGCCAGAGCTTGCTGGCCGGCGTGGTCAACACGAGAAGATGAGAAGAGAGAAGGAAGAAGACGGAAAACAAGGAGATGGATAGAAAATATGACGGCAATGGCACGGTTCCAATTTTGTAAAATTTTAGTGACACAGTTACAAATAGAAGAATTGTAATGATATTTATCTTAATAGACAAATTTACAATGACATGATCCAATTAAATCTTAAAAAGAGTAAATTTTATGTTATTTTTAGATGAGCGAAAACTAGGCAATTTCTTTGAGAAAATATGTAATCCCGCTCTTTCTATCCTACTATTTCACAATCAGGTAGGAACAGAATTCAAACTCTTTGACCTTTGGTGCAGCTTTGAGCTCATGGACGGTGCAACGCAATCTCATACCACGCACGAGCTAGGTACTCGCCTAAAGTCACGTGGTAGATCACATAATTCCGCTGACAAATCCCACCCACATGACTGCCGCGTCACCGGTGTGCACCGTATGCTCCGTGAGTATCTCAACGATCACAAAACCGAGAGATGCAGAGGGTGTGAACACCTGACCGTGCCCCTTTCCCTTGCTGTTCTCTTGGCACGCTCTTCGGCTGGGGCGCTTTAGCATCCACCGGATCAAAGGCGAGACAACACGGAAACATAAATGCCCAGTTCGTGCAGACAGCGACATCCGGCCATGAATCCATGAGAAGTGGATCAGAATTCTCTATTTCTCTACGAGAAGTGGATGAGAAACCATAACGAAGTGAGCTGTGTGAGGTCGTGAGCCTGTGACAGTAAGGAACACGGGCAACAGCCACAGAACCGACCGCGTGGAACATGAAAAAGATGAACGAGTGGCCACGTCTGCCTCAAATTAGAGAATGGGTTCAAATTTATTCGCGAAAGTTGAAGAGAATTCCATGGTATTGCGTACTTCTATAATTATAATTTTTGTAATTTTAGATAAAGTAGTCTTCAAAATATATATTTGAAAATATTTTTATTATAAGATATATAATAAATAAATATTTTTTTATTTTTATTATAGTACTTTTTAATACAAATATATATATTTCTAATGACATTAACAAATATTTTTAAAAGTATTAATAGTCAAAATTATAAAAAATAATCTTAATATTATTTAAAATGTTAAATTATAGAAACAGAGAGAGTAGTAAGAAGATTTTACCAAAGTTTTAAACTCTACAAAAATATTCAGGATAGCAACTACTAAAACTTGTTCTACAGTTAAAGCTAACATTTTTGAGTGGACGTTTTTCTCGACAGGCTAAAGAACAAATTCAGCTTGCGAAAACGTATGCAACGCATGCAGTTGCGCAAAAAATAGGAGGCCGTTGAACAACTGAGGAATTACGCCCTTTCACATGTCTGCTGTCAATTCCCTCGTGTGTAACATTGCCCATGGACTTTGTGTTGAATTGGCTTCGATTGACTTCCTGTTGAATCTGCAAATGTTTCAGAAGAAACTGTAGCTGAACCCAAGTAAAGAAAGCTCTCTTTTTTGAAGTTGACATAGATGCATTTGACAAGCAGGAGTTGATACAACAGGCAACTAGCCAGAAAGAAAGAACCAATCCCAAATCCCCACAATTAGGCGAGAATTAGTCACCCCTCAAAACCTTGACTGATTACTGATACAGTATGTTGCAAAGCAGAAGGAAATGTATATTCGGATTATTCACGAGTGAATCACGACTAACCACCATATCAGTGAAACTGTGATGCTAGACTTGTTTTCTGGAACAAGAGTTGTCAGAACACAAGTGATTACCATTTACAACGAGGGTCTGTTTGGAAAAATAAATCCACAATTCTATCAGGAAGTGAAAAAGAATATCCTGGTGTTACAACAAGAGCACGATCAACTTTTTTCTTGATTTATCGTTGAAATTACACTATCTTAGTACCAAGAGTTAAACCGATTAGCATTAACAACCATCAGCCAGATTTTTCCACCCTCTGATTAAACTACCTTCCTGTACCCATCAAAGCGTCAAGTTGCCCCCTTATGATTAGGCAGCAAACCTGGACAAATGCTGCTTAATGTCACTTTAATCACCCACCTAACCCTCTCCTTATCTTTTAGTCCTATTCAATCACTTCATGAAAACTTTGTTCAAAGTCATTTTCCTCATAAACAGGCCCACACCAGGACCACAAAAAACAAAAATATTAGCTGAGGAAAATACCAGAAAACAAGATCATCAGACGAGATAAAGTGGAAAACGAGAGAAGCAACACGATCAACATAGTCCCTTCTCTCTTAAACAGTTATCTTTTTAAGAGTTTTGTAGGTAAACATCAAAATCTTAACTAATCAATGTAAGAAAATATATTAAAATCTAGGGGTAAGCCTATATTACATCACTTGGTTACCGGGTTTGTTTAAAAGCTATGCAACCAGACATTTTACACTCAAAAAGGGCAAAATAGCTCTCCAAGGACAATATAAAACCGCAACTGGTTTTGACGATGTATTTTTTTCAAAAAAATTTATAGGCAGGTTGTTTTTAAAAACATATTAATTTATTTTTAATTTTTTATAATTAATACTTAATTAATTATAAACTAATAAGCTGTCTCTTTTTATGTGTATGAGAGAGAGGTTTCCAATCTTCTCTTCCAAACACACTCTTTGGAGAGTATTTTTTTTGATAGTTGAGTGGTGTAAGATGTAAATTATATGATTTTGTAGCTGAATGATATAAATGTTTATTTTGTAGTCGATGGTGTTTTTAAGATAACTCCGATAGTTAAAAAGTATATTGTAGACTTATCCCAATGCAAAAATGTCATTAATAATTTGTTAAAAGCCTTTCGTCCAATTACATACTCCTTAATAATTTTATTAATTAAAAAAATAATGATCAAACCCACATTACCAATGCCCTAAAAAAGGACTAGAGCAAGTACAGACACTGTAGCACAAGGAAGGGGAACAGAGGAGAAAAGAAACACAAGGAAAAGGATAAAAGAAAAAAAAGAACTAGGGAGAAGAGAAGAGGGCAAAGGAAAAGGAGACGAGAGAGAGGGGGAGATCTTTGACCAGCACCCTCTCACTCTTCTCCTATCTTCCTCCTCTCCTCCCCTCCTCCGCGGCCTCGTCGTTGGCTTTACCACTGGCGGATTCCCACACGCCCCCAGCCGCCGCCACGGCTGACCCCGTCTCCCCACCAAATCCCCCTCGCAATTTAACCCCCTCCTCCTCCTCCTGTCCCCTCTCGCCTCCCACCCCCCCTCTCTCTCCCACCCCAACGCGTCACGCCGCCATTCCTTGGCCTTCCACCACTACTCCCTCGCAGATCTTTGATTCGGGGTTCTTGGGTCGCGCGGATCTTGGCCGAGCGAGATGGGGAACTGCTGCGTGACGCCGGAGGGGAGCGGCCGCGGGAGGAAGAAGCAGCAGGGGAAGCAGAAGGAGCCGAAGCAGAAGCAGCAGCAGCAGCATCAGAAGAAGGGGAAGAAGCCGAACCCGTTCTCGATCGAGTACAACAGGTCGTCGGCGCCGTCGGGGCCCAGGCTGGTTGTGCTGCGGGAGCCGACGGGGCGGGACATCGCCTCGCGGTATGAGCTGGGCGGGGAGCTCGGGCGCGGGGAGTTCGGGGTGACCTACCTCTGCACGGAGCGGGAGACCGGGGATGCCTACGCGTGCAAGTCCATCTCCAAGAAGAAGCTCCGCACCGCCGTCGACATCGAGGACGTGCGCCGGGAGGTGGACATCATGCGCCACCTCCCCAAGCACCCCAACATCGTCACGCTCCGGGACACCTACGAGGACGACAATGCCGTCCACCTCGTCATGGAGCTCTGCGAGGGCGGGGAGCTCTTCGACCGGATCGTCGCTCGGGGACACTACACCGAGCGCGCCGCCGCACTGGTCACCCGCACCATCGTCGAGGTCGTGCAGGTGAGATTGGCAGCCCCGTGATTTCTCCATTCCTTCGTTGCTTTCTACTGTATTTCTGAAATTGATCCCGTGTTGATTTCTTATCGTCGTTAACTCGTTATCGATGAGGTAGTCTCACAGTATAATGAAAAGAAGTCAAGTTCACTGGTGGAGATTTATGGTAGAATTGTTACTAGATGACAACAACTGAAAAGTTGATGTTTTTATCTGCTTTTGTTTCTCCAATAATGTGGGAATCATTTTCTTTTGCTACATGCCAGATGATTCTGTTGTCTATTTGTCTGATTAATTAGACTGTAATCAGTTTTCGTATTAGTTGGTTATCCATGCCTGCCTCTTTGAAATTGTAACTAGATTGCTGCAACTTATTTTTTCTTCCATAGTATGATGAATAACGTGTATTTTTGTTCTGTCTGTAAACATCAGATGTGCCATAAGCATGGAGTGATGCACAGGGACCTCAAACCAGAGAATTTCTTGTTTGCAAACAAGAAGGAAACTGCAGCTCTGAAGGCTATTGATTTTGGCCTCTCTGTTTTTTTCACCCCAGGTACAGTCTAACAGTCGCAATGTCCTTATTTCCTATATCTCAAGCGTGCTGTTTTAATTTGTCAGTCAGTACTCAGTTGTCAAATGATGACTTCACAGTGCCTCTAGAAGGGCTTACCTTAACCTGTCTGTTCACATCGTCTATGTGTGTGTATATATATATTTCCGGTGGGCTGATTAAGTGATTAATGATTATATGCAGGTGAACGGTTCACTGAGATTGTCGGAAGTCCTTATTACATGGCTCCTGAGGTGCTAAAGAGAAATTATGGCCCCGAGGTTGATGTTTGGAGTGCAGGAGTGATCCTTTACATTCTTCTTTGTGGAGTCCCTCCATTTTGGGCAGGTTAGTTTTGTACATGAAATCTTCAATTCTGATAATAACATGTATAAATATTTAGTGTATAAAAGTTGACCTCTTCTGATCTCATTTCTGCATGAATGCAGTCTGCGACATTAAAAACTGTCAATCTTTACTTTTGTCTGTGTCTGTTGTGCAATGTTGTAATGGTGAATGCTAGTCCTGATCCTTTTTTTTCTTGGTTTCCGTATTATAATGCAGAAACTGAACAGGGTGTTGCTCAGGCAATTATCCGTTCTGTCATTGACTTCAAGAGAGACCCATGGCCAAGGGTCTCAGATAATGCAAAGGATCTCGTCAAGGGAATGCTCAATCCAGACCCAAGGCGGCGGCTAAATGCTCAACAAGTGCTTGGTAATAATCAATTTGCCCACTGGTTGAATATATTGTATTTTTTCCTTTTGTTCTTAACTGATGCAGAAACTTTCCAACCATTGGTATTCCTTTTGTTCTTTAACAATACCAAAAAAATTTTAAAGCTTGAAATGTGGTGGTTCTGAGTTACAAAGATCTATAACTTTTAACTTGTTAACGTGTAATCCAAGATTGCACAGACCTTGCAAAAAAATGAGTAAAGGAATGATAAAGCTTCATGGTTTTCTGAAGATGTTATCCCTTATGTCACCTAACTTGGTTGTTTTTGGCTGACAACCTTATATTGTGTTTCTTCCAGATCATCCTTGGTTACAGAACATTAAGAAGGCTCCAAATGTAAATTTAGGTGAAACTGTTAAGGCCAGACTTCAACAATTCTCTGTGATGAACAAGTTCAAGAAGCATGCACTTAGGGTATACTCAGTCTGACCTGATCCTCAAACCTAACTATGGCTTTTCAATATTAGTCTTGTTTTTTCTGGAATCTCACATTTTGTTTTACTACAGGTCATAGCTGAGCATCTTTCGGTAGAAGAGGTCGCTGGCATAAAGGACATGTTTGAGAAGATGGATCTCAACAAAGATAATATGATTAATTTTGATGAGCTGAAGCTTGGCCTGCATAAACTTGGGCACCAAATGGCTGATGCAGATGTCCAAATACTAATGGATGCTGTGAGTTACCCTAAGCCCCCCTTCTTCCTCTCTCCCCAGAAAAAATGGCAAACTATCTTTATATCTTGTTGAACTAGAAAAGATTATTTGTTCGAGTGCATTTTTCCCAAACTATTTTGTTATGAATGACAAGTGGTTTTCTTGTATTCACTATTTGTCCATGGTTATGCCAGGCGGATGTTGATGGAAATGGATCTTTAGACTATGGGGAGTTTGTTACTCTATCTGTTCACCTGAGAAAGATTGGCAATGACGAGCATCTGCACAAGGCATTTGCATACTTTGATCGAAACCAGAGCGGATATATTGAAATTGATGAGCTCCATGAATCATTGGCTGATGACCTGGGAGCAAATCATGAAGAGGTTATCAATGCCATCATCCGTGATGTAGACACCGATAAGGTTTGTGGCTCTTCGTTCACTACTTGTAAGAAATTGATAGACTGCTAGTTTTTTTCTTCTTCAGACATTTAATTAATTTTGTGGTATGCTCAAAATGTTGGACATAATGATTCATAGCATACATGACACTGAAAGTATTTATAGCTTGTTCTGTACTTTCAGGATGGCAAGATAAGCTATGATGAGTTTGCGGCAATGATGAAGGCTGGAACAGATTGGAGGAAAGCCTCAAGACAATATTCAAGAGAACGTTTCACTAGCCTCAGCCTAAAGCTTCAGAAAGATGGATCATTGCAGTTAACAACTACCCAATAGATAGATAACGCAATAGGCAAGTTGTGAATTCCCCAGATGAAAACCTTGTGTAGCTTTCCTGGTTCTTTGTTGACGACTATTTTCTTCCGTTCTCATTTCTCGAGATGTCCACTGCTCTATTTTTCATTTTGGTGCCCCGTATGAAGCATTAGATGATTGTTGAAGGTTTGTTTGTTTGTATTTAGATTATATTGATCCATGCCCCACGGGTGGCCATCCCTTTGGCGAAATGTACTGTACAAGAGAAAAAGGAAAAGGAAGTACGTGTTTTTGTGCATTCCTAACCTTGTTCTGTTTTATTGCTCCTTTTCCTAAGAATGTTTGGCTGGTACTCTTATACTAAGTCAGAGACTGAACTTATAACACACGCAATGGATGGTCCAAGATCTGTTGGTTAACTAATTCTCTTCCATCTCTGGTGAGTATAGCTTATTTTGTTACCTGAAATCTGTAGAACATTAATACGATCCTTTCAGAGATCCTTTTTCTACGAAAGATTTTTTTTGTGTGTAAACGACAGCTTAACTTGAAGACTTGATGAACTTTATTCAGATGGAGGTGTTCCCCCGTCATCAAAAAACATGAAAGTATTATAATGTTGGGAGTGTACTATTGCTCATCTGATGAGGAGAACCAAGCAATACATGCCCAAACTTAACTGTGTTCGGCACCATGCGTTCCTAACTCTTTTTTTCTGCGCATGTTTATTTTAAAAAATCATATTAATATATTTTTAAGTTAGTTTTAGTTAATATTTAATTAATTATGTGTTTTTACGTGCTAATGAGCAGTTCCGTTTTCGTGCCGGATAGAAGCTCCCAACCAGCCGAAGCCGAAACTAACACAGCCTTATGTTTCCTGTCCCCCCAAAAAATAAGGTCTGGGCCCTTGATGCCATTAAAAAAAGATGGGACAGGTGTACTGTAGCACTAGTTAGACGGGCAATTAATTAAGACTGTATTACATGTTCGAACACCTAAAGCTGGACTTTCTGAACTGGTCAAGAATCTAATTGCAACAGCACTGGGGCCTAAACAAAACAAAGCAGCACTTAAATGTGCCTAAAATTGGTTGGATCTGGCCGGTACGCGTTGGTTTCTGTTTAGTTGGCACAGGTATCTGCGACCACCCTAGGGAGGAGTTTCTTCGTCTTGCCGGCATCGGAGGCAGATTAGGTCAAGGTAGCATTGGACAAACCTCTGTTGCAGTTGAAGCTACCCTTGACTACCACTTTTTTCCTCCTAAATTCTCTCAACCTGTTAGGTGTTAACGCCGCCGCACGAGCTGCAGACTACAATGTTTTGCGTCCCAAACAGGTTTCGAAAACTGACGGTAACATCGGCTATCTTGAGCTGGTTGTAACGAGAAACCACTTGTTAAACCGGCCAAGTTTTTTTTAAGAGATAAAAGAATAAACTGAAATTGGTAACCACATTAAGTTCTTTAGTAAGGTTCCCAACTCATTTTTCTTTTTTTACGCGCACGCTTTTTAAACTGAATGATATGTTTTTAAAAGCTTTCTATACGAAATAATTTTAGAAATCATATTAATCTATTTTTAAAAAATAATACCTAATTAATTATATGTTAATGAGTTGCTCTGTTTTACGTGCGCGAGAGATTAGTTTTCAACCACAAGTGCCGAATTATCACGGTTATCGATTGTCTTGAACTGGTTAAAGAAAATTTGCTTGGTAAATAGGTCAAGTTTTTTCCCTACTACCTTTAAAAAGAGGTCGTCCTCCTCCCATCCTATCGCATCCATCATTCCCATCCTACCTTTCTCTTTCCAAATTAACTGAGTTACAAAACTACCCGTTACAATGCATGAACATATTATCATTTAAAAAATCAAACTAAAATTTAGTTTTTTCATAAAAATATATATGAATTTTGCCGATTTCGAGTGGTAACTATATAATCGACGAAACCACTAGGAACGGTATTTGGTTAACTATTTTTTGAAACCTAGTCCCGAGAGGCCAAGACAAGCATCGGTTTACTGCAAGAAACAGTATCTAGAGCATTGTAGGCTACTGTTTTTCGGATGTACTCCTGCCTCTGATAATTTGAACTGTTTCATTCTTTCTGTATCACTTGAACACACCCATCGGATTTCAATCGGATGGTCAGTATCTAGAGCATTGTAGGCTACTGTTTTTCGGATGTACTCCTGCCTCTGATAATTTGAACTGTTTCATTCTTTCTGTATCACTTGAACACACCCATCGGATTTCAATCGGATGGTTCAGAAATGGAACATGTCCTCTCATCCTCTGCATTTAGACCTCCGATAAAGGAGGATCCATTTTGTTTATTCATTACCAGAGAAAACATATTTGGTTGAAGTACCAAAATCCATAATAGTCTCGATTTGAGTTGTATCTAGGACTAAAAAAATATTTTTTTCCCGGTTTAAAAAGACGACGGATCTCTAGGATCTTTAGTCCCTGTTCGTGTCACGAACCGAAACTAAAGTTCATCTTTAGTCCCGGTTCAAATATTGTCAAAGGTTGTCAAAGCGTCAGAGGTCTTTAGTCCCGGTTGGTAATACCAACCGGGACTAAAAATGATGTCTGAACCTGTCAGAGGCTATCAAAGCGTCGGATTATTTTTAGTTCCGGTTGGTAACACCAACTAGGACTAGAAATCAACATTTGTCCCGGTTTTTTATATCAACCGGGCCTAAAGAAAAAAATCACATCGCGTGAGCTCGGTCTTATCTCCTTGTCTTCGGCGTGCGAACAACCTTTATTAATTTCTCTCCCTCTCCCTCTCTCTCATCTCGGTCTTATCTCTTGCGAATGCGCAGCTTACTCCCTCCCTCTCCCTCTCCCTCTCTCTCCCTCTCACAATCGCATGGCGGCGGGTGGCGGGTCGAAGTGGTGCGGGCGGCGGGCGGGCGGCGGCGGTGGGTCTGGGCGGTGCGGCGTGCTTGGTGCGGGCGCGGCGCATGCGAGATCCAGATCTGCATCCTCCGGCCTCCATCCTCCCGGCCTCCTCCTCCGGCCTACATCCCCCTGCCTCGAGCCTCCTCCCTCGGTCCTGCGGCATGGTGCGGTGCGGTAGCACAGCAACGGGCACACGATAGCGGCAGCGGGCGGCGGCCGTCCTCCTCCTCCTCCCCGCCAGCGGGTGGCCGTCCTACTCCTCCTCCCGTTGGACGACAGCGGGCGGCAGCGGACGAGCGGCGGTAGCACTGCAGCGGGTGACCGTCCTCCTCCTCATCCCCTCCTGTTTCTTTAAGTTTTGTTCTGTAAGTTTTGTTGAACTGTGTTTTGGGGATTTTGGGATTTCTGCAAAGAATCCATGTCATTCTCTTGTAAAATCTTATAAAAGTTTGTTAATGTCTCGAATTTATGAATGAATCTGTTAATGTGATTTGTGAATGAATCTGTGAATGATTTTGTTGTAGACTTTTTAGATGTTTTTTCGTGAATTTGTGGATGATTTCGTTGTTGTGGACGATATGCAAGGAAAAAAGGAAAAAAAGGTGGCACGCATGTGGCGCGCTTGCCTGTTTAGTCTCGGTTGGTAAAACTAACCGGGACTAAAGATGTATTTTTAGTCCTAGTTATTTCAACCGGGACTAAAGATACCGATCTTTAGTCCTGTTTTCGTATTTTTATAGTCTCGGTTTGATAATCAGGGATAAAGGTCTTTACCAATCGAGATAGATGAGGCTTTCTTCAGTAGTAATTGCGTCGCCTGAAGAAGTTGCAATCACGTGGTATTCCAGCAAATCATTTGGTTTTGGCCATGATTTGCGTTTAATGATTCGCTGGTTCTACCGCGTCTGAACGCGAGGTGGGCCAAGTGACACTTTTCTAAAAAAAATTATTTGGAGATGTGGTTCTAGTGATTAATACACAAGGACAAGGCCAGCAATGCATTGCAGCAGCTTGTCATCAGCCAATTCAAAGCTGCAAGTACCCCTGCTTCCTGTTAGGATTTAGTGATGGCTTACCTTGCAAGCCAATTAAGTTGCATGAGAATTACTTCACTCTCGATTAGCTAACACCGCCGATCGATGACACCCTACCACAAATGGCTGTCCTGGGTGATTAACTGATTATTACTCCCACAGCTCCACCGGATTAAAAACTCCTTTTCTTGAATAAGAAAAATAATCATATAACTTGAACTTAGGATGGATGCTTATTTAACACTCAAAACTTTAAAACCAAACATCTAACCCCTAAACTTTATAATATCATTTATATTATCGTATAAAATGGTTTTGAACCGTGGTTATGTGTATTTTAAAGTTTAAATGAGCGATTTTAATAAAACTAATATACGTATCATCAATTGGTTCTAATTTATACTCTACAGTTATATTATGTCGGTACTCATTTGTATAAATGAGAGAGAAAGAGGAGGGGTAAAAAAGACAGATCATCCAATGTATATCTAAATTATATAGTGTTCATTTTGTAAAACGGGTTACATAAACGGTATTGTAAACTTTATAGGGTAGATATTCGGTTTTAAAGTTTACGATGCTAGATAGACTTTTATTTAAAGTTTAGGGGGTATATAGATATTTTCCTTTGGAATATAATAACATGGCCTTTAAAATATTATTTAACCATTACTATGAAACAAATAAAACCTGATAAACGTAATATCACAAAAATGTTGAAAACCGAAAGAGATGATGTGTGATGATGGAGTTATAGCGTGACTCCACCCAACGATAAGAAGGTCCAAATCTCAGTGTCAATAATTGCACATCAGCCACACGATGCTAGCCAACCAATCTTGTTTACACACTTGCTAGGACATACCCACACGGGTATGTTTTAGGCATGGCTATGGTGTTTACGTCCATAAGGCCCCGTTCTTTTTTATTAAGATACGTAATTCTATTAGCAATTTTTTTTAAACTTTTAGGCGAGTGCATTTTATATGAAAATTTCTATAAGAAGTTACTTTAACATATTAGATAAATTTAATCTTTTTAAGTTTGTAATAATTAAAACTCAATTAATCATACGCTAATTGCTTTCTTGTTTTTTTATCCTAACTTCATCTTCATCTTAAATAGTAAAACTGCATCTAACCTTCTATGTAAGTTTTGGTGATTAATGATAAAACGTTTAAGGAACTAATATATTTATCGAGATAAGTGCAGATAATTAGTGCTAGTGTGCTGAGATGTGCCTGGAAATCCCCCAACAATAAATGCAAAGCGACAAGTGGACTCTGAAATTTATTCAAAATGTATTTTTATATATTTCTCTTGAGTCTAGGAAAGCCAGATTATCAAGAGGGGTATCAAATGGTTGCTTGAAGTGACTAGTGCTTAAAGTCAAATTACATTGAAGAGAGGCTTTTGCACAACACTTACACTGGGTCGGGTTCAAACATAACTTCTAGGCCAGAAGTTCCTATCTCCCAAACCCAAAAATTCCTGGCACCCCTTCGACCAATTTTTTTCTAAGTGTTGGCTAGAAGTTCTTGACACTTTGGCCCGAAACTTCTTGGCACCTTTCCAGTTCAAATTATGAGTAACGTCTATATGACATAATTGCAACCTTATATATTTCTCATACCCCCACAACTCACTTTTGACAATTTCAATTTCGTTTTTCTATCTCCTAGCTTCTCCCATGGTGTTCTTGCTCCTTCCACTTTGTTCTTGAGCTTTTCATGAGATCTTAAGTGAGAATTGAGGGTGGTGGTCAGGATTGGTTGTGTGGAGAGGGCTATGATGACTTGAGCACTTGCAGATCTTCGTCGGGCTGCGGTTTGGTGCTTATTACTCTAGGAGGGTGATCACCTAGACGGTTAGGCGTCGCCCATGAGTTTACTTTGATTTGTGGATTGACCCGGGCATGTTGGTGAGGGTGGACCTCGCCTCCGTAAGAAAAAGAGAAAACTTTGAGTAAATTACGTGCTGGCTACTAGGACATCGTTGGTTGATAGAACAAGCATCATCGGTGGTTTGAGCTTGGTGTTCAAGCTATGATCTTGGTGGTTACTTGAACTCGAGGAAAACCTAAGTGGTTGCTTGGAGGCCAAAAACTTATGCTGGGTGCTTGTTCGGTGAGGCAAGGGGTTAATCGAGACCCAGCTCTTAGGAGCTCCTCAATATAGAGTAGGATCCCTGTGATCCAAACTTCGGGATAAAATCCTTGTCTCCCATGCATGTGTGATGATATCCCGGTGATTATTGTCTTTTGCTGCTACTTTGTATTCCTGCATATTACTCCTAGTACTAAGCAACCATTAATTACTTTTGCTTATTGTGATTTGCTGGTCAAAGGGAATTTTTTACCTTCCCAGAAGTTCCTGGCTCAAGAACCCCAAAAGTTTTCTGGGTAGTTATTTTTGTTCAGCAGAAAAAGTTGCCAGGAAGTTTCGGGCCATTTTGCCAGGAAGTTTCGGCCTTGTTAAATTGAACCGCTGCAATTCAAAGAATTTTCAGGAAGACCTATTCATCCTCGAGAGATAGACTTAAAGAAAATTTTCCAAGAGGTTATACTGTCAGAGATCTTGCCTATTGAACCCATCTCGTTGAAACCTTGAAGCACTAAGTTTCCCTACCTGATGTGTCACTATCGAAAGGCTATACCTTCATACAGTATTTCTAGAGTATGGGGATCATTGGAACCAGGGTATACGCGAGATTGAGGTAAAAGAGATGGGAGATAGGGATTTTTATACAGGTTCAGGCCCTTTAACTGACAGGTAAAAGCCCTACTCCTGTTGTCCAAAGCCGGTGTTGCCTTTATATATTAGAATCACACGAGTACAATATTTGGGATGACCTAATCTAGTATCTGTCGACTTGGCGGCATGGAGCTCCAACACGTAGTCGGCGACTAGCGTAGTCTTCTTCCTCGAATATGAACTCGGTAAGATTGGAGGTTAGCTCTAGATCCCTCTAGTCAACTTTGTAGCTCCACATTAGGTTTGTCTAGGCTTGTATTCCACGTTGGCATGTACGTTGACCTATCCTCTCTCCTCCTAGGAGGTCTTCTATTTATACCCTCGGATGTCCCTTGTCCAAGTAGAACTAGGGACATAAGTATGGATACGATCTGAGTAGTCCTTGTAGTATCTGAGTAGGAATCCGCTTCTCCTTCCTTATCCGAAACACCTTCCGTCATATTTCCTCAACCAAAGGATACCTTCTCATACACAATTAGATATATGGTATTTCTGTATACCATAAACCCATATATAGGAGGTATGACTTATCCATGACACTGATAGTAGCTCCCGACTTCAAAGCAAATGAACTGACGATGCTCCCGACCAAATACCTTATAATTATAGTTGTCGTACTCGTCTAACCATTCTCGGACGATCGAGTAGGTATAGAGTATGCAACTAAGTTCTTTGCCCAGCTTCGACGAAGAACACGGCCATGGGTTGAATTTGGATTGAAGTCAAAAAACTCAAACTACCATAAACAGGTCTGCAAAAATTCCACTGACTGTTTCTCTTTCTTCTTATGTAGGTTCTAAAATCCCTATAAGATATCTGACCATGCTATAGTGTTGTCATTCTAAGTTTCTTGTAGTCGGCACAAAGTGCGACCACCAGACAACTTTTTGACTCTGCTCTATCATGGGACCTCTTCTTGTATGTACTGAAATTTGAAGTCACTAATACGGAGTCCATCTAGTCAGAATAAATTCCTGACTGCAGTGCCTTGGGACAAATATATGTATTTTGCTCTGTTATCTGACCTTGAAATCAGTTGTTCAGAACGAATTGTTAGATAGAAAGCCCCCAAACGAACGCTTAGGAGTAATATAATAATTAAAAATATTGAAAATAAATTATATATGTGTGACAATAAACGAGTACTCCCACCGGAGCTGGCCTCAGCTGAACAGAGTCATGTACTCTCCCTAGCCCCCAGTTGATTTTATAGAAAGATTTCCACAAAAGGAGCTTGAATCCCATAACAAACTATGCTGAAGCTGTGAATTCCTAGCCCTCAGTCATGAAGTTGGAAAAAACAATTTCCAATTACACGACTAGTAAATACGTTATAGTGGGTACTCTGACATGACCAAATCTGACATGGTCGTTAACCCTTAGAACCTGACTAATCCAATAGTATCAGGCATTCCCGGTCAAGATTCTGAGACTCGGCGATTAGTCAGGCTTAACGTAATAGGACGATAAGAAACAACTTCAACCAATAACGATATGAGAAAAGGGATCAACGGACAAATATTGCACATTTGATATGTATAAAAACGTACATAGATTAATGCATGGAGATGATGGAACTGCTACACACACTGGTCGAGCAAGGACTAGGTGTGTAGTCAAACCTTGACCACTCATAGAGGTGGTGGGAGGATCGCTACCCCGCTGGTCAAGGACCAGGTGTAGTTGTCCCTCAACCACTCACATAGGTGGTGGGAGGATAGCTACAACTGCTGGCCGAGGACCAGGTGTAATCGTACCTCGACCACTCGTAGAGGACTCATAGAAGTGGTGGATCGCTACCATGTTGGTCGAGGACCAGGTGCGTAGTCATACTTGACCACTCATAGAGGTGGTGGGACAACCGCTAGCCAAGGACTAGGTGTAGTCGTATCTCGACTACTCGTAGAGATGGTGGGAGGATCGCTACAACCGCTGGCTGAGGACTAGGTGTAGTCATACCTCAACCACTCATAGAGGTGGTGGGATCGCTACCACGTTGGTCGAGGACCAGGTGTGTAGTCGTACCTCGACCACCTTTAGGGGCACTTGAGTAGGTTATTACATGTGCATCTCATGTGGCCAGCATGACTTCACATACCCAACTTACAAGCATATCGGACGTTCGTTTGCAATCGTGTCGAGTGATGAAGTCGACAATGTTTGCGGGGAGGTTGTACGTAGCAACCTTTTCACAAATAGAACCGAGAGTGACCGATACTAGATATGAGATAGGCCGCCAGTTTTTGTTAGTAGATTTGACTCGACGACTCCGCATTTGTTCGAGAATTTTCTCGAAAATGGGGCATACTCGACCTCTGCCTACTAGGGTGCTCGGTTATTCCTGAAAAATATTTTTCTAGAAGGCAATATATATACAGTGGAGAATATCAAGCATGTATTCGGGAAATTGTATAAATCGTCTAGTATGGTTAGGATATAATGAGCAGATTTGGATCAAATACTGGATACTATATTTACCGTAAATAAGCATGATTTATACAGAAGAAACAGAGCAAGCCCCTGGTATTAAGCCGTAGTCGACCTAATATAGGAGACGCTCGTAAAATAGATATTGTATAAAAAATATGCAATATGTAAGCAAAATAAATTATGGATCTAGAAATAGGTATGGTGAATTGTATGAAATATTTTGTACCTTTGTTGATACATGCCGGATGTATCTACAAAATCAGTACATTGATTTCTAAAAAGTCAATATACTAATTACCTTGATTAGTGTTACTAATCAACTTGGAAGTAGTCGACTCGGATTAAAGCTTCCTGGTCAACTATGTTGAAATGTTGTTTCTCGCAATGGCGATGTCAGCTTTGGAGTAGTCGTCATGGATCAAGGTCTCATGGCCGAGTTCTCCATAGCGACGACGTCTTGAAACTTTTGTTCTCGATAGATCGTTTTGTTGGATGACAATGGTTTTGATCTGGTCGAGTCGTATGAGCCGAGGTTGTCGAAGCATCCCTCGTCGAAAGATCCACATCGGTAATGTCTTGATGAAAATTGAGATGACAAGGGTTTCGATCTAGAAGACAACACACTTCGGTCGGGTCATATCTCCCAAAGCCGAAGTTGTCGAAGGATTCCTCGTCAGATGTCTCGCCTCTTGAACCCATCTCGTCGAAACCTTGAAGCACTAAGTTCCCCTACCTGGCACACTATTGTTGATGGGCTATACCTGCAGAAAATATTTGTAGAGTATGAGGATCGTTGGAACCAGGATATACGCGAGATTGAGGCAAAAGAGACGGAAGATAGGGATTTTCATACAGGTTCAGGCCCCTTGACTGACAGGTTATAACCCTACTCCTGTTGGCCAAGCCGGTGTTGCCTTTATATATCAGAATCACATGAGTACAATATTTGAGATGACCTAATCTAGTCTCTGTCGACTTGACGGCATGGAGCTCCAACACGTAGTCGACGGTTAGGGTACTCTTCTTTCTCAAATATGAACTCTGCAAGATTGGTGGTTAGCTCTAGATCCCTCTTGTTCGCTTTGTAGCTTTGTATTAGGTTCGTCTATGCTTGTATTCCATGTTGGCATGTACGTTGAGCTGTCTTCTCTCCTTCTAGGGAGGTCTTTATTTATACCCTCGGATGTCCCTTGTCCAAGTAGAACTAGGGACACAAATATGGATACGATCTGAGTAGTCCTTGTAGTATTCGAGTAGGACTCTGCTTCTTCTTCCTTATCCGAAACACCTTCTATTCCGGGAAGATAATTTTCTTTTTCATCCACCATATTTCCTTAACCAAAGGATACCTTCTCGTATATTATTAGATATATGATATTTTTGTACACCATGAACCCATGTATAGAAGGTATGTCTTATCCATGACTTTGACATATATCTCTTGCTAATTTTCCTCCAAAATCGTTATAGCATTACCCATCCATAGAAAAGTGCAAAGGCATCTGTCTCCTCATCCTTGAGCACTGTATGAGCAAAATTCACTGGTGGAGAAACCCACTATTGTCCCGGTTCATAACCCCTGTAGTCTCGGTTGTCGAACCGGGACTACGAAAGCGGGACTAAAGATCGGCATCTTTAATTCTGGTTAGAATAACCGGAACTAAAGATTTTGTATTTTTTTTAATTTTTTCTACTAGCTGCTAGCTTGCTGCCTTTCAATTATATATATTATGCATACATATTTTACACACATATATATTTATACATATATATGCAACATGCATATATATGCATAAATATATATTTTACACACATATAAATGAACTTAATAAAGGAAATATATACATATATTACCAAAATATGTACACATATGTACAATATCCACATATATTTCATATGTTACAAAAAATTGTGTACTTTGTGTATCCAGTGGTAAAGTTACTTAAACTAACTCTCCCGCGGGATCAATGATCTGCTCGTTTATAAATCCCATCAATTCTTCTTGAGCAGCCTGTATGAAAGTCGTGTGGGGGAGATTGTCTCTTACTTGCATAAGCTGTCATTAATTCGAATAAATGAGAAATAAATATATGAAATGAATAAGAAATCGAGACGTAATATATGAATGGCTATTATACGCACATCTATATCGTCGAGACTATTGACTTCGGTAAGAAAGCGATGAATGTAGTCGCAGACGTAGTAGCCGCATAAGTTGGTCCCCTGCGCCTATTTTGCACAGTAAAGGAGAAACGACGACAGATTGAATATACATTTCATATTTTAGAACAAATTAATGATTCAATACAACTTTGGAGCATGTTACTCACTGAAAAGTTCATCCTCACAGAGAACTTATCTTTCCAATTCCCGTGAACATTCACCCAGAGCCGTGCCCATGCCCTTCGTGCAGTTGAAAGATAGCTAGTAATTATCCAAGAACCACATATATGCAATAGCAAGTAAGATGGCATTACCTGTTTAGCAGTTCAAATATCTTTGCGTACGTGGACTCTGGTTTATCCATTGAGTCAAAGACATGGATCCGCGAGTGATCCATGTCAATTACGAACAGAGCCCAGTGGAATCTGCAAATTGGTTGAGATGACACATATGAAACTTTATGTATGCACAGGATTAAAATTGGTACGAAAGGTAGAAAAAACTTACGCTGTGTTGTAGGGCAGAAGGATAAACGTCTTGTAGTGGTGCTGCACCAGCACATTGTATATGTTATCCTCTGTTTGCTCCGGATATTGATCAACCATCACGGTGTTGATTTTTCGTGGGTCCATGAATCCATGTTTGGGAGATTCTTGCTTGTTGCAATATTGAATCGCCATTCTGCAACGGTTAAAAGAATTTAAGTCAGCTAAATACAAGGATCTAAGGAATGAAATAAATATAACTGAATGATACTTACAAGACCCGCGTGGCTAGAAGAGAGACGTCGAGGGCATCAAGCTGGTACAGGTCGAATATGTCTTCGAATCGGATAAAGAAGTTGTCACCTCCATCGCAGAAATAGTCGAGTGAGTATTTGCCCGTGACCATCTCTATACCTCTGCTGGATTCTTGCATGTACCACTTATGAAAGCGATACATCTGTGTAGGTAGCTGTTTAACTTGATCCGGCTTTACAAGAGGTTTTCCAAGTTTGAACTTGTACTTCAGCGGAGCCTTCGCGAGGGGAGCACGCCCGGATAATTGATCCATTGTTATTCCAGTAGATTCCATAAATTCTCTTAACTCCGTTCGAACATTTGGAACCGTGCTGAACTCCACGGGTTTTTGAGGCTGCATGCCGAGCTGCGGTACATCTCTGCCCTTTCTTTGCGCCTTGCCAGCAGCCTTCCGGATAGTCCTGTCATAGTCGGACTGTGGTTGAGGTTGCGGTTTAGGCTGTGGCGTTAGGTACATGTTCTTAAAAAAGTCATTGGTCTCCTGGGCGATTTTAGGACGCTTCTCAGGAGACTTCTTTTTGAAGTGGGCCTTGACTTCAGCTTGGACGACCTCGTGCAGCTCCTATGGAGTCATGTTGTACGTCATTTTCTTTGGGGCTAGTGGGAGCAGGTCAAGTTTAAGCCTCTTGCTTCTTGGTCCACTGGTTGACATTGACCACGTGGCTTGAGCTCTGCGCTTAGGAGGTGACGGAGGAGGCAATAGAGGAGGCAAAGTAGGATGAGTTGCTGACCGTTTAGGAGTCAGTGCTCGTTGTGGCGACAGAGGAGGCTGAGCAGGCGGTGGAGTGAGAGACGACCATTTAGGAGTTGTTGCTCATGGAGGCAACGCAGGAGGCGGAGGAGGCAGAGTTGGCGAAGGAGGCTAAGGAGATGGTCCACCTGGGAATATGATGAAGGGCTTCCTCCAAAGAAATATCCCGTGAGTTGTTTCTCCTAGCGTCGTCTCCCCGTCTCCTCCAGGGTTATCCAGCTCGAGATCTTCGTATCCGCGTTCCACCTGTTCAACTTCCACTTTTGAGTACGCAGGCGAAACGGGCCTGCAGTGGTAGGTGTTGTCTCGTTCAACTAGAATCGCCATGCCCGACGCGACCTGTTCGAGAATGACGCTTATTAGTTAGTAATGAACCTTGATTGTCAAGTTATTCAAGGAAATATACAACATAAAACTACGAACATACCTTTATTGTTATGTTCTTGAGTGGAATGTGCAGCTCACACGGTGTCCGCTGCGTGATATCATCCATACAGGGCATGGCGGACATGCTTGAGCATGTGGGGCCAACTCGCCTTCATTTCCTGTTGAAGCGCAGCTGCTGCGCTGCTGTTGTAGTTGAGCTGTTGTTGTTGGATCTGGCTATTGGCTAACCTAGTGGCTCCGCTCCTCTGCCAACCTTTGGGTCAACCTTTGGTCCACTATTTGATCAATCTGCGAGAGCCGCATCTCCATTTCTGCGAACCTCACATCCGTCTCTCGCTTCGACCTCATGCGGCGGCTATATGTGTCGACATCCGCTTGAAACCCGTATTTCTAAGGAACGACGCATTTTCCTCATGTTCATCCCAGATGCTCTGGGTTCTGGAGTGCGAGCGTTAGCTCGTCCTTCTCTCTGTCGGGCTTGAACGAGCCCGAGGCAGAGGCCTCCAGCGCTTCCTCTAATCTTCGTCCGGCTTCTTGGATTTCAGCGTCAAAGATAACTGATCCATCTCTAGGATTAAGCGATCCGCCGTGAGCATAGAACCAATGTTTTGTTCGTTTCGGCCAATTGGCTGTGCCCGGAACGATACCTCGCGCTTTCAGGTCGGCTTTCATCTTCTCCATTTCTGCATTGCCTTTTGATAGCCGTCCGACCCAAGCTTGTGATGGTATTTCTTCTTGGTTGCGTTGGTCTTGTTCTTTGCAATGAGGGCTTGCGCTTCTTCCCCGGTCTTATGTTCCACAAAGGCCTCCCAGTGATCTCTAAGCTTTGAGAACTTGTCAAAGTTTGGGTTCTGACCCTTAAGGATGTATTTCTTGTATAACTCCTTCTTATAGTTCCTAAAGAGCTCAGCCATCTTCTTTAACGTCCAATCCTTGACCTTTGCCTGTTCGGAGTCTAGGATGGTGAACGTCTGCAGCATTGTCGTCCAGAGCATCTCTTTCTCTGTGTCCGAGAGATAGCTCTCCTCTTCTCCTCCTGTCCTTGATCGCCTCCAGTTAACAACGCTGATGGGCACGTGATCCCTCACCATCCATCCGCTGTGTGCCACAAACTTCCTTGCGATGTCCGCTGGGGCACTTGGTCGACCGTCCGGTGCTACTTCTGTTATGACATGTCGACCCTCAATGCGCTTGCTGACACCGCGTTGCCCGCGTGCCCTCTTCTTTCCAATGGATGAGGAGCCCTCATTCTCCTCCTCGTTCCCCTCCTTGTTGAGGTATTGATCTAGATCCTCGGTCCCCTCCTCAGTGTAATACTGTGTGCTACCGTGTGCGATCTCATCAAGGAGAAATTGTTCGTCGTCACGATCCGCCATTTGATTGTTGTGGGTTCGAGGACTTAATCAAAGAATTCTGACAAGAAAAAAATTCTATTAATACATGTATCAATTATTCAGGGAAATCATGTATGTCTACATAGAAAAAAACAAAGACAAAAAGAAAAAAGTTGGAAAAATAGATGAAATCCAGTAGACACTAGATCCAATTGTGCACATCCATAATGGTGATATTCTTTAGAAGTCACTTCCATGATTGAGAGAATCAGCTGTGATTCTGAATCATCTTCCTCATCAAAAGGAAATCATCATGGCGATGGAGAACACAGTGGCGATGGAGCCCATTGTCACTGTGTTCACCATCGCCCATAATGAATTCCTTTTGATCATGAAGAGGATTCAGAATCACAGATTCTCTCAATCCTAGAAGAGACTTCCAAAGAATATCACAATTATAGATATGCACACTTGGCTCTAGCATGTGCCGGACTACTGTCTATATTTTTCTACTTCTTCTCTTTGTTTATCTTTGTTAGACCCTAACCCTAACCCTAACCCTAAACTCTAAACACTAACCCTAACCCTAAACTCTAAACCCTAAACCCTAAACCCTAAACGACCGAACGAACGAAACTATCGTTCGGTCTTTCGTTCACGTTCGTTCACGTCCGTTCGTTCTACCGTACGTTCACGTCCATTCGTTCTATCGTACGTTCATGTCCATTCGTTCTATCGTTCGTTCAGGCCCGTTCGTACGATCGTCTGGTGGAGAGGAAGATAAGAGGAGAGGAGAGAAAAAGAGGAGGATGACATGAGGCAGATAAGGTGGAGAGGAGAGGAAGTGGAGAGGAGAGGAGAGAAAGAGAGGACGTTGCATGCCGAGGTACGTTGTAACGACTGACCGACCGAACAAACGAACGAATGACCAAACGAACGACCGAACAAACGAACGAATGAAACTCGTTTGTTCGTTCGTTTGTTCGTTCACGTTCGTTCTATCGTTTTATCGTTCTCGTTCGTTTGAAAATACAAAATTCACATTCACAAGTTCACATTCACATTCACACGTTCATAAGTCCATTTAATACACATTTAAATCTATTCATTCATTCAAATTTAAAAAAAGTCCAAAAGTCCATGAGTCCATTTAATACACATCAAAATTTACAAATTTAATGAAAGTTCAATCAAATCATCCATACACATACACATCAAAATTTACATTCTAACATTTTAAATTCCATACACATGAAAAATTGCAAATTTAACATTCAAAATTTCCACATTTAACATTCAAAATTTCCATATTTAACATTCCACAGTTAACATTTTAAATTCCATATGCATTTTAAATTCCATACACATCAAAAGTCCATTCTAACATTTAACTTTCAAAATTTCTACATTTAACATTCAAAATTTCCACACTTAACATTTTCACATTTAAAATTTAACATTATAAATTCCATATGCATTCAAATTTTACAAATTTAATTAAATTCAATCAATGTGCGGCCGGGGAGACAGAGGGCGGCAGTGGCGTGGAGGGGAGGCAAAGGGATGCGGCAGCGTGGATGGGAGGCAGAGGGCGACGGCGGCGGCGTGTGGGGGCGGGAAGGGGTAACGATGGCGGCAATGGCGCGCGCCGGGTCGGCGGCCTAGAAACCCTAGGCGCGCGCACACAGAAAAAGAGGGGGGCTTGATCGGATCGACTAACCTGCGGAGGAATCCGGCGACGGCGACTCCGGCGACGACCACGGCGGCGGCTGGAGAAGAATCAGCGGCGCGATGACGTTAGGGTTCTCGGCGACGGTGACGTAGACGATGGAATGCGCGAAACGGCTAAGTATTGGATCCCCCGTAGCCCCTGCTATATATAGTCATCGGGATCTTTTATCCCGGTTGAAGCCACGAACCAGGACAAAAGATGCTTTAGTCTCGGTTGGTGGCTTCAACCGGGACAAAAGAAATCTCTTTAGTTCCGGTTGGAGCCACCAACCGGGACTAAAGATGACGAAGCAGCCACGTGGCTCAGTTAGGTGGGCACCTTTAGTCCCGGTTGAAGCAACCAACCGGGACTAAAGCTATTTTCCCGCCTATCCAATTTTTTTCCCGCTTTGTGTTAAAAATCGGGATTAAATATTTAAACAGACCCCTATTATAATGTATTTAAATTGTAATAATCACATAGTATTTTAAATTTAGTAAATAATATATAATTAAATTCTACCAATCATATATAATTAAATATTTTAAATATAATTAACATATGGCCTATTTTAAAAATATTTTAAATATAATTAACATATGGCCTATTTTAAAAATATAAATAATAACATATAATTAACATTTGTCATATTCAAAACTATTTTAAATTTAAATAATAATATATAATTAACGTATGGCCTATTTGAAAAATATTTTAAATTTAAATAATAATATGTTATTAACATTTGCCGTATTTTAAATTCTAACAATCATAAGTAATTCAGATTTGCCATATTTTAAATTCTAACAATAATATTCAATAATTTACAATAATTTATGATTAATTCAAATGGTTATAATAATAATCAAAAATTCAATTTAATTAAGATTGTCCATACAAAAATTTAGCTAAATGATGGTTGTCCTCACGTACTTTCTCCGCACAATTGTTCCTTAATTATGATCGTTCCGTGAGTAAGGGGTGTCCTTATTTGATAGGAGGATGCTCGTATCATCCGCCACCACGAACGGAGGTTGCCCGTCAAACTGATCGTAATCTTCGTCAGTTCTATCCTCGACTCCCACGATTTTTCTTTTGCCTGGGAGAACCACGTGACGCTTTGGCTCGTCGAACCCTTTTCCCTTCTTTGCTTTGCTAGACATGTCCTTCACATAGAAAACTGGTCGTACATCATTCGCAAGGACGAAGGGTTCGTCTGAGTATCCAACCTTGCTCAGGTCGACCGTTGTCATCCCACTTGCATCAATGGTTACGCCTCCACCACTGAGTCTAACCCACTGGCACTGAAATAGAGGGACTTTCAGAGGTCCATAGTCTAGCTCCCATATGTCATCAATGCTGCCGTAATATATGTTACCATACCATCGTATCCTACGGCATCAATGCGGACAGCACTCTTCTGATTCATGCTCTTAAAGTCTTGGGCCCATGTGTAAAATGTGTACCCATTGATTTCATATGCCTAGAATGTGGTGATCGAGCAATATGGTCCCCTCGCCAAGAAGGCTAGTTGTTGGTCAATGCTCGCGTTGCCCATGAGACGTTGTCGCAGCCAAGCAGGGAATGCATCGATGTGATCTCGTGTAATCCAGACATCCGTCTTACCGATGTTTTCCGAGCGAACAATTGTCAAGTGCTCCTCGATGTAAGGAGCCACCAAGGAAGATTGTTGCAACACAATCCAATGTGCTTTCCTGAACAAGTCATTGTCTATGTTCATTATTGCCTTCCTTCCAAGAGTTCCCTTCCTCCGTAGCCTACCTTCATGGCTTGATTCAGGCAGCCCGATGGGATGAAGGTCTTCAATAAAGTTGATGCAGAACTCAATCACCTCCTCTGTTCCATATCTCGTGGCGATGCTGGCCTCCGGATGATAACGGTTATGGACATACTTCTTTAGAACGCCCATATACCTCTCGAAAGGGAACATGTTGTGTAGGAATATCGGACCAAGGATACGGATCTCTTTGACAAGGTGACATAGGAGATGCGTCATGATATTGAAGAAGGAAGGCAAAAAGATCATCTCAAAGCTGACAAGACATTGGACCACATCATTTTGAAACTCTTCTAGTCTGTCTGGATCGATGATCTTCTGTGAAATTGCATTCAGGAAAGCACATAGCTTTGTTATTGATGCTCGGACTTTATCGGAAAGGATACCCCGAATTATAACGGGAAGCAGCTGTGTCATCAGCACGTGGCAGTCATGGGACTTTAGATTTGTGAACTTCTTATCCTTTGTGCTTATTATTTCCTTTATATTCGAGGAGTATCCAAACGGTATCTTGATGCTCTCCAAGCATTCAAACATTATTTCCTTCTCTGCCTTGCTCAGAGTGTAGCTGGCTGGACTTAGGTAGTGGTCCTTTCTCCTTTGGTTGCGGGTGAAGGTCGTCGCATTGTGCCATATGTTTCAGATCGTTACGTGCCTCAAGTGTATCTTTTGATTTTTCGTATACACCTAGGAAGTCCAACAGGTTTACGCAAAGGTTCTTAGTGAGGTGCATCACGTCGATTGTGTCGCGGACGTCCAAGACTTCCTAATAGGGCAACTCCCAAAAAATTGTCTTCTTCTTCCACATCGCCGCGTGTGTCCACCTTCACTTGATATAGGTTGGTTGTTGGGTCCCTTTCCAAATACTACTTTGAGATCTTTCACCATGGCAAACACGGCCTTTTCCGTTGTGATGTTTGGCTTAGTACGATGGTCTTCCTTTTGATCAAAATATTTACCTCTTCTCCAGACAGATGGCTTGCAACAAGAAAGCGACGATGGCCCATGTACACTACCTTCTTACAGTGTTTTAGGTATGTATATTCGGTCTTATCCAAACAATGGATGCAAGCGTCTTACCCCTTGTTTGACTGTTCGAATAGGTTGCCAAGTGTAGGCCAATCGTTGATGGTAACAAACAGCAACCCTCGTAGGTTAAACTGCTCCTGTTTATCCCCATCCCACACGGGGACACCTTCTTTCTTCCACAGTAGTTTTAGATCTTCAATTAGCGGTCTCAGGTACACATCGATGTCGTTACCATACCAGGTTGCTTCGGGTCTTGAATAATAACCGGCATCTAAATGTACTTTCGCTTCATGCATAGCCAAGGCGGGAGGTTGTAGATACACATTGTTACAGGCCAAGTGCTATGCCCGCTGCTCATCTCTCCAAAACGATTCATGCCGTTCGTACTTAAGCCAAACCTTAGGTTTCTTGCATCCTCGCCGAAGTCTTTAAATGTTTTGTCGATGTTTCGCCACTGTGACCCATCAGCGGGATGTCTCAGCATGCCGTCTTGTAGGCGTTCTTCCGCATGCCAGCGCATCATCCTTGCATGCTCCTTGTTCCTGAACAGACGCTTCAGCCGTGGTATTATAGGAAAATACCACATCACCTTAGCAGGAACCCTTTTCTTCGAAGGTCGTCCGTCAACTTTGCTGGATCATCTTGTCGATCTTGTATCGAAGTGCTTTACAAACCGAACATGCTTCTAGGTTCTCGTACTCCTCACCAAGGTAGAGGATACAATCGTTAGGACATGCGTGTATCTTCTGTACCTCCAGTCCTAGAGGGCAGACTAACTTCTTAGCCTCGTACATCGATTCCGGCAATTCATTTCCCTCTGAAAGAATGTTCTTCATGAGTTTTAGTAACTCGCCAAATGCCTTGTCACTGACACCATTTTTAGCCTTCCATTGCAATAATTCCAGCGTGGTACCCAACTTTTTGTGCCCCTATTCACAGCCTGGGTACAAGGACGTTTTGTGGTCCGCCAACATACGCTCTAATTTCTGCACCTTCTTTTCACCTTCGTAGTCCCCTTATACGTCGTGCAACATCTGACCAAGGTCATCAGAACCGTCGTTTTCTTCAACATCTCCGCCCGCCTCGTCTGTTGTATTCTCTTCAAACCCATCGTATTGACCCCCGGAATGTTGTCGTCATCTTCTTCATCTTCTTCCATTGCAACCCCCACCTCTCCGTGCGATGTTCAGCAATTGTAGTGAGGCATGAATCCCGACTGAAACAGGAGGACATGAATAATTCTTGATGTAGAATACTCCTTCTCGTTTTTGCACTTTTGCATGGACAACTAATGAAACCCTTCTACTTGTTGGCATCGGCCATACTCAAAAAATAATGCACACCTTGAATAAACTCTGTCGACCGTCGATCCGCGTTGTACATCCATTGCCGATCCATCTACATGGAATGCACAAAAATCATGAAAAACTCCACGAAATTTAAACCATTGAAATATTATAATAATAATTATATATATAACCAGACAATAATTATATACTAATCCAACATACGTAATGTGTTTTTCTAAAAAAATTAGAATTCCTTTTAAAATGTCTTTTAAAGTGGTAAACATAAAATTAATTAATTATTTTACAAGTTTTTTAATGTACGCATTGTACATATTTCTAACTATTTTAACAATCTTAAAATTACCTTATTTTTCTAATCTACTATCAAATTTTCTATATTTTTTCCTTTGTCATCTATTTTATAACTTTTTTGACTAAAAGTTTCTCTCTCATAATTTTCCATAAACATTTTTGAGATAAAATTATATGAATAAAATTCTATAAATGTAACATGCTAAGCATACTTTTTTTCCTCTTTATTTTCCCAAACATTTTTCTCAACACAATATAATGTGCTTAGTAAAATAATTAGTCCCAATAAATTTTCTCTCTCTTCATGTTTGCATTAAAATCTAGAGATAAAAATATATAGAAAACATCCGTTAAAATGAAGTGCTAAGTATAGATCATAAGAGAAAGTAGATGCTAACCTTGTAGATAGCAAAGATTTGTGTATTACCACCAAAACAAAATCACAAAAAATTTGACAGCACCTCCCCCTAGCTAGAGCAAAAGTTTGAAGACAAGTGAAGCTGGCTCGGGCTGGAGGAGGAGGAAGGAGTATAATAAGCAACTCTATCTTTAGTCCCGGTTTGTGTTACCAGCCGACACTAAAGATCAAAATAATCTTTAGTCCCGGTTGGTAACCCCAACCGAGACAAAAAATAGTATATTTAGTCCCGATTGGTGTTACCAACCGGGACTAAAGATCCGAGACGCCCTGATAGATTCTGACAGAATTTAAACCGAGACTAAAGATCATCTTTAGTCCCGGTTCATGTCACGACCCAGGACTAAAGGTCCTAGAGAGCTCTTGTCTTTTTAAATCGAGACTAAAAGTATTTTTTAATCTCGGATATAATTCTAACCAGACTTTTGTGGTTTTTGCCGCTTCAACCTTCTCCAGTGATCGACAACCCAAAACTTCCCCCACATCTTCCCCTATCAACCATGGTTACGAGCTCAACTAATCAGCAGCCGCATCGAGCATATTGCTGCAAGCTAGCCCCCTGTTGAATTAGGCCTCCGATGCCTTGATTAATGTTACAGTTTCTGTTTGCTTTGTTTTAAGGCTAGTAAATGGATCATTGGGCTCGACAGGATTTGTGAATAAACGTCGTCGTGGCAGATGTATCATCTATTCCAAGAGACCATGACCAATTGCATGGTACTTGTTCCTGCCTCTGCATCGTGAAGTTGATGGAGATCTTCTTGTTGTTTGGCGATGACGCCGGTGTTTACGAGAGATTAATACTTTGTTACGACAGAGATGCAAATATGTATACAGAGATATGGCGCCATAATTTTTTTTCTCATCACCAGTTCTATTTGTTTGGCGCCTAATCCTATTTAATGGCTTAAATCACACTGTTTTCAATTAATTACTACTATTCAGGTGTACAACACGTGTCGTTTGTATGAGAAGGAGCATACAGGGTGTTGAGGCCTACCAAAAATCCTACCAATCGCGTTGTGACACCTAAAAGAAACAGGGAAGGAGACAACAATTCGGAATAAGGAAGCCGCATCCCAATACCGGACATTTTACGCCCTCGAGCTGTTTTACGGTGGTTCTGCCACACGTGGACGATACGTAGGATGCCACCTATACAACAAGTTCACGTGAGCTGAACAAGAGAGACCTGCCTGTCCCTGCCTACTGATAGGGATGAAAGCGGGAACAGAAAAATCTCGTATCGATCATCATCGAATACCAAAAATCCTGATCGAATATTGTATCTGCGAGAAAAACGGAAACGGAAAAAAAACGGGAACGGGAAAACGGGAAACGGGAATGGGAATGGTTGGGGTGTTTTCCCGACCGTATTCACGGATCCCGTATTTATCCGAAAAAATTCCCACGGAAAATTTCCGTTTTTGAGCTCATGTGCATAATAAAACATTCACTCTAGTCTATTAAACCTTCACTCATAGAATTTTGCATAATAAAACCTTCACTCATACCGTGAGATTATGTATGGTTGTAATTGTTGCATCTAGTTAACTCTTTGAAGTGGTTATATGTGTGTCGATGGTCCCGTTTTCTTTTACCGATTCCCGATCGTAATTGACATGCTCCCGACCGTTCCCGACCGTTCCTGATGTCTCGTATTACCGAATTCGTTTTCTCGTCCGTCTTTTCCGTTTCCATTTCCGTTCCCACTAAAAAATTATGAAAACGGGAATGGTTAAGGTCTTTTCCCGACCGTTTTCGACCGTTTTCATCCCTACCTACTGACATGCCAGGGGCAGTGGACCTCCCTCGTCGTCGCCAGGACTCACGTTCCCGGAGACCATGCGCCGCCACACGACACGTACCCCTCCTCCACCCTGGACACCATCTCGCGTCCCCTCGTCCCCGCGACCCCGTGCCTCTCCACCTCCTCGTCACGGACCCCGTCCCCGAAGACCCACCGGCCCTGCGCCGCCACCCGAACCACCCGCCGCTGTTGCCGCTCGCACCTACCCCGTCCACCGTGTCCCGCAGGCGTGCCATCCAGAAGCTATTCGATGAGGGTACCAGCAACCTGCGCGCGTTCGTCTCCATCTCCATTACGGCGGCGGAGACACCACGTGGGGAGTTCTAATTTACAAGATCTTAGCTTATAAACAGTCATCTTCTAATTATCAAAATAAATTTTCTAACATGGATTAAAAGTCATCAATGATTTCTCTGGTTTGCTCTTTTCTTTTCTTCTTCTTTCGTTTTTTCTTCTTTTCTTCTTGCTTAGGTCATGCCAGCCTTCGGGTCTTCATCGCTTTTGTCCTGAGACAATTGAACGAGCCCCTTCCAATACGTTTAATCGATCAGAGGCGATAAGGGTTTAGGATTTTTGGCGCAAGAGATTAGAGCGTCCTTTCCTCTCTGCAAATTCTCTCTTATATAGCATTAGTGGAGCCCAGGAGCTTATCTCCAATTATGATTCAATTAGTTTTAACCAATCACAAAAACTAACTTATCTCTTATCTCTTTCAATTTGGATTTGTGGGCTAAATCCAAAAAATCAACCAACATTCTTCCCTTGATTTTAAGACTAACTAACAAGTCTACTAAGTAAATAGCTCTCCAAAGCAATGTGTCACAGCAACATTAAGCGTCATTGAGACAACAAGACTTATAGATCACTATAGTACTTAAATAAACTCAATTTTACTTAATGGGTGTTGATCGATACTTATACTCCCCATTTCCAGGATCAAATTCAAAGATCATCACTTAATCCCATGCTAGCTACATGTCTTTAAATAACTTGGGAGATAAGCCTTTGTTTAACAAATCCATGAGCATTAATTTAGTACTAATGTACTCAACTTTAATAGTTTGATCCTGTACTCTATCTTTCACAACATGAAACTTAATGTCAATGTGTTTGCCAGCTTCGCTTGACTTGTTGTTACTCGTATAGAATATTGCAACCTCATTATCGCAGTATATTGTTAATAGTTTGGCTATGCTGTAAACCACTCTTAATTTCGAGATGAAATTCTTTAGCCATACGGCTTGCCCGTTGCATGATAGCATGTCACAAGTTCTGCCTGTATTATCGATGATGCAGTAAGCGTCTGCTTGGAGCTTTTTCAATAAATAGCTCCCCCGCGAGGGTGAAAATATAACCCAAAGTGGATTTCTTATATGTGAGCATGTAATGCTTAGTTCCTTGCAAATAAAGCAAGCCTTTCTTAACTCCTTTCCAGTGGCCCAATCTTGGATTAGATATAAATATGCCAAGCATCCTAGTAACGAATGCCAAATCTGGTCGCGTACAGACTTGTGCATACATTAATCTTTCGACAGCTAAAGCGTATGGTACTGTCTTTATTTCTTTAGTCTATAAATCATTTCTTGGGCTTTGGAATGAACCAAATTTATCGCCTTTTATTATTGGAGCAGGTGGCGTAGATCATTTGCTCATATTATATCTTTCCAACACTCTAGAAATATATGCTTCTTGAGACAATCCTAGTACTCCTTTGGACCTATCTCGGCGAATTTCAGTGCCCAAGACATAAGATGCCTCACCGAGATCTTTCATATCAAATTTTGATGACATAAATTCTTTACTTTCTCACAACAGATTCTTATCGTTGCTTGCTAATAAAATGTCATCAACATAGAGTACTAGTATGATGAATTTCTCACTTCTATTCTTCATATAAATGCAATTGTCCACCTCATTTTCCTTAAATCCAAAATTTTTAATTACTTCATCAAATTTAAGGTACCATTGTGTGGATGCATGCTTAAGTCCATAGATGGGTTTCTTTAGTTTGCATGTTAAATGGTCTATTTCTTTCATAATAAAACCTTCTGGTTGTGCCATGTAGACATTCTCATTTAAATCACCATTTAGGAATGTAGTCTTCAGACATAGCGAGCCACTAAAGCCACTAAACCATTCTCATTTAAATCTCATGGAGTTTTAAGTCATAGTGAGCCACTAAAGCCATGACAATTCTAAATGAATCTTTGTTAGAGACAGGAGAAAATACATCATTATAGTCAATTCCTTCTCTCTGTGAAAAACCTTTAGCCATAAGCCTTGCTTTGAATTGTTCGATATTCCCTTTAGAGTCTAGCTTGGTTTGTAGACCCATTTGCAGCGTACTGTTTTGACTCCTTTAGGAACTTCTACTAGATCCCACACTTTATTTTGGTTCATTGATTTTAATTCAACTTCCATGGCTTGAAGCCACTTGGATGAGTTCTTACTTTTTATGCCTTCTTTAAATTAGGTGGGGTCATCTACCTTCCCTACATCTTCGCTTATATAAACTTCATGATAATCAGGAATATCATATTTTCTTGCCTGTTGTGATCTTCTTAATTGTTGATTTTCATCATTGTTCACATGCGGTTGAGCATCTTATTGTGGAGATTATTCTTCATTTTGCGTCGCAAAATTCTGTTGAGGCTTATTATTTTCATCATTTTTGCCATGAACACTTTCTTCGACATTAGTTGTAGAACCAGAGGGTACAGAATTACCCATTGTCAGTGGCACTACATTCGGTGGCACAGTTTGAATAATCGAAATATTAGTCTCTTGGATTTCTGGAATTGGAACATTAGCCCGAATTTCCTCAAGATTAATTTCTTTACCTTGTGAGCTCTCTGCTTCATTATTTTCTAAGAAGACAGAGTGTCTAGTCTCCACAAATTTAGTGACACAGTCTGGACAATAAAATCAGTATCCCTTATATCTTTCTAGATATCCGATGAAATGACAACTCACAGTCTTAGGGTCTAACTTCTTTAACTGTGGATTAAATATTCTGGCTTCTGCACGACAGCCCCACACACGTAAATATTTAACTTCCGGTCCATAATTCATAAGGGGTCTTAGGTATCAACTTACTTGGAATTCTATTTATTATGTGTGTGGTTGTCTTTGAAACTTCAATCCAAAAATTTATTAGACAGGGTAGAATGACTTAGCATACTACGCACCATATCCATGACTATGCGGTTGCTGAGGTTCTCCAGGCATAGAATATTGGACAACTATTCCATGTTGCTGGAAATATAAGGCAAACGGACCAGGGATTTGCCCAAACGGAGCATGTTTCCCGTAGTATTCACCATCACGATCAGAACTCATGACTTTAATTTTAGCATTGTGTTGATTTACCACTTTAGCCTTAAATATCTTAAATTTCTCAAGAGATTCAGATCAATCATTAATGGAGTAAATATAGCCATAACGAGAATAATCATCTATGAATGTTATGAACGAGTCAAAGCCATCCACGGATGTTACTGGAAACGGTCCACAAATGTTAGTGTGAATTATTTCTAGTGGACTTGTGCTCCGAGTGGCTCCTTTCTTAATTGTCTTAGCGAATTTTTCTTTACTGCAATCTATGCAGTGATCAGCGTCAAAAAAATCTAAGGGGAGGAGTATTTCTTCTTTAATGAGATGTTTAATTCTCCCCCTAGAAATGTGGCCTAAGCGATAGTGCCATGATTTCGATGATGTCTCAACTTTATCATTACAGGCATTTATAATATTCATCACAGAGTCATCCAAAGAGAGCAAATAGAGTTTATCTCGCATGAAGGGAAGACCCACAACTTTATTATCAAACTTAATGTAACATGTTCTCTTTTGTAAAGTGACAGTCATAACCTGTCTTTGCTAAGACTCTAACTGAAATAAGGTTTCTCTTGATAGAGGGAGCAAATAAAACATTATTTAAGATTAAATTGCAGCCGCTAGGGAGGACCTGTTTGCTCTAACTTTAGGTTAAGCTGCTCCACTCTAAAACTTCAGATGAAGCAGGCTCTATGTGGAGTTAGAGTTGTCAGCATGAAGTGTTTGGCTACGTGGGTGCTGTTAACTCCAGAAAAGAGGGATTTCAGGCTAGATTACCATAATTGCCCTTGGTTGGCTTGGATACACCATTATTGCAAGAAAACAAGTGACGTAATATATTTTAGCTATACATATAAAATAGAATGATCATAATAATAATTTAAAGTACTAACGTATTACAAATCCACTATCTAGAGCAACAAATTATGAATGTCTATAATTCAAAAATATTACAAGTTCATATTCAATCCATGGAGTACCATGCTGAGGTGATAGATGTAGCTAAATTATCTTGGAGTATATCCATTGTCACAAAGCTTCATTCCGAAGTTGATCCATTGGAGGCATGTTGAGACACGACATACTTGTTGTACCTTTCTGGGATTGTAGGCACATAGCTAGGATCTCGATCGCAATTAGCAAAATCCACATCCTTACTTGCATGCTCATGTATGAAATTATGGAGAACCATCGTGGCAGCTACAATCTTCTTTTGTGTAAGCATGGAATAGCAAGGCATCTTATACAGCATTTGCCATTTCACCTTTAGTACTCCAAATAAGCGCTCAATAACATTGTGAATAGATGAGTGCACCCGGTTGAACTTTTCTTTTGGAGTATTAGGTTCCATACCTCGATGCCACTCCGGTAAGTGGTATCTTTCACCCTTATATGGAGCTAGGTAACCCAGGATAGCCTGCATCTACCACATAGTATTTTCCTACAAAATATAGGAACTTAAGAATTTGATGCGTGCGAATGAGATAAGCCGAGCGGGGTCATGAAAGTAGAAAAATTACCTTGAGGAGGATGATGGAAGGTTGCTGCATCCACTTCCATTGCATGATACAATACACTTGTGTCATGTAAAGAACCCGGTTGACCCGCAGACACATAAGTGAAACGCATATCAAAATCACAAATGGAAAGGACATTTTGAGTTGCAATTCCTGTCCTAAAATCTTTCTCCATGCCTTAAAATCTTCCTTCAACTTTTCCCACTTGTTCTTGAGTTGTTGCTTAGTCACGACTAGACCCGTTCTATCTTTGAACCCTTTCTCCACCTCAGTATAACCATTGGGATTTAGGTATGTGTTTGGTCGGTTTCCTTTCCCAACTTGTTCAGCAAACAACACACATACGATACGTGTGTTGTCAAGGTTCCAATCAATTTCAGGCATCTCTACCAGCTAACAACTATTATTTCAATAGGCATGTATAAGTAAAAGAATACGCAAGTTAAACTAGTAGTAGCTAGTAAAAGAGAATGCCAAGAATCGTTGTGGGTGAGGAAGTCCCCCTTGCTGGCGACCTGGGTGAGCGCCACTGTTGGGAGCCGACGGGGACTCGGCGCGGGGAGGAGGCGTCGGGGACTCGGGAGGCGCAGGGGACGGGAGGAGGCGGCGGGGACTCGGCGTCGAGGAGGGAGGCCGCAGGGAGGACGCAGGGAGGTGGCGGCGCCAGCAGGGGAGGACGCAGGGGAGGGCGTCGGGGACTCGAGAGGACGCAGGGGAGGGGAGGAGGTGGCGGGGACTCAGCGCCGAGGAGGGAGGGCGTAGGGGGGAGGAGGCGGTGGGAGGCGGTGGTGGCGGGGGAAGGTGCGGGGGCGTGGGGAGCGGCGCGCCGGCGGGGAAGGACGCGGGGGAGGGCGCGGGGACTCGGGAGGGGCGCATGGGAGATGAGGGATTGGAACAGTAGAGAGTAGTGAAACATTTTTTAAATGGCAATTGCGGGTAAATATCTCCCAACTCTAAACCTAAGTCTATATTTGAGGGTATTGAAGCTGCTACGGAGGTACTCCAAAAAATGAACTACAACTCTACCAGCTTCATGGAGTTGAGTTGCTCCAAAATTCTGCAACTCTACCTATTTGGATGGCTCTAACTGGCTCTAGCGTAGAGTTTAGAGTTGGAGTCATGCCAAACAGACCCTAAGTGTGAGGTCTCCAACAACCCTCACTTCAATCTCTGCTCCATCATCTACTCTTATGCTTTGCTCCCTTCTTGCTACCTTTCGCACGGTACAGAATTGTGGGGTCTCCTTCGGAGAGGTCAACTCCACAATACCACATAACCTCCCATGAGTCCGGTTATGCGTGAAACAGTACAAATACAGAAACTTTGTTTATTATTACAAACTAATATGTACAAATACAAGTTATACAAGACAAAAGACGCGATACTTCCATAGGGATAGCCCGAGTGTAGAGTCGACCTAGAAGTTGTACTCGTCTTCTCAGTCCTCTAGGGTACTTGGGAGTTCTTCATTTGCTTCAGCGTTTCCTAAAATTATTATATGCAATGATGAGCACCAATAGTACTCAGCAAGCTAAACTGAACTTAAACTAACTAAATATGTAAAATGTCTTCAAAAGAATAATATAAGCTTAACTCTAACATGATTCAATACTAAATGTATAAATTTAGTTTTAATATGCAAAATAGTTGACAGAAACAATGTAAGCTTAGTTTAATATGATTCAGTATTATATGTTTAAATGGACATACATGATATCGTTAAAAGAAATAATATAAGCCTAACCTAAACAAGATTCTATACCATATGGGTATGCATGATTTCTTTAAAGAGAATAATATGAACCTAGCCTTAATATGATCCTAGGTTCTACCCCTTCCTATGCTTACATATGAATGATCAAATTTTAAAACGGCATTTTAGAAAAGTTTCTCATGCCATTAAACTGGATTCATCCATAGACACAACTCCATTAACCGAGAGTACGGCGTATTCGAATACGAATCAACTCTGTAGCGTCTGCCCAGCTTTACCCGAGGATTAACCTTAGTTAGCCAGACTAAAGGGTAACATGACATTTATATAGTTCTAACCTTTTCTGATGTGTGAACGAGACCGGCGGGCTATCTTAATAGGGGCACCAATTGTAACCAGTAATTGGTGTCTCGACCCCTATTTAATAGTTGTTCGTCACACACTTGCCCCGGCTTGGTGAAACCTGTGGTACTATCTTAACAGACGGTACCGATCTGGTTAGTATCGGCGTTGTTATCCATTGTTTACATAGCTGTCCACCAATGAGACTTTATCAACACTACAATTTCCAATGCTGTTATGCGCATTATAAATCTCCTGAGTCCCCAGGGAGATCAGAGAGAAATATATAAATGCCATGCCAGTATAACCGGTCCATCGGATGGACGAAACTATGTCCTTATTCTGGCACAAGAGTTTTTAAGTTTTCTAGCATACAACCAAAATCATTTAGGTCATATGAATTAGATTTTTTGGCATATAACCAAAACCACTCTCATATCATATGAATTGATAGGAATTTTATTTACCTATCAGTTGAAACAATGAATCATTCTCCATTTTATTGTATGAAATATAATTCCATATGACCATTCCCATATTACATGAAATGATAAAATATTTACTTACCTATCACATGAAATAATAGATCGTTTTCTATTTTATTGTATGAAAAGATAATATATCCCCCCTATAACATGCATGAAATATCTATACATGCAATACTAATCATTTTATTTTACTTATAATTTGTACCTAGTCTAGGTTATCAACATGTTATCTAAAGAGAAGGAGAATATATCTAATTCATGAAATAATAGAATTCTCCTTTTCTACACATAAAATGATAGGACTTATCTAATGCATGAAATAATAACTTACATGAAATATTAACATGTATGATTAAGGAATATGTAAATCTATATGAAATGATAGCTTATAACTATCTAACCCATCCCGCAAGATATTTCTATCTAAATATATTCTTTAAGACATGATAACTTATTATTCTTAAACTAAATGATCAAGATCAGTTTGACTTGCCTTTAGTATCAACGGTCTCAAACCTTTCATTTCCTTGAATAGCAACGAAGGCGTTTACATCAATGTTAGGTCGAGTTCGGTCCCTCCGTGAACTCGATGTCAAATTCTATCGATAATCGATAAAAGAAATCAAACAAACAATTCTAAACAAATATCAAATAGAAATTCAAAAAGAGTTTAAAAGGTGATTTTTGAAGTTTTAAAGGGAAAGTTATTTGTTAGGTCCTAAAACTTAAAATTTAGGCTTGAATAGAATAAAGAAGGATAAAAAGAGTATTTAAAATATTCTTAGAGAAGAAAAAGGGATAGTTTTTGGAATTTTAAATAAGAAGATTATTTGCTAGATTTGTCGATTTGCAATTTGAGCTTAAATTGGAATAAAAAGAGTTGAAGGACATATTTCAAATATTTTAAAAAGTGGATGAATAAAATTTGGAAGAAGTCAAAGGGATTAAACTACTTCTTTAGGATTATTTGTCAAATCCTAAACTTTTAAAACTTGGGTTTAATGAAAAAAAGAGTTAAAAGAAATATTTTAAAATATTTTGAAAAGGAAAATAAATAGGATGATTTTTTGTTAAATTCTAAAGTTTAAAATTTTGGCTTGTCTTAAAATTATTTATATAGAATCAAAAAAGTTAAGAATGTTTATAGATAAATTTGAAAGAAATATTGGAAATTTATGAAGTTTTGAAAGGAGTAAAAGGATCTATTGGTCACTAGGGAATAAACTAATTTTCTAGAAATTATTGAATAAGTTTAATAAACATAAAAATCATCATAAAAATAAAGAAATTCAAATAGATTTTAAAAAGATGATCCTTGGAGTTTAAAAGATTATATTTTTAGGTTTAAAAATTTAAGTTTGAATAAATGTAAATATAAAAGAGTTTTGAAACAAATATTTTTAAAAGGTTTAAAAATAGTAAGTAAAGAAAGAGATTGAAAAAATCAAACTATTTTCCTAGGGGTTTTCCTAAATTGTCTTCTATCATTCTCTCTCTTTCCTCAATCTCTATCTT
Organism: Oryza australiensis; assembly: GCA_019925245.2. Taxonomy (NCBI): domain Eukaryota; kingdom Viridiplantae; phylum Streptophyta; class Magnoliopsida; order Poales; family Poaceae; genus Oryza; species Oryza australiensis. The sequence goes on along the minus strand of JAIFGZ020000393.1, from coordinate 2,541,259 downwards.
TTATTACAAATAAAACAGCAAAAATAATAAAAAAAGGGCTAGGTCGGGAATCGCCTCACTCTCCACTGCGCTAACTGTTTCTCTCCCTCTCTTTCTCTTCCTTTCTTTTCTCTTTTCTCCTTTCTCTTTTACTGTTCTTCTTTCTGCTCTTCTCTCCCGACCGGCGCCATAGAAAACAAAGGTGCGCGCGGCTCAGGGATCTAGCTTGCTTTCCTCCATCTAGCACCTATGAGGGATCCATTTTAGGTTTTATCTAGTCCGGTGAGGTTCGGGAATAAGCTAGCGACGGTGAGCTCACCTCGGCGGTGGAGGTGCACGTCGGCGGCGGGTTCCAATGGTGATTTGGCTAAAGTGGGCTATCTAAAAGCATCTATGAGTCCTAGGGGAGCTAATGGCGGGGTCGGTTTGGTTGGAGATATACCAGAGAGAGCTGGCATCGAGAGCACGGCGGCGGTCGAATAGAGAAACTTCGGCGGGCGCTCGTCGACGGCGACCTCCGGTGGGCTATTGACTAGGGAAAGTGAAGGGAATAAAATCTGGGCATGTTTAGATTATTTACGTACCTTCAATTTGGGATGGAATCGTTCGAGAGCAACGAATTTCAGAGTTTAGTCTCGACGGCTAGCTAGGGTTCTTCAGGACTTCCTCTCGGTTTCTCACAAAATTAGCGCAATGCAGAGTATAATTGCTAAAGGAAACTTAGGGTAAATGTATAAGGGAGGAAGAGGATTAACTGTTGTTTATAATTCTTTGCCTGGTATGGTGTATATATAGAATTCCTATGTCAGTTTTGAGCTTCAGGATGACGCCGGCCATGGCGGTTCGGCAATGTCGGTTTGAAAAGGATTTGAACGATGAGGTAGTGGCTCCAATCCGGTGTTGACACGCATGTGCGGGAATGACGGTGATCCAGGTTGGTTTGTAATGCCGGTGGGCGAAGCTAACGCCCGCGGCTTGACAGCCAAAGCATGCGGCGACCGTAGTTTGGGCTGAAACAGGGAGGAAGAAGAAGATAAGAAGGAAGGAGGGAAAAGAAGAAAAAGTAAAAGGGAAAAAGAAAAAAATAAAGAAAAAGGAAAAATAAAGGGAAAGAAAATTTTGGGAAAATTTTTAGAAAGAATTTAATTTGAAATTTAAAATTAAGCTCAATCTTTTAGGAATCTTTCTTTTTTAAAACTAAAATCAAATTAAGATTTTTGAAAAGTAGAAAATAAAGATTTAATTGATGTTTGATTTTTGAATTAGAATTAGGAAAGTTTGAACAAGATTTAATTTAGGGTTTAAAATTAATTTGAATTCAATTTTTGGGAATTTTCTTGAATCAAGAATTAATTTGAAGTTTTCAAAAATAAGGGCAAGAATTAATAAGTTTGGGATTTTTAAATTAAAACAAGGAGAATAAATAAAGACTACCAATAAAGTTTTAGAGATTTTAAATGTTTTAAAAAGGATTACACAAGAAACTTTATTCACAAAAATTTTCTACGTAAATTTGAGTATTTTAAAAGTGTGATTTTTTGAGATGTTTCAGATCTTTCCTCCTTAATAGAATCTCATCCCCAAGATTCGACCGAGTCTCAAATAATTGGGGAAATTTCTTTGGTTGGTTGTCTTAAACACGTCTTGAATTGCGAGACATGCAATACCGGATGCCCCCCACTTAATTCCGGCGGTAGATGTAAGTGATAGGAAACTTCTCCTCTTTTCTTAAGAATCTGATATAGTCTGACATACCTTTGAGCTAGTTTCTCTTTTACCTGAAACTTGAGCAGTTCCTAGTTTCTTTCTTATAATCCTAATCTTCTTGTCAAATCATTTCTTTTAACTATTTTACATCTGGAACATAAATACGTTCCTGGAATCATTAGCATCTTCTGTAAAGACTAGTGTTTTGTCTTTCTGTAATTCTTATTTAATCTTCCGGATTTGTGGGTCATTTTATTGTACTTTCTTTATCTCATTCTCCAAAGTAGATCCATCTGAGTCACTCTTAGTTTACCCACAAATTTTAACCTTAGTTTCTGGATTTCCGCCTGTAGCGGCTCCGGATACTCTTTGATTATGCTATTGTTGCAGTAGGTTTTCCGACTTAGGGTATCAACTATAATATTAGCTTTCCCCGAATGATACCGAATGTCCAGATTATAGTATTTTATTAGTTCCAACCATTTTCGTTGCCTCAAGTTCAGATCGGGTTGAGTGAAAATATACTTGAGACTTATGATCTATAAACATTTCACATTTATTACCAATCAAATAATGCCTCCATATGTTTAGAGCAAAAACCACCACTGCTAACTCCAAATCATGAGTTAGATAATTTTGCTCATGTGGTCTGGATTGGCGGAATGCATAAGCAACAACTCTCCCTTTCTACCTTAATACGCACCCTAGTCCTTGACGACTAGCATCACAGTAAACCTGAAAATCTTTTCTGTTGTCTGGTAATGCCAATACTGGTGCGGTGGTCAATCTTTTCTTGAGTTCTTTAAAGCTTTTCTCATCCTTATCCATCCATTCAAAGGGTATATCAAGGTTGTAAGAGGTCGAGTTATCTTGGATAATCCTTCAATAAAACACCGGTAATACCCTACCATTCCAAAAGGGCTCCTAATATCTCTTATCGTTGATGGTTGTTCCTATTCCGATATTGCCTTTACCTTCTTTGGCCCACTTTTACTCCTTCAACAGTTGTAATATGTCCAAAGAATTGTACTTTCTCCATCCAAAACTCTCATTCCGTGAACTTAGCATACAACTATTGTTCTCTTAACTTTCCAGAATTAATTTTGAATGTCCTTCATGTTCCTCTGTACTAAAAGAATAGATGAGAACATCATCTATAAATACCACTACAACCTTATCTAGGTGTTCCATATATGTCTTATTCATTACATTCATAAAAACAGCCGGTGCATTAGTTACTCCAAAGGGCTTTACTGTAAATTTGTATAGCCCATACCTGGTAATGGGGTTTTTTTGGGTATATCCTCCTTAACCCTTAATTGATGATATCTGAACATTAAGTCTGTCTTTAAAAATCCTTTGCTCCTCTCAGCTGATCAAATAAATCATCAATTCTTGGCAGGAGATATTTATTTTTAATTGTGACCTCATTTAATGCCCTGCAATCTATGCACTTTCTTAGGATCCCTTCCTTCTTCTTTTGCGAATAGCACTGGAGCTGTCTACTCTGAGACACTTTGTCTTATAAATCCTTTCTCCTCTAACTCATCTATTGGTCTTTTCAGCACTGCTAACTCCGGTGCAGCCATTCTATACATGGCCTTTGGTATTGGTTTAGTACGGGTCTCAGCTTAATTAAAGACTCAATGTCACTTTCCGATAGCATTCCAGAGAGACCTGTTGGGAATACATCGGGAAATTCTCTAAGGTCGGTATTTTCTCAACACCTTCTGTTACCACAACATTCAAAGCTTTCGGTAATACTAGGAATAGGGGTTTCTTAGCTCTGTACTCCACTTCTTTATCCTCTATACTTATTAACCGAATAATCTTATCCTCACAATCCATTCCCCCCTTATGCTTATGCAACCAATCCATTCTCAAAATCACATCTAACCTTTGCATTTCCAGGAGGATAAGGTCTGTTGTGTCTAGCATCCTCTCAACATTCAGCAACCAATCGTCCGCTGCCAGAGGCTTAGAGATAGTGGTGAACGTTGGTGGCTTGGTCCTCAGATCCATCTGGATCCCAAAGACGATCCTTTGACACCAGGTGCTCCTGGTTGTGACATACAACTGATAACTTGTTCAAACAACCTAGTGTAATTCCGATCCATGGTTTCCATAAGCTTAATAACATTGTCCTGGTTAACCGTGGTCTGTTGTTCCATAGTTTGCTGCTCTATGGCTTGCTGCTTTGCAGCCTATTGCTCTATGGTCTACTGCTCTGTAGCTCCATCTTCTTCTGTTCCCAACATCTTATCTTATTCTTTGGGTAGATCCGTAACAATTTATTTATAAAAATCGTTGATTATAGTGCTCAAAGATAAGAATTGAACAGATAAGATGCGAACTCAGCACGAAATAGAAAAGGGTGCTAGACAGAGTCATGTTTATAATTTTTCTTTTTAATAGTTTTTTTAAAATGATGAGAAACTATACTAATTGCTATGGCACTCAATAGTTCCACGAAATAATTAACAACCACAAAGAAAATGTATTACATGACTCATCGTTCTATTTTGATGGATAAGTTGTCAACTGACTTTGGATGACCTAACTTATCGACAACTCTATCTTAAAAGGTTAGCTAAAACTAACTCCTATTTGACTATCCAACCTTACTATTCCCTAGCGTCTTTCGATATTTTTGAAATAGTTGAGTAGGAGAATAAAACAAAATTCTTTTTAAGAGAGGGAAGGTACGAAGGAAAGAAATAGATAAGAGGGGCCAAGAATTTAAGATAAGGATAGATAAAAATTTTTGCACTTATTTTTAGTCTTTGAAAATAATATTTTAAATTCAATCTAACTCACCTAGGTCAACCTACAGTCAAGCTCTGCTTTGATACCATCTCTGTGGGGTCTTCTTCGGAGAGGTCAACTCCACAATACCACACAACTCCCAGGAGTCTGGTTATGCGTGAATCAGTACAAATACAGAAACTTCGTTTATTATTACAAACTAATATGTACAAATACAAGTTATACAAGACAAAAGACGCGATACTTCCATAAGGATAGCCCGAGTGTAGAGTCGACCTAGAAGTTGTACTCGTCTTCTCAGTCCTCTAGGGTACTTGGGAGTTCTTCATTTGCTTCAGCGTTTCCTAAAATTATTATATGCAATGATGAGCACCAATAGTACTCAGCAAGCCAAACTGAACTTAAACTAACTAAATATGTAAAATGTCTTCAAAAGAATAATATAAGCTTAACTCTAGCATGATTCAATACTAAATGTATAAATTTAGTTTTAATATGCAAAATAGTTGACAGAAACAATGTAAGCTTAGTTTAATATGATTCAATATTATATGTTTAAATGGACATACATGATATCGTTAAAAGAAATAATATAAGCCTAACCTAAACAAGATTCTATACCATATGGGTATGCATGATTTCTTAAAAGAGAATAATATGAACCTAGCCTTAATATGATCCTAGGTTCTACCCCTTCCTATGCTTACATATGAATGATCAAATTTTAAAACGGCATTTTAGAAAAGTTTCTCATGCCATTAAACTAGATTCATCCATAGACACAACTCCATTAACCGGGAGTACGGCGTATTCGAATACGAATCAACTCTGTAGCGTCTGCCCAGCTTTACCCGAGGATTAACCTTAGTTAGCCAGACTAAAGGGTAACATGACATTTATATAGTTCTAACCTTTTCTGATGTGTGAACAAGACCGGCGGGCTATCTGTGGACCCCCTTTTTGGAACGGGAATCTTTCGTGTTCATAGTACCATTTCCCTGGATCGAGTAGTTTTGGTACCCACGAAATATAGTACTGAATTATCAGGTGCATATGCACGAATAGTCTTACACCAAAAGTATTACAATATAGGGCCGAAGGCAATATCCAACATATAGGACCTCATGGTCCAGATACAACCAAAAGTAGAAATTAGGTAAGGCAGCGAAATGAAGGCAGCGGCCTGTCGATTGCCACAGGCAACGACCGGAGACTAATACCTAGCAGGCACCATCGTCTTCTCCGCCCTCCTGGTAGTAGGCATATGGATCCTCCAAGTCTTCATTTCCACCATCTGAAGGTTTGTGCGTATAGCAAGGGTGAGTACCAACCGTACTCAACAAGCAAACATGGAAAGTTGCACATGATAGGAGATTCTCAAGGAGATGCCGTGGTTTATTTGCATAAAGCCAATTTTATAAATCTTTTCACAAACCTATCATCTAACCAAGTCAAGTTTTAGTTCCATAGTTCATTAAGTCGGCGACGGTTCTGTCTACCATCCAGTGTGATTCCAAGGATGGCTTCCCGCCTCCGGTTCGTCATGGTTTTCTGGGGAGTCTACCCCTTCTCGCCTTTCGAGAAGTTGATCCACCAGTGAATAAGAATCATCATGCAAATCCATCCCATCATTTTAAAATTTAGAGTCTAGCCAAGCGAAAGTCTTGTCACGATGCTCAATATCCGCGAGCACGGCTATTCGAATAGATTGATTCATTCACACTGCAGTGGATGTACACTTTGCCCGTACTTCGTGACTGCCCAACAAATGAGCCTACGTCCCAACACATGAGACGGTCACGGCAAAGCCTTTCGATAACCTCACTTTGGCAGTACTCGTTCCATGAACTTAAATCCTCTTGCACTCTAGCCGTCCTTTTCTGGCAGTGTGAGGAGTTCTGGCGCTCCCGGGGTAAGGGAAGACTTCATTCATCAAGTTATAATTAATTTCGATTTTCAATCATTCATTCCCAATCTCATCTCATACATAGGAACCACTATGCAGGGGTACCGCCTCCGCTCGGCTATTTACTCCGCTAGGTCTATACCCATTTGAGAAGTACGGTTGTATTGGCTCGTTTCCCGCCTATCTCATGGCTCGGTCCTTAATTGACCGGGGTCGGCACTTGCCTTTTCCGGAATCCACCCAAATCATCCAGCTGCCCCAGTCTAAAATATTTGTTTGGTATTTTCAGTTTTCATCAAAACTCATTTGATCATTCTCATGGCAATGTGGCGCTCATGTCTCCACATGCCGTATCTCAACTACCTTTCCCAAAGGTAGTTGCCCAAGCATATAGCTATTTGCAAAAGCATGAGTATGCATGAATCTAATAATAGCATGGCTAAGCATTTTACCGAAGATATTCTCCGGTTGTATGTATCACATCGAGGGTTACAGGGAATAATTCTAAAGGTAATCAATAACAAGGCAAGGCATAACAAGTATAGGTAATTCTTTGTGTATACCATGCATGTTTAAAGTTTAAAACAACATCATTTAGCAATTGGGATCAATATATTCAAAGAGTGTGATGACTTGCCTTGCTCGCAGCTTGTTGAACTGGGTCTTCTATGGAGTCGGTGCCTGCTTCCTCGGGTGCTAACCGTACGTGCGAAAAGAAGGTTCGAACTCATTTAGAATCCTATAAGAATGAATAAAAGATCAAGAAAACCATAAAAGAACTCCAAAATATCTACTCTTTGATTTTAATCGAGTTAGGGAGGAATTTTGAATGAAGTATGAGTAAAGAAAACGAGTAAGGGTCGTTTTAGGGTTTTCACAAAATACCGATTAAAAGATTAGGTGATAAACCGATAAATGTTGTTTGAAACATTTTCTATTTTAAGTATGGTGAGTTAGAAAGCCAAATCATATTTTAAAAAAGCAAGAAAGAATAAATAAATCCTCAAGAAAATTTTACGCGAAAAGTGAAGTTGCGAAATCTTATTTCGAAACGTGTGTTTTTCTCCGAGGAAAATGTATGAGAAAACTATATATTTCTGAACAAATATTTCCCAATTTTTCTAGAATTTTTCCCCATTTTTTTCCTATTTTTTCTCTTTCTTTTCTTTTCTTTTTCTTCTTTTCCTTTTCCTTTTCTTTTTTTCTTTACCCTACCCGGGCACTGTATACCCTCTCTCCTATCTACCCCCTGCCGCCCGCCCGGCGGGCGGCGATGGCGCGGCGGTAGCAGACAGCGGCGACGGCGAGGGCGCGGGCCAAGGCGGAAAATGTGACGGCGCGGACTCACCTAGCGGCGGCGGGCGACGGCGAGCAACGGCGAATGGCGGGTGGCGGCGAAACACGACGGCGACGGCTCGGTGGCACGGCTCGGCGGCACGGCGGCTTTGGCAACTCGGCAACGGCGATCTACAACGATGGCGGGAGGAAATGAGGGAGAGAAGGGCGACGGCGAGGTTTGGAGAGGAATGGGGGCTTTGCCCTTATTTATAGGCGCACGGGAGAGAGAGCCGAGAGGGAAGCGGGGTCCGGCGCGGCGGCGGCGGCGGGCGCCACGCGGCGGCCGGAGCGAGGACCGGCACGGACGGGGCGACGGCATGCGCCACGTGGCAGCGGGCCTCGGCAAGGTCCGGCGCGCGTGGGGGCACGGCGACGTGGGCGCGGCGGCACGACGTGGGCGCGGGCGGCACGACGTGCGCGCGCGGCGCGGTCGTGAGTGGCGCGCGGCGTCGGCGTGTCGCGCGGCATACCCACGCCGCCCAATTCTTTTTCCTTTCATTCTAAAAATTCAAAATAAATTCTAATATTCCCAAAATTAATTTAAAAATATATTTTAAAACTTCTCCCCACTTTTTATTATTCAAAATATTTTTTTATATTTATTTTATTTCTTCTTTTTAAATTCAATAAATTAAGGTCTTTGATTAAAATATGTTTCTAAATTCATATTTCCTTTTCAAAAATATTTTTATCATCCAAATCCAAATATTTATTATTTTTTCCACCAATTAGGGTTTAAACCAAAATATATTCTTTTCAAAGAATCTTTTATAAATCCCCAAAATTATATATTTACCCTCTTCCAAATATATATTTTGAATTATTTCTCCCAGCTGGGATTTCAAAGCTTAGGGTTTTTATCCAACTTCACATCAAATTAATTCCAGAAGAAACTCTTATGCAACTGAGCTGGCAAATAAGATCGAAAAACACGATAAGAAGCAACGAATCCAAAAGGTTTTTGTAAGTTCTGATTTTTAATTTCTGATTTTAATTTCCTCGACTTTCAGGGTGTTACAAACCTACCCCCCTAACAATAAATCTCGTCCTCGAGATTTCTTACCGGTTGTTGAGTAGGTGTGGGTATTCAGTCTTTAGAAAATCTTCGCTCTCCCAGGTGGCCTCTTCTTTGGTGTGATTGCTCCATTGCACTTTGTACATGCGCCATGACTTGGTTCGTGTCCTCTTTTCTGCCTCGTCCAATATCTTTATTGGGTGTTCTGGGTATGTGAGATCACTGTCGATATGGATGGTTTCCAAAGGAGCTTGCTCTTCTGACACTCGCAGACACTTCTTCAATTGCGACACATGGAATACTGGGTGGACATCGGAGATGTTCTCGGGTAACTCTAGCTGGTAGGCCACTTCGCCTCTTCTGGCGCTTATCAGGAATGGGCCCACGTATCTTGGCGCAAGTTTCCCTTTGACCTTGAACCTCTGGGTCCCTCGTAGTGGTGAGACCTTTAGGTACACATAGTCGCCTACATTGAACTCTAAGTCCCTTCGACGAGTATCCGCGTAGCTCTTCTGTCGAGATTGGGCCGCCTTTAATCGGTCTCGGATCAGGCGGACCTTTTTCCTCGGCCTCTTTGATTATGTCAGGTCCAAACACGACTCGTTCACCAGTTTCTGACCACATCAATGGGGTTCGGCATCGCCGACCAAATAGGGCTTCATTTGGCGACATCTTCAGACTTGCTTGGTAGCTATTGTTGTAGGAGAATTCGGCGTACGGTAAGCATTTTTCCCAATCCTTGGTAAAATCCAATGCACAAGCTCTCAGCATATCCTCAAGAACTTGATTTGTCCTTTCGGTCTTCCCGTCGGTCTGTGGGTGGTAAGCGGTACTGAAGGCAAGGTGACTTTCGAGTGCCTCATGAACTTTGCTCCAGAAATGGGACGTGAATTGAGTACCGCGATCTGATATAATTCTTTTTTGCACACCGTGAAGACACACGATCCTACTCATGTATAGCTCTGCCAGCTTGGCACTATTGTAGTTAGTCTTAACGGGGATAAATCTAGCGGTCTTGGTGAGCCGATCTACTATTATCCAAATGGGATCATATCCCGCTGCAGTTTTGGGTAGTCCAACGATGAAGTCCATGCCTATCTCATCCCATTTCCACTCGGGAATCTTGAGTGGCTGCAACAAGCCTGTCGGTCGTTGATGCTCGGCTTTTACCCTCTGACATACATCACATATGGCCACGTATTCGGCTATGTCCCTCTTCATATTGGGTCACCAGTATTCCTCCTTTAAACCCTAGTACATCTTCGTGCTGCCAGGATGTAGCGAATATGCTGATTCGTGTGCTTCTTTTAGGATTAATCCTCTCAAACCACCTTGCTCAAGCATGTAGATCCTTTTCTTATACCACAGGGTTCCTTTGTCATCTACCAAGAATTCCTTCGCGTGCCCAGCGGCCATGCGCTCTTTGATCGTTTGTGTTTCTCCATTATCCTTTTGTGCTTCTTCTATTTGAGTCCTCAGAAGAGGTTGGATTTCAAGTGAGTTCACTTCTCTGTGAGGAATCAGGTGTAAGTTAAGTCGAGCCATCTCTTCTTGGAGCTCACTGGCCATGCCTTCCAGTCTCATATGGTTGCATTGGGCTTTGCGGCTTAACGCATCGGCCACTACATTCGCCTTGCCGGGGTGGTAATGGATTCCTAGATCGTAGTCCTTGATCAATTTCAGCCACCGTCTTTGATGTAAGTTGAGATCGGACTGAGTAAAGAAGTATTTTAGGCTCTTGTGATCAGTGTATACATCACAGTGATTCCCGATCAGATAGTGTCTCCAAATTTTTAACGCATGAACAACTGCTGCTAATTCCAAGTCATGTGTGGGGTAGTTTTCCTTGTGGGGTCGCAGCTGTCTCGAGGCATACGCCACAACCTTTCCATCCTGCATCGATACGCATCCCAGTCCTTGTCGAGACGCATCACAATATATCACAAAGTCCTTACGGTTATCAGGTAGGATTAAGATTGGGGCGGTGGTTAACTTTTCTTTTAGTTGGTCAAAGGCTTCCTGACACTTCTCGTTCCAGGCGAATTTCTTCTCTTTCTTCAGAAGTTGAGTCATCGGTCGGGCTATCGTGGAAAACCCTTCGATGAATTGCCGATAATATCTGGCCAATCCCAAGAAACTCCGAACTTCTGTTACCGACTTGGGTGCCTTCCATTCTGTAACAACTTCGACCTTGGCAGGGTCTACCGCTACTCCTCCGGCTGAGACTACATGGCCAAGAAAAGCGACTTCCTTAAGCCAGAACTCACATTTACTAAACTTCGCATACAACTGATGCTCCCGTAGCTTCTCCAGTACTAGTCGTAGGTGTTCTGCATGTTCCTCATCGTCTTTGGAATAGATAAGAATATCGTCGATAAACACCACCACGAATTTATCCAGATATTCCATGAATACTTTGTTCATCAGATTCATGAAATACGCCGAGGCATTGGTCAATCCGAAAGACATTACTGTGAACTCATACAAGCCATAACGCGTAGAGAACGTTGTTTTGGGAATATCTCCGGCTCTAATCTTCAACTGATGGTATCCTGACCGAAGATCAATCTTCGAGAACACTTGGGCACCCTTGAGTTGATCAAATAAGTCATCGATTCGAGGTAATGGGTACTTGTTTTTGATGGTCACTTCATTCAACGATCGGTAATCTACACACATCCTCATACTTCCATCCTTCTTCTTGACGAAGAGCACCGGGGCTCCCCAGGGAGAAGAACTAGGGCGTACAAATCCTTTTTCCTGTAGTTCTCCGATTTGCTTCTTGAGTTCTTCTAGTTCGTTAGCCGGCATTCGGTAGGGTCTCTTGGATATGGGGTCAGTACTAGGCATTAGGTCGATGATAAATTCTATGTCACGATCAAGGGGCATTCCGGGCAATTCCTCAGGAAATACGTCCGGGTAATCTTGCACTACTGGCATCCCGCTCAAAGGTAGCATGGTAAATACTCCCGCAGCTTGCTCACATAGCATCGGGTTTTGGTCCATGGTTATGTTCATTGGTGATCCCCATGGGGTGGATACTGTGACTTCCCTTCGGCCACAGTCTATGACTCCATTGTTCTTAGTCAACCAATCCATTCCAAGTATGATATCAAGAGTTTGTGGTGGTAGTACCATAAGATTTTGAAAGGAATACCACGTCTCTAATCCGGATGGGCACATTGATGCAAGCATGGGGTATGGTTATGTTTCCCCCAGGTGAGTGTACTAACATGGGTCTCTTAAGTTCTACCTGGTGTAGGTGGTGTTGTTTGCTTATTCGTGATGATATGAACGAATGTGATGCTTCGGAATCAAACAAGACTTTAACTGGGGTAGAGTTGATAGAGAACATACCCATTAGCACGCTTTGATCTTCCTGCGCCTCTTCGGCACGCACATGGTTCACTTGTCCGCGACGGAATCCAATAGCAGTCTCATTGGATTGCGACGTCCTAAACAGACCGCGTCCAGCAGCAGGGGCAGTAGTCCCTCATACAGCCGTTGTATTGGCGCCGATACGCATAGGGGTGCTGTGTGGCTTGGGGCAGCTGTTGGAGTAGTGCCCAAACTCTCCACAGTTGAAGCAGTTCACATTTCTTCTTCCAGGAGCGGCTAGAGTCGGTGTCGGAGTACGGAACTAGGGCGCAGTCGCCTGCTGACATTGTCGGGTGCAGTGGGACGACTAGTTGCCATGACGGTTGGTTTCCATCCAGATGGGGTGGCTCCCTTGGGACGCTGAGACGCTCCCTGAAGTGGGCGGGTCATAGCAAGCCTCCTCTTGCGGCTGTTCTCCACCATCTTCTGGTCATGCTCCAATCGCACAACCTTGTTGATAAGGCTTTGGAAGCTAACATGGTCTTTATCGATCATTGGCCCTCTTAGCTCATCATTCAATCCTTCGATAAATTTATCTATTTTCTCTTCTTCGTCTACCAGGTCATTGGTGGCATATCGGGCAAGCTATGTGAACTTGTTCAGGTATTCTTGTATCGTGGTGTTGCCTTGGCGCAACCTTCGAAATTCGTTCTTCTTCATTCTCATGACTGCGGCGTGTACAAAATTTTCACGGAAGGCGACCGTGAACTCCTCCTAGGTTGGTTCTCCGGCGCCTCCTGCCCGTGTCTCTTTGTAGGTGTCCCACCAATCACTTGCGGGACCTTCCAACTGATTGGTGGCAAGGACGACTCTGTCAGCTTCTCGTACCCGGACGAGGGTCAACTTCTTCTCTATTACACTCAGCCAATCTTCAGCATCCATTGGCTCGTCGGCCGTGGAAAACATAAGCGGCTTGGCTCGCATAAACTCTCCCAAGCTCGATCCTCCGTGATTTCCTTGGTTGTTGGCGATGGCTTGAAGCAACTGGGTTTGCAAAGCCATGACCTCTGCTAGGGTGGAGGGATTAGGCTCTGGTGGGTTCTCGTTGGATGTTGAAGCTCTGCGACGGTGCGCCATCTGAAGAAGGTAGATGAGGTAAGAGATTGGACCCACTAAGGTCATGGTTTCTAAGTGATTTTCTCTTCAAGTTGTTTTTAAGTGATCTTTGAACAGAGCAAGCATGGTGGAATAAAATCATTCATAACATACCATAAAACATTACATAAGTCCATAGCTAATACATCAATGGGAGATGCAACAGACTGCACATACGCAGTCCCACACAACACGATGCAAAAGCTAACATCGCACTACTGTCATTAGCTACTAAGGGCGAGGGTGTGATCCTTGCTGTCAAAAACCATCGAAAGCAAGGTCAAGGCCGGTGTAGACCTCTCGTCTAGTCGTCCAGCCAACCGCAGGAACCGGGTGCAGGAAGTGGGTGGTCCCTGGCCGAAGCAAATCGAAGTTCCCATGGCTCAGAGGTAGTGGCCTCAGAGTCATGTCTGATCTTCCTCCTTGGTGGTCTGGTACTCTTCCGGGCAGTCCTGAGGGTGATGGGACCTCCGGTGTGAGTCATGCGACGAGTAGGAGCTTCCTCCTCTGATGGATCAGTATCACAGAACTCCCACTTGATCTCCGTAGGTTCTGTCTCGGACTCGGAGTCAGTGTTGATCTGGATGGGGTTCTCCTCTCCCGAACCAGGCTCGGATGGTACAACCATGGAGTTCGAGGTGGGTTCCATTGAGGTAGCAGTAGTGGGGTCTATCAGGTATGGTGCTGACTCTGTGCTCAACATGAAGGCCTGCTCCATCATAGCTTGAAAAGTGTTCAGGCATGCTGGAGTCATGAGGTAGTAGTGGTCGGGCACAGGGGCAGGGGGTGTTGGTGCAGCTTCGGTGGAAGTACCAGCAGCAGGGACAGGGTTGGTGGGAAGTTGCTCTTCCAACTGGCTGACCTGTTGCTTGCTCTTCCTGAGCTGTTCTTCCAACTCAACCAAGGCTTCTCCACGGGCCACATAACGGTCAGAGAGCTGCTCGTACTAGGCACCGTTAGCCTGTAGCTGGGTCTACAGCAAGTTGATCTGATCCCCGCAGTTTTGGTGTTCCTCGACCAGATCATTGAGGCGTCGCTGCTGGTCGTCGATTTCGAGCAAAGCCTCTTCATAGCAGTCATCCGTTGTTTCTGCCCAGCAAGACAGACGGGTGACCATAGGATTATAGCAGTAGGGGGTGGCCTCCACGGTGCAGACTGGGTTGCCTTCCTCTCGGTAGGGGTGGTGTACAAACTCAGTCACGGTGAGCTCAGCACGGTGGATGGCGTTGAGGCGGAGGAATGCTTCGCGGGCTGCGTCCTGAAGAGCTGCTTTTACCAGATCTCGGTGGTAATGAGTGTGGAAGCAATAGGGTGTCTCGCTCCCCATGCGGGCCTCAACTGGGTATCCTTCGGTGCCATGCCTCCTAATCCGGTAGGTGGGTGCATCTGGGTACCTTAGGCACCATAGCAATAACTGGAGTTGCGACACGAATCCTTCTTCCCGTGGAACTTTAATCTCCCAAACTCCGACATGGTCCGACATCTGCTTTTGAAGGTAACTTAGGGTCAGAGAGGGATAATATCAAAACAATTTGAGCAAAAGAAATGGGGATAAGGGTATAGGAAAAAGTATGTTTGTCTTATAACATAATGTTTTTATTTTCAAAATAATCCTACATGGGGATTTCTCCCTTTTGCCAGCTATAAGGGGGTGAGGCGCCAGTTGGTCTTATCCTACAGTCGCATTGCTCTGATACCAGCTCTGTGGACCCCCGTTTTTGGAACGGGAATCTTTCGTGTTCATAGTACCATTTCCCTGGACCGAGTAGTTTTTGTACCCACGAAATACAGTACTGAATTATCAGGTGCATATGCACGAATAGTCTTACACCAAAAGTATTACAATATAGGCCCGAAGGCAATATCCAACATATAGGACCTCATGGTCCAGATACAACCAAAAGTAGAAATTAGGTAAGGCAGTGGAATGAAGGCAGCGGCCTGTCGATTGCCACAGGCAACGACCGGAGACTAAGACCTAGCAGGCACCATCGTCTTCTCCGCCCTCCTGGTAATAGGCATATGGATCCTCCAAGTCTTCATTTCCACCATCTGAAGGTTTGTACGTATAGCAAGGGTGAGTACCAACCGTACTCAACAAGCCAACACGGAAAGGTGCACATGATAGGGGATTCTCAAGGAGATGCCGTGGTTTATTTGCACAAAGCCAATTTTATAAATCTTTTCACAAACCAATCATCTAGCCAAGTCAAGTTTTAGTTCCATAGTTCATTAAGTTGGCGACGGTTCTGTCTACCATCCAGTGTGATTCCAAGGATGGCTTCCCGCCTCCGGTTCGTCATGGTTTTTCTAGGGAGTCTACCCCTTCTCGCCTTTCGAGAAGTTGATCCACCAATGAATAAGAATCATCATGCAAATCCATCCCATCATTTTAAAATTTAGAGTCTAGCCAAGCGAAAGTCTTGTCACGATGCTCAATATCCACGAGCACGGCTATTCGAATAGATTGATTCATTCACACTGCAGTGGATGTACACTTTACCCGTACTCCGTGACTGCCCAACAAATGAGCCTACGTCGCAACACATGAGATGGTCACGGCAAAGCCTTTAGATAACCTCACTTTGGCAGTACCCGCTCCATGAACTTAAATCCTCTTGCACTCTAGCCGTCCTTTTCTAGCAGTGTGAGGAGTTCTGGCGCTCCTGGGGTAAGGGAAGACTTCATTCATCAAGTTATAATTAATTTCGATTTTCAATCATCCATTCCCAATCTCATCTTATACATAGGAACCACTATGCAGGGGTACTGCCTTCGCTCGGCTATTTACTCCGCTAGGTCTATACCCATTTGAGAAGTAAGTTTGTACTGGCTCGTTTCCCGGCTATCTCATGGCTCGGTCCTTAATTGACCGGGTCGGCACTTGCCTTTTCCGGAATCCACCCAAATCATCCAGCCGCCCCAGTCTAAAATATTTGTTTGGTATTTTCAGTTTTCATCAAAACTCATTTGATCATTCTCATGGCAATGTGGCGCTCGTGTCTCCACATGCTGTATCTCAACTACCTTTCCCAAAAGTAGTTGCCCAAGCATATGGCTATTTGCAAAAGCATGAGTATGCATGAATCTAATAATAGCATGGCTAAGCATTTTACCGAAGATATTCTCCGGTTGTATGTATCACATCGAGGGTTACAGGGAATAATTCTAAAGGTAATCAATAACAAGGCATGGCATAACAAGTATAGGTAATTCTTTGTGTATAGCATGCATGTTTAAAGTTTAAAACAACATCATTTCGCAATTGGAATCAATATGTTCAAAGAGTGTGATGACTTGCCTTGCTCGCACGCTTGTTGAACGGGGTCTTCTATGGAGTCGGTGCCTGCTTCCTCGGGTGCTAACCGTACGTGCGAAAAGAAGGTTTGAACTCATTTAGAATCCTATAAGAATGAATAAAAGATCAAGAAAACCATAAAAGAACTCCAAAATATCTACCCTACGATTTTAATCGAGTTAGGGAGGAATTTTGAATGACGTATGAGTAAAGAAAACGAGTAAGGGTCGTTTTAGGGTTTTCGCAAAATACCGATTAAAAGATTAGGTGATAAACCGTTAAATGTTGTTTGAAACATTTTCTATTTTAAGTATGGTGAGTTAGAAAGCCAAATCATATTTTAAAAAGGCAAGAAAGAATAAATAAATCCTCAAGAAAATTTTACGCGAAAAGTGAAGTTGCCGGAAATCTTATTTTGAAACGTGAGTTTTTCTCCGAGGAAAATGTATGAGAAAACTATATATTTCTGCACAAATATTTCCCAAATATTTCCCAAAAACATTTCCCAATTTTTCTATAATTTTTCCCCATTTTTCCTATTTTTTTTCTCTTTCTTTTCTTTTCTTTTTCTTCTTTTCCTTTTCTTTTCTTTTCTTTTCTTTTCTTTACCCTACCACTGTATACCCTCTCTCCTATCTATCCCCCCTTCGTCTACCCCCTGCCGCCCGCCCGACCAAACCGGCGGCGATGGCGCGGCGGTAGCAGACGGCGGCGACGGCGAGGGCGCGGGCCAAGGCGGAAAATGTGATGGCGCGGGACTCACCTAGAGCGGGCGGGCGACGGCGAGCAACGACGAACGGCGGGTGGCGGCGAAACATGACGGCGACGGCTCGGTGGCACAGCTTGGTGACACGGCGGCTTCGGCAACTCTGGCAACGGCGATCTACGACGATGGCGGGAGGAAATGAGGGAGAGAAGGGCGACGACGAGGTTTGGAGAGGAATGGGGGCTTTGCCCTTAATTATAGGCGCACGGGGAGAGAGAGAGCCGAGAAAGGAAGCGGAGTCCGCGCGGGCGGCGGCGGCGGGCGCCACGCGGCGCGCGGGCAGCGGGGACCGGTACGGACGGGCGACAGCGTGCGCCACGCAGCGGCCGGGCCTCGGCAGGTCCGACGCGCGCGTGGGGCACGGCGGCGTGGGCGTGGGCGACACGGCGTGGCGCGCGGCGCGCGTGGGGCTGCGGGCGGCTGCGGCGTCGGCGTGTCGCGCGCGGGACAGCAACGCGCACGCGGGTGGTCAGGCGACGTGCGCGGCGTGCGGGCGCGGGGCGGGGCGTGTGGTACGTGCATGCGACACGCGGCGCGCGGAGCGGGCGCGGCGCGCGCGGGTATGCGCGAGCGACACGGGCGTGGCCGACATGCGCGCGTGCGCGCGCGGCGCGGTCCGGGGCCCTGGGACTCGGTCGAACACGTGGCGAGGCGTGAATAGTGTACTTTTCTATTTTTCCCGATTTACTTTCCCATTTTCCCAATTCTTTTTCCTTTCATTCTAAAAATTCAAAATAAATTCTAATATTCCCAAAATTAATTTGAAAATATATTTTCAAACTTTTCCCCACGTTTTATTATTCAACATATATATTTTTCATATTTATTTTATTTGTTCTTTTAAATTCAATAAATTAGGGTCTTTGATTAAAATAAGTTTCTAAATTCATATTTCCTTTTCAAAAATATTTTTATCATCCAAATCCAAATATTTATTATTTTTTCCACCAATTAGGGTTTAAACCAAAATATATTCTTTTCAAAGAATCTTTTATAAATCCCCAAAATTATATATTTACCCTCTTCCAAATATATATTTTGAATTATTTCTCCCAGTGGGATTTCAAAGCTTAGGGTTTTTATCCAACTTCACATCAAAGTAATTCCAGAAGAAACTCTTATGCAACTGAGCTGGCAAATAAGATCGAAAAACACGATAAGAAGCAATGAATCCAAAAGGTTTTTGTAAGTTCCGATTTTTAATTTCCGATTTTAATTTCTTCGACTTTCAGGGTGTTACACTATCTTAATAGGGGCATCAATTCTAACCAGTAATTGGTGTCTCAACCCCTATTTAATAGTTGTTCGTCACACACTTGCCTTGGCTTGGTGAAACCTGTGGTGCTATCTTAACAGACAGTACCGATCTGGTTAGTATCGGCATTGTTATCCGTTGTTTACATAGCTGTCCACCAATGAGACTTTATCAACACTACAATTTCCAATTTTGTTATGTGCATTATAAATCTCCTGAGTCCCCAGGGAGATCAAAGAGAAATATATAAATGTCATGCCGGTATAACCGGTCCATCGGATGGGCAAAACTATGTCCTTATTCTGGCACAAGAGTTTTTAAGTTTTCTAGCATACAACCAAAATCATTTAGGTCATATGAATTACATTTTTTGGCATATAACCAAAACCACTCTCATATCATATGAATTGATAGGAATTTTATTACCTATCTGTCGATGCGTGTGCTCGACACGCGGGAATCCGAGGGACCCCCTTTTTGGTTCGGCACAGGGGAGCGGTGAATTAGGGCTCAAACTCGTCGTGGGGTAGGAGGGAGGTAGGAAGATGGAAGGAAATCACAATCGCAAAGAACACAAAAGGAATTATACAGGTTCGGGCCATCCGGGGACGTAATACCCTACTCCTGTTCTTGTAATATGTGGAGGATGGATTACAAGATGTGGGTGGTTGTTCTTCCTTGGAGAGGCTGGTGCCGATGACTAAGATGGAATGCTCGAAGCCCAATGTATCCAACAATGGCAGAACCTTAGATCCGCTTCTGGAATCGTTGAGGATCAGCCGGGGAGGGAACCTCTTTTATGATGGACTTGGGCCTCCTTTTATAGTGTAAGGGGACACCACAATAGTCCTGGTTTTCTCTACTCTGCTCCACTTGATGGAGTGGTTCTTGCCCTGTCTTGTCGGAGAAGCTACCCCTATCTTTGTTCCTGTTGCCGCGTCACGGGAGTTGGTGGAGAAAAACGGGCGTCGTGGTCGCCATGGATGGGCCAACCTACCTACTCCAGCGGGGCCTGTCGGTCAGTGGCCCTTCACCTGGAGAGGTATTGACTCGACACCCCCAGTAAAGTTTAGGAATTAAAAAGAGTAAATATAATTTTGTTATGATTTTTACTAGGCTTATCCTTGTTTTAATCCCCATAGAAAAATTAAATAAAAATCTTCAAAAAAATTGCCTAAGCCAGGGATCAAACCTACAACCTCTCTCTCAACCCAGCTCACTCTCTCCACTAGGCTATCGCCCATTTCTTGTTTTCTTTTCCTTTTCTTTTCTTTTCTTCCTTCTTTCCTTTCTTCTTCTTCCCCACGAGGCCGACGGTCATGGCACAGCCGAACGACGGTGAAGGGGGACCAGAGCGCGGGGCTAAAGGGCAATGCACCATCTACGCGACACGAGGGTCTCGTTCCAAGGCACGGCCGGGCCGAAGAGGTGGCGGATTGGGCCGGCGACAGCGAGGTGATCACGGCGGCGGAGGCGCACGGTGCCCGCGTGCTCCGGTCAAGTTTCGGCCGAACTAGTGGGTCTCAGAGCAACTACGGGATGTGGAGAAGCTAACTAAAGCATTGGTTTGCCTGGAGGAGTTACGTAGCGGCCTAGCGACGTGCACGGCGGCGGCCAAAATAGAGGGGCTTGGCGCCGCTTGTCGCCGGCGAGTTCCGGCGGCGCATTGGCTTGGGAAACATGGGGAAACAAAACCTAGAGCACGTAGGTTGCGATCGTACCTTCAATTTGGGAAGAGCTCGACCGAGGGCGACAAATTTTGGATTTTGCCTCGAGCGGCCGGTGCTAGGGTTCTTCGGCTCCACGTCGGGTTCCTTCAAAATTCGAGCGATACGGTGGGGGAAATTTGGGGGAATTGAAGGGGAGTGACTCACGAAGAAATTCTATATGTGAAGCTTGCTCTGCTATGGCCTTTTTATAGGCGTTCCGTGGCGGTTTTAGCTCGGGCGAGGCCGGCGGCCATGGCGCGCATGCGTGGGGGCATGGCGACATGTGGCGAGCACCGGGAGGGGCCTGGGGTGAGGAGCGACGCGTGGTGGCGCTCGAGAGGGGCGGCGCGGCGAGCATGGCGTGCACGTATGGGCGGGTATGGCGACGACCTCGGCGTCCGCGGCTGGCGCGTTGCGCGTGCGCGCGCACGTCGCGGCGAGACGTGGCGCGCGTGCGCGGGACGGGGGTGGCGCGGCGACGTGGCGGCGGCGACTTTGGCAACGCGTGCGCGCGTGCGTGTACGGCGGCATGGCGCGACGTGGCGGCGCGTGCGCGGGGCGGGGAGGGATGCGCGGGCGCGGCGTGGCGAAGCGAAGCGGCGCGACGTGAAACGGTGCGCGATGCGACGGCGTGGTACGGCGCGGCATGAGCATGGTACGGCGGCGTGCTGTGGCGAGGCGGTCCGGGGTCCGGGGTACGGCGTCGAACACTTGGCGCGCAATGAATAGTGAACTTTCTGAATTTCTCGATTTTAATTCCTAATTTCCCAATTCTATTTCCTTTCTCCCCTAAAATTCAAAATAAAATATAACACACCCAAAAATAAGTTGTGAAATATATTTTCAACCTTTTCACCCACTTTTTATTATTCAAATATATTTTTCCTTTCTAATTATTTTCTTTTCTTTTAAATTCAATAAAGTAAGACCTTTGGTTAAAATCAATTTTCTAACTTCATATTTTCTTTTCAAAAAATGTTTTTATCACCCATATTTAAATAACATTTACTTTCCCATCATTAAATTAGAGTTCAAACCAAGAGTATATACTTTTCGAAGGGACTTTTATAATTTCCCAAATCTCAATTATTTATTCCTTCCAATCTATGTTTTGAACCTTTTCTCCCATCTGGGATTTCAAAACACTTAGTTTTTCTCCAACCTCAAATTAAATCATTTCCAAAATAAATTTTATGCAACCAAGTCGGCAAATAAGAAGCAATAAGCACGATCAAGAAGCAACAAGCAAAAAGTTTTTGTAAGTTCCGATTTTTTTTAATTTCCGGTTTTAAATTCTCCGATTTTCAGGGCGTTACAAACCTACCCCCTAACAATAAATCTCATCCCGAGATTTGGGTCAGGTCACGATCGGGAGTCGGTTGGTATAAACATACGGAATGAATCCATTAGGACACCTCCTCAGCAGGTTGATGAATCGGTTGGCTGCTCCGGGTGACGCAGGAATTTATCAGTGAGTTTCTAAGGGTGGTCCACTTCGATTCTTCGTTTCAGATAACATGATGTTGTCAGCTCTTAATCCTTGGGGCATCCTTCAAGCATGCAGGATTCAGTAGGTCTCTAATTTCCTTAAGTTGTATAATATACTTGCTATTCTAAACTTGAGAAATAAAAAGAGTATTTAAAATATTCTTAGAGTAGAAAAAGGGATAGTTTTTGGAATTTTAAATAAGAAGATTATTTGCTAGATTTTAGGATTTCCAATTTGAGCTTAAATTGGAATAAAAAGAGTTGAAGGACATATTTCAAATATTTTAAAAAGTGGATGAATAAAATTTGGAAGGAGTCACTTCTTTGATTATTTGTCAAATCCTAAACTTTTAAAACTTGGGTTTAATAAAACAAAAAGAGTTAAAAGAATATTTTAAAATATTTTGAAAAGGAAAATAAATAGGAAGATTATTTGTTAAATTGTAAAGTTTAAAATTTTAGCTTGTCTTAAAATTATTTATATAGAATCAAAAAAGTTAAGAATGTTTTTAAAAGGAAATATAGATAAATTTGAAAGAAATATGAGGAATTTATGAAGTTTTGAAAGGAGTAAAAGATCTATTGGTCACTAGGAAATAAATTAATTTTCTAGAAATTATTGAATAAGTTTAACTAAACATGAAAAATCATCATAAAAATAAAGGAATTCAAATAGATTTTAAAAGATGATCCTTGGAGTTTAAAAGATTACATTTTTAGGTTTAAAAATTTAAGTTTGAATAAATGTAAATATAAAAGAGTTTTGAAATAAATATTTTTTAAAAGGTTTTAAAATAGTAAGTAATAAGTTTAAAAGAATATAAAAATTTTAAAATAATATTTTGAAAGATAATAAAAAGATCAAACTATTTTCCAAGGGGTTTTCCTAAATTTTCTTCCTTCTCTTTCTCTCTCTCTTTCCTCAATGTCTATCTTTTAGTAAAAATAAAACAGCAAAAATGAAAAAATTACCTAGGGCAAGAATCGAACCCAGAACTCTCTATTTTTCTAAACTCACTTTCCACTGCGCTCTTCCTTTCTTTTCTCCTTGTCCATTCTCTTTTACTGTTCTTATTGCTGCTCTTCTTTCCCGAGCCGGCGCCATAGAAAACTAAGGTGTGCGCGGCCAGGGACAGCTGGGCTCAGGGATCTAGCTTGCTTTCCTCCATCTAGCACCTATGAGGGATCCATTTTAGGTTTTATCTAGGTCGGTGAGGTTCGGGAATAAGCTAGCGACGGTGAGCTCACCTCGGCGGCGGAGGTGCACGTCGCCGGCGGGTTCCAATGGTGATTTGGCTAAAGTGGTTTATCTAAAAGCATCCATGAGTCCTAAGGAAGCTAATGGCGGGGTCGGTTTGGTTGGAGATATACCGGAGAGAGCTGGCATCGAGAGCACGGCGGCGGCCGAATAGAGAAACTTCGGCGGGCGCTCGTCGACGGCGACCTCCGGTGGGCTATTGACTAGGGGAAGTGAGGGGAATAAAAGCTGGGCATGTGTAGATTATTGACGTACCTTCAATTTGGGATGGAATCGTTCGAGAGCAACGAATTTCAGAGTTTAGTCTCGACGGCTAGCTAGGGTTCTTCAGAACTTCCTCTGGGTTTCTCACAAAATTAGCGCAATGCAGAGTATAATTGCTAAAGGAAACTTAGGGGAAATGTATAAGGGAGGAAGAGGATTAACTGTTGTATATAATTCTTTGCCTGGTATGGTCTATATATAGAATTCCTATGTCAGTTTTGAGCTTCAGGATGACGCCGGCCATGGCGGTTCGGCAATGTCGGTTTGAAAAGGTTTTTAACGATGAGGTGGTGGCTCCAATCCGGTGTTGACACGCATGTGCGGGAATGACGGTGATCTAGGTTGGTTTGTAATGCCGATGGGCGAAGCTAACGCCCGCGACTTGATAGCCAAAGCATGCGGCGGCCGTAGTTTGGGCTGAAACAGGGAGGAAGAAGAAGATAAGAAGGAAGGAGGGAAAAGAAGAAAAAGTAAAAGGGGTAAAAGAAAAAAAGAAAAAGGAAAAATAAAAGGGAAAGAAAAATTTGGGAAAATTTTTAGAAAGAATTTAATTTAAAATTTAAAATTAAGCTCAATCTTTTAGGAATC
Source organism: Oryza australiensis (assembly GCA_019925245.2). Lineage (NCBI taxonomy): Eukaryota > Viridiplantae > Streptophyta > Magnoliopsida > Poales > Poaceae > Oryza > Oryza australiensis. The sequence continues at coordinate 2,517,449 of JAIFGZ020000393.1, read as the reverse complement.
TTTCTTTTTTAAAACTAAAATCAAATTAAGATTTTTGAAAAGTAGAAAATAAAGATTTAATTGATGTTTGATTTTTGAATTAGAATTAGGAAATTTTGAAAAGGATTTAATTTAGGGTTTAAAATTAATTTGAATTCAATTTTTGGGAATTTTCTAGAATCAAGAATTAATTTGAAGTTTTTCAAAAATAAGGGCAAGAATTAATAAGTTTGGGATTTTTAAATTAAAACAAGGAGAATAAATAAAGAATACCAATAAATTTTTTGAGATTTTAAATGTTTTTAAAAGGATTACACAACAAACTTTATTCGTAAAAATTTTCTACGTAAATTTGAGTATTTTAAAAGTGTGAATTTTTGGGATGTTACAAGGATCCCTACAATGAGTCGAGACATACACAGTGACACTTGAGTCAACTCACCAAGTATTAAGGGAAAATTCGACATAAAGAGATTCATTAACATTAGATTTTTTTTTTCAAATTTATTGTTACCTTTCTTAGCTAACCATGCTTTGAAGCGTGAGCGATTCCTTTGCCAATGTCCATTTGCCTCTCAGAAAGGACAGTTTGGAGTCTTAGAAGGGTCAGATGTATTCTGAGAACTTGAAACATCTTGCTTACTCCCATCTGACTTCTGGGGGTTGTTTGGCTTGTTCTTCTTACTGTTAGAGCCTTCTCCTTGATACATTTTTCTTTTGCCTTTGTTGTTGACATTAGCAAAGTTGAGTTGATATTTAAGCTTTTGCCTCTCAGGTCTCTGACGGTCTTCCTCTTTCACCTTAGTGTGAAATAAGCTTCTGTATTGTCCACCTTTCTTTCTGAGTATTGTAATTGATCTTAAAAGGACCAAAGAGGACCAAGAGAGGTCATGATGACATGCACTATGAAACCTTCAGACAGCTCCATATCAATAGTTTTGAGCTGATGTGTCATATGAGTCATCTCAAGGATGTGCTTTCTTAGGCTTCCCTTGCCATTATAGCTGCTAGAAATCATCTTGCTAATGATTGTACTAGCATAAGTCTTAGAGGAGGATTTGAAGTTCTCTTCAATGTTTGCTAAGTATTGCTTTGCATTGTCAGAATCAATGATCCCTCCAATAATTTCTTGAGCGATGTGGCTCTTAATGTACATCAAAGACATCCTATTGGACTTCTCCCAAGCAGCTGACTTTTCTTTGTAAGTCCACTTGAGATGTTCATATTCTTCCTCAACAGTACTGAGTTCCTCGACTAGTTGAGCTTCCTTAGGAGGATCTTCTCTTATGGCCAAGTCAAAGTCTAACATGGGTAAGTTTAGAAGCATGGTGTTCTTCCATTTAGTGAAATTAGATCCATCAAGGGAAATAACAGTCTTAAGTTGTCCCATTGCTAAAAATAAGCATTTAAAAAATATTAATAATGCATATAATTGATTTACATTGGCTTAATCAATCACATGCGATTAAACTTAGAAATTTCATAGTTAAAACACCGTTGGGCAGAATATAACCATAAAATAATCTTAAAATTAATTCCTTAATTATGTCACCGTTGGGCAGAAAATAACTAAGGAATAAAATAACAAATATAATTGACATGAAATTATAATAACGTTAGTCAAAAATAATTTTACATCATTATTTCTTTCTAGCTAAATTTCTTGTTGGTTCCATTTAACCAAAAAATATTTACTTATGAATCAAATAATATTTTTAGCAATTTAATTTAGCTTAGAAAAGGTATAACAAATTCATGAAAATAATAAACATTTAATTGATGGGTTTAATTAAAAATTTGAATTCGGCCCAATCTTCCGAAGTCGGCCCTAAATCGGGTCAGCCTATCTTACACGCATGAGCAGGCTAAGTGGTGCGACAGCCCGGGTAGCGGAGCCCACAAATGGTGATGGCCCGACGCGGGGGCGATCTGAGCCGTTCGATATGATGGACGACTCGGATTCGTCTCGCACCGATGAAATCACCGACTGAGGAAAAAACCCTAACCCTCACTCTCTCTCTCTCCTTCTCTTCCCGATCCAATCTCTGACGTATAGCAAGTGGATGGCAGAGATGACCGCAACAGCGGTTCAGCGAGGTGGAGTACACGTGCGCGATGAGCGCCGAGCGGCTCGACTTCACCGGCTAGGGTGCGCCCGAGGGCGGCCAGCCGTGCCAGGCGTCGGTGGTCTGGCGAGGTAGGCGTGCAAGCAGCAACGAGCACCATGCGACCCGGACCTCATCGGCAGGGGGCGGAGCCCGAGGATGGTGCCAAGCCGATGCTTCCCGTCCTCGGCAAGGGACAGTGAAGAGGTGCTCCAAGACGACGCGTGTGGGAGAGGCCGACACGACCATAAGGAGGAGAAGTGGCGACAATGCCACTTCTCGAAGAGCTTCGACGAGCTTAGGGTTCAACTCCGGTAAGTAACCCAAACCAAAATATATTCCGATTTGATTTGGTTTTGGTTCGGGTTTTTCCACCGAAATTAGGGTTCTTCAACATTTGGGGATTTTGGGAATTAGAGTTTTGATTCAATCCGGCTTAATCCCTTCTTCCCTTAATTCTTAATCTCTACTGCTAAGCATAAGAATTAAAACTTAAAACTTAAATTGAACGTGCATAACAGTAAGCATGAACCCTAATTAATCTAATCCAAAGCAAAAAAAAGATAAAACTTAAGGGCAGCACACGGCTTCTAACAGGGATGATGATATTGAAAAATAGTAAAGGCTAAAGATTAGCTCTGATACCACAATGTTGGAGTTCTAATTTACAAGATCTTATTACTTTAGCTTATAAACAGTCACCTTCTAATTGCAAAAATAAATTATCTGACCTGGATTAGAAACCATCAATGATTTCGGTGGTTTGCTCCTTTTCTTTTCTTCTTCTTCTTTCGGTTTTTCTTCTTTTCTTCTTGCTAGGTCACGCCGGCCTTTGGGTCTCCACCGCTTTTGCCCTAAGACAGTTGAACAAACCCCTTCTAGTGTGTTTAGCTGATCGGAGGCGATAAGGGTTTAGGATTTTGGTGCAAGAGATTAGAGCGTCATCTCCTCTTTACGAATTCTCTTTTATATAGCACTGATGAGGCTCGGAAGCGTATCTTCAATTAGAATTTAATTAGTTTTAACCGATTACAAAAACTAACTTTCTCTTATCTCTTTTAATTTGGATTTGTGGACTTAATCCGAAAAATCAACCAACCCTCCAATCAGCCAAATCTGCATTTGCAGCCATAAGCTCATCAATCGTGCCCTTGCAGGCTTTGCCCTGAACATCGATGCTCTAATCTCAGTGTTATCCTCCCAGCACATCGTCGTGCTTGTTCTGTCGGCCACAATCGTGCCATTGCACTGAACATCGCGGTGCTTGTTCCGCCAGCGTGTACCCAGCTGCTTCCACGCGCCGCTGCTTCGTGGACGCCGCAGCCCCTCGTCGGTTCTCCACTTCCCCGCACCGCGGCCTCCGCCAGCGCTCGCCGCAGCCGCTGGTCCGCTCCATCCCCAACTCGGGTACAAGTGGTATCAAAATCAGTATAAAACCGCATAACGGGCAATGTGCTTAATAGTTGAGGTGTTTTAGTTTCGTAGTTTTGTAGTTAGCGATATGTTTTAGATAAAGTAAAAAGTCGAGAAGATTAAAATAGAATTATCCCTAACAATAAATACGTCCCAATATATATTTATATAATGTCACATTATATATATTATATATAGTTCTAATGTAGATTTATAGTCCCAATGTTTTTATATTTTAAAATATTTAAAATGGAGTGAGTAAAAATTTATGTTTCTTATGGTTTGTGTAGAGAATATATGAGTTTTATAGAGAAAAATGCTATAGAGCACTTTGAAACCAAAAATTACATATTTTTTTCTTTTGAAATTCTCATAGAAATGGCAATCTATGGAGATATTTTGGTGTAGATGGAGCATGTTCTACTATCAGATTTTGTGTGAAGCATGTTAAAGCTACAGATTTTGCGATTCTAGAACTGGACCATTGGTTTGCTTTTGACAGGTTACACGAGAAAAAAATATTGTAAATTGGCATTTAGCTAGGAATTCAGCAGAACATCTTCGCTATGCGAATTCCAGAAACTGTAGGGGCTGATCTGCAATTCGGGAAAAAGAAAAGCGAACCCTATCTGCAATCGACTCTTTGCCTCCCCTGTCTCGGCCTCTTCGCGCTTCCGCCGTGGGCGTCATCGGCGTCGGCGTCGCTTCCCCGCCTCCGGCGAGCTTCGCCGGCGCACTTCTCCCAGTACTCGCATCTCCTTCCATCGCTCGCCGACGGCGTGCCGCGCGGCTAGCTTCTCCACTCCCCCCCCCATCGATTCCTCTCCGGCGAACACGTGTGTGGGCGGGTCTCCTCCCGCCGAAGCGCCACCTCGGCTCGGTTCGAAGGTATCCTTCTCTCGCAATCCTCCTCGATACTGATCAGGCTTAGTGTGGGGATCCATCCGGACTTGGATTGGTTTCCGTTGTTGGGTGATGAATTCCAACTTGCTTGGATTGTTTTGATGTTGTTCTTGTTTTTTATCCTCTGGGCGCAAATCTAACCCAAATTTTTCGCTCTCTGCAATCCATTGATCCGATTTGCTCACATGTCTGTCCAGGTAATTCGGTAATTCGGCAAGGCTGTATTTATGCAGAATGGTTCTCTGTCAAGGCTTATCTGCTGGACACGCTCAGCTGCTTGCCTTTCCTGCGGCTAAGCATAATGTCTCTTTCCCGAGAAGATCATGTCTTGGTACTCCGGCGGGATCATTGAGTGTAAAACGTGCGCGACTTCATGCCGAAAGGAAGAGTTTTTCCATGGGAGCTGTGCGAGGTATGGATTGGACGAAGTTGTTTCTCTCATCCAAATTTGTTGCGATGTATTATTTATATGCCCTTTATTTCCCATAATTCTTTCCTTTGTTTCTTTCACTTGCATGTTGCGATGAATTACAACCACCGTATTATCAGGAACTTCACAAATTTTGTAGTTCTGTTTGTACATTAAGTGAGTGGCTGTAGCTTTTGTTTATGTTCTGGGGGCTTCTGTTAAATTCTAACACCAAAGCAGTTCTTTTCTGCTGCTCGAAGAGTACGCACATAGTACTTATGATGGCTTATGACCGATAAGTAGTAGTTTAATTTTTCAATTTCAGAATATAAGGCACATAGTTTTTGCTAACTTCTTTTAAAATATGAAGCACTAGGGAACTTTGATGACATGCTCACTCTTTTGCCCTAATTCTTTCCTTTCTCTTCAGCACTTATGAGTAAACACACTGCGTTTATCCAACGGGCTAGTAGCACTGAACTACCATTTCTTCTTTTAGTTGTTGCCATGTTGGCATATTCATGTTACATTATCCTATTTGTGATTTCTGACAACATCTTGTGGATTCGGGATCAATTATATTTGACTATATTTAATATATGGCGTTGCTATTTTCCAGTTGATAGTCTGAAATTGTGTACTTTGTATACCCTTCTGGAACTTCTGGTTTTCGAATTCATTGGTTACGTTTTAAGGACCAATATGAACTGTATAATGTAAACAGTACACAAGCCAATGTACGAAGTAAATATGCACACATTGTGTAAAATGTTTATTTTATTAAGTTTTAAAGGTGGTAGTTGAAATGGGTTCTACAGCTTATCGAAAAAAATTGGGTCAAATAAATATCATCGTGAACTCATGATACATTGAAGAAAGCTTGTATTTCCACTGCTATCTCCTGTAGTTAGATGTTATCCAGAACATATATAGGCAGAGAGACAGTTTTTGTGTAGGTTGTACCTGTCTTTGATTCTCAGTAAGTTTGCAATTCAGAGTCTTGAATTCTGACGCATGACTCCTAAAATGAATTGATTGCAAATATCTGATATATCTTGCAGTTGGCACTGGTTTTGTTCAAAATGATATGATTACATCATTCAGAAGGGATGATTCTATCAAGGGCATTCCGTCACTGGCAGCACAACACAATCAGCATCGAAGACTCGAAGTTGGCTGTCGAGCATCCTCTTTAGCGTCATTCAGCTACCCTGAATTGACTTCGAAACCCAGATGGTGGTGGAGGACTCTAGCATGTGTGCCCTACTTGCTGCCACTCCACAACATGTGGTCATATGCCGATGTCATCTACCAGCTGCACACATACTTGCAAGGTTTTTCATTGGTGTACACCTTCATCGATACGATGACGCTGTTCCCGGGATGGCTTTTGCTGGTGATTTTTATGACAGTGTACTTCTTTGTCGTGAGACGGAAGTGGTCGCCACACTTTCTGAGGTTCCATGTCATCTTGGCTATCCTCCTGGACACTGGCTCCCAAGCAGTGGCAACAATGTGCACTTGGATGCCCAGCTTCGTGTATCAGGGGAAGCCTATGCAGTATTTCTGGATGGCTATTGCTTTCATACAGATCTTCACAGTGCTCGAGTGCATGCGGTGCGCTCTTGCTGGGATGTACCCAAATGTCCCTTTCATATCTCACACGGCATTTATCCATTCTGATCTGAATCTGTTCAGGTAGCCAACTGCCCACCATATCAGTATCATCAGAATGAAGGGAAGAAGAGCAAGTAGGGTAGTTTTTCTTATCGTAGCTGCTTACAATTATATAGACTGTATGTTTAATTTATTTATATTTGAAGCCTCCTATAATTTTTATCACCCTGACCTTTTGCTGGTGCAACAAAATTTGAACAGCAATAAGATTGGATATCTCGGATATGTTGAATTGTTCCTGTATTTTGGTTTCCTGTTGTTCTGTTTCTGGAAATGTGTAGATCGCGTTCCCTCTGCTTTGAACCTGTTCCCAAAGACTACTGGTGAAATCATGCTTACCCCTTCATTACAAGTTTTGAGGCTGAAATCACGCTTACTAAAAGCTGCATTTGACTGTGACAGCCTCATTGGAAGCTGACCATCTCAGGCAAAGATGAAGCTTGTCTTCACCAGACTAAGACTCTTTTCTCCACCATTAAACTGTTTCACGACTCATTGAGATTGAGTTCACTGTATCAATCACCATATCAATTTGCTTTGAAACTGAGAAGAAAATGGAGGCCTCATGTGCGGTTTGATAAGTGGGTTAATCTAACTCTTTAAAAGCATCACCAACAGTTGCCATATACTACTCCCAATCTCATAATTTTGGGTTTTTAAGCAAAAAAATCAGTCCCAACAGTCATCCTAAATTTATTCTCAAAAATTCTCATCCCCTCCTCCTGAAGTCTCGCTCTCCACAAGTAGGGAGATGCGCTTGCTCCCAATCTCCCTCGCCCGAGCGAATTCTCGCGCCAGGTGAAATGTCCCTACCAGGGAATTCGTCGTGAGGTCATCCGCCGCCGCGTCGAGTTATCCCGCAAGAAGCCCCATCTCTCCCGCCGGTGGCTAGAAATCATGTGCCGCTCCCCCAAGCTTTCCCGGCATCAATAGCTCCTGCTTTGGCGGCGGCCCCATCGTCGGTCCATCGCAGCCGGACGGACTTCCGCCATATGTCGCGAATCAGCCTGCCGCCCCCATGCACCGACGAGAGAATTGCAATAATTGGATCTAAACATCATGCTTCGCTATTATAAGACTTTAAACATATATTTCATTAAAATAACTTTAAATAGTTGCCTTTTTATTTTGTATGACATTTTTTTCATTTAAAACCTGTTGGGTTCCATTAGTCTCTGAGACTAATAAAGTAGGGACTTAAAAAAAGATTTTGCATTAGTCTCTAACTTGTTTGATTCCACTGACTAAAAAGGACTAATGAGCATTAAAACATCGATGCAAAGACTATAATACCCCTCAACCATTGCCCCTACTTTTGGCGCGCACGTGTGATCTGTTTATGGTGTTTGCCGTGCTGACGCCTGATTTGTTTGCCCACGCGCGCTTGCATTTGTTAACTGCCCGATTTGTTTGCCTTTTGCATTGCAAACGTTTTGCATTGCAGAGAGTACAAGGAAGCTACACTTTGCAAACGTACTTTGCTTCAGGCTACTGCCCAAGTCACAGATAACACAATATCCATTTCATAAATTGACGAGTCTTTACAAATAAAATGTTCATGCATAGGAAACAAAGTTCTTGAGTCACAAACAATATAATTTAGGATCTACTAAACAACCCATCGGCTATCCAATCACGAAATTCATTCATATTTTGATCTTCATCACCATGTTGAATTGCACCTTCGTTTTCTCTAGAAGATTCTTCGAACATTGGCACATAGTTCTCATCTTGATCGCACATATGAAAGTCCCTATCCCTCGATTTGCTATCTCTAATGAAATTGTATAGCTCTTATGAATGTGCATAATTGTATAGCTCTTTTTTACCTCTAGGCATTTGGCCTTGTTGAAACTTTAGGACGTGATATTTTGTTCCCTTGTACGGTGCAAGGTAATCTGGTCGGTTTGGGTACCCCGAGTCAACAAGATAAAACTTCCCTGCATTTCGAAATTTTCATTAAACACTCATGATAATAGCTCTGGTGAAGTAGTTAGCAAATATGAACAAGAAATTAATACCTTCTGGTGGATGTGGAAATTGGTTTCCATACTTGTCAAGTGCATCTTTGAACACCCTCATATCATGAACTGAGCCAGGCCACCCCGCCACAACAAAAGTGAATCTCATATCAAAATCACAAACGGCCATAACATTTTGAGTGGTATATCCATATCTTCCCGTATGTTGTACTACCATGTCATTTGGGACCACAACTTTTATATGTATCCCGTCAATTGCTCCAATGCAATTATCGAAGAATGGAGCAAACCTTGGACTTTGTAATCTTTCATGTACGATCGAAACTGCGGTCCTTAGGCTCTATAATATCTTTTCCAAGCTTGCTAACACTCAACAGGACCTTGTCAAACTTCCTACTAATGGTTTCAAGTGATCTACAAAATATGTGCTCAACTTGTCTTAATGATTGGGGGGCACCACATATCCATGAAAACATTCCTAAAGCCTCAATCGATGACATCCTTTTAGTGGACTTCAACATGTATCTACTAACTAGCAAGCTATGCGATTCTCAAAAGTGGTCCTGTTCATTCTAAACATATTAAAACAACTTTGTTGGATTCGCTAATGTTTTTGACCCATTGAAACTCACTTTCAACGGGCACTCTATATGGTGATTTATGCATGTATGTGTGAAAATGGATCGAACCTATAGCAGCAGCACAAATTGCATTTCTCTTCCTTCTACGCAGCTGCAATAATTCTTCATCATCGGAAGACACATCCAAGTTAAAGTCATCCTCCCAATCAGTTGAGTCCTATTTCAACACAAACAAGTACATAGAGTTCAACAAAGGAAATAGTTGAAACAAGTGAATAGCCGGCAGCAATAAAATATCACACTTAAGTAGTTCAGCACATCACATTTTTGTTGATGAACACATAACACTAACAGCACACTTAAAAAGTTCAACACATCACACTTAAATAGTCTAACACAGGACACTAATAGCCAGCAACAACACCATGTTCTAATTTCCTTGACAATAATGTTTCAACCAGTTAAGTCTTGCTTCATTATCTTTCATACGTAAAAAGAGCTTCCTATAGTAGGCATCCTTAAACAATTCTCCAGCCATCTAGTTCTCCCTTGATCCTTCTACTGCCCCACTCTCCTCAGCAAGGTTCATACAATGGTCTATCTCTTCAAATTTTTTGTCAAGTATCTCCTCCCTAAGTTTTTGTTTCATCCTAGCTTGTTCCAATTCATTAGATCTAGCACTCTTCATCTCTGAAATTAGCCCATTAAACATCCTAATCATAGGACTTTTGCTCTTCTTTTTGCTTGGACTAGAGGCAGTACTACATGTACTTGTTCCTCTCTTGCGGCTTCTACTTGAGGCTGGACTATCATTGAACCAGTTTTCTTCTTCTTCCTGTTCATCTTCTTCTTCCTCTCCATCTACATCATAAACTTGTTGCTGCCCGGGAATGCAAGAGGTAGAACCATCAGCAACCAACCCATCGTACATTATATGTAAATAGTGTAGGGTTACGTGGAAGCTACGCTAGCCGAAAACAAAAAAATTTTCTACCGCGTAAACCAGGAACACTTGCAAGTAAGGGCCGATAGATCGTTACCGATTGGAGTATGCAGCGGAAATAGCCAATCAGGGCTATCCGATCTGGAACTGTGTAGCCAATTCCCGCAAGCCGACAGCCGATTCCCGGGGACAGCCGATTCGCCAATCAGCCGATTAACAGCGCGCAACGTAGCAGCGCCTCTACCGGTATCCACACGTTCGGGGACAAAACGCCGTACACCAGTGTGCTAGCACGCGATGCAAGGCTAGGGTTTGGCTCGAAAGTGGGGAGGGTTTCCGTGGAGATTGATCTCGGTGACTTTTGTTGCGGATTCGGTTCAACGCGATACGAAACTCTCCACCCCTCGCCCCTTTATATAGAGTTGGCCGGCGGGACTAGTGGCCAATCGGGACTCTATTTTGAATTGGATCTCATCCGTATCTCATAGAGTTGGCCGCCCACACGTCGTAAGCCCATAGGACTCTATCCGATCGGATCCCTATCCGATCGAGCCGTATCCGAGTCCAACTCGAATATCTATTCTATCCCCTTAAGCGTGCGACCACGTAGGTTCGGTATACTCGGTTTCGGCTATAGTCTAACTTAGCCGATCGTCGGCTCGAGTCCAACTCGGCCGACCCGTCAACAGTGGCGCCTAGCGGCACATATTGACACCATAGTATACAAGAATAATATCGGCTCGAACCTGTAATGTGTACACAAATCCCTTTACCTCACGATACCGGTTAAGCTATAGGCAAGATGTGTGCCATCCCTTCAATAGCTTAACCATTCACTCGAACCGTATTGGATTATCTATCGTTGATTGACTCCTCAATCAACTTAGCATGGCCATGCATTTCCATAATCCATTACCTCGAGGGAACCAGAGATATCTATCCAAAGGAGGGGCAAATTCCATCTTAATCACTCACATCCCACTCCATGTTTCATAGCAAACCCGAAAACTACCTTTATAACTACCCGATTCTGAGAATAGCGTTTGGTAGTCCCAAAGTAGGCTACTACACATGTTGGAATCCATGGTGATCTCGGGTCTAAGGACTTTGTACCAACACTACACGAGACCAACTAATGGCACATTAATTCTGTAGTGTCTCATGGTGGGTCTATCCAACAATGTGTTCTCCAAGACATGTGTCCATGTTTATTGATTTGGTATCTCCATACCCATGATCTATGAGACATGATCATCAATCAATAAACATGCCGATCTTAGAATCATATTTGTTCCAACAATATGACATATGATCAAGGATCGTTTAGAAATAGATTCATACATAAAGAGTCTCATAAATAAGTCACGTACTTATTGATCAATACAAGATGTCTATTTCATGGGCCAATAACACTTTATTCATTTATACATAAACATTGACGTGATATCAAACATCTCCATGTTGCCTCTAGGGCATATCACTAACAATCTCCCACTTGCACTAGAGTCAATCATGTAAGTATCTAATACCCATTGCTCTTGTGTGCGCCTCATGCTTCGGTGAGGGAGAGGTTTTGTCGGCGGATCGGCTATGTTGAGATCCGTGTGCACTTTGCATATCTTGACATCACCTCTGTCCACTATCTCGCGGATGAGATGATATCGCCGAAGTATGTGTTTGGACTTCTAATGTGACCTCGACTCCTTGGCTTGCGCAATGGCTCCACTATTGTCACAATAGAGAGACATTGGACCGATCGCACTAGTCATCACACCAAGCTCGAAACGAATTTCTTGATCCAAACAGCCTCCTTTGTAGCTTCGCCTCCGTTGTAGAATCGGCAACGGTATCCGCTTGGAACTCTTCCAGTGGCTACGTCTCCGTTCGGGCGAACACGAACCCGGTTGCGATCTATAATCATCCTTGTCTGTTTGGAAGCTAGCATCGGTGTAACCACTTACAACGAGCTCTTCTTCACCTCCATAGACTAGGAACATATCCTTAGTTCTTCTCAAGTACTTAAGGATATTCTTTACTGGCATCCAATAACCTTCACTGGATCGACTTGTATCCGCTCGTAGCACTCAAAGCGTACGAGACATGCAGGCGTGTACAAAGCATGGCATACATGATGGATCCAATTGCCGAAGCATATGGAACCATACCCATCTTATTCCGCTCATCATGTGTCGAGGACACTGATTCTTGCTAAGATTAATGCCATGTGACATGGGCAAGAAACCTTTCTTGGAATCATGCATGTTGAACCTTTTCAACACCTTGTCAATGTATGTACTTTGGCTTAATCCAATTAGCCTCTTGGATCTATCTCTATAGATCCGAATGCCCAATATGTATGCTTGACTCCCTAAGTCTTTCATGGAAAAACTATTTTTCAATGAAGACTTGACGACTTCTAGCATAGGGATATCATTTCCAATCAACAATATGTCATCCACATATAAGATTAGAAATACAATTGCGCTCCCACTGACCTTTTTGTAAACACAGGTCTCTTCTTCATTTTTGATGAAACCAAACCCTTTGATTACTTCATCAAAACGAATATTCCAACTCCGAGATGCTTGCTTCAATTCATAAATGGATTTCGTAGCTTGCATATCTTTCCAGCGATTCTGGATCGACAAAATCCACGAGGTTGTATCATGTATACATCCTCGCTTAGGTTTCCATTTAGGAAAGCCGTTTTGACATCCATCGCCATATCTCATAATCGAAATATGCAGCAATCGCTAGGATAATCCGAATAGATTTAAGCATTGCGACGGGCGAGAAGGTTTCATCATAATCAACTCCTTGAATCTATTTAAAACCTTTCGCCACCAATCGCGCCTTATAGATGTGAACATTTCCATCCATATCGGCCTTTTCTTAAAAACCCATTTACACTCAATGGTTTTGACACCATCGGTGGATCAACCAAGTTCCAAACTTGATTGTCGTACATGGATTCTATTTCGGATTTCATGGCTCCAAGCCACTTGTTGGAATCGGGTCCCACCATCGCTTCCTCATAGGTCTTAGGTTCATCGTTGTCCAACAACAATATATCACGTTGTTCCGCACTGTGTACATCGGGTGCACGACGTGATCTTTCGACCTCGTGGGGTGATGTATCTACAACGGTGGCGCAACACTTTGCTCTTCTGTTGTGGTTACGTGGTCGAAACGTTTTCTTGTGTTTCTTGAACTTCTTCAAGATGCACCCTGCTCCCACTAACCCTTCTTGAAAGAAACTCTTTCTCCAAGAAGACACCGTGTCGGGCGACAAACACTTTGCCTTGTTCCCGATTATAAAAGTAATATCCCTTAGTTTCCTTAGGATATCCCACAAAGAAGCACTTGTCGGATTTGGGTGTGAGCTTGTCGGCAAACGTTTTACATAAGCTTTGCATCCCCAAATTTTGAGAAAAGACAAACTAGGGGTTGCCCTGTCCATATCTCATATGGTGTCTTTTCAAGCCGACTTAGATGGAACTCTATTTAGTGTGAGCGCAGTTGTTTCAAGAGCATATCCCCGGAAGGATAACGGAAGATCACTTTCGCTCATCATCGACCGCACCATGTCCAACAAGGTGCGATTTCTCCGTTCGGACACCCCATTCCATTGTGGAGTTCTGGCGGAGTCAGCGTGGAACAATTCCACAATCTTTTAGATGATTACCAAACTCTTGGCTCAAGTATTCTCCTCCACGATCGATCGTAGAAACTTGATTGTTTTCCCTAAATGATTACGTACTTCATTCGGAATTCTTTGAACTTTTCAAAGGATTCGGACTTATGCCTCATTAAGTAGATATAACCATATCTACTAAAGTCATCGGTAAAGGTAATGAAGTGCGATAACCACCTCGGCCGTTGAGCTCATTGGTCCACATACATCGGTATGTACGAGTGCCAATAAGTCACTTGCTCTCTCACTATGTCCGTGAAAGGTGCCTTTGTCATCTTACCAAGTAAACAAAACTCACATGTCTCAAATGATTCAAAATCAAAAGAGTGAAGCAATCCATCCTTATGGAGCTTCTCCATGCGTTTCTTATTTATATGGCCTAAGCGACAATGCCGGATAAACGTGGGGTTTATATCATTAGAGAGTTGCCTTTACGTATTAATGTTATAGATGGGAGACGCTTTAAGATTCAAAACGTATAATCCATTCACCAATGGAGCATGAAAATAGAACATATCTCTAAGATATATTGAACAACCATTGTCCATTGATCTAAAATCATATCCTTCCGCTTGCAAACATGAAGCGAAATAACGTTTTGACATAGTGTTGGAACACAATAACAATTATTCAATTCCAAAACTAATCCGAAGGTAGATGAAGTGGTACTATGCCGACGGCAGCTGTAGCAACGCTTGCTCCATTGCGACGCGCGAGTTCACCTCGCCCCTTCTCAATCCTCTACTTCTTCTCATTCCCCTGCAACGATTTGCAAATATGAGCTACGATCCGGTATCAAATACCCAAGAGTCGGTAGGTGAAGTAGCAAGATTAATGTCTATAACATTAATACCGAGCGAAGTTGTACTTTGCTTTTTTTTGAGATCCTCCATGTACTTCTTGCAGGTTCCTCTTCCAGTGGAATGTCTCCTTGCAATAGAAGCAAACGGCATCGATGCCGCCGACCCCTTCTTGCCCTTCTTTGCATTGGAGGCACTCGCGATCTCATCGGGAGTTAACTTTCTCTTGGTGCAAAGTTTCTTGACGTGTGGTTTGCGCTTAGCCTTACGCATCATCATCACATGATGACCATTCTTCGGATACTCTCCTCATTGTCTTTAGCATCCCATGTAATTCAGCCAAGGTTCTATCCATATTGTTCATGTGATAATTCAATATGAATGGCTCGAAGCTCGGAGGGAGCGGCGGAGAATCACATCGGTAGCCAACTCTTGGCTAAGGGGAAAACCTAGTTTTTCCGGACTCTCAATGTAGCCAATCATTTTTATCACATGCGGACGACGGGATTCCCTCAACAAGCACGCACGCAAACAAGGACTTTGAGGTGTTGAACCTCTCGGCCCGAGCTTGGTTCTCAAACATGCCACGCGATCCCCGAATAATAGTGTGAGCATCGCTGCTCTCATATTGCTTCGAAGCTCGGGGATATTGTAGCAAGCATGAGACGGCTTATGTCTAGGGCATCATTAGTGTGCTTCTCATAAGCCCTCCGTGCGTTGCGGTGGCACTATTTGGCAAATCCTCGGGATAGGGTACTTCAAGAACGTACTCCTTACGCTCTTGCTTGAGAACAATTCTCAAGTTGCGATACCAATCCATAAAGTTTGTTCCATTTAATTTTTCTTTTTCGAGAATAGATCGCAAATTAAAGGTACTGGGTGTAGTATTAGCCGCCATTTATTCTACAACGAAAAAGCAAAGTTTAGCACAATGTTTATGCTATGTCTATTGTTAAACAATTTAACATTAGACTCCCATTACGTATTTTCCACCTTTCCTCTAGGTTACGTATTGGGTCAAGATCCACATGTTAATTAATTTTCTAGTGAGCTTTGGCATCACCGTAGAAAATTAATAACATCGTAAGCAACTCCTTGCTAATCCCATCTCTATGTGACTCTTGTTGTTGGTGTGGCATCTCCATGCCCGGCCCCAACCTATGCCCCAAGGACCAAAACCTGTTTTGATAGCCTTGTTAAGTAAACCAAATGTTCCTGCATGTATATGTCCGACATATACCCCCTCGTGTTATGATAGAGAATGGCACTCTGCTTTGGCAGACCCACCATTGACGAGCATAACGGTGACGGGTGCAACATTTGGAAGGGCATCATTACTACTTAATTTTGCGAGGGATGCTATCCTATCAAACAAACATATCACATATGAAAGCAAGTAGAATAGCATATAACGAAATAGTATGGCCCCCTTCACATGGTGATCTCCATCTCCATGTCGGCGCGAGGATCTCCATCTTTGGCACCATCTTCCAATGTGCATGATGCTTGATTTCTTCAAATAAGCTACTACTATAGAAGCTCTAATTGAAGATTACATCGACTCGCAGGTCGTGAAAGAATATTACAAGCATTGCACGTATAAAAGATACAGGGATTGCACATATGAAAGAATATTACATGCATCACATGCATCTCATACATACAATAGGGCCATACCATCTCAAAGCATTCTCTGCAAAAACAAGTTAGGCGTAGAAACGTTTTCTACCTATCGCAGAGAAACGGCATCGAGACGACCTATAAAGGGGGTGCACACGGCGGTCCCTCGCGGGCTTCTGGGCAGCGCCCAGAACACCACACGAAATTCATAGATCCAATCTATGAAATCGCTTACGGAAACCATGTCGGCATAATCATATTATGTCGTCCCGATACACTATCAAGGGAGATGGTTTGCGCGGCGCGAGGCAGCGTAACAAGATCGGACTACGAGATAGCTTCGGCATAATCACATTATACCGTTCCGATACACTATCAAGGAACGCTATCTCGAAGCCGACTCAAACCGAGTTCTATGGATATTGCTTCGACGTAATCACATTACGCCGTTCCGATACACTATCAAGGAACGCATTTACCATGAACTCTCCTCAACAAATCCCGTAAAACCGATTGATCTAATCAACCCGTGCGCAAAACTTGTTCCAGATCAATCTAAAACCCGAACTAAGCAAGATTAGCTCGATACCACTTTGTAGGGTTACGCGGAAGCTACGCTAGCCGAAAACAAAAAAATTTTCTACCGCGTAAACCGGGAACACTTGCAAGTAAGGGTCGATAGATCGTTACCGATTGGAGTATGCGGCGGAAATAGCCAATCGGGGCTATCCGATCTGAACCGTAGCCGATTCCCGCAAGCCGACGGTCGATTCCGAGGACAGCCGGTTCGCCAATCGCCGATTAACGGCGTGCAACGTAGCGGCGCCTCTACGGTATCCACACGTCCGGGGACAAAACGCCGTACACCGGTGTGCTAGCACGCGATGCAAGGCTAGGGTTTGGCTCGAAAGTGGGGAGGGTTTCCGTGGAGATTGATCTCGACGACTTTTGTTGCGGATTCGGTTCAACGCGATACGAAACTCCACCCTCGCCCCTTTATATAGAGTTGGCCGGCGGGACTAGTGGCCAATCGGGACTCTATTTTGAATCGGATCTCATCCGTATCTCATAGAGTTGGCCGCCCACACGTCGTAAGCCCATAGGACTCTATCCGATCGGATCCTTATCCGATCGAGCCGTATCGGAGTCCAACTCGAATATCTATTCTATCCTCTTAAGCGTGCAACCACGTAGGTTCGGGTATACTCGGTTTCGGCTATAGTCTAACTTAGCCGATCGTCGGCTCGAGTCCAACTCGGCCGAGCCGTCAACTGCGGCGCCTAGCGGCACATATTGACACCATAGTATATAAGAATAATATCGGCTCGAACCCGTAATGTGTACACAAATCCCTTTGCCTCACGATACCGGTTAAGCTATAGGCAAGATGTGTGCCATCCCTTCAATAGCTTAACCATTCACTCGAATCGTATTGGATTATCGTACGTTGATTGACTCCTCAATCAACTTAGCATGGCCATGCATTTCCATAATCCATTACCTCGAGGGCCCGAGATATCTCTCCAAAGGAGGGGCAAATTCCATCTTGATCACTCACATCCCACTCCATGTTTCATAGCAAACCCGAAAACTACCTTTATAACTACCCGATTCTGGAATAGCGTTTGGTAGTCCCAAAGTAGGCTACTACACATGTTGGAATCCATGGTGATCTCAAGTCTAAGGACTTTGTACCAACACTACCTAAGACCAACTAATGGCACATTAATTCTGTAGTGTCTAATGGTGGGTCTATCCAACAATGTGTTCTCCAACACATGTGTCCATGTTTATTGATTTGGTATCTCCATACCCATGATCTATGAGACATGATCATCAATCAATAAACATGCCGATCTTAGAATCATATTTGTTCCAACAATATGACATATGATCGAGGGATCGTTTAGAAATAGATTCATACATAAAGAGTCTCATAAATAAGTCACGTACTTATTGATCAATACAAGATGTCTATTTCATGGAACTGAATAACACTTTATTCATTTATACATAAACATTGACGTGATATCAAACATCTCCATGTTGCCTCTAGGGAATATCACTAACAAATAGTCCAGGTAAGCAGGCAATCCATATCCAAACTTTTTCACTTCTGAGTTTGCCTGAAAATGATGTAAATGCATACAAATTAGTTGGCTGAAAATGATGTTTATGCATACAAATGGTGCTGCTGCATACCTTTATCTCAGCCTGCCACCATTTCTCGTCTGTACAAATAATGGATCCATCTGGACGTCGGCCTCCCCCTGTTTTCTTTTGCAGCCTCCCCCAGAATGCATACAATCTTTTGCAAGCGTTACCTCTGTTCTTCATGCATTTCCTGTCGTGTCTCAGTGTAGTCCTTTTGTAAAATTCCTTGATAATCCAATCATAGCCCCTGCTGTTCATTGTCCCCTTGAAGCAATTCTCTTCCTTCATTTGTTGCACATACAATTCATAGAAGTGATATATGTTCTCTTCTGTCCAATTTGCCTGAACCACAGTACTCTATGACACAATAAGGCAATGGTAGGTTGTTATTGAAGTAATACTAAGCTAGGTAACCATGGCAGCAAACATAACAGTGGTAAAATACACATTGGTAAAATGGTTACTGCTATTATTGGTAAAACTGCAAACAGAACATTGGTAAACAGAATGTGTGGTGTGAAGGTTGGAAGAATCAGAGGTGGTGTGGAGATTATGGCAATCGGGTATCAACATGGCAAGCTTATCCGATTGGAGTTAGGGATAGGATGTGCCTACCAAATATGTAAACCAACTACGACTTGGGTATTACGTTGCCGATTAGATAAGGCAACGGCTCATAGTCATAGTTTGGTAAGATTGAGGAAACCGACTTAGAATAAGATAGGGTTTCCGACTTGTAAACCCTTCCTCCCAAGACTATATAAGGGGGGTAAGGGGCGTCCCTTGAGGGATATCAGATTCTAGATCAGAAATTCCGATAGGAGATCAGAGATCCAACACTAGACTTGAGATACGACTTCATAAGCAAGAGCTCTAGATCACGAGATCAATAAAGACACTCGGCGGATCGATTCCACCGAAACAGGAGTAGGGTATTACCTCACGAGAGGGCCTGAACCTGTCTAAATCTTCTTTTTCTCCTAACCCATTGTGCTTGGCGATCTTGACTGCGACCCCATAAAATATATTGCCGAAACCAAGTTTCGACGGTTGGCGCGCCGGGTAGGGGCCGCGCGTCGAGACTTCTTCAACAATCTCGCCGACAAGCGTGATGGGATCTCCTTCGAGGATTCGGCGACTTTGCCGCCAACTTCGCGGCGACTCCTCCTTCGACTCGGATTCGAACCGGTCGAAGGAAAGACCTACTCGGCGCCGTTCGGGCTCCCCAACAGCGCCGAGATCTTCGACAACATCTTGAAGACCAAGATGCGATCCACCTTCTCTGACGACGGACTTCACTCGGCGCCATTCGGATTACCGGATGCCGCCGAGATTTGCGCCAATCTTCTCGCCTCCCGACGGAAGCAATCTACTCGGTGAAGACCTCTCGGTGCCGTTTGGGTTACCAAACGTCGCCAAGATCTACGATCAAGCTGCTCTTCCCGAGTTGGCGGCGATCCACTCGGAGGAGCCTAATCCCCAAGCTCAGGCTCGGGTGGAGCGATCCGGATCCGAATTTCCCGGGATCAAGGGAGGTCGCTGTCATCCTCCCGTCCTTCGGCTCTGCTCATCTTGAGCTCAACGGATACCTCGGCTCCGCCGGCCGACAACCTCTACGGCATCCCTTTTGCGAAGCCGACAACTCCAGCTGCCACATGGCGCAGCGAAGTGCTTCGACGTCCTCATGGCCGAGCCAGATGAGTCCGACTCAGCCATGGCCAGAAGGCTTGCCGAAGAGGAGCGAGCCAGGGTAGAGCTTGAGCGCAAGACAGCCGAAGAGGAGAAACAACGCAAGGATGAGGTTGACAAAAGGAAGCAGGATCTACGCGCAGCCGGACGATCTGCCCAGGAGGCCATCCTCCAAACACGGGTTCGCAACACCAACGTCTTCCAGACGCCACAGCAGAACGCTGTCGCCGCACTCACGCTCTTGGACACCGTCATGGAGACGGCTCCGGCCAACGTGACTCCTATACTTGATAAGATCAAGACCATCGTCGCTGCCACGGCTAACGGCCCTCCCACCACTTCGGCGCGAAGGCTGACTGAATCCGTGGCCGAAACGCCAGACAAGAGCCGGCTCCCACCTCTAAAGTCGGAGACTACGGGAGGCCGAGCCGGCTCGGTCGACAACCAAGCCAAGAGGCCCACCTCGCGAGTCCACGGCGAGGCACCAAGAGCGAGCGGCCGACTCCGCGACAAACGACATGGACGTCCACCCGTCCACCACCGAGTCCGCCGCCAGTTCCGGCTACCCAACCCCAACCAAGACCCCGCCGAGTGATCTGCGGGAAGTCCTGATCGCCGCTACCGGAGCGCGACCAACGTACTCGGGAAGATCGAAGAGGATCACCCGATAGCGGCGACGATGGAGTACCGGCCTTCACTTGGGAGCTCCGCCGAGTGCATTGGCCGAGTGGCTTTAAGCCAACAGGGATTGAAAGGTACGATGGCAAGACCGACCCTGAATCTTGGCTAGCTGTATACACCCTCGCCATCCGCGCTGCAGTGGCGACAACAAACTATGGCCAATTACACTGTGTGGCCCTCGCAAACTCAGCCGAATTGGCTCACGAGCCTACCAAGAGGCTCAATCGGCTCGTGGAGCGGGCGAGGACCACTTCATCGCCAACTTCCAAGGAACCTTCGAGAGGCCCGGCACACACTTTGACCTTTACAACGTCATCCGGAAGCCGGACGAGCCCCGAAGGATTATATTCGTCGTTTCTCAGAGAAGCGCAACAAGATCCCGAACATCACGATGACATCATCATCGCCGCCTTCCGAGAAGGGAGTCGTGATGAGTTGCTCATCGGGAAGTTCGGGCGCAAACCACGAAGACGGTGAAGCAAATGTTCGAGACGGCGAACTCCTACGCCAAGTCCAACGATGCAATCAAGGCGGCACGCCAAGACCGGCACGACAAAAGGGATGACAAGCACTCGGAAGGAAGCCGACATCCGAGGAAGGAAAACGGCGGCAGCAATCGGGCTCGGAAAGATCGCAAGCGCCGGCACGAGACCTGGTTGCCACAACCTCGATTCTCAACACCGTCGCCGAGGTTGCGGCTTACGACACGATCATGAACGATCGTGAACGCTCGATGGACGCATTATCTACAAGCAATTCACGAGCAATATGCGGCACGGTTAAACAAGAAGCCGACTAATGAAACCGGTCCATCGGGAACCAAGAAGAACAACCCGCGGAAATTCGGAGCCTTTTCAAGGCCACGTGGGCGAGCTGAATCACATATTCGGGGGCCGCGGGCTTATGAGTCCAAGAGGAAGCAAAAGCGATGGACCGCGAGGTCAACGCAGCACAACCCGAAGTCCCACAACATCTACGATGGTCGGAGGTGGCCATCACGTTTAATCGTTCGGATCATCCTGACCGAGTGGTTCACCCAGGGCAGTATCCCTTGGTACTTGACCTGGTGGTTCAGAACATCAAGCTAAAGCGTGTCCTCATCGATGGGGGTAGCGTCCTCAATCTCTGTTCGCCAAGACCTGGATGGGATACAAATCCGAGAACCGAGTTGAAGGCAAGCTCGCCCTCTTCCACGGAGTGATCCCAGGGCTATCGCCCACACCACTCGGGCACATCGCCTTTCCAGTCACCTCCGGAGTTCGCGAGAATTTCCGAACGGAGAATACCACCTTCGGGGTGGTCGACTTCAAAGACGGCCTACCACGCGATCATCGGAAGGCTGCACTCGCCAAATTCATGGCGATACCACACTACACTTACCTCTGCATGAAGACGCTGGCCCTAACGGCGTCATCACCTGCTGCGACGACATCAAACAAGCCTTCACTGCGACGAAGAAAGCTGCGATATGGCCCAATCTTGTGAGAGATCACGTGGCCGGGAAGAAATCCGGCCGCTACATCAACATCGAAGAGGGTGAAATTTCTACAAAGAGGATAGCCAAGTCGGGACAAGGCGACGCCAAAACGAAGAAAATCTTTCTTGATCCGATCGGCAAGATATCTTCAAGGACTTAGAAGATACCGAGTCGCAATGTTCGGGCGCGAGCTTTCATTGTCGATGATTTGGTTCTACGCAAGATCCGGACCATCAAGGACCATCACAAATTATCTCCACTATGGGAAGGACCATACATAATCGGAGGTGACTCGGCCAAGAGCATTTCGACTAAAGCGCGAAGATGGATCTATGGTGGAGAACTCTGGAATATTGAACATCTTCGACGATACTATGCTTAAATTGCCGTAAGTTTTATGTTGTTCTTATTGTCAACCTCAAGCAAGATGACTTCTTGAGTTGACGGTCGGGCTATACGTGTCAATAAAGCATGGTTTTCTTTGATAACTTGTTTATATTTAGTTTATCATTGTTTATTGTTTTGATTCGAGTTCAATAGATAAGGACTGAGAATTTTTTGATGATCTAATCAAGTTTTAGGCTTGGTGACAGTCGGACGAAAATTACTTAAGAAATTTTCTATGAAGACTCGGTCAAGGCATCAACATAAATAAGCTAGATACCTACAAGTTCACATCGGAGGCATAAAGAGACCAAGATGATTAGATGAAGTAGCGGGGACGACCTCGAAGCTTCGTAAAAAGACTTGAGGGTTTTTGCTAAGTCGTCTCGTGATTGGGCCGAGCCCATGAGAGACTTGCGGCCTAGCTAAGGTGTGGCTTGACACGTGTCCTTAGGGACTTAAGTGGATGGACTTAAGCAGATTTGCCTTGGCAATATGCACGTGTCACATAGCCCAATACCTATAAAATCCTTTCATACCGCGGTTTGCATAACTTCATGAGAAGTTGGCACGATGCAATTTGAAAGGTGACAAACGATTAAGCTTTTCATGGCATGTCCGATGACGGGGACTGTTTGGTTTCTAAGCATTTGATTAAATGATTATATCAATGCTATTTTTCACCTTGGTGAAGATCTTTTTAGATTAAGACCAATATTATGGCAGGAGCTATTTAATATTTTGGTCGTATTTTTCGAATGATGAAAAATTTGTTTACCCATGAGGGTTGACTAAATTATTTGTCCCGAGATGACTCGGACAAGTTAACTCGGATGAGCATGAGCTCACTGAGTGTTTTTTACCCACGAGGATTGACTAAATTATTTGTCCCGAGATGACTCGGACAAGTTAACTCGGATGAGCATGAGCTTGCCGAGTGTTTTTTACCCACGAGGGTTGATGAGATTATTTGTCCCGAGATGACTCGGACAAGTTAACTCGGATGAGCATGAGCTTGCCGAGTGTTTTTACCCACTAGGGTTGATTAAGCTATTTGTTCCGAGATGACTCGGGCAAATCAACTCGGATAAGCATGAGTTTGCCGAGTGAATTGATTTTCTTACCCATGAGGGTCGATAGAATTACTTGTTCGAGACGACTCGGGCGAACTACTTGGATAAGCATGAGCTTGCCGAGTGATGTGATTTTATGATTGCTTTAGCTTGTGCTAAGCATTCATATGAGAATTATTTGTTTCGAGATGACTCGGGCAAATTTCCGGGATGACTCGGGAAGATCGGCTCGGATAAGCATGAGCTTACCGAGCGAATTGATTTCTTACCCATGAGGGATGATTGAAATATTTGTTCCGAGATGACTCGGGCAGATCCACTCAGATAAGCATGAGCTTACCGAGTGCTTTTCATCCATAAGGATTGGTTGAGTTATTTGTTCTGAGGTGACTCGGGCAAATTCACTCGGATGAGCATGAGCTTACCGAGTGATGAGATTTATATAAATACTTTAGCATGAGCTAAGTATTCATATGAGAATGATTTTTATAGTTCTTGACTATATGCTTAGTCATTTTTGACTAACCACATAGTCGGGGCTACACCTAATTAGGTGCATCGGGAGATACACCTAGATATTTATTTTTGAGAATTTTTGAGATATTTTCCAGCCCTTCACAGTCTTTGGAGCCACTCGGGAAGATTCGGGCGAGATGATGGAATCACTTGGTGCCGAAGCACTCGGCCAAAGAGATTTTTAGTGCATCTTGTTTTTGGTTTGAAGTGGTCTCGTCGTGAAAAGGACTCGGGGCTCTTGTGGAGATTATGGCGATCGGGTATCAACATGGCAAGCTTATCCGATTGGAGTTAGGGATAGGATGTGCCTACCAAATATGTAAACCAACTACGACTTGGGTATTACGTTACCGATTAGATAAGGCAACGGCTCATAGTCATAGTTTGGTAAGATTGAGGAAACCGACTTAGAATAAGATAGGGTTTCCGACTTGTAAACCCTTCCTCCCAAGACTATATAAGGGGGGTAAGGGGCGTCCCTTGAGGGATATCAGATTCTAGATCAGAAATTCCGATAGGAGATCAGAGATCCAACACTAGACTTGAGATACGACTTCATAAGCAAGAGCTCTAGATCACGAGATCAATAAAGACACTCGGCGGATCGATTCCACCGAAACAGGAGTAGGGTATTACCTCACGAGAGGGCCTGAACCTGTCTAAATCTTCTTTTTCTCCTAACCCATTGTGCTTGGCGATCTTGACTGCGACCCCATAAAATATATTGCCGAAACCAAGTTTCGACAGGTGGTGGTGGTGGAATGGTGGTCAAGATAGGTGTCTTTTTGTCCTGCACTGCTCTACCTATATATCAAAATTTTTGGCTTATTTCCTGCAATCTAGTGGTTTGAGAGTGTTTGTTTATACTCCGTTCTGCCTTAAATATGTTTATGATTTCTTTTATCAAAAACATTACATTTAAACTCTACCGAGAGTACTTTTTTAATCAGGCAATGGAAAGTTCCTTCACAGAAACGGGAGGACACACAAGAGATGGCATACATTAATTCATTATTCTAATCCCAGGTAAAATACTACTAGGCAATTAGGTTATATTAAACTGGATAGATCATGGCACTTAGTAGCTGTGGGGCTCGAGGACGCATTAGTAAAGTATAACATGACAAATGTTCAATGATAACAAAATTAATCAAACGCATCATGGACTAGACTTCACAAATAACTAATGTTCATGCATGACAAGCAGTGTCCATATGAACCAAGACAGAAGCTGCATCCGTATGAGCCAAGACATCTCACCAACTCTGTATATGGTTGGTGTTCAGTATTCGGTTCATGCATCAACTTGAGAGATGTAAGAGAAAGCTCACGCATTTCGTTACATTTCGACACAGTACATTTCAAAACAGCGAGCGGGAAGTGTCGGGGTGCATGATCAATCATGGTATTCAGATTTTTTTCCCCAACATCCTAAGTAGTTTAATGAAATGTCAATTATAGTTCAAACTGATTTTCTCAGGAATAGTGTATGATGCTACAGGTTGCATACGGAACATCAAAAGTAATAGCCGGGACTAGAATCTCTGAAGATAATTCTTCAGACAAAAAGGAAAGGCAAAATGATCATTCCGATCTTAACCAGTCATTTAGCATTAATCTACCTTCCAGTTCTCCACATGTATTACATTGAAGATTAAATGTTGCAGAATCACATAATTAGGAAATGTGACGATTACCTCCTCAACTTCTTCTGTGAACTCATCTTGTGGGTAGCTCCGGGTAGCACCAGTGGGTGGACGGCCTCCCTGACTGGGCATGGCACCCCCACGTCGGCCCCTGAAGCCGCCACCACGCCGTCCCCCATATCGTCCCCTCACTTGTGCCCGAGAACCTCTAAGACCGGATCTGGCGCCAGTTCGAGGTGGCAGTGCCTCTTCCCCGCCGGCCGGATGCAGCATCTCTTGGTAGGAGCTAAGGTAAGGAAATTCAGGCACCTGAGAGTTGAGATCCAATTCCTCCATCTGCCTGCGCGAAGCAAAAACCCAGGATGCCACTGGACCCTGCGTGTTGTCTTCAGCAGTGGCTTCTTGGGACGCACGGAGGGCGGCGGTCGCCGACGAGGAAGCCGCTTGAGATCCCACGAACAAGTCGTCCCAACCATGGCTGTGCCCTTCCATGCAGTGGATGAGCACCGGTGCCGCGGAGAGCAGAAGGCCGGCGCGGGGGGAGACGGTGCAAGGATGTGACGGACGGAGGCGAGAGGAGGCGGCGCAAGGATCGACGGACGGAGCGAGAGGAGGCGGCGCAAGGATCGACGGACGGAGCGAGAGGAGGCGGCGCTACGAGGTTGAGGCGGCGGCGGAGCAGGATGCGGTGCTCGGAGCGGGGGACCGATGGGGGAGGGCACAGGGGAAGAGGGATGCGGCGGAGGGAGGGGCTGGGAGGAGGGATGCGACGGAGGGAGGGGGCACGGGAGAGGGCGCGACGGGGAAGTCGCCGCTGGGCGCGGCGCTTGGAGCACGGGGAAGGCGACGGAGAGACGCGGAGCTAGGGACACGCGGTACAGTTGAGGGGTAGTCGAGGTCAAGTAGTCCATTAGTCCCTCATTAGCACCCCTTTTAGGGACTAGGGACTAATGAGATTTTAGTCCCTCATTAGTCCCTCTGTTTGGTTCTTTAGTCTCATTATGGGACTAAAACTGTTTTTTAAGTCCATATTCCATTAGTCCCTGGAAACCAAACAGGACCTTAATTAATTTTTTTCCTTAAATACATCTATTTTGTTTTCATTAGACCGTATTGTCCTTCCTGATATTTCTCCGTCACTGCCAGCATCCAAATACATCTATTTTCTCCACAGCCACGCCTTTGCTTCCACGGCCGCGCCGAGCTGCTTGGGTGTTGATTCCGAGATGAAAAGCTGCTGCAGAGCATCTGGGGATGTGTTTTTGGGTAATCTAACTGCCAGTAATACTATTTGCGAACAGTCCATACTGCATGCATATGCAGGATTTTAGTCACAGGCATCTTCTCTGCAGCGTACTACAGTGTGCAAGTAGGTGATGGCCTGGCCGCGCCGGCTGCTGGCCTGTAACATCCTGAAAATCGAAGAGATTGAAATCGGAACGTAAAAATCGGAACTTTCAAAAACCTCCGCTTGTTGCTTCTTCCTCGGGTTTGTTGCTTCTTATTTGCCAGCTCAGTTGCATAATTTTAGTCATGATCAATTCTCTTTCGGTGTTTTTGGATGATTTGGAGTTTGTCGGAATGAAAAATGCGAAAGTCCGTATTAGGGATTTTTAAAAAGAAATCGGAGAAGTGCGGATTTATGAAAATATGATTTGGGAGAAATAGAATAGTAATTGTGGTTGGGAGAGGATAAATTAGGACACAAAATAAATAATAAAATATTTGGGAGCCGTACTCGAAATCAGGAAATTTTGAAAAATAAAGAGGTGAATTATGAAATTAGGAAAAAGGGGATTTAAATAAATAAATATGAAAAATATGGGAAAATAATAGTGGTGAAAAGTTGAAAATATTATATTAAAAATTATTTTTGAAATATAGGAATTTATTTTGGAATTTTTAGAAGGGAGGAAAATTGAAATAGGAATTAAAAATCAAAAATCGAGAAAATATGAAAGTGCATTGTTCATATCGCGCCAGTGTTCGACGCCGCCGTACCACGCCGCCGCGCGCGCGACACGCGCCGCGCCACGCTCGCCCACGCCCGCGCGCGCCGCGCGCCGGACCCGCCGCGCCTCGCGCCCGCGCTCGCCGCGCCCGTCTGCCCCGTCCGCGCCTCGCGCCCTCACCCACGTGCTCGCCGCGCCGGACCCCACGCCGCGCGCGCCGCGCCGGACCACTGCCCGCGTCGCGCGCTCCGCCGCCGCGTCGCCCGCCCGTGCCCGACCCGTTTCCGCGCCTCGCCTCGTGTCGCCACCGCGCGCGCCCACGCCGGTCCCTCCCTTCTCCACCCGCGCCGCGCCCGCTCCTCCCGGCCGCGCCTATAAAAGGCGGCGCCCGCCTTTGCCGCACCATCGCCGCCCTCTCTCTCCGTTTCCCGAGCGCCAACGCCGTCGCCGCCGTGCGCCAAGCCCCCTCCCCGTGCCCCACCACATCTCCCGAGGTCCGCCATCGCCGGTAAGCCCCGCTGCCGCCCTTTTCCCCATGCACTAGCGCCGGCCGCCGCCGAACAAATGGCGGGCAATGAAAAGTTCGCGGGGAAAAAGAAAAAAAGAAAAAAAGAAAAAGAAAAATAGGGAAAAATTGGGAAAAATTTTGGAAATTTTGGAAAAATATTTTGTGAGGACTTGAGTAAAATATTGGGCAAAAAAATAAATTATTTTCTTGCATGATTTCTCGGTGAAAAATTTGGAAATCAAATCCGGACTTTTCGAAATTCCGTTTTGCGACGTTTTTGAATCCGAATTTCGTTTAAATCTTTCTCGCCATTTAAAAATGTTTCTCTTTTGTGCTCGGACCTTCAAAACCTCTAGCACCAATCCCTCCGCGAATATTTTCAAATCCGTTTTCTTGAGCAAATCGCGATCGTCGTTTTGCAAAAACCCTAAGTCGTCGACCCGATGACGAAACTTGGAGTTTTCCGGGGCGATCGTAGTACAAACTTAAGTAGGAAGTTGGGCTTAGCGCTTGGAATCATGTCTGAGACTTTTTCTAATCTTTTTGACCTTTTGGTGTTATATGGGATTCTAATCGGAATCGATTGATTTTTCGCACGTACGAGTAGCACCTGAAGAGACCGGCATCGACCCCGTTGAAGACACCACCCCTCAAGCGTGCGAGCAAGGCAAGTCATCATGCTCTTTGAACATATTGATCCTACTTTGCGAAATGATGTTGATTTTAATTGCAAATTGCATGCTTACACAGATATGTACCTATGCTTGATATTCCCTGCCTTGATGTTGATTACCATTAGAATTATTCTTTGTAACCTTCGATGTGATATGACCGGAGGCTAACTTTGGTAAAAAATGCTTAGCCACTGCGTATACTAGATCCTGCATACTCATGATTTTATAAGAAAGCTTTGTGCTTGGGCAACTACCTTAGGGAAGGTAGTTGAAATGCGGCCTGTGGAGACATGAGCGCCACATGGCCATGAGAATGATGAACTAAGTTTGATGAAAATTTAAAATGCTATACAAATATTTTAGACTGGGGCGGCTGGATGCTTTGGGTGGATTCCGGAAAAGGCAAGTGCCGACCCTGGTCAATTAAGGACCGAGCCATGAGATAGCCGGGAAACGAGCCAGTACAACCGTACTTCTCGAATGGGTATAGACCTAGCTGACTAGATAGCCGAGCGGAGGCAGTATCCTTGCATAGATGGTTCTTTATGATGTGGGTTGTGGGATGAGGATGAGGCTGCGGCCTATGTTGTGAATGGTGCAATTAAATCGATATTAATTGAACTTAAAGGCGAGGAAGTTTTCTCTTACCCGGGTGCGCGAACTCCTCTCACACTGCTAGAAAATGACGGCTAGAGTGCATGAGGGCTTAAGTTCATGGAGCGGGTGCGCCAAAGTGAGGTTATCGAAAGGCTTTGCCGTGACCGTCTCATGTGTTGGGACGTAGGCTCATTTGTTGGGTTGTCACGGAGTACGGGTAAAGTGTACATCCACTGCGGTGTGAATGAATCAATCTATTCGAATAGCCGTGCTCGCGGATATCGAGCATCGTGACAAGACTTTCGCTTGGCTAGACTTTAAACTTAAAACTGCTGGGATGGGTTTGCATGATAATTTCATTCGCTGGTGGATCAACTTCTCAAGATGCGAGAAGGGGTGGATTCCCCAGAAAACCATGACGTATCGGAGGCGGGAAGCCATCCTTGGAATCACGACGGATGGTAGACAGAACCGTCGCCGAATTAATGAACTATGGAACTAAAACTTGACTTGGCTAGTTGTTAGGCTTGTGAAAAGAATTGTGAAAATTGGCTTTATGCAAAAGAGCTCCAGCCATTCCTTGGATAACCCTATCATATTCATCACTTCGTGTTGACTTGCTTGAGTACGGTTGGTACTCACCCTTGCTATACGCACAAACCTTCGATGATGGGAATGAAGAGTCGGAGGATCCTTACGCTTACTACCGGGAGGGTGAAGGAACCGATGGCGCTTACTAGGTCTTAGCTCCGGTCGTTGCACGTGGCAATTGACATGCCGCCGCCTCTATTCATGTAGTATCTAATTTACGCTTTTGTGGTGTATTCGGACCATGAGGTCCTGTGTGTTGAACATTGCCTTCGGGCCTATGGTTGTAATAATTTCGTTGTAAGACTATTCGTGCATGCGCACCTGATTATTCAGTACTGTATTCGTGGGTACCAACTACTCGATCCAGGGAAATGGTACTAAGAACACGAAAGATTCCCGTTCCAAAAACGGGGGTCCACATGGCCTGGCAGTGGTGAAGAAAATAGATTAAAATAGGTTTGACCGTGGTAGAAAAATAGATTAAAATACATGTATTTGGGTGGAGAAAATAGATGTATTTTGGATACTTGCAGCTGACGTGAGAAACAACAGTGAAGGAGCAATTCGGTTCAATGGAGACAAAATATATGTATTTGGATGAAGAAAATAGATTAAATGGAGGCAAAATACATGTATTTGGGTGAGAAAATATATTAAATGGAGAAAATGTGATACAGAA
This sequence comes from Oryza australiensis, assembly GCA_019925245.2. Taxonomy (NCBI): domain Eukaryota; kingdom Viridiplantae; phylum Streptophyta; class Magnoliopsida; order Poales; family Poaceae; genus Oryza; species Oryza australiensis. The sequence goes on along the minus strand of JAIFGZ020000393.1, from coordinate 2,486,722 downwards.
TGAGAAGCCAATATTTAAGGGTTATTTTAGCGAAGTGCATGTTTGAAGTCCTATAATAATAAAAGAAGTGCAATGTTTAAAGTTCTCTCTGCCCCGACCTGTCGATACAGACTTCCATTGTCCACGACTCGACTGGAGTTGGTTTGTCCTCGGACCGGCCTCTGTTAGACGTGATGACGACAAAACAAGAAGTAAACAAGATCAAACCGCAAAAAAGACACGAGATTTAACATGGAAAACCCTCCCAACACGAGAGGGAAGAACCACGGGCTCCAGCCAGCAACAATCTTCACTATATCTTGGTGAGGTTACTAAAACGCCTGGGATTTACAACTGAATCAACTTATCCCGTGTGGTGGCTTACAGGAAGTACTTAAATAATGTGAAAACCCTAAACCGGGTATATGGAAACCCTAAACCGGCCCAAGCCTCCGGCGACGAGCCTCCGCTACGCTACGGCCAGAAGTCGGCCTTTGTTTGTAGATGAATTTGGAATATAAATAACATACTCCACCTTGAGACAAATTCCTTCATGCACCATCAGTCAATCCTCCACCTGAACATAACAAAGAAAAATACTACTGGCACCACAGCCTCATGGGCTAAGCTGAAATACCAACCAAGCTTGAGCAAATCTCAAACTTGGTAGCAGAAACTGGCTTGGTCATCATATCAGCTGGATTATCATGTGTACTAATCTTGCATACCTTTAACTTTCCTTGTGCAATAACATCACGCACATAATGGTACTTGATATCAATGTGCTTAGTTCTCTCATGAAACATCTGATCCTTAGTGAGACATATAGCACTCTGATTATCACAAAACAGGTTAATGCAAGAATCAACTCCACATAACTCAGAATATAAACCTTTCAGCCATACCAATTCTTTTGTAGCTTTTGCAACTGCCATGTATTCTGCTTCAGTGGTAGATAATGCAACAACTGGCTGCAATATTGCTCTCCAGCTCACAGCACAACTGCCAATAGTGAATACATATCCTGTGGGTGACCTTCACCTATCTAAATCAGCAGCATAATCTGAGTCCACATATCCAATGACTCCATTGTCAGTCCTGCCAAATTTCAAGCAAGCATCTGCCGTCCCACGAAGGTACCTGAAAATCCACTGAACTGCCCTCCAATATTCTTTGCCAGGATTAGACATATATCGACTGACCAAACTCATAGCATGTGATAAATCCGGGCGAGAGCAAACCATAGGATACATCAATGAACCAACAGCACTTGAATATGGCACCTTTGACATGTACTCAATATCATCATCAGTACTAGGACATTGCTTTGCAGACAATTTAAAATGAGGTGCAATAGGAGTGCTAACAGGCTTTGCATCTTGCATATTAAAGCGTTTAAGAACCTTCTGAATATAATTGTGCTGACTAAGAAATAACAAACCAGATTTTCTATCCCTAGTAATTTCCATACCTAGGATCTTCTTAGCAGCACCAAGGTCCTTCATATCAAACTCGCTACTCAACAGCTTCTTCAGAGTAGCAATTTGTTCCTTGCTCTTGGCAGCAATCAACATGTCATTAACATATAACAGCAAATACACGGGTGATCCATTCACAAATTTGATGTACACACAACTATCATAATTTGACCTTTTAAAACCATGTGCCAACATAAATGAATCAAACCTTTTATACCACTAACGAGGGGACTACTTCAAACCATACAAGGACCTCTTTAACTTGTAAACATAATTTTCTTTTCCAGGGAATTTGAACCCCTCAGGCTGGTCCATGTATATCTCCTCATCTAGCTCTCCATGCAAAAATGATGTCTTGACATCTAGCTGCTCAAGCTCAAGATCATGCATAGCAACAATACTGAAGAAAGTACGAATAGAACTATGCTTGACCACAGGAGAGAACACATCATTATAATCAACACCTAGAATCTGACTAAAACCTTTAGCCACTAACTTTTCCTTGTACCTTGGAGGCTCGCTAGGAGATAAACCCTCCTTTCTCTTGAAGATCCACTTACAACGAATGGTCTTCTTCTTCTTAGGCAACGGTATAACGTCCCAAGTACAATTCTTCTCCAGTGACTGCATTTCTTCTTGCATTGCTGAAATCCACTTTGCACGATCACCAGATGCAATAGCCTCAGAGTATGTATTTGGTTCATAATTATTCTCCACCTGTTCAGCACAACTCAAAGCATAATAAATCATATTACATTCTTCAATCAACCGCTTAGGAGCCCCACAGCTTCTCTTCTCTCTGCGGAGTGCAATAGACTGATCATCTTGCTGCAAAACAGGGGATGAGTGCTGAACAGTATCAACATTATCATCATAATTTTCATCAATAATTTCTTCTTCAAGAACATTCATGTGCTCCACCTCAAAACCAACCCTCTGCTGCTCATTATCAGAACTGTTTGGCACAATATCAATAGTAGCACTGTCATTGAACATAACTGATTCATTAAAGACAACATTCCTACTCATAAAGGTCCTTTTTGTTTCGGGATTCCACAATTTGTATCCTTTGACACCTGAACCATAACCAAGAAAAAGACATTTAATAGCTCTAGGCTCTAACTTTCCATTATCAACATGAGCATAGGCAGTGCAACCAAAAACTTTAAGCTGTGAGTAATCAGCAGGTTTGCCAGACCATACCTCAATAGGAGTTTTCTTATCAAGTGGAATAGAAGCGATCTGTTTATCAAGTAACATGCGGTGTTGGCGACTTCTGCCCAGAAACGCTTACTCATCTTTGCGTTGGACAGCATGCAACGGGCCCTGGAGATGATGGTCCTATTCATGCGCTCAGCCACACCATTCTGCTGCGGAGTGTACGGAATAGTGTGGTGTCTAACGATGCCTTCTCTCCTGCAGAAAGCATTGAACTCATGGGAGCGAAATTCACCACCATTATCAGTATGAAGCAGCTTTACCCTTTTATCAGTTTGCCTTTCTATCAAGGTTTTCCACTCTTTAAATGCAACAAAGGTATCATCCTTACTTTTCAGAAAATATGGCCACACTTTGCGAGAATAATCATCAATGATAGTAAGCATATAATTAGCACCACCATATGAGGTCTTACGAGAAGGCCCCCACAAGTCAGCATGTATGTATTCAAGGATACCTTTGGTGCGATGAACCGAGGTATTGAACTTCACCCTCTTATGCTTACCAAAGATGCAGTGTTCACAAAACTTCATCTTGCTCTGTGTGCAGCCATCCAGCAGGTTTCTCTTCATCAACTCTGCCATACCGAGTTCGCTCATATGTCCAAGACGCTTATGCCACAGGTCAGTCTTATTATTATCAGAAACACTTGCATGCACAACGGAATTATGCAAATTAGAACCTCTAAGGACATATAATTTAATGAGATTTAAATCACCAATCATATAAACAAGCGAACCTCTTGAAACCTTGAGAACTCCACCTCCAGCGGAGTACTTGAATCCTTCATCAAGTGTGCTGATCGAAATAAGGTTTCTTGCCATCTCCGGGATATGTCGCACGTTCTCCAGCGTGCGCACCATGCCATCATGCATCTTCAACGAACGGATCCAATACCAACGATTTTACACGGGTTATCATCCCCATGCGCACGACATCTCCATTACGCACGAGACTTATATGAACCGAACAAATCTTTGTTAATGCAGATATGAAAAGAGGCTGCCGAGTCGAGTATCCATTCATCATGACTAGCAACACAACCCGCAAATACAACGAGACAATCACCTGATTCATTAGAGTCAGCACCGGAGACAACAGAGACATTACCTTCAGCAGATTTATGTTTCTGTTGGTAAGCATTCTTCCTCTTCTCCTTATTTTTTTAACTTCAAGCAATCTTCGATGAAGTGATTCGTTTTCTTACAGTATTTGCATAACATCTTGTTTCTAGACTTGCTACGTCCACGGCTCTTGTCGCGGTTGTTGTTCTCAGACTTCTGCTCAGATCTGCCCCTGACTTGCGGCGCCTTGCCCTTGGAGGACGATTGGCCATCACCCTGCACCATACTCTTCATTTTCTCCTTACTCTGGAGTGCCTCATAAACTTCCGCTAGGGTTAGTTCATCACGGCTTATCAATATGGTGTCACAGAAATTGGAATAAGAACTAGGCAAAGAACATAATAACAGAAGTCTCAAATCCTCATCCTCAAATTCTATTTCCATGGATTTCGGATCGGCCACGATCTCCTTGAAAACAGATATGTGAGACATTACCGATCCTCCCTCCTGGAGCTTGTGCAAGAAAAGCTTCATCTTCAAATGCATCTTCTTGGTTAGATCCTTTGACATGCGGATCGATTCCGTTTCAACTGAGTTCGCGCAGCTTTTCTCTGCAGCACTTCTTGCAAAATATCATTAGAAAGATAAAGCTGAATAAGCGACAGAGCCTTACGATCCTTGCGAATCTCCTCAGGAGTCCAATCTTTCTTGCTCTTCTTTCCGAATCCTTCCAGTGCCTCATCCAGATCCTGTGTTTGGTGGGCGAGTATCGCCCTCATCTTCACTTGCCACAGCGAAAACCTCATCTTGTAGTCGAGCGGCTGTAGATCAAACCTCATTGACGCCATCGCGACTCCCTGATCTGAAGAACTCAGCTCTGATACCACTTGTTAGACGTGATGACGGCAAAACAAGAAGTAAACAAGATCAAACCGCAAAGGAGACACGGGATTTAACGTGGAAAACCATCCCAACACGAGAGGGAAAAACCACGGGCGCCAGCCAGCAACAATCTTCACTATATCTTGGTGAGGTTACAAAAACGCCTGGGATTTACAACTGAATCAACTTATCCTGTGCTGCGGCTTAAAGGAAGTACTTAAATAATGTGGAAACCCTAAACCGGGTATATGGAAACCCTAACTGGCCCAAGCCTCCGGCGACGAGCCTCCACTACGCTACGGCCAGAAGTCGGCCTTTGTTTGTAGATGAATTTGGAACATAAATAACAGCCTCTTGGTGATGGAGATGAGTTCATCTGTCTGAAGCAATCTGTGTGTCGGCGAATTCAACGATGCATGTGAATGATCCCAATTTTTTCTATTGAGGTGGAAACAGATTTCCGGTGGTAGTTTTGTAGGGCCCACCATTTAGTTTTAGGAGGTCAATTTAGCCAATCTCTGAAAAGGATTAATATTTTAACATCTCAAATTCTGTTTAGGATTCTTATAATCAGAATTTTGGGATACTTTTGGTGATGCTTATGTCCCATTGCCATCCTTCAAATGAGCATTATGATGTGCCACTTATCTAAAACTCAATTGATAATTTGTCATTCTATAGGCCCTATTATTTCAACTTATATGCCACGAACACACTTTTTTAAGTTTTAATCGGTAAGATTTTTAAAAAATCTTTCCGTACATAAATTTATACTTTTTAGGAAAAAACCAACTTTGGCATGATTGAATTTTCATCGGTAATCAAAATTTCTATAATCCTGAATTATTTATCCGAAGAAATTTCTAGATTTCTGAAATCAAAAGAAGATGGGGACTCTAAATTAATAATCTTTAGTCATGAGACTAAGGATTAGTCCCATGACTAAAAATTTTAGTCCCATACTGGTTGGATATTGCACTTTACAAAGACCATGTTACCCCTAATCATTCATGCAATAAGAAATTACAAATTTTAAGTGCTTATTATTATAAATTACTTGTTACCCAAGATCAATAAAACTAGAAATCACATCTGTTTCAAACTCCATAGGCCATCGGCAACCCAATCCTGAATTGATTCATCACCTGGCTATTCAAAAAGTCAGTTGCATCATTTGATTGAGAAGACCATGTTCCGGCCAATGAAATATAGTTTGCATCTTGATCACATTGGTCGAATTCTTCATCAGCTTGCTGATTGTCTCTAATGAAATTATGCAGTGTTATGTAGAAAATTATTTTGCTTTGCTTTTTTTGCGGATAACTTGGTAATTGAAACAAAATCCTTCATTTATTCTTCAAAACTCCAAATGATCTCTCTGTGACATTTCTACAAGAAGAATGGTAGTAATTGAAGTGCTCTTTTTTCTTTAGGCATTATACCTTCGTTATACTCCTAAAAATGATACGTTAGACCCTTATATGGTGCAAGATAACCAGGCCTGTTTGGGTATCCCGAGTCGACTAGATAAAACTTTCCTGGAGGTGGCCGTGAAAACCTATCACCTAATCTGTTTTGAACATCATTAAACACCCTCATGTCATGAACCGATTGAGGCCATCCGGCAAGAACAAAAGTAAATCTCATATCAAAGTCGTACACAAATCATATTTTGACTCTTCTCCTTATGCCTATTTATATGTTGCACAGCCATGGAAAATGGCACCACAACTTCAATATGTGTCCCATCTACTGCTCCAATGCAATTATCCAAGTATGATGTATACTTTGCAGATAGTAACTTTTATGCACAGTTGTAAACTGAGGATCTTTTGGCTTAATAATATCTTTTGCAAGCTTGATTATCACTCTCAAGACTTCATTAAAAGTCTTAACTATAGTTCCCAAAGACCTAACAAATCGATCTTCAACTTGTCTAACTGATTGGAGGGCACCTACTATCCACAAAAAGATGGCTAAAGACTCTGCTGAGAACATTTTGTGGTGGACTTCAACCCATAAGACTCCACAAGCACAATATGTAACTTCTCAAACACTGGTCTGTACATTCTAAATATGTTGCAACATGAAGTTTTGTTGCCTAGTGTTCTCATAACCCAATCATATCTAGACTCTGGTGATACTCTTCTAGGAGCTTTGTTTGAATAACAATCCAAGTAATACGTACCAATCATGTAGGCTAGCATAAGTAGTCTTCGCTTCCTTGTTTGTTGAATCATCACTATTGTTATGAGACATTTCCTCTTATCATCATTGTTGTCCTCATCTGTACTGTCCTCATCACCACTATCGTCATCACTAGATGAGTCATCAACATCCTACATGAATAAATCTAGCATAGCAAGCAACCACATGATCAATAAAAGGATCAAAAAAATTAAGGAAACACGTAACATGTTCATTACATAACACGAGAAGGTAAACAAGTCCAGCGCATAACATGATTAAGTAAACAACTCCATTACATAACATGGTAATTTAAGATGCAGCTAAGTGGGACTCTAATTGCAATTACTAACTAGTACAAATTCTTCTGCTAACACCATCTCTTCAACCACAAAAACCTTACCTCATTACTTCTTATGTTCTGAAACATCACCATGTTCCCTTTTTCCAGAAATAACTGTGTTGCACAGAAGTACTCCACAGTTTCTTCTGTTGCCCCACACTCAATTGCCAACTTTTGGCTATGCATCAAGGACTGCTCATACTTGTCTGATTTCTTCTCCTTTGGCTTCCCCTGTTTTACAAGTTCACTTATGAATTGAGTTGACCTTTCACTCTCACTGTTGAAAGTATTGAGCAGCCCCTTCATTAGCTTCACAACCGGGCTCTTGCTTTTCTTCCCAGGACTTGATCCTGTCGACAACAAACAAGTGATGCTCCCCCTCTTTCTGCTGTTAGTGCTCATGGGACTATTCTCAAATCCATCCTATGCATCTTCCCCCTTGTTGTTTCCCCTACTGCTGCTTCCTCTTCCTCTTCCTCTTCTTCATCTCCAGGGAAATAGGCAGAGGATCCATCAACTACCACACCTTAGAATAGCTCTATAAGCATGTCTAAGTACTCATGGTTGCCATATCGGAATTTTTTGGCATCTGGTTTTTCTTGTAATGTAATTGAATTATGACAAAACTAATTTTCTAAATGAATGAGAAGAGGTCAACTATTTACACAGCTAAGTACCTTGATTGTTCATTTCCATCAACCATCTGTATCAGTGATCTCTCCGTTAGGTCCTCGACCACATCCAGTTTGTTGATTCAGCCATACCCAAGCAAGGTAGATACTCTTTAGTTGAACCATTCTATTCTTCAACTGTTTGGTTGAATGCTTGAGTTGAGCCCTTTTAAAATATTTGGACTTCAAATTCTGATAGCCTCTAGTTGTCCATGTTCCATTCTATTACACAAAACTTAAAAGTATTTTCTTCTGTCCAACAAGCCTTGTCAGGAGACTTCTATTAAAGAAAATTTAATTAATATGCACCCAAGCCATATTAAACCATAGTGTAACCACAAGATTAATATGCACACAGTCTACAATATTAACCATAGTATGCACACAATCAACAAGATTAACCATAATATGCACACAATCGACAAGATTAACCATAATATACACACAAGATTAACCATAATATGCACACGATATTATTCATCCACAAGATTAACACAAGATTTTTAAAATGTACTATGGGCTGACACTGAAGAAGAGCTAGGTTTAGGGGTTTTACCGTGCGCTGACCGTCGGAGCCGATTTCAGCTTCGTCCTCATCGTCATTGTCGTCATCATCAGTCGTTGGAGGGCATGCAGAGGATGAAGCACGATGCCGGCCACCACCTCCGAATCCCCCAAGGCCGATGAAGCCTGCAGCGAGTGAGGACATGGAGCCCCCATGGCCTACGACGACTCCATGGCCTGAAGCTGAGCCCGAAGGAACGAATCCCTGCATCCCCCTGCCGGATCCCGTGCCAATGGTCAGAGACCTGGCGTGGCCTCGTCCTATTCTTCCTCCGTGTCTTCTATCATGACTGATACCCGGGAAAGGAGGACGTGACGGGGCGATGGCAGATCTGGTGCCAGGGGGAATCGAAGCTACTCCATGGCCATCCGGTTGTAGCAGCTTCTGGTAGGACGCGAAGTTGGGGAATGCGTCGGCCTGAGAGTTCAGATCGAGGCCCCTGGATCCCCTCCCCGGAAGTTGGAAGCCGGTGCCAGATCCGACATTAGCTGATGAAGCTTGCGAGAATCCATAGTCAGTGGCCTCGATTGCGGCTGTCAGGTGATGTGTGCGTGACTGGGAGAAAAATTCCACCATGTCGTCCTCGTTGTTGGACATGGCTTCTACAGGACTCGCGACGGCTTGCACGGGCGACGGCGGGGCGAGCGCCGAGGCTTTGCGCGGGGCTTGCGTGGGGTACCGCAGCGGTGATGTGGGATCACGAGAGAGACAAGATGGGGTTGTGCGGCTCGAGATAGCGAGAGAAAGGAGATAGGATAGGGTAGTTGCAGGGGGCAGTAGTTGGAAAAAGTAGGATTTTAGTCATGATAAGCTCCTCCCACAGGGACTAATGAACTAATAAAATTTTAGTCCCTTTTAGTCCTCTTGTTTGGGAATTTAGGGACTAAAAGGGACTAAAATGGAGAGAATAATGCATTCGTCCCTTCAACCAAATAGGGCCTAAATTAAAAATCTAACGTAAGATTGGGACTAAACCGAAAAAAGGCCCCAAAGCACTCGGTTCCTACTAAGAGCATCCCCAGCAGATACGCCATCTGAGACACCATCTACGATATGGCGCGTTGTCATACTGAGGTGTTTTCCCCTTTTAAAATCCTAAAGGAAAAATTGCAAAGAAAATAGTTGGAAATTAACCTGGAGCAAATAAATAATTTTAAAAGCAAAAATCTAAATGGAAATGGCATGGTAGGACTTTTCTAAATTCTACATGTCAAAATACACTAATAGAATTTTTAGTGGATTTTTCAGAGCCGCAGAAATAATTTTTAACCAATTAAAATCAAAATCAGAAATAATAAATCCCGGGAAAATGTTTTTCTCTCTCCTCCTGTACTTTTCCGCCCATTTGGCCTTGGGTCGCCGGCCCGAGCCGCTGGTCCAGTCCTTCCCACGTTGCGCCTCTCTCCCTCTCTCTCTCACGGGCCAGCCGAAGGCCATGGCCCGTTTGCCCCCGCGCCTGCTAAAATAAGTCCGCTTCGCATCCCCCTTCTCCCCGGGACACTGACAGGTGGGGCCCACCTGTCAGGCCCGTGCCCTACCTCCGGCCACCCCGCCGCCATTTGCGCCGCCCCTCCCCGTGCGGATCTCGGCCGCCCGCCTCTCCCGCACGCCCTTAAGGCCCCGCCCTAACTCCCCCGTCCCTCCCACCGTCCTTAATCACCCCGGCCACCGCTCCCGTGCTCTTTAATGACCGGAATTGATCGCCGGTCATCAATTCCCCAAATCCCTCTCCCCTTTACTCTGGCGAGAGATTCCTCCTTATCCCGACCGCCACCAACCTCCCCATCCCCTTTAAAAGCCGACCACCGTGCTCCCCGAGCTCCCCGCGCCCTCATTCGAGCTCCCCACTCTCTCCCTCGCTTTCGCACCGTGCGCAGAGCTTCGCCGCTCTTCCCCAGCCTTCGCTCGTGATTCCACGTCGTCCCGAGCTGTCCCGGACCTCACCGCCGCCTCCATCTCCATCCCCGGCGCCCGAGCTTCCCCGGCCGCTCCTCTCCGTCGCCACTCGCCACCTCCCGAGCCGCCCGTATCGTCGTCTTCCTCAACTCCGGCGACCCACGGTGAGCCGCGCTCCTTTTCCCCTCTCGGTCCGAGCACGCGCCGCCGCTTCCGGGTGCACGCGCGGCCGCCGTGCGCGAGCCGCGGCATCCCGCCGCCGCGCGCTGCCGCCGGATGGCGCCGGCGGGTCTCGGCTGCCGTGCGCCGTCGCCGCCGATTGCGCCTCTCCCGACCATCCGATCTGACTCGGCAGATCAGAGCCGTCCACCCCGCCTGCCCGCGTGGCACGCCACGTGGCCGCCGCGTCGGCGCCACGTGAGCGCCACGTGGTGCACCGCCCTCTTGGCCCGTGGACCCGGTCCACCATGGACCGGTGCTCCCACGACCGATGACGCCATCGCTGATGTCAGCCCTAGCGCTGACGCAATTCCGAGATTTATTGCGCAATAAAATATTAAGGATTTTTCCTGTTTTAGTAAAAACATAGTTAATCTTCTAAAATTCATATCTTTTCAATCTGAGCTCCATTTAAGCCCAATCAAATTTCATTAAATTCATAAAAATGCCAAGAATCCATTAAAAATGGTTTTGTTACCTGTTTCAGTAGCTTTTTAGTCTGTTTGTTAAAGTGCCTTGTTTGTCGTGTAGATCCGGATAGTTCCTTTGATCCCGTGTACTTCGAAGTCATCGCGGAGTTTCCTCAGCTCGAAGAGCAAAGCAAGTCATGCTACATTTTGATCCTATTGATCCCTTTTTGCTAAAATACCCTATTTATTCTACTAAACTGCATTTATTTTGAAATGTTATCTTAAGGGGAATATTACACCTTATGGTTAGTATTACACCCTAGGCTTGCCACCCTAACCCCTTTGATAAACTTGGGAAACAACTTGACTAGCTTATAGGCCTAGGTTATGCTTAGACCTCCTTAGACTCACTAGCACACTAAATGGGACATTTCATCTAGACGACATTATTTTGGACACATGAAATGAAAGATATAATCCGAGGACTTTGTGGACTGAACTAATGACTAAAACATGACAAATGGTGGGTTGTGGGCGCTGTGGTTTTAATAGTGGTGCCCATGGCATTTAAGGACCGGTTCACGGGAAACCGCGGAAGAATGACCATACAAACCACAACCCAGAATGGGCAACGGTGGATCCTGTAGTGTAGCCTTTCCTAGCCAACGAACCCTGGCAAGGGTGAGCGTGATGGAGTTGCAGTCGGCCGGGGGCTTACCGGTTGCTGGGCTGCCGGATTCACCGTCGCACTCGGGGGGCTGCCCACGGCTTAGAAAAGGGAGTGGGGGCGAAACCTTGGTGTGGTTCACTTGGTTAGCGAGGCGTTATACGAAAGGTCCTATCACAGTCCCTTTCCGAGGTACCATGGCGGTATTCCAGCGCACGGGAGACCATGTTGTGGTGCTGTGTCTTGTGGATACGGATGTACACCTCTGATCAGAGTAAAAACTATTCGAATAGCTATGCCCGCAGTTATGGGTGATCAACCGATTTCACCGTGATTAGTCCCACACTACTGAAAACTGATTAATGGACCATGGCTAGTATAGTTGGATGGGTTGGGCCTGTCGCAACGTGGGGATAACATTGGGCAGTGTTGGATTTAATATGAATTAATTATTTAATTTACCACTTTTCTTTTTTCGTGTTCAAATCTCCTTTTGTTTGCAAAAACCCTAGCTGTTTGTGCTAAAGGCAAACCCGAGCCAAATCCTTGTCTTCCCCTTGCATTCATACCTTCTCTATTCCGGTATGACTTGCTGAGTACGTGGAAGTACTCATCCTTGCCTCATCACCAGAACCTGAGCAAGAAGCTGAAGAAGAAGAAGAAGAAGTTGAGTAGGCTTGGTCCTGCACTCTGGAAGATGCCTGTGGAGTGGTTGAAGCCACCCTGTGAGCGTCAAGTTTAGGCTTAGACCTTTTTCTTTTTCCACTGCTCTTTTGTAATCTTTTTGTAATGTTTCTAAGACATGGAACTGTAATATAAACCATTGTCATATGTGTACCGTGGCTGGTCCTGGACAAGGATTTTAATACACATATAGCTTCGGAAATTCTCGTTTGAATTTCTGGGCGTGACAAGTTGGTATCAAAGCCAATTCGAGACCATAGGAAAAGCCAAATGGAAAAAAACCTAGGAGCCCTCTGATTTTTTTCCATATGCATAAGCCCTTGCATTTGGAGTTGTTTCGGGAAAATGGGTCTCTGTTTCCTCTGGTTTGGGGAGGACCTTGAGCGTTTTTCAAAACAGGAAATTTCAAAAACCAGGTCAGTCTAAGTGATAGGACTTTGATACTAAATTTGAAAAAAACCCATTTGCAATCTTATTCGACCGTCAGTCGGATTTTTCAAAGGAAACAAAGTCCTAAGTCAAGATAGGAGGGAATGGCCGCTGATTTTATACTTATTATAACTAAGCATCTATTTTAAGCATTACCTCATCATCTAGGGGATGTCATTAGAATCTTTACTTAGCCTCATGAAAATGTTTCTTAAAGCCTTTATTTACTCGTTTACTTCACTTGAGTCCTTTACCGTTTATCTAACTTGGGTTTGAGCATGCATTGATCCTCTACCTTGTCTTCTCTAGATGGCAGGTCGTCCCGTCACCCACCACGGTCAGGGTCTGAAGGGTTTCGTTGCTGAGCTGGCAAGGATGGCCTTGGTAGTGTGCTATCCTGGTGCACCCGAGTACACCGTCATCTCACCTTTCGGCAGCGAGTTGCCCCATCAGGTCTGTTTGGAGGTACACGTTTCGTCGGCACCAACATCCCAAACATGGTGGTCACTGCTTCGGGAGGAACGGACAAGCATGCCTGCCAAGAGGCTGCTTACCTGATGCTGGCCCGGATGAGGGAGATGCACAACTACCATCTCCGCCACTATGCCTACTGTTTCCATCCCCCCCGCGGAAGCTCATCGGTGGTCAGCTCCTTTCTATCAGCCACGGAGGAGAATGACACCACCTTTACTCACATGAGACTGTGAATGAAGGGTTGGACAAGATGCATTCAGATCTTCACATGGCGGCTAAAGCCTTGAATGACCAGACGATCCTCAAGATCAAGAGCCTAAAGGATGAGGTGGATCGCCTCAAGAAAGAAATCGTCATCTTGAAAGGACTTCTGGCCCCCAACATCCTTTGGATCAGGATCACGCCTCGGAAGACCACCAAGGCCCCTGTACGGAGGCAGCTGGTGCCCCGGATTCTCCCTCTTGCTCCGCCACCTTCCCCAGCTCCTGCACCAGTGCCGATTCCTACTCCTGCCCGGTCCCTGCTCCGACCCTAAGCGAAGGAGGAAGAGGAGGATGGATCTCCGTGTCTAGCAGCAGCAGAGGCAGTAGCAGTGGCAGCTCCAAGATCCCAAGCAAAAAAGAGGAGTTAGCAAGTTCTCGGAGTCGCTCGAAGGAAAAGGAAGACGGAACTCCCAGGAGAGTGGATTCGACTCCACCGACCGCAGAAGCCGCTCCGACCCCTAGAGTGTCGCCACCCTTAGTTTACCGTTTTCCTAGTTTTCCTGCTTGATTAGTTGTTGTGTGCTAGGAGTGTTGTGTGTGGGGTAGCGATCAACCTATATCAAGTGTGGGTATGGGTTGTCCAGCTAAGGATGTTGAGTGTGTTGTAAGTGTTTTAATAACGAACAAATCAAAACAAGTAATAAAGTTCAATTTCTCAGTCCAATCTGTTTTACTCCTTCTCTCGCCTTGTTCGACCCGCTCCTTCAGATGGTGAACACCAGGAACGGCAGCACCAACACCAACACTAAGTCAGCAGAGAACGACACCAGGACTAATGGCAACACCCCACCTCCTCCACCCGAGAACATCACTTTGGCCCAAGTCTTAGCCAACCAAACCCAAATGATGGCTGCAATGATGCAGCAAATGCAACAACAGCATCAACAGATGCAGTTGCAAATGATGCAACAGTTTTAGCAGCAGAACCAGAACCATAACAACCAGTTTGCACCACCACCTCCCCCTCAAAACAAGTTGTCAGAATTTCTCCGTGTCCGACCCCCGACCTTCTCTAGCACCACCAATCCTATGGAAGCCAATGATTGGCTCAATGCCATAGAGAAGAAGATGGACCTACTACAGTGCACACACAAAGAAAGGGTGTCCTTTGCCACCCACCAACTTCAAGGCCCCGCCTCGGCATGGTGGGATAATCTCCTAGTCACTCGCCAGGCAGACGCACCTGCAGTCACTTGGACAGAATTTTGCCAACAATTCTAGAAAGCACACATTCTTGGAGGGATTGTGGCACAGAAAAAGAGGGAGTTCAGATCCCTTGAATAAGGCAACCGAACGGTCACCGAGTACCTGCACGAATTTAATCGCCTGGCACATTATGCTCTGGAAGACGTATGCACCGACGCCGAGCGTCAAGAAAAGTTCTTGGCCAGACTTGACAATGAGTTAACAGACAAGCTCATCTTGGGTGAATACGCCAATTTTGAAAAACTGGTCGACAAAGCTATTCGTCAAGAAGATCAGCGCAACAAGATGCTTAAGAAACGGAAGGTTGTTCAGCTCAGACCACAGCCTCAACAAGGGAACCCCCAACGGCCACGTTTCACTCCCGGAGGTCAGGGCGGACCTACAACCATGATCGTCCGCCAGCATCGACCTTACCACCCTAGAAATTTCCAAACCAGTGGAAGCCGCATCGGGCAATCACAACGGAATCCTGCCCTGCGTCCTCCAACGGCGCCATCGCAACAACCGCGTAAACCCGTACAGCCGAAGAAGGAACTTGGAATCAGACCAGGCAACTGCTTCAACTGTGGAGAGCCTAGACACTTCGCGGACAAGTTTCCAAAGCCTAAGCATGCACCTCAATTCGTCCAAGCAAGGGTGAATCACGCGTCGGCAGAGGAAGCCCAAGACGCACCGGAAGTAATACTGAGTACGTTCCCTGTGAACCCCTTCACTGCATCAGTCTTGTTTGATTCGAGTGCAACCCATTTGTTCATATCAAAAGCATTCGTTGGGACACATGGGATGTCTGCATTAAAACTTAAGATACCCATGCGGGTTCAAACTCCCGGAAAGCATTTGAACACCGCCCATTTCTGCCCTTTAGTGGCAATAGAAATCCACGGGTCTCCATTTCTAGCCAACCTTATCCTCCTGGAATCAAAAGGCCTAGATGTCATCCTTGGGATGGATTGGTTGACCCATTATAAGGGCCTGATCGATTGCGAGCCGCACAATCACCTTGACCAATAGTGAAGGGAAGGAGATGATCTTCCACTCCCCTAAACCCTCAAGGTTAGAAGCAAGCTTGAATCGGATCTCGGTCAAGGAGAAACTTGAAAGGGAAGGAAAGGACCCAAAGAAGATAGAGGAAATCCCCGTGGTTTGCGAGTATCCGGATGTTTTTCCCGAAGACCTTACCACGATGCCACCTGAAAGAGAGATAGAGTTCCGAATTGATCTGATTCCTGGAACTGCTCCGATCCACAAGAGGCCCTATCGGATGGGAGCCAATGAGTTAGCGGAAGTAAAGAAGCAAGTGGACGAGCAATTGCAGAAGGGTTTCATTCGCCCAAGTACATCCTCTTGGGGTGCTCCAGTAATATTTGTGGAGAAAAAGGATAAGACTAAGAGGATGTGCGTCGACTATCACGCACTCAACGAGGTCACCATTAAGAACAAGTATCCATTACCTCGGATCGATGACCTGTTTGATCAATTGAAGGGAGCAAAGGTGTTTTCTAAGATAGACCTGTGGTCAGGCTATCATCAGCTAAGGATTCGAGAGGAAGACATTCCCAAGACCACTTTTACCACTCGGTATGGTTTGTACGAGTGCACGGTCATGTCTTTCGGACTTACAATTGCACCCGCGTTCTTCATGAACTTGATTAATTGGGTGTTCATGGAATTCTTGGATAAGTTCATCGTAGTGTTGATCGATGACATTCTGATCTATTCCAAGACGGAAGAAGAGCACGAACACCATCTCCGGTTGGCGCTCAAAAGGTTAAGAGACCATCAGTTCTATGCTAAGTTCAGCAAGTGTGCCTTTTGGTGTGCAATTCCTTGGTCGTATCGTGAATTCCCAAGGAGTCGCGGTGGATCCTTCCAATGTGAAAGCAGTAACCAAGTGGACTCCACCCAAAACCGTCACCCAAATCAGGAGTTTTCTTGGACTTGTGGGATATTACCATTGGTTCATTGAGAATTTCTCTAAAATTGCGAAGCCAATGACCCAGTTATTGAAAAAGGATGAAAAGTTTAAGTGGACCGCTGAGTGCGACAATAGTTTTGAAGAACTTAAGAGAAAGCTGGTGTTCGCACCAGTATTGATCTTGCCAGATCAAATCAAGGATTTCCAAGTCTACTGCGACGCATCTCGCCAAGGGTTAGGTTGTGTTTTGATGCAAGAAGGAAAAGTGGTCGCTTATGCTTCCCGCCAATTGAGACCACATGAGTCTAACTATCCAACCCATGACTTGGAACTAGCGGCAGTCGTCCATGCTTTGAAAATATGGCGACATTACCTCGTCAGTAATCGATGTGAAGTGTATACGGATCATAAGAGCCTGAAATACATTTTCACCCAACCGGACTTGAACCTCCCTCAACAAAGGTGGTTAGAGTTGATTAATGATTATGACCTAAGTATACACTATCATCCTGGCAAAGCTAACGTGGTATTTGATGCTTTGAGCCGGAAGAGTTACTGCAACTCTATCCACACAAAAGGGAGATGTGAACAGTTATAACGGGACCTAGAGCGCCTAAATCTAGGAATTGTTGAACCCAGATTTGTGGCCGCTCTTGAAGCCCAACCCACACTCATAGACCAAATCTGAATAGCTCAAGCCTCGGATCCTAACATAGCCGAGCTTAAGAAAAACATGAGGGTTGGAAAAGCTCGCGACTTTACGGAGGACGAGCATGAAACGATCTGGATGGGCACAAGGATGTGCGTACCAGAGGATAAAAAACTGAAAAGTTGATCCTTACCGAGGCTCATCAGAGTCAGTACTCAATCCACCCAGGAAGCACCAAGATGTACCAAGACTTGAAGGACAAGTTTTGGTGGGTAAGTATGAAAAGAGAAATAGCAGAGTTTGTGGCACATGCGATGTATGCCAATGAGTGAAGGCAGAACACCAAAGACCTGCAGCGTTACTACAGCCACTCCAAATCCCGGAGTGGAAATGGGAAGAAATCGGAATGGACTTCATCATAGGCTTACCTCGGACATCGTCAGGACACGATTCCATCTGGGTTATTATTGATTGACTCACTAAAGTAGCTCACTTGATCCTAGTGCACACCACCTACACAGGAAAGA
Source organism: Oryza australiensis (assembly GCA_019925245.2). NCBI lineage: Eukaryota > Viridiplantae > Streptophyta > Magnoliopsida > Poales > Poaceae > Oryza > Oryza australiensis. The sequence goes on along the minus strand of JAIFGZ020000393.1, from coordinate 2,468,996 downwards.
AACTGGCAAAACTATATCTCGCAAGGATCATGTGTCTTCATGGGGTACCTAAGAAAATAGTATCAGATCATGGTAGTCAGTTCACCTCTAAGTTTTGGCAGAAGCTACAGGAGGAACTTGACACTCGGTTGAATTTCAGTACGGCCTATCACCCGCAAATCGATGGTCAGACCGAGCGTGTGAATCAGATTTTGGAAGACATGTTACGAGCCTGTGCTCTCGACTTCGGGAGAGCATGGGACAAGAGTATGCCCTACGCGGAGTTCTCTTACAACAACAGTTACCAGGCCAGTTTGCAGATGGCACCTTTCGAAGCGCTGTACGGACGGAAGTGTCATACCCCGCTCTTTTGGGACCAAACTGGCGAGCGTCAGCTGTTTGGGACCGAAGTGTTAAGTGAGGCGGAAGAAAAGGTCAGGACAGTAAGGGAAAGGCTTAGAATTGCGCAGTCTCGGCAGAAGAGTTACGCAGACAACCGTCGAAGGGAACTAACATTCAAGGCAAGTGATTATGTGTATCTTCGAGTCACCCCGCTTCGGGGAGTGCACTGTTTCCAAACTAAAGGCAAGTTGGCACCACATTTTGTGGGAACGTACCGGATACGAGAACGTCAAGGCGAAGTAGCTTACCGGCTCGAGCTTCCACCGTCCATGGCCGGCGTCCATGATGTATTCCACGTTTCTCAACTAAAAAAGTGCCTAAGAGTGCCAGAAGAACAAACGAGCCCAGATCAGATAGAGATTCAGGAAGATTTAACTTACGTGGAGAAACCAGCGTGTATCCTCGAAACCGGTGAGCGAAGAACCCGGAACAAGGTTACCAGGTTCTGTCCAGTTCAGTGGACTCATCACTCGAAAGAAGAGGCCACCTGGAAAGGGAAGATGAGCTAAAAGTCGCTCATCCCTATCTTTTTGCCAGTACCTCCGAATCTCGGGATTGAGATTCCGTTTAAGGGGGGTAGGTTTGTCACATCCTGAGGTGTTTTTCCCTTTTAAAATCCTAAAGGAAAAATTGCAAAGAAAATAGTTGGAAATTAACCTGGAGCAAATAAATAATTTTAAAAGCAAAAAAGCTAAATGGAAATGGCATGGTAGGATTTTTCCTACATTCTACATGTCAAAACACACTAACAGGATTTTTAGTGGAATTTTCAGAGCACTAGAAATAATGTTTAACCAATTAAAATAAAAATAGGAAATAATAAATCCGAGGAAAATGTTTTTCTCTCTCCTCCCGTACTTTTCCCGCCCATTAGGCCTTGGGCCGCCGGCCCAGTCCTTCCTGTGCCGCGCCTCTCTCCCTCTCTCCCTCGTGGGCCGGCTGAAGGTCGCGGCCCGTTTGCCCTTGCGCCCGCTAAAATAAGTCCACTTCGTCTCTCCCTTCTACCCGGGACACTGACAGGTGAGCCCACCTGTCAGGCCCGTCCACTACCTCCGGCCGCCCCGCCGCCATTTGCGCTGCCCCTTCCCGCGCTGATCTCGGCCGCCCGCCTCTCCCGCACACCCTTAAGGCCCCACCCTAACTCCCCCGTCCATCCCGCCGCCCTTAATCACCCCGGCCACTGCTCCCGCACCCTTTAATGACCGGAATTGATCGCCGGTCATCAATTCCCCAAATCCCTCCCCCCTTTACTCCGGCGAGAGATTCCTCCTTATCCCGGCCACCACCGACCTCCCCATCCCCTTTAAAAGCCGGCCACCGTGCTCCCCGAGCTCCCCACGCCCTCATGCGAGCTCCCCACTCTCTCTCTTTCTCTCTCTCTCTCTCGCTCTCGCACCGTGCCCTCGAGCCGCGCTCTTCGCGGCCTTCGGCCACGATTCCCGCCGTCCCGAGCCGTCCGGACCTCGCCGCCGCCTCCATCTCCATCCCGGCCGCTCCTCTCCGTCACCACCCGCCACCTCTCGAGCCGCCTGCGTCGTCGTCTTCCTCGACTCCAGCGACCCGCGGTGAGCCGCCCCTCCTTTTTCCCTCTCGGTCCGAGCATGCGCCGCCGCTTCCGGGTGCGCACGGCTCCGCCGCGCATGAGCCGCGGCATCCCGCCGCCCGCGCCGCCGCTCGAATGGCGTCGGACGGTCTCCGTCTGCCGTGCGCCCTCGTCGACCAACCGCGCCGCCCGTGCCCCTCTCCCGGCCATCCGATCTGCCTCGGCAGATCGGAGCCGTCCGCCCGCCTGCCCGCGTGGTTTTGATAGTGGTGCCCATGGCATTTAAGGACCGGTTCACAGAAAACCTCGGAAGAATGACCATACAAACCACAAGCCAGAATGGGCAACGGTGGGTCCTCTAGTGTAGCCTTTCCTAGCCGATGAACCTTGACAAGGGTGAGCATGATGGAGTTGCAGTCGGTCGGGGGCTTACCGGTTGCTGGGCTGCCGGATTCACCATGGCACTCAGCGGGGCTGCCCACGGCCCAGGAACGGGAGTGGGGACGAAATCTTGGTGTGGTTCGCTTGGTTAGCGATGGGTTATACGAAAGGTCCTATCACAGTCCCTTTCTGAGGTACCATGGCAGTATTCCGGTGCACGGGAGACCATGTTGTGGTGATGTGTCTTGTGGGTACAGATGTACACCTCTGTCAGAGTTAAAACTATTCGAATAGCCGTGCCCGCGGTTATGAGCGATCAACCGATTTCACCGTGATTAGTCCCACACTGCTGAAAATTGATTAATGGACCATGGCTAGTATAGTTGGATGGGTTGGGCCTGTCGCGACATGACGATAACGTTGGGCAGTGTTGGATTTAATATGAATTAATTATTTAATTTACCACTTTCTTTTTCGTGTTCAAATCTCCTTTTGTTTGCAAAAACCCTAGCTATTTGTGCTAAAGGCAAACCCGAGCCAAATACTTGTCTTCCCCTTGCATTCATACCTTCTCTATTCCGGTATGACTTGCTGAGTACGTGGAAGTACTCATCCTTGCCTCATCACCAGAACCTAAGCAAGAAGCTGAAGAAGAAGAAGAAGTTGAGTAGGCTTGGTCCTGCACTCTTGAAGATGCCTGTGGAGTGGTTGAAGCCACGCTGCGAGCGTCAAGTTTAGGCTTAGACCCTTTTCTTTTTTCGCTGCTCTTTTGTAATCTTTTTGTAATGTTTCTAAGACATGGAACTGTAATATCAACCATTGTCGTATATGTACCCTGGCTAGTCCTGGACAGGGATTTTAATACACATATAGCTTCGGAAATTCTGGTTTGAATTTTTAGGCGTGACACACGTCGCATGGAAAAAATAGCTCCAGCAGACATGCCAACGCGCCATCCAAAATTGACGTGCCCTCCATCTCGACTCCTCGCACGCCAAAGCTGGCGGCTCTCTCTCCTCCTCTCCATCCACCGACGGCCTACCTCGGTTGATTTCGCGCCTTCGTCAGGACTTCGCCGGCTCCCTTCATCGCCTCCCTTCAGGCTCCCGCCACTTCGGAATTCACTATAGGTATGGATTTTTCTCCTAGTCGTTCAGAGCAGTAGAGGAAAAGAAGAAGAGGGTGCGGAGGTGGAAGCCCTAGATCTCAGGGGAGGCAAAAACGCAGTAGATCTGGGAGGAGGAGGAAGAAAAAGGCAGCATGTACCTCTTTGGTCGGCGCGCTTGCTTGCCTGCAGCCAGCGCCGTCCGTGCCTGGCAGCCGCCGTCGCCTTCATGCCCTAGGGCGCCGCCGTCGTCTTCCTGCTCGAGGGCGCCACCGGTCGCCGTCGCCTCGCTACCACTGTCACCGTGCGCCATTGCACCGCGGCCGTGCGTAGGCCGTCTCTGGTAGAGAAAAGGATAGAGAGAGGAAGATGAGAGGGAGCCGGCCGAGTGGTGGAGAAAAAGAGAGGGAGAGGAAGAAGAGAGGACACCGACTGAGATTGGTGGAGAAAAAAGAGAGGGAGAGGAAGAAGAGAGTGTGCATGCTTGCTCTGAAATGGTGGAGAAAAAGAGAGAAAGAGCATGCTGGACAAGGTGGAGAAAAAGAGAGGGAGGGGAAGAGGAATGGGCATACGCGCAGCACAGGTTGTGTGGCTCCTTGCTTGCCTTCTCTTCTCTGGTATAGAAATCAATTAGTGCTTCTTTGGTGGAGTGTGGGCTATTGATTTGCATGGTGTGAAGAAATCAATAGCTAGCTGCTTCCTTGCCTTCTTCTCTGGTGGAGAAAACGAGAGGGAGAGGGATTGATTACATGCTATGAACATCATGCTTTTATATTATTGCAATGCATATGATTTACCATGCATTAGTAATTTACATAGATAAATGTTTTTCTTGCTAAATGATTCTATGGAAGGTTTTGGCTATGTCAATTTGTTGTCCGGTGGTATTGATGTTGAAACTTGGGTTGAGACACAAAATTCAAGCCCAGCCACAACCAAGTAGAGAGCAGCAGCAGCCAACTGTAAGGCCAAACAATAAGAGGACAAAAAAATTCACAGAAGAAAAGATAAATTGTTTGTGTTGGCTTGGTTGAATACCAGTCTAGATGCAGTGACAGCGAATGAACAAAAAGTGACTCATATTTGGCAAGGATCTACCAATTATTCCACGATGACAAGAACTTCACGTCAGATCGTAACCAAAATTCTCTTTTGAACCGTTGGGATACTATTCAAGAACAAGTTAATAGGTTATGTGGATGTTATGAGCGAATTCAAACCGGAGACAAAGTGGGCAAACCGAGAAAGATTATGTAAACAGTATTATATCTATGTACATTCAGTGTTTCTTCATCCATTTTTTGCAAGTTAATAATCCTTATCCTTTTGTGCAGATAGCTAATGCTTGTACTTTATACAAGTCAGAAGATAAAGGGGGCAAAATATTTGGTTTGATACATTGTTGGAGCATTTTGCACCTCCATCCAAAGTGGAATGATAGGTTATCTCAAAAAACAAAAGACTCATGTAAGTGCAACTCCTGCCACATCTCCTGTTATTAGTGGTTCTAGTCAATATGAGCATGTTGCAGAGGCTGCCACTCCTGAAGATGATTTTCCGAGAAGACCGGTTGGTAAGAAGGCTGCGAAAGAGAGACTTAACCGAGCTTCCAATTCAGCTTGTTCAAGTGAATCTAGTCTTGTGGTTGTAAAACACTGAATAACATGTGGTTTGAGAAGAAAGAGTACATTGCTCACAAAGAATCGAAGAAGGAAGATCGATTTGCCCGCCAACTTGCATTCCAACATGAACTAGAATAAAAGAGGTTGATAGTCCAACGTGAATTAGAAGAAAAGAGGTTGACATAGAAGAGGAAAAAATACAAATGCAGAAAGCTGAGAGGGATGAAAGAATTATTAATATGGAACTTAGTGCTACGGTTGGGCCACAAAAAGAATACTATTTGAATTTGCAGAAGGAGATCTTAGGCCAACAATGTGGCTGACCATTTATTTGTGAACCATTTTATGTGATGTATGAACCATTTACTATTTGCACTATGTGATGTATGAACTATGTGATGTGTGAACTATCTGTTGTATGAACCCTTTTATATTTGCACTGTGTGGTATGTAAACTATGTGATGTGGAACCAATATGACTCAGATGTGTTTTGTATGAGAAATTATCGAAAATATAAGCGAGTACATAACTTAGTTTGCTAACTTAGTTTCTTCCATGAAATTGTCATAGGTGCTCAACCAGATCATCTTGAAGTTGAGAGTGAGTTTGTCTGTTTCTGATTTTATGATGATTTTGTATGAACTCAAAAAGTTCATGTGTATGATCGTGAGAAACCATCACAGTTTCTCCAACTCCTTCAAAATCAATGTTTTCTAGTCTTCCATCCCTTTCATCTTCTACTATCATATTATGCATGATGACACAAGCTGTCATAATCTGGCGGAGCGTGTCTTGATCCCAAAAGCGTGTCGGTCCATGCACAATTGCAAAACGAGCTTGCAAAACTCCGAAGGCTCGCTCAACATCTTTCCTAGTTGCTTCTTGTTGTTGTGCAAAATGTTTCTTCTTGTTTCTCACAGGAGCAGATATTGTTTTAACAAACGGAGCCCATTGTGGATATATGCCATTTGCAAGATAATACCCCATTGTATAGTTGTGTCCATTGATTGAATAGTTAACTTTTGGAGCATGCCCTTCAGCTAATTTATTGAAGAGAGGAGAGCGATGCAGAACATTGATACCATTATGAGACCCTGTTAAACCAAAAAAAGCATGCCAAATCCAAAAGTCTTGAGAAGCTACAGCTTCCAAAATAATGGTGGGCTCTCCATGATGGCCACTATACATGCCTTGCCTTGCAGCAGGGCAATTTTTCCAATTCCAATGCATACAATCTATACTCCCTAGCATCCCAGGAAAGCCTCCATGCTCTCTAAGAGCTAGTAAAATGGCAGTATCATAATCATTTGGAGCTCGTAAATACTCATCATCAAAAACTTCAATAACATCTTGTAGGAACCTTTTAAGACTTTCCACGGTTGTGCTCTCTCCAATCTGAATATATTCATCAATAGCATCTGCAGTTACTCCATAGGTTATCATTCTTAATGCGGTGGTGACTTTCTGCAAAGGAGAAAGCCCTAGAGTACCGGCACAATTTCTTTTTTTGCACAAAATAACTATCATGAGCTTCAACGGCTTGCATGATTCGCAAGAACAGAGGACGGCTCATCCTAAATCTGTGAGAGAAAAAAGTTACGAAGAAAGATAACTAAATTTGACATGAAATAGATGTCAATTAACCACAAACCTCCGCCGAAATATAGATGGACCATATGTTGTATTTTCGAAGAAATAGTCTTGGTATAATCTTGCATCTCCCCAAAAAATTCGATCACGATGAATAACTCGACGTCCGAGGACAGAACCACCGTATTGAGGAGAATTCAAAGCATGTGATTGCTCGTATACATGTTGAGCGATGATAGCGACAACAAACATGAGTTTATCGTCGTCGTCGGACGAAGATGATGAACTATACCAAGTGAACGGTCTCAAAATGTTATCACTCATGGTGAGATAGTAGACGAGGAATGTATGTGAAGTAGCAACTGCTGGATAAGAATATAGCAGTGTATTCACTTGTATATATAGGCTATTTACATACAGTCGTTGTAAATATAGTAGTTTGAAATATAGTCGTTGCACACAATCGTTTGAAATTATAGTCATTATAAAGTTTGAATATAGTCGTTGCACACAACCGATTCAAATTATAGTTGCAAAATAAAAGTTGATTGAAATATAGTTGTTGCATGATACCATTTAATATTATAGCTGTTGTAAAAAAATAGTTATAAGATATTAATAAAAATAAAAATATGGGATATGGATGGTGTAATATAGATGGTCTGAGATATGAATGGAAATTTTTTTTGGTATCCAAATGAAAAAAATGAAGGGTGAAATATCGATGTTATGGTGGGATGCTCTAATCTAACCGCTTTCTAGTTTCTCCCCCCGTTTTCGCCGGCGCCTCCCCCTCTCCTCCTCCACCTCCACCACCATCCCCCACCAATTGGACTCGAGGGAGACCTACCCGCGGACGCGAACTCGCTGCGGATTCCTTGCCCTCCACGCCGCCTCCTGGTTTCGCGCGGCAGCGCCTCCGCCCTCCGGGATCCCTCTGCTCCTCCTGCAACCAGCGCGGCGCGCGGAACTCACTGATGGCGCTTCTGGGCCCCGCCATCTCCGGCGAGGTACGATCCCTTGGCTCGTACGGAAACCCTAGAACGCCTGAGACGGGTACGTCGGCGCTGGTCGTTTCGCGCTTCGGTTGGAAGACGGGGAACGATCGGGGTGGATTTGGGAAGGGCGCGCCTCGGATTACGCTTTCCTCATTGTAACGCACGGTAGATAGTGAGTTTGCATGGGGTTTCTTCGTTCGGTGGATTTTGTGTTCCGGAGCCATTCGATTGCCCCATTGCCTTGGTATGGTATTGGGGTGGAGCTGATTGAGTTGTAATTTCTCGTGGGTTCCGGTTGGTGCTGAACGCTTTCTAGTTCATCCACTAGACCACCCGTTAACGTGAGGATTCATTTCGTGGGAATTTGGCAGACACTACTCAACCTTGTCGTTTTCAGCGCGTTCAAATTTTTTTGGACTTGCTTTTAGAGGTTCGAAGTATTGATGGGTTCAACTTGAGTTAACTTTTTTCGTTTTGCAATGAGCGGCACTCTTGATCAAATCTATCTATCCAGTCTGCCAACAGCAACAGATACCCTTTTTATCAGTACACTCATCGTTTTCTCCTGATGGCCCATTTTTTATGGCCTTTTGTAATTTTTTGCACTTTGCAACTCCTCTAAATATGGCATTTCAAATTTCATTTTTTAGGGGGTAGTTAGGCTAATCAATCTGTTTGTCTGAGCTAGAGATTACATTCATATTACTCATATTATCTCATAATGTGTTTTTAGATGGATTCCTGGAAGTTCCATGACCCCCATACTTGTCTTACAGAGATTTATTGATGCTTTGTATTGAAATTGCATTTGTTATGACAGATGGGTTTACGGCTCTTACTGGCACCACTAAGCTCAAATGTTGTCATCCGTACAGCTAGGTATTCATTGAATTTTTACTCTTATCTGCATTGTTTGTCCATTGTGTTGATTTACTTTTTTCTAATAAAACATCGGAAGTTTATTGTCTCTTTAGGGCCATCATAACAGTATGTCAATTAGTTCATTGTATAGCTATCCACTTCTGTCGTTGTTGTGTTGTCAATGGTTACATGTATTAGCACATTGCAATGACGTAGATTTTTACCTATGGGGAAAGCATTACCGCAAGTTTATGCTCACATCTGTAATCATAACTGAAGTGAGATAAGCAGCATCTAAACTGCAATATTCATGTTGGCTATTATGTGATACGGTGGTGATTTAGAGTCACCTATCTGTATAATGACTACAATAAACCTAAAAACTATATTTTTTGTCTGTCAATACTTTCCTCAAAATAATGAACTACTATTACTGTTGTGGACAAGAAATTCGTCCATAATTTACTATACTCACTTCATGCTGTTGCAGTTGTGCAATTGGGGTTGGTCTGCCTGTGTACTCCACTTTCAGAGCTATCGAAAAGAAGGATCAAAAAGAAAAAGAGCGGTGGCTCTTGTATTGGGCAGGTCTGTAATAAAACAAAATCCTATGAAATTTTCACTATTAACTTTGAAGCACCTTTTCAGCATATTGATAGGTACTCTGTGTGACCAATTGCTATAATGTTACTACTAATCAAAAGAAAAAAACGACGGAGGTTGTTGCATTTTTCTAAAGTTATTTATATGGTGTTTGCATGCTCAGAAAGATCTCTCCCCTAGATCCAGTTGGCAGTTTAGGAAGACGACATTTTTTTCAGTAGGGGCAAATGCAAAACGGCTTATTTTCTTTATGCTTTGAAGTGTCAAAGCTAATACTCTGCACATTTACTTGTCCTATCATCTTAACATGGTTACTTTGCTGAGGAGTTTAGGATGCAGGTGGGCCAGCCTACTTTCCCACCAAAAGGCCATTTAATATGTCTGTTAGTAGGTTGGCCCTGTTAAATGGCATGCATGTGGGTTAACGGCTGGCCACTTGCATCCTTGGAGGACATACCTGTATGATCTTATGGTTTATAGTTACAAAGGAAGTTGGTTAATTATTTGTGTAATCAGCTTTCATCTAAATGAACATCTCAGGAAATAGAAAAGATACAGATGTATATCAAAATTACTGCTTTGACCTTTAGATGCTCTTGTTCAAAATGTTTTGCAGCATATGGATCTTTTAGCGTTGCAGAAGTCTTCGCAGATCAGATTCTCTCAAGGTATGGGAATTTAGTGTTACTTGTAGCATTCTGGATATGTAATTCTTAGCACGCAATAAACTGCTGCCTACAGCTATTGAACCCTAGTAGAGCATCGATGTCTTTTCAGTATTGCAATTCAAATTGTAAAAATATGTTAGAGCATTGTTTCTGACCAAAAACTATATAAATCAGCCAAAACAATGTCGAGTACTTCTGAAACCAAAGAAGTAATCCTTGCTGTTCATCACCATTCTCATCACTTGGTGGTCGTGGTCAGTCAGCTTGTCCATGTTCAAGTTAAGAAAAGTGAACATGGTGCATTAAGACACAACATTTAATCTAGGGAAAATTGGTTCTATAGCATCAAAAGCTTACTTTTTAGGAACATAGCACTCAAAGGTTCCAGTTCACTTTAATAGCATTGAAAGTTACCCTCCGTTCCTCTATTTAGCATTCGATCCAAAAATCTGTTAGCTTTCTTTACTTTACGATTTTTCCAAATAAAAAAATTTAAAAAAACAACCTGTACTGCTCTTTTAATGGCGTCTAGCACTCTCTTGCTTGAGTTCGGCCATGGGATGACCTCGAGCTCAAACTCAGCCACCAAACTTAAGCTTGCCTGCTGTGGGCACCATCAAGATCACTGTAGGACGCCTCCCTTCAAGCTCCCCTACGGTTTGGTCGTTGGGCTTGCCCCAGGCTGCGAGCTCGAGCTCACCCGGCCTAGCCACTGTCGAGATCGCCACAAGCCGCCGCCCTCGGGCTCCCCGTCTCCCTGCTGGATGGCCGTTGAGCGCCGGCCCGCCCTCCGCCATCGGCCTTGAGCTCCGCCAAGGCCATGCTCATCGAGCTTGCCCCCAGCCGCCGGCATCGATCTCCGTGGCCGCCGCCATCGACCTTCCCAGTGGCTGCCACCTTTGTTGCCTTGGAGTTCGCCCGATGATGCCCTCGAGCTCCACCACAGTATTAGCAGTTGAGCTCCTCTGTCACTTCCTGCTGCCCCAGCCCCTTCTTCTGCTTGTGTGCCCGAGGAAGAAGAAAGAGGATGGGAGGAGGAAGAAAGCAAAGGGGTGACAATGGAAGACGTAATGGTGTTTTTAACGGAATGTTAAATAGTGTAACGGAGGGTAACTTTGGAACAATTAAAGTGAATTGGAACCTTTGAGTGCTATATTTACAAAGTCATGAACTTTTGATGCTAGGAAACCAATTTTCCCTTTAATCTACCAGGGAATTTTCCTGTATAACCTGGCAAGTTGCTGATTTTTATTGATCAGCTTCTAACTGCCTTTCTGGTTATGTTTATAAAAACCATGGAATAAATCAAAACATTCCAATGGCAAGGATGTGTGAACGAATAGTTGACAGTGCATGGGGACTACTAATATGTGCGGAATGGAGCATTAACTGAAAGAAATTGCATTACTCAGAATATTTTTGGTTGAAAATTTCGCCGGCCATGGGTTTAAATTTACATTGCCTTTAGCAACTTGCTGTTTCTAATCTTGTAAAGTTTGCTGTCCTTGTAAACTTTTCGAACATTTATACTCTGGTGATATTCTGCAGTGTTCCTTTCTATTATCACGTGAAGTTTGCTATTCTTGTCTGGCTCCAGTTTCCTTCAAACAGTGTAAGTCCTCTCTCTCTCTCTCTGTCTCTCTCTCCCCCCTCTCTCTCTCTCTCTGGTCTTAAAATGTTTCCTCATTTTTCATATTTCTACATAAATTGACCAAAGAGAAAGCATTATTATCTTCTTGCTATCAAGAAATAAGACCTGGACTGAAGAATATTATTATGTATTCATTATCCGAAAACAACATGACACGTTTTATATGAACATGAACCAAAAATGGCAAAATCAAGGGGAGAATATATTGTCTCCAACAGGGTCAGGTCAGATGGTTATTTGGTCGGTGGTATCTAGACATGACACGTGTGATTGACAAGTTCCATATATCTGGTAGGACAATGCATCCCGGAGCATTTTGAGTCTTGGCTATATGATAGCTCAAGTATGATGTTCATTTGCATATGTTCCCTGTGCATCGCTTTGCCCATTTTTTTCCATTTCAAGCACAAAGTTGCTGTGATCATCTAGTTGAAAGCCTGTGATTATAGTTTCTTGATATCATTGTTCAATTGGCATTGTCTTCTGTCAATCGCTTAGGAAACATTTTATTCTTTTGGTCTAGTTAAACATTATTTCTATGTTTGTGGCTAGATTTGTTCTATTGTTCCTCTGGATAACGATAGATGGTTGTAAGGTTGTTGGCTGGTGTGACCTATCTTTGGCACTTGATACATCTTCATCAACGAGTTGTGAAATAGAAATTTTGATTTTCTGTACATACTGATAATGGTGTTACTGTTTACTTAGGGGGCAAAGCATGTGTATAGAAGGTATGTGCGGCCATTTTTCCTGAAACATCAAGCAAAAATCGATAGAATCCTGAATATTCTATCGAAGGAACTAGTAAGTGTGTGCTTCTAGAATGCATTTCTTTAGGCATTTTTTTCATGAATGTATTTCTGATGCAAATCATATTGCCACTATTCAAACCAGACCAAGTTTGTGAGCAGCCATGAAGATGAGATCCATTTCATAGAGAACATGGCTGCCAGGGGTGCTTCAACAGGTACAGAATTTGAAATAGATTCTCTAGACTGACAAACCCTCTGCTTCAAGAATGCCTGTGCAGGGGAATGCATGTGCAGGGTATTTCAGTTCAGGGAGTTCTTGTTTGAAAAAAAGAAAAACTGGGAACTGTGGTAACAACTGGAAGCAGATGATAAAATAGCGAGATGAATTGGGACTCAATTTATTTCGCTTAGTCTTGAGCATTTCTGTGGACTTGTCATCAGCGTCACGATTTCATAGTTTATCTCTTATGTCTTGTGTTTGTCTCATCCAAGGCCTCAATCATCTGCACTCAGTCCTTTACCATTTTAAACTATGGACAAGAAGTTCATCACCTTAATATTGTATGCTTTAGTAGTCCGTGCAACGTCATATTTGCTTGTGTCCTGGGTTATGTCAGCACTCCATATATATTAGTATGCTATGTATCTTACTTTGCACTAAAACCTTCAGCTTCAATGCAAACTAAACTGTGCTACTTGTGTTTGGACCAGCAAATTATATAATAAACGGTCCTGAACAATCAGAAGCGGTCAGTGCAACGATCGAAGGGCCAAATTCAACCACAACGGAAGAGGCTGGCACACCCAGAAATGAAACTTGAGCTTGACTTCATCAGTTTCTTCAGTGTGTTTGGCAAAGGCACAGCAAATACACCTGTGTCGATGTGCTACAGCAATGTTTATTTAGTTTATCTTTCCAGCTTATTTATTTCGGGTTTTCCAGCTTGTTAGTGGAATGTGAATATGACAGGTTCTGTGTCGCTTAAGCTAGATCGACACTATCAGACCACTTATTCTGGTGGCATGAGATGTGGTAATTAAACGTTTCAGGTTTTGCATCTAGTACAAATGAGGTTTTGCAAATATATGTTCTTGCGTCTGCCTGGTTTGATGCGAAAATGAATATATCTCATTTCACACATGACCGATCAACGCAATTCATTATTCAATTTTGGCTGCTCTCTGTTTGAGCTTTGCTTTGGCCAAAAAGGCAAAAACCGCAGTCGATTTTACACTTACAGAACTTCAGATTCCAGAGTTCAAACATGAATTGAGAGGTCTCTTAACAGAAGCCATTGCCCTTAGCGCGAGTTTCGTGGAGAACAATTTAGTCGCATGAAGGGAGAAAATAAATCTAATTTGAGGAATAATCCGAGGGCATTAACCAAACATCAGGCTTAGATCATAGAGAAAACAGCCGACCATATTTACAGAATATAGAGTGAATATATATAATACAAGTTCCATGGATAACCATCATGGAGAACCTTCCACTGTTCCACACAATGAATATTTTTGGGAGCAGTTAGATATAGTACTTGAGCAGTTATAATATCGCTTTTTATGTCCATTAGTGTCTGCCTTTGCCTAGCCAGGTCAATTTCCAACTTTACTTTGGTTATGGACACAATTTTATGGCAGTGGCCCATTCCATGTCATAAACATAGTGATAGGAACAGTCAAAGCGCATCAAAAACACAATCCAATAAAGGACTAACCCAGGAAGAGAATTCCATTGAACAGAGATAAAATTAAGAATGGAACTTAAATTGTTTTAACAAAATCATTCATTGATAAATGAAAAATGGACAATTATAATCTCTCTTTTGTTAGGAAGAGATCATGGACATAATAACCATGGGAACATATGAATTTTGACCCACTAAAATAAAGACTCAACTGAGCTAATCAAAAGAATACTAGTTAGGACCCCAAGTAATGAGGTTGTTTACCAATCTCTGGAACTGATTTCAGCTACCAATCTGTGACCAAATGTTTTGTTGAACTTGACCATCATCTCTGACTTTGCCCACGAAAAATTTCAAGAATTAAAAAGAATAAATTATTATTTACTAGGACCAACAACTATTCTTTGGTAAATAACCTTGGCAAAATAAAGGCTTCATCCATTTTAGGACTTCATGGCTTCCCTTGGAAATCACTTCTGATCCAGGTGCATCTGCTCAAGCCAAGCACCGATCACCGTCTGCTCCAACAAGTCACCCTGATGGTTCAGGTCAGGCCTGTTCATCAATGCAGAAGTACCAGGCATGCCTTGTACTTCGCCCCTCTTGCCATTAAGCTCAGCATTGCTCACCAGTGACTGCACCCATGATACATCTGTCTCATCTTCTCCAAGCCCTGGTTGTGCAGGGCGTCTCAAGCGGACTAGCTCCTCGCTATCAACACCCCAGTCAACCTTACCCATTGGTGACCCCACGGTGCCCCAAGAAGCAAAGGAATTCCGTGGTGAACCAACAGAAGGCAGCTGATGCTTATTCAGGGAAGCGAATTGCTCAAACATCTCACGCTGTGTGGCAGTGGCTCCTACACGGGCACTTAGGGGTGATGTAGGTTCCATGGTGCGGGGGGACCGGGGAGACAAACCACCAAATGGAGAATGTGCCAGAGATGACGGATCAAGAGCCCTCGGGGAGTACATTCTGTTGGTGTTGACAGGTGATAAGAGGCCCTTCTGTTGATGAAGCTTGTTGAGGAGGGCTGATTTGTGGGCTGGTGAGTAAACTGAGTGACCTTGATCATTAGGGAACCTTGGAGACATTGCCATGTCCGAAGAAGCATACATGTCTTCAAGATTGGATGGAGCAATTGTTGGCCTGATACTCAGACCAGTCGAAAGGCGCGTTTGGGGGCGGCTGCTGGGTGGCAGGCAGAGTGCCCCAAGGTATTGAGATTCCCATTCTAGGAGCATGCCAAGGTCATCAACAGCAGCATCCCTTGCATTGAAAGAAGAACGCAGCCTACTGCCTTGGAGCCAATGAGCGGCAGCAGCACCGCCATTGCTCCCAGCAGATGGTGACACAGGCGGCGGTGCAAAGTGTCTAGTAGGAGAACCTGGAAGAAGCCCAAGCGCAGCTGCAGCAGTCATATCAATGGATGAAGAAGCACGGGGAGATAGCAGACCAGCACCACTGTTGTGAGGCACATGACGGAGTTCATCCTCATCATGGGCAAAGAAGCAAATGCGGCGAGCGCAAGCTGCTCCCTCCTTGCAGAGCCTTGTGCGATACTGTGAGGGGTGTAGCCAGCTCTCGAACACGCCATGTGAGAACTCACAGCTGTCGCCGCTAGGGCAGCCACCAGGCCGGCGAAAGTTGGGGCAAGGCACCGCAGTATATGGGTGCTTGCGGGGATCACGGCGGCGGGCGTTCTCACCGGGGTGCACAAACGGGCACTCAGTCCAGTCATGCGAGTAGGCACGGGAACAGGGCCGGACCTTGAATGCAAACATGCGGAACTCATCCGAAGCATACACGCTGCTCTTGATGTCCGGCAGAGTTGGATCCACCGGGTATTCCTTCTTCCCACGGTCCACAGTGATGGGAGACAGCGACGACGAACGCGACGAGGGCGACCTATTGCCCTCATCTGGTGAGGACGAGAGCGGAGGGGATGACGAACCTGAAGCCACCGAGGTCGCGACAGCGAGTGCTCGGCGACGGCCGAGGAGCACCTCGAGATCGCCCAGGGCATCTGGCGAAGCAGGAGGAGCTAGGATGACATCAGCGGGGAAGCGGCCGGCGGAATCGGGGGTGGCCGGATCGGCGCCTGCGGCCAAAAGTAGCTTGACAACAGCGACGGCGTTGCGCGAGCCACCGGAGGCGGCGCAGTGGAGCACGGTGGCACCGTCAACTCCAGGGCGACGGTTAACGTCGACGCACCCGAGGCCGACCAGCAGCGAGACCACGCCCGCGCTGCCGTACGTCGCCGCCACCATCAGTGGCGTGCGCGGCTCGTACGCCTTGCTCCGACCATACCACAGCCCGACCCCATCAGCCAACTCCGCCGCCTCCTCGCCTCCCTCCGCGAGCGCCCCCTTAAGCCCATCAACATCATCCGCCGCCGCGAGCTCCAGCAGCGCCGCCAGCCTGTCCCGCCGGCCGCCGGCGAGCGGCGGCTGCGCCACGACCACGAGATCAGCAAGCTCGCCCATTATCTCTCACCGGATAGATTAAGGAAGCTCAACGCATCTGCAGGAACCGCAAGAAGAAGAGCTATATAATATTCAGCAACCAGCTCGACACGAAATCGAGATCAAAAAACCTTCCAATATGGAAACCCGAATCCAGAAAAAGGGAAAGCAAAGGAGCAGAAAACCAACTCGACGCATCCGAGCTCCGGCTCTCGGAAGGAGATCAGCACACCCCCACCCAATCGGGATTCCGCGGCGAGCAATCGCCGATTTGGACCGGATCGACCGGAGAAAGGAAAGGAAAGAGGAAGCAATAAATGAGCAGCGTTTTACCTCCCGCCCCGGGGTTGATCCAAATCGAATCCAACCCAATCCAATCAAGCCCGGATCGAACGTTGCTCCTTCCCCCTCCCGCGACGCTCGCCGGCGGCGGCGGCTTGGGGAACAAGTGAGAGAAGAGGAGAGAGAAAAAAGCGAGAGCAGCACGGCGACGAGGAGAGGAGGACGACTCGCAGTTTACTGGTGGTGGTGGCGAGGAGTTAAATGGTCTAATTCCTCGGGCGCCACGTCCCGCGCCTCCCCCCACAAAATCGACCCGCCTCCCTCCGCTATCACTGACAAGTGGGCCCCGGACATAAGTGGGACCCACTTGTCAGTGGTTTAGCCGCGCGGGCGGTCGCAGATTTTGCTCGGGGAATTTACTGCGTGGTGGGCCCACGAGCGGGATTCAAACAGGCGGGGGGCTGGTGGTGGTGACCGACCGCTCGCGTCGCGGTGGGGTTGCCCCGCTCCCGCGATCTCGCCACGCTGGGCAGCATCTTGCCGTCGGAGGGAGGGACGGACGGCCAGGATCGGGCGGGGCAGGTGGTGGACGGGAGATTCGGCGCCGAAAGCCTCGGTTGTATCTCCGTCGCCGTACGGAAGGTCGGCGCGGGCGAAAGGTCGTCGGTGGCGAGGCCGTGGACTCG
The DNA here is from genome assembly GCA_019925245.2 of Oryza australiensis. NCBI lineage: Eukaryota > Viridiplantae > Streptophyta > Magnoliopsida > Poales > Poaceae > Oryza > Oryza australiensis. The sequence goes on along the minus strand of JAIFGZ020000393.1, from coordinate 2,451,719 downwards.
GTCCACTGAGCCGGCCGGCACCGCCGCCCGCTGCCGCGGAATGTGACAAACGTGCGCCACCCACGCAGGGAAGCCGTGGGCGCGGTCCATGGAGGAGGGCCCAACGGGGCGGCGGCGGGCGGAGGCGGACGGCGGACGCGCCGAGCCGCCGAGGCGTGGATTGGTGAAGCGCGGTGGTGTGGGTGGGGCCAGGATGTCAGTGTGTTGCCGGGGTGGGGGACGTGGGGCCCACGTGTCAGTGGGAGGAGGGGACGGGAGGAAGGGAAGCCGTGGCAGCAGCACGACAGCGACGGAAACATTCTGTGGTTTTGCGTCCTCTGTTTTCAGTTTTGATCACTCGCTTGGTTTGCTTCCTTCTGTGGATTACTCGATAAAACCATCAGGGGTCAGAACATGACTGAACCACTAGTCGTACTTCAGTGGCTTCCACGCATTGCATGACGGCACCCCCTCGTGTTCTAGACCATTTGGCAATCCCTCTTTTGGCACCACCTGCAGCTCCATTTAAGGTGCACGTCTAACCAAACAAAAAATGTATGATTAGGATGGCTCATGTGTTAGATATTGTGTTAAATAGCATTTAATAATTTTAAAGGTCCGGTAAAATACATTATATTATTAGGTTTACCGACATATAGAACCAACAGCACAACAACCTATTCATTATTATATGCTGATGAGCTAAACAGTTAATTTTATCCAGAATCAGTGAACATTGAGTTTATCACTGTTTTCAACGTGGTCTTAGCAGATAAATATAATACTGATGCTTATATTTTTAGATTTTAGAATAAAGTTATACAATTGATCGTGCATATAAGTACTTAAATTGACTTTCGTTTAAACTCGTAACTCAACTTTAGTTTCATCCACTATCATTACTTGTGGTAGATCATAGGTATTTGACTAGCTACCAGAGTAAAAAACTGTGCTCTCTCAGAGTGTGAAGCTCCTCTAGCGGAGAAGTGAGCATTCCTCCTTGGAGATTCGGCCAGATGTGAGTTTCAAGTCTGGATTATACAGGTTCAAAGCTGCACTGGTGTGAATATACTATTCCTGTGTGTGGATTATGGATGAATGATGGAGAATGAATTACAATGTTGGGAACTTGAGATCTAGAGTGTATGCTTAGTTGCTATGAGTCAAACCGTCTATTTGTTGTCCTTGATCCTCCTTTTATAGTCCAAGAAGAGTCCATGATGTCAATACATTGATGTGAGAGTGGAGGCTACTTCACTAAATTTGGTATGGTTGGTTTTGTCGAAGTCTTTCGGACCGAACGGGGAGGAATGTTCTCCCCTATTGGCTGACGGACGAGGCACGTCAAAGTCAAAAGGCACCCTCAATCCACTGTTCATGGCTTGCTTGGTGATGTGTGGTGCATGACTCACCATGCTTCTCACTTTCTCGACAGGACGAATGGAAGCTATGCGCCATATCGTCATTAATGCGGGGGATTGGTTGAGCACCCCTCTAGCATAGTTAACTTTTTCTTAATGTGGCTACGCACGTTAAGAACCTTAGACGGAGGGCGAGGTTGGGCCCCTCATGGGGCACGAAATAGCGCTTGGGCCCCTGCCTAGGACCCGAAGATGTAGGGCTTCGAGGCACAACCCTAGTCCGAGGTATTTATAGGAACCTGGGGCACCTCCGTTGCTTGAAGATTTTGACCTGTATATCTCGACACATGTCACTGAGCCCCAATGTCCCGGGAAAATGGAGACCCCAGTTCTCATTTCTTCAACATTTAAACAAACTATTTTGTGTCGCTAAAATGTTGATGTGCACTCATTATTATTATATAGTCCAAATCTCTCTCTATATACTCTATATATAAGAGGCAACAATCGAAGACAAAATGTTAAAAAGGCTTATATTTATTTCACAAATTACAACTTTATAAAGAGATTGATAAAACTTTGTACATATATTCATTCACTTCCACATTATGCGTGTATGGTCGGCTAACGTTGCAAGTTTTTTATATATCCGCTGAATCATGTATTAATTGTCAAAATATACTGTCATGTAGAGGCATAGTTGTTAATTGAATACATCGTTAACCAGGTAGGCAGATTTATTTTTCTACTTTCATGAGACCATTCTTAGTTTTAAACTTAAAAGCCAACTTAAATATCTTATCTAGTCCGACGTACAATAATATTAATAATATTAGTTTATTTAAATCTGTATACAACGTCATAACCTACACAAAATATCCCATGTCACATATCTTGTCTCGTGTAGTTTCTAATATTTTCACATTTCATAAAACCTCATATGTTCCTTACCCCTTTTTTATTTGATGTTAGTGAGTTCAAAACAGATAAAATCATATTCATTTTTCTAACTATATGGCGAACTGCCATTTTGAGCAATTATCCTCACAGGAAGATCACAAGTATAGCTTTTGTAGTATGCAGTTAACAGAGTAACATTAGAAGCATAAATAACAATCTAATAGAAAAATATGTAATATCTATTTTTAAATTGAGGGAGTATAAAGTTTACTTAAATCTGTGTGCAAAGTCATAATACTTGCATTCTAGTGCCGTTTAATTTTTTTTAACAATGTGCCATACTACTGCTATATTTGAGCAATTATCCTGACGAGTACATTTTGGCTTCTGCGGCTTTGCAGTTAGCAGCAGAGCAGCAGCGTAAAATTGCCCATCGCTCGCCACTGAATGATGGGGTCCTAGCCTTTTCTCCCCTCGCTTATTCTCCCCAACCCCGCGCCTCCTCTCGTCGTCTCCAACGGGGACGGCGCCCTCACGCCGCCGCCGTCAACTCCTCTCTCCCTCCCTCATCCAGGTCACCACCACCGCGTATCGCGGTCTACTACCCCGCCGCCTCTCTCCTTCCCTGCTGTCCACCCTGCCGCCGCCTGCTCGACGCGCGGCTGTGTCGTGGTCTGCTTCGACGCGGCGCCGCCTTCTTTTTTTGTTCACTCTCTTTTCCCCCTCGTCGTTGTCGAGCTCCAGGGTCCCGGTCGGGGGGCGCATCGTCCTCATCGTCCTCCCAGGCGTCCTTCGTGCGGTCGAGGTCCCCGTCGTCGTCGTCGGCGGCGGCGCCAGATCCCGGTCGGTCCCCGGCCCTGCTAACCGCTGCACTGCGAGGTGAGCCCCCGATCTGGATCAGAGAGCCTTCGTTACGGATGTAAACTATGTTGCCATTGCATTGCGTGGGATATGTCGATGCGGTCGTGATTCGTGACCGACGTGGATGTGCAGTGGGTGGTAATGACTGTTTTCGGAATAGTTTGAGATGCGTTTGAGATTGTAATTGCCTCGCTTCGAAGATCGTGGCTTTGTGGCAAGGGAGGTTTGAACGTTGTGGTGTAACGGGCTGGATTTCTGTGCATGAACACCCCTGGTGCTGCGTGCCATAATTCGTTATGCTGATAGGAATGTAATGGTTAAGGTAGATAATGTTTTGGATCTAATAGCGTATTTGGATATCTTTTGATCAAATGTACCATCCCATGTTCCCGCGCAAGTACCTGAGGATCCTTAATAAAAGTTTTCCTTTTTTGAATTGTCTAGATATGGGCGGCGCACATTTGTTCTTGAGTGCTAGACTACTAGCTCCGAGATAATTGAGAACTAGCAATTGTAGTCCATGCAATTCTCCATTGTTTTTTCTATAATTAATACCAGTAGCCTAATATTGAACTTGCATGTTATTATGAGAAATACATGGAGCTGTAAAGAACCGCGCTGCATTTAAATCGGCCCTAACTATGTTGCTTCTCGAATGCCCTAACTATGTTGCTTCTCGAATCTTAAAATTGCAGTTCTCTTATACTGCCGTCCCGTCTTATATATATATATTTTTAATTATCTATTATGCTATATATTTTTTAATTATCTATTCTGCCAAAATGTAATAATTGTACTTGCTTTCTATCTTGCATTTCAATTGTTAGATAGAGTTTGTAAAGACAAAAACCACCTTTTGCAAGGACAGAATTTGGTGTAATTCAATATAACAAACTTATTATACTTTAAGTGCTCTACAGATCAGTATACTTGGACATGTCAGAGCTTTAGTTGTCCATTGACTGGAACTTTGGTTTTGTTAATGACTAAATTTGCATTCTCACTGATGCTTGAGGTATGAGATATTTCCCTTTTATCTTCATACCAAGTTGTTTGCAGACTTGTCCTGGGTTTACATTGCTGTTCAGGTTATATGCATGGGCTTCGACTAACCACTCAACAGTTGGCTAATACACTCCTTATACTTCACTCTTTTTTTACAGATGGATGATCTTGAAGTAAAAAATGATGAAGAGTATCAGGTAGACATGCTCATTTGTATAGTCATACTGTATTGCTCAGCTACATGTTCAACCTTTGTGTATCACAATCTGGTGTATTCTTTTTTGTAGATGGATCCTACTGAAATCAAGGATGGTGAAGAGCATTCAGTAGAGATGCTTGTTGAGCAGCCACGATTTCTAGAACCCATATGTCCTGAAGAGGTCAATGAAGATACGCGAGTGTACCCACGTGTAGGGGATGAGTACCAGGTGGAAATTCCAAATCTAGCAACAGAAGAGGAACGCATGAAACTAAGGTCATGTCCAGTTGATGACAGCGGAATTTTCGGTTTTGACTATCCTGTTGGGGTAGGACTAGCTATTCCAGTCACATGGACTCAAAAAACAAGTGATCATGTAAAAATAGAGCAAACAGGATTCTCAGGACGCAGTTCATGTTCTTCACAAGATGAATGTAACAGCCACATCACAGAAGATATTCCTAGAAATGTTCCAGGCTGTAAAGTTGAATGTGATGAGCAAGATGAGAAACTTCTAAAATCTTCTGGACAAGATATTCACTGCTTACAAAATGGGAAAACCAGTGATTATATTCCTCTGCCGGGAATGACACATTATTCCTGGACTGATGAAGAGACACAAACTTTTCTTCTTGGTCTATATATTTTTGGTAAAAATCTTGTTCAGGTGACGAAATTTATGCAATGTAAGACAATGGGAGAAGTTCTATCCTATTACTATGGAGAGTTCTTTAGGTCTGATGCATATAATCGATGGGCTGCATGTAGAAAAGTAAGAAGCAGGAGATGTATACTTGGGTTGCGCATATTTTCTGGTACAAGACAGCAGGAACTGCTGTCACGTATGCTTGCTGGTATAGCAAGGGAAGTTCAAGATCCTTTGCTGGAGGTGTGCTCAACTTCTACCTTCTTTTTTCCATTCCCTGTTAGATATGTTGAGTTAGTGAACATTAAATGCATTGAGAGGTGATGTTTGCAATCAGTTCCTTATTTATGTTTCATTGTTTCTAAACTTCCCATTATGCTAAAAAAACATTTTGGGATTACCTTCCATTAGCATTAGTGCACTTGTATTTCACAATAAAACCGTTAAAATCATGCCATTCTGCTTGTCAAAGAATCCCAGCATTGAGTTATATTTGTTGTTAATTTTCTCAAGAGGTATATGATGTCCCGCAGGTCTTTAAAACATTCAACGAGGGAACATCTACCTTTGAGGAGTTTATTTTATCCTTAAGGTCCACAGTTGGTGCGCGAGTTCTTGTAGAGGCAGTTGGAATTGGCAAGGGAAAATATGACTTGACTGGATTTGCATTAGATCCTAGTAGAAACCATGGTATCTCAACCCGCGCGGAAATCCCTATTGGCAAGGCTTGCTCATCGCTTTCATCTGGAGACATCATAAAGTTTTTGACTGGTGATTTCAGACTAAGCAAGGCAAAATCTAATGATCTATTCTGGGAGGCTGTCTGGCCTCGCCTGCTTGCAAGAGGGTGGCACTCAGAGCAGCCTAAGGATTCTTCTCTAGTTGGCAAGCATGCTTTAGTGTTCCTCATTCCAGGTGTAAAGAAATTTTCTAGAAAGAAGCTTGTCAGAGGAAATCATTATTTTGATTCTGTTAGTGATGTGTTAAGCAAAGTTGCATCAGATCCAAGACTGCTTGAATTTGGAGTTGAGGGTGGTAATGGTGAAGGTGGGTTTAAGATTGAAAATGGATGGATCCATGATGCTGAACTTGACAAAAGCACAGTTACTGACAAGAAATCTCCTTGTTATACCTGGCCCAGTGAACCTGGGTGTTCACCAGAGCTAATGAAATTTACTGTGGTGGATACTAGTGTTGTTCAAGGAGAAGAACCATGCAAGGTGAGGTCACTAAGAAATCTACCTACAGATGCCAGTCATGGTTACATGTCTTCACCACATTCAGAAGATTCTGGGAGTGACAGCTCAGAAGAACGCTCCGACTCAGAGGACAGCTCTCAGTCTTATGAACATATAAATACAAATCAAAACAAGACAGATGCTAAGTATGTCAATGAGAAGAAATGTAAACCCCCAGCAGGTGATAGGATGGATATTGATGTACTTCAGAAGAATTCTACTTTCACAGGCACAATGACATCAACCAATGGTCACATGTCATTTGATCAAGGTTTCAGCTTAATGAATAATGCCTGTTCCTCAACTGCAACTATTCTTCCTGTCGGTACTCAAAGGGTCGATGCTACTAATTCTTCCACTGAAATAAACTTTCAGTTTGTTCAAAGGGTAAATCCTGAGCCCCAGGTTTTCTTAGCAGCATCTGTTGCAAAGAGGAGGAGGTTAGTATCTTGTAAGAATGAGAGAACTGGACGCAGAAATACTGCTGCCAATAAAAGACAGCATGGGAAGCAAGTTGACACCACACTGCAACATGATGTGTCTAGAGCAAATGAACCAAGCGCAGGGGCTAAGCCTTTCATATGGGGTTCAATTCCGAACTCATCAACTACCATAAACTTTGACATGAGTAACATTCATTTATGTCACAGACGGTTGTACAATGTGGCCGCTACTGATGAAAAAATGGTACACAAGGAAAAGTCCCAAGATAAGCATGTTATTGATCTGAATATTCCACAAGTGCCTTCTGATTATGAGTCAGCTGTGAGCTACATTGTGCCTTCTTCTGACAAGAATACACAGACCATGGATAGATCTATATATTCTTCTGAAACCAACAGGATGGATGACTGTCTTCCAGACATCAATGCCTCCTGTAATGGGCTATTGAGTGAGCAGAGGAGGCAGAGTACCAGAAGCCGCCCACCAACAACCCGAGCTCTGGAAGCTCTTGCTTGTGGCTTTATTGGAACAAAACAGAAGGGCGCGGAGGGAAACTTCCCATCTTCAAGCAGGAGCAGCAGACCTGTCCGGCGACCACGGAGATTAACTGATGGTGCAGTGCCATTTCCTTCTGATGGTGAGGGAAGTAGTTCTCATTTTACCGATCCAGCCATTATTGTCAATGAATGGCACATGACTAACCCTCAGTATCAAGTCCTTGACAACACCCCCATGGATAAGTCCGCTGATAAAGGGACTCGTGAATTGTTTGGGGCAGACAAATCTGCTGATAAAGGGACTCGTGAATTTTTTGGGGCAGACAAATCTGCTGATAAAGGTAGTCATGAATTGTTTGGCATTCCTTAGATCACATGAAAATGGGTAAGGCATTTCATGCCCAGCTCTTTCCTTGGATTATTATCACCTTTTTTACATGATAGATTAGCTGTTGTTTAACTAACTGATCTGATATTGTGGTCAGAATGAATACTTCGTCGAACTTTGAGTTGGGCGAAGGAACTAATGGAGGAAGCCTATACAGCTCATTGCCAATTTCAGCTATAGCTTGGTGCATATGCCTCCTACTGTTCAAGCTCAGTACTTATCAAGAACAGATGAGCCCAATGCACTTTCCAGATTTTATGGATATTTACCCTCAGGTCAACCTTCTGTGTCTTGTTGAGTGTTTTTGGATTAACATTAATTGAAAAGAAACCAATGAGCGCAAAACTCATGCTCTCCTTCGGAAGTCACCTGCTGAAGCTTTTACCTTCTTCTGGAGGTTTTTGATGGACCTTTACCTGCAGTTATACTCTCTGCCATTTTTACATGTACTATGTGGTCCTGGAGTGGCTGGGAATTGGAAAAGTGTGTAACAATGAACTCATATAAGAACCATATTATAGCTTGGAACTCTAATCTTGTCAAGCAAACCATAAATTCAAAATGGAGAACCAAAAATACATACATTCGATCCTTGTTTGCTCTTTTTTTTTTCGTGGCGACTCGTCCAAAGGTTCAAAATCGTGCCATTCTCCCTGTTTGGTTTTGAAGGTATCGAATTATTCTTCCTTAGGAGTACACATGGCTGGGGTTGTGGCCATTGTGTCACATATTTGTTTTTTGCTTTCTCAATTTTCTTTTTGATTCTGTTGCGTAGGATTTACCTATGTAAGCTATCTAAAATATTTCAGAGATGAAATAAAAAGATTTTGATATTTTGGTAGTTACACCATATTGTTCCATTCCATTTGAATTGGCACTTCCTGTATTATAACGCTTCGGAAGAAATATCGGCAACAATACAGCTTGATTGTTGATCAGTGAGACTCAAATTGTCATAAGGATTGCAAAAGGCAATATAGTAGCACTAATGAATTACATCCTTTGTACTGAGGAAGAATCGAAACAATGAGGTGATGCTACCCGATCTCCTCTCATCTTCTAAGACCGAAACCAAATAGTCTATGAAGGGCACGTTCAGAAGCATTGAATCAGTAGAAACTGCAAAGGCAAAACTGCCTCTGTTTGTGAAGCTTTTCCCATGTCATCACTGCATGATCTCTGAATTCTGATATCTGTATAGATGGGTATAGTTTATGGAGCATCTCCATATCCTTCTCTTGACAATCGTTGCTTGATGCCTTTAACACAAGCATCACATCCCTGAGGTCACTGGTCACCAATAGCCATTGCACAGCCAAACTACCCCGGAAGCGAAGACATCGTTTGCAAATGCCCTTTCGTAGCGTCAAATGATGCGAATCGAGATGAACCCGATGCAAACATCTTCCTATCAATGGACAGGTAGCGGTTGGAGCCAAGTGTCCCCGTGCTTTCGATGGACCTCATGTACTCTGAAGCGTTGTTCTCGATTATCAGAGCGTCCTCTAGCTCTCTGACGACATCTTCCATGCTTGGCCGGAAGGTCGAGAAGGGTTCAGTGCATGCTGATGCGACCTCAAGGACCCTCCACATGACCTCTGAACAATATTGCCCTTTTATGCCAGGGTCAACGATTTCTTCAATTCTGTATTCCCTGATGTATGGTTTAGCCTACATATGCAACCCAGGGCAAAGACATGTTAGAATTGTAGTGGCTAGAAGTCATCTTGTGCAGGTGTCCGAACAAATGAGATTTCACTTTTTTTTTCTTTTTGAGGAGAGAGATTTATTTTGATAGACAAGTAATTGGTGGTTGGTCATTTGGCCTGCAATAATAACTTACCCATTCAACTAAGCTCCATTCATCCCTAGGCCTCTGAACATCAAGAGGTTCTCTTCCGGTTACAATTTCTAAGAGAACCACTCCAAAACTGAACACATCACTTTTGGTTGATAATGACTGGGTCGAATAGTATCTGAAAGAAGGAAGCATAATTGATAAGCCGGATGTTGAATCACATAATATATGCAGCGAACAAGACAGGTAGGCATTTCAACTAACAAATGCATGGAGAATTGATTGTTATATAGAAGAAAAGAAAAGTTTTGTTCCTTAGTGAAAGCAATGAAAAAACTAACTCAGGGTCTAAATATCCAGCAGTTCCTCTGACTTCCATTGATGCATTACTGTCACCTTCTTGAGGTGCATACTTAGAAAAACCGAAGTCCGCAACCTTGCCACACATGCTGTGGTCCAGAAGTATGTTGCTGGACTTCACGTCTCTGTGTATGATACAGCGGCCAGCAAAACCGTGCAGATGTGCTAGTCCTGAACGAGCAACGAGCAAAACAAGCATTTGATCATGAAAAGAAATGAGAGAAAACGTTTGCAATGTCGAGACATTTATGGAGTAACTTATGTCCTGAATTGCACAGAAAGGATTCGTTTCAATTACAATAAAAACAATTGGATGAAGCCTTTCCAGACAAAAAAGACAGTGCTAAATGCTAACCTCTAGCAGCACCAATGCAAACAGATAGTCTGGTAGGCCAATCAAGAACTTTCCTTTTTGACGCCTCACCTAAGACATATATTATTTATCAAAGAAGGGTCTTAAACTGAAAAGTGATTAAATCTAACGAAACTTCATACCGTAGAGGCGATCCTGTAGAGAACCATTGGACATGAATGGATAGACCAAAATTTCTTGATCCTTTTCACAGCAATATCCAATTAGTGGGACCAAATTATCATGCCGCACAGCAGAAAGCAGCATCAACTGTGTCAATTGATTGATTGATGATCAGGGGAACTTTGCATAAAACAATGATTTTAGTAGATAAATACTGAAAAACTAAACAACTAATCATTAATGTATTCTTTCAAACAGAACTGATTGTTGATGCAAAGCTTGTCCAAATTTAGCACATGATGACCGTTATCAACAATATAACAACTGATGATGCTACCATTTCCTTGTTCTTGAATTTACGGCCAAAGAAACCACATTTAGCTTTTTTACCAGAATGCAACAATTTCAACAACTTTTTGGAATTTGATTCACCCAAGCCCCCAACAAGATTCCTTTGTACTAGTAGGGGCATGTTTCATCTGTACCTCGTTGTTGAATTCACGTGTTCCCTGTGTCGACGAGGTTGAACGAACCTTCACTGCAACTTCTTCACCATGTGCTAATGTTCCTCGATAAACTGATCCAAACCCACCCTCCCCTATCAAGGTTTTGAAGTTGCACGTTGCATTCTGGATTGATTTAAGGGATAACTGTTGTACTGCAGAGTTTGTAGCTTTATGGGTGCTACATTCTTCAAAAACAGGATCTGCAAACAACATTATAGAAAGCATTTATTGGTGTTTTGAGTATTTAGACAATTAGTGATTATGAGGTGTATTTTATTTAGGACACTGGATGCACTGATGAATGCAGCTCCTACTTCTGTTGATGAGCCTCCATCAAAGAGCAAAAACTGGATAAACCTGTTTACTACACGGTTCTCAAATTTCAAGGCCTACTATCACTGCTAGGCTTAAACTGTTGGTTCTAAGTGTGCATGTTCATCTAACGAAGTATGAGACAAGTATAAGAGCTGCTTCATCTACCAAATGAAGGCTTCTTATCGCATGCACACGAAATACACATATGGACACATATATGTACATGAAACTGCAAAAAGAGACTTGCAAGAGTGTAAAACACCTACTACCTCTGTCCCAAAATATATGAACCTAGTATCAGATTTGATATAACCTATTACTATGAATCTGGATAGGCTCTGGACAGAAAGCCTGTTCAGATTCGTAGTACTAGGTTATGTCTAATCCGGTACTAAGTTGCTATATTTTGGGACGGAGGGAGTACTATCTAAATTTAGCATAAGGGAACAAACTTGCGTTTCTAAACCTAGTAGAAGGGTGCATACTTGTTGTAGAAGAGCAGTCTGTTTTCTGAGGATTCTTTTCACGCTTGTTGAAACAAACGAAGAAAAATCCAAGTGTAAAAGTGCACGCCAAAGATCCTCCGGCAACACCACCAATAACAGCTACTCTCTGATTGGAAGCTCCAGGTAGACTATGATAAGCGCAGCCTCCATAGCTTTTATATTCCATAAGCAAGTGTAATGAAATTTACTGCCACTCAAGATAATATACGTTGAACATCAGAACAGATATCTCACCTAAATTCCATGCTGATAGATAGGCCATGAGGTAGCTGATTGTTCAAGAAGGGATTGCACTTTACTGACCTGGACAAATGATCATGTTTAATAAGACATAAGTCCATATGTGAGAAGCATAACAACTGAAACCAGCATGATCTAAATTGTGTAAAACTGTTGATATCCCAGAGTGACACAAGGAATTTGTGCAGTGTCATATTTTTTCATTGTAAGAGCAAATGTTAAAGGACAACATCTACTTACAGCTTCAGCAAGTGTGTGAGATCAGAGAAAGATTCTGGAATAGAACCAGTGAAGTTGTTGTCCTGCAGATCACTGCACCCACAATTAATAATAAGAACATAAAACGAGCATCTGAGATAGCACGAACACACTTGGAGAAAAAGATCAGTGAAACATACATCTCATCTAGTTCTGTTAAGTTACCAATCGCGGTGGGAATCGGCCCCTGCAGTTTCTTTGAAGAAAAATTCCTGCACAGATATCATACCACATTGATTGCAATCCAACTCAACTCATACTTGCAGATATAACTGATTTTAATTCAAAGGGATGACCAAATAAATTATCATCAAAGTCGAATGAATAGCACCAATCGATGGCCGTGTGAGTGAGAACGTGGATTCAGGGAACTCACAGCTTGACAACGACAAGGTCGCCGTCCTTCCATCGGCAAGAGAACCCTTCCCATGGTGACGGCGAGCACGGGTCGCCGTCGCGCCACGAACTGAGCATCTCGTGCCCTCGGTTCCTCTCCCACAGATTCTCCTTCAGCTGCCTCCCCACATCCACTGCAACAAGTCCCACCAGTCAGTCACGTCAACAAAATCACCAATCCCGATCCGAACAACCGTGAACAGCCCTGCCATACCTTGGCTGAGGCGGCCGCGGGCGCCGCCGCCGCCGCGGCGGCGGCGGCGGCGAAGATGACGAGTAGCGCGGAAGAGAGAGGGACGAAACGGGCGGCCATGTCTTGGAGCGGGGTGGGGCGGCGCGGCCGCTAGCCGTCGCCGCCGCGTGCTGCCGCTGCCGCTGCCGGCAGGCGGAAGGCGAGGCGGGTGGTGGTGGTGGTGGAAGGGGTCAGCGCGGCGACACGGGTGGTTGGGTGGGTGGCGCTCCGGCCGATTTGTACTTTCTCGCGGTGTCTGCTGGTGCTCGGCAGGCGAGGCGGCTGACGCTGCCGCGGACAGCGACGGCGCGCGCGCTCCGTTTCGTTTCGTCATCATCCTCGCGAGCGGATATTCCTCAGCGCGGCGCCTCCCCGGGAGCCGGGCGCTACGGTACACGCGGTTGACCAAGGAGGAAGGCCAACGTCTCGCTCGAATTCGAGAGGAAGGCGACGAGGAGAGCCTTCCTGTTCGTCTTACTGAATCGGCCCATAGGCTAGAATGGGATGTGCTATGGACTAGGCTTTGACTTCCTTTGATTTTGAACTGGGCTTGAAAGCTGCATTACTCTGAATCTATGGCATCCTTTCATTCGAACCCGACACTGTCCACATCCAACTAAGCAACGTGTCCCTCGATCTATGGCCTCCTTTATAAACAGTACGGAATTTATTCTTCGAAATGTTTTGAATATATAAAAACTAAGATTATATGCCAAATTGAAGGGAAAAAATTATAAACCATCCCAATCATCACTCTTGTTTAGAAATGCTTTCCCCAAAATCAATTTGATGCAAAGACATACCCACCCAGACCTCTAATCAAGTCAACCCGTTTATATATATATATATATATATATATATATATATATATATATATATATATATATATATATATATATATATATATATATATATATATCGATGTCGAAGATCGACATGCGGGAGTTCGAGGGATCTTTTTGGTTCGGCACGGGGAGTGGTGAGTCCTGATCTAAACTCACGATGAAAATGGGATGATGCAGATGAGGCGGGAGAAATCAAGATTGTGGAGACGCAGGGGGTTATACAGGTTCGGGCCACCTGCGATGTGTAATACCCTATTGTTCTGTATGTAGTATGAGGGGAGAATTACAGGGAGCAACGAGAATGTCCTTCTCTTTTCTGGAGTCAGAGATGGATGAGAGGTTCGAGTTAGCTGTCGCTCGGAGGGCTGATCAACCGAGTCAGGGGAGGGAACCGACGAGAGAGTGAGCCGACCGTTTTTATGATGGACTTGAGTCTTCTTTTATAGTACCAGGGAACACCACAGTAGCTCGAATCGTATCTACTCCGTTCCACGTGAAGGAGTGGTCTTTGCCTCGTCTTGTCGGAGAAGCCACTCCATCTTGCTCCTTCCTGTTTACTACGTCATGGGGGCAGGCGGAAAAAGGTGACGACCATGATGGCCATGTTGCTGATGCAAGGATGGCCTTCCTACCTACTCCAATGGGACCCACTGGTCAGCGGCCCATTCCACGGGGAGGCACTGACACCGCGCCTCCTGCGCTCGCACTCTCTCTCCCACGTGGCCGCCCAATGCATTAAATGCGACTGGACAGGGCGTGAAGGAGGCGTGCGCGGAGTGGGTGTGTGGCCATGCCGCGGTCTTAGTCAAAGACTTTAGGCCTCCTTTGCCTCGTGACAGGCAAAAAAAAGGTGATGATGAGAGCAACTGACAGGCACGCCTCACATCGCATTAAATGCGGCGGGGCAGGCGCTCTGCCTCTCTCTTTTTGGGTATTAAATGGGTTGGTTGACAGTTGGACTCGTCCCTCTCTCAGGGAGGTGCAGATGAGAGATGGGGGGTCCGGGTAACCCCGAACCCTACCGCCCGGGGGTCCGGGTGATCCCGGACCCTACCGCTTAGGAGTACGGCGGCCTCCGGGCCAGCCCCTTCTTGGGGCAGCCACGTGGCCGCCCGTGGCCGGGACTCGCTTAGGCCATTCAGGGCGTAACTTTGACGCTCCTTGATAGGCAAAGGCGCCTTCCTTTTCTCAGATGTCGTACCTCTGACATACCCCCGGGCCCATATCACCGACAGTAGCCCCCGGCGTTGACCAGGATCGAGTCGGGCTTGGGCGCGGTCGACGGCATTCTTTGGAGTGTGTGGGCCCGGGCACTGGATGCGTTTTGCCACGGCAGGAGGCCGGTACGCGACAACCGATGCCGCGCCAGGCTGCGTTTTTCTCAGGACGAGGGGCGAGTTTATTCGAGCCACGCGCGCGGGGGCCCATTCAAACCGCCTGGCACTCTCCGTCCCGCGTAGTGCGCCTGGTGGGCGCGAAACCCCAGGCGGCGCGAAATCCAAGCGGCGCGGGAACCCAAGGGGATGCGAAAATCAAAAGGGCGCGGAGCTGAGGGGGCGTATCGCGTGGTAGTAGGGCAAAATTAATGCCCGCAGATCGGGGGACTCGCGGGCGGCGGGCCCATCGCCAGGGGTCACTCCGCCGAGGGCCAGGACGGCCACAACAGCGGCGACAACGATGGCGGAGGAGGCCCGGGGCACATCCACGGCGTGCACGCCGGTGGCGGGGGCCGTCCGCGGGGTTCCAGCATCAGCGGATGCGACGAGCAGGAGCCCGACGAGTCCTCCAGGCGGCCCCGCGAAGAAGAAGCGAGCCATCTCACGGGTTTCCTGGGACTTCAACCCCGCCCGCAGGTACGCCTTGCCGACGCGCGGATGTTCATTGGGGCCTCATGTTTTTGTCTTGTTTTTCGATTCCTTATTGTGTTCATTTTTTGCTTCCAGCAGCGAGCACAGGCATTTTTGCCCCAGGGTTGTACCCAAGGGCGGTTCTTCCTCGGGCTCGGGGGAGGAAGCGCAGGAAAGGCTCGGGGTGCCTGAGCCCTCCGGGTCCGGGTCGCCCCCTACGGGCTCGGTCCCGGATCCGGTGCGACCAGAGGAGAGGGCCCACCCGAAGACCGGGGCACCGGCTACCCACGGGGAGCGAGCCGTGGGCGGCCCCGGCATGGAGGGGGCAGTGGAGGGCGGCGAAGAACAACCCCAGGGGTCTCCTCCGCAGCAATCGTCGCCGCCGCCATAGCAGCCATCGCCGGCGTCAGACCAAGCGGTGCCGTCACCCCACCGGCCACCGTTAGCTCTGCCGGCGCCGGCCCGCCACGAGCTCCCAACGCAAGGAGCGGGCGGTTCCGGCCATGGGGGGTCTTCAGTAGCTCAGCCTGCGCAGACGGCCGTTTCTGCCGAGCTCCGACTCCAAACTGGGACGCTCGGTCCGGGTTCGTGGCCGCCCGGACACCGAGCTCCTCGTCCGGTCGCAAGAGCGGGCGAGGGAGGTTGTCTCCAGGGCGCTGGAGGAGGCCAATGCGATCTCTTTAGAGGCGCTCCGGGCCCAGATACAGGCCTTGGCCGCTAGGGAGGTTGAGGTGGCGCGGCGGGAGGCCGAGGTTGAGGAGGGCCGTCCGGAGCTGGCGGCCACGGTGAGGGTGGAGGGCCTCGTCCGCAGGCGGGAAATAGCGGAGATCGAGCGGTGCCAGGAGGAGCTCAGCCAGGTGTTTGAAGACACCGTCGTTGAGCGGCACGCCGCCGACTTCCGCGAGCAGGTTGTCGCCGCCGCTGAGGAGAGGGTCCACACCACCGCCGGGAGGTTCCTTCGCGACCTCAGGGAAAGCGCCCAGGGCCTCGACGAGCGCGAGCGCACCCTGTGTGACGCCGAGGCCGCCGCCGCCAGCACCGACGTTGACCTCCAGGCCTGCGAGGCTAGCCTGATGGAGCGGGAGAGGGCCCTAGAGGCGGCGTGGCGGGCGGTTGAGGAGCGGGAGGCCGCCGTTGCCAGGGCTGAGGAGGACTCCGCCGCGCGGGAGGCCAACGTGTTGGCCCAGGAGAAGGCCATCGCGGAGCGTGAGGCCGCCGTGGGGGCGAGGCGAGAGGTGGCGGTGCTGGAGGCCCAGGAGGAGGCTTCCCGGTGCCTGAAGGCTGTTTGGGAGCGCGAGCAGCTGCTCGCCGCCGCCTCGGGCCACCGGCAAGACGAGTTGGAGTGGTGGGAGCAAGAGCTGGCCACCGGGGAGCAGGTGGTCATGGACGCGCAGGCGCAAATGCGGGGGCCGGGCCCAGAACTGGAGGAGGCGTGCCGCCGGACCGCGGAGCTGGAGCGCACTTTGCGCCTGGGGCTTCGGGCCCTGGCCTCATCCGTCGAGCGCCTTCGGGACGCAGCCCGCGGGGTGGGGGTCAACCGTCCCCTCACCGGCATCCCTACCTTGGGGGGGCTGGCCACTCACATCGATGAGCTGGCTGAGGGGATCAAGAGGGTGCCGGAGGAGGTCGACGAGGTGGCGAAGGAGTCGTCATACGACTTGTCCCGCCAAGTCGCTACGCTTATCTTGGCGAGCTATCAGGCTCGCGACCCCGGCTTCGACCCCTACATCCCCACCGAGGACTTCCCCGAAGGCACCGAGGAGGCCACCCGTCTTCGGGTCCAAGACGCCGTCGACTCCATCATGGTGGGCTTCGACGACACCCAGGCGGCCTTCCAGCTTGCTCTCCGCGAGGACTCGCCGGACGAAGACCTCCCGGCGGATGCCCCCAGCGACCCACCGGCCACTTAGGACTCCCCTGCTCCCTTTTTTGCTTCTATCTGTATTTGTGTACAAAGACATTCATAGTATTGTTTATAAAATCAGTAAACTTGCCTTTATTATGTTGGACTTGCACTGTAACAGCCCATCGCGGCTGCTTCTGATGATTCATATGTGTATGTATATATGTTGGGAGCCCCCGGCCAACTTAGCGCACACATAGTGGCGGTTGGTTGGCCCGAGCCTCGCCTGTTTGCTTTCCTATAACGGTAGTTGGACTCTTAGTTAGCTTAGCCATTGCAAGGATGCGAGCGTGGTCCTCCGCCATGATTTGTCCCATGTAGCGGTGGGGCCGGTCGGGTTCGGGCGGATGCATCGGCCATTGGTGGCGCCTTTCTCGGGGTTCCGGGTAGGAGCAAAGGCATAAAAAGGCCAGCGAGGCCAGCGGCAATGGGGGGCCGGGACAGGCGTGTTAGTACGCACCCAAACCCCCAGGCGTTGACTACCCCCAGGCGTGGTAGTATGCAGCATCGCTGTACCCTCGACGCCCTTAGGGCTCTCAGGCTAAGGCGGGCAAGGCCAAGGAACCATTGAAAAGCCGCATCCGCAGTACATGCTCCAAAGACATGGAGGAAAACACACTACAAACAGTATTTTGCAAGGAAATCATATGCGATGTAACAGCAAACTTATTGTCCATGCCACCGGAAGCAGTGGATGAACTTCCATGTATGTTTCAGCGCACCATGCGGCTTATGGGTAGAACCTGCGCAGGTGGGAGATGTTCCACGGGTTCGGCAACGGAGTGCCGTCCTCTGTGGCTAGGCGAACTACTCCCGGACGCAGGGTGCCAATAACCTTGTACAACCCCTTCCACATCGGGGATAATTTGCTCAGCCCCGCACGCGTTTGTAGACGGCGCAGGACCTGATCATTGACTTGCAGTGCTCGGGGGCTGACTTTGCTTTGATGGTAGCGGCGGAGGCTCTGTTGGTAGTGGGCCGCGCACAGCGCTGCCCGGCACCGTCTTTCCTCCAAGTAATCCAAGTCATCACGACGCATCTGCCCTTGATCTGCTTCGGTGTATAACGTGGCTCGGGGCGATCCCAGGGTGAGCTCGGAGGGCAAGACCGCCTCCCTAGTGGCTCCATACACCAAGAAGAAAGGTGTCTCCCTAGTGGCGCGGCTCGGGGTTGTCCGATTGGCCCAAAGGACCGCAGACAGCTCATCAGTCCACGAGTCCCCATGCTTCTTGAGCATGTTGTAGGTCTTAGTATTGAGGCCTTTTAGAATTTCTGCGTTTGCACACTCGGCGTGTCCGTTGCTTTGGGGGTGGGCGGGCGAGGCGAAACGAGCTTGATGCCCATGACATCGCAATACTTGCCAAACAGCTCACTCGTGAACTGGGTGCTGTTGTCGGTGATGAGCCTGTTGGGGATCCCGAACCTTGCCGTGATGTCTCTCATGAACCGCACAGCTGAATGTTTGTCGATGACACTGACTGGATAGGCCTCAGGCCACTTGGTGAATTTGTCGATGGCGACATATAGAAACTTGCAGTCGCCCCGTGCCTGCTTGAACGGTCCCAGGATGTCCAGCCCCCAGACCGCAAATGGCCATGAGAGTGGGATGGTCTGAAGGGCCTGGGCCGGCAGGTGCGTCTGCTTGGCGTGGAATTGACACGCCCGACATCGCCGCACGATGTCCGTTGCGTCCTCCAGCGCGGTGGGCCAATAGAATCCTTGGCGGAATGCCTTCCCACCAAGGTTCGGGAGGCCGAGTGCGCTCCGCATTCGCCTTCATGGATCTCGGCTAGGAGCTCGAGACCCTATTCCCGAGCGATGCATTTCATGAGCACTCCGTTGGCACCGCGTCGGAGACCGTCCCTTCTACCAACACGTACCTCTTGGAGGTTCGGGCAATGCGTTCGCTTTCCTCGCGTTCCTGCGCAGACGGCTGTTCTCGGGCCGAGCTCCGACTCCGAATCTGGGGGCGCTCGGTCCGGGTTCGTGGCCGCGCTGGACACCGAGCTCGTCCGGTCGCAAGAGCGGGCGAGGAGGTTGTCTCCGTGGCGCCGGAGGAGGCCAATGCGATCTCTCTCGGAGGCGCTCCGGCCCGATACGTGCCTTGGCCGCTAGGGAGGTTGAGGTGGCGCGGCGGGAGGCCGAGGTTGAGGAGGGCCGTCCGGAGCTGGCGGCCACGGTGAGGGTGGAGGGCCTCGTCCGCAGGCGGGAAATAGCGGAGATCGAGCGGTGCCGGGAGGAGCTCGCCAGGTGTTTGAAGACACCGTCGTTGAGCGGCACGCCGCCGACTTCCGCGAGCAGGTCGTCGCCGCCGCTGAGGAGAGGGTCCACACCACCGCCGGGAGGTTCCTTCGCGACCTCAGGGAAAGCGCCCAGGGCCTCGACGAGCGCGAGCGCACCCTGTGTGACGCCGAGGCCGCCGCCGCAAGCACCGACGTCGACCTCCAGGCCCGCGAGGCCAACCTGATGGAGCGGGAGAGGGCCCTAGAGGCGGCGTGGCGGGCGGTTGAGGAGCGGGAGGCCGCCGTTGCCAGGGCTGAGGAGGACTCCGCCGCGCGGGAGGCCAACGTGTTGGCCCAGGAGAAGGCCATCACGGAGCGTGAGGCCGCCGTGGGGGGGGCGAGAGGTGGCGGTGCTGGAGGCCCAGGAGGAGGCTTCCCGGTGCCTGAAGGCTGTTTGGAGCGCGAGCAGCTGCTCGTCACCGCATCGGGCCACCGGCAAGACGAGTTGGAGTGGTGGGAGCAAGAGTTTGGCCACCGGGGAGCAGGTGGTCATGGACGCGTAGGCGCAAATGCGGGGGCCGGGCCCAGAACTGGAGGAGGCGTGCCGCCGGACCGCGGAGCTGGAGCGCATTTTGCGCCTGGCTTCGGGCCCTGGCCTCATCCGTCGAGCGCCTTCGGGACGCAGCCCACGGGGTGGGGGTCAACCGTCCCCTCACCGGCATCCCTACCTTGGGGGGGCTGGCCACTCACATCGATGAGCTGGCTGAGGGGATCAAGAGGGTGCCGGAGAAGGTCGACGAGGTGGCGAAGGAGTCGTCATACGACTTGTCCCGCCAAGTCGCTATGCTTATCTTGGCGAGCTATCAGGCTCGCGACCCCGGCTTCGACCCCTACATCCCCACCGAGGACTTCCCCGAAGGCACCGAGGAGGCCACCCGTCTTCGGGTCCAAGACGCCGTCGACTCCATCATGGTGGGCTTCGACGGCACCCCGGCGGCCTTCCAGCTTGCTCTCCGCGAGGACTCGCCGGACGAAGACCTCCCGGCGGATGCCCTCAGCGACCCACCGGCCACTTAGGACTCCCCTGCTCCCTTTTTTGCTTCTATCTGTATTTGTGTACAAAGACATTCATAGTATTGTTTATAAAATCAGTAAACTTGCCTTTATTATGTTGGACTTGCACTGTAACAGCCCATCGCGGCTGCTTCTGATGATTCATATGTGTATGTATATATGTTGGGAGCCCCCGGCCAACTTAGCGCACACATAGTGGCGGTTGGTTGGCCCGAGCCTCTGCCTGTTTGCTTTCCTATAACGGTAGTTGGACTCTTAGTTAGCTTAGCCATTGCAAGGATGCAGTAGCGTGGTCCTCCGCCATGATTTGTCCCATGTAGCTGGTGGGGGGCTGGTCTGGGTTCGGGCAGCATGCACTGGCCATTGGCTGGCGCCTTTCTCGGGGTTCCGGGTAGGAGCAAAGGCATAAAAAGGCCAGCGAGGCCAGCGGCAATGGGGGGCCGGGACAGGCGTGTTAGTACGCACCCAAACCCCCAGGCGTTGACTACCCCCAGGCGTGGTAGTATGCAGCATCGCTGTACCCTCGACGCCCTTAGGGCTCTCAGGCTAAGGCGGGCAAGGCCAAGGAACCATTGAAAAGCCGCATCCGCAGTACATGCTCCAGCACATGGAGGAAAACACACTACAAACAGGTATTTTGCAAGGAAATCATATGCGATGTAACAACAAACTTATTGTCCATGCCACCGGAAGCAGTGGATGAACTTCCATGTATGTTTCAGCGCACCATGCGGCTTATGGGTAGAACCTGCGCAGGTGGGAGATGTTCCACGGGTTCGGCAACGGAGTGCCGTCCTCTGTGGCTAGGCGAACTACTCCCGGACGCAGGGTGCCAATAACCTTGTACAACCCCTTCCACATCGGGGATAATTTGCTCAGCCCCGCACGCGTTTGTAGACGGCGCAGGACCTGATCATTGACTTGCAGTGCTCGGGGGCTGACTTTGCTTTGATGGTAGCGGTGGAGGCTCTGTTGGTAGTGGGCCGCGCACAGCGCTGCCCGGCACCGTCTTTCCTCCAAGTAATCCAAGTCATCACGACGCATCTGCCCTTGATCTGCTTCGGTGTATAACGTGGCTCGGGGCGATCCCAGGGTGAGCTCGGAGGGCAAGACCGCCTCCCTAGTGGCTCCATACACCAAGAAGAAAGGTGTCTCCCTAGTGGCGCGGCTCGGGGTTGTCCGATTGGCCCAAAGGACCGCAGACAGCTCATCAGTCCACGAGTCCCCATGCTTCTTGAGCATGTTGTAGGTCTTAGTATTGAGGCCTTTTAGAATTTCTGCGTTTGCACACTCGGCGTGTCCGTTGCTTTGGGGGTGGGCGGGCGAGGCGAAACAGAGCTTGATGCCCATGACATCGCAATACTTGCCAAACAGCTCACTCGTGAACTGGGTGCTGTTGTCGGTGATGAGCCTGTTGGGGATCCCGAACCTTGCCGTGATGTCTCTCATGAACCGCACAGCTGAATGTTTGTCGATGACACTGACTGGATAGGCCTCAGGCCACTTGGTGAATTTGTCGATGGCGACATATAGAAACTTGCAGTCGCCCCGTGCCTGCTTGAACGGTCCCAGGATGTCCAGCCCCCAGACCGCAAATGGCCATGAGAGTGGGATGGTCTGAAGGGCCTGGGCCGGCAGGTGCGTCTGCTTGGCGTGGAATTGACACGCCCGACATCGCCGCACGATGTCCGTTGCGTCCTCCAGCGCGGTGGGCCAATAGAATCCTTGGCGGAATGCCTTTCCCACCAAGGTTCGGGATGAAGGGTTACGCAGAGGCTACGCTAGCCAAAAACAAAAACTTTTACTGCGCAAACCAGGAACACTTGCAAGTAAGGGCCGATAGATCGTTACCGATTGGAGTAGAGTGCATGGAATAACCAATCGTGGCAATCCGATCCGAACAGTAGCCGATTCCCGGAGACACCGATTCGCCAATCGCCCGATTCGAGTCGTCCGGCCGCGCTCACGCCTCGCTCCGATGCGCCCAACCGCAGCCCGATTCCACCACGCCGATCGCTCCGATTGCAGCCGATCCGAAGCCGATCAACAGCGCGCAACGTAGCAGCGCCTCTACCGGTATCCACACGTCCGGGGACAGAACGCCGTACACCCGTGTGCTAGCACGCGATGCAAGGCTAGGGTTTGGCTCGAAAGTGGGGAGGGTTTCCGTGGAGATTGATCTCGGCGACTTCTGTTGCACGCGATGCAATTGATGTCTGTTCAGCTCTCCACCCCTCCCTCCTTTATATAGAGTTGGCCGACTGGGACTAGTGGCCGATTAGGACTCTATTTTGAATCGGATCTCATCCGTATCTCATAGAGTTGGCCGCCCATATGTCGTAAGCCCATAGGACTCTATCCGATCGGATCCCTATCCGATCGAGCCGTATCCGAGTCCAACTCGAATGCCTCGTTCTTATCCCCTTAAGCGTGCGACCCGTAGGTTCAGGTATACTCGGTTTCGCTATAGTCTAACTTAGCCGATCGTCGGCTCGAGTCCAACTCACCGACTGTCAATAGCGGCGCCTAGCAGCACATATTGACACCATAGTATACAAGAATATAATATCGGCTCAACCCGTAATGTGTACACAAATCCCTTTGCCTCACGATACCGCTTAAGCTATAGGCAAGATGTGTGCCATCCCTTCAATAGCTTAACCATTCACTCGAACCGTATTGGATTATCCGTCCGTTGATTGACTCCTCAATCAACTTAGCATGACCATGCATTTCCATAATCCATTACCTCGAGGGGCCGAGATATCTCTCCAAAGGAGGGGCAAATTCCATCTTGATCACTCACATCCCACTCCATGTTTCATAGCAAACCCGAAAACTACCTTTATAACTATCCGCACGAATAGCGTTTGGTAGTCCCAAAGTAGGCTACTACACATGTTGGAATCCATGGTGATCTCAGTGTCTAAGGACTTTGTACCAACACTACCCGAGACCAACTAATGGCACATTAATTCCCGTAGTGTCTCATGGTGGGTCTATCCAACAATGTGTTCTCTAACACATATGTCCATGTTTATTGATTTGGTATCTCCATACCCATGATCTATGAGACATGATCATCAATCAATAAACATGCCGATCTTAGAATCATATTTGTTCCAACAATATGACATATGATCGAGGATCGTTTAGAAATAGATTCATACATATCGAGTCTCATAAATAAGTCACGTACTTATTGATCAATACAAGATGTCTATTTCATGGAACCGAATAACACTTTATTCATTTATACATAAACATTGACGTGATATCCAACATCTCCATGTTGCCTCTAGGGCATATCACTAACAATCTCCCACTTGCACTAGAGTCAATCATGTAAGTATCTAATACTCATTGCTCTTGTGTGCGCCTCATGCTTCGGCCGAGGGAGAGGTTTTGTCACGGATCGGCTATGTTGAGATCCGTGTGCACTTTGCATATCTTGACATCACCTCTCGTCCACAATCTCGCGGATGAGATGATATCGCCGAAGTATGTGTTTGGACTTCCGATGTGACCTCGGCTCCTTGGCTTGCGCAATGGCTCCACTATTGTCACAATAGAGAGACATTGGACCGCCGTACTAGTCATCACACCAAGCTCGAAACGAATTTCTTGATCCAAACAGCCTCCTTTGCAGCTTCCGAAGCAAGAATGTACTCGACCTCCGTTGTAGAATCAGCAACGATCCCGCTTGGAACTCTTCCACTGATCGCGCTCCGTTCGTGCGAACACGAACCCGCATTGCGATCTATAATCATCCTTGTCCGTTTGGAAGCTAGCATCGGTGTAACCACTTACAACGAGCTCTTCCTCACCTCCATAGACTAGGAACATATCCTTAGTTCTTCTCAAGTACTTAAGGATATTCTTTACTACATCCAGTGACCTTCACCTGATCTCGATCGTATCTGCTCGTAGCACTCAAAGCGTACGAGACATCCGGGCGTGTACAAAGCATGGCATACATGATGGATCCAATTGCCGAAGCATATGGAACCATACCCATCTTATTCCGCTCATCATGTGTCCGAGGACACCGATTCTTGCTAAGATTGATGCCATGTGACATAGGCAAGAAACCTTTCTTGGAATCATACATGTTGAACCTTTTCAACACCTTGTCAATGTATGTACTTTGGCTTAATCCAATTAGCCTCTTGGATCTATCTCTATAGATCCGAATGCCCAATATATATGCTGCCTCCCCTAAGTCTTTCATGGAAAAACTATTTTTTAATGAAGACTTGACGGATTCAAGCATAGGGATATCATTTCCAATCGCAATATGTCATCCACATATAAGATTAGAAATACAATTGCGCTCCCACCGACCTTTTTGTAAACACAGGCCTCTTCTTCATTTTTGATGAAACCAAACCCTTTGATTACTTCATCAAAACGAATATTCCAACTCCGAGATGCTTGCTTCAATCCATAAATGGATTTCGTAATTTGCATATCTTTCCGTGCGATTCTCGGATCGACAAAACCCCGAGGTTGTATCATGTATAGATCCTCGCTTAGGTTTCCATTCGGAAAGCCGTTTTGACATCCATCTCGCCATATCTCATAATCGAAATATGCAGCAATCGCTAGGATAATCCGAATAGATTTAAGCATTGCGACGGGCGAGAAGGTTTCATCATAATCAACTCCTTGAATCTGTTTAAAACCTTTCGCCACCAATCGCGCCTTATAGATGTGAACATTTCCATCCATATCGGCCTTTTCTTAAAAACCCATTTATACTCAATGGTTTTGACACCATCAGTGGATCAACCAAGTTCCAAACTTGATTGTCGTACATGGATTCTATTTCGGATTTCATGGCTCCAAGCCACTTGTTGGAATCGGGTCCCACCATCGCTTCCTCATAGGTCTTAGGTTCATCGTTGTCCAACAACAATATATCACGTTGTTCCGCACTGTACTGTCAGTGCACGACGTGATCTTTCGACTCCGTGGGCCGGGTGTATCTACAACCGGTGGCGCAACACTTTGCACCTCCCGTTGTGGTTCCGTGGTCGCCGAAACATTTTCTCGGTGTTTCTTGAACTTCTTCAAGATGCACCCTGCTCCCACTAACCCTTCTTGAAAGAAACTCTTTCTCCAAGAAGACACCGTGCCGGGCGACAAACACTTTGCCTTGTTCCCGATTATAAAAGTAATATCCCTTAGTTTCCTTAGGATATCCCACAAAGAAGCACTTGTCGATTTGGGTGTGAGCTTGTCGATCAAACGTTTTACATAAGCTTCGCATCCCCATATTTTGAGAAAAGACAAACTAGGGGTTGCCCTGTCCATATCTCATATGGTGTCTTTTCAACCGACTTAGATGGAACTCTATTTAGTGTGAGCGCAATGCTTTCAAGAGCATATCCCCGTAAAAGATAACGGAAGATCACTTTGGCTCATCATCGACCGCACCATGTCCAACAAGGTGCGATTTCTCCGTTCGGACACTCCGTTCCATTGTGGAGTTCCCGGCGGAGTTAACTGTGGAACAATTCCACAATCTTTCGATGATTACCAAACTCTTGGCTCAAGTATTCCCTCTCACGATCCGATCGTAGAAACTTGATTGTTTTTCCTAAATGATTCTGTACTTCATTCTGGAATTCTTTGAACTTTTCAAAGGATTCGGACTTATGCCTCATTAAGTAGATATAACCATATCTACTAAAGTCATCGGTAAAGGTAATGAAGTACCGATAACCACCTCTCGGCCGTTGAGCTCATTGGTCCACATACATCGCATGTACGAGTGCCAACAAGTCACTTGCTCTTTCACTCGTGTCCCGTGAAAGGTGCCTTTGTCATCTTACCAAGTAAACAAGACTCACATGTCTCAAATGATTCAAAATCAAAAGAGTGAAGCAATCCATCCTTATGGAGCTTCTCCATGCGTTTCTTATTTATATGGCCTAAGCGACAATGCCGTATAAACGTGGGGTTTATATCATTAGAGAGTTGCCTTTCGTATTAATGTTATAGATGGGAGACGCTTCAAGATTCAAAACGTATAATCCATTCACCAATGGAGCATGAAAATAGAACATATCTCTCGAGATATATTGAACAACCATTGTTCATTGATCTAAAATCATATCCTTCCGCTTGCAAACATGAAGCGGAAATAACGTTTTGACATAGTGTTGGAACACAATAACAATTATTTAATTCCAAAACTAATCCCGAAGGTAGATGAAGTGGTACGTGCCGACAAAGAATCGTAGCAACGCTTGCTCCATTGCCGACGCGCAGGTTCACCTCGCCCTTCTCAATCCTCTACTTCTTCTCATTCCCCGCAACGATTTGCAAATATGAGCTACCGATCCGGTATCAAATACCCAAGAGTCGTAGGTGAAGTAGCAAGATTAATGTCTATAACATTAATACCGGCGTAAGTCGTACTTTGCTTCTTCTTGAGATCCTCCATGTACTTCTTGCAGTTCCTTTTCCAAAGTGGCTCGTCTCCTTGCAAGAGAAGCAAACGGCATCCGATGCCGCCGACCCTTCTTGCCCTTCTTTGCATTAGAGGCACTCGCGATCTCATCGGGAGTTAACTTCCTCTTGGTGCAAAGTTTCTTGACAGTGGTTTGCGCTTAGCCTTCGCATCATCATCACATGATGACCGTTTTTCGGATACTCTCCTCACTGTCTTTAGCATCCCATGCAATTCAGCCAAGGTCCTATCCATATTGTTCATGTGATAATTTAATATGAATGGCTCGAAGCTCGGAGGGAGCGACCGGAGAATCACATCGCAGCCAACTCTTGGCTAAGGGGAAAACCCAGCTTTTCCGGACTCTCAATGTAGCCAATCATCTTTATCACATGCGGACCGACGGGATTCCCTCAACAAGCTCGCACGCAAACAAGGACTTTGAGGTGTTGAACCTCTCGGCCCGAGCTTGGTTCTCAAACATGCCACGCAGCCCCGAATAATAGTGTGAGCATCGCCGCTCTCATATTGCTTCAAGCTCAGGGGACATTGTAGCAAGCATGAGACAGCTTATATCTAGGGCATCATTAGTGTGCTTCTCATAAGCCCTCCGTGCAGCTTGCAAGTGGCATTAGTTGGCAAATCCTCAGATAGGGTACTTCAAGAACGTACTCCTTACGCTCTTGCTTGAGAACAATTCTCAAGTTGCGATACCAATCCATAAAGTTTGTTCCATTTAATTTTTCCTTTTCGAGAATAGATCGCAAATTAAAGGTACTGGGTGTAGTATTAGCCGCCATTTATTCTACAACAAAAGCAAAGTTTAGCACAATGTTTATGCTATGTCTATTGTTAAACAATTTAACATTAGACTCCCATTACGTATTTTCCACCTTCTCTCTAGGTTACGTATTGGGTCAAGATCCACATGTTAATTAATTTTCTAGTGAGCTTTGGCATCACCGCTAGAAAATTAGTAACATCGGTAAGCAACACCTTGCTAATCACATCTCTATGTGACTCTTGTTGTTGGTGTGGCATCTCCATGCCCCGGCGCCAACCTATGCCCCAAGGCCCAAAACTGTTTTGATAGCCTTGTTAAGTAAACCAAATGCTCCCGCATGTATATGTCCGACATATACCCCTCGTGTTATGATAGAGAATGGCACTCGCTTGCGACCCAAGATTGACGAGTATAACGGTGACGGGTGCAACATTTGGAAGGGCATCATTACTACTTAATTTTGAGAGGGATGCTATCCTATCAAACAAACATATCACATATGAAAGCAAGAAGAATAGCATATAATGAAATAGTATGGCCCCCTTCACATGGTGATCTCCATCTCCATGTCGGCGCCGAGGATCTCCATCTTCGCACCATCTTCCAAGTGTCGAATGCTTGATATCTTCAAACTAAGCTACTACTATAGAAGCTCTAATTGAAGATTACATCGACTCGCAGTCGTGAAAGAATATTACAAGCATTGCACGTATGAAAGAATATTACAGGATTGCACATATGAAAGAATATTACGTGCATCACATGCATCTCATACATACAATAGGGCCATACCATCTCAAAGCATTCTCTCGCAAAAACAAGTTAGGCGTAGAAACGTTTTCTACCTATCGCAGAGATACGGCATCGAGACGACCTATAAGGGGGCAGCGCCGGAACACCACACAAAATTCATAGATCCAATCTATGAAATCGCTTATGGAAACCATATCGGCATAATCATATTATGCCGTCCCGATACACTATCAAGGGAGATGGTTTGCGTAGGCGCGAGGCAACAACAAAGTCGGACTACGAGATAGCTTCGGTATAATCACATTATACCGTTCCGATACACTATCAAGGAACGGTATCTCGAACTCCAACTCAAACCGAGTTATTTGGAAATTGCTTCGACGTAATCACATTACGTCGTTCCGATACACTATCAAGGAACGCAATTACCATCTACTCTCCTCAACAGATCCCGTAAAACCGATTGATCTAATCAACCCGTGCGCAAAACTTGTTCCGTATCCAATCTAAAACCCGAACTAAGCAAGATTAGCTCGATACCACCGAAGGGTTACGCGGAGGCTACGCTAGCCAAAAACAAAAACTTTTACCGCGCAAACCAGAACACTTGCAAGTAAGGGCCGATAGATCGTTACCGATTGGAGTAGAGTGCGCGGAATAACCAATCGTGGCAATCCGATCCGGAGGTGTAGCCGATTCCCGGAGACACCGATTCGCCAATCGCCGATTCGAGCCGTCCGGCCGCGTTCTCACGCCTCGCTCCGATGCGCCCGACCGCAGCCGATTCCACCACCGATCGCTCCGATTGCAGATCCGGCCGATCAACAGCCGCGCAACGTAGCAGCGCCTCTACCGGTATCCACACGTCCGGGGACGAACGCCGTACACCCGTGTGCTAGCACGCGATGCAAGGCTAGGGTTTGGCTCGAAAGTGGGGAGGGTTTCCGTGGAGATTGATCTCGGCGACTTCGTTGCACGCGATGCAATTGATGTCTGCTCAGCTCTCCACCCCTCCCTCCTTTATATAGAGTTGGCCGACCGGGACTAGTGGCCGATTAGGACTCTATTTTGAATCGGATCTCATCCGTATCTCATAGAGTTGGCCGCCCATACGTCGTAAGCCCATAGGACTCTATCCGATCGGATCCCTATCCGATCGAGCCGTATCCGAGTCCAACTCGAATGCCTGTTCTTATCCCCTTAAGCGTGCGACCCGTAGGTTCAGGTATACTCTGGTTTCGGCTATAGTCTAACTTAGCCGATCGTCGGCTCGAGTCCAACTCAGCCGACTGTCAATAGCGGCGCCTAGCAGACATATTGACACCATAGTATACAAGAATATAATATCGGCTCAACCTGTAATGTGTACACAAATCCCTTTGCCTCACGATACCGCTTAAGCTATAGGCAAGATGTGTGCCATCCCTTCAATAGCTTAACCATTCACTCGAACCGTATTGGATTATCCGTCCGTTGATTGACTCCTCAATCAACTTAGCATGGCCATGCATTTCCATAATCCATTACCTCGAGGGGCCTAGAGATATTTCTCCAAAGGAGGGGCAAATTCCATCTTGATCACTCACATCCCACTCCATGTTTCATAGCAAACCCGAAAACTACCTTTATAACTATCCAGCATTAATAGCGTTTGGTAGTCCCAAAGTAGGCTACTACACATGTTGGAATCCATGGTGATCTCGTGTCTAAAGACTTTGTACCAACACTACCCGAGACCAACTAATGGCACATTAATTCCCGTAGTGTCTCATGGTGGGTCTATCCAACAATGTGTTCTCTAACACATATGTCCATGTTTATTGATTTGGTATCTCCATACCCATGATCTATGAGACATGATCATCAATCAATAAACATGCCGATCTTAGAATCATATTTGTT
Source organism: Oryza australiensis (assembly GCA_019925245.2). Classification (NCBI taxonomy): domain Eukaryota; kingdom Viridiplantae; phylum Streptophyta; class Magnoliopsida; order Poales; family Poaceae; genus Oryza; species Oryza australiensis. The sequence continues at coordinate 2,421,328 of JAIFGZ020000393.1, read as the reverse complement.
CCAACAATATGACATATGATCGTGGGATCGTTTAGAAATAGATTCATACATATCGAGTCTCATAAATAAGTCACGTACTTATTGATCAATACAAGATGTCTATTTCATGGAACTGAATAACACTTTATTCATTTATACATAAACATTGACGTGATATCCAACATCTCCATGTTGCCTCTAGGGCATATCACTAACACGGGAGGCCGAGTGCGCTCCGCATTCGCCTTCATGGATCTCGGCTAGGAGCTCGAGACCCTATTCCCGAGCGATGCATTTCATGAGCACTCCGTTGGCACCGCGTCGGTAGACCGTCCCTTCTACCAACACGTACCTCTTGGAGGTTCGGGCAATGCTTCGCTTCCTCGCGTTGCTCGGGCAATGACGCGTCTTGCGTACGCTCGGATTTCCGAAATCCAAGCCACCTGGCGCGCGATGTTGGTCCCGTAGGGCCAGCCGTGGCTGGCCCGTCGATCCGGGCGTCGGGAGCGGCCGGTTCCTGCCTTTGGGGCGGTTCGGGTGCGCCGACGGCTCTATGAGACTTTCTTCAAACGCGCTTGTCGGGGCTGGGGCTCGCGCGGACGTGATCCTAGATAGCTCGTCCGCCAGGGCATTATCTTTTCTGGGAATTTGGCGTAGCTCGAGGCCATCGAAATGGCGCTCCATACGCCGTACTTCCTTGACATAAGCTTCCATTTGGGGGTCGGTGCATTGATATTCCTTGGAAACCTGGTTTACAACCAGTTGGGAATCCCCGAGGACTAGCAGCCGGCGGATGCCCACACCTGCTGTCGCTCGCAACCCCGCTAGAAGCCCCTCATATTCGGCCATGTTGTTGGTTGCCCGAAAGTCGAGCCGGACGATGTACTGAAGTACGTCGCCCGCTAGGGAAGTTAACACCACGCCTGCTCCGGCTCCGTGTAAGGTGAGTGAACCGTTGAAGTTCATCACCCAGTGCATGGCTCCTTGGCCACGATCCTCCGCACTCTTGGGTTCCCCCGGGGGTGGATCGCTGTCGACCGTTGGCGTCCATTCTGCCACGAAATCGGCCAAGGCCTGGCTCTTGATCGCGTGCTGGGCTTCGAAGCGCAGATCAAATTCCGACAACTCGATGGCCCATTTGACTACCCGTCCCGTGCCCTCTTGGTTACGCAGGATTTGCCCGAGAGGGTAGGACGTAATTACCGTTACTCGGTGTGCCTGGAAATAATGGCGCAACTTCCTGGAGGCCACGAGCACGGCGTAGAGCATTTTTTGGGCCTGCGGGTAACGTGTCTTTGCGTCCCGTAGTGCCTCGCTGACAAAGTAGACCGGCTGCTGCACCTTGGTGCGGGCATTGACTACTTTGTTAGGGGCGACTGGTTCGGGTACACCGAGGCGGGTTACCTCGGTGTCCGGGGCTTTTGGGCCATCCCTCCCCCGGGGCCCTCAGGGCCGCTCTGGGCGGAAGGGACCTCGCTCGGGGGGCCAAGGGCCTCCTCCGGGCTCGGGCGCTTCCTCGGCCAGCACCGTTCCAAGGTTTCCTGCCACGGGTGCTTCGGGGCGGGTCATCTCGGTGCCCGGGGCTACCGGGCCATCACCTCCCCCGGGGCCCTCAGGGCCACTCTGGGGGGAGGGGGCCTCGGGAGCCCTCGGACTAGGGGGCCGGGCGGCTCCCTGAAGCTCGCGGGGCCAAGGGCTACCTCCGGGTTTGGGCGCTTCCTCGGCCAACTCCATTCCGAGGCTTCCTGCCTCCGGGTTCGATGGGGTTGGGAGCGACTGAGAGTCTAGCTCGTCGTCACGCTCCACAACCAAAGCCGCACTAATCACTTGGGGGGTGGCCGCTAAATACAAAAGGAGGGGCTCTCCTTCCCGGGGGGGCTACCAATACAGGCGGCGAGGAGAGGCAGCGCTTGAGCTTGCCCAAGGCTTTCTCCGCTTCGTCCGTCCAAGTGAAGGGGCCGGTTCGTTTTAACAACTTGAATAAAGGGAGCGCCCGCTCTCCTAACCTAGATATGAAACGACTCAGGGTAGCTACACAACCGGTGAGTCTCTGCACGTCCTTGAGTTTCCTAGGGGGTGCATTTCCTCTATTGCTTTTATTTTAGCGGGGTTGGCCTCAATGCCTCGGGCAGAGACCAAAAACCCTAACAGTTTGCCTGCCGGCACCCCGAACACGCATTTCTCTAGGTTCAGCTTCATGCGGGAGGACCGGAGGTTATTAAATGTCTCAGCCAAGTCCGGGAGCAAGGTTCTTTGGTCCCAAGATTTGACTACGAGATCATCGACGTACGCCTCAATATTACACCCTATTTGGTCTTTTAACGTGATGCGGACACCACATTGGAAGGTGGATATGGCATTCTTCAGACCAAAGGGCATAGACATGTAGCAAAAGGTACCCACAGGGGTGATAAATAAAGTTTTCTCCTCATCCTCTACAGCCATGCGGAATTGATGATAACCAGAGTATGCATCTAGGAAGCATAAAAGGTCGCACCCCGCAGTGGAGTCGACTATCTGGTCTATTCGAGGTAGAGGATAGGGATCTTTAGGACATGCCTTGTTGAGGTCGGTGTAGTCGATGCACATGCACAGCTTGTGGTTGGCCTTCGGGACGACCACCGGGTTTGTCAACCACTCCGGATGCAGCACCTCTCGGATGAAGCCGGCCTCCTGGAGTCGTGCCACCTCTTCGCGGATGAACGCCTGCCGCTCCGGGGCCTGCGCCTCACCTTTTGCCGGACTGGCCGTGCATCAGGCCGAACTGCGAGTCGATGCTCAATCACCTCCCTGGGGACACCGGGCATATCCGACGGCTTCCAAGCAAACATGTCGACGTTCGCCCACAGGAAGGAGATGAGCGCGTCTTCCTATTTGGGGTCCAAGTTGCCACCAATGTTGGCGGTCTTGGACGGGTCGTCACCCAATTGGATAGACTTAATCACCACCTCATCGGCAGGGGTAATGCGTTGCTTTGGGGCCCGGGAACCCGAGGTCTCCCCTTGGGGGCCCTCGGGTTCGACGCGGTCGGCTGCCGCAATGTCGTCCACGAGTGCTTCCGTGCAGTCTAGCACGGTTTTAACGTCAGCGTGGATGGTGATGGGGCCTCCGGGGCCCGGCATCTTAAGCTGGCGGTAGGCATAATGGATAGCTGCCATGAACTTCACCAACGCCGGCCTCCTGAGTACGGCGTTGTAGGGCAGATTGAGGTCCGCCACGTCGAAGTCAATCCGCTCAGTGCGGAAATTAGCGGGAGCCCCAAAAGTGACCGGCAGAGCGATCTGCCCAAGGGGCCACACCTTCCCGGGCGTCACCCCAATGATGAGGTAAGATGGCCCGAGCACCATTCCCGGGGCCTTGATTGCATCAAAGGCCTTCGGGGATAGTATATTGAGGGCCGCACCTCCGTCAATCAAGACTCGGGCGACCTTGACGTTGTAGATGGTGGGGGAGGTCATGAGGGCCAAGTGGCCGCTATGTGCGATGCTCCCCGGATGGTCGGTTTGGTCAAAGGTGATGGGCACCTCTGTCCAGCGCGACCTTCGGACCGCCTCGTGGGACGGCACAGCCGCGAGGAGTTCGTGCCTCATGGATTTGAGGCTCCGGCGGGATACCTGGGCGCCTGCACCGCCGTCGATGGTGGCGATGATGTGCTGGGGATCTTGGTAGCCCAGGTCGTCATCGTCGTCCCCGACGGGGGCCGCATCTTTGGCCTCCTCTCGCCGTTTGTCCGAACGCTCCGCCGGGGCCTTGCCCTTGCGGCAGATTTCCTTCTCGTTCTCCCTCCGCTCCTGCTCGTACTTTTGCACCCGTTCGGCCAAATTCTTGACCGAACGACATTCGGAGAGGTCGTGGTGGGAGGTTTGGTGCACCATACACCATTTATCCCCGACTCGGCCCTGGGGGCGAGGGTCCGGGGAGCGCTTGCGGTTGCCCGCGGGCTTGCCCTTCCACGAGGGCTTCTCCACACCATCGGCGGCGAGGACGTGACCCTCTTCACCACCGCGCGATGGGTGGCGCTTTCGTCACCGTTCGCGTCGCTCTTCCCGGACGCGAAGGGGCACGCCGTGGAGGCCGGGACGGGATTCCTAGGATTCCAAACCCGAGCCTCCTCCTGCGGGCCACCGGCCGCCGAGCTCAAAGAGCTCCGTGGTAGTCCTGGGGCCTTGGACTCGATCTTCTCCAGCATAACGTCGTGGCATACACCACTCCGAAAGGCGAAGAGCACTGCATGGTCAACGATGGAGGATATGGTATTGCGTACCTGGCAAAAACGCTGAATGTATTTGCGCAGGGACTCGTCCTCCCCTCGTCGGACCATGTGGAGGTCTGCCTCTACTCCTGGGCGTGGGTACGTGCCCTGGAAGTTGGAGGTAAACTGGTGGCACAGATCGTCCCAAGAAGTGACCGACTGGGCCGGCAGATTCATTAGCCAGGAGCGGGCCTGGCCTTTGAGCGCCATGGGAAAGAAGTTGGCCATGACGTGCTCGTCACCTCCAGCAACCTCGATGGCAGTGGTGTAGATCTGGAGGAACTCGATAGGGTTTACCGAGCCATCGTACTTCTCCGTAAGGGTCGACCTAAACTTGTTAGGCCAGCGCACATTACAAAGGTCGGTGACGAAGGCGTGGCATCCGTTGTCGGGGAGGGGTGACAGTGGCTGCGGGGCCCCATGGGGCATCGTGGAGCCCCCTGCTCGCGGCTGGGCCATCTCGGCCGCTCGCCGTCTCCTGAGGGGTTCCACCTGCGGGAGGGCCGCTGTGGCCGCTCGCCGAGTGGTTGCGCCTCCCGACGAGGAAGCGCAATCCGGTGCCCGCCCCATTCGGCGCTCGTCACGGCGCTGCTCGATGCGGAGGCGGGCGTCCCGTTCTGCATACAGCAGATCTTGGGGCGCTTCTGGTTGGGCTGCCGCCGAGAGGCTCTCCTCCACCCTCGCGACAACCGCTGCCCTTCGAGCCCGTCGCCGGAAGGACGAGCTTACCGCGGCATGTGAACCGCGCGGTTGGTGGCTGGAGGGAGCGAGGTCGCAGCCACCGACGCCGGGCCGTGCCTACCGCTCGCCACGTCGTTGAACCACCGCTTGGCGTTGATCCTCGCCAGGTGACCGGAGGGTGGCGCAAAAGAGCATCCACCGCCTGGAGGGCACCCTCAGGCGTGCCAAACTCGAGGCGGTGATGGACGTCTCCTCGGCGAGGCTCACCGGTACGCCCGCTAGGGCGTGGCCTGGATCTTGCAGGGGCGTTGTCTGCCCTGCGGGATGCCTGGCCCGCTCCGCCCGTAGCCGCCGCTTCAGCGGGGGGCAGAGGAGATGGCGCGGGCGCGGCTGCTGCCATCGCCATCAGCGGCGGTGCGGGGGACGAAGATCTTACCTCCCTCGAGCGGAGGTGGCGAAAGTTGGGGCTGTGCCCGCCCGTGTCAACCTCCTTCGCCGCCCTGCTGACCAGGTCGCGCTCGCGCATAGCGAGCGAGCCTGACGCTGAGCGTGGGATGCGGCCATGAACCATGGTGGAGACAGGGAGAGAGGTTTTCCCGCCAGAAAATGGGAGGAATAAGGGAGTTTAAATCAAAGCGCAGTGCGCTCCCCCTACCTGGCGCGCCAGCTGTCGATGTCGAAGATCGACACGTGGGAGTCCGAGGGACCCCCTTTTTTGGTTCGACACGGGGAGCGGTGAGTCCTGATCTAAACTCGCGATGAAAATGGGATGATGCAGATGAGGTGGGAGAAATCAAGATTGTGGAGACGCGGGGGGTTATATAGGTTCGGGCCACCTGCGAGGTGTAATACCCTACTCCTGTTCTGTATGTAGTATGAGGGGAGAATTACAGGGAGCAACGAGAATGTCCTTCTCTTTTCTGGAGTCAGAGATGGATGAGAGGTTGCTAAGAGTTAGCTGTCGCTCGAAGGGCTGATCAACCGAGTCAGGGGAGGGAACCGACGAGAGAGTGAGCCGACCGTTTTTATGATGGACTTGGGTCTCCTTTTATAGTACAAAGGAACACCACAGTAGCCCGAATTGTATCTACTCCATTCAACGTGAAGGAGTGGTCTTTGCCTCGTCTTGTCGGAGAAGCCACTCCATCTTGCTCCTTCCTGTTTGCTGCGCAATGAGGGCAGGCGAAAAAAGGTGACGACCGTGATGGCCATGCTGCTGATGCAAGGATGGCTTGCCTACCTACTCCAATGGGACTCACTGGTCAGCGGCCCATTCCGCGGGGAGGCACTAACACCGTGCCTCCTGCGCTCGCACTCTCTCTCCCATGCGGCCGCCCAATGCATTAAATGCGACTGGACAGGGCATAAGGGAGGCATGCACGGAGTGGGTGCGCGGCCATACCGCGGTCTTAGTCAAAGACTTTAGGCCTCCTTTGCCTCGTGACAGGCAAAAAAGGGGTGATGATGAGAGCAACTGACAGGCGCGCCTCACATCGCATTAAATGCGGCGGGCGACGCCCGCCTCCCTCTTTTGGCATTAAATGGGTTGGTTGGCAGCTGGACTCGCCCTCTCTCGGGAGGTGCGGGTGAGAGATGGGGTCCGGTAACCCCGACCCTACCGCCCGGGGTCCGGTGATCTCGACCCGCCGCTAGGAGTACGGCGGCCTCGGCCCCCTTCTTGGGCCGCCCGTGGCCGGGACTCGCTTAGGCCATTCAGGGCGTAACTTTGACGCTCCTTGATGGGCAAGGGCGCCTTTCTTTTCTCAGATGTCGTACCTCTGACATACCCCCGGGCCCATATCACCGACAATATATATATATATATATATATACACACACACACACAGAAAGCCGTATTTTTGAAATCCCGTATTCATTCGGGATATTTCTGGATTTTTTGTTTTCATCCAAAACAACCCAATAGGCCCAACAACCCAGCCCATCAAAAAACACAACCCTAACTCAGTACATGCAAGATTCGATTTTTTGGTATTTTTAATTTTTCTAAAAAAGGATTTGCAAAAATAATTTTTGATTTCAAAATATTGCAAAAGTAATCTCCCATCGACCTCTTGGAGGGCGAGATTTAAAAATCGTCCTCCCAGAGGGCGATTTTGCTGACGTGGCAGATGACCGTTGGGCGCCGTCTGCCGCGCCGTGGTAAATTTGCAAAATCGTCCCTTGCCGTCCTCGGCAAGGGCTTTTTTTTACTGTGCATTTTGGGGGCCACCTGCAAAAAGGCGGCCGCCCTGGCAATTTTTCAGGCAGCCCCCTTGCCGCCCTTGCAGAGGACGATTTTTGCCAAATCTCGCCCTTTGCAAGGGCGATTTTTGGCCGCCACCCCATATAAGCCCAATCCACCGAGGAAACCATCATTTGCGCCGCACGAGACTATAGAGAAAAAAAGAGAGAGGGGTTAGAAAGAAGAAGGAGAGCGCGAAGCCCGTCGGTGTGCGTACTCGATCGCAGTAAATACAATATCCCGCCGTATGTTTGTGTTAGTTAGTTTGTATAGAATATTAAAAAAATACATTTTTTAATACTTTAATAATTATTTAATATTCAGATCTAGATTTAGAAATTAGGGCTTGATTTAATTTAAGGAGTTTGACCTAGGACAAACCGATTTGGATGAACATATGTATCATATATCTTTATCTATGGATACATTACTTTGTGTAGAATTTTGTTGAATATGCAAATATATGTGTAGCACTTAGTTCTTGAGTTATAAATTACGACATGATTTATTTGAGGTAATTTGACAGATTTGGATGAACATATGTAGAAAATATGTATGATTGGCCGTAGATCTACATGATCAAACGATTCGGTATATTTTAAGATGTAGAACAAAGAACATAATGTGAAAGAATTTAACTTAGGCACAGATTGATCTAGGCAACATATTCGTAGTATGAAATAAAATCAGTTTCAATCTGTTTATCAGGCACAATGGCAAGTTAGGTCATATTTCAGATAGTTCACGGTGAAGGCAACATTAGATATGGTCCAGATGGTTTCGATCTGTCAGAATTTAGGATGAAATCGAAGGGCATCGATAGGCCAGCCGATAAAACATTTGAGTTAGTCTATAGTTGGTTGCTACGTGGATTTAAAGTGGATACAAGAGTGAACACAATGTCCCTATCCGTTGTAGTCAGTCATACAACAGAAGGATATTATTAGGAACTAATGCCTATAGATAACACTGAGTCCTGAAGACGTTATGTGGACATGGCTTTTGAAAGGTCCTCCCTTGTTATTTTTGTGGCATTGCACGAAATCGATAGCAGTACTACAGTGCAAACGGAGTATGGTGAAGATCCTAGTGCTCTCCAGGAGAATCTTGGATCATCGATGCGAACTGGGGGTAATGAAGCAAGGTTGGAGGAGGCGATTGGCGTGGCGGACGAGGGGGAGAGAATCGAAGCAATTGTTGACGAAATGGAGAGGGAAGATTCTGAAAATGAGCTGGCGGAGGGCGATGAGTCATCAGACGAAGAAGAAGATGTAATACCCGTTGATTGGACAAAAGCTGATTTCTCTCAACTTGTTATCTCAGAGGAGCAGTAGGTATCCTTTGAATACAAGGATAACAAGATAATCCAGGGTGCCAGGTATGCTCATAAAGAAGACTTGAAAGAGGCGGTGAAGCATTGGGAGGTCTCCTTGCATAGAGAGTTTAGGGTGGTGAAGTCTACCAACTATGTGTATGATGTGAAGTGCATGAAGGATGATTGTCCGTGGCGTGTTCATGCATATAAGAGAAAATGGATTGACTATTGGAAAGTGAGCATTGTTGGTGAGCACACATGTTGGTTGCCAGGGGTTGATAAGTATCATCGCAACATCACCTCAGCGTTTGTTGCAGGTGAGATGTACAACGATGTTGTCTGTAACGCGGACTTTGAACTGGGCTCCATTATTAGACACATTGAAAACAAAATTCAAGTATACTATAAGCTATTCCAAGGCCTGGAGGGCGAAACAAAAGATATTGGAGATGAGGTATGGCACATTTGAAGCATCTTATGACAATTTGCCTCGTCTTTTAGCCACCATTGCTCAGAGAAACCCTAACACCTATTACGACATTCACACATTTCCGTCATCTAATGACCCGAGCAAGAGCGTGCTGCAAAGAGCCTTTTTCTCGCTGGGTGCTTGCATCAACGCATTTGTGCACTATCACTCGTGCATAGATGGAACCTTTCTGACAGGCAAATACAGAGGTTAGATACTGACGATGATTGGAGCAGATGGGAACAACCAGGTGTTACCTATGGCGTTTGCATTTGTAGAGAGTGAGAACACCGAAAGTTGGTATTGGTTCTTGGAGAGAGTTTGCTGCCAAGTCGTGCGTATGAGGCCCAATATTTGTCTCATTCATGATCGTCATGCGGACATGTTGAAGGCAATTGACTACCTGCAGAATGGTTGGCCGGAGAGGGGACTTCCAGCTAGGTGGCATGATGTTCGGAGTAGGTGGTGCATGCGTCATATGGGAGCCAATTTCTACAAGCAATTCAAGAACAAGCACCTGATGGATCTCTTCAAGAGGCTATGTGGTCAGAGTCAAGAGAAAAAAATTAATGAGTTGTGGAGAAGGTTGGATGAGCTGACAACGAAGCAAACCGACGAGCAATCTCGTCGGCCATAGGATGACGAGCCTCCAGTACCTCTTGGTTCACTACACGATGACCCGCCAACAATGAGAAGGAGGTCCTCATCATCAGTACGTAATTTCTCTCACTGGATAGAGAATGATATGAAAGAGAAGTGGTCTCTGTTGTATGACACTGTCGGGTCTCGATATGGTATAATGACAACCAACCTGGCCGAGGTGTATAACTGGGTGATGCATGGAGTGCGAGGGCTCCCACTAGTCGGTATTGTGGAATTTATCCTTCATGGCACTCAGGCATACTTTAGGAACATATACAAGAAAATTGCCCCTTTGATGGCTGATAACAACATTGTATTTGGGGACGTGGTGACGAAGTATATGCAAGACAAAATATCAAAGGCTATGAAGCACAGAGTTATTCCCCAAGGTATCCAAGTTCATAGGTACGAGATCATGCGTGTCGATAGGAGAAGACGTGACATCAACCGTGTCCAAGTTAAGTTGTGCAGGAATGTGTGCTTCATGCGGAGGGCGGTTGCAGTTGCAGCTGCATGAAGCCCAAGCTTAGACATCTGCCTTGCTCACACGTACTTGCAGCAGCTGGGGATTGCCGCATACTTCCTCACCCTACTAAAGAAAAGAAACAATATTTCACACATGGAAGGAGGAGATATATGGGTTCGGGATATAAACCGTAGAGGTTAGCCAGCCAACCCAACCTCAACCCTACCTTCTTTCTTTCTAGCCCCGAATCTCGGGACGAGATTCCTGTAAGGGGGTAGGTTTGTCACGCCCCGATTTTCGATCGGGATTAAAAATCATTTAATAATTCATTTTCTAGAAATTGTTAAAAAAGAAAAGTAAAGATATCAAGTGAGTTTAATAAGGAAATTAAATTTTCCTTTAAAAATCATGGCTGAAAATATTTTTGTAATATTTTCCATGTCCTAAAATACTCCATGAAATTTTCCGTCAAATTTTGGAGCTCCAGAAATAATTTTAACAATACAAAAAGCACTTAAGTGATTATTTAAATAAATTATTTAATTAGTGATTGATACTTTTATATTTTTATTAAATACTTTGAGTGCCCTTATATTTTTTAGGATTTTTCTTGAATTTATTTGAGCACATGAAGTATTTATAAAAATACAGAGATCAATTATCCGATTAAAATAAATTAAAAACAAATTCAAATATCTTTCCCGCCTTGGGCCGCCGTCGGCCCACTTCTTTGTAAAGTCCGCAATTGCTCCCCGCCGCCTCCCTTCTCTCTCTCCTCCTCGGCCCGGCTTGAGCCGGCCCACTCCCTCTTCTCCTCCCGACGTGCGCGACAAGTCCAATTTGCCTCCCCTTTCTCTTCCCCCACTGACGTGTGGGTCCACGCTGTCAGTCTCTCCCTCTCCCTTCGAGACGCCGATAGGTAGGCCCCACCTGTCGGGGTCATCCCCATCCTCCCGCCTTTCACGGTCGCCGCTCCACCATGACCGTCCACGCCCCGCGCGTTCCACGGCCGTTTGCGTGTTCCTGCGCCACCTCGACCCCCACGCGCGCGAGACGCCAACCTCCTCCCTCTCCCACCCTTTTTCCCCACTCCCCACAAGATTCGCCACCGCCACGACCCACGTCGCCCACACCCCACTCCGCCGCCTATTTCGGCTGCTCCCGGCCTCCCCACCGCCTTCCCGCGCTCTTAAAACACTCCCTGAGCACCCCCGCTCACTTTCCCTCTCTCTCCCATGGCCGCCGCGGTCCCCGTCTCCCTCCCGTCATGAACCCGCGTCGCCGCTTCTGATCATCGTCTCCGGTTGCGCGCCGCCATGGCCCTAAGCCTTGTTGTAGTACGCCAAGCCCACCGTCACCTTCGCTGTGTCTTCCCGCACCCCGGCTGCCTCTCCCCACGCTCGGATCGACGCCGGACCGTCCCACCACCGATCCTCCCGAGCAACCACTGCAACCACCGCCTTCTGGCTGCCAAATTCCTCATAACCGCCGTGCGCCGAGCCAAACCGCCACAACCGTCGTGTTCACCACCGCTTGGAGCACGCTGGCCACCTCTTCTCCCCTAAAATTTGCCGCCCATTCATCTCGGCACCGCCATCTTCCCCAAGTCCGGCCGTCCCTCGGTGAGCCGCCATTTTCCCTCTCTCCCCCTCCTTTTTCCTCACCCGACCGCCTTACTTGAGCCGTCGAGTCCCTCGGTCGTGTGCCGCAGCCTCGCGCTCGCACACGCGTGTGCACGCGCCTCTCTCGCCGCCCGAGCTCCGCCATGTGCCGCCGCATGCCGCCGCTTCCACGCCGCCCTCCTACCGTGCACGCGGCAAACCCCTCCTCTTCCTCCCGCTCTTCTCCGCCACGCTCCGGTGTGCGCCACCGCGCCTATGGCCGCCGCGGGCGACCTTTGAGCCGCGTGTGCGCCGCCGCGCCGCCCCCTCCTTGCTTCCCGACCGTCAGATCGGATCGAAGCCGATCCAGGCCGTCGGTCTCCCATGGCCGCACGATCCCCCTCAGGCCGATCCGGGTTGTCCACGTGGCGCCGACGTGGCCAGCACGTGCGCCGCGCCGCCACGTCGGCAGCCGTCCCCGTGGCTCGCTGTGGCCGTCCACGTGGTGGACCATGGACCGATCCCCGTGGACCGAGTCCCCCGTGGTCCCGTGCATCGTAGCCGTTGCGCCGACGTCCCGCCGACGCCGCCTCGCCGCCGACGTCCGGCCCTCGGCCGCCGACGTTAGCCCTCGCCCCGCCGACGTCAACATCGCCCTTTTCCTTGTCAAAATAAATAAAAATGCATAGTAAATTATATTAATTTCCGAATTCAATTAAATGGTCCAAAACTTCTAAAAATCATATCTAATCCATTCGAACTCCAAATTAGGCCATTCAAATTGCAAAATTCATCTAAAATTAAGATCTACATGTTTGTTTGCTTTCCATGTATTGTTTATCTGATTTTTATTAGAGTTTTTCCTTGTTTTGCGTGCCAGCGTGTAGACTTCGCCGTTTCGGAAGTCTGCGATCGCGAAGAAATGAGAATCAGCTAAAGAAGCAAGGCAAGTCACATTCCTCCTTGACGCATATTGACCCCAATTTATAAATATTTATTGTTTGCAAATAAAATTGCATGTTTTGCTAATTACACGGGGATCAGGTCAACCTATCTAATCGCTTGTGCCATGTTTAATTGTTATCCATTCATTGTCAACCTGGGTGATTAATTGCACTAGCTTGCATCACTTACGTGACCTTGCTACAATTATTTACGGTTAGCCATGCTTAATTACACTAGCTCACCTAATGGCAGAACTTTACTACTAGACTGATATTCACATGAAATGATGGTCTCAGACCAGAGGTACCTTGGCAAAGGTTCATGGTTAATTAAAATGTGGCTTAATGGTGGGCTGTGGGTGTATGGTTTTGCTTGTCGCACCCATGACAATTAAGGACCGGTTCATGGGAAACCCTGGAAGATTTACGGTACTTACCACAAGCCAGCATGGGCAACGACTGGACTTGTAGTGTAGCTTTTCCCTGGCCAATGCATCCAGGCAAGGGTGGGCGTGATGGAGTTCGGATGGACCAGGCAAGGTTTATGCGGCTGTCAGATTCACCTAGGCACCAGAGGGGGCTGCCTACCCTGGCATAGGGGTAGGGGCGAAAAACCTTAGTGTGGTGTCGCTTGGTCAGGGGGAGTTATGTGAAGGGTCTTGTCACGATCATTCGCATGGTAACGTGTCAGGCATGGTATGGTGACATACGATGGATCATGTCTTGTGGGTACAGTTGTACACCTTTGGCCAGAGTAAAACTATTCGGATAGTCGTGCCCACGGTTATGGGCGATCAACCAGATTCACCATGATTAGTCTCACCTTAAATATTTTGACTTAATGGAACTGGTTTAGTTCAGGTGGATTGGTTGGGCCTGTTCAACGTGGTCTAGCATTGTTCAGTGGAAGATTAATCCTAATTTAATCAATCAACTATTTTCCTGTTTCAAACTAGAAAAGTTTTATAACCGCTTTTATGCAAAATAGCCCCAGCCGCTCTTGTCTCCCCTTGCACGTCTGCATCCCTCCGTGTGGCTTGTTGAGTACAGTGGTTGTACTCAGCCTTGCTTTTTCCCCCTTTTCCCAGAAGTGTAGTGCTTCTGAGTTGAAGACGGAGTTAGAAGATCAAGGCTCAGACCCCAGTTGAGTTTGCCTGTGGAGTGGAGCTGAAGCCCCGCTAGGATCGCCTTTTTCCGCTGCTGCTGCTTTCTTTCGGGTGTGAGGACTAAGTGTCTCTTCTTTAAGTATTTTACGCTTTATTTTACGTTTTGGATCTGTTTATTGATTTGTCATTTTGTGTACCCTAGCTGATTCCAGGACAGGGATTTAATACACAAAAATAGTCTGGAAATTTGGCTAAATTTCTGGACGCGACAGTTCGGGATATCTGGATCTTACACAACTTTGAGACCACAAGTGTTCTACATACCAGATCCATCGAAGTTAAGGCTAAAAAAGGGACGGCATCAGTCGAGACGCATCAGAAACGACATGGACGAGTCGGAGGCTGGGGGGAGGACTCTACGGTGCAGCAAATGCGATGAGCATGGGTATACTTACAAGAAATGCCCGAAGAATTCAGAAGCTCCAACCGTCTTAGGTGCGGGTCTATCTGGACAGGCAACCGATGACATCCATCCTTCGGGAGAAGGAACTACAACGAGGCGACCACGTCCTAGGCATTCTCGTGCAGCGACTACGTCATCGGCCGGCGATGCAATGGCTTGATTATTTCTGCCAGCCTTTTAGTCTAGTGGTGCTCCAATTGATGTAATATTTATAATGTTGTTGTCATTTGTCATGTGTATAATATTTATCGTTCTGAGACATGAACTATTGTAATGTTGTTGTCATTTATGTAATGTGTCTTTAGTAGTTTGAATTACCATTTTAATGAACAATTTGTGTAATGTTTGAACAATTCTTGAATGGCTAGTTCATGTTGTAATGTTTTTTTGTTATCAATTGCTTATTTCTAATCACTCTTATTTATGCAGGTATGGCGGACGATACACCAGCTCTCCTCAGCAGGGGAGTGGACAGGAACCATAGGTCCTACTTGTCGGTAGTGCAGGGTACGCAGCTTACCACCTTTCGTCCACGCCCATCACACGAGTTGTTGCGTGTCGATCCGTGACACGTTCCGTGGTACGATCAAACTTATTTACTTCATGGCAATTTTTGGCTTCAATGCACATATGTGGTACTAATGTTAAACTTGACGGTATGCAGGTTGCGTGAGGCAGGCCTGATCGCAATATGCAGGCTTGTTGAGGCGCAGGAGGACGAGAACGACCCAGCGAAGCGCTGGGATGCGGACCGGTCCCTGCTAGCTGCTTTGGTAGATCGCTGGCGGTCGGAGACGCACTCCTTCCATCTACCCTGCTGGGAGATGGCACCCACACTCTAGGACGTTACGTACCTGCTAGGGCTTCCACTGGCCGGAGAGGCTGTTGGCCCCGTGGATGGTCTGGGGGGATGGAGGGAGGATATCACGGAGCGATTCGCTCCTGTGATGAGGCTACCGGGGATCCCAGCTATTCAGGCGCTGAACACGTACACCACCGTCGGGCCTACGAAGGCTTGGCTGCTGCAGTTCATAGTAAGTTAACTTTTACACTTTGTTATTTTTCAGATATGTTATGAGTGTTGACATCGTTTGCTTTTGTTGTAGACCGACAAGCTTCACCCCGACGCTGACGAGTACTCATTGAGATGCTCGTTAGAGGCCTACCTACCATGGATGTTCGGCTGGGTGATGTTCACTAGCATGACAGGCCATACAGTAGACAAGGGCATGATCCACTATGCCCGGGCGATCGCGGATGCGAACATAGGCTGCGTGCCACAATGGAGCTGGGGTTCGGCAATCCTCGCAGCCAGTTACCGTGCGTTGTGCGAGGCTTGCTGCAAGACGGATCCTGGAGCGATATTTGCGGGCTGCCCCTTCCTTATACAACTATGGGCAGCTGAGCGGTTCATGATTGGCCGACCGATCATGGACACTGGGACGTACGATTCAGGACCTGTAGCCGATGACCCAGCCGACGGGCCGACGATGGGCACGTACTAGTGCCGTCGCAACGTAAGTACAAATTCTCTTGATTTCAAATTTCAGATCATGTTTGACTTATGTTCTGACCAGTTGGTTCTCTGTCCGTCGCAGCGCCGTTACGCCCACGTCCAGGTCAGACGGAGCTAACCGGAGTTTGTCTTCGAGTTCGACCATCTGCAGCCTTCGGACGTTATCTGGGAGCCCTACACACAGCAGGCGGTTGCGACTAGAGCACCTCTAGACCTGTCTTCCTTGTGCACGCGTGACATGGCATATTGGTTGACGGTAGTACCGATGGTGTTCGACATATACGTCGAGCCTCACTACCCTTACTGAGTTATGAGGCAGTTTGGCCTGCGGCAGGGTTTTCCAGTGAACGTACCACTTCCCGTTCCCCCCAGGACCACCAGTGAGTACTTCTCTTTCAACTGTACTACTATTATGTCGAATGCTTTTGAACGATCAGTAACCATTATTTTTTTTGTAGGTTGACTCGAAGGGGACAGCAGGCAGGGACCCTGTGGGTACCTCGGATCAACCCGTATGTGGCGAACTGGTTGATAGCCACCGAGATGGTGATTCCCAAGCTCTTCCCCCACACAGAGGAGAACTACACTGCTTATCTTCGGTGGTACTTGTCGCGGACGCGTGCCCGCGTGACCTTCACCCCGGCCGCTCCGCAGCATCACCAGGCAGGCGTCACAGACACCTACCCCGTGCACCGAGACCAGGACTACTTCCTAGGGGTACGTCAATCTTTCTCGGATTTCTTACCTTCGTAATACGCGTTTGTTATATATTAGAGTGATGAACCTAATTAATAATGATTTCCACAGGCCGACACTGCACACGCCATGAATACTGACATCAACACGGTCATGTTGAGGTTGGACGCAGGACTGCACCTGAACGATGTGGAGTAGAGGTTGACGTTTGAGCGGATGCAGACGAAGATGCGTTCGATCTTGCGCATCTTCTCCTGTCGTTCGGCCGTGGACGCGATACCTCCGCCAGCTTCTGTAGTTCCATGTCCACGTGGCCCGACACCAGGATCGACAGCACAGTGCTGGTCCCTCCATAGGTTAGTTCGTAAAATTTCACTATGCGAAACCTTCACCGTGATATAATAAACTAAATGTCTCATAGGTCCGATGCTGTCGACAGGAGATTTTGCTGGAGTGAGTGGATCGTCGATCCCTCGGCCGTTTGCGACTCGGCCGAGCACATCGGCCTTTGTTGGAGCGAGCAGTTCCTCCATCCCTCGTCCTTTCAGTCAGCCGCGAGGTGAGCAAGCATCGTCCGACGAGTACTACAAACTTATTATTTTTCATGACTGTTGCTTCATATTTGATATCTCCAGGAGGATTCTACTCGGTGGGGATTTTCCGTCGGGAATCATCGTCGCAGGGGCCGGTCCGGTGCGGGTGACGCGGGAGGGGGTTCCGCACGGCGACGACTTCGACGACTGGAGGACCCGGAGCGGACGTTATTGGCGTCTCAGCTTGGTGGAGCACCACTACCACAGAGCCAGGAGCAGCCATAGGAGACGCCCGCAGCAGATGTTCGCGCTGGTCATGCCGTGCCTCCTGACAGGCTTACATACTCTCAGGGGCACGTTAGGGCGCAGGCTAGGAGGGGTAGGGGTAAGAGGCCTCGCCAGTAGGTTATGAGTGCTACATGTTTGTAATATTTACACTTATTAACTTTGTGTTACCTCTTTGTATATAACTCTGTTTGTTCGTAGGTTACCACATGTCACGAGAACCTTTCATGTCATTCGCTACAAGATACTCATCAAAATGATGAAAAACTTTTGACGCATGACAGACGTGTACGATTGGTCGCTGTCAGCTTTTGTCCCGTGACAAACGTATACGATGCGTCGCTGTCATCTTTCGGCGCGTGAAGACATCATCACTCAGCTTTTGTTGATGCTTTCTTTGACAGATTATTTCAATTTGCGCTGTCGCGTGAACGCCTTGTCAAATCCGTGCAATAAGTGAACTCAAGTTACATGGAGATGAGCCTCTGCTTTCTTCACTATATATTACGTAGGTCCGAATACGACCTCTTCATATCTTCCTTCTATTTCCTACACTTCTATGTACATCCATTTGCTGAGCGTCTCTACTGGCGACTCCATCCTTTGGGCGGTTTGATTCCACTATGATGTGACCGTCCGTTATGCCATTGTGGGGATGCCTGCATACTTACGTCGTCCCTCACCACATAAACTCGGGGGAGGCGATTCTTCCAATGCGCCAACATGGATCGGGTATGGCTTATCTGCAATGCTTTCTAGTACAAATTCTGCACACACACAATGCTTACTTCATGTACATCATGGTAACATGTTACGCAGGCATATCGTCAGTGTGCAACTTCATTGAGTGGATAGATACGGAGAACCCACGAACCGACGGAACACGTTACTACCCACTTAGCGAAATAAGGTCAGACTACCTTCGGCGGAAGCCTGAGTACCAACATCGAGTTGGTGCGGAAGCTTTGGATTGGCCTCTGGATCAGCTCACACTTCCCACAGGGCGAGAACGTCCAGAATGCCATTGTGGTCTCCGTTGCCAGGTGATAAGGTCCATTAGACATGAAACTCGAGGACAAAGATGCTTCGTGTGTCCTGAGTTTGTGGACGACGATTTTGTCGTGAGTATCATTTTTTCCTGGTCACATGAACCTAATCATTTGTTTCATTTTCAAACCCCTTAAATCATAAATGTACAACTAGGAGGATGTACATCAGTGTCGATTCAAAGAGTGGATCGATACGGTTGTTAGTGATATGCCCTAGAGGCAACATGGAGATGTTGGATATCACGTCAATGTTTATGTATAAATGAATAAAGTGTTATTCAGTTCCATGAAATAGACATCTTGTATTGATCAATAAGTACGTGACTTATTTATGAGACTCGATATGTATGAATCTATTTCTAAACGATCCCTGATCATATGTCATATTGTTGGAACAAATATGATTCTAAGATCGGCATGTTTATTGATTGATGATCATGTCTCATAGATCATGGGTATGGAGATACCAAATCAATAAACATGGACATATGTGTTAGAGAACACATTGTTGGATAGACCCACCATGAGACACTACAGAATTAATGTGCCATTAGTTGGTCTCGAGGTAGTGTTGGTACAAAGTCCTTAGACCCGAGATCACCATGGATTCCAACATGTGTAGTAGCCTACTTTGGGACTACCAAACGCTATTCAGTAATCGGATAGTTATAAAGGTAGTTTTCGGGTTTGCTATGAAACATGGAGTGGGATGTGAGTGATTAAGATAGAATTTGCCCCTCCTTTGGAGAGATATCTATGGGCCCCTCGAGGTAATGGATTATGGAAATGCATGGCCATGCTAAGTTGATTGAGGAGTCAATAACCAGACAGATAATCCAATACGGTTCGAGTGAATGGTTAAACTATTGAAGGGATGGCACACATCTTGCCTATAGCTTAACCGGTATCGTGAGGCAAAGGGATTTATGTACACATTACGTTCGAGCCGATATTATTCTTGTATACTATGGTGTCAATATGTGCTGCTAGGCGCCGCGTTGACGTGTCGGCTGAGTTAGACTCGAGCCAACGATCGGCTAAGTTAGACTATAGCCGAAACCGAGTATACCTGAACCTACAGGGTCGCACGCTTAAGGGGATAAGAACAGGCATTCGAGTTGGACTCGGATACGGCTTGATCGGATAGGGATCCGATCGGATAGAGTCCTATGGGCTTACGACATGTGGGCGGCCAACTCTATGAGATACGGATGAGATCCGATTCAAAATAGAGTCCTAATCGGCCACTAATCCCAGTCGGCCAACTCTATATAAAGGAGGGAGGGGTGGAGAGCCGCCGCACATCGCTTGGATCGCATTGAACCGAATCCGCAAGAGTCGCCGAGATCAATCTCCACGGAAACCCTCCCCACTTTCGAGCCAAACCCTAGCCTTGCATCGCGTGCTAGCACACGGGTGTACGGCGTTCGTCCCCGGACGTGTGGATACCGGTAGAGGCGCCGCTACGTTGCGCGCTGTTGATCGGCTTGGATCGGCCGCAATCGGAGCGATCGGCGTGGTGGAATCGGCCGCGGCTCGGCGCATCGGAGCGAGGCGTGAGAACGCGGCCGGACGACTCGAATCGGCTGATTGGCGAATCGACCGTCTCCGGAATCGGCTACACTGTTCCGGATCGGATTGCCCCGATTGGCTATTCCGCCGCACTCTACTCCAATCGGTAACGATCTATCGGCCCTTACTTGCAAGTGTTCCTGGTTTGCGCGGTAGAAAAGTTTTGTTTTCGGCTAGCGTAGCCTCCGCGTAACTCTTCAGTGGTATCAGAGCTAATGTTGCTTAGTTCAGGTTTTAGATTGGATCTAGAACAAGTTTTGCGCACGGGTTGATTAGATCAATCGGTTTTACGGGATCTGTTGAGGAGAGTTAATGGTAATTGCGTTCCTTGATAGTGTATCGGAACGACGTAATGTGATTATGTTGAAGCAATTTCCATATAACTCGGTTTGAGTTGGGTTCGAGATAGCGTTCCTTGATAGTGTATCAGAACGGTATAATGTGATTATACCGAAGCTATCTCGTAGTCCGACTTTGTTGCTGCCTCGCGCCTACGCAAACCATCTCCCTTGATAGTGTATCGGGATGGCATAATATGATTATGCCGATATGGTTTCCATAAGCGATTTCATAGATTGGATCTATGAATTTCGTGTGGTGTGCGTACCCCCTTATAGGTCGTCTCGATGCTGTATCTCTGCGATAGGTAGAAAACATTTCTACGTCTAACTTGTTTTTGCAGAGAATGCTTTGAGATGGTATGGCCCTATTGTATGTATGAGATGCATGTGATGCATGTAATATTCTTTCATATGTGCAATCCTTGTAATATTCTTTCACGACCTACGAGTCAATGTAATCTTCAATTAGAGCTTCTATAGTAGTAGCTTAGTTTGAAGAAATCAAGCATTCGGCACTCGAAAGAACGGTGATGAAGATGGAGATCCCGTACACCGGCATGGAGATGGAGATCACCATGTGAAGGGGGCCATACTATTTCACTATATGCTATTCTTCTTGCTTTCATATGTGATATGTTTGTTTGATAGGATAGCATCCCTCGTAAAATTAAGTAGTAATGATGCCCTTCCAAATGTTGCACCCGTCACCGTTATGCTCGTCAATGGTGGGTCTGCCAAAGCAGAGTGCCATTCTCTATCATAACACGAGGGGGTATATGTCAGACATATACATGCAGGAGCATTTGGTTTACTTAACAAGGCTATCAAAACAGTTTTGGGCCTTGGGGCATAGGTCGGCGCCGGGGCATGGAGATGCCACACCAACAACAAGAGTCACATAGAGATGTGATTAGCAAGGTGTTGCTTACCGATGTTACTAATTTTCTAGCAGTGATGCCAAAGCTCACTAGAAAATTAATTAACATGTGGATCTTGACCCAATACGTAACCTAGAGGGAAGGTGGAAAATACGTAATGGGAGTCTAATGTTAAATTGTTTAACAATAGACATAGCATAAACATTGTGCTAAACTTTGCTTTTTCTGTTGTAGAATAAATGACGGCTAATACTACACCCAGTACCTTTAATTTGCGATCTATTCTCGAAAAGGAAAAATTAAATGGAACAAATTTTATGGATTGGTATCGCAACTTGAGAATTGTTCTCAAGCAAGAGCGTAAGGAGTACGTTCTTGAAGTACCCTATCCTGAGGATTTGCCAACTAATGCCACTGCAACTGCACGGAGGGCTTATGAGAAGCACACTAATGATGCCCTAGATATAAGCTGTCTCATGCTTGCTACAATGTCCCCTGAGCTTCAGAAGCAATATGAGAGCAGCGATGCTCACACTATTATTCGGGGCTGCGTGGCATGTTTGAGAACCAAGCTCGGGCCGAGAGGTTCAACACCTCAAAGTCCTTGTTTGCGTGCGAGCTTGTTGAGGGAAATCCCGTCGTCCGCATGTGATAAAGATGATTGGCTACATTGAGAGTCCGGAAAACTGGGTTTTCCCCTTAGCCAAGAGTTGGCTACTGATGTGATTCTCTAGTCGCTCCCTCCGAGCTTCGAGCCATTCATATTAAATTATCACATGAACAATATGGATAGGACCTTGGCTGAATTGCATGGGATGCTAAAGACAGCTGAGGAGAGTATCCAGAAAAACGGTCATCATGTGATGATGATGCGAAGGCTAAGCGCAAACCACTGTCAAGAAACTTTGCACCAAGAGGAAGTTAACTCCCGATGAGATCGCGAGTGCCTCTAATGCAAAGAAGGGCAAGAAGGGGTCGGCGGCATCGGATGCCGTTTGCTTCTACCGCAAGGAGACAGCCACCGGAAAAGGAACTGCAAGAAGTACATGGAGGATCTCAAGAAGAAGCAAAGTACGACTTACGCTTCGTATTAATGTTATAGACATTAATCTTGCTACTTCACCTACGACTCTTGGGTATTTGATACCGGATCGTAGCTCATATTTGCAAATCGTTGCAGGGAATGAGAAGAAGTAGAGGATTGAGAAGGGGCGAGGTGAACCTGCGCGTCGGCAATGGAGCAAGCGTTGCTACAGTTGCTGTCGGCACAGTACCACTTCATCTACCTTCAGGATTAGTTTTGGAATTAAATAATTGTTATTGTGTTCCAACACTATGTCAAAACGTTATTTCCGCTTCATGTTTGCAAGCGGAAGGATATGATTTTAGATCAATGAACAATGGTTGTTTAATATATCTCGAGATATGTTCTATTTTCATGCTCCATTGGTGAATGGATTATACGTTTTGAATCTTGAAGCGTCTCCCATCTATAACATTAATACAGAAAGGCAACTCTCTAATGATATAAACCCCACGTTTATCTGGCATTGTCGCTTAGGCCATATAAATAAGAAACGCATGGAGAAGCTCCATAAGGATGGACTGCTTCACTCTTTTGATTTTGAATCATTTGAGACATGTGAGTCTTGTTTACTTGGTAAGATGACAAAGGCACCTTTCACGGGACATAGTGAGAGAGCAAGTGACTTATTGGCACTCGTACATACTGATGTATGTGGACCAATGAGCTCAACGGCCAGAGGTGGTTATCAGTACTTCATTACCTTTACCGATGACTTTAGTAGATATGGTTATATCTACTTAATGAGGCATAAGTCCGAATCCTTTGAAAAGTTCAAAGAATTCCAGAATGAAGTACAGAATCATTTAGGGAAAATAATCAAGTTTCTACGATCAGATCGTGGAGGGGAATACTTGAGCCAAGAGTTTGGTAATCATCTGAAAGATTGTGGAATTGTTCCACGCTGACTCCGCCAGAACTCCACAATGGAATGGGGTGTCCGAACGGAGAAATCGCACCTTGTTGGACATGGTGCGGTCGATGATGAGCCAAAGTGATCTTCCGTTATCCTTCGGGGATATGCTCTTGAAACAATGCGCTCACACTAAATAGAGTTCCATCTAAGTCGGTTGAAAAGACACCATATGAGATATGGACAGGGCAACTCCCTAGTTTGTCTTTTCTCAAAATTTGGGGATGTGAGGCTTATGTAAAACGTTTACAGTCTGACAAGCTCACACCCAAATCTGACAAGTGCTTCTTTGTGGGATATCCTAAGGAAACTAAGGGATATTACTTTTATAATCGGGAACAAGGTAAAGTGTTTGTCGCCCGACACGGTGTCTTCTTGGAGAAAGAGTTTCTTTCAAGAAGGGTTAGTGGGAGCGTGGTGTATCCCGAAGAAGTTCAAGAAACACCGAGAAAATGTTTCAAGCAACCACGAACCACAACGGGGGAGCAAAGTGTTGCGCCACCGTTGTAGATACACCACCCACGGAGGTCCGAAAGATCACGTCGTGCACCGACAGTACACAGTGCGGAACAATGTGATATATTGTTGTTGGACAACGATGAACCTAAGACCTACGAGGAAGCGATGGTGGGACCCGATTCCAACAAGTGGCTTGGAGCCATGAAATCCGAAATAGAATCCATGTACGACAATCAAGTTTGGAACTTGGTTGATCCGCCGTGTGCGTACCCCCTTATAGGTCGTCTCGGTGCCGTATCTCTGCGATAAGTAGAAAACGTTTCTACGCCTAACTTGTTTTTGCAGAGAATGCTTTGAGATGGTATGGCCCTATTGTATGTATGAGATGCATGTGATGCATGTAATATTCTTTCATATGTGCAATACCCGTAATATTCTTTCATACGTGCAATGCTTGTAATATTCTTTCACGACCTACGAGTCAATGATGTAATCTTCAATTAGAGCTTCTATAGTAGTAGCTTAGTTTGAAGAAATCAAGCATTCGGCACTCGAAAGAACGGTGATGAAGATGGAGATCCTGTACACCGGCATGGAGATGGAGATCACCATGTGAAGGGGGCCATACTATTTCATGCTATTCTACCTGCTTTCATATATGTGATATGTTTGTTTGATAGGATAGCATCCCTCACAAAATTAAGTAGTAATGATGCCCTTCCAAATGTTGCACCCGTCACCGTTATGCTCGTCAATGGTGGGTCTGCCAAAGCAGAGTGCCATTCTCTATCATAACACGAGGGGGTATATGTCGGACATATACGCAGGAGCATTTGGTTTACTTAACAAGGCTATCAAAACAGCTTTTGGGCCTTGGGGCATAGGTTGGGGCCGGGGCATGGAGATGCCACACCAACAACAAGAGTCACATAGAGATGTGATTAGCAAGGAGTTGCTTACCGATGTTACTAATTTTCTAGCAGTGATGCCAAAGCTCACTAGAAAATTAACTAACATGTGGATCTTGACCCAATACGTAACCTAGAGGGAAGGTGGAAAATACGTAATGGGAGTCTTATGTTAAATTGTTTAACAAAAGACATAACATAAACATTGTGCTAAACTTTGTTTTTCTGTTGTAGAATAAATGGCGGCTAATACTACACCTAGTACCTTTAATTTGCGATCTATTCTCGAAAAGGAAAAATTAAATGGAACAAACTTTATGGATTGGTATCGCAACTTGAGAATTGTTCTCAAGCAAGAGCGTAAGGAGTACGTTCTTAAAGTACCCTATCCTGAGGATTTGCCAAATAATGCCACTGCAACTGCACGGAGAGCTTATGAGAAGCACACTAATGATGCCCTAGATATAAGCTGTCTCATGCTTGCTACAATGTCCCCGAGCTTCGAAGCAATATGAGAGCAGCGATGCTCACACTATTATTCGGGACTGCGTGGCAAGTTTGAGAACCAAGCTCGGGCCGAGAGGTTCAACACCTCAAAGTCCTTGTTTGCGTGCGTGCTTGTTGAGGGAATCCCGTCATCCGCATGTGATAAAGATGATTGGCTATATCGAGAGTCCGGAAAACTAGGTTTTCCCTTAGCCAAGAGTTGGCTACCGATGTGATTCTCCGTCGCTCCCTCCGAGCTTCGAGCCATTCATATTGAATTATCACATGAACAATATGGATAGAACCTTGGCTGAATTGCATGGGATGCTAAAGACATGAGGAGAGTATCCAGAAAACGGTCATCATGTGATGATGATGCGAAGGCAAAGCGCAAACCACTGTCAAGAAACTTTGCACCAAGAGGAAGTTAACTCCCGATGAGATCGCGAGTGCCTCCAATGCAAAGAAGGGCAAGAAGGGGTCGGCGGCATCGATGCCGTTTGCTTCTATTGCAAGGAGACAGGCCATTGGAAGAGGAACTGCAAGAAGTACATGGAGGATCTCAAGAAGAAGCAAAGTACGACTTACGCCGGGTATTAATGTTATAGACATTAATCTCGCTACTTCACCTACGACTCTTGGATATTTGATACCGGATCGGTAGCTCATATTTGCAAATCGTTGCGGGAATGAGAAGAAGTAGAGGATTGAGAAGGGGCGAGGTGAACTGCGCGTCGGCAATGGAGCAAGCGTTGCTACGCTTGCTTGTCGGCACGCACCACTTCATCTACCTTCGGGATTAGTTTTGGAATTGAATAATTGTTATTGTGTTCCAACACTATGTCAAAACGTTATTTCCGCTTCATGTTTGCAAGCGGAAGGATATGATTTTAGATCAATGGACAATGGTTGTTCAATATATCTTAGAGATATGTTCTATTTTCATGCTCCATTGGTGAATGGATTATACGTTTTGAATCTTGAAGCGTCTCCCATCTATAACATTAATACGTAAAGGCAACTCTCTAATGATATAAACCCCACGTTTATCCGGCATTGTCGCTTAGGCCATATAAATAAGAAATGCATGGAGAAGCTCCATAAGGATGGATTGCTTCACTCTTTTGATTTTGAATCATTTGAGACATGTGAGTCTTGTTTACTTGGTAAGATGACAAAGGCACCTTTCACGGGACATAGTGAGAGAGCAAGTGACTTATTGGCACTCGTACATACCGATGTATGTGGACCAATGAGCTCAACGGCCGAGGTGGTTATCAATACTTCATTACCTTTACCGATGACTTTAGTAGATATGGTTATATCTACTTAATGAGGCATAAGTCCGAATCCTTTGAAAAGTTCAAAGAATTCCGAATGAAGTACTGAGAATCATTTAGGGAAAACAATCAAGTTTCTACGATCGATCGTGGAGGGGAATACTTGAGCCAAGAGTTTGGTAATCATCGAAAGATTGTGGAATTGTTCCACGCTGACTCCGCCAGAACTCCGCAATGGAACGGAGTGTCCGAACGGAGAAATCGCACCTTGTTGGACATGGTGCGGTCGATGATGAGCCAAAGTGATCTTCCGTTATCCTTCGGGGATATGCTCTTGAAACAATGCGCCACACTAAATAGAGTTCCATCTAAGTCGGTTGAAAAGACACCATATGAGATATGGACAGGGCAACCCCTAGTTTGTCTTTTCTCAAAATTTGGGGATGCGAAGCTTATGTAAAACGTTTGATCGACAAGCTCACACCCAAATCGACAAGTGCTTCTTTGTGGGATATCCTAAGGAAACTAAGGGATATTACTTTTATAATCGGGAACAAGGCAAAGTGTTTGTCGCCCGACACGGTGTCTTCTTGGAGAAAGAGTTTCTTTCAAGAAGGGTTAGTGGGAGCAGGGTGCATCTTGAAGAAGTTCAAGAAACACCGAAAAATGTTTCAGACCACGTAACCACAACAGAGGTGCAAAGTGTTGCGCCACCGGTTGTAGATACACCAGCCCCACGGAGGTCCGAAAGATCACGTCGTGCACCCGACAGTACACAGTGCGGAACAATGTGATATATTGTTGTTGGACAACGATGAACCTAAGACCTATGAGGAAGCGATGGTGGGACCCGATTCCAACAAGTGGCTTGGAGCCATGAAATCGAAATAGAATCCATGTACGACAATCAAGTTTGGAACTTGGTTGATCCACGATGGTGTCAAAACCATTGAGTGTAAATGGGTTTTTAAGAAAAGGCCGATATGGATGGAAATGTTCACATCTATAAGGCGCGATTGGTGGCGAAAGGTTTTAAACAGATTCAAGGAGTTGATTATGATGAAACCTTCTCGCCCGTCGCAATGCTTAAATCTATTCGGATTATCCTAGCGATTGCTGCATATTTCGATTATGAGATATGGCGATGGATGTCAAAACGGCTTTCCTAAATGGAAACCTAAGCGAGGATGTATACATGATACAACCTCGGGGTTTTGTCGATCCGAATCGCTCGAAAGATATGCAAGCTACGAAAATCCATTTATGGATTGAAGCAAGCATCTCGGAGTTGGAATATTCGTTTTGATGAAGTAATCAAAGGGTTTGGTTTCATCAAAAATGAAGAAGAGGCCTGTGTTTACAAAAGGTCAGTGGGGCGCAATTGTATTTCTAATCTTATATGTGGATGACATATTACGATTGGAAATGATATCCCTATGCTAGAATCATGCAAGTCTTCATTGAAAAATAGTTTTTCCATGAAAGACTTAGGGGAGGCAACATACATATTGGGCATTCGGATCTATAGAGATAGATCCAAGAGGCTAATTGGATTAAGCCAAAGTACATACATTGACAAGGTGTTGAAAAGGTTCAACATACATTGACTAAGGATATGTTCCTAGTCTATGGAGGTGAGGAAGAGCTCGTTGTAAGTGGTTACACCGATGCTAGCTTCCAAACAGAACAAGGATGATTATAGATCGCAATCGGGTTCGTGTTCGCCTAAACGGAGGCGCGTCACTGGAAGAGTTCCAAGCGGGATACGTTGCGATTCTACAACGGAGGCCGAGTACATTGCTTTCGGAAGGCGCAAAGGAGGCGTTTGGATCAAGAAATTCGTTTCGAGCTTGGTGTGATGACTAGTACGACGGTCCAATGTCTCTCTATTGTGATAATAGTGGAGCCATTGCGCAAGCCAAGGAGCCGAGGTCACATCGAAGTCCAAACACATACTTCGGCGATATCATCTCATCCGCGAGATAGTCGACAGAGGTGATGTCAAGATATGCAAAGTGCACACGGATCTCAACATAGCCGATCCACGACAAAACCTCTCCTCCCGAAGCATGAGGCGCACACAAGAGCAATGGGTATTAGATACTTACATGATTGACTCTAGTGCAAGTGGGAGATTGTTAGTGATATGCCCTAGAGGCAACATGGAGATGTTGGATATCACGTCAATGTTTATGTATAAATGAATAAAGTGTTATTCGGTTCCATGAAATAGACATCTTGTATTGATCAATAAGTACGTGACTTATTTATGAGACTCGATATGTATGAATCTATTTCTAAACGATCCTCGATCATATGTCATATTGTTGGAACAAATATGATTCTAAGATCGGCATGTTTATTGATTGATGATCATGTCTCATAGATCATGGGTATGGAGATACCAAATCAATAAACATGGACATATGTGTTAGAGAACACATTGTTGGATAGACCCACCATGAGACACTACAGGAATTAATGTGCCATTAGTTGGTCTCCGGTAGTGTTGGTACAAAGTCCTTAGACGAGATCACCATGGATTCCAACATGTGTAGTAGCCTACTTTGGGACTACCAAACGCTATTCCGTAATGGGATAGTTATAAAGGTAGTTTTCGGGTTTGCTATGAAACATGGAGTGGGATGTGAGTGATCAAGATGGAATTTGCCCCTCCTTTGGAGAGATATCTCTGGCCCTCGAGGTAATGGATTATGGAAATGCATGGCCATGCTAAGTTGATTGAGGAGTCAATCAACGGATAGATAATCCAATACGGTTCGAGTGAATGGTTAAGCTATTGAAGGGATGGCACACATCTTGCCTATGCTTAACGGTATCGTGAGGCAAAGGGATTTGTGTACACATTACAGGTTTAGAGCCGATATTATTCTTGTATACTATGGTGTCAATATGTGCTGCTAGGCGCCGCTATTGACAGTCGGCTGAGTTAGACTCGAGCCGACAATCGGCTAAGTTAGACTATAGCCGAAACCGAGTATACCTGAACCTACTGGGTCGCACGCTTAAGGGGATAGAATAGATATTCGAGTTGGACTCGGATACGGCTCGATCGGATAGGGATCCGATCGGATAGAGTCCTATGGGCTTACGACGTGTGGGGCGGCCAACTCTATGAGATACGGATGAGATCCGATTCAAAATAGAGTCCTAATCGGCCACTAGTCCCAGTCGGCCAACTCTATATAAAGGAGGGAGGGGTGGAGAGCTGTGACACGTCAATTGCATCGCATGCAACAGAAGTCGCCGAGATCAATCTCCACGGAAACCCTCCCCACTTTCGAGCCAAACCCTAGCCTTGCATCGCGTGCTAGCACACGGGTGTACGGCGTTCGTCCCCGGACGTGTGGATACCGGTAGAGGCGCCGCTACGTTGCGCGCTCTTGATCGGCTGCGGTCGGGCGCATCGAAGCGAGGCGTGAGAACGCGGCCGGACGACTCGAATCGGCTGATTGGCGAATCGGCTGTCTCCGGGAATCGGCTACACTGTTCCGGATCGGATTGCCCTGATTGGCTATTCCGCTGCACTCTACTCCAATCGGAAACGATCTATCGGCCCTTACTTGCAAGTGTTCCTGGTTTGCGCGGTAGAAATTTTTGTTTTCGGCTAGCGTAGCTTCCGCGTAACCCTTCACCAAGAGGCTAATTGGATTAAGCCAAAGTACATACATTGACAAGGTGTTGAAAAGGTTCAACATGCATGATTCCAAGAAAGGTTTCTTGCCCATGTCACATGGCATTAATCTTAGCAAGAATCGGTGCCCTCGGACACATGATGAGCGGAATAAGATGGGTATGGTTCCATATGCTTCGGCAATTGGATCCATCATGTATGCCATGCTTTGTACACGCCCGGATGTCTCGTACGCTTTGAGTGCTACGAGCAGATACCGTCGATCCAGGTGAAGGTCACTGATCTGCGCTAAAGAATATCCTTAAGTACTTGAGAAGAACTAAGGATATGTTCCTAGTCTATGGAGGTGAGGAAGAGCTCGTTGTAAGTGGTTACACCGATGCTAGCTTCCAAACAGACAAGGATGATTATAGATCGCAATGCGGGTTCGTGTTCTGAACGGAGGCGCGTCACTGGAAGAGTTCCAAGCGGGATACTTGCTGATTCTACAACGGAGGCCGAGTACATTGCGCTTCGGAAGCGCAAAGGAGGCTGTTTGGATCAAGAAATTCGTTTCGAGCTTGGTGTGATGACTAGTACGACGGTCCAATGTCTCTCTATTGTGACAATAGTGGAGCCATTGCGCAAGCCAAGGAGCCGAGGTCACATCGAAGTCCAAACACATACTTCGGCGATATCATCTCATCCGCGAGATAGTGGACGAGGTGATGTCAAGATATGCAAAGTGTACACGGATCTCAACATAGCCGATCCGGACAAAACCTCTCCTCGGCCGAAGCATGAGGCGCACACAAGAGCAATGGGTATTAGATACTTACATGATTGACTCTAGTGCAAGTGGGAGATTGTTAGTGATATGCCCTAGAGGCAACATGGAGATGTTGGATATCACGTCAATGTTTATGTATAAATGAATAAAGTGTTATTCGGTTCCATGAAATAGACATCTTGTATTGATCAATAAGTACGTGACTTATTTATGAGACTCGATATGTATGAATCTATTTCTAAACGATCCTCGATCATATGTCATATTGTTGGAACAAATATGATTCTAAGATCGGCATGTTTATTGATTGATGATCATGTCTCATAGATCATGGGTATAGAGATACCAAATCAATAAACATGGACTTATGTGTTAGAGAACACATTGTTGGATAGACCCACCATGAGACACTACAGGAATTAATGTGCCATTAGTTGGTCTCAGGTAGTGTTGAGTACAAAGTCCTTAGACCGAGATCACCATGGATTCCAACATGTGTAGTAGCCTACTTTGGGACTACCAAACGCTATTCCGTAATCGGATAGTTATAAAGGTAGTTTTCGGGTTTGCTATGAAACATGGAGTGGGATGTGAGTGATCAAGATGGAATTTGCCCCTGCTTTGGAGAGATATCTATGGGCCCCTCGAGGTAATGGATTATGGAAATGCATGGCCATGCTAAGTTGATTGAGGAGTCAATCAACAGACAGATAATCCAATACGGTTCGAGTGAATGGTTAAGCTATTGAAGGGATGGCACACATCTTGCCTATAGCTTAACCGGTATCGTGAGGCAAAGGGATTTGTGTACACATTACGGGTTCGAGCCGATATTATTCTTGTATACTATGGTGTCAATATGTGCTCTAGGCGCCGTGTGTTGACGTGCTGCGAGTTAGACTCGAGCCAACGATCGGCTAAGTTAGACTATAGCCGAAACCGAGTATACCTGAACCTACGGGTCGCACGCTTAAGGGGATAAGAACGGGCATTCGAGTTGGACTCGGATACGGCTTGATCGGATAGGGATCCGATCGGATAGAGTCCTATGGGCTTACGACATGTGGGCGGCCAACTCTATGAGATACGGATGAGATCCGATTCAAAATAGAGTCCTAATCGGCCACTAATCCCGCCGGCCAACTCTATATAAAGGAGGAGGGGGTGGAGAGCTGCCGCACATCGGTTGGATCGCATTGAACCGAATCCGCAATGAAGTCGCCGAGATCAATCTCCACGGAAACCCTCCCCACTTTCGAGCCAAACCCTAGCCTTGCATCGCGTGCTAGCACACGGGTGTACGGCGTTCGTCCCCGGACGTGTGGATACCGGTAGAGGCGCCGCTACGTTGCGCGCGTTGATCGGCTTGGATCGGCGCAATCGGAGCGATCGGCGTGGTGGAATCGGCTGCGGTCGGGCGCATCGGAGCGAGGCATGAGAACGCGGCCGACGACTCGAATCGGGCGATTGGCGAATCGGCGTCTCCGGGAATCGGCTACACTGCTTCGGATCGGATTGCCCGATTGGCTATTCATGCACTCTACTCCAATCGGTAACGATCTATCGACCCTTACTTGCAAGTGTTCCTGGTTTGCGCGGTAAAAAGTTTTGTTTTCGGCTAGCGTAGCCTCCGCGTAACCCTTCAACGGTTAGACCTGCTTCGATCGGTCCGCTGGTAACGCAACCTGAGTCGACCGAACAATTCATTCAAGCATGGATGGAGTACGAACGTTGGACCGAAATCGCAAGCTTAGATTGGATGAACAACCCACTAGGTTTCCCTAAATGGTCGGAGCGTCCCAGGTGCGGTTGTAGGGATTGTTGCAAGATGGCTACCTCCTTTGAACCACGAACATATGGCAGGAGATATTTCATTTGCCCCAACTTAGACAACGACTTCGTTGTATGTCTTTCGTTTTATCAATTCCGCTAACTTCTTCAGTCTATTTTCACTCTAACTGATTACATGTGTTTCTTTACCAGGGCATTCAAAGGAGGTACGGATTCACTATGTGGATCGACAATGTCATTCCGCAATATAACGACGTAAAAAGTAACTGAATGTGAAACACAAAAGGAGTACAACACCGAGAAGGAAAGGGAAGATTGAAGACACGTTGAACGCCATAGAAGGGTTCTGTAGGAAAGCCGAGCCTCTACTCGTCGGGTCTGATTAATTTGTATCATGTATGCATGGCATAGGTTCCGTGATTTAATTACGTGCAATAATTCTTATGAAACATATGCCATGTATTGTATCATCCATATGTGATGAGTTATCCAACAATGTGGCACACAACTGCTTAACCATTACTTCCACGTTAACTTGGTTACAACAATATATTATGAGTGTGTACAGTGCTGAGCTACGAGGCGAACTCTGAGTTATGTAGCTATTGTTGCCCAAATTAGAATAATACTTAACTCATACAAAACCTATTAAATTTTTTACATGTTATCCTCTACTTTATTTATAAATGACATGGCCAAACTTCCTTTTGATTTATAAATGACAGATCCAGATATTGCTCCAGATTATATGTTGCATATGATAAATTGCACAGCCTATAGCATTAAATCTAGAGTATCATGGCGATGTAAGCACTAGATTTGATGATACAAACTGCTAATGACAAGCATTTACCTTATTCGGGGGGTCAAGATCGATGCAGCCCGAAGCAAGATCAAGAACTCGTCTAAAAGAAAAGGTTGGTGATGCACCGAGTTTGTATTGATGTGTGTTGTTGTTTACAAAGAGACCTCGGGTCTTATTTATACCCAGGCATAACACTATCCATGTAAGACATGGTTTCTATCTAATCTACTATTTAAAATACGACAATATCTCGGGATACAGCCCCAGTGTCGTATCACAAAAGGAATATCTAAATAAAACCCTATTTTATAGATACAATTGCCGTTACAGGACTCTATCCATAGATGGCAATATCTTAACGAATATTTAGGAACCGAATCTTCCTTTTATCTTCAAACCTCTTTATAGAAAACGGTTCCATCTTCTTTTCTGAATCAGAATCGGCTATCGGCCGTCCTATCCAATTCGGCCTCAGCTGACTGGTCTTCCAGCCGATTTAATCACGGCCGATGCAGCCTCTGTTTCTCCGCAGATTACTTTCTTGATCCGATTCCACTTAAATTTCAACCTTGAACTTAGGGATTTGGTTACCAAATTTGGTCGTTAACACATGCCCCCAAGTCCGTGATAAGATAATATCGCGGATTTGCTGCTTTTTTAAATTCCCACGTGACTTCCGTCCTATTTCATTTCGGCTGCTAGGAAATCTCTTTAAATAGCCCCCGCATTGTGCCGAAACAAGCCATGCTATCACTTTTATTCCTCAAGACCTAGCCAGAAAAACTCTCCTTCTCCCTTCAGCGACTTCGGCGAATCGAAGCAGAACCCCTTCAGTGATCTCCCAGCAGCAACGATCTTCCTGCGCTAATGGCATCCTCAAGCGCCCCTTCCGACATAGTCCCCGCGGAATACCCTGAGGTAAGTTTCTCGTCGACTCAAACTTTTCACTTGGCACAATATGTTTTTTCTCTTTTTTAATTCCATTATTCCTTCTTATGATTTGTAGCACCTGTCCCACCAAATTGCGATCCCTAACCTTCTCCAACCCGACCAATTGCTGTTAGGGCCGATTGGTAACCTAGACCCAACCGAGTTCATCAATGCTGAAACCAATCGGATCCCCTTTAGGTTTTCTATCCCAAACTTATCCTACTGGACAGGGACCTTCAAATCATGGCCCTCAATGGACAAATCTTGGCCGTCGTGGTATGTTAGGATGTCGGCTAGCAAGCAAGTCACCTGGGACGAAATAGGAATCGGCCAATGCTTAGCTCTGTCCTTAGCCGACATGTCGAAGGATGAACCACTGCTATCGGCTGCTAGCTACTTTTGGTCAGACACGCTGAACGCGTTCCTCTTTAGGCAAGGCCGATGACGCCAACTCTCATGGACATAGTCATGCTAACCGGCCTGGACATAACATCAGCTGTTGGTCCCTCTTATCTAAATATTAAGTGTCACCATAACTTTAAAACGAAGAGCATCGGCGGCTGGAGTGGATTCATATCAATGAACATGAAGGACGGCCCGATCTCCGACAGGGAACATGTGGCCTTTTTGATGATGTGGTTAGAGAAATTCATTTTCTGCGGATCAAGCTGTGGGCCGATCACCAACTGGCAACACGTAGCCGAAGCACTAGTGGAGAAAAAGAAAATCCCCTTGGGGAAATACTTACTTGGCTAAATGTACCAAATGCTGAGAAATGTGCTGATGAAGCTGGCCTTGAAACAATCTATCAACACTGGAGGGCCCTGGTGGCTGCTTCAGTTGTGGCTCAATCTGCACACTTATAAATTTGCCAATCGGCCAAGCCTTTTTGTGGCCGATTTCCCACTAGCCGAGCCAAAACATCATGATGATGAGGAGATAACCACTAGGCGCTGTATGTCGTATGGAGAAGCTGCTTCCTCTTATTCAGGCTCGAAACTGTCAGCCGAATACTTCAAAAACTGGTTCAGCAACTTCTACAATGGGTTCTCTGCCGACTCTTATCATTTGGTTTGCTTATGATAAGTTCAACAAGTTTGAGCGGCAAGACGATCTTCGGCTAGATGAGATCAATTCCCCAAAATTTGAAAAACCAAGAGAGATCTTTACCACTGCCATCTCTCCTTGCATCCTGCCAGTTGGCATCCATCAAGGACGAAACATTCAGAAGAGCTACGAGTTTTATCATCCGATGGTAGCTGCAAGGCAACTTGGGCTAGGTCAACTGCCGATTGGGCTGTACTACTCAGATAAGATCCAAACTAGAGGCATTATCAACGGTGATATCATGATGCTTCGACTATTAAACCTTCCAAGCCCTCCTCTCGGCAGCTTCGGGGTCATTGAGCTACCGGTTTCAAGGACAAGTGCTTTCAGCCGATGGTGGGTAGAATGGAAATCACACATATTCCACCAATCGGCTTCCATGTATCTTACCACCGTCGACCCTAACATGATCCATCGGTAAGACATTCTTTCCCAGTCCTTTCTCCTTTATCGGCTATAATGTGTACGTCTCATCACTCACACCTTTGTCCCTGCAGACGACCGATGTTTCTCCTTCCTGAGCCAGCCGATCAGGAGCGGCCATCAGTTATGGGCCCGGCGTGCTGCCAAGCGGCTGTGGGTTGGCGCCGTCCATAATCGGCTTCAACGCGTCGAGGGTGTCAACCCTTCTCCATGGTCAAACCCACAAAACTCTTCGTCGGCAAAAACAGGACAAGCCGTCGGCTACCACTGAACCGGCTGTGGCGAAGAAAAAGCCTACCAAGAAGCAGAAACCAAGCCCAGTCGATGATCTACCCCCTGTCGACCTGGATGTTGACGCCGTGCTTGACGAAGAGGTTTAGGATGAGGAGATGGAAAAAGCCCTCAATGACGCAGCAGACGAATCAAGTTCCTCTGACAAATACGCTCGAACTCCGTCAGCCGACGAGGCCCCCGTGCAGAGAACGCCGAGTCCACCAAAACGCCCTGTCCATCCGACGCCAGTAAGCGATTTTTCAACACTTTTTGTCTCGTGGCTTCTTTACTTATGCTCGTCTTACTATATCTTTTACATCGGCAGAGGAAGAAGCTAGCCACCAAGAAGAAAACGGCTCTTCACCATTCAGGAAGTTATTTTGACTCTGCATATTCTTTCTTATTAGCCGATCTTTAACCTTGTGCCCTTTTTAGCCTCCTCGCGCTCCGACACCTGCCTCCCAGGTATCAAGCGAACACACTCCGTCGGTTGCAGGTGATAGGGATGCTGATGACAAGGCTACGTCTGTCCCAACAGTCCATGTAAGTATTATAACCGTCTTCTCCGCAATCGGCTCCATGATCTCTATCCATGCTATAATTGTTCTTTGCCTGGAAGAGCGTAGCCGATCTCTTGGGCTTCGACCTGTCGGAGTTCATCGATCTAGATGATGCCGCTGACAAGGCCCTGGTGCCGCTTGATGAAGATCTAAGGACCACGCTAGCCGACATTGCCAATCGGCTGGAAGGCTCATTGGACGCGCTGGTAGCCGATTGCGGTTCCATCCGTAATTGGTTCGAAGAGATCCAAGCCAGACTTCCAGACGAGTTGGCTGATACAATCGCGTCAGCAACATTCCTCGAAGTGCATCGGCACAAATACGAGCGGGCGAAGCAACGTATAGCCAATCGTCGAGAGAACAAATCATTAGCGGCGGCCATCAAATCCAACCAAGAAGAGATCAAGGCGAAGAAGGCCAAGTTCGATGCATTGAAGACAGAGCCGATTGCCACACTCGATTGGCTTCACGCACGTCGAGACTAACTGGTAGCTGAGCTCGTCCAGATTGAGACCGAGATCACGGTCCAAGAAGAATATGTGGCCGACCTGCCGAAGGAAATAGAAGATGCTCGGTCAAGCATCAAGGCGGCCGTGTCCTATCTGACGGACCTGACGAAGGTGATGAAGCCAGTGGCCGGGACTGACGCAGCCGATGTTAAGGCGATCGAAGACATTGACGAGATCCGTCGTAAAGCGATCTCGGCTATAACTGAATTCCTTGGGCACTGAGTCGGATGTAATAGTTGTATGGGGCACAAACTCGCACATCTTGTAATCCAACTATTTTTGTAATCGGCTTTCACCATCTCTTGTAACTGATTTGAATTCTCTTGTGTAATCGGCTTGCCTTACTTGATCTCCACTTAATGCATGCTTGCCGATCACATTAAACTTGCTTGAAGACGTCAAAAATTTAAAAAATTTCACCCTGTCTCCTCGATATCATATTGTATTGTATATGCCCCCTAATTTTATTGATGGTGTTTCCGGCATTAACAAAATTATCGAATAAAACATCTTGCCGCTGTCGGCTAAGCTGATCCGATGTAGAAAAAGTAGGAGAAAAACTTGACGTAAAAATGTCCTAAAGGCAATGCATGTGTTACAACACATCGGCTAACACGAATCGGCACAACCATAGCTGAATCATGAGTTGATCCATACACTTGGGTAATATTTCTTCAAATATTTGCCATTCAGAGCCCTCCCAAACACTTCTCCATCCAAACCTTCTAGCATATAAGCTCCTTTAGAGACACATTTGTGGATCTTGAATGGCCCCTCCCAATTTGGTGACCATTTGCCGAACTTATTGTCTCTTGATCCGATTGGCAATATCAATTTCCAAACGAGTTCACCCTCTTCGAAAGACTTAGGCACAACCTTCTTGTTATAATGGCGGGCTACTCGTTCCTTGCCTCTTGTTACCTTTTCCAAGGCCCTCATCCGTGACAACACCAAATCTTCTGATTCATCTACCATGAGGTTGTAGTAATCATCGACTGTAAGCTGATCTTGTAACTGAATCCTTCGTGAGCCTATGATGTTCTCCCATGGCATGACTGCTTCATGTCCATAGACCAGTTTATATGGAGGCACTTGGATTGATCCGTGGCAAGCCATCCGATAGGCCCAAAGTGATTCGGCTAATCGGATGTGCCATTGCTTAGGATATTCGTGATCTTCCTCTTTATCAGCTTGATTAAACTCTTGTTCGAGGCCTCTGCCTGTCCGTTAGCCTGAGCATAATACGGCGAAGAATTGAGCAACTTGATGCCTGATCTGTAGTTATTGTTTGAGGTACGCCAAATCGGTACACGATGTGTTCTTTAACAAACTCGATTGCGTCCTTTGAATCAACCTTCTTTAAAGGAATTGCTTCCACCCACTTTGTGAAATAATATGTTGCCACCAATATCAATTTATGTCCCTTGCTCGAGGGTGGATTGATCTGGTCGATCGTGTCGATTCCCCAACCTCTGAATGGCCAAGGCTTGATTATTGGGTTCATAGCCGATGTTGGTGCCCTTTGTATAGCTCCAAAGTTCTGACAATCCTGGCAGTCTTTGTAGCATTTGAAACAATCCTCCAGTATCGTCGGCCAAAAATACCCTGCTCTTCGAAGTAGCCATTTCATCTTGTGAGCCGATTGATGCGTGCCGCAGACCCCTTAATGCACCTTCCCGATAGCCACCTTGGCTTGATTGGCACTGAGACACTTGAGCAGCACTCCATCGATCGTCCGATAGTATAAATCTTCATCGAGCAAGACATATCTCAAAGCCTTGTAGCACAATTTGAAGGGTTACGTGGAGGCTATGCTAGCCAAAAACAAAAACTTTTCTACCGCGCAAACAAGGAATACTTGCAAGTAAGGGCCGATAGATCGTTACCGATTGGAGTAGAGTGCAGCGGACTAGCCAATTAGGACTATCCGATCTGGAACAGTGCTGGCCGATGATAGCCGATTTGCCGACATCCGATTCATCGATGCCACAAACCGATCCGAGTCGTCCGATCGCGTTCTCGCGCCTCGCTCCGATGCGCTCGATCGCGGCCGATTCGTAGCCGATCAACAGCGCCGCAACGTAGTAGCGCCTCTACCGGTATCCACACGTCCGGGGACAGAACGCCCAACACCCGTGTGCTAGCACGCGATGCAAGGCTAGGGTTTTGGCTCGGAGGTGGGGAGGGTTTCTGTGGAGATTGATCTCGCCGACTTTTGTTGCGCCAAATCAGATTGATTCGGTTCAATTGCGATACTACAGCTCTCCACCCCTCACCCCCTTTATATAGAGTTGCCGGTTGGTCCTAGAGGCCCATCAGGACTCTATTTTGAATCGGATCCCATCCGAATCTCATAGAGTTGGCCGGCCGGACTTCGTAAGCCCATAGGACTCTATCCGATCGGATCCCTATCCGATCGAGCCGTATCTGAGTCCAACTCGAATGCCTGTTCTTATCCCCTTAAGCGTGCGACCCTGTAGGTTAAGGTATACTCGGTTTCGGCTATAGTCCAACTCAGCCGACTGTCGGCTCGAGTCCAACTCAGCCGACCTGTCAACAGCGGCGCCTAGCAGCACATATTGACATCATAGCATACAAGAATATAATATCGGCTCTGAACCTGTAATGTGTACACAAATCCCTTTGCCTCACGATACCAATTAAGCTATAGGCAAGATGTGTGCCATCCCTTCAATAGCTTAACCATTCACTCGAACCATATTGGATTATCTATCTGTTGATCGACTCCTCAATCAACTTAGCATGGCCATGCATTTCCATAATCCATTACCTCGAGGGGCCCAGAGATATCTCTCCAAAGGAGGGGCAAATTCCATCTTGATCACTCACATTCCACTCCATGTTTCATAGCAAACCCGAAGACTACTTTTATAACTACCCAGTTACGGAATAGCGTTTAGTAGTCCCAAAGTAGGCTACTACACATGTTGGAATCCATGATGATCTCAGGTCTAAGGATTTTGCACCAACACTACTTGAGACCAACTAATGGCACATTAATTCCTGTAGTGTCTTATAGTGGGTCTATCCAACAATGTGTTCTCTAACACATGTGTCCATGTTTATTGATTTGGTATTTCCATACCCATGATCTATGAGACATGACCATCAATCAATAAACATGTCGATCTTAGAGTCATACTTGTTCCAATAATATGACATGTGATCAGAGATCATTTAGAAATAGATTCATGCATAAAGAGTCTCATAAATAACTCACGTACTTATTGATCAATACAAGATGTCTATTTCATGGAACTGAATAATAGTTTATTCATTTATACATAAACATTGACCATGATATCCAACATCTCCATGTTGCCTCTAGGGCATATCACTAACACAATTTCCTTGAAGCTGACTGGGAGGGGTTCTGTAGATAGTTGTAGACCTCAAGTCTCCAGTCGTCGGCTGTCATGGTGGCAATCTCTATCTCAATATCTTTTGTCATCGGCCTATAGCCTGATGCCCCTTGAGCTAAACCATTTGCGTCTGCATTCTGCTCTCTGGGGATGTGTTTTAGTGTTACTAGCCGAAAGTTATCCATCAGTTCTCGGCATCGTTGATAATAGACCATCAGCGCATCATTTTTGCACTCGTACTCTCCCGACAACTGGCAGACGACCAATAGAGAATCTCCCATTATTTCGATGGCGTCGGCTTCAACTTCCTTGAGAAGATGCAATCCCTTGAGCACTGCCTCGTATTCGGCTTGGTTGTTTGTGGCATGGGGGTTGATTGAGAAGGCGAATTCGAAACTTGCCCCCCTTGGTGATATGATGACCAAGCCGATACTGCATCCATTCGTGCAAACCGAGCCATCGAACATTAAAGTCCAAGGCATGATCTCCACCGAGCCGATTGAACCATCTCTGTGTTCGACGATGAAATCGGCTATGGCTTGTATTTTAACTACCCTGGGTGCCTGATATCTTAAGTCGAATTCCGTTAAAGCAAAAATCCATTTCTCAACTCGTCCTTTGAGCACTAGAGCCGATAGCATATATTTGACTACATTGGCTTTGCATACCACTGTATACTCATTGGATAATAAATAATGCCTCAACTTTGTACATGAAAAATACAGACACATACATAGTTTCTCCACTGGTGAATATCTAGTCTCTGCGTCCAGTTGCCACCGGCTGAGATCAAAGATGGCTTTCTCTTTTTCTTCAATCTCTTGAATCAGAACCGAGCCGATAGACTTGTCGTCGGCTGATAGATATAGCTTGAATGGTACTCCTTTTTGTGGAGAAATCAATACTGTAGGTGAGCTTAAGTAATCCTTGATATTGTCTAATGCCTTCTGCTGCTCTGCCCCCCAAGTGAACGCTTGATCAGCCTTCAGTCG
The DNA here is from genome assembly GCA_019925245.2 of Oryza australiensis. Taxonomy (NCBI): domain Eukaryota; kingdom Viridiplantae; phylum Streptophyta; class Magnoliopsida; order Poales; family Poaceae; genus Oryza; species Oryza australiensis. The sequence continues at coordinate 2,379,971 of JAIFGZ020000393.1, read as the reverse complement.
CAGCAATGGTGTGAACGACTCCATTTTTTCTGAAAGATTGGCTATGAATCGCCTAATTAAGTTGATTTTGCCGATCAAAGATTGTAATTGCTTCTTGTCCTTTGGAGGTTGTATTGTTTTGATGGCATTAATGCTCCTTGATGTAACCTCAATCCCTCTCTCGTGAACAAGAAACCCTAAAAATTGCGGCCGACACGCCGAACGCGCATTTCAGTGAATTCATCCTCAGGCCATATTTCCTTGTCCGCTCCAAAACCTGTCTAAGATCGACTAAATGGTTTTCCATTTCCCTGGATTTGACAACAACATCATCAATGTAAATTTCAACCATAGAGCCAATCATATCATGGAAAATGTAATTCATGGCCCTTTGATAAGTTGCTCCAGCATTCTTCAAGCCAAACGTCATGACGACCCACCCATACAAGCCGATTGCTCCTGGATATCTGAAAGCAGTCTTGTGGATATTTTCTTCGGCCATAAAGATCTGATTATAACCTGCATTATCATCCATAAAACTTATGATCTTGTGGCCGGAAGAAGTATCTACGAGCAAATCGGCTATGGGCATTGGGTATTCGACCTTAGGGGTAGCTTTGTTGAGGTCCCCGAAATCAATACACATCCTAAGTTTGTCATTCTTTTTCAGTACTGGAACAATGTTTGAAACTCACTCTGCATATCGACAAGGCCAAATGAATCCAACATCGTATAGTAGAGTGATTTCGGCCTTGATCGCATTATACATATCGACTTTAAACCTCCTAGGAGGCTGTTTGTATGGCCGATAGCCCGGCTTGATAGGCAGTCGATGCACAGCAATAGACGGGTTAAGACCAGGCATCTCGAAATACTCCCAAGCAAAACAATCTTTATATTCCTTTAATAAATTAATGAGCTGAGATCTACAACGAGAAGACAAATTTTTACTAATGTATGTCGGTCTAGGCCTATCTCCAGGTCCTATATCAATTTCTTCGAGCTCGTCGGCCGACATAAAACCTTGCCCAAGCTTGCCATCGTCGTCGTCCGTGGTGTCCTTGCCGTAGACGTTCTAGCCCTCCACGACGCCCTCACAGTAATAGTTGAGGCTCCTCGTCTCCAATAGGTTGTATGGCAGAATCGGACACCTTTAGAAAATCGGCTTGCCAAATTTTGCCGGACAGACAATCAATACCGTCGATTTTCCAAAGTGACAAATCGGCGTTAGCGACGCTCACTGACCTGTCGGATGGCACAATTTCAATCTTGTTGCCTTGCCATTGGATCAGACTTTGATGCATTGTGGAAGGGATGCAACAATTTGCATGGATCCAGTCCCTCCCAAGTAGCAGGCTGTAAGATCCCTTCCCGTCGATGACAAAGAATGTTGTGGGCACGGTTTTGCTGTCGAGGGTTAGTTCGACGTTCAGCACACCCTTGGCTTCCGATGGATTGCCGCCGAAGTCTTTGAGTACCATGTTCGTCATGATCAGATCTTCGGCTCCATTGCCCAGCTTCCAAAAAGTGGTATAGGGCATGAGATTGACTGCTGCCTCTCCATCGACTAGCATCTTTGACATCGGCTTCCCGTTAACAAATCCTTTCACGTATAATGGTTTGAGGTGCCGATTGTCATTCCCCTCTGGTTTTTCAAAAACGGCTTGTTCTGGGGAGAATGCTAGTTTTGCCAAGGCGTCTTCCACGCTATCTGCATCAGCCTCTATGGCACTCAATTCGGCTGGTAGTATAAAGATCATGTTAACCGATGCAGTAGCTTTTCCTTTTCCCTTTGCCGCCCTTCTAGCTTGGTCGGCTGGGCTCTCATCGGATGGGTTTTCATCGGCAGTCGGCGCTTGTCTCTTGACGCGCCATTGTTTTGCGCCTTGCTGCCACTGTTGCTGCCGAATCATCCGTTGTACTTCTTCCTCTCTCCCCTCGCTCTTGAGCCGCTGGATGGTTCTTTTTTGTGTTTTAGTGAAGAGGTTTGAAGGGCACCATTGAGGGTTAGCCGATTGCTCATCTTCGGTTTCTTCTTCTTAGTATTCGTCTTCGTCTTGGTAGAAGTCTTGGTGGATCGGCCCAAGCCGATCATGTACCGATTGCCACCTTTGGTTAAGCTACACGGCTCTGGGGAAGAACTGTGTAGGGCTTTGCATCAGATGATCCCTGTATTCGTCTTCATGATATTCGCTGCAGGCCGGGCAGTTGTCTATCGTCGGCAGCTTCATCCCCGATTCCCAATAGAATCGAAAAAACTCACAGCGCCAGTGCGGGTCGTAACCACTGTGGTTTCTGACGAATTGGAGTCCCCTGACCTCAGGCTCCCTGATGTAAGGCTTGCCACGTCGGGCCTCCTCTTCCTCACGAAATCGTTGTTGAAAACGGGGCATGGGGTCCATGCACCTGGGTCGCCGATCGGCTGGTGGAATGCACCATATTGACTGGTGCAGCTTGATCTCTAGCCGATTTCTTTTCGGCCATAACTCCTTTGAGAGTTTCGGCTAAGCCGTGCGTCACTCTGCCGCCGATCGCCTCATCCGGGGCCGCCTGAACCATGTTGACCGGGAAGGGATTGCCATCGACTTTCATTGGCCGAGGTGAATCGGCGAACTTCAACTTCCCGGCCTCAATAGCCGACTGGATTTGCTGTCTGAAAACTTTGCATTCGTTAGTGCTATGGGAGGTGGAGTTGTGCCACTTGCAGTACTTCTTCTTTTTGAGTTCCAGCCGATGGGATCGTGTGGTTGGGAGGAAGCTGAATCTGCTTCTTCTTCAGCAATAAATCAAAGATCCTATCGGCTTTGGTAATGTCGAAGTTGTACTTCTCTTCCTTGGCCATTTTCAGCAGCCATTGGCCGACGATGGTCTTTTTATTTTTGGTCCACTCGGCTGTAGCAACTTCTGCGTCATTGTCACTTGTTTCTGAATCAAATTTGACGATGACGTGGACAACCTTCTTGACGGCCTTCCTTGATTCCTAAAATCTTTGCTCATGGGCCATCACCCTCTGCGCCAGATGGGCTAAGCTGTCGAAGTCTTGAGCCGAAAACCTTTCACGGATCGGCGGCAACAGTCCATGAAAAGCCAAATCGGCTAACTGGGAATCGAACAACACCAGGCTATAACAGCGGTTCCTCATTTCTTTGAATCTTTGAATGTAGTCCTGAACCGACTCCTCATGCTTCTGCCTAATGCTCGTCAGGTTCGACAGCTTCATCTCGTGGTTGCCAGTGTAGAAGTAGCTGTGGAACTGTTTCTCGAGATCGGCCCAGCTTTGGATGGAATTGAAGGGCAATGAAGAAAACCATGTAAATGCCGATCCCGGTAGCGAGAGCGGGAATAAGCGAACCCTCAGGACGTCTGTAGTCGATGCCTCCCTGCATTGCGCCAGGAATCGGCTGACATGTTCATATATAGAAGTATTGTCTTGCCCTAAGAATTTAGAGAAATCCGGGACTTTGTATCGGTTGGGCAGTGGCACCCTCTCAAAATGTTCTGGATACGGATACCGATACATGTTATCGGAGTCTTTTGGCTTGAGGCCGAATTGGTCGCGCATTACGTCGACAATCAAGTCGGCCCAAGTCTTGTTACCTTGAGCCTGTTGTATCAGCTCATATTGATCGTATTGGACGGGTCCTTGTCGATACCGAGGTGGCGGTGTCTGCGGCCGGTAATGTTGGTCATGCTGGCCTCCTTGATACTGATATTGAGCTGGGTCGACAGCGGGAGGCAGCCGATTCACCGTGTGTGGTGATTGGTCAGGGAAGAGCCGACGGCCGCCAGCATTGTATTGTGCCCCTTGAATGGGATTGATGACCGGTTCTTGCTGCCGATTGAAGTCGAACATGCCGACTAGTTGTTCCTGGGAAGGAGGTTGTTGCTGGTTTAGAACGACGGGTGGCGGCCTTGAAGCCGATGCAGATGCGTTTGGCTGACTGAGGACCCCTCCTGGTGGCCCTGGCTACGTTGGTGGCGGGATCGGCCGATTCTGTGTTGCCAAGACCCTGTAGTTGGGGAACTGGCTATCAGTGAAATATGTCGGCCCCCGCTGCAGTTGATCGGCAATCTTCGAGTCAACCACTATGGCAATCATGTTGTTGAGGGTGTTGACTAAGATGCCAATTTGATTAACAAGAGCGTGATGCACGGCCGAGTCGATTTGGTCTTGCAAAGTGTGCAGTCCCGAATCGTCTTGTTCTTGCTTCGGCTCCTCCACCTTGCGCTTTCCTTTTGCATCATCCGAGGAGGAAGCCTTGAAGTGGTCGATGCTGAATTTGTATTTCTGGTGGACGGCCCCAGACCTGGTCTGGGCAAAAGATTGCAGATAGTTGGCCTGCAGTTCCTCCACCATCTTCTTGTAGTCGGCCAATTGCTCAGCCGACAATTGTTCCATCTTGACGGGAACCATGTTTTCCTCGCTGATCTCGGGACTTTTGATGTTAACCATCACATTGACTTTGTTATCCGAGTCGATTGGTCCCACCGGGCGTGCCAAGAAGTGTGTTGATGAGAAATCTTACCCACTCGCTGGCCTGAGAGATCTGCTTAACTCCAATGCAGGTCCGTCCTTGGCTACCTGTGATGAACTAGGCGTGCCAATTGGTTTGATCTGTTAACCAATAAGAAATAAACAGATATGTGCATTAAGGTTAAAGTTAGATCCTACTGAATCGGCTCAGGGAACCAACTCACATATAATTGCTATCCCTAAGCGTATTTAAACTAAGTGACTGGGATAGATCGGCTGTGCCGAGATAGTATAAATCGCTTAATCTAAATATACCTCAAGACAATAAATATATGTGTTTACAACCTAGCCGATGCTGTAGTTCTAACGTGAATCGTCTAGTACTCTGGTACATCTTATGAAAAGATATCAATCTAACCTAAATGCGTTAAACCTAGATCAATCGGCTATCGGTTGGTGCCAACAGATTGATACTGGCTTAAGGCATTTAACCAGATTGAGATCTTAATATAAGAGGCAGCTTTAATATGTCTAATAGTAAATAATGCTAAAAGACAATTAAAACAGGTAAGGTCATAAACTTCAAGACCTTGTATCTAATGATAAACATCCAAATTGAATAGATCTTAATAATTCTAAAAGCGACTTAATAGTTCATGATGATGCCATATTAAGTACAAAAAGAAGTACTAGATTTATATGGACCAATGTAAACCCCTTGAGACTGTAGATACAACATATAAACTAGTTCAACATCTAGATCTAACTCTATCAGCTACTGCCTCCCGAGAGAAACGAGCCGATGGCAAGACAGATCTAGACATTGCTCCAGATTATATGTTGCATATGATAAATTGTGCAGTCTATAGCATTAAATCTAGAGTATTATGGCGATGTAAGCACTAGATTTGACGATACAAACTGCTAATGATAAGCATTTACCTTATTCGAGGGTCGAGATCGATGCAGCCCGAAGCGGGATCAAGAACTCGTCTAAAAGAAAAGGTTGGCGATGCGCCGAGTTTGTATTGATGTGTGTTGTTATTTACAAAGAGCCCTCAGGTCTTATTTATACCCAAGCATAACACTATCCATGTAAGACACGGTTTCTATCTAATCTACTATTTAAAATACGACAATATCTCAGGATACAGCCTCAATGTCATATCACAAAAGAAATATCTAAATAAAACCCTATTTTACAGATACAATTGCCGTTACAGGACTCTATCCATAGATGGCAATATCTTAACAAACATTTAGGAACCGAATCTTTCTTTTATCTTCAAACCTCTTTATCAGAAATGGTTCCATCTTCTTCTCTGAATCAGAATCGGCTATCGGCTGTCCTATCCAATTCGGCCTCAGCCAGTTGGTCTTCCAGCCGATTTAATCACGGCCGATGCAGCCTCTGTTTCTCCACAGATCACTTTCCCGATCCGATTCCACTTCAATTTCAACCTTGAACTTAGGGATTTTGTTACCAAATTTGGTTGTTAACACCCCCCAAATGCACAGTGAAAAGTCACCCTTGCTGAGGGCGGCAAGGGACGATTTTGCAAATTTGCCGCGGCGCGGCAGACGATACCCAACGGCCGTCTGCCACGTCAGCAAAATTGTCCTCTGGGAGGACGATTTTTAAATCTCGCCCTCCCAGAGGGCGATGGGAGATTACTTTTGCAATTTTGAAACCAAAATTTATTTTTGCAAATCTTTTTTAAAAAAATTTAAAATGCCAAAAATTCGACAAGATTCTCTCCCCTTCAATCGTTCTCACGCACGCGCCGGCAGGGAGCACCCAGACTTAGCCGTGGCAGGGCAGTTTGAAACTTGTCATTTTTATGCACATTTCATGCGCATGGAGTGCAGGAGACGAAATCTCAAATATATATATTCATGTGACGCTAAAATACTCATGCAAATATGAAGCAGAAAACACATTGTATACGTGTATTATTCTCTATAATTTTAATTTTTCCTAGTTTATTTTCCATTTGACGACTGACAACTGTGTTGTTCTCCACCTCATGATTATGTGATTATGATTTATGAGTATAAACATGTGCGGTATTCCGGAATAGATTACCGGTTTCTGACCGTTTTTATTAAATTTTCGACCATATTGGTTCATATTTGAACACCCGCATATTTTAATTCCGTTTCTGAACTCGTTTTTTTCGAACCCGATCCCGTTTCGCCAATAAATATAGAAACAGAAATAGAAATGAGGTTTTTCCACCCGTTTCCGTCCGTTTTCAATGCTAGTCATGGTTGGCTGAAATTCATCTAACCCATGAGTTATGAGGCCAATTTGTTCGACGTTAACCCTTATGATAAAAATTGAAATTTTAAAGGACTACATACTAGTTGAGTGATGGTTAGCAAATCCTTTATTCAAATATATCTTCATGAGTTCCATTCCATATCTCTACCAGGGTTTACGATTTCGCGAAGGCCTACCTGTTGACACAAAAAATCAACACGCCGACCTGGGAGATCTCCTTAGCTCCAGTGCAGGTCCTAGGATCGATGAAGCGCGAGTGTGCCAATCAGTTTGATCCTGCCACTCACAAGATATAGAAAACAACAGAGCATAAATTATATCGGCCAATAGGCCGACAATCAAAACAGCCGATCTGTTGACAACCGATTGTGTGATTCCAGCCGATGCCGATGTCCAGATAACTCGTCGGCTGAAACCCCGACGAAATCCTAATTGGTAGCCATCAGGCAGGCTAGAGATCACGGTTCTAATCACGACTTAGTAGGTCAAACTGAATTGATGCAGCACTAAGTATGAAAGGAAACACAATATCTAGACAATCAAGCCCTTGACTAATTTTCAGGGTGGTAGATGTCTAAACTAATCTAATCTAATATAACGATTTAGCCGACATCGGCAGAGACCCTAAAACAAGAGACATCCGATAGAGCTAAATCGAGATACTAGGACTAGATTAACAGCAATATATGATAAGACCGGCTAACCCTCCGGTGAAACATTAGCATGAACATATCGGCTTAGCAAGACTTAGATTATCGATAACAATCTAGTAGATCGGACCTAACCGATGTAGCACGAGATTGTATATGATAATCTAATACTCGAGGAGCCGATAGATCCGTCTAACATGATGGATATAACAAATCTACCTAAAGCAACATTATGTTTACAGAAACATCGACTTGATCAGAATATCAAATCTAACCGAGAAAGTCCTAACTAAGCCGATGTATCTATGAACGGTAATGAAACTAAAGATAGATATGATATACCTGGGACGGCGGGACCTTGGACTTACCCCTTCGCCGGAGATCGAAGCCGATGTAGCCTTGCGTTGGGTGCCAAGTTCCACCGGATGATGCACAAAGTAGCCAAAAGAAAAAAGGTGGCGATGCGCCGAGTTGTATTGATCGAGAGATATGTTACATGAGCCCCGGGCTTACATATTTATACCCATGGGTTAACAGAGAAACAGAGATCCTAACAGATTAGAAATCTAAACTTTCCTAAAGATAAAAGGAAACAAACCGAATCCTTACTGGATACTAACATACTTTCCTAAAGATAAAATAGGAAACTAACAAACTCTTCCTAATTAATAGATATCATTGTCTTTTTAGGACTCCTTAAATGACAATCCTCATGAAGCACATCATCTTGATCCGACGGTGTCTCCAATATTGTCATACCGGAATCGGCTACATCGGCTTGCCTTGTCCGATTCGGTATTAGCTGATGGACACCTTAGCCGATTTGGGCTCCGGGGATTACCAAATTTTGGCGTTAACACATGCCCTCCAGTTTTGGAGTACGAGAAGTCAGCTTCAAAATTATCTTTGCCTTGATCGCCCCAAAACTGATTCTTCTCTTCTTCTTGACATCGGCTTGAGAGATTGCTCTTCCTCGGCCTTGACTTCTTTGTCAAACATTGTGGTAATTATGGGTCCGCCGAGCCGTGTAAAAAGATATGTTGTCCAAAACACGATCCCACTAGGCGTGCCAAAAATGTGTTGATGCGAAAAATCAACACGTCGGCCTGGAAGATCTTCTTAGCTCCAGTGCAGGTCCTAGAATCGATGAAGCGCGGGCATGCCAATTAGTTTGATCCTATCATTGACAAGATATACAAAACATAAGAGCATAAATTATATCGGCCGATAGGCCGACAATCAAAACAACCGATTTGTTGACAACCGATTGTGTGATTCCAGCCGATGCCGATGTCCAGATAACTCGTCGGCTGAAACCCCGATGAAACCCTAATTGGTAGCCACCAGGCAGGCTAGAGATCACGGTTCTAATCACGACTTAGTAGGTCAAACTGAATTGATGCAGCACTAAGTATGAAAAGAAACACAATCTAGACAATCAAGCCCTTGACTAATTTTCAGGGTGGTAGATGTCTAAACTAATCTAATCTAATATAACGATTTAGCCGATATCGGCAGAGACCCTAAAACGAGAGACAATTGATAGAGCTAAATCGAGATACTAGGACTAGATTAACAGAAACATATGATAAGACCGGCTAACCCCCCGGTAAAACATTAGCATGAACATATCGGCTTAGCAAGACTTAGATTATCGATAACAATCTAGTAGATCGGACCTAACCGATGCAGCACGAGATTGTATACGATAATCTAATACTTAAGGAGCCGATAGATCTGTCTAACATGATGGATATAACAAATCTACCTAAAGCAACATTACGTTTACAGAAACGTCGATTTGATCAGAATATCGAACCTAACCGAGAAAGTCCTATATATCTATGAACGGTAATGAAAATAAAGATAGATATGATATACCTGGGCCGGCGGGACCTTGGACTTACCCCTTCGCTGGAGATCGAAGCCGATGCAGCCTTGCGTTGGATGCCAAGTTCCACCGGATGATGAACAAAGTAGCCAAAAGAAAAAAGGTGACGATACGCCGAGTTGTATTGATCGAGAGATATGTTACATGAACCCCGGGCTTATATATTTATACCCATGGGTTAACAGAGAAACAGAGATCCTAACAGATTACAAATCTAAACTTTTCTAAAGATAAAAGAAAATAAATCGAATCCTTACCGGATACTAACACACTTTTCTAAACATAAAATAGGAAACTAACAAACTCTTCCTAATTAATAGATACAATTACCTTTTTAGAACTCTATCCTTATATGGCAATCCTAATGAAGCACATCATCTTGATCCGATGATGTCTCCAATATTGTCATATCGGAATTGGCTACATCGGCTTGCCTTGTTCGATTCGGTATTAGCCAATGGACACCTTAGCGATTCGGGCTCGAGGCTTAGCAAATTTTGGCGTTAACACTACCATACTAAAATTACTAAAATTTTGACGTTAACACTACCAAATTTTTTTAAAAAAATACTAAAATTACTGATAAATATATTTTTGTGATAAAATAATTTTTTTCAAATTTTTTGAATTCGCACGAAATTATTCAAACGATACCGTGGAAATGTCGTTTCGCATCCCGGCGATACACGCGAAAACCACAAAAACCACGACGATTTTCGCGGTATCACGAACCCTGATCTCTACTCCTACGAAAGCACAGTTCCCTTCTCTCGTCCCATCCCACTTGGAGAAAAAAACCTCTTCGCCAAAAAAAAACAGTGCACCTAAATAAAACTAATCATTTCACATCAAATCAATACAACTTGGGTTCTCCAAAGAGCCTCTCTTAGCGTCGCTGAAAAAAACTCTATTGTCGTCCTCTGGTCCCTTTCTATTTTCCTCTTCGGCAAAGCCGTTGGTAGGGAGGAAAGGGGGATCAACCCCTCCAGCAGATCTAGTAGTTTGTCTAGGCTTTCCCCTAAATAAAGTTTTTGTCTTTCCTCGTTATCTTTAACGACGGTGGTTATGACATATCTTCTCCCTGGGCATCTTGCCTATGTGTGTTCTTTTCATGGGTGCATGATTGGCTATGGGCTCTTGTCCATGCTGCATTGCATGGGTGGAGATGATAATGACATTATTTCGAATAATAATCCTCGTTCTCTCTCTACTTAACCGGTTGTCCATCTAGTAAAGGACTTGTGAGTGTTGTGATTATGTCGACGGATGGTGACAGGATCATATCTGGTTCGAGATCGGGACATGGCCTCATTGATGTTTCTTCGGTGGTCGTATGGATTTGTTCTTTGGGATGAACAACTATTATGGTCTATTGTGGTCTTTAAAACCACTGTGTCTGTCTAAATTTTACTTGATTCTTTTATTTGTCCTTACTTTCACCGATAATAAAATCGCAAAGGTATGAAACAATATAGAGTGGCCATGATCATGAAGAATGTGGTGGAGAAGAAGGCTTTGCCAAATTTGGTTGTGATTTTTATATTTTGGCATGATTTTTCTTTACTGGTTCATATTTTTTTAATGTAAGTATGATATAAGATGTCTTGTAAATCATTTTGTATTAGAAAGCCTAACCAAATAAGAAAAAAGTCGAATAGAAAAAACGTAAACCACACAAACCCGTTAACCTGTTTTTTCATCTATTCTCTCTGTTCCAAAATAAATATTTCCAAAATAAATAAATTTATTATGTTGTTTAGATTCGTAGTATTATGATATATTTTATCTAATTAAAATTTTTTATATTTTAGGATGAAGAAAGTATATGATTATAGGATTATAATTGTCGCTAGTATTCTATTGCAACGGCACGTATATATGAATAGTACTAAAAATCAAAATTAAGGGAAGGGAAGGTAAGAAAAAGGGAAAAGGTTTCACGAGGTAAAGAAAACATTTTACACCGACAGCCCGGGCCCCTTGTGATGACCACCACCACTACCTTGTGATGACCACCGATCGCAGACGAGACGAAGCAGAGCACTCACACAGAAAACCCCCTACACGGTAGCCCTCCGGTCGCTGCCGGTGGGTGACCGCCCATAACGGCACTCTCCCCGTACTCCCCTCCACCCCCACCCCCACCGCTCCCCTCTCCCCGCCGCACGCCCGCCGCAAAGCCGCACGCGAAGCCGCTCTCTCGATCGGCGAGGAGGTCCGGAGGAGACAAAGCTGGGGAAGCCGGCGGCGATGGAGAGCAGCAGCGAGGAGGAGCTGGAGGAGGACTTCCCGGGCCACGAGTGGATCACCCCGCAGTCCTCCATCCGCGCCGCCTACCAGTCGCAGACCGAGAAGGTTCCCCTTCCTTCCTCCTCCACTCCGCCCTCCCCGCTCCCGCATTCCGCGTGCACCCGCGGTTTCTTCCCCCTTCTACCTGCCGCTGTCTCGGCTAGCTCCTGCTTTGCCGTCTACTCGTTGCAACCGCTGTTTGCTTGCTCGTGTTCGAGTTTGATTGCGGTTGGATCTGTGTGGTGTTGCAAGTGGCAGCGAATCTATGCAGCGTTTGGCTACCGAGTTCATTTATCGAATTCTGATTTGTGAATCTTGATTATGTAGCGTGTCCGATAACACAATATGGTGTAAGTTATGTGCAATGAAAGATAGGAAGTACAACCTAAACTAGCTTGACCTTATTGCGCATGGAACTTAAATGGAGGTGTTAGTTCACCTGCATCTCTGTCTGTTGGGGCCTCTGGTGGGGACTCCGGTTATTGCTGAGACCTTCTTAATACTAGTGTGGTGATGGTACTCACTGATGCTACCTACTGTGTTGAACAGGGTATCAGGAAAATTTGCTCTGAGCTACTGGAGTTGAAGGATGCTATCGAAAACTTGTGCGGGAATATGCAGTCGAAATACCATGCTTTCCTCAGGTTAATGTTAATTACTGGTTGATTCATTCCCTTCTGATAGTAGAGAAAATGTTATCTCTATGGATCGTTCACTTTATATTGTTGTTGATAGTGTCTTCTATTATTATGTTCTTGTCTTAGCAGTTGAAACCTAAAAGTTAACCTTTTCCCCAAGTTCATCAATGTTTCTGTTGACGTACGATTCAGCTTTTATCTTTGAGTCACTATAAATTTGGATAGTAATATATAATGTTTTGTGTTTCTTCCTACTTCCTTGCACTCATTTGCTGTTTTAAATCTACTGAAATGTTTTCTTATGTTTGTTTTCTTCATGCAGAATATCTGAGGAGGTTGTTGAGGCAGAACAAGAATTAATTGAGTTGCAGAAGCATGTGTCTGCCCAGGGGATTCTTGTGCAAGATCTAATGAGCGGTGTGTGCCGTGAACTCGAAATATGGCAAAAACATTGCAAGGATGAACATGTGGAAGAGAAGGACCTTCAAACAGAACTTGATGAAATTTTGTCATATGATACCCAAGATTCCAAGGTTAGTTTTCTGGATAAATTAGATACTTTGCTTGCGGAGCACAAAATAGAGGATGCGTTGCTTGCTTTGGAAACCGAAGAGAAGAAATATATGGCTACGGATGATTCTGGCAAAGAATTAGATGCAGAGATTTCTGCGTATAAGACAGCACTATCCAAAAGGAAATCAATTCTTGAGGATCAGCTTGTTAGGTATTCAGAACAGCCTTCTTTATCTATTACAGAGCTAAGGAAATCTTTGTCTGGCCTTATTAAAATCGGCAAAGGTTCTCTAGCGCACCAAGTACTTCTAAAAGCTTATGGGTCACGTCTTCAGAAAAATGTCGAAGCATTTCTTCCAACCTGTTCAATCTACACAGAAACTTACTCTGCAACTTTGTCAAGGATTGTTTTCTCAGCTATCTCAAAGGTATCCAAAGAATCTAGTACCCTATTTGGAGATAGCCCCATGAATTTGAACCGGATTATTCAGTGGGCTGAATATGAAATAGAAACCTTTGCATGCTTGGTTAAAGAAAATTCTCCCTTGCCTGAGAGCGTCTCTGCCCTTCGTTCTGCCTGCATATGCATCCAAACTAGTCTCACTCACTGCTCTTATCTAGAATCATATGGCCTGAAATTCTCAAATTTACTTATGGTATTATTGCACCCCTATGTTGAAGAAGTGCTTGAACTGAATTTTAGAAGGCTGAGAAGAAAGATTGTAGATTCAGCCAAAAATGATGATATTCTGCTTCCTAGCCCTCAAGAAGGATCACGGCTCTCTAGTGCAATTGCACCAAATATAATGCTTACAAGCAGTGGAAAGAAGTTCATGTCCATTGTCAATGTGAGTTCCTTGTTTTATTCTTTTTACTGGATTTTCCTTATTACAACCTTTTGTCTTACTTTGGCTGACAATTCTGTTTTCTGTTGTGTCCAACTGGACAATATTATTTAAGTAATTTCCTGATCCTCTCGGTAAACTTGATATGCATTAAATTAATATACACATGATTTCCTGGTTTCTAGCACTATAGCAGCACTTCTTTTTGTTACTTGAAAACCTTGTTCAAATTGAACCTTGATTAATGCACATTGTTGCTTTATGTTAGTTGGCAGAAAGCAACCAAAGATAAATGTAACTCCTCCCTGCGTCGACATACATACGATAAATATACGTATAGGCACCAAAATACTATAGCCTATTTTTAAAATTTTGAAATTACAATCTTTTATTGAAAGAATGGAAATTAGAATAGCGTGCAGTTCATTGTGTTGCTTTAGAATTTTATGTACTCCACCTATTATTTATGTTATGAAGCAGCTAATCTCTATATGTGCTCCTTGCAGGATGTTTTGGATCAAATTACCCCAATGACTATAGTTCACTTTGGAGGAACAATTTTGAATAAATTTGTCCAGCTATTCGATAAATATGTTGAAGCACTAATCGAAGTCTTACCAGGAGCTTCTGAAGATGATCATCTAGTGGAGTCAAAAGAGCCTATAGAATTTAAAGCAGAAAGTGACGCGCAGCAGATTCAACTCATTGGAACGGCATATACTGTAGCAGATGAATTATTGCCAGCAGTTGTATCGAAGTTTTTTGATATCCAGACTGAGAAGAAGAGAATTGGTGGAACAGGCGAGGGCCTTGGCTCTGGATCTATATACTCGATAGAATACAAAGAGTGGAAACGTAGTCTGCAACATTCATTGGACAAACTGAGGGATCATTTCTGCCTACAGTATGTCTTATCATTTATTTACTTAGAAGGGAAATCACGACTGGATGCTAGAATGTACTTGGAGCTGAAGACTGATGATCTTCTTTGGGAGTCTGATCCCTCACCTTCACTGCCTTTCCAGGTGATTCCATTTCAACTTTCCATGTCTTATCAGTTGTTTGCATTGATCGTGTTAAAAGCTCAAAATGATTTCTTGTCACCCTGAAAAACCATAGCATCACAGTTCACAGGTCTATATTAAAACATTCCCCTGTTTATAATGATAGGGTCAAACTGAAAAAAAAAGGATGCTGCTGTGACATCTGGTACCACTTTTGGACCACATGCTGTACACAGGAGGATAACTTAGGACCACAATATTTATTTTCTTGTTTTCTTTCGATCTCAAGACCTTCCAGAAAAGTTTTGACCTTTAATTTAGTTACATTTTATTTGCTAGTTAACACGAAACAGAAAAGTGCATCATTTAGGCAACATAGGGCTAGTTGCTGTTTGGACTCCTATCCCCTCCCTTATCAAGTCTCCTAAATTTGTCTACACTAAAGTTGCTTGAGTCCATCATAAAACATGATATTTTATTGTATCTGTTGATTAACGTTCAAGCAACTTTCTGTTAACTGGGTTGTATGGGAGCCCTTGTCCCCATTTCTGAGTGATCATTCCTATTAGCTTGAAAGTGGTGAAGGGTGGGGCATACATGAACTTTCAGGGATAAGATAGAAATCTGAACATGTTAAAAATGATTTAATAATGTCAGCTCAATTTACCATGCATTTCTGTTCAGATGATTGCATTCAGTCCCATCGATGTAGTTTAAGAGAGCAAAGGCAATGTGTTTGTGTTATCATTGAGGTAATTAAATTACGTCTACTGCTTACAGAAAAAACACAGTTATCTCACCTATCTATCTATATATTTTTCTCAGGCGCTGTTTGTAAAGTTACGGCAGCTAGCTAGTGTTGCTGGTGATGTCTTACTGGGTAAAGAGAAGATACAGAAGGTCTTGCTCTCAAGGCTAACTGAAACGGTTGTCATGTGGCTCTCCAATGAACAGGAATTCTGGGACGTTTTTGAGGATCAATCCATCCAACTCCGGCCTTCAGGACTGCAGCAGGTAAATTTTCTCAAGCTTTCATGTTACTTTGGTTCAAATACTAAAAATATCAATATTTTCTGCTTTCAGCTTATTCTCGATATGCACTTTGTCGTTGAGATTGCTGTCTGTGGACGGTATCCGCACAGACCTGTTCAGCAGCTTGTCTCGGTAATCATAACTAGGGCAATCGCAGCTTTCTCAGCGAGAAATGTTGACCCACAAAGGTCTGTAAACATGTTTCTGTCGTCCCCTTCTCGTCTTTTATTTTTGTGATATCCTTTAGCTGCCTGTTTTTCATGGCCGAATTTCTCAGAGTATTTGTCTTCTTTCTCCCATTATTCAGTTCTCTACCTGAGGATGAATGGTTTCTCGACATGGCCAAGGTTGCAATTAATAAACAGTTAGGGACTTCAGGATCTGAGTCCGAGCTTGAGGAACCTGTTGCTGTACATGATGAAATCTCGGATTCTGAAGAGAGTAGTATTTCAAGTCCATCAACGATAGGATCTGAAGAGTCATTTGCTTCTGCAAACAATGATGATCTAGAAAGCCCTGTATATTTCACTGATCCTGAGGCATAAGAGTTACCCAGAACTCACTGTAGATGTGATTGTAGTAGTTATTTAAACTTCTAGTAGTTTATTATCCTATATACTTGCAGAAAAATTGAAAGCCCATATTGGATCTTATTTATTGTCATTTTTTTCCGTTCCTAAGTATCCAGGAACTAAAAAATGAACACGATAAATCTTCATTCGACTCTTACATGGCGCAGAAGTACAAATTTAAACCTTCAACTGGACAGTACAGCCTTACAGAGTACAGACTAACATGACCTGCAACCTATGATTTGCTTGTACTTTTACTCTCTATAACCTTAGAAGCACATCTCGAGGAGGAAACAGCAGCAAAGGGCAGCACAGCTGCAAAACAACACAGCGGGCAAGTATTTCAGTTCTTCAGTCCCACTTTTGAATATTACGATAGCAAGGGGTAAAAATATCTAGTTTATACCCCCAAATTTTCTAGCAATCTCTTTTTAATCATAAATAAACGGATTTACTATTTCACTTGTGACAGATTTTTAGCTTTTATCTTTTCACTTTTTCGTTCATAGGATCTTACGTCAAAAATATATCAAACTATATTTAACCTGTAATATAATTAAACTTTGTACTTACACTCAGTTACAAAACACTTACCTCAGTTAAAAAAACTTGTAACAAAATTAGATTTTACAATATTTTTTCTCTAAATTTATGATTTTTTTATATGTTTGTGTATTTTTTGTTGTTACATTTAAAATGGGCTATATCCATTTTTGAGTGTAAATAGTGCATCAAAATTAGATTTTACAATTTTTTTATATGTTTGTTTTTTTTGCTGTTACATTTAAATGGGCTATGAAAATTCTACAAGATTCGAACTATAAAATTTACATCGAAAAATTATTAGGTAATCCCTAAATAAATCCTGTAAAATTTAGGTGACGACTTAGGTTTTCTATAAACGTAGGAAGATACTAAGATTTATGTTGTCCCTGCTATTAGGTTATGATCGAATGGAGTAAACAAAAAGGGATTAGGCGCCACTGCCTCACACAAGACATGATCAGTGACACCGAGTCCGAGCTTACCATCCTTCCAGGAAAGCCTTGTCACCGCGGCTCTGTATCTGCGCGGGCTGCGGCGGGTTCATGCCCACGTCGAAGTTGCCCGGGTATCCCGTCGGCGGAGGCGGTGCGTAGTTGCCCTGCGCAGGCGCCGTCGCCGGCGGCGGCGCTGCTCGCAAAAGAAAGAAGCAAAAAATCGAACACCGAAATCACTCCATCAGTAAAAGGGAAGCATGAACGCAACCAAGAACAGCAGTAAGTATGGGAAGTCTCCCAAGTCCCAAGTCTGTAGCATTACCGGTCACCGGAGCCGGCTGCTGGCCGTAGTAACTCATGATCAGCGAGATAGTAGCACTAGCAGATCGACGGTGGGTGGAAACGCGTGCGCTTGGGCGAGATGGAGAGCGAGTGGCCGGCAACGCGTCGCATATATATAGCCAAGGCCCAAGGAACAACGCGGATCCAGTGGCAGTCTAGCGGATCAACGGTGGAATGAAGACAACGGCACGGCTTCGGTTTTTGAAGCTGATCGAAGGAAGCTAGCGAGCGACGCGACGACGAACGGCCGGCCTGACGAGTGCCTAGCTAGCTCGGCTGCGAATTGAACCTGCGATTGCCAATTGGGCGATAGACAAAACTGGGCGGAGTCCCACAAGCAGCAACTAAGCATGGAGGAAACTGTTATGGAACAAATATCTCCTAGAGAAATAAATTTCTTTCCGGTGAATCAATTCGAATCGATAAAATTTATCTTTTCTTAAGATCTCTCTATATACAAATAAGGTGAGATATTTCAGATTGATATTGAGTTGTACTCCAGATTAGATCACCCCCCTCTCTCTATATATACATACATATATATATATATATATACATACATATATATATACATACATATATATATATATACATATATATATACATACATACACACTAGCAAAATACCCATGCATTGTAACGGGACGACGACGCAGGGAGGGAAGCACACGAAGGGCGAAGGTCCAGGTGGCGATGCGGGAGCTCCGAGTGACGACGAGAGGGAGGGGCGCGGGGCGCGGCGTGGGGCGCGTTGTGGGGCGTGGCGCGGGGCGCGGCGCGGATGAGGACGAAAAAGAGAAATGCAGTAGGTTTTTTTTCATTCAAGCTCTCTCTTTTTTTAGCATTGGGACTGCAGGTTAATTTTATAAACACTCAAGGAGTTTTCTGCAAAATAACCTCTTTTTCTTCTTTAACTGGGTTTTTTAAATAGCCAGACGGACTGCGGGTTAATTTTGGAAAAACTCAAGGGGTTTTCTACAAAATAGCCAGGCAAAATAAAATTTGGGTAGAAACACTACTTGCTTTATAGATAGTTATACTAGCAAAATGTTCGTGCATTATAACGGGACGACGACGCAGGGAGAGAAGCACGCGAAGGGCGAAGGTCCAGGTGGCGACGCGGGAGCTCCGAGCGGCGACGAGAGGGCGGGGCGCGGGGCGCGGCGTGGGGCGCGGTGTGGGGCGCGGCGCGGATGAGGACGAAAGAGAGAAACGCAGTAGGTTTTTTCATTCAAGCCCTCTCTTTTTTTCAGCATTGGGACTGCATGTTAATTTTATAAACACTCAAGGAGTTTTCTACAAAATAACCTCTTTTTCTTCTTTAACTGGGTTTTTTAAATAGCCAGGCGGACTGCGGGTTAATTTTGAAAAAACTCAAGAGGTTTTCTGCAAAATAGCCAGGCAAAACAAAATTTGGGTAGAAACACTACTTGCTTTATAGATAGTTATATATATATAACTATCTATAAATCAAGTAGTGTTTCTACCCAAAATTTTCGTCTGTCTGACTATTTTATAGAAAACCCTTTGAGTGTTTATAAAATTAACCCGTCCCAATCTTGAAAAGAAAGGGAGGGCTTGGATGAAAAAGACCTCCTGCGCCCCTTCAGCTCGTCCCGTCGCGCGCGTCTCGACTTGCCGTTGCAACGCACGGGCACAATTGCTAGGCAAGCGTGCCCGTGCGTAGCAATGTGCCCGTGCGTTGCAACGGGTGAAGTCGAGACGCGGCGTGGATGGGGACGGCACGGAGGGACGCGGGAACTCCGCGGCGATGGGAGGGAGGAGCGTAGGCGCGATGCGGGCGCGGTGTGGATGGGGACGGGAGGGAGGGGCGTAGGGAGGGAGGGACGAAGGAGGTCTTTTTTTCATCCAAGCCCTCCCTTTCTTTTCAGCATTGGGACTGCGGGTAGGGCTGACGAAATACTCATGGCTCACTAGCTCGTTCGGCTCATGGTTGGCTCGGCTCGGCTCGTTGAGAAATGCTAACGAGCTGCGCCAAGGGTTTAGCTCGTTAGCTATAACGAGCCAACTCGAGTCAGCTCGCGAGCTGCTCGTGAGCTCAACGAGCCATATGCAATGTACAAAGCAGGGCCTAATGTTTTGCTTGTTTTGCTATTCTTTTGCTTGTTTTGTTGTTGATGTGGCAATAAATCAATATTTTTTATGATTTTATGATGGTCAATATGGATCTAATGCTTTAGATTATAATAGTAATAATATCTAATCTAGTTGCATCATTACATTTGCATGGATAATTATCGATGGACAAGTGTTATTACGTTAATTATGGACTTAATATATCACTTTTTACTTTTTTCAATTGTATATTTGCATGTTTAATAGACTCAGAAAAAATGAAATGTAATTTGTACATAAATTACACTGTATTAAAGTGGCTCGCGAGATAAACGAGCTGGCTCGAGTCGGCTCACGAGCCAAGCCGAGCCGAGCCGGCCTCCTAGCTCGGCTCTCTACCGAGTTGAGCTAAGCCGAGCCGAGCCGAGCCGAGCCGGTATCCACCCCTAACTACGGGTTAATTTTAGAAAAACTCAAGGGGTTTTCTGCAAAATAGCCAAGCAGAACAAAATTTTGGGTAGATACACTACTTGCTTTATATATAGTTATATATATACTAGCAAATGCTCGTGCATTGTAACAGAACGACGACGTAGGGAGGGAAGTAGACGGCTCGGCGAAGGTCCAGGAGGCGTCGCAGGAGCTCCGAGCGACGACAGGGGGAGGGGCGCATGCGCGGCGCGGAACGTGGCGCGGATGGGGACGAAAGAGAGATACGTAGGAGATCTTTTTTCATCCAAGCTCTCCTTTCTTTTCAGCATTGGGATCGCGGGTTAATTTTATAAACACTCAAGGGGTTTTCTACAAAATAACCAGACGGACGAAAATTTTGGATAGAAACACTACTTGCTTTATAGATAGTTATATATACATATATATAACTTTGAAAGCAAGGGTATCTTCAACTTTATGTACCAGACCTTGATTAAGATAGACATTTAGTCTAAGTTAATTTAATTTTACCAAATCTATAACTATTTATAAAGTAAATAGTGTTTTCATCCAAATTTTGTTTTACTAGGCTATTTTCCAGAAAACCCCTTGAGTTTTTTCAAAATTAACCCGCAGTATGCCTGGCTATTTAAAAAAACCCAGTTAAAGAAGAAAAGGGGCTATTTTGCAAAAAAACTCCTTGAGTGTCTATAAAATTAATCCACAATCCCAATGCTTGAAAAAAAGAGCTTGGATAAAAAAGACCTCCTGCGTCCCTCTCTTTCGTTCCATCCGCGCGCGCCCTCCCTCCTATCGCCGCTCGAAGCTCCCGCGCCGCCGCCTGGACCTTTGCCCTCCGCCTGCTTCCCTCCCTGTGTCGTCGTCCCGTTGCAACGCACGGGCATTTTGCTAGTTAAGTCAAAAATATAATGAAAATAGATATTGACTTACTAATACTTTAAACCGATTAGAAATTTGATAAAAGTTTAAAATATTTACGACTTGGATATTATTAGTTAGAAAAGTATATTGATGAATAGGATAAGTTACATGTATATCGACGGCGGCGCGCTAGCTCATGCATGCAGCTTGTGCTCGGCCGCCGCTTAGGGCAATGCACGGCGATGCAGGAGGCACGTGAGTCGGGCTCGCCTGCTGGAGGTGAGGAAAGTAAGACAACAATGGAGCGAGAGGTTATACGGATCGAAATTTTATAGATTTGGAAAAAAATGATTTGATGATCGAAAAGTTATAGATTTTTAAGTAGTTAAGATAAGCTCTATCTTACGTATAACTGGTTTTTTTAAATAGCCAGGTAGATTGCGGGTTAATTTCGGAAAAACTTAAAGGGTTTTACGCAAAATAGTCGAGCAAAACAAAATTTGGGTGGAAACACTACTTCCTTTATATATATATATATATATATATATATATATATATATATATATATATATGACGCTCCACTCCGCATGCGAACCCACCGGCTGATTCGTCGGGACTGACACTAAAGCACTGGATCCCATTAGAACTCTGAAGTTAAACGTGTTTGGACGAGAGTAGTACTAGGATGGGTGACCTCCTAGGAAGTTCTTCGACGGAGTTGCAACTGGTGTTTAGATTAAGTTGCAACCAACATACAAAGTGTGTTGCAACTGGTCAACTACCAGAGCTGCACGCCAGTTACAACTGGTGTTTAGATGAAGTTGCAACTGGACAGGCATTCGGTGATATTGGTGTGTCGCAACTGGTGAAGTTGCAACTGGTGTTTAGATGAAGTTACAACTGAAGTTGCAACCAGTTGCAATTGGGCGATCGGTGATATTGGTGTGCTCAACTGATGTAACAAACTGGTGGAGGACAGTCGGTGATATTGGTGTGTCACAACTGGTGGAGTTGCAACTGGTGTTTAGATGAAGTTACAACTGGAGTTGCAACCAGTTGCAATTGGGCGATCGGTGATATTGGAGTGCGCAACCGATGTAACAAACGGTGGAGTTGCAGCGATGTTTAGATGAAGTTGCAGCGGAGTTGCAACCGATTGCAAGCTGGGTGGTCGGTGATATGTGAAGTTGCAACTGGACAGTCGGTGATATGGTGTGTCACAACTGATGTAAGTTTTCTAAAAATAACAAACAACAGTTGTAATTTGTATGTAAATAAAGTTGTAACTAGATTTCCCATAAGGTCACCCACTTCCCATGAGGTCATTCATCCTAATACTACTCTTGTCCAAGCACGCTTAACTTTAGAGTTTTTATGAGATTCACTGCCTAGTGGGATCCGGTGCTTATGTGATTGGTTCAAGCGCGCGTATGAAGATAAGGTTTGGGCGATGATATGTGTGTCTGTGTCTCGATTTGGACCCAGTCTACGTCACGCTGCGCCGCGGCATGACTCGGTCTACGCGCGCGTGTTAGCACTTGGTTGGTCTGCCCGGCCCCTGTGCAACATAGAGCTAAAATGCACCTAGGTGTATTTTAGTCTTTCCCTATATATATTCATTGTTTACTTTTGCAATGTTCTTTATCACAAAGGAAAAGATGAAGATATTTTACATCTTCTCACGTTACTACTGCGAAAAAAATCTTCTCATGTCTTTATTACTACGAGAAAGATAGAGAACGGATCCGATGGATCCGATGGACAGGATCATGTCGCAAATAAACCAAGAAGCGCATGCATGCATCGATATATGCATCTAATGTTTTTGTTGCTAATTAGATTGGTGTGCTGCTTGTTTTGCATGTACTGCATTGGTCACTTGGATGCGTTGCGCGTCACGACGCTGGAGAGATGCCGTCTATGCAGCACGGCGTCCGGCCACGCTAGGACAAATTTTTTTTAAGGTATGATGGATTTTTCACAGAGACGTACCACTATGTCGTGGGCGTGTCACTTTTGAAGTGGAACAGCGCATCCTAAAGTGGAACAGAGCCCTTGCCGCTGGCGCCGAGAGACAAGCATACAGAATAATCTCACCAACCTCTCACCTAAAAAAGATTAAATTAATTAAAGTCTTAATCCGGTTGCTATTAGGATGGACTCACTCACTCAGAGACAAGCTCAATCAAAAAATTTCTCTCTTTTTTAAGGAAGAGAAAGAGAGGGTGAGGCAAGAACGAACACACACCCCGATTGCGACATGATCCTGTCCATGATGAGCTGCGAGGTGCCTATGCGCCGCCGGCCGCCGCCGCCACACGTGATGGACCTGGACCTGGAGCTGCCACCGTGCCACGCGCTGGAGCTGCTGCTTTGCCTGGCCGCCGCGCCGCGCGTTGGAGCTGCTGCTTTGCCTGGCACAGGAGCCGGCCTACCCGGAGCCTTGCCGAGAGCTATTCGAAGAGGAACGGCTCGCGCGCGCGGCCAGTATGGGTGTCGCCCAGTCGCCGCCTTGCCGGGAGCTGGTCGGAGTCGGAGACGTACGACTCGCACGCGGGAAGAACCGAGGAGGAAGTCGAGGAGACGGGACGTCACGTGCGGGGAGACGAAGAGGCGACGCTTGCGACTCGGCATCGCTCGTGACTGGGTCCTGCCCGGCCCAGCAGGCCTCGGCGCGGGGGTGTTTGGTTCTGGGCCATGCCAAGGTATGGCTTTTGGGCCAAGGCAAGGTATGGCGTAAGCCACATCTTACCCTATCAGGCCCTTCTTCACTGTCACGTCGTCTCTCAACTCACTCTGTGTATGACCGATCGAGGGGAATGCCTAGCTGCTCTGCGTGGACCGTAGAGGGCCGTGCATTACTTAAAAACATGTATATGTGTCGACCTAATAAGTGATGGTTCAACAAAAATCAGCACATATTAGATGTTCCCCGTTTCTACATAATTAGGCGTTTCTCGTCCCTACATAGGTTAGGTGCCGGTTTGAAAAAAAAATAAGTGTTGATTTTTTAAAAAACCAAACCTTTAATATATTATAGGTATCGATTTTTTAAAAAACCGACGCCTATACTGATCCAGCCGAACCGGGTCTTATCCACTCGCCCACGGGATCCAGTCACCCACGCCCTCCTCTTCTCCCTCACACCGTCCACCACCCTCCCCCTCTCCCTCTCCTTCTCCCCCTGTCTCTCTCTTCCTCCCCTTCTCCTCTCCCCTCTATGGCAGCCGGCGTGGAGGTGGGGGCCTTCGAATCTGAACGACGTGGAGGTGGGGGCCGATGGATCTGATGACGGTGAAGGAGCTGGCCATGGCCAGCGCCGCCGCGGCCACCGGCGACGTCTTCCTAGACGACAAGCTCTGAGCCAACCCGATCTACCAGAGCTACTACTACTCCAATACGCACCTCAACCCGCGCCTCCTGTCGCCGCTGCTCTCCAAGGAGGGACTGGCACTCAGCGCAGCACCACCTCTGCTCCTTCGCCCTCGGCGGGATCGGCGACGGCAGGAGGTGTTAATGAGAAAATTCTCTCATGCGCTGGCCTGGGAGATCTGCTTAACTCCAGTGCAGGTCCTTTTCTCGACTGTCTAACGTAAACAGGCATGCCAGTTGGTTTGATTTTTCAACCAACAAGAAACAAACAGATATGCGTTAAGGTTAGGGTTAGATCCTACCGGATCGGCTAAGGAAACAAATTTACATATATTTGCTATTCCAAAGCATATTTAAATTAAGTGATTAGGATAGATCGGCTACATCGAGATAATATAAATCACTTAATCTAAATATACACTAGGATAATAAATATATGCATTCATGGCCTAGCCGATACTATAGAACTAACTGTGGATCGGCTAGTACTCCGATACTTCTTATGAAAAGATATTAATCCAACCTAAATGAGTTAAACCTAGATCAATCGGCTGTCGGTTAGTGCTGACAGATTGATACCAATTTAAAGTATTTAACCGATTAAGATCTTAATATAAGAGCAGCTCTAATAAATCTAATAGCAAATAATACTAAAAGAAATATTAAAACAGAATGGTCGGTGAAACCCGCATTGTCTCTACAAATTTGCATCTAGAGTAATAGATCATAATACTTCTAAAAGCGACTTAACAGATCATAGATGGTGCAACATTAAGTACAAAAAGATAGCATCAGATCTAAATAGACCGATGTAAACCCCTCAAGACGGTGGATACAACATATAATCCAGACCAACATCTAGATCTAGTTCTATCGGTTGCTGCTTCCTGAGAAGAACAAGCCGATGACAAGATAGATTTAGACATTGTTCTAGATTATATGCCGTATATGATAACTTGCGCAGTCTAAAGCATCAAACCTAGAGTATCATGATGATGGAAGCACTAGATTCGACGAAATAAACCACTAATAACAAGCATTTACCTTAATCGGGGATCGAAACGATGCAGCCCGAAGCCGGATCAAGAACTCGTCTAAAAGGAAATGAGAGGCGATGCGCTGAAATTGTATTGATTGTGATGATATCATTTACAAGGGTCTCAGGTCCTATTTATACCCAAGAATAACATTATCCGTATAAACCACGGTTTCTATCTAATCTACTATTCAAAATACGACAATATCTCGGGATACAGTCCCATGTCGCATCACAATAGGAATATCTAAACAAATCCCTAATTTACATGTACAATTGCCGTTATAGGACTCTATCCATAGATGACAATATCTTTAACACGCAATTTGGGAGCCGAATCTACCATTTATCTTCAAGCTTTCCACCGGAAACGATCCCATCTTCCTCTCTGAATCCGAATCGGCTATCGGCTGTTCCCAGCCGATTTGGCCTTAGTCGACTGGTTTCCTAGCCAATTGAATCGTTGCCAACGCGGTCTCAATTTCTCCGTAGATCACTTTCCCGATCCGATCCTGCTCTAATCTTGGCTTGGGCTTAAGGATTTGGTTACCAAATTTGGTCGTTAACACATGTCCCCCAAGTCCGTGATAAGATAATATCGCCGATTTGCCGCTTTTTTCAAATTCCCGCGCACTTTTCATTCAAGTTCATTTTGGCTGCCAGAAAAAACTCTTTATATATTGCCCGCCCGGCGCCAAAATGAGCCACGCTGTCACTTTGCGCACTCAAGCCTTAGCCAACAAAAACCCTTCTTCTTCCCCGGCGACTCCTCGGCGATTCCGGCAACCCAAAATATAAATCCTTCCGGTGAACCCCACAAGGCGGCGATTCCCCTCACCAATGGCGTCTTCAAGCACTCCCGCCGATGCGCCGCAACAACTCTTCCCCGAGGTAAATCCCAATCGACTCTGCTTCTTTTCTTCTCACGATTTAATCATTGCGCTTTCTCGTAATTTCTTTGTTTTTTCTGCACCCTGTAGCACTTGTCTCATCAAATCGTGATCCTAGACCTCAACCACCCAAACTAGTATTTTTTAGGGCCGATCAGCAACTTCGATCCTAGTGAGCTTATCAACGCCAAAACCAATTGGATCCCCTACAAATTCTCAACCCCAGATCTATCATATTGGACTAGTGCTTTCAAATCTTGGCCGTCAACTGACAAATCTTGGCCGGCTTGGTACCTTAGGATGTCGGCTAGGAAACAAGTCCACTGGACTAAACTTGGGATAGACCAATGTTTAGGACTGACAATAACCGATATCCTTAAGCATGAATCCCTTCTATCGGCTACAAGCTACTTTTGGTCCGATACCCTCAACGCCTTTTTGTTTAGGCAAGGGCCGATGACACCAACCCTCTTTGATGTGGCTATGATCACCGGTCTAGACATCACTTCCACTATCAGCCCCAATGACCTCCAAATAAAATGCCAGACTCATATCTATGAACATGAGTGATGGGCCGATCTCTGACAGGGAACACACAGCCTTCCTTCTAATGTGGTTGGAGAAATTCATCTTTTGTGGATCGAGCTACGGTCTAACCAGCAATTGGCGGCATATAGCCGAAGCCTTGGTAGCAAAAAAGAAGATTCCCCTAGGCAAATACCTTCTTGGCTATCTATACCAAGTGTTGGGCATGGCATCGGCTTGGCTGGCTTCTAAACAAACCATCGGCACAGGAGGGCCATGGTGGTTGTTACAACTCTAGCTCAACCTCCATATGTACAAAGTTGTTGAGCTGCCTCCTCCGCTTGAAGCCAAGTTTCCTCTGCTGGAGCCGAGAATCATAGATGATGAAGAGCAAACAACTTGGCGATGTATGTCATATGGAGAAGCCACTACTACTTACCCTGGGTCTAAGCTAACAGCCGACGACTTCAAGGAGTGGTTTGATCATCTATACAGTGGTTTCCCAAATATCTCCAAGATCTAGTTTGCCTACACAGATTTTGATAAGTTTGAACAACCAGACAATCTTCGGCTAGATGAGCTTGACTCCGAAGAATATAATCGGCTAGATGAGCTTGACTCCAAAGAATATACTGAGCCGAGGGAGATATTTGTCACAGCCATCACCCCGTGCATCCTCCCCGTCGGCATCCACCAGGGGCGCAACATCATCAAGACTTATGAATTCTATCACCCAATGGTGGCAGCACGGCAACTTGGAATGGGACAGCTGCCAATCGGCTTGTACTTTGCCGACAAGATACAGCCAAGGGAAAAAAATTGACGGCAACGTTATGATACATCGGCTGCTCAACATTCCTGGTCCTTCCTTGGGCAGCATCGGCAAAATTGATCTGGTAGTGTCCAGATCGGCTATCTTCAGCCGATGGTGAAATGAATGGAAACAACACCTGTTCCACCAATCGGCTTCGATGTACCTGACAGTCGTCGACCCAGACTTGGTTCCATCGGTAAGCACTTTTACCTTTCAATACTTTCTCTTCATCGGCTAATACTTGTGCCCTCGGCTAACAAACCATTTCTTGTTGCAGACGATTGACGACTCCCCTCCTCACGTCAGCAACACAGGAGTGGCAATCAACTATGCGCTCAGGATCCTGCCAGGCGGTTGTGGACTAGCTCCATCCATCATCGGCTTCAACGCGCTGAAGGTGGGCACGCTTCTCCATGGCCAAACTCGTGAGCCGCTCTGTCGGACGAAGAGGGCACAACCATCGGCTGCCGCTACTCCTGCTGCTGAGAAGAAAAAACGAGCGACGAAGAAAGCCAAACCAACTCCAGCCGACGACCTCTCTCCGATTGATCCATACGTTGAAGCGGTGCTTAATGATGAAGTGGCGGACGAAGAGATGGCAGACGCGGTCGATGCAGCCACAGCCGAATCGAGTTCTGAAAGATATGCACAGACCCCATCAGCCGATGATACATCCATCCAAAAAACACCAAGTCCCTCAAGGCGTCCTATTCGTCTGATGGCGGTACGTGACTTCAACACTTGTCCTTTTAATACCTTTCATTCGCCATTCTCTCACCATATCTTTACATTAGCAGAGGAAGAAGCTAGCCACAAGGAAGAAATCAGCTCCCCTTTCATCGGTAAGCATCTTCAACTTGCATCCCTTGTTCATTAGTCGATTGTAAAACTAACTCTTTTTTAGCCTCCACGTGTGCCGACGCCTGCCCCCCAGGAGACAAGTGAACGTACTCCGTCGGCTGCTGGTGGCGGCCATGCTGAACATACACCGTCGGCTGCAGGTGATGGCCAAGCCGATGAAGAAGTTACTTCTGCCCCAGCAATCCCAGTAAGTTTTATTCACTCTTTATAATTGGCTCGATGACCCTTGCCTATTTTTTAACTATTCTTTTCCTTGCAAAACATAGCCGATCTTCTGGGCTTCGACTTGTTGGAGTTCGTAGACCCAGACGAAGGAGGCGACAAAGCTCTGGTGCCGCTGGATGAGGACCTCTGAGCTGCATTGGCCGATATCTGCAATCGGCTAGAAGTGTCTTTGGACACGCTGGTAGCAGATTGCAGCTGTTAGTGATATGCCCTAGAGGCAACATGAAGATATTGGATATCATCGTCAATGTTTATGTATTTATGAATAAAGTGTTATTCAGTTCCATGAAATAGACAACTTATATTGATCAATAAGTATGTGACTTATTTATGAGACTTTTTATGTATGAATCTATTTTTAAACGATCCCTGATCATATGTCATATTGTTGGAACGAATATGATTCTAAGATCGACATGTTTATTGATTGATGATCATGTCTCATAGATCATGGTATGGAGATACCAAATCAATATACGTGGACATGTGTTACAGAACACATTGTTGGATAGACCCACCTTGAGACACTACAGGATTTAATGTGCCATTAGTTGGTCTCAGGTAGTGTTGGTACAAAGTCCTTAGACCTGAGATCATCATGGATTCCAACATGTGTAGTAGCCTACTTTGGGACTACAAAACGCTATTCCGTAACTGGGTAGTTATAAAAGTAGTCTTCAGGTTTGCTATGAAACATGGAGTGGAATGTGAATGATCAAGATGGAAATTTGCCCCTCCTTTGGAGAGATATCTCTGGGCCCCTCGAGGTAATGGATTATGGAAGTGCATGGCCATGCCGAGTTGATTGAGGAGTCAATCAACAGAAAGATAATCCAATACGGTTTGAGTGAATGGTTAAGCTATTGAAGGAATGACACACATCTTGCCTATAGCTTAATTGGTATCGTGAGGCAAAGAGATTTGTGTACATATTATAGGTTCAGAGCCGATATTATATTCTTGTATACTATGGTGTCAATATGTGCTGCTAGGCGTCGCAGTTGACAAGTCGGCTGAGTTGGACTCAAGCCGACGGTCGGCTGAGTTCGACTCGAGCCGACGGTCGGCTGAGTTCAACTCGGGGAAACCAATTATACCTGAACCTACAGGGTCACATGCTTAAGGGGATAAGAACAGGCATTCGAGTTGGACTCGGATACGGCTCGATCGGATAGGGATCCGATCGGATAGAGTCCTATGGGCTTACGAAGTTCGGCCGTCCAACTCTATGAGAATCGGATAGGATCCGATTCAAAATAGTGTCCTGATCGGCCACTAGACCCAGTCGGCCAACTCTATATATAAGGGGGAGGGGTGGAGAGTTGAGGGATGTCAATTGGAACCGAATCAATCTGACCACACGCGGCTTCAGAAGTCGACGAGATCAATCTCCACGAAAACCCTCCCCACTCCCGAGCCAAACCCTAGCCTTGCATCGCGTGCTAGCACACAGGTGTTAGGCGTTCTGTCCCTGGACGTGTGGATACCGGTAGAGGCGCTGCTACGTTGCGGTGCAGTTCGTCGGCTACGAATCGGCTGTGGTGGAATCGGCTGCGGTCGGGCGCATCGGAGCGAGGCGTGCGAGCGCGGTCGGATGACTCGGCGAATCGGCTACTCGGTGAGTCGGCTTATTGGTGAATCGGTTGTTCCTAGGAATCGGCTGTCGGCTTGTGGGAATCGGCTGTCGACAAATTGGTTGTCATCAGCTAGCACTGTTCTGGATCGGATAGCTCCTGATTGGCTAATCCGCTGCACTCTACTCCAATCGGTAATGATCTATTGACCCTAACTTGCAAGTGTTCCTGGTTTGCGCGGCAGAAAAGTTTTGTTATTAGCTATCGTAGCTTCCGCGTAACCCTTCAACGAACGGCCCTGATCCACTCGCACAGTGGATCAGACGGCAGTGCCGAGGCTAGGGTTAGGGTCTCGGGCAACGGCAGCGCCCGAGCTCGGTTCGCCGGCCATGGCCATGCGGCGGTCGGCCGGCTCACCAGCGACATGGGAGACGGCGACGGGCGGCGGTGCGACGCATGAGAAACGGCGCGGGAGCGGGGCAACGGTTTGGGATTGTGCACGGGGCGGCTTGAGCACGCGCGGGAAGGAAAAAGAGGGAGAAGGACGCGGCTCACTGGAGACGGGGACGACGACGGCGGGTGACGGCGGCGAGCGGCGGCACTAGGCTAAAACGGGCTCGGATTCAAGCGGCACAAAAGGGAAAATGACGGCGACGGCTGTGGGGAAATTTATAGGGGCTCGGGAGGCCGGATAGGGCACGGGACATGGCCGTTGAACTCAGGCTTGGAGAGGGAGGGAGGAAAATGCGGCGGCGGTTTGGATCAGGATTCGGCCGGCGCGGGATGCGGATAAGGCGGCGCAGGATGCGTGGAAGGTGGCTTGGGCCCGGTGCGGTGCGGCGCGCAGCAGCACAGCTCGGGCGCGAGCGGCGCGCATGGCACGGCGGCCGGGAAACTCAGGTGAAAGGTTGGGGATGACCCCGACAGGTGGGGTCCACCTGTCGGCAGCTCCAGCAGGAGAGTGTTGATGAGAAATTTCTCTCACGCGCTGGCCTGGGAGATCTGCTTGACTCCAATGCAGGTCCTTCTTGGCTGCCTGTGCGGTGCAGGGCGTGCCAGTTGGTTTGACCTGTTAACCAACAAGAAAAACAAAGAAACATGCGTTAAGTGTTAGGTTAGATCCCCACTGAATCGGCTAAGGGAATCCATGAGCATATATCTTCTATCCTAAAATATATTTAAGCCAAACGACTATAATGGATCGGCGATACCGAGAAAGCATTAGCCGTTTAACCTAAATACAGTAAAGGATAAAAGATATATGAATCGATAACCTAGCCGATACTGGAAAGCTAACAATGAATCGGCTAGTACTCCGACGGATCTTATGAAAAGATATCATTCTTGAACCGGATGTGCGTAGCCTGGGAAATCGGCCGATGTCGGCTGATAACGTCCGACAAGAATGCGATCTTAATATAAGAGGCAGTCCTAATACAAATCTAATAATAAATATATTTAAAAGAAACATATCAGGGCAGATAAGGCCGGCTGAAACCCCGGCACTGTCTCTAAACGATATAAATCTAGCCAAATAGATCATTGGCAATTCTAAAAATGACTTAATAGTTCAAACCTGATGCAGCATTAAGTATAAAAAACCTGATCTGTTGTAGCCGATTTATATCTCTCGAGACGGTGGATACCATATATAAACCAGCCAACCTTTAGATCTAGCCCTATTGGCTGCAAGTTCTTGATAGAACTAGCCAATGGCAGGATAGATCTAAACATTGATCTAATTTATATGCGCTATATGATAAATAGCGTAGTATAAACTCCTGAATCTAATGTGTCATTATGATGGAAGCACTAGAAACAACAGATCATACCACTAATGACAAGTATTTACCTAGATTTGGGGATCGAAACGATACAGCCCATAGCCAAACAAATTGCTCGTATGAAGAAAAAGGTTGGTGATGCGCCGAAGGTTTGATTGATTGTGATACTCTTGAATTACAGGGGGTCTCGGGTCCTATTTATACCCGAGATACATTACCCATACAAACCCTGGACTTTATCTAAACTACTATTTAAAACGCAACGTTGTCCCGGGAAGGACCCACGCCGTGTTACAATGAACAATTTAAACAAACTCCTAAATTACAGATACAATTACCGTTACAGGACTCTATCCATAGATGGCAATATCGTTTAACGCGCAACTTAATAACCGGATCTTCTATTTATCTTCAAACTGTTGTACCAGAAACGGTTTTATCTCTTCCAGACCTGGAATCGGCTATCGGCTGCCCTTGTCCGATCCAACTTTAGCCGACTGGCCTCGCAGTCGATCGCTTCTCAGCTGATGCAGCCTCTGTCTCCCCGCCAAGCTAGCCGATCCGACTCTGCTTCATCCTTGCTAGGACTTAGGGATTTAAGTACCAAATTTAGGCATCAACACATGCCCCGCAAGTCCGTGATACGAAGTGTTACGGATTTGCTTGCCTGTTCAAATTCCCGCTCTTTTCTTGACCTAAACCGCTTCGGCTCCCCCCAAGTGCCCTTTAAATAGCCACTTTTCCTCGGCCGAAACAATTACGCCTTCAAAGCGCACTCAACCCTTCGCACACAAGCCTCTGTTTTCTCTCTCCTCTCCGGCGGTCCACCGGCGATTCACCGACATCCTTCACCAGATCTTAGTGCACTCCACAGATCAGAACTCGGCTTCATCTCCAAAAACTCAGATGGCCTCCACCGCCGCCGCATCAAGCGCCTCCATCGCGTCGGCCACCGCCGCCGCACCAGCTGTAGCCGCCGCACCAACCATCGCTGCCGCTCCGGCCGCTGCCATTGCCGAGTTCCCTGAGGTACACCCATCGATCCAGAATTCTTTTTCACTCGGATTCACTTCTCCAGCCATGTTGCATCCATCTTGCGTTCAACCTGCTTCTAACCATTTTTGATTAGCACTTTTTCCTGTTTTAAACGTAGCGTTTAGCCATCCCTAATTAGAGTTTCTTTCTTCCACGCGTAGCACGTCGCATCGGTGTTCATCCCCAATTTGACCCAAGCACAGAGGTTTTTTCTCGGCCCCATCGACAACACCGATCCAGCCGATGTTATTATGGCTGAGACCAACAGGATTCCCTTCAATACCAACAAGCTATCTCCCACCCACTGGAACGGGACTTTAAAATCATGGCCGACCACTGACGTCGCCTGGGTCGAATGGTACAAAAGGATGCAATCGGCCAAATACACTCAATGGGAGAAGGCCGGGATAGCCCAGTGCTTGGCTCTGTCTGTTGCCAGCATGGATAAAGACGAGCCGCTTCTGTCGGCTACAACA
This sequence comes from Oryza australiensis, assembly GCA_019925245.2. Classification (NCBI taxonomy): domain Eukaryota; kingdom Viridiplantae; phylum Streptophyta; class Magnoliopsida; order Poales; family Poaceae; genus Oryza; species Oryza australiensis. The sequence goes on along the minus strand of JAIFGZ020000393.1, from coordinate 2,346,496 downwards.
TATTTCTGGAATGACAGCTTCAACGCCTTCATCTTCCGACAATGGCCGATGACAGTCACACTGGCCGATGTGTACATGACGACCAGGTTGGACATCGAGTCGTCGGCTAACCCCAGCAACCTGAGCCGAAAGGGGCAGCATCAATTCAAAACCAAGGCCATCGGCGGGTGGAGCGGCTTCATCGCCCAAAACATGAAAGACGGACCCGTCGGCCATAGGGAGCACGCCGCATTTCTGATGATGTGGCTTGAAAAATTCTTGTTCTGTGGATCGAGCTGCGGGCTGACTGCCAACTGGCAGGTCGTAGCCAAAATCCTGGCCGACGGGGGCAAGCTCGTGTTGGGGAAGTACCTCCTCGGCTACTTGTACCAGATATTGCATCAGGCCGTCGCAAAGATAGCCGCCAATGCCCCAATCAACACCGGTTGCCCCTGGTGGTTCCTTCAGATCTGGCTGGTGCTGGCGACCCAAAGGGTAGCCAGTCGGCTCCCTCTGACAGAAGCCGTATTCCCAAGGCTGGAGCCGATCGAAGATGAAGACGGCAACCAGATCACCACCACCAGATGCATGAGCTACGGAGAAGCAGCAGCTGCTCATGCGGGCTCAAGGCAATCGACCGAACTGCTGGCCGAATGGTTCATCGCCCTTTACAATGGGTTTTCTCGCGAGAACCGCGCCTGGTACTTCTATCGGGACCGGGGACTGTTTGAGTTGCCGGCCGATTTTAACTCGGAAGACATCAACTCGGCCGACAACCCAAGGTGCAGGGAGTTGTTCATTGCCGCTCTGTCCCCCTGCATCCTGCCGATCGAAATCCACTAGGGCCGATCAGTAGCCAAGAGCTACGAGTTTTATTACCCAGCGTCGGCGGCGAGACAGTTTGGTCTTGGGCAATTACCCATCGACTTTTATTATACCGATAAGATTGAAACGAGGGGAGTGGTGACCCAAGACTTGATAATGCATCGGCTGCTGAATATAGTCGGCCCTCCCCTCGACGAGATCAGCATGATGACCCTGTCGCTCAAGAAAAGCGCGGCCTACGACCAATGGTGGGCCGAAATCAAACGACACATCTTTCACCAGCGGTCATCGCATTACGTCGATTTGCTCCTGCCCGAAGAAATCCCTTCGATAAGCTTCAAATTCCAAACGATTTTCCTCTTCTTATCATCGGCTGATATAGCCGATTAACATTCGCCCTCTCGTTTGCAGGAGACGGAGACGGAGCGGCCGACGGTGAGCGACTCCGGGCGCCCCATCGAATACCGTCTAGGTGTTCTGGACGGGGGTGGCCTCGCTCCGTCGGCCATCGGCTGGGGAGCGCCAAAGCTGGCATCGTTGCTACGAGGGCAAGCGTGCGAGCCGATTGCCTAGAAGAAAAGAGCTGCACCACTCCTACAGCCGTCGGCCGCGCCTGCCCCCAACAAACTGAAAGAGAAGAAGCCAGCAGCGCCAGCCGATAGCCTCCCTCCCTTGGAACCGGCCATCGCGCAGTTCCTCGACGCCGTCGCCAGCGAGGAAATGCCGACAGCTGTCAGAGCGGTGGCCGAACCTGGGAGTTCGAGCCATGAGTCCGTCAACGCTCCAGCCGACGTCCCGTCGGTCCCAAGTCCCCCAGCAAAAAACCGGCCGGTAAGCCCTCGCTTCACCAAATTCGGCTTCACAATGATATCATTTGCATCTGACGGAACAATTCTTTTCAGGTCAAGAAATTGGCCGGCCGCACTCCACATCACGTGCCATCGGTAACCGTCTCTCGCGCCTTGATTTGTAGAAATTTAGCCGAATCGACCGCTAACTCTTCCTTTGCAGCCTCCACGATCTCCATCGGCTGCCCCCCAAGCATACAGCGAGCACGTTGTGACTGCCGCGGGCGGCGGCAACGACACCGATGAAGAGGCCCCGACGGCTGCAGGCGGCGAACCAGCCGAGCCGACTGTTCCGACCCCGGTGCTCACGGTAAGCCGACTGAATTTGATGATCAGCTCTGTCAGCTCAATATCTTCTGATCATCTTCCTCTTTGCAGAACATAGCCGACCTCCTCAACTTTGACTTGTCAGAGTTCGGGGAGTCCGGTGAAATCGGCAAGGAGGTGTTGGTGACGCCGGCCGAGGACCTGAGGGCCACCCTGGCCGACATCGGCAACCGGCTGGAGGCCTCGCTAGATGCGCTGGTGGTCGACAGCAGTTCAATACGTGCACACTTTAAAGAAATCAAGGGCCAGCTGCCGGAAGCTCTAGCCGACACCATTGTACCGACCACCTTCATGAAAGCCCACCAACTTAAGTACGAATGGGCACGGCAGCGGATAGTCGATCGTCGCGAGAACCAGGCGCGGTCGGCCACCCTCCAGTTGACTAAGGATGGCATTGAGAGCCGGAAAGCCGCCTTCGACCGCCTAAAGACTGAGCCGGCGACCAAGCTTGAACAACTCCTCGCACGCCAAGATCAGCTGATGGCTGATCTCGTTCAAGTCACGAACGAGATCGATGTCCACAAGGAGTACATGGCCAGCCTGCCAGTCAAAATCAAAGCTCAACGCCAAAGCATCAAGGCGGCTGTGGCACATCTACGGGACCTGGTGAAGGGCATCCGGCCGGTGGCGGGGTCTGAGGCCGACGACGTCAAGGCCATCGAGAAGATAGACCAGATTAGGCGGACGGCCTTGTCGGCCATAGCCGACTTCTTGAAACAATGAGCTTGTAATATTTTAACATTTTGAAATCGGCCACTGCCTCTTGTAATATATTTGTCAAACTCTTGTGATGGTCTTGAACTTTAGTCAACATCGGCCTTAACTTTTGTGTAGCATAGTCTTAATCTTTTGCAGCCATGCTCGTAGATGTGATCGGCTTCGGCCGCACGTAGTACCTTGAATTGCTCATGCTGAAATCGGCCCTAGCCGTCCGTATCGCGTCACATTCGTCGATTCCGAGACCAGACCACAACCGTCGATGTTAACAATTGAATCACGGTCGTTGATCCGAACCACTTTCGACGTTGTTATTTGGACTGTCGATTACGAAGCTTAAAGAGTTTAAAAATTCCTGACGCACGAAGCTTAAAAAGTTTAAAAATTCCTGACACTCGATTTTGCTATCGGCTCGTGTGTGTATATGCCCCCCAAGTTTTGTTGATAGCTTCGGTGTCAACAAAATTGTGAATTCGAGTTGTTCGTGTATTGTTGCTGTCACTATTGGCCAATCATTAGCCGATCATGGGAAACCCAAGGAAAAATGTTGCATAAAAATGCCTAAAGGTGATGCCTTATTGAAGCAAGACATCAGATGTCATAAATCGGCTAAGCAACCAGAGCCGAATCATGAGTTGATCCATACGCTTGGGTAGTATTTCTTCAGGTATTTTCCATTAAGAGCCATTCCAAATACTTCTTCATCTAGCCCTTCTAACATATAAGCTCCTTTAGAGATGCATTTGTGGATCTTGAAAGGCCCTTCCCAATTTGGTGACCACTTGCCGAATTTGTTATCTCTAGATCCAATCGGCAGTATCAATTTCCAAACTAGCTCGCCTTCCTCGAAAGATTTAGGCACCACTTTTTTGTTATAATGCTTGGCCACTCGTTCTTTATCCTTTGTAACCTTTTCCAAGGCCCTCATCCTAGATAAAACTAAGTCCTCTGATTCGTCCACCATCAGGTGATAATAATCATCGGCTGTAAGTTGATCCTGTAGCTGAATGCGCCTTGAGCCGACGACGCTCTCCCATGGTAGCACTGCCTCATGTCCGTAGACCAGCTTGTACGGAGGGACTTGGATTGACCCGTGGCATGCCATCCGATACGCCCACAGTGATTCGGCCAATCGGTTGTGCCAGTGTTTAGGGTACTCAGAGATCTTTCTTTTAATTAGCTTAATGAAACTTTTTTGAGGCCTCGGCTTGTCCGTTAGCCTGTGCGTAGTACGACGAAGAATTAAGCAGCTTGATCCCCATGCCGTCGGCAAACTGAACAAACTCGTCCGATACGAAGATAGATCCCTAGTCTGTTGTTATCGTTTGTGGAATGCCAAATCGGTAGATGATATGTTCTTTGACAAACTCGATTGCGTCCTTAGAATCCACTTTCCTCAGGGGGATCGCCTCCACCCACTTTGTGAAATAATCCATTGCCACCAGAATAAATTTATGTCCTTTGCTTGAGGGTGGATTGATCTGGCCGATCATATCAATGCCCCATCCTCTGAATGGCAAAGGCTTAATAATTGGGTTCATAGCCGACGCTGGTGCTCGTTGTATGGCGCCAAACTTCTGACAATCCTGGCAGCCCTTGTAATACTTGAAATAATCCTCCAGCATCGTCGGCCAGAAATACCCAGCTCGACGAAGCAGCCACTTCATTTTGTTGGCCAATTGATGTGTGCCGCAAATTCCCTCGTGGACTTCTCCGACGGTCACTTTGGCCTGATCGGCTCCCAAACACCTGAGTAGCACACCGCCAATCGTCCGATAGTACAGATCTTCATCGAGCAACACATATCTTAGAGCTATGTATCGTAATTTCCTTGTAGCCGATTGAGAGGGATTTTTAAGGTAACTGTAAACTTCAAACCTCCAATCATCGGCTGTAATGGCGGCAACCTCTATGTCAATCTCTTTCAACATCGGCCGATAGCCCGATGCCCCTTGAGCTAAATCGTTAGCTTCTGTGTTCTGCTCTCTGGGGATGTGTTTCAAAGTAACTAGCCGAAAACCGTCCATTAATTCCTGGCATTGCTGATAATAGACCATCAGCGCATTGTTTTTGCATTCGTATTCTCCCAATAATTGGCTGATGACCAACAATGAATCTCCCATTATTTCGATGACGTCAGCTTCAACTTTCTTGAGTAGATGTAATCCTTTAAGAACGGCTTCGTATTCGGCTTGGTTGTTTGTGGCGTGGCGGTTGATAGCGAAAACAAACTCGAAACTTGCCCCCTTGGGTGAAATAATGACCAAGCCGATGCCGCAGCCGTTGGTGCAAACCGAGCCATCAAACGTCAAAGTCCAAAGCATAATCTCCATTGAGCCGATCGAGTCATTTCTGTGCTCTACAATGAAATTGGCTATGGCTTGTCCCTTGACTGCCCTTGGTGCCTGATACCTTAGATCGAACTCTGTTAGTACAAAAATCCACTTTCCAATTCTTCCTTTCAGCACTAGAGCCGATAGCATGTACTTAACTATATCGGCTTTGTAGATTATTGTGCACTCGTTGGATAGCAGATAATGCCTCAACTTCGTACATGAAAAATAGAGGCATAGGCACAGCTTCTCCACAGGTGAATATCTTGTTTCCGCGTCTAGCAACCGTCGGCTGAGATAGAAGATGGCTTTTTCTTTGCCCTCAACCTCTTGGATTAAAACAGAGCCGATTGACTTATCATCGGCTGATAGGTACAACTTAAACAGTATCTCTTTTTGTGGAGGCATTAAAACTGGAGGAGAACTCAGATAATCTTTTATGTTGTCTAAAGCTTTTTGCTGCTCTGCCCCCCATGTGAATGCTTGATCGGCTTTCAGTCTAAGCAATGGTGTGAACGGCTCCATCTTTTCTGAGAGATTAGCTATGAATCGCCTGATGAAATTTATCTTGCCCATCAATGACTGGAGTTGCTTATTGTCCTTCGGAGGCTGTATTGTCTTGATAGCATTTATGCTTCTTGGTGTAACCTCAATTTCTCTTTCATGAACAAGAAATCCCAAGAACTGTTCGGCCGATACGTCTAACGCGTACTTAAGCAAATTCATCTTCAGGCCATACTTCCTCGTCCACTCTAACACTTGTCTCAGATCGGCTATGTGGCCCTCTATCTCCCTTGACTTGACAACTACGTCATCAATGTATATCTCTACTAACGAGCCAATCATGTACAGACCGCCGCCTTTGGTTTAGTTGAACGGCTCTGGGGACGAACCGAGCTGGGCTTGCAGCCGATGAGCTCCTGTGCTCGTCGTCGCGACGATCGTTGCATGCTTGGGCAATCGTCCGGTGTTGGTAGTCTCATGCCGGATTTCCAGCAATATCTGAAAAAATCACAATGCCAATGCGGATCGGCACTTTTTACGATTTACCTCGTATCGGTGACTTTGGGTCTTCGGCTCACACCGACGAGGTGCTTCATTGTAAGCTTCTTCCTGCCGAGACCGGTGCTGAGGATGGTGTTTGCTATTTTCATGGATCGGCTGTTGGTCAGCCGATCTAATAACTGGGCGCACCATATTAATTGGTACGGCGTGACATATAATCGGCTCGTCTTCTGTCTTTTCCCCAATCGATGTATTGACTAATCCGTGCGCCATTTTGTTCTGTCGATCAGCTTGCCTGGGGCCGGCTTGGACTGTGTTGACCAGGAAAGGGTTGTCGTCTACCTTCATCGGCCGATTTGAATCAGCGAACTTCACTTTCCCGGCCTCAATTGCCGACTGGATTTGCTGCCTGAAGACCTTGCAGTCGTTGGTGGCATGGAATGTGGAGTTGTGCCACTTGCAATATTTCTTCTTCTTTAATTCCTCGGCCGACGGGATCACATGATTTTCGGTGAATCTCGCTTCTCCTTGAGCAAGAGTCAAAAATCCGTCGGCCTTGGTGATGTCGAAGTCGTATCGTTCTTCTTTGGCCGTCTTCACAGCCATTGGCGACGATGGCCTTTTGTTCTTGGCCCATTCGGTGCTGCCACTCGCGTCATCGTCGTCGGACTCGCAGTCGATTCGACGACGACTGAGTTATATTTTTGACGACCTTCCTGGTGTCTTGGAATCGCTGCTCGTGGGCCGTCACCTTCTGCGCCAAGTGGGCTAGGCTGTCGAAGTCCTGCACAGAGAACCGCTCTCGGATCGGCGCGATCAGACCATGAAAGGCCAAATCGGCCAGTTGAGCGTCCGATAGCACCAGGTTGTAACATCGGTTCCTCATCTCCCAAGCGTTGGATGTATTCTGAACCGATTCATTGTGTTTTTGCCGATCTTTGGTGAGGTCGACAACTTCATCTCATGGTTGCCGGAGTAAAAGTAGCTGTGGAATTGTTTTTCAAGATCGGCCCAGCTCTGAACTGAGTTGTAGGGCAATGAGGAGAACCAAGTAAAAGCCGATCCTGAAAGAGAAAGAGGGAACAATCAGACCCTCAAGGCGTCTGTAGCCGATGCTTCGCCACACTGTCATAGGTTGAAACGTTGTCTTGCCCTGAGAACTTTGAAAAATCTGGGATCTTGTATCGGTTGGGCAACGGAATCCGCTCGAAGTGCTCTGGATAGAGATACCGATACATGTTTCCTGAGTCTTTTGGTTTGAGGCCGAATTGATCGCACATGACATCTGCAATCAGATCGGCCCAAGTCCGGTTGTCCTGCTGTATCGGCTCGTATGGGTCATACGGCGCGGGTGCTTGCCTATATAGCGGTGGTGGCGTCTGAGGCCTGTAATGATGATCTTGACGGCCTCCCTGGTACTGGTAGTGATGATCAGCGGGAGGTGGCCGATGCGCCGGTGGTGGCGTTGGCGGTCCTGGGAACAACTGTCGGCCACCGGCGTTGTACCGCCTATTCGGATCAATCTGGGGAATCGGCTCTGACTGCCGATTATCATTGAACATGTTAGCAATCTGATCCTGGGGTAGTGGTTGCTGTCGGTTCAGCATGGTAATCATTGGTTTTGTAGCCGACTCAGTTGGGTTTGGCCGGCTGAGGATCCCTCCTGGCGGCCCTGGGTGTGCTAGTGGTGGGATCAGCCAATTCTGCGTGACCAACGTCCTGTAACCAGGAAATTGGCCGTCTGTGAAGTACGTCGGCCCCCGTTGCAGCTGGTCGGCTATCTTGGCATCGACCACGGTAGCGATCATGATATTGAGAGTGTTGACCAGGATGCTACTTTGGTTGACTAGCGCGTGATGGACGGCCGAGTCGATCCGGTCTTGTAGGGAATATAGAGCCGAATCGTCCTGTCTCTAAACGATATAAATCTAGCCAAACAGATCATTGGCAATTCTAAAAAATGACTTAATAGTTCAAACCTAATGCAGCATTAAGTATAAAAAGAAAAACCTGATCTGTTGTAGCCAATTTATATCTCTCGAGACGGTGGATACCGCATATAAACCAGCCAACCTTTAGATCTAGCCCTATTGGCTGCAAGTTCTTGATAGAACTAGCCAATGGCAGGATAGATCTAAACATTGATCTAATTTATATACGCTATATGATAAATAGCGTAGTATAAACTCCTGAATCTAATGTGTCATTACGCTGGAAGCACTAGAAATAACAGATCATACCACTAATGACAAACATTTATCTAGATTTGGGGATCGAAATGATACAACCCGTAGCGAAACAAATTGCTCATCTGAAGAAAAAGGTTGGCGATGCGCCAAAGGTTTGATTGATTGTGATACTCTTGAATTACAGGGGGTCTCGGGTCCTATTTATACCCGAGATACATTACCCGTACAAACCCTGGACTTTATCTAAACTACTATTTAAAACGCAACGTTGTCCAGGGAAGGACCCACGCCGCATTACAATGATCAATTTAAACAAACTCCTAAATTACAGATACAATTGCCATTACAGGACTCTATCCATAGATGGCAATATCGTTTAACGCGCAATTTAATATCCGAATCTTCTATTTATCTTCAAACTGTTGTACCAGAAACGGTTTTATCTCTTCCAGACCTGGAATCGGCTATCGGTTGCCCTTGTCCGATCCAACTTTAGCCGATCGCCTCGCAGCCGATCGCTTCTCGCCGATCTGACTGCTCCCCGCCAAGCCAACCGATCCGACTGCTTCATCCTTGCTAGGACTTAGGGATTTAATTACCAAATTTAGGCATCAACAGAGAGGAAAAGGGCTGGCAAGCGGGGCCCACTGGTTAGACGCTTGGGGAAATAGGGAGGCAAAGCAGACTTCGACGCGTGCGTGGGAGGGGGACGGGCCGCGAGCTGGGCTGGGCCACGGAGAGAGAGGCGGCGGCGCGGGGGCCGCAAGGGAGCAAAGGCGAACTTTTTGGGTCGTTCCGGCCCGATCAAATGGGGATTTTAAATTTGTTTTTCATTTAAAATAATCCATAAATGAGCTTTGATTTTATATAAATACTTCCGATGCTCAAATAATTCCAGAAAATTTCTAAAAATAGATGAACACCCAAACTATTTAATAAAAATATCTCCAACTTATTTAAAGATTAATTAATTTATTTAAATAATTATTGAAGTGTTCTTTGTTTTATTTAAATTATTTCGGAGCTTCACAATTCACGAAAAATTTCGAGAGTATTTTAGGGCATGGAGAATATTTCACAAATATTTCCAGCCATGATTTTTAAAGGAAAATTAATTTCCTTAATAGTTTCACTTGATTTACTTTGCTTTTTATTTTATTCAATTTCTAAAAATGATTTATTAAATGATTTTTAATCCCGAAAGAAAATCGCGTATTGGCACCTTTTTTGATAAAGGCACGAACACGATCGATTCACCTAAAGATTTGCGGTGGTTCTTGGTACGGAGTCGCCAACCACTTCAATCTAGCAAGAACTAGAACAAAGTGGGTTTTGTAGATCAAATCGGCTAGTGGAACCGATTTAGATGGATAGATTGATAACTACTCGTCTCGTGAGTAAACGGAAAGTTTTCAAGACAAACTTACAAAGAATTGTCGCACTCTCGCAGCGGCGGCGGACGATTTACGGCGCAAATCGACAAAGATGGACTAAACTAGGGCAAAGTAGAAAAATATGGCTGAAAAGTAAAGAATATTAAAAAAATGATTCTAGATTGTATTGTATGTTGTGTATGTTGATTGTTCCAATTGAACCGGCCTTGACCCTTATATAGGGGTTGGTCTTGCCCTCTACAGGCCCTTCTCCATATCCTATTCGGGATAAACATGTTTGGAAACCAGAAATACAACCGTATGAAGAAAGGAAACCCGAAGATCGACGAAGTTGTCTAGGTTTCGGACTCTGCCGGTCAGACCGGCCATATGCCTTCGGTCTGACCGGCCCCACTGCCCGATCTGACCGGCCTATACACCGCGGTCAGACCGGCCTCTCCGAAGAAACCGACAAATTTTCAAATATTGGCAATCTTTCCTATTTTGATTCCTAAGTGCCAATTTTGGGTGTAAACACATGCCCCCCTGCCTTTTATGATGAACACCGCGAATCTAAAAGCATAAGACATGTTTTAACTTGGGACGATAACTCATTTATCGGCCACACACCTCCCTAAGCATCTTGCCAAATACTCGGGAAGTATTTCTTTAGATATTTACCGTTGATAGCCCGTTGAAACCGTTCTCCTTGAAGTGTCTCCAAGAAATATGCATTGCCTCGAACGATTCCATATATCCGATAAGGTCCCTCCCAACTTGGCGACCACTTACCGAATTCTTTAGATTGGGAAACCCAAAGGCAAAATAGTCTTCCACACTAGATCTCCCACTTGGAACGTCTTTGCCTTCACCCTTTTGTTGTATGCTTTGGCCACTCTCTTCTTTTCTTTTTCTATCTCTTCCAAAGCCTTCAAACGTTTGTCGACCACTTCATCAAGATTATCACCCATCAAGGACTTGTAATCTTTGGCTGACAAATCGTCTTGCTTTATATATCGAAGAGAACCAAGATTTACCTCAACCGGTAAAGCGGCTTCTTGCCCATAAACAAGCTCAAAACGGGTCACCTTGGTAGCACCATGCTTGGATATTCTATGCGCCCATAAAGCTTCAGAAAGCACTTCATGCCACCTTCTCGGATGTTCCTCGACCTTCTTCTTGATTAGCTTCAACAATGTCTTATTACTAGACTCGGCTTGTCCATTAGCCTGAGCATAGTAAGGAGACGAACTCAACAGCTTAATTCCATAAGATTCGGCAACACTTTTCACTTCTTTAGACATAAAAGAAGCTCCTTGATCTGTAGTTAATGTTTGAGGAATGCCGAATCTATGAATAATATGCTTCAGAATAAAATCAATTACCTCCTTATGCGTCATATTCCTGAGCGGCACGGCTTCGGCCCACTTAGTGAAGTAATCTGTCGCAACTAGCACGAACCGATGCCCCTTTGAAGACGGAGGATAAATTTGACCAACAAAATCTAAAGCCCACCCCCGGAATGGCCATGGCTTAATTATAGGATTCAACACTGAAGCCGGTGCCAATTGAACATTGCCGAACCGTTGACAAGCTTCACATCCCTTATAATACCTGAAGCAATCATCAATCATCCTCGGCCAATAAAACCCTGCTCTTCTGAGCAACCAATTCATCTTATGGGCTGATTGATGAGTCCCGCAAATTCCCTCGTGAACTTCACCCATAGCAACCTTAGATTGATCGGCATCTAAACATTTTAATAGTACACCATCTATATTTCGGCGATATAACTTTTCATCAAGCAAAGTATACTTATATGCTTGCCGCCGAATTTTCCGATCAACCATAAGACTAGGATCCTTCAAATAGCTAATCAAAGGAATTCGCCAATCATTTACTGCTCCCAGGGCACACATGTCCGAATTATCACTTAATTCGGCCCCTGTATCGAGACGATTGTGCCCCCCAGCACCTTTTGTAAAGTCGGTCTGACCGACCAAGCAACTCTGGTCAGACCGGCAACCACCCACGGTCAGACCGGCCACAGAACGCCGGTCAGACCGAATGCCATCCACGGTCCGACCGGCGATAGTGCGCCGGTCAGACCGCCTACAACCTGCCTCTTTGCCAATTTCGCTCAAAAAATTATAATCAAGCACCGGTTGGTCTAATATGAAAAATAAACCTCTTTTGATGCTATAACCAGATGCTTGTTGAGCTAAGTCATTTGCTCTAGAATTTTCATTCCTAGCAATATGCTTAATAGTAAATTCATCAAAACTGGCAATAATATCTAGGCATTGATCTAAATACCTGTTCAATGATACGTCGAAGCATTTGTAGACCCCGGCAACTTGTTGCACCACCAATTCTGAATCACCAAACGCTTCTACATGTGTAGCTCCAACGATCTCCATTACTTGTAAACCGAATAACAAAGCATTGTATTCGGCTTGATTATTTGTACAATAATATTCTAAATGAACCGATGCTTCAAAGCATTGACCATTGGGTGAAATTAAAACTACACCTATGCCTTGACCCTCCTTACACGAAGAGCCATCAAAATAAACTTTCCAAGGTGCAACGCTAACTAAACAGACTTCATCTCCACAATCAACATCTACATGATGATCTACTATAAAGTCTGCTACAATCTGGCCCTTCATGGATTTCAATGATTCATAGGCCAAATCATATTCAATTAATGTATACGCCCATTTGCCGATCCTACCACTTAGAATTGGCCTTTGCAACATGTGCTTAATGACATCGGTCTGACAAGCAACTATGCATGTACTAGATAACAAGTAATGACGCAACTTGGTACAAGCATAGTATAAGCAAAGACAAAGCCTCTCTACAAATACATACCTCGTTTCAGCATCCAGAAGATGGCGACTTAAATATGTAATTATGTACTCCTTGCCGTCTTCCTCTTGCGTCAAAACGGCTCCAATAACTTTGTCTTCAGCAGCAATATACAACCGAAACGGAATTCCGGCTTTAGGAGCTCGCACTACGGGCGGAGTAGATAAATATTTTTTCAAACCTTCAAACGCCTCCTGTTGTGCTGCCCCCAAGTAAAATCGGCTTCTCTCTTCAAACGTAGAATAGGCACAAAAGCATCGATTTTACCTGCTAGGTTAGATATGAATCTTCTCAAATAGTTCACTTTACCTAACAACCTCTGGACTTCCCTCTTGCATGCCGACGCTTTGAAATCTTGAATTTTCTCAACTTTCTTAGGGTCAATCTCAATCCCTCTCTCATGCACCATGAATCCTAAGAATTTTCCCGCCGACACACCGAAGGCACACTTGAGTGGATTCATCTTCAATCCATACCGACGCATTCTCTCAAAAGCTAACCTCAAATCGGCCATATGTCCATCCATATCATCCGATTTGACTACAATATCATCAATGTAGATTTCTAGGATAAAACCTAACAAATCATGGAAAATTAGGTTCATCGCCCTTTGATACGTTGCGCCGGCATTTTTCAACCCGAATGTCATAACTACCCACTCAAACATCCCGACAAATCCTGGACATCTAAAGGCTGTCTTATACATATCCTCTTCTGCCATGAAGATTTGGTTGTAGCCGGCATTGCCATCTAAAAAGCTAATCACTCGATGACCCGAGGCATCATTTATTAGCATGTCAGCTATAGGCATAGGATACTCATCTTTAGGAGTGGCTTTATTCAAATCTCTAAAATCTATGCAAACCCTAATTTTGCCGCTCCCCTTCTTTTCTACCGGTACTATATTGGACACCCACTCTGCATACCGGCACGGCCTAATAAACCCCGCTTTCAATAATCGGTCTATCTCTTCTTTGACACGATCATATATGAGTGGGTTAAACCGACGAGGAGGTTGTTTATAAGGCCTAAACCCTGACTTTATTGGAAGCCGATGCTCAACAAGATCACGGCTAAGTCCAGACATTTCATGGTATTCCCATGCGAAACAATCATTATATTCTCTAAGCAGCTCGATCATCCTAGCCCTATGATCGGCTCTCATGTTTTTATTTATGAAGGTCGGTCTTGGTACGCTCCCATCTCCTATATCTATTTCTTCTAATGGATCGGCTGATGTGAACCCTTGACCGAGCTTCTCTACCTTGTCAAAATCCTCTATAGTTTCCCCAATATCGTTCTTTGTTGAACGATATTCTTGAACCCTCTTTTGTAACCATTCCAAATTGGTTGCTTTGTTCATCATACAAAGTAATATCACCAAGCCATGCTAAACTAGCCGGCTTTACAGAGATGGGTACAAAGCCTTCTTTGGAAACACTAATAAAGTCAAAACTAGAAAGATCTAGCCCTGACAAGCACTGCATGTCTCCATGTTTCCATCCCACAGAAACATCGGCCATGGCAACCTCAGCCGATGTATCCGCCTGAATTACCTCAACTTCATCACCATCCCATTGTACTAGGCACTGATGTAAAGTAGATGGGATGCAGCAGTTGGCATGGATCCAACACCGCCCCAAGATGACACTATAATTACCTTGTACATCGACGATGAAGAAGGCGGTAGGCAACGTCTTGTTCCCCACCGTAAGCTCGACGGACAAGATCCCCTTCGCCTCTGTTGATTCTCCGTTAAAGCCGTTGAGAAGCATGTTGGTCTTCTTCAGCTCCGCCTCTTCGCGATCCAACTTCTTGAAGAGAGAGTAAGGCATCAGGTTCACCGGCCGCGCCTCCGTCCACCAGCATCCTGGAAACTAGCTTCCCATCAATGTGGCCCTTTAGATAAAGAGGCTTCATGTGACGGTTGGACTCGTCGGGCTTCTTGAAGACCGCATCCTTTGGACCTAGTGACATTTGAGCGACTTCGGCCTCGTCCATGGCGCAAAACTCCATGGGCAACATGCAAACCATGTTGATCTCCATGCTCTCGCCGGACAATGCTTCCACAGCCTGTTGTTCATCCTTTTGAACAACCACCAGCTTACTAGCAATTGATGACTTACGCTTCCACTCCTTCGCTGGCGGTGGTCACAACTCATCGAACTCCCTGTCTCTCCTCTCTTTGGCTTCCTTCTCTCTTAACTCAGAAGCACGAAGACGCTGCAACCTTCTCTTCTGAGTAGCCATTAAATTCCCAGGCATCCACCTAGGATTTGGCTCTGTTCCAGGAGGCAAATAATGTCCCCCGTTGCCTTTATCCGAAGAGGGAGTCACTCCAGTATCTTTCGACCAGACGTTGGTCGACCGGCCCTATTGGCCGGCCGACTGTGCGTGCTCGCGATCGACCGGCGACTGTGTCCGGTCGACTGTAGCGAACATCGACCGCCGATGGCGCGGTCGACGGCCGCAAACGCGCGGTCGAACGGCGCAGGCTCGGCCCGACCGGTCATTGAACTGCGATCAGACCGGCCAGGACGTCTGGTCTGATTGTCTTCCTGCGCGACATCTTTTGCGACTTCGGTTCGAGGGCCAAATATCAACTTAGCCTCCTTACCAGATGGCACTGGCACGTCATACGATCCTATCTTGATCGTGATCGCCTCCGAAGCCCTCTCCTCAGGCTTGACGCGCTTGTGTGCCCTTTTCTCGCCATCAAGCTGGTCCTTAGTGGGGAACCGGCTTCTACTAGAAGTAGATGCCTGCCTTCGCGGTGATCTTCTCCCCTCTCTCCATCCTTGGTGATCCTGCATTGGAGGCATGTTGTACATAGGCGGGGGTGCTCCCCAAGGCATGAAGTAAGGGAACGGATAACCTGGAGGCGGCATCGGGCATGGTCCCCATGGCATAACCTGAGGGAGATGGGGAAACGGCGGCTCCAAAACCTTTGATGAAGGACCAAATCGCTCCTTAGGAGGCGATCTTGGTCTCTTTCCTTTGGCGCGCTCCTTCTCGGCACTCTTTCTTTTGTACTTGTCAAGGAGCATGTCGAAGGTCACTTTGGGCTTGTAGGGCTTGTTCGATGTAGATGCCTTGGCCTTATTCTCCTTCCATGTCCCAACCTCCGGGCTCTTTGGGACAAGCATTTTGGGCCTAGGCTTCCCGATGACAACTTCCTTCCCCTTAGCTGATTCGGCTTGCTCCGGCCGAATCAATACCTTCTTGCCATCAAGATCGACGGTATTCACCGGGAAAGGATCGCTGTCAAGCTTCATCTTCGAGCCCTCGGTGAACTTCAATCGTCCTTCATCTATGGCCGATTGAACCTGTCGACGAAAAACATTACACTCATTAGTAGAATGTGAATAGGAATCATGCCATTTACAATAAGAACGGCGCTTTAATTCTTCTAACGAGGGTATGATATGGCCCTTAGGTAATTTGATCTGTTTCTCCTGCAAAAGATAGTCAAAAATCCTATCGCATTTGGCCACATCAAAGCTGTATTTGATCTCGCTCTGCCGATCCTTGCGAGGAGTCGGCGTTAAACTAGAACAAACAAAGGGTTTGTTCTTGTTTGTCCAAGACCACTCGGTGACATACATGTCATGATCGCCTTCATCAGACTCAGAATCACTAGTCGGACAGTCGATCATGCTAACATGAGGTTTCTTATCACTGGGCCTGACAAACTTTTTAGCATCCCTGACTCGGCTTTCCTGAGCCAGAGCCTTCTGCATTACCTGACTAACATCGAGAAATTGTTGGCCATCTAACCTTTCTTTAATGGGAGTAAGCAACCCATTGAAAGCGAGGTCGGCCAAGTCTCTCTCGGTTATAGTCAAGCTAAAACACCGGTTTCTAGCATCTCTAAACCTCTTAATATAATCTGTAACAGATTCATTATGTTTTTGCCTTACCGATGTCAAGTCGCAAAGTCTAAGCTCAGTTTCACCGATATAAAAGTAATCATGAAATTTCTGTTCTAACGAGCCCAAGTATGAATAGAGTTAGCCGGTAAAGATGTAAACCAAGTAAAAGCAGTACCGGATAAAGATAACGAAAATAAGCGCAATTTAAAAGCATCCGAAGTGCTAGCCTTCCCGCATTGCGCTAAGAATTGGCCGATATGTTCCCATGTGGTCCTATTATCATCTCCACTGAATTTGGTGAATTCGGGGACTCTATAACCACGAGGATATGGGATGTTATCGAAATGGTCGGGATACGGCTTTTGGTAAACCTTAGCACGATTCCTGGGCTCAATTCCGAACGATTCTCTAATAATGTTTCTAATTTGTTCTTCCATATTTTCAGGCCTAGGCGGGTGGCTACGACCGGCGGCCTAAAAGGTGGCTGTTGCGGCGCAATATTGTCATATTGGCCATCTCTCGTGTCGCGCGGATATCCCCTATTAGGATCATTGTATTGATTGGGGACATGCGGGGGAATTGGTGCATGGACAGCAGCCACAGGAGAGTCGCGTGCGGGAACATGGTATAGAACCGAGTTGCCCGTGATAGGATCTATCTCCTGTACTGGCACCAGAGCGCCGGTCTGACCAGCCATGGGCCCGGTCTGACCAGCCAGGTAAGGCGCGGTCTGACCGGCCAGATAGCCGCCGGTCAGACCGGTGTAGTATGGGTGCAGGCCGGCCTAACGGCCGGTCTGACCGATGTAGGGCGAACCGGTCAGACCGACGTAAGGCGCCCCGGTCAGACCGGCCATAGGGCCGGTGAGACCGTGATCGTGCTCCGTCGAGACCAGCCGTCGGGCCGGTCGACCGAGATATGATGGGCCGGTCGGACCAGCCGTAGGGCCGGTCGGACCGACGTAGTGAGGGCCGGTCGGCCGGCCGTAGGGCCGGTCGACCGGCGAGGCGGCGAGAACTACTTTCGCCGGGGCCTTGGGCAATCGCCCCATCGGTTTTACTAAATATGTGGTTCACAGGGGTTTGGTTCCCCCCTGAAACCGAGGTAGGCGGCAAATCGGTCGCGGGAAGACCGGATTTACCACTCATGTGCGCTTTAAACAACCTATTAAAACAAGCCTCTATAGCGGATTCAACCTTATTGTTCACGGTGGCGGTAACGGACTCGTCCACCGTACTAGCAACAAGTTTTTGAATAGGCATAGAGATGTGATCAGCACTTACCTCGCCGCGAGTTACCTTGAGCGGGCTCCCGGGCTTGATGATGACGCCCTGTCGCGTTTTGGTGCAAGATTGATCTAGCACCTCCTGCGTGATTGCTTGTATGCGCTCCTCCATTATTTGGCGAGCTTCCCCATCCAGGTCGTCCAACGAGATGTGGACGACGTTGGATGGCTCCACGTCTTGCGCCGCTTGCTTGGACATGGCGGCGTCGAATCCGAGTTGGCATCGTGTCTTTCCCAGCGGAGTCGCCAAAAATCGTGTTGGCACCTTTTTTGATAAAGGCACGAACACGATCGATTCACCTAAAGATTTGCGGTGGTTCTTGGTACGGAGTCGCCAACCACTTCAATCTAGCAAGAACTAGAACAAAGTGGGTTTTGTAGATCAAATCGGCTAGCGGAACCGATTTAGATGGATAGATTGATAACTACTCGTCTCGTGAGTAAACGGAAAGTTTTCAAGACAAACTTACAAAGAATTGTCGCACTCTCGCAGCGGCGGCGGACGATTTACGGCGCAAATCGACAAAGATGGACTAAACTAGGGCAAAGTAGAAAAATATGGCTGAAAAGTAAAGAATATTAAAAAACGATTCTAGATTGTATTGTATGTTGTGTATGTTGATTGTTCCAATTGAACCGGCCTTGACCCTTATATAGGGTTGGTCTTGCCCTCTACAGGCCCTTCTTCATGTCCTATTTGGGATAAACATGTTTGGAAACCCGAAATACAACCGTATGAAGAAAGGAAACCCGAAGATCGACGAAGTTGTCTAGGTTTCGGACTCTACGGTCGACCGGCCATATGCCTTCGGTCCGACCGGCCCCTCCCGGTCGACCGGCCTATACACGGCGGTCGAGACCGGCCTCTCAAGAAACCGGCAAATTTCCAAATATTGGCAATCTTTCCTATTTTGATTCCTAAGTGCCAATTTTGGGTGTAAACATCGGGCTGTGACAACAGAACATGTTTGACTCAGGGCGATAATCTAATTACCGGCCATAAAACTTCCTAAGCATTTTGCCAAACACTAGGGAAGTATTTCTTTAGGTATTTACCGTTGATAGCTCGCTGAAAATGTTCTCCTTGAAGTGTCTCCAGAAATACGCATTCCCTCAAACGATTCTGCATATCCGATAAGGCCCTTTCCAACTTGGTGACCACTTATCGAATTCTTTAGATCGAGAACCCAAAGGCAATTGTTTTTCATATCAAATCTCCTACTTGGAACGTCTTTGCCTTCACCCTTTTGTTATATGCTTTAGCCATCATCTTCTTCTCTTTCTCTATTTCTTCCAAAGCATTCAAACGCTTGTCGATCACCTCATCAAGATTATCTCCCATCAAGGTCTTGTAGTCTTCAACCGACAAATCGTCTTGCTTTATATATCGAAGAGTGCCAAGATTCACCTCAACTGGTAAAACGGTTTCTTGTCCATAGACCAACTCAAAAGGGGTTACCTTGGTGGCACCATGTTTAGATATCCTATGTGCCCATAACGCCTCAGAAAGCACCTCATGCCACCTCTTTGGATGTTCTTCAATCTTCTTCTTGACTAGTTTTAACGAAGTTTTATTACTCGACTCGGCTTGTCCATTAGCCTGAGCATAGTAAGGAGAAAACTCAACAATTTGATACCATAAGATTCGGCAAAACTTTTCACCTCTTTGGACATGAAAGAAGCTCACTGGTCTGTAGTTAATGTTTGAGGAATACCAAATCTATATATAATATGCTTCAAAATAAAGTCACCTCCGTATGAATCATATTCTTGAGCGGCATGGCTTCGACCTACTTGGTAAAGTAATCCATTGCCACTAGCACGAGCTGATGCCCTTTCTCTGACGAAGGATAAATTTGACCGATGAAATCCAAAGCCCAACCTCGGAACGGCCATGGTTTAATAATAGGATTCAACACCGCAGCCAATACCAATTGAACATTGCCGAACCGTTGACAAGCTTCGCATACTCTATAATATTTGAATCAATCATCAATCATCTTCGGACAATAGAATCCCGCTCTCCTAAGCAACCAGTTCATTTTATGGCCCGATTGATGAGTTTCACAAATACCCTCATGTACTTCTCCCGTAGCAACTTTAGATTTATCATTATCTAAGCACTTTGATAGCACCCCATCTATATTTCGGCGATATAACTCTCCATCAAGCAAAGTGTACTTGAACGCTTGTCGCCGAATTTTTTGATCAACCTTAAAACTAGGATCTTTCAAATATTGAATAAAAGGAATTCTCCAATCTTCTGTTGTTTCTAGGGAACAAACGTCCGAATTCAAGATTAATTCGACCTCGTATCGATGAGTCGTGCCCCCAAGCACCTTCTATGAACCCGGTCGACCGGCCAAGCAACGCCGGTCGACCGCTAACCACCAGCAGTCGGACCGAGTAATGCGCCGGTCAGACCGCCTGCCATCCACGGTCAGACCGGCGACGATGCACCGGTCAGACCGCCTACGATCTGTGTCTTCGCCAATTTCAACCAAAAAATTATAATCAAGCACCGATTTTTCTAATATAAAAATATCTCTCTCTTGACACTATAACCGGATGCTTACTGAGCCAAATCATTTGCTTCAGAATTTTCACTCCTAGCAATATGTTTGATAGCAAAATCATCGAAATCGGCAATAATATCCAAACATTGATCAAGATATCTGTTTAGCGACCCATGAAGGCATTTATAAACTCCAGCAACTTGTTACACCACCAATTCGGAGTCACCAAACGCTTCCACGTGTGTTGCTCCAATGATCTCCATCACT
Organism: Oryza australiensis; assembly: GCA_019925245.2. Taxonomy (NCBI): domain Eukaryota; kingdom Viridiplantae; phylum Streptophyta; class Magnoliopsida; order Poales; family Poaceae; genus Oryza; species Oryza australiensis. Next base: position 2,326,086 of record JAIFGZ020000393.1, on the reverse strand, counting down.
TGTAAACCGAATAATAAAGCATTGTATTTGGCTTGATTATTCGTATAAAAATATTCTAGACGAACCGATGCTTCAAAACATTGACCATTGGGCGAAATTAAAACTACACCTATACCTTGACCTTCTTTGCACGAAGAACCATCAAAATAAATCTTTCAAGGAGTAACACTAAGCAAGCAAACCTCATCTTCATAAGCAATATCCACATGATGGTCTACTATAAAATCTACTATAATTTGGCCTCCATAGATTTAAAGGGTTCATAAGCCAAATCATATTCAATCAATGCATACGCCTACTTGCCAATTCTCCCACTCAGAATTGGCCTTTGCAACATATGTTTAATAACATCGGTCTAACAAGTAACTATGCAAGTACTAGATAACAAGTAATGACGCAACTTGGTACAAGCATAGTACAAGCAAAGACAAAGTCTCTCCACAAAAGCATACCTCGTTTCAACATCTAAAAGATGGCGACTCAAATATGTAATTATATATTCCTTGCCATCTTATTCTTGTGTCAAAACGGCTCCAATGACTTTGTCTTCAGCAACAATATATAACCGAAACGGAATTCCGGCTTTAGGCGCTCGCACCACAGATGGAGTAGACAGATATTTCTTCAATCCTTCAAACGCCTCTTGCTGTGCTGTCCCCAAGTAAAATCGGTTTCTTTTTTCAAACGTAAGATAGGAACAAAAGCATCGATTTTACCCGCCAGGTTAGATATAAACCTCCTCAAGTAATTCACCTTACCTAGCAACCTTTGAATTTCTCTTTTGCATGTCGGCGCTTTGAAATCTTGAATCTTCTCAACCTTCTTAGGATCAATCTCAATTCCTCTCTCATGCACCATGAATCCTAAGAACTTCCCCGCCGACACACCGAAAGCACACTTGAGTGGATTCATCTTCAAACCATACCAGCGCATTCTTTCAAAAGCTAACCTCAAATCGGATATATGACCATTCATGCCATCCGATTTGACAACAATATCATCAATGTAGATTTCTAAGATAAAACCTAGCAAATCATGAAAAATCAAGTTCATCGCCTTTTGATATGTTGCACCGGCATTCTTCAATCCAAACGTCATGACAACCCACTCAAATAACCCAACAAATCCGCACACTGAAAGCCGTCTTGTACATATCCTCTTCCGCCATAAGGATTTGATTGCAAGGCATTGCCATCCAAAAAAATAATCACCTTATGGCCCAAAGCATCATTTATCAATATGTCGATTATAGGCATAGGATATTCATATTTAGGAGTAGCTTTATTCAAATCTCTAAAATCTATGCATACTCTAATCTTGCCACTCCCCTTCTTCTCCACCGAAACTATGTTGGACACCCACTCGCATAACAACATGGCATAATAAACCCCGCCTTCAATAATCGCTATTTTTTCTTTGACACGATCATATATGAGAGGGTTAAAGCGACGAGGAGGTTGTTTATAAGGCCTAAATCCTGATTTTATAGGAAGTCGATGCTCAACAAGATCACGGCTAAGTCCCGACATCTCATGGTACTCCCACGTAAAACAATCAACATATTCTTTGAGCAGCTAGATTATTTTAACCTTATAATCGGCTTTCATGTTTTTGTTTACAAAAGTCGGCTTTGGAATACTTCCATCTCCTATGTCCACTTCTTCTAATGGATCGGCCGATATAAACCCTTGACCAAGTTTCTTCTCTATTTCGTCAAAATCTTCAATAATTTCACCAATATCATTCTTTGTAGACCGATATTCTTGCACCCTCCTTTGCAACCACTCTAAATTGGCTTCTTTACTCATTATATAAAGAAATACCACCTAGCCGTGCTAAAATAGCCGGCTTTACAGAGATAAGTACAAAGCCATCTTTGCAAACACTAATAAAATCAAAGCTAGAAAGATCTAACCCTGATAGGCATTGCATATTCCCATGTTGCCACCCCATCGAAACATCGGCCATTGCAAGGTTAGCCGATGCATCTGCTTGAACAACTTCAACATTATCTCCGTCCCATTGAATCAAGCATTGGTGCAAAGTAGAAAGAACACAACAGTTGACATCAATCCAACAGCGCCCCAAAATAACACTATAATTACCTTGCACCTCGACGACGAAGAAAGCGGTAGGCAACGTCTTGTTTCCCACTATGAGCTTCACGGACAGGATTCATCTTTAAACCATACCGATGCATTCCCTCAAAAGCTAACCTCAAATCGGCTATATGACCATCCATGCCATCCGATTTGACAACAATATCATCAACGTAGGTTTCTAAGATAAAACCTAGCAAATCATGAAAAATCAAGTTCATCACCCTTTGATATATTGCACTGGCATTCTTCAATCCAAACGTCATGACAACCCACTCAAATAACCCAACAAATCCCGGACACCTGAAAGCCGTCTTGTGCATATCCTCTTCTGCCATAAAGATTTGATTGTAGCCGACATTGCCATTCAAAAAGCTAATCACCTTATGGCCCGAAGTATCATTTATCAACATGTCGGTTATAGGCATAGGATATCCATTTTTAGGAGTAGCTTTATTCAAATCTCTAAAATCTATGCATACTCTAATCTTGCCACTCCCCTTCTTCTCCACCGGAACAATGTTGGACACCCACTCCGCATAATGACATAGCCTAATAAACCCTACCTTCAATAATTAGTCTATCTCTTCTTTGACACGATCATATATGAGGGGGTTAAAGTGATGAGTAGGTTGTTTATGAGGCCTAAATCCTGATTTTATAGGAAGCCAATGCTCAACAAAATCACGGCTAAGTCCCGACATCTCATGGTACTCCCATGCAAAACAATCAACGTATTCTTTAAGCAGCTAGATTATTTTAACCTTATATCGAATTTCATGTTTTTGCTTACAAAAGTCGGCCTTGGAATACTTCCATCTCCTATGTCCACTTTTTCTAAAATAGCCGGCTTTACAGAGATAGGTACAAAGCCATCTTTGCAAACACTAATAAAATCAAAGCTAGAGAGATCTAACCATGATAAGCATTGCATATTCCCATGTTGCCACCCCATCGAAACATCGGCCATTGCAAGGTCGGCCGATGCATCTGCTTGAACAACTTCAACATCATCGCCATCCCATTGACTTAAACATTCGTGCAAAGTAGAAGGAACACAACAGTTGGCATGAATCCAACAACGCCCCAAAACAACACTATAATTACCTTGCACCTAGACACGAAGAAAGCGGTAGGCAACGTCTTGTTTCCCACTGTGAGCTCCACGGACAGAATTCCCCTGGCCTCCATCGATTCACCACTAAATCCGTTGAGTATCATATTGGTCTTCTTCAATTCAGCTTCTTCACGACCCAACTTCTTAAATAGCGAATATGACATCAGGTTCACAATAGCACCTTCATCTACCAGCATCCTCGAGACCGGCTTCCCGTCAATATGGCCTTTGAGATAAAGAGGCTTCATATGACGGTTAGACTCATCGGGCTTCTCGAAAACCACATCTCTTGGACCTAATGAAAGTTGAGCAACCTAAGTCTCCTCCAAGGCACAGAACTCCATGGGCAACATGCACACCATGCTGATGTCCATGCTCTCACTTGGTGATGACACCACAGCCGGTTGTTCATTTTCTTTCCTTTCCTCTTCCTCTCGAACAACCACCGGCTCTTCACCCTTCAACGGTTTGGATCTCCATTCCTTCATTGACGGCGGCCGCAACTCATCAAATCTTCTACCTCTCCACTCTTCGGTCTCCTTTTCTTTTAACTCACATGCCAAAGACGTTGCAACCTTCTCCTTTGCGTAGCCGTCAAATCTTCAGGCATCCACCTCGGCTTTGGTTGTGTTCCAGGAGGTATATAGTGTCCTCCACTATTCTTTCGTGAAGAAGAAGCAAACCTCGAACCACTTCTGGAAGACTAGCGGTCAGACCGGCGCTGGTAACCGGTCGAACCGGCCTTGTGCCTGCGGTCAGACCGATCAGAGGACCCGGTCGGACCGGGTAGACCTTCGGTCGGACCGGCCGGCAGCCCGATCGGAGCCGGTTTGTAGATCTTCGGTCGAGCCGGCCAACAGCCGGTCGACTACTCTCTGCGCGGAACTGTGCGACTTCGGTTCGATCACCAAAAAACATCTTAGCTTTCTCCTCAAATGGTATCGGCACATCATGAGACCCTTGAAGGGTTACGCGGAGGCTACGCTAGCCGAAAACAGAACTTTTCTACCGCGCAAACCAGGAACACTTGCAAGTAAAGGCTTATAGAGCGTTACCGATTGGAGTATGCAGCGGAAATAGCCAATCAGGACTACCCGATCTGAAACAGTGCAACCGATTCCCGAGCGCCGACAGCCGACGATGTCGCAGCCGATCCGAGTCGTCGATCTGCCGCAGTCGCCTCGCTCCGATTGCAGCCGATTCTTAGCCGATCAACAGCGCGCAACGTAGCAGCGCCTCTGCCGGTATCCACACGTCCGGGGACAGAACGCCGAACGCCCGTGTGCTAGCACGCGATGCAAGGCTAGGGTTTGGCTCGAAAGTGGGGAGGGTTTCCATGAAGATTGATCTCGCCGACTTCTAAAGTCGCGTGTGATCAGATTGATTTCCGCGCAATGCAATTCAATTGACGTGTATCAGCTCTCCACCCCTCACCCCTTTATATATAGAGTTGGCCGACTAGGACCAGTGGCCGATCAGGACTCTATTTTGAATCGGATCTCATCCGAATCTCATAGAGTTGGTCGCCCATACATCGTAAGACCATAGGACTCTATCCGATCGGATCCCTATCCGATCGAGCCGTATCCGAGTCCAACTCGAATGCCTGTTCTTATCCCCTTAAGCGTGCGACCCTGTAGGTTCAGGTATACTTGGTTTCGGCTATAGTCTAACTTAGCCGATAGTCGGCTCGAGTCCAACTCGGCCGACTGTCAATAGCGGCGCCTAACAAAGCACATATTGACACCATAGTATACAAGAATATAATATCGGCTCTGAACCTGTAATGTGTACACAAATCCCTTTGCCTCACGATACCAATTAAGCTATAGGCAAGATGTGTGCCATCCCTTCAATAGCTTAACCATTCACTCGAACCATATTGGATTATCTGTCTGTTGATTGACTTCTCAATCAACTTAGCATGACCATGCATTTCCATAATCCATTACCTCGAGGGGCCAGAGATATCTCTCCAAAGGAGGGGCAAATTCCATCTTGATCACTCACATCTCACTCCATGTTTCATAGCAAACCCAAAAACTACCTTTATAACTACCCAATTACGGAATAGCGTTTGGTAGTCCCAAAGTAGGCTACTACACATGTTGGAATCCATGGTGATCTCGGGTCTAAGGACTTTGTACCAACACTACCCGAGACCAACTAATGGCACATTAATTCCTGTAGTGTCTCATAGTGGGTCCATCCAACAATGTGTTCTCTAACACATGTGTCCATGTTTATTGATTTGGTATCTCCATACCCATGATCTATGAGACATGATCATCGGTCAATAAACATGCCGATCTTAGAATCATATTAGTTCCAATAATATGATATATGATCGAGGATCATTTAGAAATAGATTCATACATATAGAGTCTCATAAATAAGTCACGTACTTATTGATCAATACAAGATGTCTATTTTATGAAACTGAATAACACTTTATTCATTTATACATAAACATTGACAACGATATCCAACATCTCCATGCCTCTAGGGCATATCATTAACAGTCTCCCACTTGCACTAGAGTCAATCATGTAAGTATCTAATACCCATTGCTCTTGTGTGCGCCTCATGTTTCGGTGAGGGAGAGGTTTTGTCGGCGGATCAGCTATGTTGAGATCCGTGTGCACTTTGCATATCTTGACATCACCTCTGTCCACTATCTCGCGGATGAGATGATATCGCCGAAGTATGTGTTTGGACTTCGATGTGACCTCGGCTCCTTGGCTTGCGCAATGGCTCCAGTATTATCACAAGAGAGACATTGGACCGTTGACGGTCATCACACCCACTCGAAACAAATTTCTTTGTCCAAACAGCCTCCTTTGCGCTTAGCGAAGAATGTACTCGGCCTCCGTTGTAGAGTCGACAACGGTATCCCGCTTGGAAGTCTTCCACTGATGCGCCTCCGTTTAGGTAGAACACGAACCCAGTTGCGATCTATAATCATCCTTGTCCGTTTAGAAGCTAGCATCGGTGTAACCACTTACAACGAGCTCTTCTTCACCTCCATAGACCAGGAACATATCCTTAGTTCTTCTTAAGTACTTAAGGATATTCTTTACTGTAGTCCAGTGACCTTCACTGGATCGGCGACGTATCTCGCTCGTAACACTCAAAGCGTACGAGACATCCGGACGTGTACAAAGCATGGCATACATGATGGATCCAATTGCCGAAGCATATGGAACCATACCCATCTTATTCCGCTCATCATGTGTCCGAGGACACCGATTCTTGCTAAGATTAATGTCATGTGACATGGGCAAGAAACCTTTCTTGGAATCATGCATGTTGAACCTTTTCAACACCTTGTCAATGTATGTACTTTGGCTTAATCCAATTAGCCTCTTGGATCTATCTCTATAGATCCGAATGCTAATATGTATGCTGCCTCCCCTAAGTCTTTCATGGAAAAACTATTTTTCAATAAAGACTTGACGGATTCTAGCATAGGGATATCATTTCCAATCAACAATATGTCATCCACATATAAGATTAGAAATATAATTGCGCTCCCACGACCTTTTTGTAAACACAGGCATCCTCTTTGTTTTTGATGAAACCAAACCCTTTGATTACTTCATCAAAACGAATATTTCAACTCCGAGATGCTTGCTTCAATCCATAAATGGATTTCGTAGCTTGCATATCTTTGCATGCGATTGTGGATCGACAAAACCTTGAGGTTGTATCATGTATACATCCTCGCTTAGGTTTCCATTTAGGAAAGCCTTTTGGCATCCATCGCCATATCTCATAATCGAAATATGCAGCAATCACTAGGATAATCCGAATAGATTTAAGCATTGCGACGGGCGAGAAGATTTCATCATAATTAACTCCTTGAATCTGTTTAAAACCTTTCGCCACCAATCGCGCCTTATAGATGTGAACATTTCCATCCATATCGGCCTTTTCTTAAAACCCCATTTACACTCAATGGTTTTGACACCATCAGTGGATCAACCAAGTTCCAAACTTGATTGTCGTACATGGATTCTATTTCGGATTTCATGGCTCCAAGCCACTTGTTGGAATCAGGTCCTACCATCGCTTCCTCATAGGTTTTAGGCTCATCGTTGTCCAACAACAATATATCACGTTGTTCCGCTTTGTGTACCTATCGGGCGCACGACGTGATCTTTCACCTCCATGGGGCGATGTATCTACAACTGGTGGCGTAACACTTTGCTCCTCCTGTTGTGGTTACGTGGTCGCTGAAACATTTTCGGGTGTTTCTTGAACTTCTTCAAGATGCACCCTGCTCCCACTAACCCTTCTTGAAAGAAACTCTTTCTCCAAGAAAACACCGTGTCGGGCGACAAACACTTTGTCTTGTTCCCGATTATAAAAGTAATATCCCTTAGTTTCCTTAGGATATCCCACAAAGAAGCACTTGTCGATTTGGGTGTGAGCTTGTTAGGCTAAACGTTTTACATAAGCTTCGCATCCCCAAATTTTGAAAAAGACAAACTAGGGGTTGCCCTGTCCATACCTCATATGGTGTCTTTTCAATTGAATTAGATGGAAATCTATTTAGCGTGAGCGCAGCTGTTTCAAGAGCATATCCCGAAGAAGAATAACGGAAGATCACTTTGGCTCATCATCGACCGCACCATGTCCAACAAGGTGCGATTTCTCCGTTCGGACACTCCGTTCCATTGTGGAGTTCTGGCGGAGTCAACGTGGAACAATTCCACAATCTTTCGAGATGATTACCAAACTCTCTGGCTCAAGTATTCCCCTCCACGATCTGATCGTAGAAACTTGATTGTTTTTCCTAAATGATTCTGTACTTTATTAAGTATATATAACCATATCTACTAAAGTCATCGGTAAAGGTAATAAAGTACTGATAACCACCTCCAGCCGTTGAGCTCATTGGTCCACATACATCGGTATGTACGAGTGCCAACAAGTCACTTGCTCTCTCACTGTGTCCGTGAAAGGTGCCTTTGTCATCTTACCAAGTAAACAAGACTCACATGTCTCAAATGATTCAAAATCAAAAGAGTGAAGCAATCCATCCTTAGGGAGCTTCTCCATGCGTTTCTTATTTATATGGCCTAAGCGACAATGCCGGATAAACGTGGGGTTTGTATCATTAGAGAGTTGTCTTTCGTATTAATGTTATAGATGAGAGACACTTCAAGATTCAAAACGTATAATCCATTCACCAATGGAGCATGAAAATGGAACATATCTCTCGAGATATATTGAACAACCATTGTCCATTGATCTAAAATCATATCCTTCCGCTTGCAAACATGAAGCGAAAAATAATGTTTTGACATAGTGTTGGAACACAATAACAATTATTTAATTCCAAAACTAATCCTGAAGGTAAATGAAGTGGTACTATGCCGACAACAACCGTAGCAACGCTTGCTCCATTGCCGACGCGCAGGTTCACCTCGCCCCTTCTTAAGCCTCTACTTCTTCTCATTCCCGCAACGATTTGCAAATATGAGCTACTGATCCGGTATCAAATACCCAAGAGTCGATAGGTGAAGTAGCAAGATTAATGTCTATAACATTAATACCTGAAGCGAAGTCGTACTTTGCTTCTTTTTGAGATCCTCCATGTACTTCTTGCAGCCTTTTCCAGGGACTGTCTCCTTGCAAGTGGAAGCAAACGACATTTGATGCTGCCGACCCCTTCTTGCCCTTCTTTGCATTGGAGGCACTCGCGATCTCATCGGGAGTTAGCTTCCTCTTGGTGCAAAGTTTCTTGACAGTGGTTTGCGCTTAGCCTTCGCATCATCATCACATGATGACCTTTTTCTGGATACTCTCCTCGGTCGTCTTTAGCATCCCATGCAATTTAGCCAAGGTCTTATCCATACTTGTTCATGCGATAATTCAATATGAATGGCTCGAAGCTCGGAGGAGCAACCGGAGAATCACGTCGTAGCCAACTCTTGGCTAAGAGGGAAACCTAGTTTCTCAAGACTCTCGAAGCCAATCATCTTTATCACATGCGGATGACGAGATTCCCTTAACAAGCTGCACGCAAACAAGGACTTCAAGGTGTTGAACCTCTCGGCCCGAGCTTGGTTCTCAAACATGCCACGCAGTCCCCGAATAATAGTGTGAGTATCGTTGCTCTCATATTGCTTCTGAAGCCCAGGGGACATTGTAGCAAGCATGAGACAGCTTATATCTAGGGCATCATTAGTGTGCTTCTCGTAAGCCCTCCATGCAGTAGCAGTGGCATTATTAGGCAAATCCTCAGGATAGGGTACTTCAAGAACGTACTCCTTACGCTCTTGCTTGAGAACAATTCTCAAGTTGCGATACCAATCCATAAAGTTTGTTCCATTTAATTTTTTCTTTTCGAGAATAGATCGCAAATTAAAAGCACTGGGTGTAGTATTAGCCGCCATTTATTCTACAACGAGAAAAAGCAAAGTTTAGCACAATGTTTATGCTATGTCTATTATTAAACAATTTAACATTAGACTCTCATTACGTATTTTTCACCTTCCCTCTAGGTTACGTATTGGGTCAAGATCCATATCTTAGTTAATTTCTAGTGAGCTTTGGCATCACTGCTAGAAAATTAATAACATCGGTAAGCAACTCCTTGCTAATCACATCTCTATGTGACTCTTGTTGTTGGTGTGGCATCTCCATGCCCCGGCGCCAACCTATGCCCCAAGGCCCAAAACTGTTTTGATAGCCTTGTTAAGTGAACCAACTGCTCCTGCTTTTTATGTCGACATATACCCCCTCGTGTTATGATAAAGAATAACACTCTACTTTGCGACCCACCATTGACGAGCATAACGGTGACGGGTGCGCAACATTTGGAAGGGCATCATTACTACTTAATTTTGTGAGGGATGCTATCCTATCAAACAAACATATCACATATGAAAGAAAGTAGAATAGCACATAATGAAATAGTATGGCCCCCTTCACATGATGATCTCCATCTCCATGCCGGTGTAGAGGATCTCTATCTTCATCACCGTTCTTCCGAGTGCTGAATGCTTGATTTCTTCAAACTAAGCTACTACTATAGAAGCTCTAATTGAAGATTACATCGACTCGTAGGTCGTGAAAGAATATTACAAGCATTGCACGTATGAAAGAATATTTCAAGGATTGCACATATGAAAGAATATTACATGCATCTCATACATACAATAGGACCATACCATCTCAAAGCATTCTCTGCAAAAACAAGTTAGGCGTATAACGTTTTCTACCTATGGCAGAGATAGGGCATCGAGACGACCTATAAGGGGGTGCACACGGCGGTCCAAATTTATGAAATCGCTTACGGAAACCATATCGGCGGCGCCCGGAACACCACACAAAATTCATAGATCCAATCTACGAAATCGCTTACGGAAACCATATCGGCGTAATCACATTATGCCGTCCTGATACACTATCAAGGGAGATGGTTTGCGTAGGCGCGAGGCAGCAAACAAGGTCGGACTACGAGATAGCTTCGGTATAATCACATTATACCGTTCCAATACACTATCAAGGAACGCTATCTCGAACCCAACTCAAACCGAGTTCTATGGATATTGCTTCGACGTAATCACATTACGCCGTTCTGATACACTATCAAGGAACGCAATTACCATCAACTCTCCTTAACAGATCCCGTAAAACCGATTGATCTAATCAACCCGTGTGCAAAACTTGTTCCAGATCCAATCTAAAACCCGAACTAAGCAAGATTAGCTCTGATACCACTAAAGGGTTATGCGGAGGCTACGCTAGCCGAAAACAAAACTTTTCTACCGCGCAAACCAGGAACACTTGCAAGTAAGGATCGATAGAGCGTTACGGATTGGAGTATGCAGCGGAAAGAGCCAATCGGGACTATCCGATCCGAAACAAGGCAGCCCGATTCCCGAGCGCCGGCCGAGATTCCCGGGGACAGCCGATTCACCAATCGCCGATTCGCCGATGTCGCAGCCGATCCGAGTCGTCGATCGCCGGTCGCCTCGCTTCGATTGCGGCCGATTCGTAGCCGATCAACGGCGCGCAACGTAGCATCGCCTCTACCGGTATCCACACGTCCGGGGACAGAACGCCGAACACCCGTGTGCTAGCACGCGATGCAAGGCTAGGGTTTGGCTCGAAAGTGGGGAGGGTTTCCGTGGAGATTGATCTCGCCGACTTCTAAAGCCGTGTGTGATCAGATTGATTTCGGCGCAATGCAATTCAATTGACGTGTATCAGCTCTCCACCCCTCACCCCTTTATATATAGAGTTGGCCGACTGGGACCAGTGGCCGATCAGGACTCTATTTTGAATCGGATCTCATCCGAATCTCATAGAGTTGGTCTCCCATACGTCGTAAGACCATAGGACTCTATCCGATCGGATCCCTATCCGATCGAGCCGTATCCGAGTCCAACACGAATGTCTTCTTATCCCCTTAAGCGTGCGACCACAGGTTCAAGTATACTTGGTTTCGGTTATAGTCTAACTTAGCCGATCGTCGGCTCGAGTCCAACTCAGCCGACCATCACGCGGCGCCTAACAGCACATATTGACACCATAGTATACAAGAATATAATATCGGCTCGAACCTGTAATGTGTACACAAATCCCTTTGCCTCACGATACCAATTAAGCTATAGGCAAGATGTGTGCCATCCCTTCAATAGCTTAACCATTCACTCGAACCATATTGGATTATCTGTCTGTTGATTGACTTCTCAATCAACTTAGCATGACCATGCATTTCCATAATCCATTACCTCGAGGGGCCCAGAGATATCTCTCCAAAGGAGGGGTAAATTCCATCTTGATCACTCACATCTCACTCCATGTTTCATAGCAAACCCGAAAACTACCTTTATAACTACCCAATTACGGAATAGCGTTTGGTAGTCCCAAAGTAGGCTACTACACATGTTGAAATCCATGGTGATCTCAGGTCTAAGGACTTTGTACCAACAACCCTATCTTGATAGTAACCACCTCCGAAGTCCTCTCTTCCACCTTAATGCGCTTTTGCACCCTCTTTTCTTCTTCAAACCGATTCCTCTGTAGAAACCGACTTTCACTTGACGAGGATATACGCTCACGTACTGATCTCCTCTCCCTTTCCCATCCTTGATGAAATTGCACTGGAGGCATATGATTATACATAGGTGGAATTGGCCCCCATGGCATAAAATAAGGGAAAGGATATCTCGGCGACGGCATTGGGCAAGGCCCCCATGGCATGACTTGAGGATAATACGGGAACGGTGGCTCCAACGCCCTTGGCGAATGACCAAATCGCTCCCTAGGAGGTGATCTTGGTCTCTTGCCTTTGTTACGCTCCTTCTCCATGCTTCTCTTCTCATATTTGTTCAAGAGCATATCAAAAGAGACCTTCGGCTTTCGGGGGTTTCTTGAACTTGAAGCTTTACCTTCATTCTTCTTCCGAACGCCAACCTCCGGATCCTTGGACACAAGCATCTTGGGTCTAGAATCCCCAATCATAACCCCTTTCCCCTTAGCAGATTCGGTTTGTTCCGGCCGAATCAACATTTTTTTGTCATTGAAGTCAATGACATTAACAGGAAAAGGATCGCTGTCAAGCTTCATCTTAGAGCTCTCAGTAAACTTCAATCGTCCTTCCTCTAGGGCCGATTGAACCTCGTCATGGACAACTTTGAGCGGACTCCCGGACTTGAGAACCACGCCTTGATGAGTTTTAATGCACGATTTGTCCAAAATCTGTGGACCCCCGTTTTTGAGACGGGAATCTTTCGTGTTCATAGTACCATTTCCCTGGATCGAGTAGTTGGCACCCACGAATACAGTACTGGATAATCAGGTGCACATGCACGAATAGTCTTACATCAACATTATTACATCAATAGACCCGAAGGCAATGTTCAACCCACAGGACCTTATGGTCCGAATACAACACAAAAATAGAATTTAGATACGGCAGCGGAATAGAGGCAGCGGCTTGTCATTCGCCACAGGCAACGACCGGAGCTAAGATCTAGTATGCGCCGTCAGTTCCTTCACCCTCCTGGTAATACGCGTATGGGTCCTCCGGCTCTTCATTTCCACCAGCTGAAGGTTTGTGCGTATAGCAAGGGTGAGTACCAACCGTACTCGGCAAGCCAACACGGAATTGATGCATATGATAGGGTTATTCAAAGAATGGTGGGGTTCTTTTGCATAAAGCCAATTTTCACAATTCTTTTCACAAGCCTATCAACTAGCCAAATCAAGTTTTAATTTCATAGTTCATTAATCCGGTGATGGTTCTGTCTACCATCCATCGTGATTCCAAGGATGGCTTCCCGCCTCCGATTCGTCATGATTTTCTAGGGAATCTACCCCTTCTCGCATCTCGAGAAGTTGATCCACCAAATGAAATCATCATGCAACCCATCCCAGCGTCTTAAGTTTAAAAATCTAGCCAAGCGAAAGTCTTGTCACGATGCTCAATATCCGCGAGCACGGCTATTCAAATAGATTGATTTACTCACACTGCAGTGGATGTACACTTTACCCGTACTCCACGACAGCCCAACAAATGAGCCTACGCCTCAACACATGAGACGGTCACGGCAAAGCCTTTCGATAACCTCGCTTTGGCAGTACCCGCTCCATGAACTTAAGCCCTCATGCACTCTAGCCGTCCTTTTCTAGCAGTGAGAGGAGTTCTGGCGCACCCGGGGTAAGGGAAAACTTCCTCAATCTTTAAGTTTAGTTAATATCGATTTAATCCCACCATTCACAACAAAGGCCGCAGCCTCATTCCCATCACATAACCACATCATAGAGAACCATCTATGCAAGGATACGCCTCCGCTCGGCTATCTAGTCAGCTAGGTCTATACCCATTCGAGAAGTACGGTTGTCTGGCTCGTTTCCGCTATCTCATGGCTCGGTCCTTAATTGACCAGGGTTAGCACTTGCCTTTTCCGGATCCACCCAAATCATCCAGCCGCCCAGTCTAAAACATTTGTATAGCATTTTCAATTTTCATCAAGCCAAGTTCAACATTCTCATGGCCATGTGGCGCTCATGTCTCCACAGCCGTATTTCAACTACCTCCCTAAGGTAGTTGCCCGAGCACAAAGCTTTCTTGCAAAATCATGAGTATGCAGGGATCTAGTGTAAGCGGGGCTAAGCATTTGTACCGAAGTTATCCTCCGGTCATATCACATCGAAGGTTACAAAGAATAAATTCTAATGGTGATCAATATCAAAGCGGGGTATATCAAGCATAGGTACTATTTGTGTAAAGCGTGCAATTTGTAATTTGAAATCAACATCATTTCACAAAGTAGGATCAATATGTTCAAAGAGTGTGATGACTTGCCTTGCTCGCACGCCGAGGGGTGGTATCTTCAACGGGGTCGATGCCGGTTTCTTCAGGTGCTACCAGTACGTGCGAAAGGTCAATTGAATTCAATTAGAATTCAATAAAATACCGAGAGATCGAAAAGAACCATAAAGGCCATGAAAGCGACTCCAAATGTTTTGCCTAAAATTCTACTTGAGTCGGGACAAAGGTCGCTTCAGGAAAAATCCGAGTTTTGAAATCGAGTCGATTTCCTAGGGTTTTCGCAAAGACGGCGATCGTAATAAATTGGGAATTTAGGTTTGAAAATATCAGCGGAGGAAATTCGTGCTCGAGGTTTGAGGATTTGAGCACAAAAGAGAAGCCTGTTTAAATGGCGAGAAAGAATTAAACGGAGTCCGGATTTAAAAACGACGCGAAATGAAATTCGGAAAACGTCCGATTTTGATTTTTCAAACTTTGCACTGAGAAAAACATGCGAGAAAATAATTTATTTTTGCCCAAAATTTTACTCAAGTCATCCCAAAATATTTTCCAAATTTTCCAAATTTTTCCCTATTTTTCTTTTTCTTTTTCTTTTTTTTTTTTTTTTTCTTTTTCAGGCACTTGTTCATCGCCGCCAACTGCTCGACCGGTGACCGGCCGAAACAGGGCGCGGCGGCCAGACAAAACGGGCGGCGCAAGGGGGCTTACGGCGACGGCGGGCTCGGGAGGAGCAGTGGGACACGGAGGGAGTTTGCGCACGGGGCGATGGCTCCGGTGGTTAGGGCGGCGGCGGCGGCGCTGAGCGGCGAGAAGAAGCGGCGGGTGCGGCAAAACGGGCGGGGTGCCGCCCTTTCTAGCGCGGCCGGGGAATCGGCGCGGGCGCGGGGTGGAAAGAGGAGGGGCCGGCTCGGCGTGGGCGCGGGGTGGAAACACGCGGCGGCCCACGGGGGAGGGCCGGGTACGGCGGGCGCAACGCGGCGACGTGCGGGTCGGCCGGTACGGCGGGCGCGACGCGGCGGCCGCGGCGCGGGCGCGGCCGGGGTCCGGCGCACACGGGCGCGCACGGCGTGGGGGTCCGGCGCGGCACGGCGCGTGGCGGCGCGCGGTGCGTGGGTCGGGGCGGTACGGGCGGGCGTGCGCGGGCGGGCGCGCGGCGGCGCGGGGTCCGGCGCGGTCGGGCGCAAGCGCGGCGCGTGGCGCGCGCGCGCGGCGCGCGTGCCGTGCGTCGGCGCGTGGCGCGCGCGGGGTAGGGGGCGCGCGCGCGCGGCGGGCGGGCGGCATGCGACATGTACGACGTCAAACACTTGGCGCGCAATGAACAGTGCCATTTCCGATTTTTCCCGATTTTCCATTTTAATTTTCCATTTCTATTTTTCTTTCTTCTAAAAATTCCAAAATAAATTCCCCTAATACAAAAATAATTTTTAACACAATATTTTCAACTTTTCTCCACTTTTATTTTCCCACAATATTTTTCATATTTATTTATTTTAAAATCCCTTTCTTCAAATTTCAATATCCTCTCCTATATTTTTCCAAAACTTTTCCGAATTTGAGTACGACTCGAGAATTTTATTATTTATTTTGTGTCTTAATTTATCTTCTCCCAACCAAAAATTTTGTTTTATAGTTTCCAAAACGCGTTTTCATAAATCCGTGCTTCCCGATTTTCTTTTTTTAAAAAAAACCCGATGCGGCTTTCGCACCTCCATTTTGACAACTCCAAATTATCCAAAAACATCGAAAGGGAAATTGATCACGTCAAAATTTATGCAACTGAGGGCAAATAAGAAGCAACAACCCGAGAAGAAGCAACAAGCGAAGGTTTTGAAAATTCCGATTTTTATGCTCCGATTTCGGTTCTTCGATTTTCAGGATGTTACAAACCTACCCCCTAACAATAAATCTCGTCCCCGAGATTTCTTACCGTCTTGAGTAGGTGTGGGTATTCGTCCTCGGGAACTCTTCGCTCTCCCGGGTAGCCTCTTCTTCCGTGTGATTGCTCCATTGTACTTTGTACATGCGCCATGACTTGGTCCGTGTCTTCTTTTACGCCTCGTTTAGTATCTTAATTGGATGCTCCGGGTAGGTAAGATCACTGTGGACATGGATGGTTTCTAACGGGGCTTGCTCTTCCGGTACCCGCAAACATTTCTTCACTGCGATACGTGGAATCTGGGTGGACATCGGAGAGGTTCTCGGGCGGCTCAACTGGTAGGCCACTTCTCCTCTCCTAGCGTTTATCAAGAATGGGCCCACGTATCGTGGTGCGAGTTTCCCTTTGACCTTGAACCTCGAGTTCCCCGTAGTGGTGAGACCTTCAAATACACGTAGTCACCTTCTTTAAACTCTAATTCTCTTCGGCGGGTGTCCGCGTAGCTCTTTTGTCGTGATTGAGCGGTTTGTAATCGGTCCGGATTAGGCGAACTTTTTCCTCACCTCTTTGATTATGTCGGCCCGAATACGGTTCGTTCACCGGTTTCGACCACATTAGTGGGGTTCGGCATCGGCGACCAAATAGAGCTTCGTTTGGCGACATCTTCGGCGGCTTGATAGCTATTGTTGTAGGAGAACTCGACGTACGGCAAACATTTCTCCCAATCCTTGGTGAAATCCAACGCACGAGCTCTCGGCATATCTTCTAGTACTTGATTCGTCCTTTCGTCGTCCGCGCCGTGGGTGGTAAGCGGTGCGAAGGCGAGGTGACTGCGAGTGCCTCGTGGACTTTGCTCCAAAAATGAGACGTGAATTGGGTACCACGATCCGATATAATCCTCTTTGGTACACCGTGGAGACATATAATCCTACTCATATATAGTTCCGCTAGCTTGGCTTGTTGTAGTTAGTTTTACGGGAATAAATCGCGAGTCTTAGTGAGCCGATCTACTATTACCCAAATGGAATCGTAACCGTCGTAGTTTTGGGTAGTCCTACTATGAAATCCATGCCTATCTCGTCCCATTTCCATTCAGGAATCTTGAGCGAGTGCAGCAAGCTGCTGGTCGTTGATGCTCGGCTTTCACCCTTTGGCACACATCGCACACGGCTACGTATTCAGCTACATCTCTCTTCATATTGGGCCACCGGTATTCTCCCTTCAAATCTGGTACATTTTCGTGCTTCCGGATGTAACGAATATGCCGATTCGTGGGCTTCTTTTAAGATCAATCCTCTCAAACCACCTCGTTCGAGCACGCAGATTCTTTTCTTGTACCACAGGATTCCCTTGTCGTCTCACGAAAACTCCTTAGCGCGTCCAGCGCCATGCGTTCCTTGATTTCTGGGTTTCCTCATTCCCTTTTGGGGCTTCTTCTATTTGAGTCCTCGAAGGGGTTGGATTTCCGGTGAGTTCACTTCTCCGTGAGGAATCGGTGCGATTAAGTCGAGCCATTTCTTCTTGGAGCTCATTGGCCATACCTCCCAATCCCATGTGGTTGCATTGGGCTTTGCGGCTCGCGCATCGGCCACTACATTTGCCTTGCCGGATGGTAATGGATTTCTTAGATCGTAATCCTTGATCAACTCCAACCATCGCCTCTGTCGTAGGTTGAGATCAGGCTGAGTAAAGAAATATTTTAAGCTCTTGTGATCGGTATACACATCACGGTGGTTCCCGATCGATAGTGTCTCCGGATCTTCAATGCGTGAACAACCGCGGCTAATTCCAGTCGTGTGTGGGATAATTCTCCTCGTGGGGTCGTAGCTGTCGCGAGGCATACGCTACGACCTTCCCATCCTGCATTAACACGCCTCCTAGTCCTTGCCGAGATGCATCACGGTACATCACGAAATCCTTCCGGTTGTCAGGTAAGGTTAAGATTAGGGCGGTGGTTAACTTTTCTTTTAGTTGGTCGAAAGCTTTTTGACACTTCTCGTTCCACTCAAACTTCTTTTCGTTCTTCAGAAGTTGAGTCATAGGTCGGGCTACGGTGGAAAACCCTTCGATGAACCGTCGATAATACCCGGCCAAGCCCAAGAAACTCCGAACTTCCGTCACTAACTTGGGTGCCTTCCATTCCGTGACAGCTTCGACCTTGGCGGGGTCTACTGCTACTCCTCCGGCTGAAACCACGTGGCCAAGAAAAGCGACTTCCTTGAGCCAGAACTCGCATTTCTGAACTTTGCATATAGCCGTGCTCTCGTAGTTCTTCCACCAGTAGTAGATGCTCGCGTGTTCCTCATCGTTCTTGGAGTAGATAAGTATATCGTCGATGAATACCACTACAAATTTGTCCAGGTATTCCATGAATACCTTGTTCATCAGGTTCATAAAATATGCCGGGGCATTGGTCAATCCAAAGGACATTACTGTGAACTCGTATAAGCCGTAACGTGTAGAGAACGCCCTCTTAGGAATATCTCCGGCTCTAATCTTCAACGATGATATCCGACCGAAGATCAATTTTTGAGAACACTTGCGCACCCTTAAGTTGATCGAATAGGTCATCGATTCGAGGTAGTGGGTACTTGTTTTTGATAGTCACTTCATTCAACGATCGGTAGTCCACACACATCCTCATACTCCCATCCTTCTTCTTGACGAAGAGTCGGGGCTCCCAGGGAGAAGAAGCCGGGGCGTACAAATCCCTTCTCTTGTAGTTCTCGTATTTGCTTCTTGAGTTCCTCTAACTCGTTGGCCGGCATTCGATAAGGCCTCTTGGATATGGGGGCAGTACCAGGCATTAGGTCTATGATAAACTCTATGTCACGATCCGGGGCATTCCGGGCAACTCCTCGGAAATACGTCCGGTATTCTTGTACTACGGCATCCCGCCTAGAGGTAGCATGGTGAACACTCCCGCAGCTTGTTCGCATAGCTTCGGGTTTTGATCCATAGTTATGCTCATCGGTGATCCCCATGGGGTGGATACCGTGACTTCCCCTCGACTGCAGTCTATAATTCCATTATTCTTGGTCAACCAATCCATCCCGAGTATGACATCATTGGTTTGGGGTGATAGCACCATAAGGTTTGAAAGAAACACCACGTCCCTAATCCGTATGGGCACATTGATGCAAGCATGGGGTACGGTTATGTCTCCCCCAAGTGAGTGTACCAACATAGGCCTCTTAAGTGCTACTTGGTGTAGGTGGTGTTGTTTGCTTACTTGGGAAGATATGAATGAATGCGAGGCTCCGAATCGAATAAAACTTTAACTGGTGTAGAGTTGATAGAGAACATACCCATCAATACGCTCGGTCCTCCCGAGCTTCTTCCTCCGCACATGATTCACTGCCACGTCGAAACCCGGTGGCAGCCTCGTTGGGTAGCGGGGTCTGAAGCAGGACCTCGTCCGCAGGGGGGGGTTCCTCGGACGGGCGTTGCATTGGCGCCGGTGCGCACGGGAGTGTTGCGTGGTTTTGGGCAGCTATTGGAGTAGTGCCCGAATTCTCCACAATTGAAGCGGCTCACATTCCTTCTTCTGGAGCGGCTAGGGTTGGTGTGGGTGTACGGCGAGGTGTAGCGGCTGCGACATGGTCGGGAGCGGGGAACGACCGGCGCCAAACGTTTGGCTTCCATCCGGACGGGGTGGCTCCCTTGGGGCGTTGTGGCGCTCCCGAAATGGGCGAGCCATAGCGAGCCTCCTTTGCGGTTATTTTCTACCATCTTTTGGTCGTGTTCAAGCCGAACGACCTTGTTGATGAGGCTTTGGAACTGGTGTGGTCTGTCCGATCATCGGTCCTCTCAGCTCGTCATTTAGTCCCTCGATGAATTTATCCATCTTCTCTTCCTCGTCGTCAGGGTCACTTGTGACGTAACGTGCAAGCTGGGTAAACTTGTTCGGTACTCTTGTACGAGGTGTTTCCTTGACGCAGCTGCGGAACTCATTTTCTTCATCCTCATAACTGCATGCACGAAATTCTCACGGAACGCAGCCGTGAATTCTTCCCATGTCGGTTCTCCGGCATCTTCAGCTCGCGTTTCCTTGTAGGTGTCCCACCAGTCACTTGCGGGACCCTCTAGCTGGTTAGTGGCGAAGACAACTCTATCAGCTTCTCGAACTCGGACGAGAGTTAGCTTTTCTCGATCACTCTCAGCCAGTCCTCAGCATCCATGGGTTCTTCGGCCGTGGAGAAGGTTGGTGGCTTAGCTCGCATGAACTCTCCTAGACTTGATCCTCCTCGACTTCCCTGGTTGTTAGCAATTGCTTGGAGTAGCTGGGTCTGTAAAGCCATAACCTCCGCCAGAGTGGAGGGGTTGGGTTCCGACGGGTTCTCGTTGGTTGCTGCGGCTCTGCGGCGATGCGCCATCTGGAGAAGATAGATGAATTAAGAGATCGGACCAGTTTAGGTTATGGTTCCTAGGGGATTTTTCTTTAAGTTGTTTTTAAATGATCTTCAATCAACAAGCATGGTAAAATAATAGTAAGCTCACGAATTAAGATACCGCAAAGCGATGCTTAGGTCCATCATATTACATAAAAGGGGTACACGGACTGTACATGCACAGCCCTTCATGCCATGATAACAACAACTACATCGTCTAACTGCATTAACTAGTTAAGGGGGAAAAGAGTGTAGTCCTTGCTGCCGAGCCGTCCAGAGCGAGGTCAAGCTGGGGTGGTCCTCCCGCCTAGTCGTCCAACCATCCGCAAGAGCCAGGTGCGGGAAGTGGGTGGTCCGCTGCTGAAGCAAATCGGAGTCCCCATGGCTCGGAGGTGGTGGCCTCGGAGTCATGCCGAATCTTCCTGCTCGGTGGCCGCGTACTCTTGCGAGCGGTCTGGCGGGTGAGGGGACCTCCAGTGTGAGTCAGGCGACGAGTGGGAGCTTCCTCCTCCATTGGGTCGGTGTCGCTGGACTCCCATTTGACCTCCATAGGTTCCGCCTCAGACTCCGAGTCGGTGTGGATCTGGATGGGGTTCTCCTCTCCCGATCCAGGCTCGGATGGCACTGCTACGGAGCTCGAGGTGGGTCCCATGGACGTGGCAGCAGTGGGGTCTATCAGGTACGGCGCAGGCTCTGTGCTCAACATAAAAGCTTGCTCCATCATGGCTTGAAAGGTATCCAAGCATGCTGGAGTCATAAGGTAATAGTGGTCGGGCACAGGAGCAGGAGGTGTTGGTACAATCTCGGTGGAAGTACCTGCAGCGTGGACATGACGAGTGCGCAGCTGCTCTTCCAGTTGGTTGACTTGCTGCTTGCTCTTCCTGAGCTGCTCCTCCAGCTCTACCAGGGCTTCCCCACGGGCCATGTAGCGGTTCGAGAGTTGCTCATATTGGGCACCATTGGA
Source organism: Oryza australiensis (assembly GCA_019925245.2). Lineage (NCBI taxonomy): Eukaryota > Viridiplantae > Streptophyta > Magnoliopsida > Poales > Poaceae > Oryza > Oryza australiensis. The sequence goes on along the minus strand of JAIFGZ020000393.1, from coordinate 2,304,343 downwards.
TTGCAGCTGAGTTTGCAGCATGTTTATCTGATCCCCACAGCCTTGGTGGCTCTCGACCAGATCATTGAGGCGTGACTGCTGGTCGTTGATCTCAAGCAAGGCCTCCTCGTAGCAGTCATCTGCCGTCTCCGCCCAACGTGATAGACGTGTGACCATCGGGTTGTAGCAGCAGGGGGTGGCCTCCACGGTGCAAACTGGGTTGCCTTCTTCGCGATAGGGATGATGCACGAACTCTGTCACCGTGAGTTCGGCACGATGTATCGCATTAAGGCGAAGAAATGCTTCGCGGGCCACATCTTGGATGGCTACTTTTGCTAAGTCCCGGTGGTAGCGGGTGTAGAAGCAGAAGGATGTTTCACTTCCCATGCGGGCTTCCACGGAAACGGCCGCCTCCCATGCTGGATATCCTTCGGAACCATGCCGTTTGGTTTGGTAGGTGGGTGGTTCCGGGTATCTTAAACACCATAGCGGGGGACTGAAGGCGTGCCACAAACCCCTCTTCTCGTGGGATGGTGATCTCCTGTGCTCCGTCATGGTTCGACATACGCTTTTGAAGGCAACTTAGGGTTAGAGGGAGAGAGCTATTATAATCATTTGGTAAATAAAAGGAAATACAGATGTAGAAAAGGTATATTTGTATTTTCGGAAATAATAGTTTGAAAATGATTCTATGTAGGGATATTTCCCTTTAGCTAACTAGTCGGGGGTAGGGCGCCATTTGGTCTTAGCCTACGGTCGCATGGCTCGATACCGGCTCTGTGGACCCCGTTTTTGAGACGGGAATCTTTCGTGTTCATAGTACCATTTCCCGGATCGAGTAGTTGGCACCCACGAATACAGATCTTGGATAATCAGGTGCACATGCACGAATAGTCTTACATCAACATTATTACATTAATAGGCCCGAAGGCAATGTTCAACCCACGGGACCTTATGGTCCGAATACAACACAAAACGAGAATTTAGATACGGCGGCGGAATAGAGGCGGCGGCTTGTCATTCGCCACGAGCAACGACCGGAGCTAAGATCTAGTATGCGCCGTCAGCTCCTTCACCCTCCTGGTAATACGCGTATGGGTCCTCCGGCTCTTCATTTCCACCAGCTGAAGGTTTGTGCGTATAGCAAGGGTGAGTACCAACCGTACTCAGCAAGCCAACACGGAATTGATGCATATGATAGGGTTATTCAAAGAATGGCTGGGGTTCTTTTGCATAAAGCCAATTTTCATAATTCTTTTCACAAGCCTATCAACTAGCCAAATCAAGTTTTAATTTCATAGTTCATTAATCCGGTGACGGTTCTGTCTACCATCCATCGTGATTTCAAGGATGGCTTCCTGCCTCCGATTCGTCATGATTTTCTTGGGAATCTACCCCTTCTCGCATCTCGAGAAGTTGATCCACCAGCAAATAAAATCATCATGCAACCCATCCCAGCAGTCTTAAGTTTAAAAATCTAGCCAAGAGAAAGTCTTGTCACGATGCTCAATATCCGCGAGCACGGCTATTCGAATAGATTGATTCACTCACACTGCAGTGGATGTACACTTTACCCGTACTCCGCGACAGCCCAACAAATGAGCCTACGCCTCAACACATGAGATGGTCACGGCAAAGCCTTTCGATAACCTCGCTTTGGCACTCCGCTCCATGAACTTAAGCCCTCATGCACTCTAGCCGTCCTTTTCTAGCAGAGAGGAGTTCGCGCACCGGTAAGGGAAAACTTCCTCAATCTTTAAGTTTAGTTAATATCGATTTAATCCCACCATTCACAACAAAGGCCGCAACCTCATTCCCATCACATAACCACATCATAGAGAACCATCTATGCAAGGATACCGCCTCCGCTCGGCTATCTAGTCGGCTAGGTCTATACCCATTCGAGAAGTACGGTTGTGCGGCTCGTTTCCGCTATCTCATGGCTCGGTCCTTAATTGACCAGGGTCGGCACTTGCCTTTTCCGGAATCCACCCAAATCATCCAGCCGCCCCAGTCTAAAACATTTGTATAGCATTTTCAATTTTCATCAAGCCTAGTTCAACATTCTCATGGCCATGTGGCGCTCATGTCTCCATAGGCCGTATTTCAACTACCTCCCCTAAGGTAGTTGCCCGAGCACAAAGCTTTCTTGCAAAATCATGAGTATGCAGGGATCTAGTGTAAGCAGGGCTAAGCATTTGTACCAAAGTTATCCTCCGGTCATATCACATCGAAGGTTACAAAGAATAAATTCTAATGGTGATCAATATCAAAGCAGGGTATATCAAGCATAGGTACTATTTGTGTAAAGCGTGCAATTTGTAATTTGAAATCAACATCATTTCACAAAGTAGGATCAATATGTTCAAAGAGTGTGATGACTTGCCTTGCTCGCACGCTTGAGGGGTGGTATCTTCAACGGGGTCGATGCCGGTTTCTTCAGCGCTACCGACGTGCGAAAGGTCAATTGAATTCAATTAGAATTCAATAAAATACCGAGAGATCGAAAAGAACCATAAAGGCCATGAAAGCGACTCCAAATGTTTTGCCTAAAATTCTACTTGAGTCGGGACAAAGGTCGCTTTAGGAAAATCCGAGTTTTGAAATCGAGTCGATTTCCTAGGGTTTCCGCAAAGACGGCGATCGTAATAATTTGGGAATTTAGGTTTGAAAATATCAGCGGAGGAAATTCGTGGAAACACGCGGCGGCGCACGGGGAGGGCCGGGTACGGCGGCGCGAACGCGGCGACGTGCGGGGTCGGCCGGGTACGACGGGCGCGACGCGGCGGCCAGGCGCGCGGCGTGGCGGGGTCCGGCGCACACGGGCGCGCACGGCGTGGGGGTCCGGCGCGGCACGGCGCGTGGCGGCGGCGCGCGGTGCACGGGTGCGGGCCGTACGGGCGGCGTGCGCGGCGCGGCGCGGGCGGCGGGTCGCGCGGTGGGGGGCGCACGCGCGCGCGCGTGCGCGCGTGCGCGCGGCGCGCGTGCCGTGCGGCGCGTGGCGCGCGCGGGTAGGGGCCGGGCGCGCGGCGCGGCGGGCGGGCGGTACGACATGTACGACGTCAAACACTTGGCGCGCAATGAACAGTGCCATTTCCGATTTTTCCGATTTTCCATTTTAATTTTCCATTTCTATTTTTTTCTTCTAAAAATTCCAAAATAAATTCCCTAATACAAAAATAATTTTTAACACAATATTTTCAACTTTTCTCCACTTTTATTTTCCCACAATATTTTTCATATTTATTTATTTTAAAATCCCTTTCTTCAAATTTCAATATCCTCTCCTATATTTTTCCAAAACTTTCCGGTTTCGAGTATGACTCCGAGAATTTTATTATTTATTTTGTGTCTTAATTTATCTTCTCTCAACCAAAAATTTTGTTTTATATTTCCCAAAACGTGTTTTCATAAATCCGCGCTTCCCCGATTTCCTTTTTTTAAAAAAAAACCCTGATGCGGCTTTCGCACCTCCATTTTGACAACTCCAAATTATCCAAAAACACCGAAAGGGAAATTGATCACGTCAAAATTTATGCAACTGAGCTGGTAAATAAGAAGCAACAACCCGAGAAGAAGCAACAAGCGAAGGTTTTTGAAAATTCCGATTTTTATGCTCTGATTTCGGTTCTTCGATTTTCAGGATGTTACAAACTCCTGCGTGATCGCCTTGATCCGCTCCTCCATGATCTTGCGTGCTTCTTCGTCAAGATCATCGAATGAAATATGCATGACTTTGGACGGATCCATCTCATGTGCGACTTGCTTCGACATCGCAGCGTCGAAATTGAGATGACGTTAAACGGATTTCCTAGCAGAGTCGCCAAAAATCGTGTTGGCAATTTTTTGGCAAGAAAACAATCACGATCGGGACACCTAAACGCCTTGTTGTGCTATGAAGTCGTCAACCACCCCGATCTAGCCAAAGGGCCAAATCAAGATGGGTTTTGTAGATTGAACCGGCTAGCTAAGCCGATTTGAGTAGAACGATGGATAGATACCCGTCTCGTGGGCAAACGGAAGATTTTCAAGACAAACCTAGAAAGAGGTGTCGTACTCTCGCAGTGGCGACGGACGATTTACAACGCAAATCGACAAAGATGAACAAACTAATATGAAAAGTAAAAGAACGATTCAATTGGCTAAAAAAACTTAAAACTAGATTGATTCTTGTGTATTGTGTATGTATCTTGCCAATTGAACCGGTCTTAGCTCTTAAATAAGGGTTGGTCTTATCTTCTACAGACCCTCCTCCACGTCTAATTCGGGATAAACACCTTAGAAACCTCGAAACATACCTTATAAAGCAAGGAAACCCGAGTACCGATAAAATTGACTCGGTTTCGGACTCTGCCGATCAGACCGATCATATGTCACCGGTCGCCGGCCTACCCGGTCTAACCAGCCTATCCATGATGGTCAGACCGGTCCTCTAAAGAAAACCGACATATTATAATTTTTTCTATTTTAATTTAGATGCTAATTTTGAATGTAAACACCTCCAATGTGCATCGCATCCGCACGGCTTACGCTGGCTTCGTCGCGGTCACGCACACCCGCGACCGCGAGACCTGGGCTAAGCAAAAGCACAGCAGAAGTCACGAACCAAAATTCGTGGCCGCGTCAACTACGCCACCGGGACGCGACGCCAAAAGAAGTCGCGGATTATGCTGGTTTCCAACGGCCGATCTCGCGGGCCGCAGCCGGAGACGACGACGACGCGGTCGGTCGCGCCCGCCCGGTAGTGGACCGATTCCCGCACCAGCACGCCGCGCACCGCGTCTTCTTCTGTATCCACTGGCGCGCTCGGCCGCGCGCGACACAAGTCTGGCTTGGTCGTCGCGTCGCCGTGAGCCGTGAGCGTTAGTCGCCTCGTTTCTTTCCGTGGCCGCGTCCGTCGCCGCCTCGCGCACCAGCTAATCCGGACGACAACTGCGATGTTGTGGACACAGCTCACATCAGCTAATCCGGACGACCACTACGATGTGGACACGGCTCACATCTGGTGTTGTACAGGCGCAGTGATCCCTCACTTTGTATGCAATTTCTTGGGAAATCCCAGTGAGATACCTACGTCTTCGTACGGCCTCGTCTTAACTCGGAGTCTCTGACTAACCGTGAACCTGATGCACTTGCCAGCCTCATCGCGTGCGACAATACAAACACCGAAATATCAAATAGTGTCGTCCGTGTTTCGATGACTTCTTTTGTACTCCACTACACTGTCTGTCGATAGATTGGCCGTAGATGCCTCTTTCACCGACTCCACCTGCTCCAGAACAAAGCAGGTACCAACTGGTACAAGAAAAACAAATCTGTATTCTCGAATACTGACTTATTTTTATTATCTTTGCTTTGAATACTAACCGGGTATTTATTTCGAATCAGAAATACTAAGAACAATAATCAACGAAATAGCTGATATTATAATAATGTCAGCATGGTATATAAGTAACAGATTTAATATCTATGAGATATTATGTCTGATACCTCAGTATCAGATTCGATATTAAGGTATCATGCTGACACTGACAAGTATTATACTAATATTAACATGATACGTAGATAACAGATCTGATAACTATATAATATCACATCACGTTGTTCGGTACTGGATACCCGATACCTATAGTACTATACATGACATGATACCTATAGGATATCATATTTGGTATCTATAGGGCATCATGTTTGATACTTTCGGTATCATATCCGATACCTATATCATGTTGACGTTAACATACATTAATTATTATGTTGTACGGTATATGGTCTATCTAGTATAGTCTCACTCTATTAAAAGTATACACACTTCAAATATTCATAAGCCATAGAAAAAGGCATTGGGCAGGTGGCAAGTATTCTCTCTTTTAAAAAAAATCAATCATAAAATCACATTCGTTTTTCTAAAATATTTAATTTATATTTAAAATTAAATTAAGTAGTTAATACGTGATAATAATTTGGTGAATAATTCATGTCAAACAGAGCCAACAACCATGTTCACGTTTTCGACAGAAACAAACTGAAAGCTGCGAAATTCTAAGGTTTCGACGTGTGAACAGAAGCACATTCTAGTAAAATTTCAAATGATTTTCAACAATTTAAATTTGAAACAATAAATTTGATTGGAATTTATCAAAGTTCGACGAAAACAGTCATAAAATCGGGATCCGATGCTCAATCGAAAATGTGAGACCCCTGCCAACAACGAATCAAGAGGATTATAGCCATCGGCCGTTTTCGGCCCGGTCAAAACGTTATGTATTCTTGACGAGCGAACCTTGCCCTCTTCCCTTCCCTTCCTCTTCTACCGGCGGCAACAACCGGGAAGCCGCCGCCGCCGGAGCGGAGTCGTCGCGGCGGCGAGGCGAATCGCCCCCTCCGGAGTTCCGCGTCGATGGGGACACCGGAGTTCCCGAACCTGGGCAAGCACTGCAGCGTCGGCGACTGCAACCAGATCGACTTCCTGCCCTTCACCTGCGACCGCTGCGACCACGTACGTTTCCCGTCTCCTCCCCCCCGCGCCCCTGCCCGTTTTGGTGTCTCGATTCTTTGCTGCCGAAATTGGATTGTTGCTGCGGTAGTTTTTAGAAAATCTGTTTTTTTTGTTCTGTAAATTATATGGAACCAAAGAACTGAATCAACTCATCTTTCCTGGAATATTGCTTGATACGGTTTCTTGAACTAGATCTTGGAAGCCCTAGGTTAGGGGAGGATCTTATCTGGGCTTTAGGATAGCGATCCAGAAGAATCGAGGGGATGAAGAGGGAAAGTTCATGTTAATGCCTGGACAAATGCGTTTGGTGGATGAGAGTTGATGTATCTAACGTTGACCATGACTCCATGAGCATGACCCTTTACATGATGCGCTTTCAGTTTATCTCGCTTTTGGATGATTTGTTTCATCTACTAATGTAATGTATGTAGCCAGTCACATAATTTGTCAGAATTGTTGCTTCAATAAGAATGAAATTGAGCACAAACAAAATTGGACTCGGACACAGGGCTTTGGCAATACAATGGGCATAGTTTGAACTTTGAAGATGCTAATGGGGAAAGGAGGATTTAGTTTACAGGAGTGCTGCATTATTAAGTTGTTGCCCATAAATGACATCGATGATGGTTGAATGCAGAGAATGATAGGGGGAAAAAGAACCCCTGAAAAACGGTAGTGGAAGTGTGCTACTCATTCACAACGGCGTTCACACTTGAATGTTGTGCCAGAAACATGTCCTCTAGTCATTGCGTTGTTTCTTTGATGCCTGTAGTCATTGTTTCTTTGATGTCCTCTAGCTCTAGTTTCTTTCATGACATCACAGCATGCAACCATATAGGAGCATGTGTTATCGCAGTGTTCAAACATAACCGATATGCAATTTGGGTTCAACCTTTTTCTATAATTATTTTAATCTTTTTCCAGTTTTCAGTGCTGACATGTTTATTTGATCATTTTTTAGGTCTTTTGCCTTCAGCACCGAAGTTATACATCACATCAATGTCCAAATGCAAACCAGAAGGACGTGACTGTCCTCATCTGCCCACTCTGTGCTAAAGGAGTTCGCCTGAACCCGAACGAAGATCCAAATATCACCTGGGACACCCATGTTAATACTGATTGTGATCCATCAAATTACCAGAAAGTAACAAAGAAAAAGAAATGCCCAGTGCCTGGGTGTAGAGAAACATTGACATTTTCAAATACAATCAGATGCAAAGATTGCACCAAAGAACACTGCCTGAAGCATAGATTTGGACCTGATCACAAGTGTCCAGGGCCAAGAAAACCAGAATCTACATTCCCCTTCGGAAATATGCTTAGGAGAAGTCAGAAAGCAGAACCACGTTCAAATTCAAAGAGCAGTAGCACTAGTTCATCCTGGTGGAGCTCTAGCCTTCTTACCGCAGCAACGAATTTCAAATCATCTGCTGAAGCTGGGATGCAGAAATTGAGCACAGCAACTACCCATGCCATCCAGAAGGCTAAGGATGGGATCTCAACAAGCAGCAGCAACAGCGGTGATCTTGTGGAGCAATGTGTTCAGTGCCCAGCAAGATTTTCCACCGTGGGGGCCTTAATCGAGCACTGCGAGAAGTCGCATCAGAGCAACTTGCAACCAAGTCGTAGCAGAGTGACGGTCGATGTCTGCCCAAAATGCAGCAAGGCATTTCGAGATCCAGTGTTGCTTGTGGAGCATGTTGAGAGGGACCATGGAGGAACGTCAAGAGCGTAGAGCTGCTCATGTTTACTGTACCTGTGTTGTAATTTGCGTTTCATTGGTCATCACACTCAATTGGATTTGGATTGTGCTCTATTATCGCTGTTGGGTTCAAAATGTGCCCATGAAAGAAGGTATAGTTTGTTGGCTGTTTCAAAGCAAGCCATTGTGAATTGAACCTCATTCTAGACACCAGGAAATCAAATTTCTGATTTGTTGAAACAATCTGTCGTTTAGATGGCTATGCTGTTGCAAGTTGAAAATATTGCCTTCTAGCAGTTGTTAATGGTGAAATGGAATTCATAACCTCACTGTGCATGCATAGGATTCCACTCTAGTTACATTATCTGTCACCATTGACAACCCTTGCAACAGGGAACATCATCCTTTGGTCTGCTGAATAAGGCGAAGGATTATTTTCACGTGGTTTGCATCCCAGATGCTAATTTAGCACTGAGAAACTGGAGTTTCCCAATGGTTAAATTTCGAATTTGTCCCTATACTGGACGTCTTTTAGCCGTCTAAAATCCTTATTGTTCAAAATTGGTCGTGATATAAGCCGAAAACCAAATAGTGAAACGGTGTTCCTGAAGCCCATGAAAGGCATGCGGCCGAGTTAAAGCCCATAACATCGCCTGATTCAGCAGTGCAGCTGAGGGTCTTTTTCTGGAGCCGAAGGACCAGCACCTCTGCTCTGCTGAAGTTGTAGTATTTGAACCCTCGTAATGAATTCACAAGATGATCTCCAAGGTCATTGTACAAGGGTCGAAACAATATGAGAACAGTAGAAGTAGAGAAGTATCAACATATATCCACAAAAAGTTCCTTTAAGAATGACATACTATAAATTTTCTTGAGTACCACAAAGTGATCGCCAGTGTCAAAATCAACGGCAAAAAGGAGAATAGAATGGTCTTGGCTTGAGTGCTTTGACTAGTTGCCGTTGATTTGTGTTTTGACTTTTGAAAAGGAGTGCTGTTACTAGGTTATTCCACACACTGTGTTCAGTCGCAGCGAGGCAGATTGGTCATATCTTTGCGTGGCTCAGTCATTGGTTAGTGGTGGTACGAAATCTATGAATCCGGCCAAAAATATCAATCGTCAAGTTACACCACATGTACTTGTTTGGGACCTCCAATTGTTTCTTGAATTCTCTTCTCCTAGTCGATATATCGCTGCCGCCATGGCGCCAAAAATTCTCCCCCTTGGAAAAAGGGTTTTGAGCTTGTGCCAAGTTGTCGACAGGCCATGGGTGCCAAGAGGAGCACAATGATCCCCGCACTCTTACTCCTCTCTTCCTTGTCCATCTTCAAGCTACCTTGGTGCTGCAGATCGCTCTCGTTCAGCTACAAGTTCTCCATCCCCACCACTTTTGATAGTTCTGACATCAATAGAGAAGGATCCGCGAGTCTCGATCGATTCATCGAGCTCACGCAGAACCCTGACCCGAAAGCTAAAGGCATATACGACACGGTGGGGCGAGCATTCTACAAGCACCCTGTGCCGCTCTGGGACGAGGCCACCGGCGAGGTGACAAGTTTTACGACGCTCTTCTCGTTCGTCATCAAGTTTAACCCAAGCGAGACCAACTACACACCCAGCGACGGGCTTGCCTTCTTTCTGTCACCTTACCCGCCAACGATGCCTCCCTTGAAAGGCGGTGGCTTCCTCGGCCTCTTCGCCAACAGCACCACCATGAACTCGTCCGCCGCCGCCCCGGTCGTCGCGGTGGAGTTCGACACGTTCCAAAATGATTGGGACTAGAGCAGTGACCACATCGGCATCGACGTCAACTCCATCAACTCCACCGTGGTGAAGACACTGCCTAGCGGCAGCCTCTCCTCCGGCAGCGAGCCGATGGTTGCGTCGGTGAGCTACAACAGCAGTACAAGGATGCTGGCCGTCGTGCTGCAGATGGAGCCTAAAGATGGCGGCAAGAGGTACGAGCTCAACAGCACGGTTGACCTCAAGAGCTTGCTCCCCGCGCAGGTGGCCGTCGGATTCTCGGCGGCGAGCGGGTGGTCCGTCGAGCTGCACTGCGTACTCACCTGGTCTTTCAATTCGACGTTGGTGGTGACAGCTGGTAATCGGCGCTGGCGAGCCGGAGTGGTTGCTGGTGTCGTTGTAGCATCTGTCGTCGTCGTCGGGGCCTCCACCTGTTTTCTTGTAATGATCAGGCGCCGTAGGATATCCCGTCGGAGGATGAGAGAAGAGTACGAGATGGGAGGCTCCGACGACTGCGTCATGGACGATGAGTTCGAGCAAGGCACCGGCCCGAGGCGATTTCTGTACGGCCAACTGGCCACCGCGACGAACAACTTCTCCGAGGACGGGAAGCTCGGGGAGGGTGGCTTCGGGTCGGTGTACAGGGGCGTCTTGAGCGAACCGACCGGCGTCCACGTCGCCGTCAAGAGGTCTCTTCCTCTTGTCCATTAATTTAAAAGCGAAAGACAAGATAACAAAGAAAATAAAATCTGAGATAATCTAATTCCTTAACAGAAATGCATCCCCTAGTAATTTTATTTTACAGTTTTAGTGCCAATTTGGGTGTTCTTGGCTAAGCAGCTATACAATTATGCTTTGGTTATATTTACAGATATATGCATTTAGTCATGGAATTAAGAAGAATCTAAGCCAGTTGGTAGTTCTCACATTTCAAAGATTATGTAAAAAATGACACATCTCGAATTGTAGGGCAATTACTTGTCACAAAACAATGTATAAATAAAGGAAAATTCAGCTAGCTGCAGGCCAACCAGCAATATTAAACAAAGAACATGAGAAGGTACAACCATCCCAATCTTTTTAAAAAATAAAATATAAAGATTCATCAGATTTGATATTCACATTCATTATAAAAAGATTTCACTTATTATATTATTGACTACTATTTGCACTACCAGCTATAAAGGGTCAAAATATGGTGAGCAAATGAAGCTTGCACATCTGTTCTCATTAGAAAAAGCAAGTCCTTAATGATAAAACTGAGCATCTGTGTGCATGGAGGAATATCACAGACAGATAAGGATCATTATTTGGTGCTTTATGTTTTAGTGGTGATTTGGCAGTGGAAATAAATTTGAAGTATTCAGTCAGAAATCAACACCAGAGCTGTAGAAATGTTTCAAAATGTCCCTATTGAAACATGAACACATCCCTCTAGGAGAACTGCAGCACGCTAGCACCTTCTTGGAATAATTGGAAGCCTATTACTTGTCACGTGTAAAATGAAATCTTCCACAAATCAGGACAAAATACAAAAATAGGTATTATGTGCAGAGATGAATCAGTAGATTACTTGTTTGGTGATTGAATGTTGCAACACAGCACGGTAGTGGTAGGCAGCCAACCTCCAGTTTCTCCACAGCCTTGTGGCCATGTCTTCTCCTGCAGCACAATGCCAAGCCAGAACTTTCTAGTTCCCTGGCTAGGCAATCGGTGGCCCCATCCGGCGTCCTTGATGATGGTAGCCCTGTGAAAAGCAACTACAACAGCTAGAACCAAGATAAAAGGCAAGTGAGTAGCTATGCCGTAGCGCTTGAAGCAAGCGCGCAGCGTAGGGGACAAAGAGAATGCCACCAGATCGAGCATGTTACCATAACCTGAGGCCTGACTTGCCAAATCAAGAGCTCCGCCACCAGGTCGAGCGCCTCACTATCGAGCTCGAGCATGGCGCCACCAGATCTACCACCATCGCTACAACAATTTCTCCTACGTTGCTACAACAGTAAGCAGAAATAAAACAAAAAATGTTGCTTTTTATCCACAACAGTAAACAGATAGAACCAGCCCAATGATCTACGAATCTTGAATATGTCAAAATGGCAAAACGTGCACATTCAATGCTCTGAATCAATTCAAGTAACATTAATCTATGCAAAATAGAAAAAAACACTACGGAATAGCAGAAAATTAAATCGTCCTCATCAAGTCGTGCATTTCAAAATAGCTGCAGACACAATTCAGACTAAGAAATTAACTGATGCCAAATCGTGAACAACTCACCGAACTCCTCAGCCTTGCGTCACCCCATGCTCCCTTGGCTCCACCGATTGAATCTAGCCTGCATCGGCTCCTGCACGGCCATCCTTGCTTCAAGCCGTCGCCGCTCCACCGCTGCTCGCCTGCAGCTTCGGTGCGTCAGATCTGGCGCTACTCGTCCAAGCAGCGGCAGTCCAAGAAGGGAGGGGAGATGGAGGTGGTGACGTCATCAACGACGACGATAGTTCCAGTCAGACTGAGAGGGACGAGTCGGGGCGCCTCGGACCTCGGAACTCGGAAGGGGTAAGAGGATATCCAATAGCTGTTCAATATCTCGTAAAATCTTTATTTTTAATTAATTTGAACTAAATTTATTTTTTAATTACTTATTTCATTTTAAAAATGTGGTTTCCTTTTCATTATTTTTATTATTTTTGTTCTTCACAAATAGCTATCCGAGTCTGATGCCTAATATCAGTTTTATGTCATTGCGCTTCTTTCCGCGCGCATGTTTTTGGTGTCGCGCGTCTGACCCTACTCGTCCCCCGCCGCCACATCCTCCCCTGCATCCTCTACCACCATCGCCCCTCCTCGACCCCTTCTCGTACACGGCCACCGTATCCTCCACCGCCGCAGTCTCTCCCCGTCGCCTCCTCGTACTGACGCCGCTGCGCTCTTCCCCTTCCTTCCCTTCCCGTCGTCACATCCTACAACGTCGCTGAAATCAGGTCCAAAGCAATTTTAAACTTACAGAAAAGCAGATTATAAGAATTCTGTTGGATGAGAGATGTTTTATTGGGAATTAGTTTTTTAGGAATAACTAAAAACATAATTATTGAGAATTTAAATTTATTTAGTCATTCTGTTATATGTGCTCTCAGGAGGGAGACAGATGCGGTGGCGAAGAGAATTGAGGCGGCCGATGAGATGGGGTGGGGTTATACGTGCCCAGATAGGCTGTGCCTAACTGGGTCAGCCCGGGCATGCGTGTATTGTAGCGCGGCCCTGCCCGACATGACACAAACACTGTAGTGGGCCGCATGGCACGGCCTAGCACGACACGGGAGCAGGCGCGGGGTGACTCGGGCGAGCGCGGTTGTAGTCCAACGGTAACCGATGACGAATCACTGAGCCTGACACTAGTGGTCCTTTTCGTCGACACGTCAGCCCATGGCGCCCCTCCGCCGTCAGCTGCGATGGCGTGGGCCGTGGTGGCGGAGACATAGAGGAGCTAGTGCTAGCCCACCGTGCGTGGAGGCGGAGGCATGGAGGAACCTTCGGGCTTGGACGCCGGCTCCACCTTTGGTGGCAGCGACAACGCGAGGAGAGATGGCAGAGAAGAGGGCGGAGGCGAGGATGCCGACCGTGGCCGTGGCGAAGAGGACGGAGACGAAGGGCGTCTCGGCGCGTCGCCGAGGGACTTGGCGATGCCCATGGCGAGGGTGGTCTTCCTGTCCGGGTGCTGGGCTGCCCAGCGAGGAGCACGACGCGGCCAGCGATCTTCGACTTCCCCTAACCGCGACGCACCGACAGCCGCTTCAGATCGGCCATGGCCACCACCCACCGCCGCAGACTTCTTTTCGCGTAGAGGGGGAAAACGACACTAGGGTTTTCCATCTGGGTCGGTCGGGTAAGCTAGCCAAACGTCCCGACCTTAGCCCATGGGCTTTGACGGGCCCGTGCTGGCATGACACGGCACGACCTCCCCTTGGGTCGTGCTTGGGCCAGGGGACGGCACGTGGGTCGACACGGCATGGCTCGCTACAGGAACCGTGCCTAACGGGTCATGCTGTAGCGGGTCGTGCCACGGACGTGCCCGGGCCATGCTGGGTCGGGCAGCCCATTTGGCCAAGTATAGGGTGGAGGAGGCTGAGAAGGAGGAGGTGCGATGGAGGATGGGCGGCGGTGCGAGGCGACACATGTGGTGAGCGCAAGCGAGGGCACGAGAGCGAGGCGGCGGCTAGGGTTTCCCTCGAGCGTAGGAGTAGGAGGCAAGAGCGAGGAGATCCGAAAGGAGAAAATGGAAATCGTGCCATAATCAGAACTGGGTTTCACCGAAATGCCACTCCGCCAGAAGGGATTCATAAAATGTCATTCTCAATTCGTGGTTACACGCTAGAATGTTATCCATGACCAAATTTCCCTTGGCTTTCTCCATTCCCATATTCTCTTCCAACTCCAACTGCTCCTTACCATTGTTGATGGCTGGCCACTGGTTGCCACCCTCATCTCGTTTTCTCAAATCGTTGCAGCAGGGGCTCGTGGCTGTTTAAGACCAGCATAAGGGGTTGGTAGCGAGGCCGTCGGGCACATGCGCGGATAAGGGAGCTCCCACGTAATTGTTGTTGGTACTTGATACGATCACAAATAAATCTACAAGTGCACGAATATCGCTATTGCACTTCGCGTCAGAGTATTCCAAGGGTATTGAATCACAGGGAACATGTGTAATATTTATGAACGAGACTCTATCCAAGGATAACAACTGATGATAGGATATGCTCAGAGAGGATACATGTGGACATAATTAGTTAATTTAAGTTGAATATAAAACTCTATCGAATGTTTTGGGCCGACCTTTTCCTGGTCTGCTAGGCTGAGTTCGGCCTTGAGCTCTATGATGTACTTGAACATGGAGGGATACAAAGGACAGACTGGTCTGTCACCACCTGTCGCCTACCTCACTTTCCATAGGACACACAACAAACGAAGGTAACCGCTAACCTAAACATCATGCCTAAGCTATTGATTAGTACTCTAGCCTCGCGTAGGAACTGCCTTCTTTATCTAGAGTCCTAGTACTAGAGTACTTAATTATAAACTAAGTGATGAACCCGCACCGATGAGAATATATCTCACTTAAATAAAACTAATTAAATACCATAAAAGTAGTCTCGTTGCTTACTTTATAGAAGAAGCATATGCCGAGATACAAACAGAAGAAGGTCAACAATTCTAGTGCTCCTCAAAAACTCCGACGGAAGAATACTGACAAGTCCGTCACTTCTCTGAAAATTCTCGGAGAAAACTCTGATTATTCGGGGCACTCCTTTTGGAGCTTCCCCTCACTCTCTTCCGAATCCCACATATTAAAGTAAAATCTAAGATATGAAAGTGAGTTATACTCTACTTTGTTGTGCATTTTGGAAGTGTGTTGAGCTTCTCCTTCTATAGCCCCTAATGATGATTGGAATGACGATTTAGGAGGTCGGTGCACCCATAACTGCCATCACGATCCAATCAACAGCTGTCACGCACAAGGAGACAACTGAGAGTGCCAAGGTTGGTTCAGCCGAACCCTTGGTTTGGCCAAACCAGTCCACCACCTTCAGTCACCATCCTTCTTCAGTGAGGCTGACAAGTGGGTCCCAATGGCGGTGCACCGTGGTTAGGCTCACTTTAAGTCAGTTTTGGCTGACTTGTGGGCCCTTCAATCCTCGTGCTCGTGTATGATTGGTCGGAGATATATTTCGTCACATGGCAGGTGTAATTTCTCCCAAAATTACTTGCATACATAAATTTACCAAGACTAGTGGAAATGGTTAGTAATAAACCCCTACCACTAAGTTTGATATTATATTTTGTATTCTTTTATGCAGGAGTTGACGGTTAAAGTTTGCACTTAATGACCATCAACAATTGCGAGGCTCGAGCACAGGGGCCAACGTCGGCAAGCACAAGACAGTAGGTGGTGGTTGGCCGACCTACCTCTCTCCCTCACTGTACTACTCGCTGACGGGAAGGAAAGGGGAGGTCCGTGCCTTTGTGGAAGCGGTGGTTTGAGGCGAAGCACGACAGTGGATCTCGAGCTCCTCTCGGGGAGGTTAGGAAAGGCGGCAGCCGGCCGGCAACGGAGCTCGGGGCAGCCATGGAGGCAGATAATGGGAGAAAGGAAGAGGGGCGCCATGCAGGAGCAGAGGGAAGGTGGCAGAGTTGGAGCGGAGAAGAGCCACAGCAGCTGGGGAAACGGAGATCGTGCACAGGTGGTGGTGGTGGCGGTGGCGAGGGAGCTCATCCTCGATGGCACCTCCACCACTGAAGTCTCGTTGTTGACCACTGAGCTCATGAAAATGTTTCACAAAGCCCTTCTTTACTCATTTACTTCACTTGAGTCCTTTACCGTTTATCTAACTTGGGTTTGAGCATTCATTGATCCCCTACCTTGTCTTCTCTAGATGGCAGGCCGTCCCGTCACCCACCACGGTCAAGGTGATGCTGGCCCGGATGAGGGAGATGCATGACTACCATCTTCGCCACTCTGCCTACCGATTCCATCCCTGGCGCGGGAGCTCATCGGTGGTCAGCTCCTTCCAATCCGCCGAAGGGGAGAATGACACCACCTTTTCTCACATGAGGACTGTGATGGAAGAGTTGGACAAGATGCATTCTGGTTTTGTTGCTGAGCTGGCAAGGATGGCTTTGGCAGTGGGCTATCCTGGTGCACCCGAGTACACTGTCGTCTCACCTTTCGGCAGCGAGTTGCCCCATTAGGTCCGATTGGAAGTACACGGTTTTGTCGGCACCAACATCCCGAACATGGTGGTCACTGCTTCGGGAGGAATGGATGAGCATGCCTGCTAAGAGGCCGCTTACCTGATGCTGGCCCGGATGAGGGAGATGAATGAGTACCATCTTCGCCACTCTACCTACTGATTCCATCCTTGGCGCGGGAGCTCGTCGGTGGTCAGCTCCTTCCAATCCGCCGAAGGGGAGAATGACACCACCTTTTCTCACATGAGGACTGTGATGGAAGAGTTGGACAAGATGCATTCTGATCTTCATATGGCAGCCAAAGCCCTGAATGACAGAAGATTCTCATGATCAAGAGCCTGAAGGATGAGGTGGATCGCCTCAAGAAAGAAATCGCTATCCTGAAAGGGCTTCCGGGCCCCAACATCCTTCGGATCAGGATCACACCTTAGAAGTCCACCAAGGCCCCGGTGCGGATGCAGCTGGCGCCCAGGATTCCCCCTCATGCTCCGCCACCTTCCCTAGCTCCTGCACCAGTGTCGGTTCCTACTCTTGCCTCGGTTCTTGCTCCGACCCTAAGCGGAGGAGGAGGATGGATCTCCGTGTCCAGCAGCAGCAAGGGCAGTAGCAGTGGCAGCTCCAAGACCCCGGACGGAAAAGAGGAGTTAGCAAGCTCTCGGAGCCGCTCGAAGGACAAGGAAGACGGGAACTCCAAAGGGAGTGGTTTCGACTCCACCGACCGCGGAAGCCGCTCCGACCCCTAGAGTGTCGCCACCCTTAGTTTACCGTTTTCCTAGTCTTCCTGCTTGTTTAGTTGTTGTGCGCTAGGAGTGTTGTTTGAGGGGTAGCGGTCAACCTGTATCATGTGTGAGGTATGGGTTGTCCAGTTAAGGATGTTGAGTGTGTTTTAAGTGTTTTAATAAAGAACAGAGCAAAACAAGTAATAAAGTTCAGCTTCTTAGTCCAATCTGTTTTACTCCTTCTCTCGCCTTGTTCGATCTGCTCCTTCAGATGGTGAACACCAGGAACGGCAGCACCAACACCAACACTGAGTCAGCAGAGAACAACACCAGGGCTAATGGCAACACCCCACCTCCTCCACCCGAGAACATCACTTTAGCCCAAGTCTTAGCCAACCAAACCCAAATGATGGCTGCAATGATGCAGCAAATGCAACAACAGCATCAACAGATGCAGTTGCAAATGATGCAATAGTTTTAGCAGCAGAACTAGAACCATAACAACCAGTTCGCACCGCCACCTCCCCCTCAAAACAAGTTGTCAGAATTCCTCCGTGTCCGACCCCCGACCTTCTCTAGCACCACCAATCCTATGGAAGCCAACGATTGGCTCAATGCCATAGAGAAGAAGATGGACCTACTACAGTGCATAGACCAAGAAAGGGTGTCTTTTGCCACCCACCAACTTCAAGGCCCCACCTCAGCATGGTGGGACAATCTCCTAGCCACTCGCCAGGCAGACGCACCTGCAGTCACTTGGGCAGAATTCTGCCAGCAATTTCGAAAAGCACACATTCCTGGAGGGATTGTGGCGTAGAAAAAAAGGGAGTTCAGATCCCTTGAACAAGGCAACCGAACGGTCACCGAGTACCTGCACGAATTTAATCGCCTGGCACGTTATGCTCTGGAAGACATGCGCACCGACGTCGAGCGTTAAGAAAAGTTTTTGGCCGGTCTTGACGATGAGTTGACGGACAAGCTCATCTCGGGTGAATACACCGATTTTGAAAAACTGGTCGACAAAGCTATCAGTCAAGAAGATCAGCACAACAAGATGCTTAAGAAACGGAAGGCTTTTCAGCTCAGACCACAACCTCAACAAGGGAACCCCCAACGTCCATGTTTCACTCCCGGAGGTCAGGGCAGACCTACTACCATGATCGTCCGCCAGCATCGACCTTACCACCCTGGAAACTTCCAAAGAACTGAAAAGTTGATCCTTATCGAGGCTCGTCAGAGTCAGTATTCAATCCACCCAGGAAGCACTAAGATGTACCAAGACTTGAAGGACAAGTTTTGGTGGGTCAGTATGAAAAGGGAAATAGCAAAGTTCGTGGCACTATGTGATGTATGCCAACGAGTGAAGGCAGACACCAAAGGCCTGCAGGGTTACTACAACCACTCCAAATCCCGGAATGAAAATGGGAAGAAATCTGAATGGACTTCATCACAGGATTACCTCGAACATCGTCAGGGCACGATTCCATCTGGGTTATCATTGACTGACTCACTAAAGTAGCTCATTTCATCCCAGTGCACACCACCTACAGAGGAAAGAAACTGACAGAATTGTATCTCGCAAGGATCATGTGTCTTCATGGGGTACCCAAGAAAATAGTATCAGATCGTGGTAGTCAGTTCACCTCCAAGTTTTGGCAGAAGCTCCAAGAGGAACTTGGCACTCGGTTGAATTTCAGTACGGCCTATCACCTACAAACCGATGGTCAGACCGAGTGAGTGAATCAGATTTTGGAAGACATGTTGCGGGCCTGTGCTCTCGACTTCGAGAGAGCAAGGGACAAGAGTCTGCCCTACGCGGAGTTCTCTTACAACAACAGTTGTCAGGCCAGTCTGCAGATGACACCTTTCAAAGCGCTGTATGGACGAAAGTGTCGTACCCCGCTCTTTTGGGACCAAACTGGCGAGCGCCAGTTGTTTGGGACCGAAGTGTTAAGCGAGGCAGAGGAAAAGGGCAGGACAGTAAGGGAAAGGCTCAGGATTGCACAGTCTCGGCAAAAGAGTTATGCAGACAACCGTCGGAGGGATCTAACGTTCAAGGCAGATGATTATGTGTATCTTTGAGTCACCCCGCTTCGAGGAGTGCACCATCTCCAAACAAAGGGTAAGTTGGCACCACGTTTTGTGGGACCGTACCGAATACGGGAACGTCGAGGAGAAGTAGCTTATCGGCTCGAGCTTCCACCCTCCATGGCCGGCATCCACGATGTATTCCACGTCTCGCAACTTAAAAAGTGTCTAAGAGTGCCAGAAGAAAAGACGAGTCCGGATTAGATAGAGATTCAGGAAGATTTGACTTATGTGGAGAAACCAACGCGTATCCTCGAAACCTGCGAGCGGAGAACCCGGAACAAGGTTACCAGGTTCTGTTGAGATTCTGTTTAAGGGGGGTAGGTTTGTCACACCCTGAGGTGTTTTCCCCTTTTTAAATCATAAAGGAAAAATTGCAAAAGAAAGCAGTTGGGAATTAACCTGGAACAAATAAATAATTTCAAAAGCAAAAATCTAAATAGAAATGGCATGGTAGGATTTTTTTGTAAATTCTACATGTCAAAATACACTAACATGATTTTTAGTGGAATTTTCATAGCACTAGAAATAATTTTTAACCAATTAAAATCAAAATCAGAATTAATAAATCCCGAGAAAATGTTTTTCTCTCTCCTCCATCCTTTTCTCGCCCATTTCGGCTTTGGGCCGCCTGCCCGAGCCGTTGGCCTAGTCCTCCCCACGCCCGTGCCTCTCTTCCTCTCTCCCTCGCGGGCCGGCCGAAGGCCACGACCCGTTTGTCTCTCATGACCGCAAAATAAGTCCACTTCGCCTCCCCCCGACTCCCTTGGACACTAACAGGTGGGGCCCACCTGTCAGCCCTGTCCCCTACCTTCGGCCGCCCCGCCGCCATTGGCGCCGCCCCTGCCTCGCACGGATCTTGGCCGCCCGCCTCTCCACTGTGACGAGAAATCTCTCATGCGCCTGGCACAGGAGATCGCGACTCCGGTGCAGGGTCCTTCTTAGCTGCCTACAATGTGTAGAGCGTGCCAGTTGATTTGATCTGCCAATCAACAAGAAAGAAGACAAGGAAGTGTTCGTTAAGCGTTAGGTCAAGTCCCCACGAGATCGGCCAAGGAAATCCATGAACGTATATATGTTATTCCAAACCATATTTGGGCCAAGCGACCAAAACGTATCGGCCATGCCGAGACGATCATCAGTCGTCCGATCCAAATATAACGAAGAATAATAAATATACAGATCCACAGACCATCCGACGTTGGGAAACTAGCATCAAATCGGCTGGTATTCCAGTGAATCTCGTGTAGACACAATATTCCTAGATCAAAGACGTAAGCAAGCACGATCTAGGCATAAAAGACATTCCTTATTACAGATCTAATAACAATCACGTTAAAAGAAGCACATTAGGGTGAATAAGGTCGGCTGAAACCCCGACGCTATCTCTAGATGATGTAAATCCAAAAGAATATATTACTGATGGTTCTAAAAACGACTCAATAGTTCAGTCTTGATGCAGCATTAAGTATCAAAAGAAACATCCAATCTATTACTTTCGACTTACACTTCGTGAGATGGTAGATATTACATACGAACCAACCAACCCTTAGACCTAGCCTTGTTGACCACATACTCTCGATAAGATGAGTGAACTACAAGATAGATCTAAGCACCGAATTGGTTCATATGCACTATATGATATATGCCGCAGTAAAACTATTGAATCCAATGTATCATTGCGATGAGCATTAGAAACAAGTAATCTCACCACTAACGACAAACATTTACCTGAGTTTGGGGATCGAGACGATGCAGCCCAAAGCCAAACAGGGTGTTCGTCCGAAAGGAAAAGGATGGCGATGCGCCGAAGATTAGATTGATTGAATCGTTCTGATACAGAGGGTCTCGGGCCCTATTTATACCCAAGATATAAATATCTGTAACAACTTTGGACTCTATCTAAACTACTTTTTAAACATCATGCCATCCCTAGCGGGATCCATAATGTATTACAACTAACAATTTAACAAACTCCTAAATTACAGATACAATTGCCGTTACAGGACTCTATCCATAAGTGGCAATATCTTTAAACGCGCAATTAACAACCAAATCTCCACTTATCTTCAAGCTTCTGCGTTGGACACGGTTTCATCTCTTCTGAACTCGGAATCGGCTATCGGCTATTCCCATTCAATCCATCCTCAGTCGACCAGCCCTGCAGCCGATCACTCTTTTAGCCAATACGACTCTTGCCTTCGGCCGATCCGATTCCACTTTGCCCTCTTAAGACTTAGGAACCCCATTACCAAATTCCAGTGTTAACACATGCCCCCCAAGTCCGTAACATAAAGTGTTGCAGATTTGTTCACCTATTCAAACTCTTGCTCCCTTCTTGGCCCAAATCGTCTCGGCTTCTCCCCAAGGGCTCTTTAAATATCCACCTTCCTCGGTCGAAACACCTACGCCCTCAACGTGCGCTCGGCTTTCTTCTCAAACAAACTTCCTGCCCTTCTCTCTCCCCTCCGACGACTCCATCGGCGTTCGACACCTTTTCCACGCTCTTCGAACCCCATCTTTGTCTCCGAACTTCCCGATGGCCTCCGCCGCAACTTCAAGCACCTCCAACTCGCCGGCCACCACCATCGCGCCAGCCACAACCGCAACACCATCTGCCGCCGCCACCGGAACTGCTCCAGCCGCCACTATGAACGAGTTCCCTCAGGTATTCTTTTTTGCTCTATAATTTTACTCTCAACTCACTCCTTCAAATATCTTTACACCAATGACCCGTTCGGTAATTTTCAGTAGTATTTTATCCCATACCCTTACCAATTAATACTTTTCTCATTCCGAACTATAAAACACCATCATTCCTGATCAGTACTTTTCTCCCCTTCTTCAAACTGTAGCACCTGTCTCATGAAATACTCATCCCCAATCCGACACAAGAAGAAAAGTATTTCCTTGGGCCTATCGGCGACATAGACCCAACTGACGTAATCGTGGCCGAAACCAACCACATGCCTTTCAACACCGCCAAACCATCTCTTTCCCATTGGAACGGGACATTCAAAGCTTGGCCGTCTACTGACGCAGCCTGGACCGAATGGTATAAGAGGATACAATCGGCCAAGTACACCCAATGGGAAGAAAGAAAACTCGCCCAATGCTTGGAATTGTCCATCACCGGCATGGAAAAAGACGAGCCACTCCTATCGGCTGCAGCGTACTTTTGGAACGACAATTTCAATGCCTTCCTCTTTAGGCAAGGGATGATGACCATCACACTAGCCGATGTACATATGACAACTGGGCTGGACATCGAATCATCGGCTAATCCATGCGTTTTGAACCGAAAAGGTCAACACCAGTTCAAAACCAAAGCTATCGGTGGATGGAGCGGTTTCATTGCCCAAAACATGAAAGATGGAACAGTCAGCCACCAGGAATACACCGCCTTTCTGATGATGTGGCTGGAAAAATTTGTATTCTGCGGATTGAGCTGTGGGCCGACCGCTAATTGGCAAATCATGGCCGAAATCTTAGCCGACGGAACAGAGTTTGCATTGGGAAAATACCTCCTCGGCTACACATATCAAATGCTACATCAAGCCGCCACGAAAATAGCCGCCAACGTCCCAGTCCAACACCGGTGGCCCCGGTGGTTTCTCCAAATCTGGCGGTGTTGGCCACCCAAAACATAGCCGGTCGGCCCCACCTGGTAGACGCCGGGTTCCCAAGGCTAGAGCCAATCGAAGATGAAGAAGGTGGTCAGATCACCACCAGACGATGCACGAACTATGGAGAAGTAGTCGTCGCCCATGCGGGTTCAAGGCAATCGGCTGAGCTATTGGCCGATTGGTTCACAGCCTTTTATGACGGGCTATCCCGCGACAACCGTACCTGGTATTTCTACCCCGACCAAGGATCTTTTGAGCTGCTGATCGACTTCAAATGGGATGACCTCAACTCAGCCGACAGTCCAAGGTGTAAAAAGTTGTTCTTCGCCTCTTTGTCTCCCTGCATTCTGCCGACCGGGGTTCACCAAGGCCGATCAACAGCCCGGAGTTATGAATTCTACTACCCGGTATCGGCGGCGAGACAGTTTGGTCTCGGGCAACTTCCCATCGGCTTCTTTTATGCCGATAAGATCGAAACCAGAGGAGCAGTCGGCCAAGATTTGATGATGAACTGGCTGCTGAACATAGCCGGTCCCCTCTTCGGCGACGCCAACAGAATCATCCTGTCGACGAGGAGAAGCGCTGCTTACGACCGATGGTGGTCCGAATTTAAACGCCACATTTTTCACCAACGGCCGTCCTGCTACATCGACTCACTTCTGCCGGATGAGATCCCATCGGTATATCTCTACTTACAGCCGATTAATCCTTTCCTATGATTCATTCATCGGCCGCATCAACCGATTTAACACTCGTGCTCCGACTTTGCACGAAACAGAAACGGAGCGGCCGACGGTAAGCGACTCCGGACGCCCCATCGAATATAACCCAGGCATTCTGGACGTGGGGGGCCTTGCTCCGTCGGCCATCGAATATAACCGAGGCTATCGTCTTTGTTGCGAGGGCAGGTGCGTCATCCAATCGCGCCGAAGAGGAAAATGGCACCACCACCGCGTTCGTCGGCTGCGCCTGCCCCCAAAAGGGTGAAAAAGGCATAATTGATCGCCTCGGCCGACAGCCTTCCCCCCTTAGATCCGGCCGTCGAGCAATTCCTCGATGTTGCTATCGATGAAGAGGCGCCAACAACTGTCCAGGCGACGGTCGAAACCGGGGCTTCGAGTCCCTAGTCGGTAAATGCCCCAACCGACGCTCCGCCAGCCCCAAGTCCACCAACAAAACGTCCTCCCGTAAGTTTTTACTTCGTTGGTCCTGGTTTCACGACGTTCGCCCGTACCTGATTTGTCTGTCCCTTGCAGTTCAAGAAGTTGGCCGGTCGCATTCCTCGCCCTGTACTGCCGATAATCGATTCTTCCCCCTTTGTCTGTGATAATCAATCAGTTCGTCTGTTAATCCCTTTTTCCTCTTCACAGCTCCCGCGATCTCCACCGGCTGCTCCCCAGGCGTCGGGCGAATGTACCGCGCTGTTGGGGGTGGTGACGATAACACGGCAAAGAAAGCGACGGCCGTGGGAATGATCCAGCCGAACCAACGATCCGACGACGGCGCCGATGGTAAGCCGACGGCCCCAACCATTGGTTTTGTCATGCCCCTGATCCTTTCTCTCTTCTGCAGCACATGGCTGATCTCCTCAACTTTGACTTGTCGGAGTTCGAGGAATCCGGTGATGCCGGCGAGGAAGAGCTTGCGGCGTCGGCTGAGGACCTGAGGGCCACTCTGGCCGATATCGGCAACCGGCTGGAAGCCTCATTAGATGCGCTGGTGGTCGACTGCGGCTCAATACGTGCACGGTTCAGAGATATCCAAGACCAGCTGCCGGATGTTGTAGCTGAAGCCATCGTACCGGCGACCTTCATGGAAGCCTACCAGTTAAAATATAAACGAGCCCGGCAGCGAGTCATTGATCGCCGTGAGAGTCAGGCGCGGTCGGCTTCCATCCAATCGACGAAAGAAGCCATTGAAGCCGGAAGGCCGCCTTGACCGCTTGAAAACGAGCGGCGCCAAACTCGAGCAACTCCGTGCCCGCCGGGACCAGCGGTGGCCGACCTCGTTCGGATTAAAAACGAAATCGACGTCCATGAGGAGTATATGGCTGATCTGCGGCGGGGTTGAAGCGAGCGCCAAAGCATCGGGCGGCCGTTGCGCATTTGCGGGGCTTGGTGCAGAGCGCTCGGTCAGTGGCGGGGTCCGAGGCTGACGACCTTAGGGCAATCGGCGAGGTCGACCAGGTTAGACGGACAGCTCTGTCGGCGATAGCCGATTTTCTAAAGAAATGAGACTGTAAAATGTCCGACCCTGCGAGATCGGCTTGTGTTTCTGCAACATGTGTTTTGTGATGTAATCGGATAGCCTGTATTAATCGTGCTTGTAGATACAATCGGCTATGTTTGTACGTAGGACTGCCCCTTGGCTGTGCGCGGTGTCTCGACTCGTTTAGTTCAAAGTCACTCTGAAATGACGCCCTGACCTTCAACGTTTATCTTTCAGTCATTCGACTCGCTAGCCATCGGCCGGCAATACCCGATTACGTCGTCGACCTGTCTTCGTAGGCCGACCCTCGAATCGTACTCAGGAACCCGTGAGTCTGGGCGATAGGTATCCGACTTGCGCATCGCGGCTTTTCAACGATTCCCGACGCTTATAATGATGATCTCTTTGACTCTCGGGTTGGCAGCGACCTTTCACATCTAAGAACCGTATCTTTTCTTTCTATAAATGGGTTCCCCCGGCTCTTCCGAATAACTCACGGCCGAAGGTGACGAACTTTCAATAGTAGAACACCTAGTCCTTTAAGTCTTCGGCTAGGCTTCTCATGGCGTCTTCGAGTTCGTCGGTGAACCAGGTGGTTTCTCAACTCCTCTACTCGCACCGTTTTCTTTCTTCGAATACTCAGGGACGGATCTCCTTGCAGCCACCTCACCTGCTTCGGGTGATCCTGGAAATCATGGAGACGTCGTACGGCGCCGGTCGCCCAGACCGACGAGTGGCGCACTGGCGCTTCGGGGAGTTGGAGGCTCGTCACCGGCGGCCGGGCCGCCTTTCCATCTTGGTGGCATTCCGGCTGCTGCCCCCATGGCGTCTTCGATGCTCGCGCGCCTCGACCGGCTGGAGGGTAGGCAAGCCCAACTTGCCAACGAGTTACTGACCACCACCACCAACATAAGGGTCACTCGGTTGGAGCACCTGATCCTGGATGCTCTAGAGATGGAGACTGCGGAGCCCATCGAACGAGCCCTGGGGGCCATTAGGGAGTACCTGGCAAACATGTAATCCAAGATGGCTTCGCGCCGATTCTGAATAAAGCTCGCCTTAATGTTCCTGGTTCCGTCTGACTTGAGGTTTCTTCAACTTCCCTGGCTTGATTAGTCAAAAATCGGCTTGACTTTTGGTCTTTTTGACTATTTATTGTCTGACTGTCTCGCGCATGTGTATGCCCCCAAGTTTTGTTGATAGCTTTGATGTCGACAAAATTTGTGAGTCTGACACGATCATGCATTCTGATCGCTGCCGGGGAGGGGGGGTCCGGAGCCGATCGTGGGGCGTGGGAGGGTGTATGCGAATGCCTAAAGGCGATGCCTTATAAGGCATCGGCTGTCGTGGGTCGGCCTATTGTGACGATAACCGACTCACGCATTGATCCACACGCTCGGGTAGTATCTCTTTAGATATTTTCCGTTGAGGGCCCTTCCGAATATCTCCCCATCCAGCCCTTTTAGCATGTAAGCTCCTTTGGAGACGCATTTGTGGATCTTGAAAGGCCCCTCCCAATTCGGTGACCATTTGCCGAATTTGTTATCTCTGGATCCGATTGGGAGTATAAGCTTCCAAACGAGTTCGCCTTCCTCAAATGATTTAGGGACGACCTTTTTATTGTAATGTCTGGCTACCCGTTCCTTATCTTTTGTTACTTTTTCTAAAGCTCTCATTCTAGATAAAGCGAGATCCTCCGACTCATCTATCATGAGGTTATAATAGTCGTCGGCTGTGAGTTGGTCTTGTAGCTGGATGCGTCTTGAGCCGATTACACTTTCCCATGGAAGTACTGCTTCATGTCCATAGACCAGTTTGTATGGGGGGACTTGGATGGACCCGTGACATGCCATCCGATACGCCCATAATGATTCGGCCAATCGGGTGTGCCATTGCTTAGGATGCTCAGATATCTTTCTTTTGATCAGCTTGATTAAGCTTTTGTTTGAAGCTTCGGCCTGACCGTTGGCTTGCGCGTAATATGGCGAAGAGTTAAGTAGCTTGATCCCCATGCCGTCGGCAAACTGAATGAACTCGTCCGAAACAAAGATGGACCCCTGGTCGGTCGTTATCGTTTGCAGAATGCCGAATCGGTAGATGATGTGTTCTTTGACGAACTCGATTACGTCTTTAGAATCCACTTTTCTGAGGGGGATCACTTCCACCCATTTTGTGAAATAATATGTGGCCACTAGGATAAACTTGTGCCCCTTGCTTGAAGGTGGATTGATCTGGCCGATCATGTCAATGCCCCACCCTCTGAAAGGCCACGGCTTAATGATTGGGTTCATGGCCGACGCCGGAGCTCGTTGTACTGTGCCGAACTTTTGGCAGTCTTGGCATCCTTTATAGTATTTAAAACAATCTTCTAGCATTGTCGACCAAAAATACCCGGCTCGGCGAAGTAGCCATTTTATTTTGTGTGCCGACTGATGCGTGCCGCAGATTCCTTCGTGTACCTCCCCGATGGCCACTGTGGCTTGATCGGCGCCCAAACACTTGAGCAGTATGCCATCGATTGTCCGATAGTATAAATCTTCGTCGAGCAATATGTACCGTAGTGCCTTGTATCGTAGTTTCCTTGTGGCCGACTGAGAAGGGTCTTTGAGATAATTGTAGACGTCGAATCTCCAATCGTCGGTTGTGATGGTGGCGACGCCTATGTCGATGTCTCTCAGCATCGGCCGGTAGCCCGATGCCCCTTGAGCCAAATCATTGGCCTCCGTGTTCTGTTCCCTGGGAATATGCTTCAAAGTGACTAGCCGAAAGCCTTCCATTAACTCCCGGCACCGTCGATGATAGGTCATCAGTGCGTCATTTTTGCACTCATATTCTCCTGATAATTGACTGATGACGAGCAACGAGTCTCCCATTATCTCGATCGCGTCAGCTTCCATCTCCCTAAGTAGAATTAGCCCTTTGAGAACGGCTTCATACTCGGCTTGGTTATTCGTAACGTGGGGGTCGATGGCGAAAGCGAACTCGAAGCTTGCCCCGCTGGGTGAGATAAGAACTAAGCCGATTCCATAGCCGTTGGTGCACACCGAGCCATCGAAAGTCAGAGTCCAAGGCGTAATTTCCATGGAGCCGATTGAATCGTTTCTATGCTCCACAATGAGATCGGCTTGGGCCTGTCCTTTTACTACTCTTGGAGCCTGATACCTCAGATCGAACTCGGTCAGCACGAAGATCCACTTTCCGATCCTCCCTTTGAGCACTGGAGCCGATAGCTTGTACTTGACTACATCGGCTTTGCAAGTTACCGTGCATTCATTGGACAGCAGATAGTGCCTTAACTTTGTGCATGAGAAATATAGGCACAGACATAACTTTTCGACGGGTGAATACCTGGTCTCTGCATCTAGTAGCTGCCAGCTGAGATAGAAAATGGTCCTTTCCTTGCCTTCGACTTCTTGGATCAGAACGGAGCCAATTGACTTGTCGTCGACGGACAGGTACAGCTTGAATGGCACTCCTTTTTGTGGGGGCATTAGAACTGAAGGGGAGCTTAGATAATATTTTATGTCGTCTAACGCCTTCTGTTGCTCTGCCCCCCATGTGAATGTATTATCGGCCTTAAGCCGAAGCAATGGTGTGAACGGCTCTATTTTTTCTGAGAGGTTAGCTATGAACCGTCTGATGAAGTTTATCTTTCCGATTAATGACTGGAGTTGTCTTTTATCCTTAGGGGGTTGAATTGTCTTAATGGCATTAATGCTTCTTGGTGTGACTTCAGTTCCTCTTTCATGAACGAGGAACCCTAAGAATTGCCCGGCCGACACGCCGAACGCACATTTAAGCGGATTCATCTTCAATCCATATTTTCTTGTCCGCTCAGGCACTTGCCTCAGATCTGCAATGTGGCTTTCTGTTTCTCTTGACTTGACGACGATGTCGTCAATGTATATCTCTACTAGTGCGCCGATCATGTCGTGAAAGATGTAATTCATCGCTCTTTGATATGTTGCCCCAGCGTTCTTTAAGCCGAACGTCATCACCACCCACTCGTAGAGGCCGATCGCACCCGGGCATCGAAAAGCTGTCTTGTGGACATCCTCCTCGGCCATGAATATCTGGTTGTATCCCGCGTTGCCGTCCATGAAGCTGATGATTTTGTGGCCTGAGGCAGCATCGACAAGCAGGTCGGCTATTGACATCGGATATTCGTCTTTTGGGGTCGCCTTGTTTAGGTCTCTGAAGTCGATGCATACCCGAAGTTTGCCGTTCTTCTTCAATACCGGGACGATATTAGAGACCCATTCGGCATATCGGCAAGGCCAAATGAATCCTGCGTCGTATAGCCGAGTGATTTCGGCTTTAATTGCGTCGTACATGTCGGCCTTGAACCTCCTGGGAGGTTGTTTGAATGGCCGATATCCTGCCTTGATTGGCAGCTGATGGACCACTATCGATCGGCTAAGACCGGGCATCTCGAAGTATTCCCAAGCGAAACAATCTTTATATTCTTTTAATAAATCAATAAGTTGGGATCTACAATGAGAAGATAAATTTTTACTAATGTACGTCGGCCTTGGCTTATCACCAGAGCCGATGTCGATTTCTTCTAACTCGTCGGCCGACGTGAAGCCTTGTCCTAACTTGCCATCGTCTTCATCTGTGGTGGCTATGCCGAGCACGCTGGAGCCCTCCACCATGTCTTGTTGAAAGCAGCAGCTGCGGCTCGTCGCTTCCGATGGGCTGTATCGTTGAATTGGACACGTTTAGAAAATCAGCTTGCCAGACTTTCCCAGATAAACATTCGATGCCTTCGATTTCCCAAAGTGGCAAATCGGCAGTGGCGATACTAACTGACCTGTCGGCTGGTACGACCTCGATCTTATCTCCGTCCCATTGGATGAGGCTCTGGTGCATTGTAGAAGGGATGCAGCAGTTAGTGTGGATCCAGTCCCTTCCGAGCAGCAGGCGTAAGACCCCTTCCCGTCGATGAAAAAAACGTTGTGGGCACAGTTTTGTTGCCGATGGTCAGTTCGACGTTGAGAATGCCTTTGGTCTC
The DNA here is from genome assembly GCA_019925245.2 of Oryza australiensis. Taxonomy (NCBI): domain Eukaryota; kingdom Viridiplantae; phylum Streptophyta; class Magnoliopsida; order Poales; family Poaceae; genus Oryza; species Oryza australiensis. The sequence goes on along the minus strand of JAIFGZ020000393.1, from coordinate 2,274,018 downwards.
CGATGGGTTGCCGCCGAAGTCCTTGAGTACCATGTTGGTTTTTATCAGGTCTTCGGCCCCTTTTCCAAGTTCTCTGAAAGTTGCGTAAGGCATGAGGTTGACTGCCGCTCCCCCATCGACCAGCATTTTGGAGATCGGCTTGCCGTTAACAAATCCTTTAACGTACAACGGTTTCAGATGCCGATTTTCTGTCCCTTCGGGCTTGTCGAAGATGGCCTGGTCCGACGAGATTGTTAGTTTTGTCGGGTCATCTTCGATAGCACCTGCGTCGGCTTCAGGGGCGCTGAACTCGGCCGGCAATACGAAGACCATGTTAACCAATGCGGTAGCTTTACTTTTCCCTTTGGCTGCCCTTCTGGCTCGGTCGGCTGGACTTTCCTCGGCTTGTTCTTCGATGGCCATAGCGTTCTCCTGCTTGGGTACCCACCGTCTTTTGATCTTGCCTAGCCGACGGCGTTGTTCGTATATCATTTGTCTCACCTCGTCCTCTCTTCCTTCACGCTTGAGCTGTTGAATTCTCCTCTTCTGGGTCTTCGTAAATAGATCGGACGGGCACCATTGGGGGTTGGCCGATCCCTCGTCGTCGGCTTCTTCGTCACCGCGATTGTCTCCATCCTGGTTCTCATCGATGAAGAAGTCTTGATGGATCGGACCGAGCTGATCGTGGACAGGTCGCCGTCTTCGGTTTAGTTGGACGGCTCTGGGGATGAACCAGACTGGGGTTGCAGACGATGAACTCCCGCGTTCGTCATCGCTATGGTAATCGTTACATGCTGGGCAATCTTCCAGTGTTGGTAGTCTTATACCGGATTCCCAGCAATGCCTGAAGAAGCCGCAATGCCAATGTGGATCATCATGGCTCGCCATGTTCCGTTGGCTCGGACTCTTGGCTCGTGCCGGCGAGGTGCTTCATCGTAAATTTCTTCACGCCGAGACCGATATTGATGGTGATATCGGCTTCGTTCGTGGATCGGCTGTCGGCCAGCTGATCTGATGACTGGGCGCACCATGTTAATTTGTGCAGTGTGGTTTCCAGTCTGGTCCTCTCCTGTTTCGGCCTCGATCAACGTATCGGCTAAGCTGTGCGCCATTCTGTCCTGTCGATCAGCTCGCCCGAGGCCGGCATGGACTATGTTGACCGGGAACGGATTGCCGTCTACTTTCATGGACCGACTTGAGTCAGCAAACTTTAACTTCCCGGCCTCGATGGCCGACTGGATTTGCTGCCTGAAGACTTTGCAATCGTTCGCGGCGTGAGATGTGGAGTTGAGCCACTTGCAGTACTTCTTCTTTTTCAATTCTTCGGCCGACGGGATCACATGATTTTCGAGCAACTGAATATGTTTCTCCTTGAGCAGTAAATCAAAGATCTTGTTGGCTTTAGTGATGTAAAAATCGTATTTTTCTTCTTTAGCCGTCTTCAGCAGCCACTGGCAGACGATGGCCTTCTTGTTCTTAGCCCATTCGGCTGCCGCTACTTCCGTTTCATCGTCGTCGGACCCGTAATCTGAATCGATGATGACTTGCGTTATGGTTTTGATGGCCTTCCTGGTTTCTTGGAAACATTGTTCATGGGCTGTCACCTTCTACGCTAGGTGGGCTAGACTATCGAAGTCCTGTGCAGAGAATCGTTCCCTGATCGGCGCGATCAAACCATGGAAGGCTAAATCGGCCAGCTGGGCGTTTGATAGCACCAGGCTATAGCATCGGTTTCTCATTTCTATGAAGCGTTGAATGTAGTCCTGGATCGATTCATTGTGTTTCTGCCTGACGCTGGTGAGGTCCGACAACTTCATTTCATGGTTGCCGAAATAAAAATAGCTATGAAACTGTTTCTCAAGATCGGCCCAACTCTGAATTGAGTTGTAAGGCAACGAGGAGAACCAAGTGAAGGCCGATCCTGAAAGAGAGAGGGGAAATAGCCGAACTCTCAAGGGGTCAGTAGCCGATGCTTCGCCGCACTGTGCCAAGAATCGGCTGACATGCTCATAGGTAGAGACATTGTCTTGTCCAGAGAATTTGGAGAAGTCTGGGATCTTGTATCGGTTGGGCAGCGGGACCCTTTCGAAATGTTCCGGATAGGGGTACCGATACATATTCCCTGAGTCTTTCGGTTTGAGGCCGAACTGATCCCGCATAACGTCTGCAATTAGTTCGGCCCAGGCCCTATTATCTTGCTGTATCGGCTTGTATGGGTCATACGGCATGTGTGCTTGCCGATACATCTGTGGCGGTGTCTGAAGTCGGTAATGGTGATCCTGACGACCCCCTTGGTGCCGGTAGCGATGATCGGCGGGCGCGCGAGGTTCTGTGGTGGCGTTGGCGGGTGCAGGAACGCTATCGGCCCTCGACATTGCCGTCGCCATGATCAATCGGCTCACGCGCCGATTATTATGGAACATGTCGAGTTGCCCTTGAGGTAACGGTGTTGTCGGTTTAAAATAGTAACGCGGTCTTACGTGTCTCGCCCGGACTCAAGTGGCCGACTCCTCCTGGTGGGTTGGGTTGCGCTATTAGTGGAAGCGGCCGATCTTGGGTGACTAGTGTCCTGTAACCAGGAAACTGGCCATCCGTGAAATATGTGGGGCCCGTTGCAGCTGCTCGGCCACCTTGGCATCAACCACGTGAGAAATCATATTATTGAGGGTGTTGACCGGGATGCTTGCTCCGGTTGACGCGCGTGATGGACAGCCGAGTCGATCCGATCTTGCAAAGAGTACACGGCCTGATCATCCTGCACTTGAGTCGGCTCTTCCACTTTCTGTTTGCCTTTTGCTTCACTTGATGAGGATGCCTTGGTATCGTTGAGGCTGAACTTGTACTTTTGGTGCACAGTTCCAGACCTCGTTTGGGTGAAGGATTGAAGATAATTATTCTGGAGTTCCTCCACCATCTTCTTATATTCGGCTTGCTGTTCAGCCGAAAGTTGATCCATCTTTACAGGTACGACATTGTCCTGCGTGATGCTAGGGATCTTGGAATCGACCATCTTGCCGGTAGAGTCTATTCGCCCGAGTCGAGCCGACAAAGACAGTCCCACTGGGCGTGCCAAGAAGTGTGTTGACGAGAAATCTCTCTCACGCGCTGGCCTGGGAGATCTGCTTGACTCCAGTGCAGGTCCTTCTTAGCTGCCTACAATGTGTAGAGCGTGCCAGTTGATTTGATCTGCCAATCAACAAGAAAGAAGACAAGGAAGTGTTCGTTAAGCGTTAGGTCAAGTCCCCACGAGATCGGCCAAGGAAATCCATGAACGTATATATGTTATTCCAAACCATATTTGGGCCAAGCGACCAAAACGTATCGGCCATGCCGAGACGATCATCAGTCGTCCGATCCAAATATAACGAAGAATAATAAATATACAGATCCACAGACCATCCGACGCTGGGAAACTAGCATCAAATCGGCTGGTATTCCAGTGAATCTCGTGTAGACACAATATTCCTAGATCAAAGACGTAAGCAAGCACGATCTAGGCATAAAAGACAGCCCTTATTACAGATCTAATAACAATCACGTTAAAAGAAGCACATTAGGGTGAATAAGGTCGGCTGAAACCCCGACGTTATCTCCAGATGATGTAAATCCAAAAGAATATATTACTGATGGTTCTAAAAACGACTCAATAGTTTAGTCTTGATGCAGCATTAAGTATCAAAAGAAACATCCAATCTATTACTTTCGACTTACACTTCGTGAGATGGTAGATATTACATACGAACCAACCAACCCTTAGACCTAGCCTTGTTGACCACATACTCTCGACAAGATGAGTCAACTACAAGATAGATCTAAGCACCGAATTGGTTCATATGCACTATATGATATATGCCGCAGTAAAACTATTGAATCCAATGTATCATTGCGATGAGCATTAGAAACAAGTAATCTCACCACTAACGACAAACATTTACCTGAGTTTGGGGATCGAGACGATGCAGCCCAAAGCCAAACAGGGTGTTCGTCCGAAAGGAAAAGGATGGCAATGCGCCGAAGATTAGATTGATTGAATCGTTCTGATACAGAGGGTCTCGGCCCTATTTATACCCAAGATACAAATATCGTAACAACTTTGGACTCTATCTAAACTACTTTTTAAACATCATGCCATCCCTAGCGGGATCCATAATGTATTACAACTAACAATTTAACAAACTCCTAAATTACAGATACAATTGTCGTTACAGGACTCTATCCATAAGTGACAATATCTTTAAACGCGCAATTAACAACTGAATCTCCACTTATCTTCAAGTTTCTGCGTTGGACACGGTTTCATCTCTTCTGAACTCGGAATCGGCTGTCGGCTGTTCCCATTCAATCCATCCTCAGCCGACCAGCCCTGCAGCCGATCACTCTTTTAGCCGATACGACTCCTGCCTTCGGCCGATCCGATTCCACTTTGCCCTCTTAAGACTTAGGAACCCCATTACCAAATTCCAGTGTTAACACACGCGCGCCCATAAGGCCCCGTCCTAATTCCCCGTCTCTCTCGCCACCCTTAATCACCCCGGCCGCTGCTCCCGTGCCCCCTAATGACTGGATTTGATCGCCGGTCATCAATTTCCCCAAATCCCTCTCCTCTTTACTCCGGCGAGTAATTCCCCCTTATCCCGGCCACCACCGGCATCCCGTCCCCTTTAAAAGCCAGCCCCCATCCTCCCCGAGCTCCCCACGCCCTCTTTCGAGCTCCCCACACTCTCTCTCGCCCTCGCACCATGCACCCGAGCTTTGCCGCTCTTCGCCGGCCTTCGGCTGCGATTCCCCGCCGTCCCGAGCAGTCCTGAACATCGCAGCCACCTCCATCTCCATCCCCGGCGCCCGAGCTCCCTTGGCCGCCCCTTTCCATCGCTGCCCATCGTATCCCTCACCGTCTGCGCGTTGTCTCCTCTAACTCCGGCGACCCACGGTGAGCGCCCCTTCCTTTTCCCCTTCGGCTGAACGCGCGCCGCCACTCTCGAGTGCGCGCGGCTCCGCCCGCGCGTGAGCCGCGGCACTCCGCCGCCCCGCGCCGCCGCTCGGATGGTGCCGGCTGGTCTCTAGCCGCCGGGCGCTGTCGCCGGCCGACCGCGCCGCCCGCGCCCCTCTCCCGACCGTCCGATCTGCGTTGGCAGATCGGAGCCGTCCGCCCGCCTGCCCGCATAGCACGCCGTGTGGCCGTCGCGTCGGCACCACGTGTGCGCCACGTGGTGCACCGCCCTCTCAGCCGTGGATCCGGTCCACCATGGACCGACGCTCCCGTGGTCGATGACGCCAGCGCTGACATTAGCCCTAGCGATGACGCAATTCTGAGATTTATTACGCAATAAATTATCAAGGATTTTTCCTGTTTTAGTAAAAACACATTTAATCTTTTAAAATTCATATATTTTTAATCAGTGCTCCGTTTAAGCTCATTCAAATTTTATTAAATTCATAAAAATGTCAAGAATCCATTAAAAATGGTTTTGTTACATGTTTTAGTTGTTTTTTTAGCATGTTTGTTGAAGTGCCTTGTTTGTCGTGTACATCCGGGTAGTTCCTCCGGTCCCGTGTATTTCGAAGTCGTCGCGGAGTTTCCTCAGCTCAAAGAGCAAGGAAAGTCATGCTACATTTTGATCATATTGATCCCCTTTTTGCTAAAATACCCTGTTTATTACTCTAAACTGCATTTATTTTGAAATGTCATCTTATGGGGAATATTACACCGTATGGTTAGATTTAAGCCCTAGGCTTGCCGCCCTAACCCCTTTGATAAACTTGGGATAACAACATGACTAGATTATAGGCCTAGGTTATGCTTAGACCTGCTTAGACTTACTAGCACACTAAATGGGTAATTTCATCTAGACATTATTTTGGACACAGGAATTAAAAGATATAGTTCGAGGACATTGTGAACTAGACTAATAACTAAAACATGACAAATGGTGGGCTGTGGGCGCTGTGGTTTTGATAGTAGTGCCCATGGCATTTAAGGACCGGTTCACGGGAAACCTCGGAAGAATGACCGTACAAACCACAAGCCAGAATGTGCAACGGTGGGTCATGTAGTGTAGCCTTTCCTAGCCAACGCACCCTGGTAAGGGTGAGCATGATGGAGTTGCAGTCGGTTGGGGGCTTACCGGTTGCTGGGCTGCTGGATTCACCGTGGCACTCGGGGGGGGGGGGGCTGCCCACGGCAGTTGAAAAAAAAGGGCGTGGGGGCGAAACCTTGGTGTGGTTCGCTTAGTTAGCGAGGGGTTATACGAAAGGTCCTATCACAGTCCTTTTCCGGGGTACCATGGTGGTATTCCGACGCACGGGAGACCGTGTTGTGGGGCTGTGTCTTGTGGGTACAGATGTACACCTCTGATCAGAGTAAAGCTATTGGAATAGCCGTGCCCACGGTTATGGGTGATCAACCGATTTCACCGTGATTAGTCCCACACTACTAAAACTGGTTTATTGGACCTTGGCTAGCTTAGTGGAGTGGTTTGGGCCTGTCGCATTGTGGGGATAACGTTGGACCGTGTTGGATTTAATATGAATTAATTAATTAATTTACTGTTTTTCTTTTTCATATTGAAATCTCCTTTTTGTTTGCAAAAACCTTAGCTGTTTGTGCTAAAGGCAAACCCGAGCCAAATCCTTGTCTTCCCCCGTGCATTAATACCTTCTCTATTCTGGTATGACTTGCTGAGTACGTGGGAGTACTCATCTGTGCCTCTTCATCAGAACCTGAGCAAGTAGCTGAAGTAGAAGAAGAAGTCGAGTAGGCTTTGTCTTACACTCTGGAAGATGCCTGCGAAAGGGTCAAAGCCGCGTGGCAAGTGTCAAGTTTAGGCTTGGCCCCTTTTTTCTTTTTCCGTTGCTCTTTTGTAATCTTTTTGTAATATTTCTAAAATGTGGAACTGTAATATCAACCATTGTCATATGTGTACCCTGGCTGGTCCTGGACAGGGATTTTAATACACATATAGCTTCAGAAATTCTGGTTTGAATTTCTGGGCATGACAATTGATCAGACAAGGCTTGTGCAGCTTGCATGCACATGCGAGAGCGCTCCGAATCTGCATGCCTCCCAGCACAAGGGCGACGTGGATAGCCGCGCGTGCAAGCACGCCTCTCAAACCGTTGTGCGCTCGCCATTCGGGAGTAGGTATACTAAGAGCATCTCCAATAGCTTACCCAAATCACACTCTTCTAATAGCTATATAGCCTACTCTCAAATTGATTTGGGTAGTCAAACTAGGTAATAAATGAAAGCCCATAGATGTCGCCTAGTGGGGGTGAATATGCATTCTTGAAAGTTACTTAAAAATCACAGCGGTTAAAACAAACAGGCACTGGAACTTTCGAGCATGAACTCTGGAACTTCTGGTCAGCTCAGGCTGGCCGGAACTTCTGGTGTTCTGATTCGAAACTTCTGGTGTTCTAGTACTTCAAGGTTCTGAACTTGAAACTAATTGATTTTCAAGACTAGCCTAATGGCAGAGACAAGGAGGAATAACTTGGATACAAAAATACTCAACAGAAAGTGAAAGTAAAGAGCATCCACAATTGAGACAAGGAATTCTTTCCCGATGTTCGGATTTAAAGAATCCTACTCTTCGTTGAGGAACTCAGAAGAGCTGGGTCTCGATTAACTCCTGCCTCATCAAGCAAAGCCCTAGGAAGAAGTCTCTAGTTTTTGACCCAACATTTCTAGGTTCTTCGCTAGAGATCAAGTGACCACATAGATCCACAACTTGACTCTCTAGCAAGCACCACAAACGAGGATCGCTCTACCAACACCACATCCGAAGGCTCAACTTGGATTTTCACTATGAAAGTGCATCTACCCCCTATTTGGTTTTGATGGTTGATAACAAATTGGTTAAGGGACTAATGCATTAAATTGAGTTTAGTGTAGGTGATTAGTCCTTAAATGCTTAGGTGTGCAGGTTTTGAGAAAAGAGAACCCTCAATATTCATTTGCAAAGAGGAGAAAAGATTCGACGATGGTTTTTAGCTTTCTTTTGCATAAATCTAGAGTTTTAGGAAAAACATATTATTAAGAGGGGTAAAACTCATGGTATGAGATAATCTAAGTGCTCTTAGTCAAATTCCTAAGGAGTGAGATTTTTCGAGCGTTTTTTGGGGTTTTTCCCTTTTTAGGATAGAGAAAACCAACCGGAAGTTTCGGGTTCCAAGCCAAAACTTTCAAAGTTCTCTGCCTCGCAGCCAACCTATTTTCCTAAGTGTTGGCCGAAAGTTCCGAGGGTCCCTGACCGAAACTTTCGGACGCTTTTTCAGCTGAAGATGTGAGTAATGGCTAAGTGACGCAATCACTAACCTATAAATATCCCACACCCTCCCCAGCTTACTTTTGGCCATTCAACTTTCGTTTTTCTATCCCCTAGCCTCTCCGAAGGTGTTTTAGACCATTCCAACTTAACTCTTGATCCACATAACACAAATTTGTGAGAGATTTGAGTGATTGAAGGTTTGTGAGAGTGTGAGAGCTAGGATAACTTGAGCACTTGGTGATTCTTGCAGGGCTGTGATGTGGTGCCTATTACTCTTAGAGAGTGATCTCCTAGATGGTTAGGGGTCTCCCGCGAGCATTCGATGATTTGTGGATTGACCCGGAAAAGTTTGTGAAGGATTTCCTCACCTCCGCAAGGAAACGAGGTATGGATAGTGAAATTCCGAGCTGATCTTTAGGAGATTGTCTAGGTAGAGAAACTCACGTGTGTGGTTCATGCTAGAGAGTCAAGTTGGGATCTATGTGGTCACTTGATCTCTAGGAAAGAACCTAGGAACATTGGGGTTGGAGACCATAGACTTTTTCTTAGGAATTTGCTTGGTGAGGCAAGGGGTTAAATGTGACCCAACTCTACGGAGTTCCTTAACGGAGAGTAGGATTCTTTGAATCCAAACTTTAGAAAAAAATCCTTGTGTCTCGTGTGCTATCTCTTTACCTTCTGTTGTGCATCTCTGTTCCTTGTTGTACCTTCCTGTTACGTACTGTTAAATTGTCCTGGAAGTAGTTTAAATTTGATCTCAGATCCTTTAAGTCATAGAACACTAGAAGTTTCGGGTAGGAACTCCGGAAGTTTGGGGTAGGAACTCCGGAAGTTCCAGACAGCCTGAGTTGACTAGAAGTTCTGAAGTTCAATACCGGATATTCCGTTGTCTGTGTGTTTTTAACCGCTGCATTTTCAAGAAACTTTCAGGATCGCCTATTCACCCCCTATAGGCCACATCTTGGGGCTTTCAATTGGTATCAAAGCCTAAGCTCTTGATAAGCTTCACCACTTAGAGTCAATCCAAGATATCGGGAATGGATGATCGGTGTGAAGACGATGCAAATGGAGGAAATCTCCAAGCAAGGAGACAGGGGGAGTTTCTATACCTTTTGATTACAGCAATCTTAATATTCCCTCTAACAACTTCATCTCTGTGGCTTCCGAGCGTGCACCTCACTTGGATGGTACACATTATGTTGCTTGGAAGCACAACATGAAGTTGCATCTAATCTCTTTGCATCCTTGCATTTGAAAGGTTGTTTGCATAGGGACCGATGTACCTCAGAGGATATGGACCTCACTCCGGAGCAAGAGCTAAGCGTCCACCGAAATGCTCAAGCCGCTAATGCAATCCTCTCTGCCTTGAGCCCGGAGGAATTCAACAAGGTTGATGGGCTTGAGGAGGCAAAGGAGATTTGAGACACTTTGCAAGTGGCTCATGAAGGCACTCCGAGAGAGTCAAAGATCGAGCTTTTGGAAGGAAAGCTCGGAAGGTTCGTGATGCAAGACAATGAGAGTCCTCAAGAGATGTATGATCGCATGATGCTTTTGGTCAACAAGATTCGAGGACTTGGGAGTGAAGACATGACGGATCATGTCGTGGTCAAGAGGCTTCTTCGAGCCTTTGGACCAAGGAACCCTACCTTGATCACTCTCATCCGTGAGAGGAAGGACTTCAAGAGGCTCACCTCAAGTGGCATCCTTGGAAGGATTGTTGCCCATGAGATGCTAGAAGAAGAAGCAAAGAAGGTCAAGCAAATGGCCAAGAATATGGCCATGATCAAGAACAAGGAAGTCGCTTTGAAGTCTTCAAATGATTAAGCCTCATGTGAAGAAGAGAGTGACGACGAGGAGATGGCTCTTATGGTGAGAAAGTTAAAGCAATACCTTCACCGAGACAGATTTGGAAAGAGCAAGAGAAGTGAAGACAAGGGAAGAGCCCTTCAATCCAAGAGAGCTTGCTTCCAATGTGGTGAATATGATCATTTCATCACCGAGTGCCCAAAGAGCAATGAAGCTAAACCAAAGTTTGCTAAGAAGAAGGTTGGACGAGCTCACATTGGAGAGGTGTGGTATTCCGGTGATGAGGCTGATCCCGAGGAGAAAGATTAAGGAGATGGAGGAGTTGCCACCATCGTCATCAAATCTTCATCACCCACCAAGGAGCGCCTCTTCGACAACTTGAGCGACGATGACGGCTACACCAACTACTCTTGCTTCATGACCCATGGCCGCAAGGTAATGCACTCATCCAAGCCCTTCATTGATGATGATCTTGAGAGTGAGGAGGGAAGTGAGGATGATTTGAATGATGTGCTCAAAAGTTTTAGCAAACCGGTCATGCAATATTTGGCTAAGCTAATGAAGACATTGGATTACAAGGAGAAATCCTTCGAAAGGCAAGAGGCCTTGCTCATACTTGAAAAGAAGACAAACCTTACCTTAGAGGATGATTTGGCTAAGGAACATGAGAGAGTTGAGAAATTGACAAATGAGCTCGCCTCGGTCAATGGATCAATAGCTAATCTAAAGGATATCAATGACTCACTTCAAGAGAAGTTTGTGACGTTGGACCAAAGTCACAATGCCCTTGAAGGGCAATTTGTACCTTTGGAATAGCACCTCTTCTTCCGATGAAGTCACTGAGTCGTTCAATGCCTCCACTAGCAACTGTTGTGCTAGATGCTATAGCTATGATTTGGATTCCTATGCAACTAACCTTGAAGCTATAGTGGCCCTCAAGAAGGAGAATGAGAGGTTGGGCACCTTGGTGAACTATGGGTGCTTGAAGAATTATCACTCCACAAGGATGCCCTCTACAAGACTATCGCCATCCATGTCAACAAACACATGGCCTTGGATTCTCTTAAGAAAGCCAGCCCTCGGAAAGGGTAATTGTGAACGAGAAGCAATGCTTGATATTCGTCAAGGGAGGCGCCACACAAGCAAGCAAAGTGAGCTATCCCTTGGCTGGTCAGAGATCCGAAAGTTCTGGACTAGTTGACCGGAAGTTCCGGGCAAGGAGATCTATCGGACAGAGAGAAATTCCCTGAAGTTCCAGTCCAACTGGCTGAAAGTTCCGGACCTCTACCAGACCTAGGGAACTGGCAGGAAGTTTCGGGCACAGGGCCAGGAAGTTTCGACCAGAAGGTATATACTATGATTCATTTGTGATCTAACAATAACCATGATGCTAAGGTGGTTGCTCACTTTAATGGAGGTCACAATGATGAGTATTGTGCTTGTGTGTGGGTGCCCAAGGCACTAGTGGCTAACATTCAAGGACCCAAACTTCGACAAGTCTGGGTACCTAAAACCCAATCGTGATCTTCTTTTTGTAGGCATACTCCTCCGGTGAATCAAGTTGGATAGTGGATAGCGAATGTACCAACCACATGACAGGGGAGAGGAGTATGTTTACAAGTCTTAACGAGGAGGGAGAATATCATGAGAATATCATCTTTAGAGATGATGGCAAAGGAAAGGTAATTGGGTTAGGTAAAATTGCTATCTTAAATGATCAATCCATCTCAAATGTCCTCCTTGTCAAGTCATTGAGCTACAATCTTATTTCCGTTTCTCAATTATGTAAAATGGGCTACAATTGCTTGTTTAGCGACGAGGATGTGACCGCTTTTAAGAGACATGACTCATCTTTGCCCTTTAAAGGAAAGTTGAAGGGTAACCTCTATCTTGTTGATTTCGACATAGGTAGAGTAAACCCAGAAGTTTGCTTAATTGCCAAGTCTTCCATGGGTTGGCTATGGCATTGAAGGCTAGCCCATGTAGGAATGAGAAATTTGTCAACTCTTTTAAAAGGAGAACACATCCTCGGGCTTTCTAATGTTACCTTTGAGAAGGATCGTGTGTGTAGTGCTTGTCAAGCCAGTAAACAAGTTGGGGATCCAAATCCTATCAAAAACATCATGACCACTTCAAGACCACTCGAGTTTCTTAATATGTATCTATTTGGCCCCCATGGCTTATCTAAGTATAGTTTTTTGATTGTTGATGATTATTCCCGTTTCACTTGGGTATTCTTTCTCCATGACAAAAGTGAAGCTCAAGAAGTCTTCAAGCACTTCGCAAGACAAGCCCAAAATCAATATGATCTCTCCATCAAGACAGTGCGAAGCGACAATGAAGGAGAATTCAAGAATACACAAGTAGATGAATTCCTTGATGAAGAAGGCATCAAGCATGAGTTCTCCGCCCCATATGATCCTCCTCAAAATGACATCGTCGAAAGGAAGAATCACACACTCATTGAAGCGACAAGGACGATGCTTGATGAGTACAAGACCTCCAATGTCTTTTGGGCGGAGGCCATGAGTACCGCATGCCATGCCATCAACCGACTTTACCTCCACAAGCTTTTGAAGAAGACATCCTATGAACTCTTGAGTAGTAAAAAGCCTAACGTCTCTTACTTTCATGTCTTTGGGAGCAAGTGCTTTATCTTGAATAAGAGACCTCATTCATCTAAGTTTGTACCGAAGGTGGATGAGGGATTCTTACGCGGCTATGAATCAATGCCCAATGTCTATCATATTTTCAACAAGACCTCTGGTGTTGTTGAGATCACTAGGGATGTGACATTTGATGAATCTAATGGCTCCCAAGGAGAGAAAATTGTGGTGCATATTGTAGATGATGTGGATCCAAGCAAGGCGATTGCAACGAAGGCTATTGGAGACACACGACCAATCGAGACGCAGGACGATCAATTCAGTGGTGATCAACCTCCGTCATCGATAGCCAATATTTCTTCAACAAGGCAAGACAATGATGTCCCAAAAGTTCCGGTGCCCTCAGCCCAGAACGTCTGAGCAGAAGTTCCGGGTCCAACTGACCAGAACATCCAAACATCAAGACACCAGGAAGTTCCGAGTCCAACAGACTGGAACCTCTGGGCTGATGAAACTAAAGATGTGCCTCCAGCACAAGTGGATGGGCTTGACACCGAGGGCACTCAAGAGCAACCTGATCAGGCTCAAGTCTCCTCCGTGCAACATCCAAGGATACACCACACCATCCAAAGAGATCACCCTGTCGATAATATTCTTGGAAATATTCAAAAGGGGGTAACTACTCGATCTCGTGTTGCTAGCTTTTGTGAGAATTACTCTTTTATCTTTTCTTTGGAACCAATTAGGGTGGAGGATGCTCTTGGTGATCCGGATTGGGTGATGGCCATGCAAGAAGAGTTTAACTTCACTCGCAAAAGTATGGTCGTTTGTGGAGAGGCCTAATCAAAATATGATCGGCACCAAGTGGATCTTTCGCAACAAACAAGATGAGAATTGAGTAGTCACTCGCAACAAAGCTCGGTTAGTGGCACAAGGGTTCACCCAAGTCAAGGGCCTTGACTTTGATGAAACCTTTGCACCGGTTGCTCGTCTTGAGTCAATTCGTATTCTATTATCCTATGCCAGTAATCATGATTTTAGATTGTATCAAATGGGCGTCAAGAGCGCTTTCTTGAATGGATCAATGTCTGAATTGGTGTATGTAGAGCAACCACCCGGCTTTGAAGATCCCAAATATCCAAATCATGTGTTCAAGCTTCACAAGGCGCTCTACAGGCTCAAACAAGCTCATAGAGCATGGTATGAATGTCTACGTGACTTTCTCCTCAAAATGGCTTTGAGATAGGCAAAGCTAACACTACTCTCTCCATTAAGAAATTCAAAAATAATTTGTTTGTGTGCCAAATTTATGTCGATGAAATAATATTTGGTTCAACTAATGATTTCTTTAGTGAAGAGTTTATTAGGATAATGAGCAAGAGATTTGAGATGTCGATGATGGGTGAGCTCACTTTCTTCCTCAGGCTTCAAGTCAAGCAACTCAAGAAAGGAACCTTCATCTCCCAAACGAAGTACTTGAAAGATGTGCTCAAGAAGTTTGAAATGAAGGATGCCAAGCCCATCAAGACTCCTATGCCTATCAATGGTCATTTGGATCTCAACGAAAATGGCAAAAGCGTAGATCGAAGTGTATATCATTCCGGATTGGATCCTTCCTTTATCTTTGTGCATCTAGACCCGATATCATGCTTAGTGTGTGCATGTGTGCTCGTTTTTAAGCGACACCCAAAGAATGTCATTTGATTGCCTTCAAGAGAATCCTCCGGTATTTGGTGCACACTCCTAACCTTGGCTTGTGATATCCTAAGGGTTGTTCCTTAGAGCTTATTGGCTATTCTGACTCGGATTTATGCCGGGTGTAAGGTTGACCGCAAGAGCACTACCGGCACTTGCCAATTCCTTGGACAGTCCCATGTTTCTTGGTCCTACAAGAAGCAAAACTCCATTACTTTATCCACCGCCGAAGCCGAATATATAGCCACTGGATCTTGTTGTGCTCAACTCCTTTGGATGAAACAAATCCTACAAGACTTTGGCTATACCTTTTCCAAGATTCCTCTCCTATGTGACAATGAGAGTGCCATCAGATTAGCCAACAATCTCATCCAACACTCAAGAACCAAACACATAGACATTCGCCATCATTTCTTGAGAGATCAAGAAGCAAAGGGTGATATTGTCCTATCCCATGTGAGAACCGAGAGTCAACTAGCCGACATTTTCACCAAACCCTTGGACGAGAAGAGGTTTTGTGAGCTTAGGAGTGAGCTCAATATCTTGGATTCTCGCAACATTTGTCGAGGATTGGTTGGCTAATCAATAGCTAAGCATGAATCAAAATGAGTGTAAATTAAAATTGAATCTTTATATCTTGAGATCACTTCTTGGGTAGAAGCTGGTTTTGATATGAAAAATAAGGTTCAAACATTCTCGTTTTTCCCAAAACTCTTTTTTTAAAAAATATTTGTGACAAATTTTTGTGTGCTTGTTTTGTTTGTGAAAATTTGATTCTTCATCTTCTTGTGATGCATTGTGACCATTGTTATGTGTTGATTGCTTG
This sequence comes from Oryza australiensis, assembly GCA_019925245.2. Classification (NCBI taxonomy): domain Eukaryota; kingdom Viridiplantae; phylum Streptophyta; class Magnoliopsida; order Poales; family Poaceae; genus Oryza; species Oryza australiensis. The sequence goes on along the minus strand of JAIFGZ020000393.1, from coordinate 2,258,836 downwards.
TGTGCTGGTCACATGGATCACAAAAGTTTACATGTCCATCCTTCCTTAGATTCCAACCCCTTTCAGTCTTCTGTTGGATGTTTCGGACCCCAGCTCGGAACTTTCGATAATTTCTCTCTGTCTCTTTTTTGGGCTCGACCGAAAATTTCGGTCGATGCCAACTGAAAGTTCCAGTAGTCAGGCGAATAAAGTCCCAGGGGGACCTGGTGGTTGAAACCCTATTCCCCACTCCACCGTCGCCCAAACCCTAACAGTTTCCACTCCTCTTTCGGTGATTTTGCCATTCCATCGTGTTTCTTCCTCCTTCTTCATCGATTCCGGACTTGTTTGGGACAAGAAGCACCTCCCTTCAGTGGATTTGCACTTCCATACGCCTGAGGTACTTTGTTCGAGCCCTCTCCTTAGTTTCACCTTCTTTTGCCCCGATCTCTCAATCTTTGGACCTAGGGAGAATTCTTTTCGGTTAGAAAACCTTCTCATACCTTGTAGTTGGTCGATCTATACTCGTTGTGGTAATGCGGATCGTTTTTGGCCGAGGTTGGTTCGGCATCCATGCCGACCGGAAGTTCTGGTGTTCTTCCGCCGGAACTTCTGGCCGTTGTGTTGACCGTCGCCTCTTCCGTCTCTCCTTCTCAATTTTGTCACTGCAAACTCCTTATTCCTTCTTGTCTCTTCTTGCAGTGCTCCAATGCCTCGTGAAAAGAGTCAGAAGGCCGGCCAGGACGTCTCTGGGGAGGACAGTCCTCCTACCCGTCACCCCCAGGGATGCTTGGGCAAGGAAAAGGTGGTGGAAGGCGGGAGTGGTAGTCAAGCTCCTCCACCTGATCCTCCCAGGTTTTCCAGGGCTACTCGGAACCATCCCTTGATGATCCATGATGTCGGGTCTGATGCTGGAGGTGGTTCCCAGCCTGATGCTCCCCTTAAGGCTCGTCGTTCCAGTGCACGACCCTCTAGACCTAATCTGGGTGAGCTGGGTTCCTATGAGAATCCCGTCAGCCTCTACAAGACTCAGGGGTATGATGTCAATCCTTCACACCACATTGGGTGCCAGAGGATCAACTATCTGAAGCAGATAGACTGGTGTGGTCTTGATCGCCTGGTTGATCCTGACTCTGTGCCAATGGAGTCCTTGGATCCAAATTCCACACCTTCTTCCAGCTGGATTGGTACAATTCTATCTTCCTGGGCAGAAACAATCCGGTTGTGGAGATGAAGTGGCTTGACTGGGGCTATTTGAAGTCAAAGAAGAACCCCTACTTCAATGACCTCATGAAAGTGTGCTTCCACAAGGACATTGGAGAAATCCTCATCTTGGAATATGACTAGAACGTTGAGGTCATTGGGGAATTCTATGCCACGGTGTTCTTTGGCTCCACCAAGTCAGGCGTTCCCTATCTAAAGTGGATGACTGAGGGATGAGCCTACAAGGTCAACATGGCTTGGTTCGCTGCCATCTTGGGCTTGGACCAAGATGACTTGAACCGCCCCAACATCCACGCTGAGGAGCCAATCCCTATGGTACGCATCAAGTTCCTCTATGCACTAGATGCTCCCAGAGATTGTCTCGGGACCACCAAGGGGTTGCTTCCTCAGTACAAGCTCCTCTACTCGATCTTCAGGTGGACTCTGCTCCCTAAGGTTAGTGATGCGACAACTCTTCCGCTCGCCATGCGCATCTCCTGAGTCGCATGAGGTATACCCAGCCTTCCTTCAGTGGGATGAAGTTGATCTAGTTCGAGATCTACAACACTGCCTATGACCCCAAGCGGGGGTGTGTCTACGCCCCCTACATCATGAAGATGATCAATGAGGTGACTGGGTACTTCTACCCTTGTGATGCTTCGCATCTCTCCTTCCGTCCTCACGTGCCGACAGCGCCTAGGATGCCTTCTTCTGGTTCAGCTTCTGGTGTTTGGCCTTCTTCTACTCCTCCACCGCCTTCTAGCTCGAGCTCGAGATTGCCCATCAAGAAGGCGCTTCAGGCCATCTTCTGCTTGTGTGCCAAGACGACCAAGAAAGTCAAGAAGAATGAGAAGAGGCTGAAGGTGCTTCTGAGAGAGGCCGGGAAGGAGGTCTCAGATGACTCAGATGATGAGACTTATAAGGACCCTTCGCTGCCTATGCGGTGACCCGTGGAGTTGTAGCTAGTGCAGGTCCTTCCTCCGTGCCTCAGTCCTTCAATGAGCAGTCCTCTCACTCAGATGATGAGGATGATGAGGAGGACATTCCTACTATGGACTCCCCCACCGAGGGTGATCCCACTGCTGGTGGTGGTGATGATGATGTTCAGAGTGGCGACACTGAGATCGTCGTCCACTCCGATGACTCCGAGTGATTTCTCTCCTCTCTTGTCTCTTTTTGGTGTCTTGATGCCAAAGGGGGAGAAGATTGAGTGAAGGGGGGTCAAGGGGGTCGTCGCTTCTGCTTTAGCTTCAGTTTGCCAGCCAACCGGAAGTTCTGCACCTGATCCCCGGAACTTCCAACCGTGCTTCTATCTTTCTTAAGTTTTTCTCTTTCGCTATCTTGTGGACATGTAAGCACTTTGTGTGCTGGGATGTAATGATTGCTAGACTTAATCTCTATTAATTAGGTTTATCTCTATGATCTTGTGTGGCAATTTGTGTGGTGCAATGTTTTTTTATATTGGTGTGCTTGCCAAGTCTTATGCATTTCTTATTATGTCATTTCACACATTATTGCACCCCACAGAGTGAGATGTGTTGGTCAGAACTTCCTTCTTTTCCTCCTTCAATATATGCATAAGAGATTCAGTCTTATTTCCCTTTATGCATACATTAAGGGAGAGTTCTAACTAACTCTTATCACTCAAAATTCATTTATATTCAATCTTTTGTAAGATTTAACCAAGTTGTCATCAACCACCAAAAAGGGGGAGATTGAAAGTGCATCTAGCCCCCAGTGAGTTTTGGTGGTTAATAACAAACTGGTTAAGGGACTAATACGTTTAATTGAGATGAGTACAGGTGATTAGTCCCTAAATGCTTAGGTGTGCAGGTTTAGAGAAAAGAGAACCCTCAATCATCATTTGCAAAGAGGAGAAAAGATTCGACGACGGTTTTTAGCTTTCTTTTGCATAAATCTTGAGTTTTAGGAAAAAACCATACTATTAAGAGGGTTAAAACTCATGGCATGAGATGATCTAAGTGCTCTTAGTCAAATTCCTAAAGAGTGAGATTTTTTCGAGCGTTTTTTGGGGTTTTTCCCTTTTCAGGATAGAGAAACCCGACCAGAAGTTTCGGGGTTCCAAGTTGGAACTTCCTGAGTTCTCTGCCTCGCAGCCAGCCTATTTTCCTAAGTGTTGGCCGGAAGTTCCGAGGGACCCTGACCGGAACTTTTGAACGCTTTTTTAGCTGAAGATGTGAGTAATGGCTAAGTGACGCAATCACTAACCTATAAATATCCCACACCCTCCCCAGCTTACTTTTGGCCATCCAACTTTCGTTTTTCTGTCCCCTGGCCTCTCCCAAGGTGTTTTAGACCATTCCAACTCAACTCTTGAGCCACATAACCAAATTTGTGAGAGATTTGAATGATTGGAGATTTGTGAGAGTGAGAGAGCTAGGATGACTTGAGCACTTGGTGATTCTTGCAGGGCTGTGGTGTGGTGCCTATTACTCTTGGAGAGTGATCTACTAGACGGTTAGGTGTCTCCCGTGAGCATCCAGCGATTTGTGGATTGGCCCGGAGAAATGTGTGAAGGATTTCCTCACCTCCGCAAGGAAACAAGGTATGGATAGTGAATTTCGAGCTGATCTTTAGGAGGTTGTCTAGGTAGAGCAACTCACGGTTGTGGTTCATGCTAGAGAGTCAAGTTGGGATCTATGTGGTCACTTGATCTCTAGGCAAGAACCTAGGAACATTGGGGGTGGAGACCATACACTTCTTTCTAGGGATTTGCTTGGTGAGGCAAGGGGTTAAATGAGACCCAACTCTACGGAGTTCCTCAACGGAGAGTAGGATTCTTTGAATCCAAATTTTAGGAAAAAATCCTTATGTCTCGTGTAATATGTCTTTACCTTCTATTGTGCATCTCTGTTCCTTGTTGTACCTTCCTGTTACCTTCTATTAAATTTTCTTGGAAGTAGTTTAAATTTGATCTAAGATCCTTTAAGTCGCAGAACACCGGAAGTTCCGGGCAAGAACTCCGAAAGTTCCGGACAGCCTGAGTTGACCGAAAGTTTCGAAGTTCAATACCATATGTTTCGGTGCCTGTGTGTTTTTAATCGCTGCATTTTCAAGAAACTTTTAGGATCGCCTATTCACCCCTCTAGGCGACATCTTGGGCTTTCAATTAGTATCATAGCCTAAGCTCTTGATAAGCTTCACCGCTTAGAGTCAATCCACGAGATGATCTCGACCATACCGGGCTATCTGCTTCAGATAGTTGATGACTTGCCGCCCAGTGTGGTGATCGGGGATGGTGTCATAGCCCGGTGTCTTGTACAGACGAATGGGGTTCCCAAAAGAACCCAGCTCATCCGGCTGTGGCCTAAAGGTCCTTGCACTGGAGCGATGAGCCTCAGGAGAAATCTCAGGCCGAGAGGCACCCTCTGCATCAATCCCGGAATCATGGATCATCAGAGGACAACTCCAAGAGGCTTTGGAATGCCTAGGAGGATCAGGTGGAGCAACCTGATTTTCACTGCCCCCTTCCACCACCTTCTCCTTTCCCAACCGCCCCCAAGGATGATGAATAGGGGGACTGTCATCCCCGAAGACGTCCTGGCTAGTCTTTTGATGCTTTTCACAAGGCATAATGATCAATGCAACAGGGAGTAATCAAGGATTAAGAATTGCAGTGAAAACAAAATGAGGAAACCAAGGAGCAGTTGGCTGGAAGCAGGCCGATCGAAAGTTTTGGGTGAAGAACAGTGGAACTTTCGATGGGCTTGAAGGCCGACCAGGAACCAGCCCCAAAAACTCGTGCATTGGGCAAATAACACTAGATCGGCGATCTACAAGGTAAGGAGCAATTCTAACCGAGTGGTTTTCTCCCTAGGTCCACAAATTGATAGATCGGGCCAAAAGAAGAAGAAACTAGGGAGAGAGATCAAACAAAGTATCTCGAGTGTACGGAAGCGCAAATCCACTGTGGGGAGGTGATCCTCATCACAAAAGTGAGTAGAATTGATGAAGAACGAAGGAGAATCATGGATGGATTGCTAGATCGCCGAAATTAGGAGGAGAGGGAGTTAGGGTTTGGCTGGGAAAAGTGTGGGGAAATTAGGGTTTGAGTCGGCTCCCCTGGAGTTTTAACCCCCGATGCCTGGAAGTTCCTGGTGGCAACGACCGAAACTTTCGGTCGAGTCCAAAAGCGAGATAGAGAGAAATGATCGGAAGTTCCAGGCTGGGGTCCAAAACTTTTGGCCATTGCAGGATAGCTGGAAAGAAGGATGGATTGGGCATGTAGAACTTATTGTAACACACGTGACCAGCACACAAGCAATCAGTACATAACAATGGTCACTGTGCAATACAAAGATATGAAGAACCAAATTTTTGCAATTAAAACTAGCACACAACAATTTTCGCAAACATTTTGCAAAACAAGTTTTGGGCTAAGAGGGAATGTTTAAACTTTATTCCTGGTATCAAAATTAACTTCTACCCAAGAAGAGATCTCAAGACAAAAAAGGTTCAATTTTGATTTACATTTATTGTGATTCATGCTTGGCTATCGGTTAGCCAACCAATCATCAACAAATGTTGTGAGAATCCAAGTTATTTGAGCTCACTCATAAGCTCTCAAAACCTCTTCTCATCCAAGATCTTGGTGAAAATATCGGCTAGTTGACTCTCGGTTCTCACATGGGATAGGACAATATCACCCTTTGCTTCATGATCTCTAAAGAAATGATGGTGAATGTCTATGTGTTTGGTTCTTGAGTATTGGACAGGATTGTTAGCTAACTTGATGGCACTCTCATTGTCGCATAGGAGAGGAATCTTAGAAAAGGTATTGCCAAAGTCTTGTAGGATTTGTTTCATCCAAAGGAGTTGAGCACAACAAGATCCAATGGCTATATATTCAGCTTCGGCGGTGAATAAAGTAATGGAGTTTTGCTTCTTGGAGGACCAAGAAACAAGGGACCTCCCAAGGAATTGGCAAGTGTCGGTAGTGCTCTTGAGATCAACCTTACACCCGACGTAATCCGAGTCAGAATAGCCAATAAGCTCAAATGCACAACCCTTAGGATACCACAAGCTAAAGTTAGGAGTGTGCACCAAATATCGAAGGATTCTCTTAACGACAATCAAATGGCATTCCTTGGGTGCCTCTTGGAAGCGAGAACACATGCACACCTAAGCATGATATCGGGCCTAGATGCACAAAGATAAAGCAAGGATCCAATCATGAAGTGATATACCTTTTGATTCATGCTTTTACCATTTTCATCTAGATGAAGATGTCCATTGGTTGGAATGGGAGTCTTTGATGGGCTTCTCTTCCTCCATCCTAAACTTCTTGAGTACGTCCTTCAAATACTTGGTTTGGGAGATGAAGGTTCATTCCTTAAGTTGCTTGACTTGTAGCCCGAGGAAGAACATGAGCTCATCCATCATGGACATCTTGAACCTCTTGGTCATTATCTTACTAAACTCTTCACTAAAAGAATAATTAGTTGAGACCGATGCACCAAGCGCATCCACCCCGCTTCGGCCCCAAAATCAAACGCTTTGCCCCAACCCCCGAAATCAATCCACAACGAACTCTAGATCACAGTCTATCATCACAACAAAACAACAACAACATCATCTAAAAACAAAGACAAAGCCGTCGCATCCGCCTCCACGAGAGCCGCCGACGTCGATGCTAGATCCATCGCGGGAGAAGCTTGTGGATGGAGGGGGAGGGGGAGGGGGTAAAGGACCATCGGATCTGGCTGCAGGAAACACCGTCGCCGTCGCCGCCGCCAGATCCGCCTACGGGAGCAGCGATGCCATCACCGCAGCCGGATTCGCTGCGGGAGAAAGCTTGGGGACGGAGGAGGAAGGGGAGGGGTAGAGGACCGTCGGATCCGCTCGCCGAAAACGCCACCTCCGGATCTGCCCGTGGGAACCGCCGACGCCACCACCACTGCCGCTGGCAGATCTGCCTTGGGAGAAGCTTGGGGGCGAAGGGGGATGAAAAGGTGGTAGAGGACCGCCAAATCCAGCCGTCGCCACCTCCGTCGGATCTGCCCACGGGAGCCACCGACGCCATCGCGTTCGCTGGATCCGCCATCGGCGAGGGAGGCAAGAGGGGGAGTGGGCGAGGAAGAGAGAAGGGGGTGGGAAGAGCGAGAGAGAGAAAGAGAGGTGCGTGTAGGGATAAGGATAATGACACGACAAGATATATGGGTGGTCGATCGGCTCGGCTTTGTTTTTTGTGTTGTTTTTTTAAAATTCGGTACCTATAATATAATATAGGTGTCGGTTTTTTAGTTAACCGATACTTATAATATACTGTAGGTGCCGGTTCTTTTAAGAAAACCAATATTTATAGTATAGGTGTTAGTTTTTCTTTAGAATCGACACCTATAATTTTTGAAAGGTGTCGGTTCTATATTTTTTCACCCCGTAGGGATGAGAAAGGTCTATATAGGTATCAGTTTTAGCTGTTCCAGCACCCATAGTTTTGTATCCTTTGTGTGTTTTTAGTAGTGGTGGGTCAACTACCAAAATTCAACAGATAGGGTCTGTGGGGAGAACCCCTCAGACTGAGAGCTCCGAGGGTAGATTTGAAGGCCTCTCTACTTTGGGGCTTGAGGAGGGACCCTGCTGGAGTTCGTATTTTTCCTCACCTCCTTAAAAATGGTTTAGGGATCTTAAGTAGAAGGTTTGTTGGAGTTGCTTTAATCTTGCTATCTCTTGTCCTGTAATTTGGTTATGTTACATACGTAGTTCAGAGAGGTTGCACAATGTCTACAGAAAGTAGAGACACGAGATATGTGGAAAGGATGTATTCTCATTTATTTCTTTATTAGTAACATATCCGTGCTAATGCTATAATAATATAATTGATCATTTCTTTTTAAATTCAAGCATGCATGCAAGTCAGAAAAAAGAACAAATCTCGGATAACCTGCATGCATGCAAGCTAAAAAAACAACAAATCTCGGATAACCTTTCGCAATTAAATCCATACATACATGCACACGATAAAAATAAAAAATAATATAAAAAAGTAGACTCTGATTTTCGTCCATTGAATTATGAGTGAGTAAAAGAAAGATGTTAAATCTGAACCATTGCTAAGATGTATTATAAATGAATAGAGATTTTCGCTAGTGTGTAATCCATCATCTCTTCCTCTCTATTTATAAGTATAACCTCATTCACCTTTCATGTTTTGATAGATTAACCGGACTGTATCTTCGTTTGCCGCCGGTTTCTATCTGTCCATCACGACCACACACTTCTTCCTGCTTAAGGATTTCATCCTAATATATGGTTATCCATGAATTAAGGTTGGCCCCTACTAAGATTTGTGTTAATTTCACAATTTCCTATGGTGAGGAGTCTCAGACAAGGACAGATCTACCTATTATTTAAGGGTATTTACTTGAATACCCATTATATTTTGAAAGAAACCTGATATACATCATGATGATGGTTGTGTCCTTTTGGTTAGCTGGTAGTTTTCTCATTCAACATGTCTAGAGTTTAACTACAATTATTTTCACCCCTTTTCAGCTAGGATTTCAATTATATTTCTTCCTTCGTACTCTTTTTCCATTAGGATTTTAATGATATTTTTGAAGTCTTCAGAAAAAGATATTTTTATCTTACTGATAGCTCTTGTAAAGTATTTTTTTTTGAAAAAATAGCGCTCTCCGAATTTTCAATTTGTTGTCTCTCTTAACCCTTCAATTGTTTTTACAATCTTGTGTGGTTCTAATTTTCAATAAGTTGTGTCTTTTAAGCCTTCCAACGTTTTTACTGATCTATGTGAAGATTTTGATAGCTTTTGTTTCCTAAAAAAGTAAATTGTAAAATAATTTCTCTAAATTTCCATAAATTACATCTATATAAAGTTGTTTTCGTTTTCTATTGATATATTTAAAACTTTATTTATATAGTAATACTTTTGCCAAACGTTCTTTTGTAAATCTCGAATACCCAGCCCTTCAGATCGGCCACTGCTCTCAAAATGCAAAGGTATTAATGAGCGGCTGCTACAAAATTGCTTTAGGTCTTTAGGAATAGCGAACCATATGGACTCATCGCAGCCTTTTGTTCTGCAGGAGTGGGTTCGATTAAGCTATAGGCATTGCATCCCATAATCCATCTATGATTATTGTGCATTTTAGTTCAATAAATATCCATAATCCATCTATGGCTATGCATAATTTCCAGTGAGTTGTTACTACAAATTAATAAGTAATGTCCTGCTGTAGGTTTAGAATTCAACAAATAATTGGATTGCTCTTTTGTAAGGTTAACCAGACTTAGATATAGTAGTTATCTTCTTTCGGAAAATGATGACAGTGTCAGCATTATTTCTAATCACACATTTATATTTTTTGCAGTTCTCTCCCATGATGTATAGAAGGATCTGATTCTACCCATATGTTTGTTAAATGTAAGCTTTAAGATCATAAAAAAAATTATAATGCTCAGTCTCACTAAGGTTGCTGATTTGATTAGTAAAAAGACACAAACTGCTTTTATGAAGAGTAGGTACACAATGGAGGGTATTGTGGTTTTGCATGAAATACTCAGATCATAAAAAAACAAGTTGCCATTCTTTTCAAAGTATATTAAAGTGGTCTTTCTATCAAATAATGCAAGTAAAAGCTAAGGTTTCCCAGAACAGAACAATGGTGTGACTGGGTTATGAATGTGACTAGAGGGGCCGGGGTAAGGTGGGAGTGAGAGTAAATGATATGGTTGGGAAATATTTCAAAACACATAAGGCTTGACAAAATTTGCTCTGCCTCCATCATGACCCTGTAAGACGCAAAGTCCACCCTGATATTCTGCAGGTCAGCATGAAGATCGGCTACGTGGTCCTTCAGTGCAGCGAGATTGTTCGACTCCCGGTTCACCTGGTTCACAAGTCAATAAGAACTATTTCAGAAATAGACCATATGCAGGACTTACAGTTCACAGTTCCTATCAAGAAATTACCCTAGTCTGCAACTAACATATTGATTCACAAAGCATGCAGACTCTAAATCACCCTAATCAAGACAGTATGACACTAACATATTTTCATTTCTAAAGACTACATTGTGCTCGCCCGAATCAAGAAGAGGGACTAATAATAGATTGATTCACAAAAGACTACACGATGCTCGGATGGCAGCAAGAAGAGGGATTTACCTCTGAAGGTGCCGGTGCTACTGGAGATGGCGACGGTGTATGGAGAAGCTGAAGTTGTTCATGCACTGAGGCGCGATGCGGGGATCCGAGTGGAGAAGGGTATCTTGAAGTACCACGAGAAGATACACCTTCAGAACGGTGTATATGACCAGCGACGAGTTGGTCGCTCTCACCCGGAGCAGGTGAAGACCTCCCAACACTGGAGAGACGTCGCTGCCAGTTCATCATCAGCGCCACCTTCAGATGCGCCCGATGAAGCCAATGACGACCTGCAGCGACGTGGGGTCGGGGCCGGGTTCAACGACCACACATCAGGTGTCGCATTGCGCCGGGATCCTCCAGCTCCAGCCCTCGAGCTGGACGCGCCATCCATCGTCTGCTTCGCCGTCCTAGATCTACATACAGGTGGGCAATCTTCGCCCTCCTTCTTCGGCTTCAGATACCCACTTCGAAGCTGCATCGGCCGACCACCTCACCAGAGATATCGATCGGGAGAAGGGCTAGGTGGCGACAGGAGGGAGACAAGAAGTCCCGAGAGTGGGCGGCCGGAGAAAATGAGGAGAGTGAGGCTGGTGGGTGAGCTTAAAGTAGGGGTTATACACGGCGGCCGCACGGCACGACCCGTTTAAGCACAGCTACTGTGACGGGTCATGCTGACATAGCCCGCGTGCCGTGCCCTCGACTCACGAGTGATTGGGCCATGCCGTGCTGGCACCAACACGATTAAGACCCATGGGGCAAAATCAGCCCATGGACCAAGGCATGCATGACTGAGTATTATTACTCATGAAAAAAATAAAAATTAAAAATAAAACTATTTCTCTTCCAAAAATTCAAAAAAAATATATTCCTTATCCGAAAATTCATAAAAAATATTTTTATCCAAAAAATATTTTAAAAAAAATCGTGGGCCCACATGGGTCGTGCCGTACCTGGGCCGGCACGATACAGTGATCGTGTCGTGCCGTGCCGGCCCACGGGCTCGGTCGGCACGGGACGTCTTAACGGGCCGTGCCGGCCCATGACAGCACGACCCATCTGGCCATCACTGGTAGGGGTAGGGTAGGAACAATGCGGTTGTGGAACACCCATTGTGGGTATGAGTGAGAAAAAAAGACCGACCAAGGACCGAACCAGAAAGATTGGGACCGACATTGAGAAATTCGGTCACTAGTGTGGTCTCAATTAGGTCAATTTGGTTATCGGCCTCGGTTAACCGAATTGATTGAATAGACCAAATTTAGCCCAAATGGTTCTATAGGCCCATTAAGGAGATACATCACACAAGCAGCAAAAACCGTGGATGCCCTATTTGCCCTATTGATCCCCTCAGGACCTCACCCTCACTCCCTCGCACGGTCACGCTGCAACTCCGCCTGGCGCCCGATGCCTCCACTCCACCTGCTCTTGGCGTCGCGACACAGGTGATGTTGAGCCTGACGATCGCACCGGGTGGCGATGACTCCACCAAACCCGGCCGACATCCTCGCCTCCATCTTCTCTGCAATGCCCATCAACAACAGTGGCGAATTTGCCTCGCTGGGCCACCGCCACCACCGATGAACAACGACCATGGTGGCACCTCCTCTACTCTATATGCCGCCACAAACCCACAGCCGTAGCTCAAGCTTGCCGCACACCGAGCCCGTGTTGTCGCCAACTTAATTGCCCGATAGCCACGCCTTCATTCCAACAAAATTTGGCCACCATTGTTTTTGTGATTTTTTTATCCACTAAAATTTGGTGATTTGTGGGATTGCTTTGGATCTCCTAAAATTTTGATCATGACCAAGACCAAACGGACCGAATTGCTCAGTCTTTATTGTTTTGCAATGCAATTTGGTCTTCAGTTTTAGATGACCAAAGCTTTTCAACTAACTGAAGACCGAGACCTAATTCATCGGTCTGACCGAACGCCCACCATAATGGTGTGGGCTGGGGTTGCCTCAAATTATGTAAGGCCCAATTAAGAGCAGCTTCTATTGAAAGAAAAGTGTCTCATGTGTGGCCTACCTGAGACCATGATACATGTGGCTTCTATTGGGATGCACTCAAGGGTGCCTCCTCGACGTCACCATCATCCTATGACTTTAGATGATCCAGGTTATGTCCACCCACCGGAGCTTTGGACATGAACTCATCCCGTCGGTTCTTGAAAGAATTCATCCCATGCCGTTGTGTCGATAACCCACCATAATACATGAGAATATGTCTAAATGTACTTGATGAAACCCTTGATAGCGACGATGTCATGAACCGACAGTGTGCTGTGCCTTTAGGGCACTCGTAGCAATGGCGCTAGATATAGTGGGGGAAAATATGTAGTGTAAATCTAAAAACTATATAGGATAAAAAATAGATGTATGAGATTTGTCCATGTCACGATGAGTAAAACTTTGTTTCATGCTTAATATGAGAGTAAAAGTTCTATTTATGATGACATGAACAAATTTCAGATATTATTCGGTGGTAGTTTCTAAGCTTGTAATATATATATATATACATATATATACATACATATATACATACTAGCAAAAATACTCGTGCGTTGCAACGGGACGACGACGCATGGAAGAAAGCAGGCGGAGGGCGAAGGTCCAGGCGGCGACGCGGGAGCTCTGAGCGGCGACGGGAAGGAGGGGCGCAGGTGCGGCGTGGGAGCTCCGAGCAGCGACGGGAGGAAGGGGCGCAGGCGCAGGCGCGGATGGGGATGGGAGAGAGGGACGCAGAAGGTTTTTTTCCCACACACACGTACACCATCACCCCTTAAGAGTATGTCCGTATTTGATAATTTGATTATTATGAGACAAACTTAGTGCTTAATTGTCGACATATATATAATAGTAAATATGTCCGTGCGTTGCAATGGGCATCATTTTATTTTATCATAATTATTCCAAAGTTAAAGTCTTATATAATTCTAATTTATATTTTTTCTTTATGTCTTCACCTGATGCCTATTGTCCGGCACGCTTGGAATACTAAACATGCTTGCACGAGTGATTTGGATTTAATTTAATTTAATTTGGATATCAAAGTTGAGTTTGTTATTTTCTATTGTAAAATACAAACTAAACAAACTAAAGCTAGTATGTAAACAACATCATAGAAAAAATCTAATGTGACTAACTATAACTTTACACATAACATTATCACTTTTCAGCATTAGGACTGTGGGTTAATTTTAGAAATACTCAAGGGGTTTTCTGCAAAATAGCCAGATGGACTGCGGGTTAATTTTAAAAAAACTTAAGGGGTTTTTTGCAAAATAGCCAGATAGATTGGATGAAAATACTACTTGCTATATATATATATATAGCAATTGTGCCCGTGCGTTACGGGTGAAGTCGAGCGCGGCGCGGATGGGGACGGGAGGGAGGGCGCAAGCGCGGCGTGGGAGCTCCGAGCAACGATGAAAAGGAGGAGCACATACACGACGCGGGCGTGGCACGGATGAGGGTGGGAGGGAGGGGCGTTGGGAGGGAGGGAGGGAGGGAGGGCGCGGGAGGTCTTTTTTCATCCAAGCCCTCCCTTTCTTTTAGCATTGGGCTGCGGGTTAATTTCAAAAAAACTCAAAGAGTTTTCTATAAAATAGCCAGAACAAAATTTTGGGTGAAAACACTACTTGCTTTATAGATAGTTATAGATATAGATAGCAAAATATCCGTGCGTTGCAACGGGACGACGACACGGGGAGGGAAGCACGCAAAGGGCGAAGGTCCGGCGACGGTGCGGGAGCTCCGGCGGCGACGGAGAGAGGGGCGCAGGCGCGACACGGATGGGGACGGAAGAGAGGGACGCAGGAGGTCTTTTTTTCATCCAAGCCCTTCTTTTCTTTTTAGCATTGGGACTGCGAGTTAATTTTATAAAAACTCAGGGGGTTTTCTGTAAAATAATGTATTTTTTTCTTTAACTGGTTTTTAAATTGCTAGACAGTATGTGGGTTAATTTTAGAAAAATTCAAGGAGTTTTCTGTAAAATAGCCAGGCAAAACAAAATTTGGGTGGAAACACTACTTGCTTTATAAATAGCTAGACAATCTGTAGGTTAATTTCAAAAAACTCAAGGAATTTTCTGTAAAATAGCCAGACAAAACAAAATTTAGGTAAAAACACTACTTGCTTTATAAATAATTATATATATATATATATATATATATATATATATATATATATATATATATGATATGAACTACGTATTTTCCCACGTAGTGAGACATTGTTGGCAAGGAACGTGCCATAAATTAGGATGGAGTGCTGTCATGCTGTAGCTACAGACAAAAAATCAACCGACTGGAAAAGATTGCCTCACGGCTTTTCAAGCTAAGATGAAATCTCGACACACGGATGCCATACGGTTCGAGCCTTAGCCTGTGAGGTCACACTAGGATCCGTCCAACGCAGATCGTTTCTTAACATGTGTTGCGTTCGACGAGCTAGCCAATGAGTGATTTTTTTTATATCAACTTTGAAAATTCGCTTCTGAAAAAACTCAAACCCAAAAGTCTTAGGTACTACTAGAGCACTATAACCACTAGATCCGTTCACAGCTACAGATTACAGAACTCTGTTTTATCGTTGTATCGTTTTAGATCGAAAGACACAAAAGGCCAGCCAATGTGCACCAATGGGATCTCAGTAGCTAGCTTTTTTCCGATGATTGGTCACCTTTGCTCGAGAAGCTAGAGGAAAGCTCGCCGGTGAATGGACGTGCATGATCTTGGTGCTCCATCCACAAAACCACAAGTGCTGGAATTAAACAAGGAGCCTGTTCGTTTGTTCGTATCAGCCGGACTTATCGGCCATTCAAACAGTATTTTCTCTCATGATGAAACCACTTGTCTTATCAGTAGGCTTATAGACCACCTGAACACACCCAAGGTGACTACGAAAAAGAACCTAGTGAAGGCTATGTCCCTGTTGCAAGGGATGCAGCAGTGGTAACAGACCAGGATCAGCTGCATTTGTAGAATTGCAGTTGTGCCTTTTGGCTGCAACCGTGGGTCATATCTCTGTTGGTAACTTTTTTGGTAAGAAGACGAACACGATCGACACACCTAAACGTCTTGTGGTGATATGAAGTCGTCAACCACCTCGATCTATCAAAAACTAAACCAAGATGAGTTTTGTAGATTAAACCGGCTAACGAAGCCGATTTGAATAGAACGATGGATAAATACTCGTCTCGTGGGCAAACGAAAGGTTTTCAGGACAAACCTATAAATAGGTGTCGCACTCTCGCAGCGGCGGCAGACGATTTACAGCTTTAATCGATAAACATAGACGAACTAATGTGAAAAAAGTAAAAGAATGATTCAATTGACTAAAAACTAGAAACTAGATTGATCTTGAGTATTGTGTATTTCTATTGCCAATTGAACCGGTCTTAACCCTTATATAGGGGTTGGTCTTGCCTTCTACAGGCCCTTCTCCACGTCCAATTCGGAATAAACACCTCAAAAAACCCAAAACATATCTTATGGAACAAGAAAACCCGAGTACCGATAAAATCGTCTTGGTTTCGAACTCTGCCGGTCAGACCAGCCACATGCCCCATGCCTTTTATGATGAACATTATGAATCAAAAAACATAGAACATGTTTGACTTAGGGCGATAATCTAATTACCAGCCATAAAACTCCCTAAGCATTCTGCCAAACACTCGGCAA
Organism: Oryza australiensis; assembly: GCA_019925245.2. NCBI lineage: Eukaryota > Viridiplantae > Streptophyta > Magnoliopsida > Poales > Poaceae > Oryza > Oryza australiensis. The sequence continues at coordinate 2,242,839 of JAIFGZ020000393.1, read as the reverse complement.
GTATTTCTTTAGGTATTTACCGTTGATAGCTCGCTAAAAACATTCTCCTTCAAGTGTCTCCAGAAAATACGCATTCCCTCGAACGATTCCCATATCCGGTAAGGCCCTTCCTAACTTGGTGACCACTTACCGAATTCTTTAGATCGAGAACCCAAAGGCAAAATTATTTTCCATACCAGATCTCCTACTAGAAACGTCTTTGCCTTCATCCTTTTGTTATATGCTTTAGTCACTCTCTTCTTCTCTTTCTCTATTTTTTCCAAAGCCTTCAAACGCTTGTCGATCACCTCATCAAGATTATCTCCCATCAAGGTCTTGTAGTCTTCAACAGACAAATCATCTTGCTTTATATATCGAAGAGAGCCAATATTCACCTCAACTGGTAAAATGGCTTCTTGTCCATAAACCAACTCAAAAGGGGTTACCTTGGTAGCACCATGTTTAGATATTCTATACGTCCACAATGCCTCAGAAAGCACCTCATGCCACCTCTTTGGATGTTCTTCGATCTTCTTTTTGACTAGTTTTAACAAAATTTTATTACTCGACTCGGCTTGTCAATTAGCCTGAGCATAGTAAGAAGAAAAACTCAACAATTTAATATCGTAAGATTCGGCAAAACTTTTCACCTCTTTAGACATAAAGGAAGCTCCTTGGTCCGTAGTCAATGTTTGAGGAATACCGAATCTATGTATAATATGCTTCAAGATAAAGTTAATTACCTCCGTATGAGTCATATTCTTGAGCGGCACGGCTTCGGCCCACTTGGTAAAGTAATCTGTCGCAACTAACACGGTGATGCCCTTTCGATGACGAAGGATAAATTTGACCAATGAAATCCAAAACCCAACCTCGGAACGGCCAAAGTTTAATAATAGGATTCAACACTGCAGCCGGTGCCAATTGAACATTGCCGAACCGTTGATAAGCTTCGCATCCTCTATAATACTTGAAACAATTATCAATCATCTTCCGCCAATAGAATCTCGCTCTCCTAAGCAACCAATTTATTTTATGGGCCGATTGATGAGTTCCACAAATACCCTCATACACTTCTTCCATAGCAACTTTAGATTAATCATTATCTAAGCACTTTAATAGCACTCCATCTATATTTCGGCGGTATAAATGTCCATCAAGCGAAGTATATTTGAACGCTTATGTAACACCCCGAGGTGTTTTCCCCTTTTAAAAATCCAAAAGAAAATCGTAAAAGAAGGAATTAACTGGAGAGAATTAATAATTTTAAAATCCAAACGTTAAATGGAAATGGCATGGTAGGATTTTTTCTAAATTCTATATGTCAAAATAGACTAACAGGATTTTTAATGGAATTTTCAGAGCCTAAGAAATAATTTTCAACCAATTAAAATCAAAATCAGAATTAATAAATCCCGGGTTTTTCTTTTCTCTCTCCTCCCGTACGTTTCCCGCCCTTTTCGGCCGTGGGCCGCCGGCCCGAGCCGACGGCCCATCCCCTCCCGCGCGCGCCCAGTCGATCGGCCTAGCCGACGGCCGGGCCGTCCTCCCGGCCAGCGCGCGCCTCCTCTCTCGCGGGCGGCCGAAGGCCACGGCCCGCCAAACCTCGTGCTGCGAATAAGTCCGGTTGCCTCCCGATCCCGGGCCAGCCGAGTGGGGCCCACTGTCGCCCCGCCCCTACCTCCGGCCGCCCGCCGCCATTGACGCCGCCTACGCCCGCGCGAATCTCGGCCGCCCATCTCTCCCGCGCACCCTAAAGGCACCACCTTAACTTCCCGTCTCTCCCGCCACCTTCAATCGCCCATTGCCGCTCCGCGCCCCTTTAAATGGCCGGATTTAACCGCCGGCCATTATTTCCTCAAAATCACACCGGCGAGCAATTGCACCCTTATCCGGTCGCCGCCGACCTCTCCATTCCCTATTTAAGCACCCTCGCCCCCGAGCTCCCCACACCTCCACTCAAGCCTCCTCTCTCTCCGTCGTTCCCGCACCGTGCGCCCCTGCTTCGGACTTCGTCGCCGAGGTTCGGCCGTGTTTTCCCACTGCTCCGAGGCGTCCCGAGCTCCGTCGACTCCTTCCTCCTCGTCTCCGGTGCCAGCGCCACTTCGGCCACCCCTTGAAGGGTTACGCGGAAGCTACGCTAGCCGAAAACAAAACTTTTCTACCGTGCAAACCAGGAACACTTGCAAGTAAGGGCCGATAGATCGTTACCGATTGGAGTATGCAGCGGAAATAACCAATCAGGGCTATCCAATCTGGAACTGTGCTGGCCGATGACAGCCGATTCCCGAGGACAGCCGATTCACCGATCAGCCGATTCGCAGATGCCGCAGCCGATCCGAGTCGTCCGACTGTGTTCTCACGCCTCGCTCCGATGTGCTCGACCGCAACCGATTCCTCCACAGCCGATCAACAGCGCGCAACGTAGCAGCGCCTCTACCGGAATCCACACGTCCGGGGACAGAACGCCGAACCGTGTGCTAGCACACGATGCAAGGCTAGGGTTTGGCTCGAAAGTGGGGAGGGTTTCCGTGGAGATTGATCTCGGTGACTTCTGTTGCGGATTCGTTCAAAGCGATACTGCAACTCTCCACCCCTCGCCCCTTTATATAGAGTTGGCCGACTGGGACTAGTGGCTCCGTTCAGGCAGAACACGAACCCAGATTGCGATCTATAATCATCCTTGTCTGTTTGGAAGCTAGCATCGGTGTAACCACTTACAACGAGTTCTTCTTCACCTCCATAGACTAGGAACATATCCTTAGTTCTTCTCAAGTACTTAAGGATATTCTTTACGGCGATCCAGTGACCTTCACTGGATCTGACTCGGTATCTCGCTCATAGCACTCAAAGCGTACGAGACATCCGGGCATGTACAAAGCATGACATACATGATGGATCCAATTGCCGAAGCATATGGAACCATACCCATCTTATTCCGCTCATCATGTGTCTGAGGACACTGATTCTTGCTAAGATTAATGCCATGTGACATGGGCAAGAAACCTTTCTTGGAATCAAGCATGTTGAACCTTTTCAACACCTTGTCAATGTATGTACTTTGGCTTAATCCAATTAGCCTCTTGGATCTATCTCTATAGATCCGAATGCTAATATGTATGTTGCCTCCCTAAGTCTTTCATGGAAAAACTATTTTTCAATGAAGACTTGACGGATCTAGCATAGGGATATCATTTCCAATCGTAATATGTCATCCACATATAAGATTAGAAATACAATTGCACTCCCACTGACCTTTTTGTAAACACAGGCCTCTTCTTCGTTTTTGATGAAACCAAACCCTTTGATTACTTCATCAAAACGAATATTCCAACTCCGAGATGCTTGCTTCAATCCATAAATGGATTTCTGTAGCTTGCATATCTTTCCAGGCGATTCTGGATCGACAAAACCCTGAGGTTGTATCATGTATACATCCTCGCTTAGGTTTCCATTTAGGAAAGCCGTTTTGACATCCATCTGCCATATCTCATAATCGAAATATGCAGCAATCGCTAGGATAATCCGAATAGATTTAAGCATTGCGATGGGCGAGAAGGTTTCATCATAATCAACTCCTTGAATCTGTTTAAAACCTTTCGCCACCAATCGCGCCTTATAGATGTGAACATTTCCATCCATATCGGCCTTTTTCTTAAAAACCCATTTACACTCAATGGTTTTGACACCATCAGGTGGATCAACCAAGTTCCAAACTTGATTGTCGTACATGGATTCTATTTCGGATTTCATGGCTCCAAGCCACTTGTTGGAATTGGGTCCCACCATCGCTTCCTCATAGGTCTTAGGCTCATCGTTGTCCAACAACAATATATCACGTTGTTCCGCACCTGTGTACCTGTCAGGTGCACGACGTGATCTTTCGGACTCCGTGGGGCTGGTGTATCTACAACCGTTGGCGCAACACTTTGCTCCTCTGTTGTGGTTACGTGGTCGCGAAACATTTTCGGTGTTTCTTGAACTTCTTCAAGATGCACCCTGCTGCCACTAACCCTTCTTGAAAGAAACTCTTTCTCCAACAAGACACCGTGTCGGGCGACAAACACTTTGCCTTGTTCCCGATTATAAAAGTAATATCCCTTAGTTTCCTTAGGATATCCCACAAAGAAGCACTTGTCAGATTTGGGTGTGAGCTTGTCAGACTGTAAACGTTTTACATAAGCTTCGCATTCCCAAATTTTGAGAAAAGACAAACTAGGGGTTGCCCTGTCCATATCTCATATGGTGTATTTTCAACTCGACTTAGATGGAACTCTATTTAGTGTGAGCGTAGCTGTTTCAAGAGCATATCCCCAGAAGGATAACGAAAGATCACTTTGGCTAATCATTGACCGCACCATGTCCAACAAGGTGCGATTTCTCCGTTCGGACACTCCATTCCACCGTGGAGTTCTGGCGGAGTCAAGCGTGGAACAATTCCACAATCTTTCGGATGATTACCAAACTCTTGGCTCAAGTATTCCCTCCACGATCGATCGTAGAAACTTGATTGTTTTCCCTAAATGATTCTGTACTTCATTTTGGAATTCTTTGAACTTTTCAAAGGATTCGGACTTATGCCTCATTAAGTTGATATAACCATATCTACTAAAGTCATCGGTAAAGGTAATGAAGTACTGATAACCACCTCTGGCCGTTGAGCTCATTGGTCCACATACATCAGTATGTACGAGTGCCAACAAGTCACTTGCTCTCTCACTGTGTCCCGTGAAAGGTGCCTTTGTCATCTTACCAAGTAAACAAGACTCACATGTCTCAAATGATTCAAAATCAAAAGAGTGAAGCAATCCATCCTTATGGAGCTTCTCCATGCGTTTCTTATTTATATGGCCTAAGCGAGAATGCCGGATAAACGTGGGGTTTGTATCTTAGAGAGTTGCCTTTCTGTGTTGATGTTATAGATGGGAGACGCTTCAAGATTCAAAACATATAATCCATTCACCAATGGAGCATGAAAATAGAACATATCTCTAAGATATATTGAACAACCATTGTCCATTGATCTAAAATCATATCCTTCCGCTTGCAAACATGAAGCGGAAATAACGTTTTGACATAGTGTTGGAACACAATAACAATTATTTAATTCCAAAACTAATCCCGAAGGTAGATGAAGTGGTATCGTGACGGCAAGCGTAGCAACGCTTGCTCCATTGCCGACGCGCGAGTTCACCTCGCCCCTTCTCAATCCTCTACTTCTTCTCATTCCCCGCAACGACTTGCAAATATGAGCTACGATCCGGTATCAAATACCCAAGAGTCGTAGGTGAAGTAGCAAGATTAATGTCTATAACATTAATACCTGAAGCGAAGTCATACTTTGCTTCTTTTTGAGATCCTCCATGTACTTCTTGCGCCTTTTCCGGGCTCTCTCCTTGCAATAGAAGCAAACGACATCGATGCCGCCGACCCCTTCTTGCCCTTCTTTGCATTAGAGGCACTCACGATCTCATCGGGAGTTAACTTCCTCTTGATACAAAGTTTCTTGACAGTGGTTTGCGCTTAGCCTTCTGCATCATCATCACATGATGACCGTTTTTGGATACTCTCCTTAGCCGTCTTTAGCATCCCATGCAATTTGGCCAAGGTTCTATCCATATTGTTCATGTGATAATTTAATATGAATGGCTCAAAGCTCGGAGGGAGCAACTAGAGAATCACATCAGTAGCCAACTCTTGGCTAAGGGGAAAACCTAGTTTTTCCAGACTTTCAATGTAGCCAATCCTTTTTATCACATGCGGACTGACGGGATTCCCCTCAACAAGCCTGCACGCAAACAAGGACTTTGAGGTGTTGAACCTCTCGGCCCGAGCTTGGTTCTCAAACATGCCACGCAGTCCCTGAATAATAGTGTGAGCATCGATGCTCTCATATTGCTTCTGAAGCTCAGGGGTCATTATAGCAAGCATGAGACAGCTTATATCTAGGGCATCATTAGTGTGCTTCTCGTAAGCTCTCCGTGCAGTTGCAGTGGCATTATTAGGCAAATCCTCAGGATAGGGTACTTCAAGAACGTACTCCTTACGCTCTTGCTTGAGAACAATTCTCAAGTTGCGATACCAATCCATAAAGTTTGTTCCATTTAATTTTTCCTTTTCGAGAATAGATCGCAAATTAAAAGCACTGGGTGTAGTATTAGCCGCCATTTATTCTACAACAGAAAAAGTAAAGTTTAGCACAATGTTTATGCTATGTCTATTGTTAAACAATTTAACATTAGACTCCCATTACGTATTTTACACCTTCCCTCTAGGTTACGTATTGGGTCAAGATCCACATGTTAGTTAATTTTTAGTGAGCTTTGGCATCACTGCTAGAAAATTAATAACATCGATAAGCAACTCCTTACTAATCACATCTCTATGTGACTCTTGTTGTTGGTGTGGCATCTCCATGCCCCGGAGCCAACCTATGCCCCAAGGCCCAAAATTGTTTTGATAGCCTTGTTAAGTAAACCAAATGCTCCTGCTGTATATGTCCGACATATACCCCCTCGTGTTATGATAGCGAATGGCACTCTGTTTTGGCAGACCCACCATTGACGAGCATAACGGTGACGGGTGCAACATTTGGAAGGGCATCATTACTACTTAATTTTTAGAGGGATGCTATCCTATCAAACAAACATATCACATATGAAAACAAGTAGAATAGCATATAATGAAATAGTATGGCCCCCTTCACATGGTGATCTCCATCTCCATGCCGGCGCTGAGGATCTCCATCTTCGGCACCATCTTCCAATGTGCATGATGCTTGATTTCTTCAAACTAAGCTACTACTATAGAAGCTCTAATTGAAGATTACATCGACTCGTAGGTCGTGAAAGAACATTACAAGCATTGCACGTATGAAAGAATATTACAGATTGCACATATGAAAGAATATTACATGCATCACTTGCATCTCATACATACAATAGGGCCATACCATCTCAAAGCATTCTCTGCAAAAACAAGTTAGGCGTAGAAACGTTTTCTACCTATCGCAAAGAAACGACATCGAGAGAACTTATAGGAGGGTACGCACACGGCGGGCTTCTAGGCAGCGCCCGGAACACCACACGAAATTCATAGATCCAATCTATGAAATCGCTTATGAAAACCATGTCGGCATAATCATATTATGCCGTCCCGATACACTATCAAGGGAGATGGTTTGCGTAGGCGCGAGGCAGCTAACAAGATCGGACTACGAGATAGCTTCGGCATAATCACATTATACCGTTTCGATAAACTATCAAGGAACGCTATCTCGAAGCCGACTCAAACCGAGTTCTATGGATATTGCTTCGACGTAATCACATTACGCCGTTCCGATACACTATCAAGGAACGCAATTACCATGAACTCTCCTCAACAAATCCCGTAAAAACCAATTGATCTAATCAACCCGTGCGCAAAACTTATTCCAGATCCAATCTAAAACCCGAACTAAGCAAGATTAGCTCTGATACCACTGAAGGGTTACGCGGAAGCTACGCTAGCCGAAAACAAAACTTTTCTACCGCGCAAACCAGGAACACTTGCAAGTAAGGGCCGATAGATCGTTACCGATTGGAGTATGCAGCGAAAATAACCAATCAGGGCTATCCAATCTGGAACTGTGCTGGCCGATGACAGCCGATTCCCGGGGACAGCCGATTCACCAATCAGCCGATTCGCAGATGTCGCAGCCGATCCGAGTCGTCCGACTGTGTTCTCACGCCTCGCTCCGATGCGCTCGACCGCAGCCGATTCCTCCACAGCCGATCAACAGCGCGCAACGTAGCAGCGTCTCTACCGGTATCCACACGTCCGAGGACAGAATGCCAAACACCCGTGTGCTAGCACGCGATGCAAGGCTAGGGTTTGGCTCGAAAGTGGGGAGGGTTTTCGTGGAGATTGATCTCGGCGACTTCTGTTGCAGATTCGTTCAAAGCGATACTGCAACTCTCCACCCCTCGCCCCTTTATATAGAGTTGGCCGACTGGGACTAGTGGCCGATCAGGACTCTATTTTAAATCGGATCCCATCCGAATCTCATAGAGTCGGCCGCCCATACGTCGTAAGCCCATAAAACTCTATCCGATCGGATCTCTATCCGATCGAGCCGTATCCGAGTCCAACTCGAATGCCTGTTCTTATCCCCTTAAGCGTGTGACCCTGTAGGTTCATGTGTACTCGGTTTCGGCTATAGTCTTAGTCGACCATCGGCTCGAGTCCAACTCAGCCGACCTGTCAATAGTGGCGCCTAGCAGCACATATTGACACCATAGTATACAAGAATATAATATCGGCTCTGAACCTGTAATGTGTACACAAATCCCTTTGCCTCACGATACCAATTAAGCTATAGGCAAGATGTGTGTCATCCCTTCAATAGCTTAACCATTCACTCGAACCGTATTGGATTATCTGTCTGTTGATTGACTCCTGAATCAACTTAGCATGGCCATGCATTTCCATAATCCATTACCTCGAGGGGCCCAGAGATATCTCTCCAAAGGAGGGGCAAATTCCATCTTGATCACTCACATCCCACTCCATGTTTCATAGCAAACCCGAAAACTAGCTTTATAACTACCCAGTTACGGAATAGCGTTTGGTAGTCCCAAAGTAGGCTACTATACATGTTGGAATCCATGGTGATCTCAGGTCTAAGGACTTTTTACCAACACTACCTGAGACCAACTAATGGCACATTAATTCCTGTAGTGTCCATGGTGGGTCTATCCAACAATGTGTTCTCCAACACGTGTGTCCATGTTTATTGATTTGGTATCTCCATACCCATGATCTATGAGACAAGATCATCAATCAATAAACATGTCGATCTTAGAATCATATTTGTTCCAACAATATGACATATGATCAGGGATCGTTTAGAAATAGATTCATACATATAGAGTCTCATAAATAAGTCACGTACTTATTGATCAATACAAGATATCTATTTCATGGAACTGAATAACACTTTATTCATTATTACATAAACATTGACGTGATATCCAACATCTCCATGTTGCCTCTAGGGCATATCACTAACACCCCTTCCCGAGTGCTTTTGCTGTCTCCCTCGCCGCCGTCGCCGTCGTCTCCCTCAACTCCGGTCGCACCGCAGTGAGCGTCCCTCCCTTTTCCCCTCTTGGCCGAACGCGCGCCGCCCCTCCCGAGTGCGCACAGCTCCGCCTACGCGTGAGCCGCGGCCTTCCGTCGCTCCCGCCGCCGCCCGAGTGGCGCCGGTCGGTCTTCGGCCGCCGTGCGTCATCGCCGGCCGATCGCGCCGCCCATGCCCCTCTCCGGCCGTTCGATGCGCCTCGGCGGTCGGGCCGTCCGTCCCCCCGGCCCGTGTGGCACACCGCGTGGCCGCCGCGTCGGCGCCACGTGTGCGTCACGTGGTGCACCGCTCTCCCTCTCGGCCCGTGGACCCGGTCCACCGTGGACCGGTGCTCCCGCGGCCGATGACGCCATCGCTGATGTCAGCCCTAGCGCTGACGCAATTCCGGGATTTATTGCGCAATAAATTATTAAGGATTTTCTTGTTTTAGTAAAGACACAGATAATCTTCTAAAAATCATATCTTTTCAATCCGACCTCCGTTTTAGCCCATTCAAATTTTATTAAATTCATAAAAATACCCAGAATCCATTACAAATGGTTTTGTTCCCTGTTTTAGTAGCTTTTTAGCCTGTTTTGTTGAAGTGCTTGTTTGCCGTGTAGATCCCAGTAGTCCCTCCATCCTGGTTTACTTTGAAGTCATCGCGGAAGTCCCCCAAGCCGAAGAGCAAGGCAAGTCATGCTATATTATTGATCATATTGCTCCCATTTTGCTAAAACACTTGTGTTACTCTATGAAATTGCATGTACTTTGTATTGTCATTTCATGGGAAATAATACACCTTATGCTTAGTTTATGCCTTAGGTTTGACACCCCAAACCCTTTGATCAAACTTGGGAAAATAATGTGATTAGATTCAGGACTAGGTTATGCTTAGCCTTGCTTAGTTTCACTAGCTCACTAAATGGGTCATTTTCTCACTTAATGTATCTCTCCTGGACTTCGGTTCGGAGGATTAATAATAAGTTCTAGGTGAACCGGACTAATAACTAAAATATGACAAATGGTGGGCTGTGGGCGCTATGGTTTTGGTTAGTGGCGTCCATAGCAATTAAGGACCGGTTCACGGGACCCCTCGGGAGAATGACCGTGCAAACCACAAGCCGAAATGGGTAAGGTAGGTCCCGTAGTGTAGCCTCTCCTAGCTGACGAACCCATTGGCAAGGGTGAGCAGGATGGTGTTTTAGTCGGCCCCGGTATAAGGGTTGCTGGGCTACCGGATTCACCGAGGCACTCGGGGGGCTGCCCACTCCCAGGGTCCGGGAGTGGGGGCGAAACCTTGGTGGGGTTCGCTTGGTTAGAGGGGGGTTATACGAAAGGTTCTATCACAGTTTCCTTTCCGGGGTACCGCGGTGGTATTCTGGTGCACGGAAAACCGTGTTGTGGGGCTGTGTCTTGTGGCTACAGTTGTACACCTCTGATCAGAGTAAATCTATTCGAATAGCCGTGCCCGTGGTGATGAGGCGATCGACCGAGCTCTCCATGATTAGTATCACACTTTTACACCCTAAGTTTTGGAACATGACTAGTATAGGTGGATGGTTTGGGCCTGTCGCAACGTGGGGATAACGTTGGACAGTGTTGGATTCAAAATGCTTTAATTACTCAATTTACTGTTGTTTTGAATGTGTTCAAAATTTGTATTGTTTGGAAAAACCCTTGCCGTTTGCGCAAAAGCAAACCTTAGGCAGACCTTTGTCTCCCCTGCATTCATTCTTCTCCTCTTCCGGCGTGACTTGTTGAGTACGTGGAAGTACTCATCCTTGCCCCTTCACCAGAACCTGAGCCAGAGGTTGAAGACGAAGACGATGTGGAGTAGGCTTGTCCTACACTCTGGAAGCTGCCTGTGGAGTGGTCGAAGCCGCGTGGCCAGCGTCAAGCTTAGGCTTAGGCCCTTTTTCTTTTTCCGCTGCTCTTTTGTAATCTTTTTGTATTGTTTCTAAGACGTGGAACTATAATATCAACAATTGTCGTATGTGTACCCTGGCTGGTCCTGGACAGGGATTTTAATACACATATAGCTTCGGAAATTCGGATCTGAATTTCTGGGCGTGACAAGTTGGTATCAGAGCCAATTTCCAGACCGTAGGAAAAGCCAAACGGAAAAACCCTAGGAGCCCATCTTTTCATATGCATAAGCCCTGGCTTTTGAAAATGGTTTCGGAAAAATGGGTCTTGATTCCTCGGGATTGGGAAAATTTTAAGTTTCTCTCAAAGCATTTTGAAAAGTCGGTCAAGTCTAAGAGATAAGGTTCTGGAGTTAAAATTTGGAAAAAAAATCTTTTGATCTCTTATTCAGCCACCAAGTTGGGATTTTCTAAGGTATCAAAGTCCTAAGTCGAGATAGGAGGGAATGGTCGCTAATTTTATATAACTAAGCATCTATTTTTCAGCATCATCTAGGGGATGTCCTTAGGAGGTTTTAATTAGTTTCATAAAAATGTTTCTCAAAAACCCTCTTTTTCTCGTTTACTTTACTTGAGTCCTTTATCGTTTGTCTAACTTGGGTTTGAGCATGCATTGATCCCCTACCTTGTCTTCTCTAGATGGCAGGTCGTCCAGTCACCCACAACGGTCAGGGTCTGAAAGGTTTCGTCGCGGAGCTGGCGAGAATGGCCTTGGCGTGGGCTATCCGGATGCACCTGAGTACACTGTCGTCTCACCGTTCGGCGGTGAGTTGCCTCACCAAGTCCGCTGGAGGTGCATGGGTTCGTCGGCACCAACATCCCAAACATGGTGGTCACGGCGTCAGGAGGAACAGATGAGCATGCCTGCCAAGAGGCGGCTTATCTAATGCTGGCTCGGATGAGGGAAATGCATGAATACCATCTCCGCCACTCTGCCTACCGGTACCATCCTCGGCAGGGAACTTCGTTAGCAATCAACACCTTTCAATCTGCTGAAGGGGAGAACGACACCACCTTCTCCCACATGAGGACGGTGATTGAAGGGCTGGATAAGATGCATGTAGAGCTTCACATGGCGGCAAAGGCTCTGAATGACCAGAAGATCTTAAAGATCAAGAGTTTGAAAGATGAGGTGGATCGACTCAAGAGAGAGATTGCCAGTCTGAAGGGGCTTCCACCTCCCAACATCCTTCGGATAAGGATCACGCCACGGAAGAACACCAAGGCTCCGGTGCGGATGCAGGCGGCGCCCGGGGTTCTACCTCTGCACCACCGCCTTCCCAGTCCCGTCCAGTGCCGAGATCTGCTCTTGCTCGGTCCCCGCTAGCGAGAGGAGGAGGATGGATCTCGGTGTCCAGTAGCAGCAAGGGCAGTAGCAGCGGTAGCTCCAAGAGCCCCAGACGGAAAGACGAGTTAGCCAGCTCTCGAAGCCGCTCGAAGGAAAAGGAAGACGGGAACTCCCTTGGAAGTGGTTTCAACTCCTCCGACCGTGGAAGCCGTTCCGACCCTTAGAGCGTCGCCACCCTTAGTATACCGTTTTCCTAGTTTTTCTCTGTGCTTAGTTGCTGTGTGTTAGGAGTGCTGTGTGTGGGTAGTGGTCAACCTATATCAAGTGTGGATATGGGTTTCCCAATTAAGGTTGTTGGGTGTGTTTTAAGTGTTTTAAGTCAAGAACAGATCAAAACAAGTAATAAAGATCAACTTCTCTATTCAATCTGTTTTACTCCTTCTCCTTGCCTTGTTTGTTCCGCTTCTTCAGATGGTGAACACCAAGAATGGTAGCAACAGCAATGAGTCAGCTGAGAACAACACCCGTGCTAATACCAACAACCCACCTCCTCCCCCTGAGAACATTACTTTGGCACAAGTCCTAGCCAACCGGACCATGATGGCTGCAATGATGCAAAAATGCAACGGCGCATCGGCGGATGCGGTTGCAAATGATGCAACGGTTTCAACAAGAGAACCGGCATCGGCACGACCATTTCGCACCACCACCTCCCCCTCAAAACAAGCTGTCAGAATTTCTTCGAGTCCGACCCCCAACTTTCTCCAGCACCACCAACCCCATGGAGGCTAATGACTGGATCATAGCCATAGAAAAGAAGTTAGATCTTCTCCAGTGCACAGACCAGGAAAGGGTGTCTTTTTCCACCCACCAACTCCAAGGTCCCGCCTCAGCCTGGTGGGACAATTTCTTGGTTACCCGTCGGGCGGACGCACCCACAGTTACTTGGGCAGAGTTTTGCCACCAATTTCGGAAGGTCCCCAGAGGGATAGTAGCCCAGAAAAAGAGGGAGTTCAGATCCTTGGAGCAAGGCACTCGAATTGTCACCGAGTATCTGTATGAATTTAATCGCTTAGAGCGATATGCTCCAGAGGACGTACGTACTGACGCCGAACGTCAAGAGAAGTTCTTGGCCGGGCTGGACGATGAGTTGACGGACAAACTCATCTCCGGTGAGTATGCCGACTTTGAGAAGTTGGTCGACAAAGCCATCCGTCAAGAAGACCAACGCAATAAAATGCTCAGAAAACGGAAGGCTACCCAGTTTAGGCCACATCCTCAGCAAGGGAATTCCCAGTGACCGCGTTTCACTCCGGGTGGTCAGAGTGGACCTACCACTATGATCGTTCATCAGCATCGCCCGTACCATCCCGGGAATTTCCAACCCAGCGGAAGCCGTCCCGGACAGCCACAGCGGAATCCGGCCCCGCGTCCGCCAATAGCGCAGCCGCCACCGCAGTCCAAGCCAATGCCACCAAAGAAAGACTCGGGATTCAAACCGGGTAACTGTTTCAACTGTGGAGAACCTGGACATTTCGCAAACAAGTGTCCAAGACCAAAACGCGCGCCCAAGTTTATCCAAGCAAGAGTGAATCATGCTTCAGCAGAGGAGGCACAAGACGCACCGGATGTCATACTGGGTATGTTCCCTGTGAACTCCTTTAATGCATCAGTCCTGTTTGATTTGGGTGCAACCCATTCTTTCATATCAAAAGCATTTGTGGGGACACATGGGTTGTCGGTGTTAAAACTTAAGATACCCATGCGGGTTCAAACACCTGGAAACCATTTGAACACCGCCCACTTTTGCCCTTCAGTGGCAATAAAAATCCAAGGATTCCCCTTTCTAGCCAATCTTATCCTTCTAGAATCAAAAGGCCTGGATGTCATCCTTGGGATGGACTGGTTAACCCGTCATAAAGGTCTGATCGATTGTGCAAGCCGCACGATCTCTTTAACCAATGGCGAGGGGAAGAAACTAATTTACCGCTCCCCTAAACCACTGAGGGTAGTGGCAAGCCTGAATCGGATTTCGGCTAAGGAGAAGCCCGAAGAGAAAGGAAAGGACCAGGCGAAGTTAGAAGATATTCCTGTGGTTTGTGAGTACCCGGAAGTCTTCCCGGAAGACCTAACCACAATGCCACCTGAAAGAGAAATAGAGTTTTGGTTTGACCTAGTCCCCGGCACCGCTCCGATCCACAAGAGACCCTATAGAATGGGAGCCAATGAGTTGGCGAGAGGTCAAGAAGCAAGTAGATGAACATTCTGAGAAAGGTTATATCCGCCGAGCACATCGCCGGGTGTGCCGGTCATTTTGTGGAGAAAAAGGATAAGACCAAAAGGATATGCGTCGACTATCGCGCACTCAACGAGGTCACTATTAAAAATAAATACCCTCTCCCTAGGATTGACGACCTGTTCGATCAATTAAAGGGAGCAAAGGTGTTCTCCAAGATAGACCTGCGGTCAGGCTATCATCAGCTAAGAATCCGAGAAGAAGATATTCCCAAGACTGCCTTCGTCACTCGGTGCAGTGCATACGAGTGCACGGTCATGTCCTTCGGACTTACAAATGCCCGACCTTTTTCATGAATTTGATGAACAAAGTGTTCATGGAATTCCTAGACAAGTTCGTCATGGTGTTCATCGACGACATCTTGATCTATTCGCAATCGGAAGAGGAACATGAGCATCATCTCCAGTTGGTACTTGAAAAGTTAAGAGACCACCAGCTCTATGCTAAGTTTAGCAAATGTGCTTTCTGGTTGAAGGAAGTGCAATTCCTCAGCCATATCGTGAATGCCCAAGGAGTCGCAGTGGACCCTTCTAATGTAGAAGCTGTGACCAAATGGACTCCACCTAAAACCGTCACCCAAGTTAGAAGTTTTCTAGGACTTGCGGGTTATTATCGTCGGTCCATCGAAAACTTCTCCAGAATTGCCAAGCCTTTGACGCAGTTGTTAAAGAAGGGTGAAAAGTTTATATGGACTGCCGAGCGCAACCAGAGTTTTGAAACACTCAAGAGAAAACTGGTGTCCGCACCCGTGTTGATCTTACCAGATCAAACCAAGGATTTCCAAGTCTATTGCGACGCATCTCACCAGGGGTTAGGCTGTGTGTTGATGCAAGATGGAAATGTGGTCGTGTATGCTTCCCGCCAATTGAGACCTCATGAGTCTAATTACCCAACACATGACTTGGAGCTAGCAGCAGTCGTACATGCTCTGAAAATATGGCGACATTACCTCGTCGGTAATCGCTGTGAAATATATACAGATCATAAGAGCCTAAAATACATCTTCACCCAACCGGATTTGAACCTCCGTCAGCGACGATGGTTGGAGTTGATCAAGGATTATGATCTAAGTATACACTACCATCCCGTCAAAGCTAACGTGGTAGCTGATGCCCTGAGCCGAAAGAGTTACTGCAACTCTATTCACATAGGAGGGAGATGTGAACAGCTACTACAAGATCTAGAGCACCTAAACCTGGGAATTGTTGAACCCGGGTTTGTGGCCACTCTTGAAGCTCAGCCTACACTCTTAGACCAAATTCGCATAGCACAAGCCTCAGATCCGGACATAACTGAGCTTAAGAAGAATATGAGTGGGAAAAGCTCGTGACTTCACGGAAGACGAGCATGGAACCATATGGATGGGCAACAGGATATGTGTGCCAGAAGATAAGGAATTGAGAAAGTTAATCCTTACTGAAGCACATCAGAGTCAGTACTCCATCCATCCGAGAAGTACCAAAATGTACCAGGATCTCAAGGAGAAGTTCTGGTGGGTTAGCATGAAAAGAGAAATAGCAGAGTTCGTGGCACTATGCGACGTATGCCAACGAGTAAAGGCAGAACACCAGAGGCCTGCTGGATTATTACAGCCACTTCAAATTCCGGAATGGAAGTGGGAGGAAATCGGGATGGATTTCATCATCGGTTTACCCCGGACATCATCAGGACATGATTCTATCTGGGTTATAATCGATCGTCTCACTAAAGTGGCTCATTTTATCCCAGTACTTACCTCCTATACGGGCAGAAGGTTAGCAGAATTGTACCTTGCAAGGATTGTGTGTCTTCATGGTGTACCTAAGAAGATAGTATCTGATCGTGGTAGCCAGTTCACCTCTAAGTTTTGGCAAAAACTACAAGAGGAACTTGGCACCCGGTTGAATTTTAGCACGGCCTATCACCCGCAAACCGATGGTCAGACGGAACGTGTAAACCAGGTTTTGGAAGATATGTTGCGAGCTTGTGCTCTGGATTTCGGAGGAGCTTGGGATAAGAGCCTGCCCTATGCAGAGTTCTCTTATAACAACAGTTATCAGGCTAGTTTACAAATGGCACCTTTCGAAGCACTTTAAGGACGAAAGTGTCGAACCCCGCTTTTCTGGGATCAGACCGACGAACGTCAGTTGTTCGGGACTGAAGTGTTAAGTGATGCCGAAGAGAAAGTCAGAATCATAAGAGAAAGGCTGAAAGTTGCACAGTCTCGTCAAAAGAGTTATGCAGACAACCGTCGCAGAGAGCTAGTTTTTAAAGTCGGAGACTATGTATATCTTCGTGTCACCCCACTTCGGGGAGTGCATCGATTCCAAACCAAAGACAGTTAGCACCACGCCATGTGGGACCATATAGGATTCAAGAGCGACGAGGTAAAGTGGCATACCAACTCGAACTGCCACCCACCATGGCAGGAATCCACGACGTTTTCCACTTCTCCCAACTCAAGAAGTGTCTAAGAGTTCCTGAAGAACAAGCTAGTCCAGATCAGATTGAAATCTAGGAAGATCTGACCTATGTGGAGAAACCAGCACGGATACTCGAAACCAGTGAACGGAGGACCCGGAACAAGGTCATCAGGTTCTGCCGAATTCAATGGACTCATCACTCCGAAGAAGAAGCAACCTCGGAGAGGGAAGATGAGCTAAAGGCCGCTCATCCCTATCTGTTTGCCAGTACCTCCGAATCTCGGGGTCGAGATTCCGTTTAAGGGGGGTAGGTTTGTAACACCCTGAGGTGTTTTCCCCTTTTAAAAATCCAAAAGAAAATCGTAAAAGAAAATCATTGGAATTAACTGGAGAGAATTAATAATTTTAAAATCCAAACGTTAAATGGAAATGGCATGGTAGGATTTTTCCTAAATTCTACATGTCAAAATACACTAACAGGATTTTTAGTGGAATTTTGAGCCCAAGAAATAATTTTCAACCAATTAAAATGAAAATCAGAATTAATAAATCCCGGGTTTTTCTTTTCTCTCTCTCCCCCGTACGTTTCCCACCATTTTCGGCCGTGGGCCGCCGGCGAGCCGATGGCCCATCCCTCCGCGCGCCCCGTCGGCCCAGCACCGGGCCGTCCCCCGTCGACGTGCGGCCTCCTCTCTCTCGTGGGCCGGCCCAAGGCCACGGCCCGCCAAACCCTCGCGCCTGCGAATAAATCCAGTTTCCCTCCCCTCTACCCAGGGACGCCGATAGGTGGGGCCCACCTGTCAGCCCCGTCCCTTACCTCCGGCTGCCCCGCCGCCATTGACGCCGCCTCTGCCCCGCGCGGATCTTGGCCGCCTGTCTCTCCCGCGCACCCTAAAGGCACCGCCTTAACTTCCCCGTCTCTCCCGCCGCCTTCAATCGCCCCGGCCGCCGCTCCCGCGCCCCTTAAATGGCCAGATTTAACCGCCGGCCATTATTTCCCCAAAATCATGCCGGCGAGCAATTGCGCCCTTATCCGGTCGCCGCCGACCTCCCCATTCCCTATTTAAGCACCCCCTCGTCCTCCCCGAGCTCCCCACACCTCCACTCAAGCCTCCCTCCCTCTCCGTCGTTCCCGCACTGTGCGCCCCTGCTTCGGACTTTGTCGCCAAGGTTCAGACGTGTTTTCCCGCTGCTCCGAGGCGTCCCGAGCTCCGCCGACTCCTTCCTCCTCGTCGCCGGTGCCAGCGCCGCTTCGGCCACCCCTTCCCGAGTGCTTTTGCTATCTCCCTCGACGCCGTCGCCGTTGTCTCCCTCAACTCCGGTCGCGCCGCGGTGAGCGTCCCTCCCTTTTCCCCTCTCGGCCGAACGCGCACCGCCCCTCCCGAGTGCGCACGGCTCCGCCTACTCGTGAGTCGCAGCCTTCCGTCGCCCCCGCCGCTGCCCGAGTGGCGCCGGTCGGTCTCCGGCCGCCATGCGTCATCGTCGGCCGATCGCGCCGCCCGTGCCCCTCTCCCGGCCATCTGATCTGCCTCGGCAGATCGGGGCCGTCCGTCCCCGCTGGCCCATGTGGCACACCGCGTGGCCGCCGCGTCGGCGCCACGTGTGCGCCACGTGGTGCACCGCTCTCCCTCTCGGCCCGTGAACCGGTGCTCCCGCGGCCGATGACGCCATCGCTGACGTCAGCCCTAGCGCTGACGCAATTCCGGGATTTATTGCGCAATAAATTATTAAGGATTTTCTTGTTTTAGTAAAAACACAGATAATCTTCTAAAAATCATATCTTTTCAATCCGACCTCCGTTTTAGCCCATTCAAATTTCATTAAATTCATAAAAATACCCAGAATCTATTAAAAATGGTTTTGTTTCCTGTTTTAGTAGCTTTTTAGCCTGTTTTGTTGAAGTGCTTGTTTGCCGTGTAGATCCCGGTAGTCCCTCCATCCTGGTTTACTTTGAAGTCGTCGCGGAAGTCCCCCAAGCCGAAGAGCAAGGCAAGTCATGCTATATTATTGATCATATTGCTCCCATTTTGCTAAAACACATGTTTTACTCTATGAAATTGCATGTACTTTATATTGTCATTTCATGGGAAATAATACACCTTATGCTTAGTTTATGCCTTAGGTTTGACACCCCAAACCCTTTGATCAAACTTGGGAAAATAATGTGATTAGATTCAGGACTAGGTTATGCTTAGCCTTGCTTAGTTTCACTAGCTCACTAAATGGGTCATTTTCTCACTTAATGTATCTCTCCTGGACTTCGGTTCGGAGGATTAATAATTAGTTCTAGGTGAACCGGACTAATAACTAAAATATGACAAATGGTGGGCTGTGGGCGCTATGGTTTTGGTTAGCGGCGTCCATAGCAATTAAGGACCGGTTCACGGGACCCCTCGGGAGAATGACCGTGCAAACCACAAGCCGAAATGGGTAAGGTAGGTCCCGTAGTGTAGCCTCTCCTAGCTGACGAACCCATCGGCAAGGGTGAGCGGGATGGAGTTTCAGTCGGCCCCGGTATAAGGGTTGCTGGGCTGCCGGATTCACCGAGGCACTCGGGGGGCTGCCCACTCCCAGGGTCCGGGAGTGGGGGTGAAACCTTGGTGGGGTTCGCTTGGTTAGAGGGGGGTTATACGAAAGGTCCTATCACAGTTTCCTTTCCGGGGTACCGCGGTGGTATTCTGGCGCACGGGAAACCGTGTTGTGGGGCTATGTCTTGTGGGTACAGTTGTACACCTCTGATCAGAGTAAATCTATTCGAATAGCCGTGTCCGCGGTGATGGGGCGATCGACCGAGCTCTCCGTGATTAGTCTCACACTTTTACTCCCTAAGTTTTGGAACATGACTAGTATAGGTGGATGGTTTGGGCCTGTCGCAACGTGGGGATAACGTTGGACGGTGTTGGATTCAAAATGCTTTAATTACTCAATTTACTGTTGTTTTGACTGTGTTCAAAATTCGTATTGTTTAGAAAAACCCCTGCCGTTTGCGCAAAAGCAAACCTTAGCCAGACCTTTGTCTCCCTGCATTCATTATTCTCCTCTTCCGGTGTGACTTGTTGAGTACGTGGAAGTACTCATCCTTGCCTCTTCACCAGAACCTGAGCCAGAGGTTGAAGACGAAGACGATGTGGAGTAGGCTTGTCCTACACTCTGGAAGCTGCCTGTGGAGTGGTCGAAGCCGCGTGGCCAGCGTCAAGCTTAGGCTTAGGCCCTTTTTCTTTTTCCGCTGCTCTTTTGTAATCTTTTTCTATTGTTTCTAAGACGTCGAACTGTAATATCAACAATTGTCGTATGTGTACCCTGGCTGGTCCTGGACAGGGATTTTAATACACATATAGCTTCGGAAATTCGGGTCTGAATTTTTGGGCGTGATAGCTTACCACCGAATTTTCCGCTCAACCTTAAGGCTAGGATCTTTCAAATATTGAATCAAAGGAATTTTCCAATCTTCAGCTGTTTCTAGGGCACAAATATCCGAATTTAAAATCAATTTGACCTCTATATCAGATAAGTCGTGCCCCCCAGCACCTTTTGTGAACCCGGTCTGACCGGCCAAGCAACGCCGGTCAGACCGCTAACCACCCACGGTCAGACCAGAAGTAACCCTCCGATCAGACCGCCGGCCATCCACGGTCAGACCGGCGGCAATGCACCGGTCAGACCGCTTGCGATCTATATCCTCACCAATTTTGCCCAAAAAGTTATAATCAAGCACCGATTTTTCTGATATAAGAAATATCCCTCTCTTGACACTATAACCAGATGCTTGCTGAGCCAAATCATTTACTCTAGAATTTTCACTCCTAGCAATATATTTAATAGCAAAATCATTGAAATTAACAATAATATCTAAACATTTATCAAGATACCTATTTAGCTAACCATCAAGGCATTTGTAAACTCTGGCGACTTGTTGCACCACTAATTCGGAGTCAGCAAACGCTTCCACATGTGTTGCTCCAATTATCTCCATCACTTGTAACCCGAATAATAAAGCATTGTATTGGCTTGATTATTTGTACAAAAATATTCCAAACGAACCGATGCTTCAAAACATTGACCATTGGACGAAATCAAAACTACACCTATACCTTGACCTTCTTTGCACGAAGAACAATCAAAATAAATCTTCCAAGGTGTAACACTAAGCAAGCAAACCTTATCTTCATAAGCAATATCTACATGATTGTCTATTATAAAATCTACTACAATTTGACCTTTCATAAATTTCAAGGTTCATAAGCCAAATCATACTCAATCAACATATACGCCCATTTACCAATTCTCTCACTCAGAATTGGCCTTTGCAACATATGTTTAATAACATCGGTCTGGCAAGCTACTATGCAAGTACTAGATAACAAGTAATGACGCAACTTTGTACAAACATAGTATAAGCAAAGACAAAGTCTCTCCACAAAAATATACCTCGTTTCGGCATCTAAAAGATGACGACTCAAATATGTGATTATATATTTCTTGCCATCTTCCTCTTGTGTCAAAACGACTCCAATGACTTTCTCTTCAGCAGTAATATATAACCGAAATGGAATTCCGGCTTTAGGCGCCCGCACCACAGGTGGAGTAGACAAATACTTCTTCAATTCCTCAAACGCCTCTTGTTGTATTGCCCCCCAAGTAAAATCGGCTTATTTTTTCAAACGTAAGATAGGAACAAAAGCATCGATTTTACCCGCTAGGTTAGATATAAACCTCCTCAAGTAATTTACTTTACCTAGTAACTTTTGAACTTCTCTTTTGCATGTCGGCGCTTTGAAATCTTGAATCTTCTCAACCTTCTTAGGATCAATCTCAATTCCTCTCTCATGCACCATGAATCCTAAGAACTTCCCCGCCGACACACCGAAAGCACACTTGAGTGGATTCATCTTCAAACCATACCGGCGCATTCTTTCAAAAGCTAACCTCAAATCGGATATATGACCATTCATGCCATCCGATTTGACAACAATATCATCAATGTAGATTTCTAAGATAAAACCTAGCAAATCATGAAAAATCAAGTTCATCGCCTTTTGATATGTTGCACCGGCATTCTTCAATCCAAACGTCATGACAACCCACTCAAATAACCCAACAAATCCTGCACACCTGAAAGCCGTCTTGTACATATCCTCTTCCGCCATAAGGATTTGATTGCAGCCGGCATTGCCATCCAAAAAAATAATCACCTTATGGCCCAAAGCATCATTTATCAATATGTCGATTATAGGCATAGGATATTCATCTTTAGGAGTAGCTTTATTCAAATCTCTAAAATCTATGCATACTCTAATCTTGCCACTCCCCTTCTTCTCCACCGAAACTATGTTGGACACCCACTCTGCATAACAACATGGCCTAATAAACCCTGCCTTCAATAATCGGTCTATTTTTTCTTTGACACGATCATATATGAGAGGGTTAAAGCGACGAGGAGGTTGTTTATAAGGCCTAAATCCTGATTTTATAGGAAGTCGATGCTCAACAAGATCACAGCTAAGTCCCGACATCTCATGGTACTCCCACGTAAAACAATCAACATATTCTTTGAGCAGCTCGATTATTTTAACCTTATAATCGGCTTTCATGTTTTTGTTTACAAAAGTCGGCTTTGGAATACTTCCATCTCCTATGTCCACTTCTTCTAATGGATCGGCCGATGTAAACCCTTGACCAAGTTTCTCTATTTCGTCAAAATCTTCAATAATTTCACCAATATCATTCTTTGTAGACCGATATTCTTGCACCCTCCTTTGCAACCACTCTAAATTGGCTTCTTTACTCATTATATAAAGAAATACCACCTAGCCGTGCTAAAATAGCCGGCTTTACAGAGATAAGTACAAAGTCATCTTTGCAAACACTAATAAAATCAAAGCTAGAAAGATCTAACCCTGATAGGCATTGCATATTCCTATGTTGCCACCCCATCGAAACATCGGCCATTGCAAGGTTAGCCGATGCATCTGCTTGAACAACTTCAACATTATCTCCGTCCCATTGAATCAAGCATTGGTGCAAAGTAGAAAGAACACAACAGTTGACATCAATCCAACAGCGCCCCAAAATAACACTATAATTACCTTGCACCTCGACGACGAAGAAAGCGGTAGGCAACGTCTTGTTTCCCACTATGAGCTTCACGGACAGGATTCCCCTGGCCTCCGTCGATTCCACACTAAATCTGTTGACTATCATATTGGGTTTTTTCAATTCAGCTTCTTCGCGACCCAACTTCTTAAATAGTGAATATGACATCAGGTTCACAGTGGCACCTCCATCCACCAGCATCCTCGAGACCGGCTTCCCATCAATATGGCCTTTGAGATAAAGAGGCTGGATATGACGGTTAGACTCATCGAACTTCTCAAAAACCGCATCTCTTGGACCTAGTGAAAGCTGAGCAACCTCAGTCTCCTCCAAGGCACAGAACTCCATGGGCAACATGCACACCATGCTAATATCCATGCTCTCACTCGGTGATGATACCTCAGCTGGTTGTTCATTTTCTCTCTTTTCCTCTCGAACAACCACCGGCTCTTCACCCTTCAACGGTTTGGATCTCCACTCCTTCATTGGCGGCGGTCGCAACTCATCAAATCTTCTATCTCTCCATTCTTCGGCCTCTTTTTCTCTCAACACACAAGCCCGAAGAAGTTGCAACCTTCTCCTTTGTGTAGCCGCCAAATCTAAATCCTTAGGCATCCACCTTGGCTTCGGCTGCGTACCAGGAGATATGTAATGCCCCCCATTGTTCCTTCGTGAAGAAGAGGCAAAACCCGAACCACTTCTAGAAGACTGGCGGTCAGATCGGCGCTGGTAACCAGTCGGATCATTCTTATACCTGTGGTTAGACCGGTCAGAGGACCCGGTCAGACCGGCTGTATACCTTCGGTCAAACCGGTCAGCAGGCCCGGTCATACCGGCTATAGATCTTTGGTCAGACTGGCCAGCCGGCCCGGTCTGACTGTTCTCCTGTGCAGAACTTGCGTCGACTTCGGTTCGATCACCAAAAACCACCTTAGCTTTCTCCTCAGATGGTATTGGCACATCATGAGACCCTATCTTGATAGTAACCACCTCCGAAGTCCTCTCTTCCGCCTTAACACGCTTTTGCACCCTCTTTTCCTCCTGGAACCGATTCCTCGACGGAAACCGGCTTCCGTTTGACGAAGATATGCGCTCATGTACTAATCTCCTCTCTCTTCCCCATCCTTGATGAAATTGCATTGGAGGCATATGATCATACATTGGTGGAACTGCCCCCCATGGCATAAAATAAGGGAAAGGATATCCCGGCGGCGGCATTGGGCAAGGCCCCCATGGCATGACTTCAGGATAATGCAGGAACGGTGGCTCCAACGCCCTTGGCGAATGACCAAATCGCTCCCTAGGAGGTGATCTTGGTCTCTTGCCCTTCTTACGCTCCTTCTCCATGCTTCTCTTCTCATATTTGTTCAAGAGCATATCAAAAGAGACCTTTGGCCTCCTGGGGTTTCTTGAACTTGAAGCTTTACATTCATTCTTCTTCCAAACACCAACCTCCGGATCCTTGGGCACGAGCATCTTGGGTCTAGAATCCCCAATAGTGACCCCTTTCCCCTTAGCAGATCCGGCTTGTTCCGGCCGAATCAACACCTTTTTGTCATTGAAGTCAACGACGTTAACAGGAAAAGGATCACTATCAACCTTTATCTTGGAACCCTCAGTAAACTTCAACCATCCTTCTTCTATGGCCGATTGAACCTGTCAACGAAACACATTACACTCATTAGTAGAATGAGAATAAGAATCATGCCACTTACATTAACATCGACGCTTCAATCTTCTACTGAGGGTATGACATGGCCTTTAGGTAATTTAATCTGCTTCTCTTGCAAGAGATAATCAAAGATTTTATCACATTTGGCAACATCAAAACTATAGTTAATCAAAACTATAGTTATCACATTTGGCATCAAGCTAGAGCAAATAAAAGGCTTATTTTTATTAGTTTAGGACCACTCAACAACATACATATCATGATCGCCCTCATCATTATTAGAATCACTATCATTGGATTAATCAACCATGCTAACATGCGGTCCTTTGTCATTAGCTCTAACAAATTTCTTACTATCCCTAACTCGGTTTTTGTGAGCTAGAGCCTTCTGCATGACTTGACTAATATCAAGAAATTGTTGGCCATCTAACCTTTCTTTAATAGGAGCAAGTAAACCATTAAAAGCAAGATCGGCCAAATCTCTTTCAGTTATATTCAAACTAAAACATCGGTTTCTAGCATCTCTAAATCTCTTAATATAATCAGTGACAGATTCATTATACTTTTGCTTAACCGATGTCAAATTACATAACCTAAGCTCAGTTTCACCAGTATAGAAATAATCATGAAATTTCTGTTCTAATTGAGCTCAAGTATGAATAGAATATGCCGGTAAAGAAGTAAACCATGTAAAAGAAGTATCGGACAAAGATAAAGAAAACAAGCGCAATTTAAAAGCATCAAAAGTACTAGCTTCTCCACATTGCGCTAAGAATTGGCCTATGTGCTCCCATGTAGTCCTATTATCCTCGCCACTAAATTTAGTGAACTCAGGAACTCTATAACCACGAGGATATGGGATATTATTAAAATAATCGGGATACGGCTTTTTGTAAACCTTAGCACGATTCTTTGGCTCAATTCCAAAGGATTCCCTAATGATGTTTCTAATCCGTTCCTCCATATTTTCAGGCCTTGGTAAATCGGGTAAGTTTGGCGGCCTAAAAAGCAGTTGTTGTGACGCAATATTGCCATATTGGCCATACCTAGTATCATGCGGATAACCCCTATTAGGATCATTGTATTGATTAGGTATATGTGGAGGAATTTGTGGATAAACAGAGTTACAGGGGGATCATGTATGGGAATGTGATATAAAATCGAATTGCCCGTAATTGGGTCAACCTCCCGTACTGGCACCAATGCATCGGTCTGACCGGCCCAGGGCCCGGTCTAACCGACAGAGTGGGGTGTGGTCTGACCGGCCATATAGTCGCCGGTCAGACCGATGAAGGGGGTGATCGGACCGGCCTACTGGCCGGTCTGACTGATATAGGGTGTGCCAGTCAGACCGGCAGGAGCAGCAGAACTCTCCCCTCTGGCTTGTTGCATGGTCGTTCCATCGGTTTTTCTAAATATATCATGGACAGGGGCTTGGCTAGCACTTGCAGCAGACGTAGATGGTAAATCGGCCATGAGAGAGCTGAATTTAGAACTCATATAAGCATCCATCAACTTATTAAAGCAAGATTCAATAGCAGGTTCAAGTTTATTATTAACGGCAGCAGTAACAGATTCATCTACTGAACTTGCTACGAGTTTTTGAATTGGAAGCGCAACATTATCAGTACTTACCTCATCACGGACGACCTTGAGCGGACTCCCGGATTTGAGGACAACGCCTTGACGAGTTTTGGTGCATGATTTGTCCAAAATCTCCTGCGTGATTACCTTGATCCGCTCCTCTATGATCTTACGCGCCTCTCCATCAAGATCATCCAACGATATATGGACGACATTAGATGGACTTACCTCCTGTGCGGCTTGCTTCGACATCGCGGCGTCGAAGTTGAGATGGCGTTGAACGGATCTCCCCAGCGGAGTCGCCAAAAATCGTGTTGGCAGCTTTTTTTGCAAGAAGACGAACACGATCGATACACCTAAACGCCTTGCGGTGATATGTAGTCGCCAACCACCTCGATCTAGCAAAAACTAAACCAATTTGAATAGAACGATGGATAAATACATGTCTCGTGGGAAAACGGAAGGTTTTCAGGACAAACCTACAAAGAGGTGTCGCACTCTCGTTGCGGCGGCGGACGATTTACAGCGCAAATCGACAAAGATGGACGAACTAATGTGGAAAAAGTAAAAGAACGATTCAATTGGCTAAAAACTAGAAACTAGATTGATCTTGAGTATTTTGTATATCTAATGCCAATTGAACCGGCCTTAACCCTTATATAGAGGTTGGTCTTGCCTTCTACAGGCCCTCCTCCATGTCCAATTTGGGATAAACACCTCAAAAAACCCGAAACATATCTTATGGTGCAAGGAAACCCGAATACCGATAAAATCGTCTTGGTTTCGGACCCTGCCGGTCAGACCAGCCACATGCCGCCGGTCTGACCGGCCCTTAGGCCCGGTCTGACAGGCCTATCCATGGCGATCAGACCGGCCTTCTAGAAACAACCGACAGATTTTCCAAATATTGGCAATTTTCCCTATTTTAATCCTAGATGCCAATTTTGGGTGTTAACACATGCCCCTTCCTTTTATGATGAACATTGTGAATCTAAAAGCATAAAACATGTTTGACTTAGGGCGATAATCTAATTACCAGCCATAAAACTCCCTAAGCATTCTGCCAAACACTCGACAAGTATTTCTTTAGGTATTTACCGTTGATACCTCGCTGAAAACATTCTCCTTGAAGTGTCTCCAGAAAATATGCATTCCCTCGAACGATTTCGCATGTCCGATAAGGCCCTTCCCAACTTGGTGACCACTTACCGAATTCTTTAGATCGAGAACCCAAAGGCAAAATTGTTTTCCATACCAGATCTCCTACTTGGAACGTCTTTGCCTTCACCCTTTTGTTATATGCTTTAGCCACTCTCTTCTTCTCTTTCTCTATTTTTTCCAAAGACTTCAAACGCTTGTCGATCACCTCATCAAAATTATCTCCCATCAAGGTCTTGTAGTCTTCAATAAACAAATCGTCTTGCTTTATATATCGAAGAGAGCCAAGATCCACCTCAACTGGTAAAACGGCTTCTTGTCGATAAACCAACTCAAAAGGGGTTACCTTGGTAGCACCATGTTTAGATATTCTATGTGCCCAGAATGCCTCAAAAAACACCTTATGCCATCTCTTTGGATGTTCTTTGATCTTCTTTTTGACTAGTTTTAACAAAATTTTATTACTCGACTCGGCTTGTCCATTAGCCTAAGCATAGTAAGAAGAAGAACTCAACAATTTAATACCATAAGATTCGGAAAAACTTTTCACCTCTTTAGATATAAAGGAATCTCCTTGGTCCATAGTCAATGTTTGAGGAATACCGAATCTATGTATAATATGCTTCAAGATAAAGTCAATTACCTCCGTATGAGTCATATTCTTGAGTGGCATGGCTTCGGCCCACTTGGTAGAGTAATCTGTCGCAACTAACATGGCGATGCCCTACGATGACGAAGGATAAATTTGACCAATGAAATCCAAAACCCAACCTCAGAACTGCCATGGTTTAATAATAGGATTCAACACCGCAGCCGGTGCCAATTGAACATTGCCAAACCGTTGACAATCTTCGCATCCTATATAATACTTGAAAAAATCATCAATCATCTTCGGTCAATAGAATCCCGCTCTCCTAAGCAACCAATTCATTTTATGGGCCGATTGATGAGTTCCACAAATACCCTCATGCACTTCTCCCATAGCAACTTTAGATTGATCATTATCTAAGCACTTTAATAGCACTCCATCTATATTTCGGCGATATAAATCTCCATCAAGCAAAGTATATTTGAACGCTTGCCGTCGAATTTTTCGATCAACCTTAAGACTAGGATCTTTCAAATATTAAATCAAAGGAATTCTCCAATCTTTAGCTGTTTCTAGGACACAAACGTCCGAATTTAAAATCAATTCGGCCTCTATATCAGATAAGTCATGCCCCAAGCACCTTCTCTGAACCCGGTCTGACCGATATAGGGTGTGCCGGTCAGACCGGCCGAAGGTCTGGTCAGACCGGCAGGAGCGGCAGAACTCTCCCCTCCGGCTTGTTGCATGGTCTCCCCATTGGTTTTGCTAAATATTTGATGGACAGGGGCTCGGCTAGCACTTGCAGCAGACGTAGATGGTAAATTGGCCATGAGAGAGCCAAATTTAGAACTCATATAAGCATCCATCAACTTATTGAAGCAAGATTCGATAGCAGGTTCAAGTTTATTATTAACGGCAGCAGTAACAGATTCATCTACTGAACTTGCTACGAGTTTTTGAATTGGAAGCGCAACATTATCAGTACTTACCTCATCACGGACGACCTTGAGCGGACTCCCGGATTTGAGGACAACGCCTTGACGAGTTTTGGTGCATGATTTGTCCAAAATCTCCTGCGTGATTACCTTGATCCGCTCCTCTATGATCTTACGCGCCTCTCCATCAAGATCATCCAACGATATATGGACAACATTAGATGGACTTACCTCCTGTGCGGCTTGCTTCGACATCGCGGCGTCGAAGTTGAGATGGTGTTGAACGGATCTCCCCAGCAGAGTCGCCAAAAATCGTGTTGGCAAATTTTTTGGCAAGAAGACGAACACGATCGACACACCTAAACGCCTTGCGGTGATATAGAGTCGCCAACCACCTCGATCTAGGAAAAACTAAACCAAGATAGGTTTTGTAGATTAAACTGGCTAGCGAAGCCAATTTGAATAGAACAATGGATAAATACTCGTCTCGTGAGCAAACGGAAGGTTTTCAGGACAAACCTACAAAGAGGTGTCGCACTCTCGCAGCGGCGATGGACGATTTACAACGCAAATCGACAAAGATGAATGAACTAATGTGGAAAAAGTAAAAGAACGATTCAATTGGCTAAAAACTAAAAACTAGATTGATCTTGAGTATTGTGTATGTCTATTGCCAATTGAATCGGCCTTAACCCTTATATAGGGGTTGGTCTTGCCTTCTACAGGCCCTCGTCCATGTCCAATTTGGGATAAACACCTCAAAAAACCTGAAACATATCTTATGGAGTAAAGAAACCTGAGTACCGATAAAATCGTCTTGGTTTCGGACTCTGCCGGTCAGACCGGCCACATGCCGCTGGTCTGACTGGTCCTTAGGCCTGGTCTGACCGGCCTATCCATGGCGGTCGGACCGGCCTTCTGGAAGCAACCAGCAGATTTTTCAAATATTGACAATTTTTTCTATTTCAATCCTAGGTGCCAATTTTGAGTGTAAACAATCTCTATAACATATATATCGATGCCAAAATTTAAATGTTAAAACTTACTTTTATAGTTGATTTTGAGATTTTTTCATCATAGTTTTTTTTAAAATTAACATTTAAATCATAGATAATATTTCTATAAAAATTTTAACTATGAATTAATTTTAATCACTGATACGTGTATTATCCGTCATTGATCTAACGATAGCAGCCTTTAGCAGTCCTTCCATCGAACCACAACAAGCAACCAATAACTCGAGATTAAGCGCTTTATTCTCTTCTTCTTTCTTTAATATTTTCTATAGTTGTTTAGTGAAGCTAATTAATTCATTATCAACTTCTGAAAAAATATGTATTTAGTAATCACAAATATATGCGAGCTCTTAATCAGTAGAGGCTATTTTTCTCTAAACTAGAACTTGACACAAACAAGAATATTTTCTTTCGCGGTGTAAAAAGCCGGAACTAATTATTAAGTCATTATCTCGAATCCATATAAAAAAAGTTATGTTTGTGCTTGTGTTTGGTTGCATGTATTGCGCCTGGCTCGCATGAGCGGATGCACCACCTGTCTGTTTGGTCGGTCGGTCGAGTGTCAGAGCCTAGCTTAGCTCATGCAAATTCCGGCCCACAACCTGGCTGGACAGAAACACGGGTTTTTACCTTCGCTCGTAAGCCAAGCCCGTTCTATGCAGTCCAGTGCATTTTTCCTTGCACCCAGCATGCCAAATGGGTCATCCGGCACGACACGGTGTGAGCATGTTCACAGCACGGCTCGCTATGGCATGGTCCATTAGGTATGACTCCTATAGCGGGTCGTGCCGTGTCGGTCCACGTGTCGTCTTCGGCCCCAGCACGGCCCAAGAGGACGCTATGCCGTGCCATGTCGGCACGGACCTGTCACTGGCCCATGGGCCGAGGTTGGTCGGCCCGTTAGGCATACATCGTTCACTAACCAACCCGAGAAGGCGAGAAACCACCGTCTATAGAGAAAAATCCCCAAAATCCACCAAGAAAAGCGGCGGCGGATGGCGCGAACGCAAAGCAGCGACGGCAGACGAAAAGCGGCCGTTGGCAACGCGGTGGGGTTGCGCGCCCCAGGGCCAGGAGGAGCAGGATGCGCCTGGAGTCACCAGCCGACGGGGTCGGGGTCGGGGTGCGCGTGGAGGTGGACGTCGCCCCCTTCTCCCCGGCAGGAGGCGATGTGCCCCACCACGATTTGCGGGGCGCCGTGGCGACGACGGCCTCGAGGAGGAGGAGTGCTTCGGGTAAGGACGACGACGTCGTCGTCGACCACCACCATGCCGCCTACGCCCGAGAACACCACCACCACCACCATCACAACCGTCATCACCACCATCACGGTCACCACCACAAGGGGAGCTCCGCGGCGGCGACGGACTTGGAGGAGATCGTGGCGACGACGCCGAGCAAGGACGCTGAACAAGCACTCACCGGGCGCTTGATTGGCCCCCCATCCCCACCATGCCGTGCCGCCCCGTGGGTCGTGTCGTGCCGTGCCGAGCCGATATGCTGTAGTGTCCGTGCAATTCCGGGCCAGCCCATGGGCTGCAGTGTTGGCCCAGGCATGGCACGGCTCACGCGCCGTCGTGCCATGCGGTGTCAGGCCATGCTATAATACGTGTGTGCCCGAGTCGGCACGAGAAGGCCCGGCCCATCTGGCCACGTATGCACTGTGAAACCAAGAGTTGGTTTGATCTTAAGTGATGAAAAATTGGCAAGTTCCAGAAAGTTCTGAAAAATGTGTGTTAACTCTCGCGGGTCAGGTTACGATGTCTGTGCCCAGACAACGGTTGTTTGGTTGTGTGTGCGCAGGTGGTTGCAGGTCAAAATTCGGTCAACGATGGGATCTGGACTAAACTCAGGGAGGAGTTGAGGTCCAGAACGATCAAGGATATCGAGTGATGAGTTCGGACACAAGGTGACACACGTTGGATGAACACCGTGAGGGGAGGACATTGCAACGGACTTTGCAAAATGAAGGGAAAAATTTGGAGAAGAAAAGAAAAAGGAGAGGGACAAGTTTCAGACTTGAGGCATTTCTTTTAGACTTTGTGTTCTCTCTTTGTTTACTGTTTTAGGCCCAGCCCAATGCTACAGCTCTAACTGACATGTGGGCCCGGCTGGAGATTCTTGGCGCGCAAGGAAGGAACGGCGTGCGCGGGCGAGGGAGCCGTACGCGTGGGACCCATACACAGGGGAGTGCGAGCGCGCGCGGGGAGCAATGTGATGACGACACACGGCAGCCTCTGGTTCAGCGAAGATCCTCCGTTTCGGTGCACGCTGATTGGCTAGAAGGGCGAGGCCGTGGATCGCAGGCCTCACCTCAGCGCTGAGGGCGCGTGGGCACGCCCGCGTGCTGCGGGACGCGTGGCGGACACAGATTGGAGCACAAATCGCGAGAGGGATGCGGTCGCCCGGATGCTCTGCGGTTGGCCGTGTATCAGTGCGGTTTTCGGTGTGGCCGAAACATGGCAAACATCCAGCGGTGTTCCTTCTCTTCTAAGGAAAAATGGACGGCCGGGATCGCATCTGAGCTAGGGTTT
Source organism: Oryza australiensis (assembly GCA_019925245.2). Taxonomy (NCBI): domain Eukaryota; kingdom Viridiplantae; phylum Streptophyta; class Magnoliopsida; order Poales; family Poaceae; genus Oryza; species Oryza australiensis. The sequence goes on along the minus strand of JAIFGZ020000393.1, from coordinate 2,210,265 downwards.
CGCCCTAGGGGCAATTAGAACTTTGTCTTAGGGCTAATTCAGCCATCTTGGGCTATAAATAGAGGGGAGATGCAAGTGTTGAGGACATCTCCTATTAGTGCAAGTTTAGATTCATATGAGAGAATTTATATATCCCTTGTGAGTGGAGTTTGAGATCCATTTTGAGGGATGGCCATTAGGGTCTTTGTGAGTCTAGATCATATTTAGTGAAGGTGTCTATTTTCTGTATCTTCTTTCCCTCTGTTTGTAATGAATATTTCATGAGATTATGAAAGTTATTTTATGTTCCTAGTTCCGTGTTCTATTTAAATTCTCGCAATTTAAATTCTTGCAATTTATCTTTTTGCAATTTAAATTCTGCAATTTAAATTAGTCTTTTTGAATCTGCTATGATGGAAGAGGTCACCTCATATGCCTTTGGGTATTTGGAGAGGTTGAACTCCTTGACCTAGCAGGTTTTTTGTGAAGTTTATCATATCTCTAATTTAGATCAGGCTTGACCCATAGCCTTGATTTAAACGAGAATGTTGTGAAACAACTCATTGAGTATTTTCAGGGGAAAATTTTAAGCACTATATTTACCCCCCTCTATAGTGACATATCGGTCCTTCAATTGGTATCAGAGCCCGGTTAAGTTCGTTGTAACTTAATCGTGGAAATGAACGCCACTATGGAGAAATACTCTTCGAAGCCTCTAGTTTTTCATGGATAGGATTTTGTGACATGGAAGGCATGAATGGAGGCTTTCCTCCAGTCGCTAGGGTACGAAGTATGGATCAAGGTGAAATCACCTTATACTGTACCCGAGGATGCACAAATCACTGCTGCCAACATGGCAGATGTGAATTTGAACTACCGTGCCAGGAATGCTTTAATCGCTAGGCTGTCAACAAGTGAATTCAATCGTGTGAAACATCATATGCCTGCCCACGATATGTGGACTACCCTGTGCAATTTTCATGAGGGGAACAATGAGATCCAGTTGGTTCGTCAGAATCAATATCAGAAGGAATATCATAGATTTGAAATGCACCCAGGGGAGTCCATTGATTCTTACTTTAAGTGTTTTAGTGAAATCATTTCAAAATTGAGATTTGTAGGCAAAGAGTTTTCTGACAATGACAATGCCCATCATTTCTAAATTGTCTTGATTATGGTGTCTGGGAAATGAAAGCTACCTCCATCATGCTCCTCTGAGTGACCTTACCGTGGACAAGCTTTACTCAAAGCTGAAAACCCACGAGATGGACGTTTTCCATCAAAAAGGCCTCAAGAACTCGATGGCCTTGATAGCTGATCCATATGGTAGCAATTCTTCTACAGACTCAGCTCTTGCGTGTGGTGGTTTTTCGCTTGCCGCCTTACACTCAATCACTGAGGAGCAATTAGAGAAGATCCCTGAAGATGATCTTGCTCTTTTTGCAAGAAAATTCCGAAGAGCCTACAAAAATGTGAGGGATAGGAAGAGAGGCAAAACCAGTTATCCAATTACATGCTTTGAGTGCGGAGAGCCAAACCACATCAGAGTGAACTGTCCCAAACTAAAAAACAAGAACAACAAATTCAAGAAGCTTGAAGGACAACACAAAGATCAAAAGGGCTTGATGAAGAAGGCGATCCACAAGGTGTTGGCAGCACTGGATGAGGTCCAGCTCAGTGACATCGACTCCGACGAAGATGATCAAGAGAAGAAGGATCTGGATCTCGCTGGCATGTGTTGCTTCACCAACGAAAATGACTTCATCAACATGTGCCTCATGGCACTAGAGAATGAGGATGACTCAACGGAGCATCCTAAGGTATGCCCTGATGATACCCTTTCCCTGGATGGTTCTTTCTGTGATGATTCATATTCCGATGATGGTTCGGTTGATGATGATTTGAGTAGAGAAAGAATGGCACATCTAATGATCAAGATTAGCAACAAGTATAGATCCTCTGTACTTAAAATTGAAAAACTAAAATCTGAAAAAGAAGGAATGGCACTAGAAATTACTAGGCTTCGTTCCTTGATTCCACAGGATGATACTTGTCTTTCTTGTGCTTCATATCTCTCTGAAACCAATCATCTTAAGGATAAGATGAATTCATGTGCTTTAGAAGCTGGGAACCCTTCTAGTGCTAGCGCTACTTGCTCTGCTTGCTATGCCATGAAAATTGACTTAGGCTTGCTTGAAATGGAAATCCAGAAATGGAAAGAAAAATTTGAGAACATCCGTAGGAGCTATAATCATGATAAGATAAGCAATTGTGAAAATTGTCCAACTCTCATCAGTGAAAATGATGAATTAAAGCAACAAATTGGCCTGCTTAGGAACAGAAACAATTTGCTTGAATCATCTGCTTCTAAAAAATCTGTTCAATCTTCATGTTCAAACTGTGCTATCTTGCAAACTGAATTGACAGATGCTAAAATTGCCATTGAGTCTGCTAGAGGCACCGGCTCTTGCTCTTAATGTGTTTCTGTTAAACTAGATCTTGCAGCTGTAAAGACTAAGAGTGCCAAGTGTGAGGAGTCCCTTGCAAGTCTAAACCAAGAGAACACATACTTACGTCAGTCCTTAGAAAGGTTTACTCAAGGGAAGAAAAAGCTCAACATGATTCTAAACCAATCCAAAGTGTCCACAAACAATCAGGGCTTAGGGTATGATTTTGTTGAATCCTTGAGAATAGGTACCCATGAAATTCTAGGTGTCACAGATGGGTTAATAGAATTAGACCAAAAACCTATAACCTTTAAGTCTTCAGGTTTCATAGGAGACACTGGCTCTAACACACTCAAAATTTCAGAACCTAAGTTGGTAATTATTCCTAGCAAATCAAAGCCTATGGAAATCACAATACCCAGACATCCAAAACAAGCTGAGAGAAACCTGAATCAAGCCAAGCTTGTAGGAAAACCTAAGTTTGAGTGCACCTTTTGTAGAAAAGCTGGTCATTTGGTTGGGTTCTGCTTTAGAAAGGCTAGAAAGGAGCGTCAGGAACATCTTAGGGCTTTAAGAACCTTTCATAGAGTCCCTGAGAGGTTTGAGTGTGCTTGTCACTGTTGTCCAAGTGGTGTGTCTCGCTTTACTCGCCGAGATATGCACCTGCGACGTGATCTAGCAGGGTTTGGGGCAGAACAGGCGGGATCAGCATGCATATCATTCTGTTGGTGATTCTAAAATTGCTTCTATTCCTCGTATGACTCAGTACTGGATTCCTAAAGCATTTCTCACTAACCCCCGTACTGAGCCATCGAGATCTGATTTGTCCTCCTTGTAGGATTTTTGAGTGGGGAGAAGTAACTCTTGGCTTGTGGACTCTGGTTGCTCTCATCACATGACTGGTGAAGCCAAGTGGTTTACTTCTCTCACTCGTGCATCCAGTGATGAGACCATCACCTTTGGGGATGCAAGCTTTGGTCGTGTTATGGGAAAAGGAACAATTAGAGTCAATGACAAATTCACATTGAAAGATGTGGCTTTGGTAAGCAAACTCAAATACAACTTGCTCTCTGTCTCACAACTTTGTGATGAAGATCTTGAGGTTCGTTTCAAAAAGGACAGGTCTCGAGTTCTTGATTCTTCTGAGTCTTTGGTTTTCGATATTACTCGAGCTGGTCGGATTTTCTTTGCAAATTTTGATGCCTCTTCTTCTGTACCTTCTCGGTGTTTGGTTGCCTCTGATAATCGAGATCTATTCTTTTGGCATCGTCGTCTTGGTCACATTGGTTTTGATCATTTGTCTCGAATTAGTGGCATGGATTTGATTCGAGGGTTGCCTAAGTTGAAGACCTCTAAAGATCTTGTTTGTGCTCCCTATCGTCATGGCAAGATGACATCTTCTCCATAAGCCCGTAACTTTGGTCATGACAGATGGACCAGGACAACTGCTTCACATGGATACAGTTGGTCCTGCTCGGGTCCAGTCAATTGGGGGGAAGTGGTATGTTTTGGTGGTTGTTGATGATTTTTCTCAATATTCTTGGGTCTATTTTCTTGAATCAAAGGATGAGACATTTGGCTTCTTCAGAGACCTTGCTCGTCATTTAGCATTGGAATTTCCTGGAGCTCTTCGAGCAATTCGAAGCGATAATGGCTCAGAGTTCAAAAATTCTGCTTTTGAGTCTTATTGTGCTTCTTCTGGTGTTGAATAACAGTTTTCCTCGCCATATGTTCCACAACAAAATGGTGTGGTTGAAAGGAAAAACCGGACACTTGTGGAGATGGCAAGAACTATGCTTGATGAGTTTGCTACTCCAAGAAAGTTCTGGACTGAGGCAATTTATGCTGCTTGTTTTGTCTCAAATCGTGTCTTTTTAAGAACCATTCTGCACAAGACACCTTATGAGCTTAGATTTGGTCGTCGACCAAGTGTTTCACACTTCGGGTGTTTGGTTGCAAATGCTTTGTTCTCAAATATGGAAATCTGGAAAAATTTGGATCTCGGTCTTCTGATGAAATTTTTCTTGGATATGCTGCTCACTCTCATGCTTATCGAGTTTTTGTTCCTTCAACTAACAAAATCATGGAGACTTGTGAAGTCACTTTTGATGAGGCTAGCCCAGGTGCTAGACCAGAAATTTTAGGTACTCCAGATGAAAGCATCTTTGTGGAAGAAGACTCAGATGAGGACGATGAGGATTCCGTTCTTTCACCACCGGCCACTCCACTTCCTATGCAAGAAATCGGTTCTCCTTCCACTACATCACCTTCAGGACATGCACCAGCTTCATCATCTTCAGCAGTTGCACCTGCGGAGATGGACGGTGGCACTTCAGGACCGACAGCTCCCCGACACATCCAGAACCAACATCCACCTGACACGATGATCGGAGGCCTGGGTGAGAGGGTAACTAGAAATTGGTCCTATGATCTTGTCAATTCTGCATTTGTAGCTTCCTTTGAGCCCAAAAATGTTTGTCATGCATTATCCGATTAAATTGGGTCAATGCCATTCATGAAGAGTTAGAGAATTTTGAAAGAAACAATGTTTGGACCTTGGTAGAACCTCCCTTAGGCTTTAATGTCATTGGAACTAAATGGGTTTTCAAAAACAAACTTGGGGAAGATGGTTCAATTGTGCGCAACAAAGCCCGACTGGTTGCACAAGGTTTCACCCAGGTTGAGGGCCTGGATTTTAAGAAACTTTCGCACCAGTCGCTAGACTAGAAGCTACCCGAATTCTTTTGGCTTTTGTTGCGTCCAAAGGTTTCAAGCTTTTTCAAATGGATGTGAAAAGTACTTTTCTGAATGGTGTCATTGAGGAAGAAGTCTATGTTAAACAACCCCTGGTTTTGAAAATCCAAAATTTCCAAATCATGTGTTCAAACTTGATAAAGCACTTTATGGTTTAAAACAAGCTCCCAGAGCCTAGTATGAGAGACTGAAAACCTTTTTGCTTCAAAATGGGTTTGAAATGGGAGCTGTTGACAAAACCTTGTTTACTCTTCGTAGTGGCATTGACTTTCTTCTTGTTCAGATATATGTTGATGACATCCTTTTGGAGGCTCCTCTCATGCTCTTGTTGCCCAGTTTTCAGATGTGATGAGACGGGAATTTGAGATGAGCATGATGGGAGAATTGACCTACTTTCTTGGACTACAAATCAAGCAAACCAGAGAAGGCATCTTTGTGCATCAAACCAAGTACTCCAGAGAGTTTTGAAGAAATTTGACATGATCGACTGCAAGGCCATTGCAACCCTTATGGCTACCACTTCATCACTCGGGCCTGATGAAGATGGAGAAGAGGTTGACCAGCGAGAGTACCGCAGCATGATCGGATCTCTTTTGCACCTGACTGCATCAAGGCTGGACATCCACTTCTACGTGTGCCTGTGCACCAGGTTTCAGGCTTCTCCAAGGGCTTCTTATCGCCAAGCGATCAAGCGCATTTTCTGATACATCAAGTCCACACTGGAGTTCGGAATCTAGTATTCTCGCTCCTCTACTCTTTCAATTCGAGCTTTTTCTGATGCTGATTCCGCTGGCTGCAAAATTGATTGAAAAAGCACATCTGGCACTTGTCACTTTCTTGGCACCTCTTTGGTTTCTTGGTCCTCTCGTAAACAGTCTTCTGTTGCTCAATCAACAGCTGAGGCTGAATACGTAGCAGCAACCAATTCTTGTACTCAAGCTCTTTGGATGGTTTCCACTTTGAAAGATTATGGCTTGAGCTTTTCTGGAGTGCCTTTGTTTTGTGATAACACCAGTGCGATCAATATTGCTAAAAATCTGGTTCAACATTCAAGGACCAAGCACATTGAGATTCGGTACCACTTTCTCCGAGACAATGTTGAGAAAGGTACCATTGTGCTAGAGTTTGTTGAATCGGAAAAACAGCTTGCTGATATTTTCATGAAGCCTCTTGATCGAGCTCGCTTTGAGCTCTTGCGGAGTGAGTTAGGGGTGATCCACCCCTATGGTTTGCATTGAGGGTGAGTTCTTCATTCTTGTTCTGCATTTGTATCATATTGCATCATGTTTTCCTTCATGCATTATAATATACACTTGTTCTCTAAAAGTGCTTTGATTGTTATCTAGTAGTCCTCTCTATGATATACATGCTTTACTTTTATGCTAGCCAGATCTTTTGTCTAGGTTACTGATGCTGAAGTAGCTTGTATGATCATGTTATGCTCTTCATGCTTATTGATACTGGCTTAAATTGAATCTACACTTAAACTAAATTTATGTGCACAAGCTTGCTCTAGATGATTGTTTTTGATGAAGTTGCCTTCTCATAGATATGTCATGTTTACATTTTCTTAGCAACAACTGTCGTACATGCTTTCGAATGCTCATGCTTAAGTGGTCATGCTTAGTATCAATCATGCTTTCTACTCAGATATGCTCTGTGTGATCTACTTTTTCCCAAGCTGCCGAGTGCGTTTACACATGAGTAGTTCCGAAGATAGCACGGAGACTGCCTGTAATGGGAACTCCAACTGGAAAACCTGGTTGAGGTCAAACGACAATGTTTGGAGCTCCCATCACTTGCTGACTAATAAGATCAGGCGTACCATCGCGATTGTGCTATAGTTGTTAAAAAATGCAAAGTCATAACATGCAAAAATAAACTAAAAGAGCTAAAAAGAATCTTGGTTATCATGTTGATACTCACCTGACCTGGGCATTAGCACGTTAGCATGGGTTAATTGCTTTGAATATGTAGATCTTGCATGTTTCTGAGTTGGTGTGCTTCTTCTTAAAAGCTTCTTCTAGAAATAGCTTTGCACACTAATCCTTTAATTCAGTTGAAAGCATTGTGCTTGCTGGTAAGATTGCATTGATGTTCGTACCATGTTTCATACTTTTTTCGCATCTATCTAGCTAGGCATAAGCTTTGGTTTGCTTATGAGTAAATAATGTTATTATTTTGATGCCTCCAGATAACCTTCAAAGCTCGCAATTAAAGCTCGTGGGACGCGTGGCGTACACTGATTGGAGCACAAATCGCGAGACGGATGCGGTTGCCCGGATGTTCTACGCGTGGTTGGCCATGTATCAGTGTGGTCTTCGGTGTGGCCGACACATGGCAAGCATCCAACGGTGTTCCTTCTCTTCTAAGGAACAACGGACGGCTGGGATCACATCTGAGCTAGGGTTTCGCCCTAGGGGCAATTAGGACTTTGTCTTAGGGCTAATTCAGCCATCGTGGGCTATAAATAGAGGGGAGATGCAAGTGTTGAGGACATCTCTTAGTAGTGCAAGTTTAGATTCATATGAGAGAAATTTTGTATCCCTTGTGAGTGGAGTTTGAGATCCATTTTGAGAGATGGCCATTAGGGTCTTTGTGAGTCTAGATCAAATTTAGTGAAGGTGTCTATTTCTGTATCTTCTTTCCCTCTGTTTGTAATGAATATTTCGTGAGATTATAAAAGTTATTTTCTGTTCCTACTTCCGTGTTCTATTTAAATTCTCGCAATTTAAATTCCTACAATTTATCTTCTTGCAATTTAAATTCCGTAATTTAAATTAGTCTTTTTGAATCTGCTATGATGGAAGAGGTCACCTCATATGCCTTCGGGTATTTGGAGAGGTTGAACTCCTCGACCTAGCAGGTTTTTTTTGAAGTTTATCAGATCTCTAATTTAGATTAGGCTTAACCCATAGCCTTGATTTAAACGAGAAGTATTTTCAGGGGAAAAATTTTAAACACTATATTCACCCCCTCTATAATGACATATCGGTCCTTCATACACCCGCACATGCAATTGTGCATCCGCCCGTGCAACCCCATCGCTAGGGTCACCGCGCCGGACGCGATTTATTCCTCTTTTGCAGCTCAGCTTTCCTCACACACTCTCACACTGCCCTCCAGAGGCAATGGCGACTATGGAGGCACAACCACGGATCTTGACACATCGTGGTCGCCGCCTAACCAGCAACTACTTCTACCACCATACCGCTGCTTGCATCCCCATCACCTCCCAATTGCCGCCGCCACGTAGAGCTTGAAGATGAACTCTATTCAGATCCATTATCTGTGAGCTGCTCTTATGGCGAGTAGCGGAGTACATCAAGTGGCTCGGCAAGCGGATGAAGAAATCCCACTCCTGCCTGGCCCGTAGGTGCTTCTTTCCGGCCGTCACGACTGCGTGCTTGCTGCCGTATATACTTGGTTGCTTCTTGCTGCTCTTTCTTGTGGTAAAATTCAATTGAAGTTCCCAGAAAGTGGTCTGGAAGACTGGAAACTAGGATCTACTATTGTTGCTTGCTTGTTGAATTGCTTTGTATTTTAGTTCTGTATATTAGATTCGTTGTACAAAGAAGATGAAGAGTTAAATGTTGTTGGGAAAGAGTAGATTGATCTGCGTCAAGACGCTATTTCTTTTCTTCTTCCTTTGCTTATGGTTGAAAATAGGGCATCTCTGCGCTGACGGCGGCGTGTTAAGGATGCCCCTGACGCGGGTACTGATCAAATTCTAGACGCTGGTTTTGATCAAGCCGACGACGCTGGAAGGAGGGATGCTGAACCTGACGAGCCTGCAGCAGGGCGCGGGAAGAGACCTAGCTGTCTTCGGGAGGACAGGTTGGAACCTCTCCTATAGAGGGCCAAACGGGCGGCACGGCCCGGCCCGGCACGGGCACGAGAGCGGCACGACCCGTTTAGGCACGACCCATTAGGCACGGTTGCTTAAACGGGCCGTGCCATGCCGGCCCGCGTACCATGCCCCCGGCCCAAGCACAGCCCACGCCTGGCCGTTGCACTTGCATAGTATTTTTTCAAAAAAAAGCCCTATACTAAGATAAAATAAAATAAAATTTGAAAAAAGGTTAAAAAAATAAGGACTATATGAAAAAAAGGTCTATTAATATTTTTGTCGTCTTTAAAAAATTTAAAATGTTAGATTCATCATGTTGATTGATATCATTGAAACAAAATTCACACTTATTAAAATATTGCAAAAGAATATGTTAAAAATAGTAATGACCTTTTTATTGATGTTTATATCATTATAGGATACAATGATATATGCTGCCTCGTTAAAAACTTTGTCATGTAAAAACTCATAGGGGAAACTGAGAAAACCATGACAAAGAAAAGAGTACAGCTCAAAGGTCACAACTACTGGGGTTGGTCTGGATCTAAGTAGAGTTGCTCGAGGTGGGCGGCCAATTATTGGTTGTCCGCAGTGTATTGGGAATGTTGTCTAGCAAGCTCGCAGTCTTTAACGCTTAGTAGCATTTCGACGTGGTCACTGCTCAGATTTGTCCTCCGGTCTTCGATGATTCGGACGCATAGACTGAAGGCCGATTCGGAGGACATCGTCGACACGGGCACCGTCAACACATCCTGTCCTAGTTTTGAAAGCACGGGATATGCTATCTTGTGGTCATTCCACCACCCAAGAAAGTTGAAGTCATGTGCTTCATGGTGGATGGCATCGCTGTCCAAATAACTGGACAACTCTTTGGCCACACCATGCGAAGAGGCATCTCCACTTGCAGCAGACGAACTTCCACCACCTTGGCTTGAAGACGATCCACCCCAAATTATACCCCACTGTATCTTCTTACCTGTAGTGGGGATAGGATGGGGTCTCTGCTGACGAACTCACTGAAACTTTAGTTCATACTTTCCAAAAACTTCATATAGTTTACCCCTAACCTCAGTATAAAAAAAACTATAATCTACACCTACAGTATCTCCAAGAAGTGATAAAACAGCAGACGATCCCCTTAATTTATACCTAGGATCTAAAATGAAAGCAAAAGCATACAACACAGGTATAGTTTTCCAATATTTTAAATATTTTTGTTTCTTGTGAAAGACAGGTTCAATTACAACATCATCATTTTCATATTCTTTAAACAAAGAAGCAATTTCAAGAATATTGTGCAAAATTATATTGGCAGTTGGATAATAAACTTGGAACAGAGTAAGAGTACAATCATAAAAAGTTTCAAGAAATTGGTAAAATTTTTGGACAATTGCCCAAACATGCTCATTCAGTACTGGCGACCCGTCACTGTTTCTTGGACCACCACGTGACTGAATAAGTTGACAAAAATTGCTGTAAGGTAAATCACTATAAGGTAAAACAACTTTTAACATTAAATAAGTTGCATTCCACCGATGCTCTACATTGGTGGCAAACTTACGTGCTCTCTTACCGGCCGCATTGCAAAACCTCTTCCATGCAGCAATCCGCGGGTTAGAAGCAGTTAACCACGCGATTGCTTGACGAACAGCGTCGATGTGATCACCTACTCTCTTCATCCCAGCCTTAACAATCAAATTGATTATATGGCAAGCACAACGCTGATGCAATAGAAAAGACTGAGCATAAACAGAAAATAAGGGTTGCAATATTTTCATTACCATAGAATTAGCAGATGCATTATCTAGGGTGACAACAAATATTTTATCTGTAAGATTAAATTTATTAATTACCTCCCTAATTTATTCAGCTATGTTTTTCCCTGTGTGTGAGACATCTATTAACCTAAGACCTAAAACTCTCTTTTGAAATTGCCAATCATCATCAACAAAATGAACAACTACGCTAAGATAATCCTCCCTAGCTCTACTACTCCATATATCTGAAGTAACACTAACAGAGAAAGTGGATGTACAAAAAAGTTCCTTAAGTGCAATAGAATCCTTCTGATAAACATTTTCTAAATCCCTAGTCGTTGTTTGCTTACTCACAGCTTTAAACCTAGGGTTATGAGATTGCTGAATGTATTGTTCAAAAGCAGGAGACTCCCCAAAGTTCAGGGGTAAATCTTGCCTGGCGATTAACCGGACAAGAGATTCCTGAGCAACCATGGGATCATACTCCCAACTACGTACCGTACCGTCCGGGTTTAGCATCAGTTGCTGCTGCTGGAGTTGTATTCCTTGCTTCTTGGCACATGAATCAGCATAGCGCTTTAGGTGTCCTGTACCACCAGAAGATCTAGCAGATAAAATTGTCCTACATATTCTACAACGGGCTTTCGATACCTCCCTTCCGTCGGGGGCTGTTTCCTTCACCTCGTCGAAGTATTGCCACACACCGGAGTTTCTTGATCTTTTCGAGCCGGTGTGTGTCGAAACACTTTCGCTCGCGATTCCAAAAAATCCTTTTGAAGCCGTCGCCGCCGCCGTCTGAACCAGTACCTCCTCCACAGATGGTGGAGTTGGAGCCGATCCGGAGGCATAGTCATAACCCGACATGTAGTTGGGGTCGAAATCACCCAAAGTGAACGACGGCGAGTGGTATGGATAGTTCGGATCCATTCTTAAAATTTAAACCAAAATAAACAAATTTTTGAATATTTCTTCAATTCCCAAACAAAATACAAATAATACATAAATATGAATATCACTTACATCTTTCCAACTGCGAGCTCTTCAAACCTCTCCGATCAAACTATTGAACTACAAAACTAATTTTGATTTTTGACAAAATTTTAGCAATTTTTGTCAAATTCAAAAAATTGCACACTTGAGAGCACAAGATGAGAAGTTTGGGGTGAGGAGAAATGGCTGGGGTGGATGCCCTATTTATAGGGCGAAATCTGATATTTTTTGGAATTTTTTCAAATTTTTTTGAATTTTTTAGCCCTCCAACAGCTATTTTGAAATTTGAACGTTAATATAGCCGTTAGGGGGTACGTGGCGCGTTTTGATTGGCTGGAGCCGGAGCCGCGCCACTGCCGCCGTCAGCCCTCCGCCACGCGTCGCCACACGATTCGGCCACCCTCCCGCGCGTGTCGTGTTGTGCCATGCCACGGGTCGTGCCGTGCCCGGGTCGTGCCGCTACAGTAGCCGTGCCGTGCCGTGCCGGCCCACGGGCTTGGTCGGCAGCCCAAGCATGACACGGCCAACCGTGCTATGCCGGCACGGCCCGTTTCACCCACGGGCCGTGCCCGTGCTGGCCCGTTATAGCCCGGCCCATTTGGCCAACTCTAACCTCTCCCCACGGCACAAAAAATAGGATTGTTTATTAACACATAATTAATTAATTAAGTATTAGCTTAAAAAATAAATAATATGATTTTTGTAATAACTTTCGTATTATTTTTTAAAAAATATCATTTAATATTTCGAGAAGAGAAGCGTGTGTATAAGAAATGAGAGAGTGAAGGTTGGGAATCTTGACATGCGAACACAACCTAGAAAGCTAATCAAACATGGAATAAGTTTATTTTACATCTCTTATGTTATACTCGAGTTTCAATCACAATCTCTCAACCATAAAATTGAATATAAAAGATATCTCTCATCTCCAAAAAAAAGTGTAAACAAGATCCCAAGACGGTATTAAGCCGGTGGGCCATATTGGGCCATGCAATGTTTGTCGGTGGTCGTATTATCCCGACCCATGTTGAGATGTTGCTGGTAAAGGAATTGGTGAGCGAGGTATCCTAGGTTGCAACATTCTGAGACATAGGGAGTAAAATATAACAACCTATTATTTTCTTCGTTTCATATTATAAATTATTTTAAGTTTTTTAGTAAAACTTTTTTAAGTTTGATTAAATTTGTAGAAAAAATATAGCAACATTTTTAACCCAAAACAAACATATTATCAAAATATATTCAATGTTATATTTGATTAAACTAATTTGATATTGTAGTGTTGCTAATTTTTTCTATAAACTTGATCAAACGCAAAGAAGTTTGACTAGAAACAAAATTCAAAGCGACATATAATATGAAACAGAGAGAGTTTGAAATTGGTGGTGTCTAATCTAGTATTAGGTTGTTATATTGTGAGTAAATTTCATGTTGGATTACTTTTTAGTACCATGGTTGCATGATGGACTAGGTGTTACGTGTTAGCACAATTTTTCACTTTGGGCCAGTGTCGGAGTGTGAAATATCTAGTGCGGAAGCATGCACTCCCCTTTTGGAGATTTGAACAAGGGGTAGTTCCAGTCCAGGTTCCATGCAAAGAACAATGAATGTAGAGATTTGGCCAGGGGGCGGTTCGAGTCCAGGTTCTACGCAAAGAACAATGAACGTAGACGATTATACAGGTTTGGGTCATACGGATGCATAACACCCTACTCTTGCGTGTTGACTATGGGAGTTTGGGAATGAATTACAATAAGATATGAACTTTGCTAGAGCGCTAGTGGCTTCCAACCGAAACCCTTGTTCCAGTGACATGGATTGTTATTTTATACGTGAAGGAAAGTCCACAATGCCAATTCATTTTAAAAATAGGCCCCAATATAGGGGTTAGGTATGCTAGGTCTTGACGGACGGCAACTAGCGGGGCCTACTATTGGCCCTGAATTTGCTCGTTGGTCGTGTTGGCGAGACATGGAGCGACTTCTCTCTGTCACGTTGCTTCTTCCTTCGACATGTGGCTTGGAGTAGGAGATGTGGATCATGTCGTCTAACAGCCCACGCTTCGTCTTGTCACATGTTGTCCTATTCGGTCACCGGGTTGACATATGTCACATCAAGTTGAATGCGAGGCTTGGTGGAGTTAGTGTGTCATTGAATGTGATGCTTGGTGGAGTCAGTGTGTCGCTGTTGCCCCAAGCTAGCACAACCAATGGGAGACCGAGCCTGAGGAGAAGACGATAAATGTGTCCCAAGCATAGCTCGTAGGGGCCGTGCGTAGGGGTAGGCTGTAAACGTGTCTCTCGCATAGTCCGTTGTGGGCCACGTCCAGGGACAGGCTGTAAATGTGCCCCAAACACAACCCACATGTAGGTCACGTCCCAGGTAAACTATAATGATGTCTTGGGCATAGCCCATGAGAGGGTCGTACCCCAAATAAGTTGTAAAGGTGCCTTAGGCACAATCCAAGGGAGACTGCACCCCGGGTAAGTTGTAGAGGTGTCTTGAGCACAGCCCACGAAGAGTCGTCCTCAAAGCTCTTGAGTAATCGATGACAGGGACTCTAGTTTTCATTTTTTAGATAGCTAGATATATTACTAATTTTTTTGACTAATATCAGTGGCTTACATGTTAGTCGATGACTCTCAACCCTGGTGACCAACAACGGATCTCCACGAAGGAGCTCAGCCAACGCTTACTCAACCCAATCGTAGCTGGTCGCCGTCAACTTCTCCCCTACAGCAGCTGGTCGGATTGAGTGCAGGCACATGCCAAAGTGCGTGGATGGAGGTTTAGCTTGAGAGATTGCAAGGGCCAGGTTGTGGGTGGAGCTCAAACTCATGATCGACCGAGTGGCCTGAGCTGACGAAGGTCGAGCTCAACTTGACCTCCAGTGCGCAGACATGGATTGGAGGAGAGGTTTAACGGAATTTTTTGTATTTTTAATTTTTTATTAAAATATTTTCAGAACTAATTTTCCTTTTCAAAGTTTTGCAAAACTAATCCACCGCTGCTCTTTGGGAGGACGTTTTTTTAAAATCGCCCTCCCAGAGGGCAATTTTGATGATGTGGCACGGCCGTTTGCCGTCGTCTGCCCGTCGGTCATACTTTTGCAAATAAGTCCCTTGCCGCCCTCGGCAAGGGCGATTTTTGCACTGTTCAGTAGGGGGCCGCCTTCAAAAGGACGGGCGGCCTGGCAAATTTGCAGGCGGCCCCCTTACCGTCCTCACCAAGAGCGTTTTTTGCACTATTCATAGGAGGCCGCCTGCAAAAGGGCGGCCGGCCTGGGAAATTTGCAGGCGGCCCCCTGGTTGCCTTGCATAGGGTGATTTTTGAGGAAATCTCGCCCTCTGTAAGGGCGATTGTTGGCCGGCAACCCATAAAGGCCCAATGGCCTCTGGAAGTGCTCATTTGAACCGTGTGAAATTCCAGAAAAAACAAAGAGAGGTGAGGACGAAGGAGGAGAGCGGCGAAGCCCCGTCGGTGTGCTTACTCGATCGCAGGTAAATATAATATCTCGATCTATGTTTATATTATTTATTTTGTGTAGAATACTAGTCCAAATAGCATGTATTTGTAATATTTGAATAGATGTGTAGCACTCAGATCTAGAGCACAGTGAAAATATGTATTTATAAATTAAGGCATGATTTATTTTAGGGATTTGACCTAGGACATAGCGGAAATATGTAGAATATATGTATGATGGAGGGTAGATCTAGATGGACAAACCAATTTTGTAGATTTTAAGATCTAGAACAGAGAACATATTTTTAGAGACTTTAACTTAGCCCGAATTATATATTGATCTAGGCAACCTATTGGTAGTATGAAATAAACTCAGTTTCAATCTGTTTATCAGGCACAATGGCAAGTAAGGTCATACTTCAGATAGTTCACGGTCAAGACAATGTTAGATTTGGTCCAGATGGTGTTGATCTGTCTGATTTTAGGATGACATCGAAAGCCATCGATAGGCCTGCCGAGAGAACATTTGAGTCAATTTATAGTTGGTTGCTACATGGATTTAAAGTGAATATAAGAGTGAACACAATGTCACTGTCCGTTGTAGTGAGTCATGCAACAGAAGGATATTTTTGGAAACTAATGTCTATAGATAACACCGATTTCCTAGAAACGTCATGTGGAGATGGCTTTTGAAAGGTCATGGCCCCTTGTTATTTTTGTGGCATTGCATGAAATCGATAGCAGTGTTACAGTGCAAACAGAAGATGTTGAGGGTCCTAGCAATGTGGTGAAGAATGTTGGAGCATCGGTGCAAAGTGGGGATAATGAAGCAAGGGTGCAGGAGGTCATGGGCATGGCAGACGAGGGGGAGAGAATCGAAGCTATTGTTGAGGAAATGGAGAGGGAAGATTCTGAAAATGAGAAGGCGGAGGACAATGCATCATCCGACGAGGAAGAAGATGTAATGCCCATTGATTGGACAAAAGCGGATTTCTCCGGACTTGTTATCTTAGAGGGGCAGCAAGTACCCTTTGAATACAAGGAGAACGAGGTGATTCAGGGTGCCAGATATGCTCATAAAGAAGACATGAAAGATGCGGTGAAGCATTGGACGATGTCCTTGCAAAGAGAATTTAGGGTGGTGAAGTCAACCAACTATGTGTATGAAGTGAAGCGCATGACGGAGGAATGTCCGTTCATGCATATAAGGGTAAATGGAATGACTATTGGAAAGTGAGCATTATGATCGAGCACAACTGTTGGTTGCCAGGGGTGGAGAAGTATCACTGCAACATCACCTCAGCTTTTGTTGCCGGCGAGATGTACAGCAATGTTGTATGTAACACGGACTTTGAACCGGGCTCCATTATTAAGCACATTAAAAACAAATTCAAGTATACCATAAGCTATTCCAAGGCCTGGAGGATGGAACAAAAGATTTTAGAGATGAGGTATGATACATTTGAAGCATCCTATGACAATTTTCCTCGTCTGTTAGCCACCATTGCTCAGAGAAACCATAATATCTACTATGACATTCAGACATTTTCGTCGTCTAATGACCCGAGCAAGAGTGTGCTGCAAAGAGCCTTTTTCTTGCTGGGTGCTTGCATCAACGCATTTGTGCACTGTCAACCTGTATTGTGCATAGATGGTACTTTTTTGACAGGCAAATATAGAGGTCAGATACTGACGGCGATTGGAGCCGATGGGAACAACCAGGTGTTACCTATGACATTTGCATTTGTCGAGAGCGAGAACACCGAAAGCTGGTATTGGTTCTTGGAGAGAGTTCACTACTAAGTGTTGCGTATGAGGCCCAATGTTTGCCTCATACATGATCGTCATGCGGGCATGTTGAGGGCAATTGAACCTGCAGAATGGTTGGCTGGAGAGGGGACTTTCAGCTAGGTGGCATGATGTTCGGAGTAGATGATGCATGTGCCATATGGTTACAAATTTCTACAAGCAATTCAAGAACAAACACCTGATGGATCTCTTTAAGAGACTATGTGGTCAGAATCAAGAGAATAAATTTATTGAGTTATGGAGGAGGTTGGATGAGCTGACCACGAAGCAAATCAACGAGCAATCTCGTTGGGCCATAGGATGACGAGCCTCCAGTACCTCTTGGTCCACTACATGATGACCCTCCCACAATGAGAAGAAAGTCCGCATCATCAATCCATAATTTCTCGCACTGGATAGAGAATGAACCAAAAGAAAAGTGGTCTTTATTGTATGACACTGATGGGTCTCGATATGGTATAATGACAACCAACCTTGCCGAGGTGTACAACTGGGTAATGCAAGGAGTGCGAGGACTCCCATTGGTTGGTATTATCGAATTTATCCTTCATGGCACACAGGCATACTTCAGGGACAGATACAACAAAATTTCTCCTTAATGGCTGATAACAAGATTGTATTTGGGAATGTGGTGACAAAGTATATGCAGGACAAAATAGCAACGAATATGAAGCACAAAGTTATTCCCCCAAGGTACCCAACTTCATAGGTACGAGGTGATGTGTGTCGACAGGAGAAGGCATGGCATCAACCACCACCAAGTTGTGCAGGAATGTGCGTTGCATGCGGATGGCGGATGCAGTTGCAGTTGCATGAAGCCCATGCTTAGACATCTGCCTTGCTCACACGTACTTGCGACGGCTAGGGATTGTCGCATACTTCCCGATGTCTATGTTTCACCATAGTACAGGAAAGAAGAAATCTTTCATACATGGAGGGAGGAGATATATGGGTTCGGGATATCTTATACAACTCTGAGGCCACAAGTGTTCTACATTCCAGATCCGTCAAAGTTAAGGGTGAAAACAAGCCGGCTTCAGACGAGACGCATCAGAAATGATATGGACGAGTCAGAGGCAGGTGAGAGGACTCTACGGTGCAGAAAAAGTGATGACCGCGACCATACTTACAAGAAATGTCTGAAGAATGTTGCAGCTCCAAACGTCTCGGCTGCAGGTCCATCTGGACAGGCAACCAATGGCAGCCGTCCATCTGGAGAAGGAACAGCAACCAGGCAACCACGTCCTAGGCATCCTCGGGCGGCCACTACGTCCTCGGCTAGCGATGCAATGGCCTAATTATGTTTGTGAGCCATTAAGTATTCCGGTTGTTGCAAATTATGTGATTGTCGGTGCAATATTTATCCTTCTGAAACTTGATGTATTGTAATGTTGTTGTCATTTCTGTAATGTGTATTTTACCAATTTGCATTATCATTGTACTTAACTATTTGTGTAATGTTTGCAAAATTCTGAAATATTTAGGACTTTTATTCATCACTCTGAATTTTGGTTCCATGTTTCTCTTGCTCTTGATTTTGATTGAGTCGTATGTTGCTTATTTGTAATCAGTTTTATGTATGCAGGTATGGTGCATGACACACCAGCGCTCTTCAACATGGGACTAGACAGGAGCCACTGCTCGTACCTATCAGCAATGGAGGGTGCACAGCTCAACTCCTTCCATGCACATCCTTCGCGCGAGTTGTTGTGTGTCGATCTGCGACATGTTCCTTGGTATGTCTTACTCATTTACTTGACGACAAATTTGACTGGACTCTAATTTGTTAGTACTAATGTTTTGACTTGACGTTACGCAGGTTGTGTGAGGCAGGCCTTATTGCACTTTGTGCGCTTGTTGAGGCGAGGACGGACGAGAGAGACCCGGCGAAATGCTGGGATGCTGACTGGTCACTGCTGGCTGCTTTAGCAGATTGGTGGCGACCCAAGACGCACACCTTCCATCTTCCCTGTGGTGAGATGGCATCGACACTGCAGGACGTGTCATACCTGCTAGGTCTTCCACTAGCCGGAGACGCTGTCGGGCCAGTGGACGGTGCGGGGGGATGGAAGGACGATATCATGGAGCGCTTCGCGCCCGTGATTAGGCTTCCTGGGATCACACCGGTAGCTGGCCTATACGCGTACACCACAATCGGCCCTACGAAGGCTTGGTTGCTTCAGTTCACTGGTAAGTTCACTGCAAAGCTTTGTTACTCTCCACAAAACTAATTACTTGTAACATCGTTTGCTTTTTTCTTGTAGCCTGATAAGCTCCACCCGGACGCTGACGAGTACTCCGTCAGACGCGTCCTAGAGGCATACCTCCTCTGGTTGTTCTGTTGGGTGATGTTCACCAGCACCACAGGCCACGCAGTGGACAAGGGCCTGATCCTCTACGCCCGGTCGATTGCGGATGCTGAGTTAGGCTACGTGCCTCAGTGGAGCTGGGGATCAACAGTCCTCGCAGTGACTTACCATGCGTTGTGTGAGGCCTGCTGCAAGACGGATGCGGGGGCGATCTTCGCTGGCTGCCCCCTCCTTGTTCAGCTCTGGGCAACTGAGAGGTTTGACTGATTGTGGACACCGCACCCTATGAGTCAGGACCCTCAAGTCGATGCCCCAGAGGATGGGCCGACGATGGGCACTTACTGGTGTCGCCGTAACGTAAGTACAAAATGTCTTGATTTTAAATTGCAATTTAATTGTGGCTCTGTTCACTATGCCCGGTTCTCTATGTGTCGAAGCGCCGTTACGCCCACGTGCAGGTCCGACGGAGTTACCCGGAGTTTGTCTTCGAGCTTGATCGTCAGCAGGCCAGCGACGTCGTCTGGGAATCATACATGGAGCAGACCGTCACGGGAGAGCTCCTTTAGGTCTTTCTTCTTTGTGCACGCGTGACGCGGCGTACTGGCTGACTTTGGGCCGATGGTGTTTGACATTTTTGTCGAGCCTCACTGCCTGCAGCTTGTTATGAGGCAGTTCGGACACAGGCAGGCGTTTCCAGCAAACCCAGCGATGCCCGTCCTCCCCGGACCACCAGTGAGTAATTTGTGTTCAACTTTAGAACTATCATGTCTATTGCTTCATACAGATCGATAACCCTAATGGTTTTTGCAGGTTTACTCGCCGGGGACAACAAGCAGGGACATTGTGGGCACCGCGACTGCACCGGTACGTGGAGGACTGGTTGATAGCCACTGAGGAGGTCCTCTCCGAGGTCTTTCCCCACTCCGAGGAGAACTATCGTGCATACCTTCGCTGGTACTTGTCGTGCACGCGTGCCGATGTGACGTTCTCTCTAGCCGCTCCATAGCACCACCAGGCAGTCGTCACGGACACATACCCCTCGCACCGTGACCAAGACTACTTCATGGGGGTATGTCCATCTTTCACATACTTCTTCCTTTCATACTGTTCGGTTGGTATAAATGTGAGTTACAAACCTGCTTACTACTATCTTGCACATGCCGACCCGCACGAGCCATGAGTGTCGATATCAACGCGATGATGCCCAGGATGGACGCTGGACTGCACCTGAATGATGCAGAGTAGAGGTTGACGTTCGAGTGGATGCAGATGAAGATGCGCTCGATCTTGCGCTTCTTCTCTTGTCGTACTGCCGTGGACACGATACCTCCACCAGTCCCTGCAGTTCCACGTCCACGCGCCCCTACCCCTGGACCGGCTTCCCACGGTGCTGGACCATCCATAGGTTTGTTTCGTATCATATGGTTGATTATACAAACCTTGTGCACGTTCTCACAAACTGCATGGCTCGTAGGTCCTACGCTGCCCTCAGGCGCCTTTGCTAGAGTGAGTGGTTCGTCAATCCCTCGTCCGTTAATGCAGCCGCGAGACCCTCTGGGTGAGCATGCGTCATTCAGTACTTACTACAACTGTACTAGTTCTCATAACTATTGTGTAACATTTTTCATCTCTAGCAGGGTATTCAGCGAGGATTTTTTTCTGCAGGCGCCTCTTCGTCACAGGCAGGCAGGTCAGATGGTGTCGACGACTTTGATGATCTGGAGGACCGAGAGCAGGACATCTTCAATGCCTCACAGCTTGCAGAGCACCTCCACCGTAGAGACAGGACCAGCCACCGGTGACGCCCGCACCTGATGTACGGGCAGGACGTGTCGTACCCGCCGACCAGCTCCCGTACTCCCAGGGGCACGTTAAGGCACAGGGTAGGAGGGAGAGGGGTAAGAGGCCTCGACACTAGTATCTTTGTGCTACTTGTTTGTTGTTGACGAGAAATTTCTCTCACGCGCTGGCCTGGGAGATCCGCTTAGCTCCAGTGCAGGTCCTTCTTGGCTGCCTGTGCAGTACAAGGCATGCCAGTTGGTTTGATCTGTTAACCAACAAGAAAAACAAGATATATGCATTAAGTGTTAGGTTAGATCCCCACTGGATCGGCTGAGGGAATCCATGAGCATATATATGCTATCCTAAAATATATTTAAGCCAAGTGACTGGAATGGATCGGCTATACCGAGACAGCATCAGCCGCTTAACCCAAATACAGTAAAGGATAATAAATATGCATATTGATAACCTAGCCGATACTGGAAAGCTAACTATGGATTGGCTAGTACTCCGATGATTCTTATGAAAAGATATCGTTCTTGAACCAGATATACTTAGCATAGGAAATCGGCTGTCAGCTGCTGCTAGCAGGCCGATTTTGGCTTATGATGTCCAACAAGAACGGGATCTTAATATAAGAGGCAGTCCTAACATAAATCTAGTAATAAATATACTAAAAATATATTACGGCAGGTAAGGCCGACTGAAACCCCGGCACTGTCTCTAAACATATAAATCTAACCGAACAGATCATTGGAAGTTCTTAAAATGACTTAGTAGTTCGATGTTGATGCAACATTAAGTATAAAAAGAACAACCTGATCTATTGTAGCTGATTTATACCTCTCGAGACGGTGGATACCGCATATAAACTAGTTCAACCTTTAGATCTAGCCCTATCGGCTGCGGGTTCTTGATAGAACTGCCCGATGGCAGGATAGATCTAAACATTGCTCCAGTTTATATGCGACATATGGTAAATAGCACAGTATAAGCTCCTGAATCTGATGTGTCATTACGATGGAAGCAATAGAATCAGCAGAACATACCACTAATGACAAGCATTTACCTGGATTTGGGGATCGAAACGATGCAGCCCGGAGCCAAATCAATTGCT
This sequence comes from Oryza australiensis, assembly GCA_019925245.2. NCBI lineage: Eukaryota > Viridiplantae > Streptophyta > Magnoliopsida > Poales > Poaceae > Oryza > Oryza australiensis. The sequence goes on along the minus strand of JAIFGZ020000393.1, from coordinate 2,188,006 downwards.
TGTCTGAAGAAAAGGTTTGGCGATGCGCCGAAAGTTGTTTGATTGATTGATGAATAATATATTTACAGGGGGTCTCTGGTCCTATTTATACCCAAGATAACATTATCTGTACAGACCCTAGACTCTATCTAAACTACTATTTAAAATACGACGATATCCCAGGAAGGACCCATGCCGCATTACAATAAATAGTTTAAACAAACTCCTAATTTATAGATACAATTGCCGTTACAGGACTCTATCCATAGATGACAATATCTTTTAACGCGCAAACTGATAACCGAATCCTTCACTTTATCTCCAAGCACTTTCATCGAAAACAGTTTTATCTTCTCCTCTGACTCAGCATCGGCTATCGGCTATCCTCATCCGATCCAACCTCAGCCGATTGACCCCGTAGCCGATCGTTACTCAACCGATTTGAGCATAGCCGATGCAGCCTTTGCTTTTCCGCCAGCCGATCCGATTCTGTTTTAACCTCGCTAGAACTTAGGGGTTCGGTTACCAAATTTAGGCGTTAACACATGCCCCCCAAGTCCGTGATACGAAGTGTTGCGGATTTGTTGCCTGTTCAAATTCCCGCTCTTTCTGACCTAAACCATTTCGGCTTCCCAAAATGCCTTTTATATAGTCCTTTACCTTGACCGAAACGATCACGCCTTCAAAACGCACTCAAGCACTTCACAAACAAGACTTCGTTTCCTCTCTCCTCTTCGGTGATTCACCGGCGCTCTTTATCACATCCCAGCGACCCTCACGAACCAGGACCCAGCTCCATCTCCGACGACCCCAATGGCCTCCAACACCACCGCCGCACCGGCCACCGTCGTCGCACCGGCCGTCGTTGTCGCACCAGCCGCCGCCACCGCCGAGTTCCCCGAGGTACGCCCGTCGGTTCAAAACTCTTCCTCTTCAGATTTCCTTTCCAACCATGCCTCCTAGCGTTGTTGCATTCATCATGCCTTCAGCTGCTCTTGATTAGCAATTTTTTCTTTTCCAAACTGTAGCACATGTCATCATCAAGTAGTCATCCCAAGTTTGACTCAAGAAAAGAGGTACTTTCTCGGCCCTATCGGCAACACTGATCCAGCCGATGTAATCATAGCCGAAACCAATAGAATCCCTTACAACACTAGGAAGTCATCCCTAGCCTACTGGAATGGGACTTTCAAGTCATGGCCAACCACAGACGCCGCTTGGATCAAGTGGTATAAAGAGGGTGCAATCGGCCAAGTACGCTCAGTGGGAGGAAACCGGGATAGCCCAGTGCTTGGCCTTGTCCGTTGCCAGCATGGAGAAGGATGAGCCGCTGATGTCGGTTGCGGCGTACTTTTAGAACGATAGCTTCAACACCTTCATGTTCTAGCAGGGGCCGATGACGATCACATTAGCCGACGTATACATGACGACTGGACTGGACATCCTGGCATCGGCTAACCCTAGAAACCTGAGCCGAAAGGGGCAACATCAATTCAAAACCAAAGCCATCGGCGGGTGGAGCGGCTTCATCGCTCAAAACATGAAGGATGGATCGGTCGGCCACAGGGAACACGCCGCGTTCCTTATGATGTGGCTAGAGAAGTTCCTGTTCTGTGGCTCAAGCTGCGGGCTGACCGCCAACTGGCAGGTCATAGCCGAATCCCTAGCCGACGGGAATAAGCTCGCGCTAGGGAAGTACCTCCTCGGCTATCTGTACCAGACGCTGCATCAAGCTGCCACGAAGATAGCCGCCAATGCCTCTGTCAACACCGGCGGCCCTTGGTGGTTTCTACAAATCTGGCTAGTGCTGGCGACCCAGAAAATAGCCGATCGGCTGCCCCTGACTAAGGCTATTTTCCCAAGGCTGGAGCTGATCGAAGATGAAGACGACAACGAGATCACCACCACCAGGTGCATGAGCTATGGAGAGGCAGCGGCTGTGCATGCGGGCTCCAAGCAATCGGCCAACCTGCTGGTTGAGTGGTTCATCGCCATGTACGACGGGCTGTCGCGCGAGAACCGTACCTGGTACTTTTACCGGGATCAGACACTGTTCGAGCTGCCAGCCGATTTCAACTGGGAAGACATTAATTCAGCCGACAACCCCAGGTGCAGAGAGCTGTTCACCGCTGCCCTAACCCCCTGCATTCTGCTGACCGGGATCCACCAGGGCCGATCAGTGGCCAAAAGTTATGAATTTTACTACCCGACGTCGGCTGTGAGGCAGTTTGGTCTTGGGCAACTGCCCGTCGGCTTCTATTACGCCGACAAGATTGAGACTAGGGGAGTTGTGAGCCAAGAACTGATAATGCATCGGTTGCTGAACATAGCCGGCCCTCCCCTCGGCAGCATCGGCGAGATGATTCTGGCGCTCAAGAAGAGCACAGCCTATGACCAATGGTGGGCCGAGATCAAGCGGCATATCTTCCACCAGCGGTCGTCTTATTATGTTGACTTGCTGCTGCCCGAAGAAATCCCTCGGTAAGTTTTAAACTCCAAATGACTCCTTTCTTCTCATCATCGGCCGATGTAGCCGATTAACACTTTTCCTCTTTGGTTTGCAGGAAATCGAGACGGAACGGCCGACGGTGAGTGACTCTGGGATCCCCATTGAATACCGCCTAGGCGTTCTGGATGGGGGCGGCCTTGCTCCATCGGCGATCAGCTGGGACGCGCTGAAACTGGCATCCCTACTGCACGGGCAGGTGCGCGAGCCGATTGCTCACAAGAAAAGAGCTGCGCCTCCCACACAGCCATCGGTCGGGCCTGCCCCCAAGAAGCTAAGGAGAAGAAACTGATCGCGCTGGCCGACAGCCTTCCCCCCTTGGACCCGAGCGTCAAGCGGTTTCTTGATGACGTTGTTGCTAGCGAGGAGATACCGGCGGCCGTTGGAGCGGTGGCTGAATCCGAGAGCTCGAGCCATGAATCCGTCAACGCGCCAGCCGACGTCCCGCCAGTTCCGAGTCCCCCCGCGAAAAATCGGTCGGGTAAGCTCTCGTCTCATCAAACTCGGCCTTATGATAATATCACTTGCATCTGACCGAACACATCCTTCTCAGGTCAAGAAATTGGTTGGCCGCACTCCGTGTCGCGCACCATCGGTAACCACCCCTTGCAATTTGATTTATAAAACTCAGCCGATTTGACTGCTAACACCCTTTCTTTTGCAGCCTCCACGATCTCCGTCGGCTGCCCCCCAGGCGTCGAGTGAGCACATCGTGACTGCCGCGGGCGGCGGCAATGGCGCCGATGATGAGGCCTTGTCGGCCGCAGGTGGCGAACCAGCCGAGCAAGTTGCTCCGACCCTGGTGCCCAAGGTAAGCTGACTGAATTTTATGATCGGCTCTGCCAACTCAACAACTTTTTCTAATCATCATATTTTCTTTGTAGAACATAGCCGACCTCCTCGATTTCGACTTGTCGGAGTTCGAGGAGTCTGGTGAGATCGGCGAGGAGGCGCTGGTGACGCCGGACGAGGACCTGAGGGCCAGTCTAGCCGACATCGGCAATCGGCTGGAGGCCTCGCTGGACGCGCTGGTAGCCAACATCGGCTCGATCCGCGCGCACTTCAGGGAGATCCAAGGCCAGCTGTCGGAAGCTCTAGCCGACGCCATTGTGTCGGCAACCTTCTTGGAAGCCCACCAACTCAAATACGAGCGGGCTCGGCAGCGGATAGCCGACCGACGGGAGAATCAAACGCGGTCGGCAACCCTCCAGTTGACCAAAGAGGCCATCGAGAGTCAGAAAGCTGCCTTCGACCACCTAAAAACCAAACCGGCGGCCAAGCTCGAGCAGCTCCTTTCCTGCCAGGACTAGCTGATGGCCAATCTCGTTCAAGTCACGAATGAGATCAACGTCCACAAGGAGTATATGGCCAGCCTGCCAGCCAAAATCAATGCCCAACGTCAAAGTATCAAGGCGGCTGTGACGCATCTCCGCAACTTGGTGAAAGGGATTCGGCCGGTGGCTGGGTCTAAAGCCGACGACGTCAAGGCCATCGAGGAGGTGGACCAAATCAGGCGGACAGCGTTGTCAGCCATAGCCGATTTCCTGAAGAGATGAACTTGTAATATTTTTAGCATTCTGAAATCGGCTGATGCCTTATGTAATATACCCATCTAGCTTTTGTAATCAGCTTTGAACGTAGCTTGTCCATTTCTAACCCGTGGTCATGAATGAACTCGGCTTCGGCTTTCTGTAAAATATTCGTCTGACTTTTATAATTGGCTCCGCCGAAGCCTTCAGTACAACTTGTCGATTTTCGAAACCGTGATTGTGAATGAAATCGGCTTCAGCCTTATGCATTGTCTTAGTATAACTGATAGTTCCAAATTGCTTATGCTGAAATCGGCTCTAGTCGTCCGTGTTATGTCACGTTTGCCGATTCCGAAACCACACCGCGACTGTCGATCTTAACACCTGAATTATGGCCGCCGACCCAATCACTTAAAACGCCTTTATATTGACTGCTGATTACGAAGCTTAAAAAATTTCCTCTCAATTTTGTAATCGGCTCGTGTATGTATTTGCCCCCCAAATTTTGTTGATAGCTTCGGTGTCGACAAAATTGTGAATCCAAGCCATTTGCACCTCATTGTCGTCGCTATCGGCCAATCGTTAACCAACCGTAGAAAACTTAGGGGAAAAATGTTGCATAAAAATGCCTAAAGGCAATGCCTTATTGAAACAAGACATCGGCTGTCATAAATCGGCTAAGCAAACAGAGCCGAATCATGAGTTGATCCATATACTTGGGTAGTATTTCTTCAAGTATTTTCCATTAAGAGCCCTTCCAAATACTTCTCCGTCTAACCCTTCTAGCATGTAAGCTCCTTTAGAGACGCATTTGTGGATCTTGAAAGGCCCTTCCCAATTTGGTGACCACTTGCCGAATTTGTTATCCCTTAATCCAATCGGCAGTATCAATTTCCAAACAAGTTCGCCTTCCTCGAAAGATTTAGGCACCACTTTTTTATTATAATGTCTGGCTACTCGTTCTTTATCTCTTGTAACTTTTTCTAAAGCCCTCATCCTGGATAAAACTAAGTCTTCCGACTCATCTACCATCAAATGATAATAATCATCGGCTATGAGTTGGTCCTATAGTTGAATGCGCCTTGAGCTGATGACGCTTTCCCATGGTAGTACTGCTTCGTGTCCGTAGACGAGCTTGTATGGAGGGACTTGAATTGATCCATGGCATGCCATCCGATATGCCCACAGTGATTCGGCTAATCAGCTGTGTCATTGCTTGGGGTACTCAGAGATCTTTCTATTAATCAATTTAATCAAACTCTTATTTGAAGCTTCGACTTGCCCGTTGGCATGTGCGTAATACGGCGAGGAATTGAGTAGCTTGATCCCCATGCTATCGGCAAACTGAACAAACTCATCCGATATGAATATAGATCCCTGGTCAGTTGTAATGGTTTGCGGGACACGAAATCGGTAGATAATGTGCTCTTTAACAAACTCGATTGCATCCTTAGAATCCACTTTCTTCAGAGGAACTGCCTCCACCCATTTTGTGAAGTAGTCTGTTGCCACCAGAATAAATTTGTGTCCTTTGCTTGAGGGTGGATTGATCTGGCCGATCATATCAATACCCCATCCTCTGAACGGCAAGGCTTGATGATTGGGTTCATAGCCGAAGCTGGTGCTCATTGTACGATGCCAAATTTCTAACAATCCTGGCAACCCTTATAATATTTGAAACAATTCTCCAGCATTGTCGGCCAGAAATATCCTGCTCGGCGAAGTAGCCACTTCATCTTATGAGCCGATTGATGCGTGCCACAGATCCCTTCATGCACTTCTCCGATAGCCACTTTGGCTTGATCGGCCCCCAAACACCTGAGCAGCACGCCATCAATCGTCCGATAGTATAAATTTTCATCGAGCAAAACATATCTTAGCGCCTTGTATCGCAGTTTCCTTGTAGCCGATTGAGAGGGGTTTTTGAGATAGCTGTAGACTTCAAACCTCCAATCGTCGGCTGTAATAGCAGCAATTTCTATTTCAATCTCTTTTACCATCGGTCGATAGCCCGATGCCCCTTGAGCTAAATCGTTGGCTTCTGTATTCTGTTCCCTGGGGATATGTTTCAAAGTAACTAGCCAAAAACCGTCCATTAATTCCCGGCATTGCTGATATAGACCATCAGCGCATCATTTTTGCACTCATATTCTCCTGATAATTGGCTGATAACCAACAGTGAATCTCCCATTATTTCGATGGTGTCGGCTTCAACTTCCTTGAGTAGATGTAATCCTTTAAGGACGGCTTTGTATTCGGCTTGGTTGTTTGTAGCATGGGGGTTGATAGCGAAAGCAAACTCAAAATTTGCCCCCTGGGCGAAATAATGACTAAGCCGATACCGCAACCGTTGGTGCAAACCGAGCCGTCAAACGTCAATGTCCAGGGCATAATTTCCACTGAGCCGATTGAGTCATTTCTGTGCTCCACGATAAAATCGGCTATAGCTTGTCCTTTGACTGCCCTGGGTGCCTGATACCTCAAATCGAACTCTGTTAGCGCAAAAATCCACTTCCCAATTCTTCCCTTCAACACTGGGGCCAATATCATGTACTTAACTACATCGACTTTACAGATTATTGTGCACTCGTTGGATAGCAGATAATGCCTTAACTTTGTACATGAAAAATAGAGGCATAGGCATAGCTTCTCCATAGGTGAATACCTTGTTTCTGCGTCTAGTAGCCGTCGGCTAAGATAGAAGATGGCTTTTTCTTTGCCCTCAACTTCTTGGATTAAAACGGAGCCGATTGACTTGTCATCGGCTGATAGGTACAGCTTAAACGGTATTCCTTTTTGTGGAGGCATTAGAACTGGAGAGGAACTTAGATAATCCTTAATGTTGTCCAAAGTCTTTTGTTGCTCTGCCCCCCATGTGAATGCTTGATCGGCTTTAAGCCGAAGCAGTGGTGTGAACGGCTCCATCTTTTCTGAGAGATTGGCTATGAATCGCCTGATGAAGTTGATTTTGCCGATCAAAGATTAGAGTTGTTTCTTGTCCTTCGAAGGCTGAATTGTTTTGATAGCATTTATGCTCCTTGATGTAACCTCAATTCCTCTTTCATGAACAAGAAATCCCAGGAACTGCCCAGCCGATACGTCGAACGCGCACTTAAGCGGATTCATCTTCAGGCCATATTTCCTCGTCCGTTCTAACACTTGTCTCAGATCGGCTATGTGGTTCTCCATCTCTCTGGACTTGACAACCACGTCATCAATGTAGATCTCCACTAGTGAGCCGATCATGTCATGAAAAATGTAGTCCATGGCCCGCTGATATGTTGCCCCAGCATTCTTCAAGACAAATGTCATTACCACGCATTCGTACAAGCCGATTGCGCTAGGACACCGAAAAGCAATCTTGTGGATGTCTTCGTCGGCCATAAATATCTAATTATAACATGCATTGCCATCCATAAAACTAATAATCCTGTGGCCTAAAGCAGCATCGATGAGCAAATCGGCTATTGGCATTGGGTATTCGTCCTTAGGGGTGGCCTTGTTTAGATCTCTGAAATCGATGCATACCCTAAGTTTACCCTTTTTCTTCAACACTGGGACAATGTTCGAGACCCATTCGGCGTATCGGCAAGGCCGAATGAATCCTGCATCGTATAGCCGAGTGATTTCGGCTTTGATTGCATCATACATATCGGCCTTAAACCTCATGGGAAGTTGTTTGAACGGCCGATAGCCTGCCTTAATCGGCAGTTGATGGACCACTATTGATCGGCTAAGACCGGGCATCTTGAAGTACTCCCAAGCAAAGCAATCTTTATATTCTTTTAACAAATCAATAAGCTGGGATCTACAATGAGGAGATAGATTTTTGCTAATATACGTCGGCCTCGGCTTGTCACCAGAGCCGATGTCAATTTCTTGTAACTCGTCGGCCGACGTAAAACCTTGCCCGAGCTTGCCATCGTCTTCGTCTGCGGTGTCCATGCCGAAGACGCTTGAGCCCTCCACCATGTCTTGTTCAAAGCAGGAGCTACGGCTCGTCATCTCCAATCGGTTGTATTGTGGAATTGGACACATTTAGAAAATCGGCTTGCCAGATTTTCCCAGACAAACAATCGATGCCTTCGATTTCCCAAAGCGGCAAATCGGCACTGACGACGTTAACTGACCTGTCGGCTGGTACGATCTCAATCTTGTCGTCGTCTCATTGGATCAGGCTCTGATGCATTGTAGAAGGAACGCAACAATTAGTCTTTGAGCACCATATTGGTCTTTATCAGGTCTTCGGCTCCTTTGCCTAGTTTTCTGAATGTTGCGTAGGGCATTAGGTTGACTGCAGCTCCCCCATCAACTAGCATCTTGGACATCGGCTTGTCGTTGACGAATCCTTTAACTTACAACGGCTTTAGGTGCCGATTTTTGGTCGCCTCGAGTTTGTCAAAAATAGCTTGGTCTGGTGAGATTGCTAGTTTCACCAAGTCGTCTTCGATGGTGTCTGCATCAGCTTCAAGAGCACTTAATTCGGCTGGCAGTATGAACACCATGTTGACCGATGCAGAAACTTTGCCTTTTCTTTGGCTGCCCTCCTGGCTTGGTCGGCTGGACTCTCCTTGGCTTGTTCCTCATCGGTTGCGGCGTTTTTCCCTTTGGGAACCCATCGCCTTTTGATCTTACTCAGCCGACGGGCTGTTCTTGGATCATTTGCCAAACTTTATCTTCTCTCCCTTCACGCTTGAGTCGTTGAATTCTTGTTTTCTGCGTCTTTGTGAAGAGATCGGAAGGGCACCATTGGGGATTGGCCGATTCCTCGTCGTCGGCCTCTCCGTCGTCGCGGTTGTTGTCGCTGTTGTCTACATCGACGAAGAAGTCTTGATGGATCGGGCCGAGCCGATCATGGACGGACCGCAGCCTCTGATTAGCCGGACGGCTCTAGGGACGAACCGGGTTGGGCTTACAACCGATGAGCTCCTGTGCTCGTCATCGCGGTGATCATTGCACGTCAGGCAGTCGTCCAGTGTCGGCACCCTCATGCTGGATTCCCAGCAGTACCTGAAAAAATCACAATGCCAATGCGGGTCGGCACTGTTGTGGCTCGCCTCGTACCAACGGCTTTGCGTTTCCGGCTCACGCCGACGAGGTGCTTCATCGCGAGCTTCTTCCCGCCGAGACCGGTGCTAAGGATGGCGTCGGCTGTCGTCATGGACTGGTCGTCGGTCAACCGATCTGATAACGGGGCGCACCATGTTGATTGGCGCGGCGTGATGTCCAATCGGCTCGCCTTCTACCCTGGCCCCGATTGATGTGTCGACTAAGCCGTGCGCCATTATGTTCTGTCGATCGGCTCGCCTGGGGCCGGCTTGAACTGTGTTGACCGAGAAAGGGTTGCCGTCTACCTTCATTGGCCGATTTGAATCGACAAACTTCAATTTCCCGACCTCAATTGCTGACTGAATTTGTTGTCTGAAGACTTTGCAATCGTTAGTGGCATGGGATGTGGAGTTGTGCCACTTGCAATATTTCTTCTTCTTTAGTTCTTCGGCCGATGGGATCACGTGGTTTTCAGGGAGCTGGATCTGTTTCTCCTTGAGCAGCAGGTCAAAAATCCTAGCGGCTTTACGATGTTGAAGTCATATCTTTCTTCTTTGGCCGTCTTCAGCAGCCACTGGTAGACGATGGCTTTTTTGTTCTTGGCCCATTCGGTTGCCGCCACCTCTGCGTCATCGTCATTGGAATCGTAGTATGATTCAACGACGACTTGAGTTATGTTCTTGAAAGCCTTCCTGGTGTCTTGAAATCTTTGTTCGTGGGCCGTCACCTTTTGTGCCAGATGCGCCAGGCTGTCGAAATCCTGGGCAGAGAAGCGCTCACAGATCGGCGCGATCAGGCCGTGGAAGGCCAAATCAGCTAGCTGAGCATCTGACAGCACCAGGCTGTAGCATCGGTTCCTCATCTCTCTGAAGCGTTGGATGTACTCTTGAACCGACTCGTTGTGTTTCTGCCTGATACTGGTGAGGTCCGACAACTTCATCTCATGGTTGTCAAAGTAAAGAAGCTGTGAAATTGTTTTTCGAGATCGGCCCAGCTCTGAATTGAGTTGTAAGGCAATGAGGAGAACCAGGTAAAAGCCGATCCTGAAAGAGATAGAGGGAACAAACGAACTCTCAAGGCGTCTGTAGCCGATGCTTCGCCGCACTGTGCCAAGAATCGGCTGACATGCTCGTAGGTTGATACATTGTCTTGCCCTGAGAACTTCGAAAAATCTGGGATCTTGTATCGGTTGGGCAACGGAATCTGCTCGAAATGCTCCGGATAGGGATACCGATACATGTTCCCTGAGTCCTTTGGCTTGAGGCAAAATTGATCGCGCATGATGTCTGCAATCAGATCTGCCCAAGTTCGGTTGTCCTGCTATATCAGCTCATATGGATCATACGGTGTGGGTGCTTGCCGATACAGTGGTGGTGGCGTCTGAGGCCTGTAGTGATGATCTTGGCGGCCTCCCTGATACTGGTAGTGGAGTGGATGATCAGCGGGAGGCGGCCGATTCGCCGGTGGTGGCGTTGGTGGACCCGGGAACAGCTGTCGGCCACCGGCGTTGTGTCGTCTGTCCAGGTCAATCTGGGCAATCGGCTCTAACTGCCGATTGTCGTTGAACATGTTAGCGATCTGATCGTGGGGCAGCGGTTGCTGTCGGTTCAGCATGGTAATCACTGGCCTTGTAGCCGATTTAGTTGGATTCGGCTGGCCGAGGACCCCTCCTGGCAGCCCTGGTTGTGTTGGCGGTGGAATCGGCCGATTCTGGGTGACCAACGTCCTGTAACTAGGAAACTGGCCATCTGTGAAGTACGTCGGCCCCCGTTGCAGCTGGTCGGCTATCTTGGCGTCGACCGTGGTAGCGATCATGTTGTTGAGAGTGTTGACAAGGATGCTACTTTGGTTGACCAGCGCGTGATGGACGGCCGAATCGATCCGGTCTTGCAAAGTATGTAGGGCCGAATCATCTTGTTCCTGAATCGGCTCCTCCACCTTTTGTTTGCCTTTTGATCCACTGGAGGAGGATGCCTTGAGCTCGTCTATGCTGAACTTGTACTTTTGATGTACAGCCCCGAATCTCGTCTGGGTGAACGATTGTAAGTAGTTGGCCTGGAGCTCTCCACCATCTTCTTGTAATTGGCTTGCTGCTCAGCCGATAATTGCTCCATCTTTACAGGCACGATGTTGTCCTGAGAAACATTGGGGCTCTTGGAGTCGACCATCTTGTCGGCTGAGTCGATGCGTCCTAGCCGAGCCGACAGAGAAAGTCTCACCGGGCGTGCCAAGAAGCGTGTTGATAAGAAATTTCTCTCACACGCTGGCCTGGGAGATTTGCTTAGCTCCAGTGCAGGTCCTTCTTAGCTGCCTGTGCAGTACAGGGCGTGCCAGTTGGTTTGATCTGTTAACCAACAAGAAAAATAAGATATATGCGTTAAGTGTTAGGTTAGATCCTCACTGGATCGGCTGAGAGAATCGATGAGCATATATATGCTATCCTAAAATATATTTAAGCCAAGTGACTGGAATGGATCGGCTATACCGAGACAGCATTAGCCGCTTAACCCAAATACAGTAAAGGATAATAAATATACGTATTGATAACCTAGCCGATACTAGAAAGCTAACTATGGATCGGCTAGTACTCCGATGATTCTTATGAAAAGATATCGTTCTTGAACCAGATATACTTAGCCTAGGAAATCGGTTGTCGGCTGCTGCTAGCAGGCCGATTTCGGCTTATGATGTCCAATAAGAACGGGATCTTAATATAAGAGGCAGTCCTAGCATAAATCTAGTAATAAATATACTAAAAATATATCAGGGCAGGTAAGGCTGGCTGAAACCCCGGCACTGTCTCTAAACATATAAATCTAACCGAACAGATCATTGGAAGTTCTAAAAATGACTTAATAGTTCAATGTTGATGCAACATTAAGTATAAAAAGAACAACCTGATCTATTGTAGCTAATTTATACCTCTCGAGACGGTGGATACCGCATATAAACTAGTTCAACCTTTAGATCTAGCCCTATCGGCTGTGGGTTCTTGATAGAACTGGCTGATGGCAGGATAGATCTAAACATTACTTCAGTTTATATGCAACATATGGTAAATAGCGCAGTATAAGCTCTTGAATCTAATATGTCATTACGATGAAAGCATTAGAATCAGCAGAACATACCACTAATGACAAGCATTTACCTGGATTTGGGGATCGAAACGATGTAGCCCGGAGCCAAATCAATTGCTCGTATGAAGAAAAGGTTTGGCGATGCGCCAAAAGTTGTTTGATTGATTGATGAATAATATATTTACAGGGGGTCTCGGGTCCTATTTTTACCGAAGATAACATTATCTGTACAGACCCTGGACTCTATCTAAACTACTATTTAAAATACGATGATATCCTGGGAAGGACCCACGCTGCATTACAATAAACAGTTTAAACAAACTCCTAATTTACAGATACAATTGCCGTTATAGGACTCTATCCATAGATGGCAATATCTTTTAACGCGCAAACTGATAACTGAATCCTTCACTTTATCTCCAAGCATTTTCATCGGAAACGGTTTTATCTTCTCCTCTGACTCAGCATCGGCTCTCGGCTATCCTCATCCAATCCAACCTCAGCCGATTGACCCCGTTGCCGATCGTTACTCAACCGATTTGAGCATAGCCGACGCAGCCTCTTCTTTTCTGCCAGCCGATCCGATTCTGTTTTAACCTCGCTAGAACTTAGGGGTTCGGTTACCAAATTTAGGCGTTAACATTTGTATATATTTAACCTTAGTAACTATGTGCTACTTTTATATATTTCCTGATGCAGTAGTTTGTAGTGAGTTTTAAGTGTGTTGGGTCGTCCTACTTACATGTCACGACCACCTTTTACGCCATTTGTACTCGTGTGTGATCTGCTTGTTCGTACGGTTCACAGCCTGCGCAACATCTACTCAACCAAATGACGAAAAACTTTCGGCACGTGAGAGTCGTGTATGTTAGGTCGCTATCAACTTTTGGCGCGTGAGCGACGTGTCCTTTATATCGCTATCATCTTTCGACGCGTTCGAGCTGTCGGACTCAGCTTTTGGCGCTTCTTTCTAAGATTAAATGCATCCTTTTGTGCTGGCGCGTGCACGTGTTGTCACATCCATTGAATGAATTAACTCCCGTTAGGTCGAGATGTGCATCTGCTTGCTCCACTATATATTACACCACCCGAATACGAGCTCTTCATATCTTCGTTCAGTTTCCTACACATCTTGGTAGAATGGAGCATCCATTTTCTGAGCATCTCGACTGGCGAAGCCATCCCTTTGCCGGTTGGATTCCACCATGGTGTGACCGTCCGTTGTGTCATTGTGGGGATGGCTGCATACTTACGTCATCCCTCAACGTAGAAACTTGATGGAGGAGATTCTTCCAATGCACCAACATGGATCAAGTATGACTAATCTGCTCTGAGTTGTAATACCTATGTTTAATACACAAAATGCTAACTTGTTCCTACAACATGGTAACATCTTACGAAGGCATATTGTCGGGTGTGCAACTTCAATGAGTGGATAGATACAGAGAACCCACGAGCCGACGGAACACGTCCAACCCACTTAGCGAAACAAGGTCGGACTACCTTCAGCGGAAGGCTGAGTATCAACATCAAATTGCCGCGGAAGCTTTCGACTGGCAGGTAGATCCGCTGGGACTACCCACATGGCGGGAACGTCCAGAATGTCATTGTGGTCTCCGTTGTCAGGTGATAAGGTCCATTAGACAAGCAACACTAGGACAAAGATTCTTCGTGTGTCCAGAGATTGTTGACAACGATTTTGTCATGAGTATCAATTTTTCCAGTACCGCTAATCACTTGTTTCATTGTCTAATCTCTGCTGGCACAAATGTACAAATAGGAGGATGTATGGCAGTGTCGATTCAAACAGTTAATCAATACGGTGAGACCTACTTCCATCGGTCCAATGGTAACGTAGCCTGAGCCGATCGAACAATTATCCAAGCATGGATGGAGTACGTACATCGGACAAAAATCGCAAGCTTAGATTGGAGAAACAATTCATTAGGTTACCCAGAATGGTCAGAGCGTCCCAGGTGTGGTTGCAGGGATCGTTGCCAGATGGCTACCTCCTTTGAACCAGAACATATGGCAGGAGATATTCGTTTGCCCCAACTTAGACGACGACTTCATTGTACATCCTACGTTTTTTCAATTCCGCTAACGTCTTCATAATATTGTCACTCTAACTGACTACCTACGTTTCTTTCTCATGGCATTCCAAGAAGGTGCAGATTCACTCTATGGATCGACAATGTCAATCCACAATATAATGGCCAAAAGATAACTGAGTGTGAAACATAAGCATAGTACAAGCGATTGAAGGACTAAAAAAATCAAGACACGTTGCACGCCATAGAAGGGGTCCGTAGGAAAGCTGAGACTCAATTCGTCGGGTCGGACTAATTTGTACTGTGTATCCATGGCTCAATTCTGAGAACATAATGTTATCAAATATATGTCATGGTTTGTAGCACCAATATAATCTGAGTTATGCATGTATTATTACGCATGTTGCCTATCGTGTGAATTGCTTAAATTCTGAATGTCAAAATTGAGTTCAAAATTCTTAAATTCTGCGTTGAAGCAATTTGATAACAAAATTTTAAACTTATAGATGAACATTCTGAAATTTATGAGTTTTTATTTTAATATTTTTAAAGTTATCAATTTTGAGTAAAATGTTTGTTATATTTTTACTTCAACATTCTGAAATGTTTGTATTTTGATTAAAGATAAGTTTTTAACTTTGCCTTCAAATGTATTTATATATTTTTTCAATTCATATTTTTTATTTTTTCATAGTTTGCTATTTACTTTTATTTTTTAAAAGTTACATATTACTTTTAAAAAATTGCAAAAACTCTATTTTTATTTTTTAAAGTTATATATTACTTTAAAAGAATTGCAAAAACTCTACTTTTAATTTGTAAAGTTATATATTACTTTAAGAGAATTGCAAAAACTCTACTTTTATTTTTTTAAAGTTACATATTTATTTAAAAAATTGCAAAAACTCTACATTTATTTTTTAAAAGTTATTCATTTCTTTAAAAGAATTGTAAATTAGTTTTTGGAGGGCCCACCTACCAAAAATCGTCTTAATAAAGGACGAGATTTACAAAAATCGCCAAGGACGATGAGGGAGCCGCCTACAAATTTGCTTGTGTCCTTTTTGCGATAGCCCCTACTTGAACAGTGCAAAAATCACCCTTACCAAGGGTAGCAAGGGGTTTTTTTGCAAAAATACCACGGCGCGGCAGATAACACCCAACGAAAAGGTTGATTTACCTCTTGTTCAATGTACAAACCTAGGTGGTCCAACGTGCAATTCACTCTATTTTAAGATGGAGAGTGTACCAATTTTATGCTAGAAAATTTAGTACAGATATAAAATCACTGCACAAGCTGTCCTAGTCACCCTTGGCGCCAGTGAAAGGAGAATAAAAGGTTATGGCATAAGTGTCAAAAGAAAACGATGGAAATACATAAGTATTATCGCCCGTCCACAAAAAAAAAGTTCTCTTAAAAATGATTGAAATTATACGTAAAAATTATTATTTCAGGAATTACAAACATATTAAAACAGGTTGGCTTATAGCTTCATCTGACCAACACCTCCCTTGAATGAACCATATAAAGGTCTCGACCTCCTGAAGCTGAATATATCTGTTATGTGATACGAGTGGGGCTGTGGCTCATCGTGAGCTATTTTTTCGTATTCGGAGGAATGGAGACCGCAGTAAACTTGAATACTAAGAATTTTCTTTTGTGGTGCATTAACTTTGACATGATTATTAAAGAACTCAATCAACTCCTCTTTCTTGAGATCTCTCAGTGCAGCAACCTGCAGTTGCAGAACTCCAGGAATTGAAAAAAAAATGATATATCGGAGGGGCAATGTAAAGAAATAGGGCATACCTCCGCCTCTTTCCTATCAAATTTCAGGGTTCCTTCCGAAATTTCTTTCCAGAAGAAAGCTGATTCCTCTCTTATATTCTTGTATTTCTCCAGCTTCATGTCAATGAGAACATTCACGTTGCTCTGCAAGTAACAGAAATCACTGTTTACTCTGTATAATGTAAGTACGCAACCTACAATAGAGCTACGGCAGGCTATAAGAGAAGCCAACAAATTATGACAGCATTCATCTAACCTTGAACTCTTCATCAGGCATTTGGTATAGAGTTCCTTCAAACATATTAAGAAAAGCTTCAACTCTGTCATCCAGGTTTGATGGATCCTGTTTAAGTAACTTCTTAGAACAGGAGAAAAATTGTTCCAGCAGTTGAAATTGCATTGAGAAATATATCTACCTTCACGGTTGACTGGATTATGAACTGCAATCCCCGAACACCTGAATCATTTCTGGGTAAACAAGATAGTGTGAACAAAGATTTATAGGAGTTGCATGAGCATGACTACTAAGTCCCATTACCACATACCAATGCAAAAAAACGCTGCACATCCTTTTACAATAAAGAACACAATTAAAATAAAGGCAACATCGTACCTTTGTGTAAGCACTGTTATGTAGCCAAGTTGCTCAACTGAACGCAATTGGTGAAAAGCTGGTTGCTTAGCAACAAGAGCAAGCAATTGAAGTAGAACATTTTGTTTGAGATCATCCTGATGAATCTGTGCAGTGGAAACATTGTTATAGCATTGTAATGTCTATTGCATGTATCTTCCAGGAAAACCTAGATATGATTAATGAGAAGCTAGAGTAAGAAAAAAAAATGCAAAAGGGACCACAGAGAAAACATCAAAGAAGTGCAAAGGCTCACCTGAATATAATGCAGGAGGGAAGAATTTTTTTCATCCTGGTGATTTAGGCACAATGCTGGATAATAGTACCTCAAACCCCTTTCAAGCTTCACAATTCGCTTTGTAAGATGCTGTGATGGGGGTAATGCTTTGCAGAAACTGATGGGTGCATTGAATAAGGTGTCTTCAACATGCTTCATAACATCTTTTGCTTCACTCGGTTCCATGTTCCCTAATATTGTAATATCGATCAGATCCGGAATTAAGAGCATACAATAAGTACACCATTTTCTCAAAGGAGAGATAGCGGGGCAAAAGAGTCATTAGCAGCATTACAAGGTAACATAATTAGAAAGAACCAAAATATTGAAGTTAGTTATTAAACAAACCAGCAAAATAGCATTCAATAAATGTCTTGCCCAGAAGATGAGGCAAAAAATTCTGTAGATCACATGCTTCAATATGAGAAACTGCAGCAAGTTTTTCATCCCACGCCCAAGTTTGTTCCTCTAATATCAATGAACAATAGTAAAATGCCTGCTCATATGGTTGTCGAAATTTGAAATTCTCATAGTCCTTCATTATAGTTTCCTGATGACAGCAACAAAAGATAAACGCACTCAGTCAGTTCATGTAATGTAAAATGCATAGAATGCTAAGTTAATATTGCATAATCAGGCAGATAGAAGGTATGCTAGACATCCTAGGCAGATACTCTTTTTGTCCTTCAAGACATCCTAGGCAGATAGAAAGTACGCCATATTTAATCCAATTAGAATTCCATAGATATCCAAAAATGCATATATTAGGAAATATCACTACTGTTGTTTATAGCTTTTCAGTCCCATTTCCATTGCATGGGAAGACAGTACAGACAAAAATGTTTATTCCCATCTGTATTCCCTCAATTAAAAAGAACTTATAAATGAATGAAGATAGTGAGGTGAAGCGATCTCTTTCTTTTATCTTTATAACATACAAGTAGTTTCACCAGACTACCAGAAGCATTGTGAAAAAGACGTGTAAACTGCCCACGTATATTTTGATTTCTGATCAACACATGATGGGATATTGTTTGCACAATACTACTCCCTTCAGTAAATAAATGCCATTTTTCACTTCCCAAAGTCAAGACTCGAGATAATGCCGATTGGCATGGCCCCATTTGACCACTAGATTATACTAATCATATGCCCTGGAGAGAAGTCGTATACTATCATTATATGACATCATGCACATATTTTTTTACAAATTTACCAAACCATTTACATATATAAATATCTAAATCTATATGTAGAGTTTTCTTTTATCAAAATTGACACAGTTTGGCTACAGATAACATGGTTTGTTGTAACCATAGATAGCAACATGCTATGTGTAACCATCCATATTCCATAGTAGGAACGATACACATACTCTAAGCAAGCACAGTACATCCAAGTTTCAAGAAAAGCAAATTTCTCATTGTTCACCCATGAATAAGAACTAAAGCCTTTACCAAAATGAAAGTAGCTCATGGTTCTGACAAGGAATCTCCTGACTGTTTTATACACGTCCAAATGACAACCAAAACAAAAATTCTAGCAGTCTGCAGAAGATATTTGGTAACAAAGAACCACATGTAAACTGAGCATGGCAATTACCTTTATAACAGCAAAACGGTCAACCTTCACTTCAAACTCGACAATTTTTCCAATGACAGTATCCAGAAGGGTTCTGATTTTGTCATTATAGCCAACCATAGTTATCTGTACGGCAATCATAAATATTGGAGAATTAGAATTGAAGAGGATTTCGTAAGAGAAACGTCTCATAAGACATGAGTTCTGGCTCCTAAAGAAGGAACATTTTTGAATGATAGATCACAATTTACAAAACATCCATAATAAAGTTCTACAAACATGCAACAGTGTCAGCTTGCTATTACACACACTATACATGAAAAAAAAAAGGGAATAGGCAATATTAACCATTTAATCCAGTACAGAATATAATGCCATTTGTATCTGCAAATAAGAATAAATAAAACAAATGGAGATAAAGCTGCTGTAAGACTTATTTATGAAAGCATACGGCCATGTACATCTTCTACTTCCAGTACTAATATATGATGTCTTTATAAACCAGGCCCTGTACTTAACCACATCCAGTTAAAATAAATGCACATCTGAACCAATATGTGGAAGTAAGGAGGAAATAGTTCAACTGTCAAGACTGACGATGGCCTATTCATTGCTTCTATAAGCAAAAGGAATCAGGATTTTAATGTTAATGATTAAATAAGAATCCAATGTCAAGCATCTGCCTATTAGTAACATATTACCATTTCTTCACACATGCAAATACAGTATGTGTTTAGGAGAAAAAATGTTTAAGCATAGAAGCACTGTTGGTACTGAAACATGTTGACTGAAGAGCTTGGTGTGCATCATGGGCTATGCACATCGGATGCAACACATTGTATGAATATATGATGCAGGGAGGCCTGCACCATAGTCTGATTGTCGCATGCCAACCACATCAGCAAGTGTCAACATGGATGGGTACAGGAGTGTACGTACTAGTTTAGTGAAAACATGGCAATAGGCAACTAACATGATGAATAAAGTAGGTGGCATAAAATTATTGTCTTGTGGGCAATGGGCATGTTGTATGTGCCACACCATGGAAGTTTACTATCAGTGGAAAACCTTTTATTTGGTATCAGCATTAATGCCAAAAATTGTTTGTAACTTCCAAACTGCCACACAATGACCTTCGGGCATCTGACCAAGAGTATCTTTCAAAAATGGAAAAGGCTATACATACTAATATTTTCTTACTGAACTCTACTAACACTGATGTGTCATGCTGTGAGTACATCTAGATTTCCTATAACTCCCATCTAGTTGAATCAAACGGTTGAGATCATTGTTAGTAATAAAAGTTTAGTAGGAAAAATTTAGTACGTGTAGCAGTGCTCCTACATTTCAGTGCTCTGTTGAATGCACCTGAAATATTATTGAAGGGTACTTTCATAACATTCAATCTAAATTGTTTGGTTTGAGAGGTAAGCCATACTGTATTTACTTGGATACATGCGATTTGGTTCAAAAGTAATCGTATTCAAAGAGGAGGGGGAGTAACTTATATCAATGAAACAGTTCAATTTCCACATCAACCAGGAAAATTCCATCTGAATCCGCTGGAATATCACAGAATTTTCACATAAAACAGTTCAACTCCCGCAGGAATCAGGGAAAATTCTGTATTCCAAACAGAGGCTAGGAGAAGTATGAACAGCAGGACCTTCTCTACCAAAAAGAAGAAAGAAGATACAGCAATTATTTTCAATAGTCCAGTATAATTAACATTCACAAGTTGTCAAGTTATTCAATCTTTTGTCATATAATTTGCACGAAGCTTCCATCAACATTGTGTCTGGATTAGGAATGAAGATAAACAATCAATTATTCATGCAAACTGAACAACTGACCTGAAATCCAGTGTCATTTGGCCTAACAGTGTAGTAAAGACCAGCAACTTGAGCATCATATGCTGAAAGCAAAACAAAGTGGTGGATTATTGAAACAGATAAACGAACCAAAGGCAAACTAACCAGAGGATGACAATGTCCTTAATCCTCGATTTTCTAAGATAATAACTGTATGTAGAGAATGAGTTCTTGTTTCGGCCAACAAACGAACCAAGACTCTAAACAGAAAAGAATCTTTTCCAACTTCTCCATTAATCTTACTCTTGTATATGTCTATTTTATGTTAGGTCATTGTATGAAGAAAAGTTGGAAATATACTAAACAATTTAATGAACCTGTACCATAAGAATCATAAAAATATTGAGATGTCTCATGTATTACTACATACCAAAATCATTTAAATAATCCATTATCAACCTTGTGAACATATCAGTAAGAACTGTTGATTCAGGAGAGCTACGGGACAGTGGACAGTGGAAATCCATCTTGACGTAGGCCTTGGGTGTGAAGAACATTGTATCAGGCTTATACCATACTCTGGCAAACAATGTTTTCCTCAGCATAGAAGGAAAACTTCCCTGGATAAACCGAAAAATATCAATAAAAGTTTCACAAAATAAAATAGTTAATATCTTTAGAAAAAATACCTTTTCCTTAATATTTTTCAATGAAAGATCACTTGGAATGAAGATATTAGGTTTTGGCAGGTGCAAATCTTCCATGGGAGCTTTATTTACCCATTTCTGTACAAATTATGTTAGAAACGCGTACAGTTCCAAATACAGAATAGGATAATATGATAGGAACAGTAACATCCAAATGTACACCTTTATGATGGAAGGAGGGACTGCTTCAACTGAATATGATGTACCATACCATGGCTCTGATAAGTTTGTTAGCCCTTCAAACCTTTTGGACTCCCAGAATATTCTGAAAGGAGATGTAGAAGATAATCAACAAGTATTAATACCCACAATTAAATATCACAATGAAAATAAAAAATACAAGGGTAGTACTAAAATATGGAGATGACTATAAAATACTAAAATACACAAATATAACTGTTCAACCAACATGTGCTGAACATTAGAACATTAAAAACTATGGTATCTCAAACCTTAAAACAGAACAGGAAAACCTGACATAGGCCATATGGCTTGGATGTACTCAAAACCTACCTAGCATTATCTGGAGTCAAGTCATTTAATACACTCTGAATAGCATCTGGAGAAAACTTCGATGGCACAGATGATGCAATCAGCCAATCTTCCGGTGGAAAGATCTATAATAGAGGAAGATCATGAGATGGTGATCCTGAGCAGAATCCATTTGCAATTTATGAACAAACATTTTGGCAGAATTTATTAGGTGGAACTGATCATTTCATTGTTCAATGAAATATCATGATGTCTGACATTCTTGTTAATTTTATTTTGTGCAACGAAGAAAAGTAGCCTACAAACATAACTCAAGTTTTAACTGTCTTTAGAAATGCCCCTCCCTTCTTCCCTCCCATCTTCTCACTCTCCCCAAATCAGCAGGGAGTTATGTTATATTATAAGCAAAGAGATGCCTGCTCTCTGCCCTCAATTCAAACTTTTAAGAGAAAGAAAGACGGAATGCTGTACAAGGAAATGGGCCACAGTGAGACTCCTATTGATATGCACGCAATAAGAAACAGGATTCTGAAATAGTCAATTGCAATTAAAACAGATGCTAATATTGCTAACTTCCTTTTGAAATGCTGACAAGACATGATAAAGATTAGTTGGCAATTATGAACATGCAATACAGATGCTCAAAGCAATAACTAAAATATACCTGCATGTTTGAGGAAACATTGACAACATAATGGATAGGAGGACTCTTGTCGCGATAGTGAAATCCTGTCTCACAGATAGCTAAAAGCTTGACAATCAAAACAAGGTGAGGTAATTAGCTGTGTTCTATGCAAAATGGACTTCATGTGCATCATTACAATGTCTGAAAAACACACTGACTCAGTCATTGTCGTTTACCAGTTAGACAATTATACAAATTCCAGCATTACTATACTAGTTGGACAATATAGACCCTTTCAAGGAAGCACCAATAATTTTTTTTTGCGTAGTAAAGCAAGCAGGGCAAGTATATCTCAAGCAGAAGACATTTATCTAGTAGGGTCTGCAATAGAACATGCAATATAATCCAGTTCTTTTATAGATGTTGTTTTATACATTAAATTTCTCTCTCCTGAACCATCTACATTTTGTCCTAACTCCTGAGGGCCAATTAACAAGGAGGAACCTAATACATGCAGCATACACAAAGAAAAACATGCGAGCAATTTGACGATATGGTCACATACTTATGTTTCATGATTCATCTCGAAAATGTACAATATAGTTTAGTTAAATAACAAAAAGGTATCTCCCTAGAATACCATTTATAGAGGAATGGCGGGAGCATAAGAAAAGGTAGTGACAACTTAGAGCAAAGATCTTATATATATCCAGACCAAAATAATAATCCAATCTAATGACTTCTTTCTGTCATTGTAATGTCCTGATTGTTTAAATTTCAATGTAGCACTATCAGCCCAGGAGGAATTTACAAAGCTTAAACTGATGTCACATACAGCTGACAATTGATTTTGGCCATTATTAAAAAAAATTCTATTTCCAAAAGGAACACAAATCCAAAACCAAAATTTACCTCATCAAAAATCCACTTAGGAGTTCCAGAGGTCTGGAGCAATGATATGTATCGGAACAGCAGTCCAATAATGTCCTCCATGTGCTCTATCATCAATGGTATGAAACAGGTAAATATTACATGCGCTGTAAATCTTCAATACTTAAATGTAAAATTTGATCTTTCATATAAAAAAGTAAAGTTTGATCATATAATCTCCATTTAGATAGAAATTAAGGATTTACCCTCCTGTAAGTAACCTTAAATACCCCCACGTCTTTTTTTTACGCAAGAGATTACCCCACATGTCATTGGCACAGGAGGGTAAATCCTCTTTTTTTTTTATCTAAACGGAGGGTTTTGTATTTAAGAAGGCCCTTCTTGAATGAAACTCACCATGGCCTACATCTGTGAGCCGTATAACAACATTGAAGAACGAAAACTCATAACTCCAATCACCTTCCCATGCTTCCAAACTCATAGCCCATCCTGAGGAATTTAACGAAGACAAAGTTAAAAACAGCAAGCACTACGGAACATAGACACGTGGGTTTTAGTATTCTCTTTATTATTTTTGTTGTTTATTGTTGATTGTTATGGTGACGTTATCACTATTTGCCTAAACTCCACATAGGTGCCACTTCACCTAGAGCCACCACGGTTTTAGGCAAAGAGGGGAAATGTGGACAATTTCGAGAGTTGAGGGACCAGAATCAGACCAAGGCTATAGTTAAGGACTAAATGTGAACCTTTTCCTTTTCTTTATTGTGTATTGTTTGCCTGTTCCAATTAAACTTTAGTTTGATTTTTCCTAACAAACCTAATGACATTTTTACATAACAAATTCAATAGCCTTTTGTATTAGTAGCCAAAGTTATTAAGGTTTGGCTGCACATAATCTAAAACAAAACCTATTTGAGGAGGTGGCAATAAATTATTAGTACACCACCTAAATAGATATTGTTGTTATACCTAAATATCCTTGAATGAACATAACTGAAAGAAAAGAAATAAGATTTCATCTCCAGATATATAACTGTAGGGAAGAAACCATAGAGATAATGAGGTGAAAATAACACCATACGAAAGCATATATATATAACAAACAGAAAAGGCATCTGGATATGTGCACTACAAAATAGCATCTCAATGGGAAAAGCAAAGTAAGACTGATTAGATGCATTTGGATAGTAATTAAGATCAACACATGTCACCTTGAAAAATGGATAAACTCTGAATCAGTTAATAACATAACACAATCGAAAATGGCATTCTTGAATTAAATTGCACTATCATTTCTAAACACTTCATCAACGTGCCAGTACAATCCTGTATTAAGCTGACAATAAGGTCAATTATTCATATTAACAGAAACACAGAATATCTTGAAGCAAGAAGCACAGAACCAGAGGATTGTGTACTCATGTTACGTCAAATAGCCAATGGACCAGCCAAAAAGCTCCAAACCCATCCACCAGAAAAGAAGTTAAACTTCTCATATACAACTTACCTAAATTTTTAAGCACATAAAATAGAGACCCCTCTCCTTCATGGCCAACTAGATGACTCACATACTTGCAAGGACCTTCCTTATAATGCTGAATATTTGGGGTGATTGGCCACAGTATTCTCAAAGTGTGGCCTTCTTTTATGGGAACCGCTTTAACAAGGATCTGCAAGTCATAACTACCATATTAAAACATGTCCAAGTATCCCTACATTTCAGAAAAAGTGCCACATCCAGTGGTGCACTTGACTTATCAACCTATTTTTAGCAAATGAAAAATATAAACCTGGAGATGTTCACTTGAACATGGATGACCATGAAAGGAAAAACGTTCCCTTCCAGTATTCCTTACATCAGAGAATTTATTTTCAACAAGAGTTTGAAGGTTATCAAGACTTTCTGCATACACAAGTTACACAACAGATAAAAGAAAAAAAATCTAAATTGAAGAATTTGTACAGAAATGAAAAGAATGGTGTAATTCAGTTTGATGAAAAACCTTTGCCATACACAACAAGTTGCATCAAGTTAGCTGAGTAGTGTGAATTATAAAATTTAATAAGCTCGTCCAGTGTGTCCAATCCTTCCTTATTTGGATTAACCAGCAAAGTGTCCCGATTTCCTAAAATAATAGATGATCAGAATATTACTGAAAAAATAATTGTTTGACCTTTCTAGCATGTAAAACATCTCTTATTTGGTTCAAGTTAAAACTCCCACGGATTTTGATTCCAGAGAAATAATATCTAAAATAATTTTAAGGTGTAAATGCTCCCTGTCCTGTAGTATGTTTGTTAGACTTCAACATAGTAATCTCCAATTCACATATTTGGCCAGTGACTTTTCGTTCGTAGTAGCACATAACTCAAAATTCTTAGTAGCAAACTTACAAGTTCTTTTTAAAAATATGGGTGGTGCTGAGACAGGTAGATGCCAAGTAGTCATAGGTTGTGTCAGAAGGCATGGGCCAACACAAGGGGAATGCAAAACATTTGACCCACAAGGGCACAATTATATGTGTTTCTATGTCCTTCCTATGCTATTATTTCGTTTGTGAAAGCAGTGTTTTTTCAAATGATCCTCATGGCCCACATGGATCAATATCAATACAACAGAACTTCAAGAAAAGATGTGTGTGAGCCTTGGATGACAAAATAAACCACAAATGAAGAGAATCCATCATGAAGATCGAGAATACCATAAAAGAAAGGGGCGTCAAGTTTACAAATGTAGCCTTTTTTTCCTTTTGGAATGTGTAAGAATATATGGTGAGTTTTTTTCCATCATGGGCAATATAAGGGCATTCAACTAGTTAAAAACTAAAAATTAGAAGTTCATATGACATGGATATTTTCTGCAACATTACAAAGCAAATTCTTGACTTCAGCATGCAATATTTGTGAGTTGTGGCTATAAAATGAAGATAGAAACTTGGTACCAAGCATGCAGTATAGTTGCAACATCCACTTGTAGCTGTAAAGTAAGACACTAAAAGAAAATGAAATGATGACTAACACACACCAGTGCTAAACTTGTGATATGGATGGCTCTCCGAGCAAAAATGTTTCTGGAGCTGAAACCAAAGGAGTTATAGACAATGAAATTATAGCATGAAAGAACATGGTAATATAAATGAACTTGACAGAAAGAATAATAATAAATCAAAAAAATAAGTTCATATTACACCGTTCAACTATAAAAACCAGATATTTTACACCCCTCAACTATCAAAACCAGATGATAAAGTACCCCCGACCCCAAGCTCAATACAACCTGGTTGTAATGGTGGTTTCATGATTTTGAAATCCAAATAGTACACTTTTTACTTGTATGGCACCTAGTTATGAGATATGTAAAATGTACTTAAATTAAGTAAAAACATATATTTAGATCAGAGCTGGGTTGGATTGCTCTTAGGGGTATGTGTGTGGGGTGGGTGATGGGGGTGGAGGTGGGGGTTAATGATTTTTATATAAACCTGATAATTAAGGGCTGTAATATAGAATTATCCCAAAATCAAAATAGAATATGAATATGATACCATTCAACTACAACAGAAAAGATTCCACTACGTTGGTGTTTTTTAAATATAAAGGTACCTGACTCATTCGCCAAGGATCTGATAACAAGTTTTTCTTATTTTCTGCAGATGAAGAAAAAAGACAGAAATTAGAAGTTAATTCTCTCAGCAGAAATGGCAGCTCCAGATAAGAGAGAAGCAATATATACCAGAGTCAACAGCATTAATTTCCCTTAGAGTTGCATCAGGTGTCATCAATGGCTTTATAAAAAATTGTGCAAACCTAAAACAATAAATGAGAAGCAAAATGGATCAGATTTTGCAAAACAAGAACAAAGGTGAAAAGAAAGAAAGCAGTAGAAGGTACCTATCCAAAGCATCATCCAGGCAACTATTGTTCACATCAAAAAAAAAGTTTGTACATTCACGAGATGTGAAGGCGTTGGTTGAGCCTCCGTGCTAAAAGAAACACCCATATTACACAATTGATGATTTCAAAGTAGAGAAGAAAACTTAAGTACCATGATATTCTTTATATGAATTTATGAACAATTATGCCACCTATTAACCATATCAGAGGCCAGGCCAACGGTTTGGTTTTTCTAATTAGTACTGTTAATAATTTAAAAGGCTTAACCTCTGCTTGCAAATCTCCAGTAGCAGCATAACATTGGAGGAACCCATGGTTCAAGGCTTCAAGCACTGCAAGGGACAGAACTTCATTGGGGCCAACCTTGGCCCACACAATGATTGTACACTACTTATGAAAGTTTTTTATAAGGTGGAGACAAAAATGAACTCGCGTTTCCGGGACGGGGACGACGTTCCCGGGTCGAGAAACACTGCCACCGACCCCATTCCCTCTGACTGTTAGTCGCTGGATCCTTGCTCTAGGAGTGAGCACGATCCTTACTCTCATCGAGAGGATCACACTTGAAGATGGGACAATTTTCTGGGTTTATTTCTCACAACATGCGATGCCAACCCAAGGGGTTGGGGATACATATTTATAGGCTGCTAACCAGCCAAGCATATACCAAGATGCTAGTCTAAGATGCTGTCCTAAAAGACACTAAGATGTTGTCCTAAAAGCAGATGTTAACTGCTGTCCTATAGATGCTAGTCTAAAGTTAGTCCAAGATGCCTAATGGACCAACAATGACAAACAAACTACCTGCCACAAAGACCACAAAGATGTCAAGACTTATTCCATCATTTCATCATTCTCCCCCTAAGTCTTGTGCGTCGTCTTATGGGAAATCTGAGTCATCCCGATCTTGGCGCGAAACTCGAGGAACTTGATCCTCCCAAGGGACTTGGTGAGCAAATCCGCAAGCTGGTCCTTGGTGTTGATGTAGCTTGCCTTGATGCTCCCTTCCTCCAAGCAGCCTCGGATGAAGTGGTACCTCACCCGGATATGCTTACTCCGTTCGTGGAAAACGGGGTTCTTCGCTAGGGCCAGAGCGGACTTGCTATCCACCCTGAGCTCCACCGCTCCAGTGTCTCTGCCGAGGAGATCACCAAGCAGTCGAGCAAGCCAAAGGGCCTGTGTCATAGCAGTGGAGGCCGCTATGTACTCGGCCTACACAACTAGACAGGGCCACCACTGCCGCTTGACCGATCGCCGCTAACAAGGCACTTGCCGAGGAAGAACGAATCCCGCTCGTGCTTTTGCTTGGTGTCGATGTCGCCGGCGTGGTCGCGTCGCCCGTGCCCGACAAAGTGTGCCTCTCCGGGACACCTCGGGTAGTGGAGACCGTGGTCGAGGGTCCCCGCAACGTAACGAATGATCCTCCTCACGCCTGCCGGTGCTTCGTCGTCGGCCGCTGCATGAACATACTAACGTAGCCGACGGAGAAAGCCAAGTCCGGCCGTGTGTGGGCGAGGTAGCGAAGGCTCCCCACGAGACGTCGGTACTGCGTGGCGTCCACCTCCTCCGTCGTGCTGTCGCGACTCAGCTTCAGCCTCTCCTCCATCGGAGTGAGAGCTGGGTTGCAGTCGGTGAGCCCAGCCAGCTCGACGATGCGCTTAGCGTAGGCGGTCTGTCGAAGCGTGATCCCGGAGTCGGCCTGATGCACCTCGATCCCCAGGTAGAAGGAGAGAGGCCCCAGGTCACTCATCTGGAAAGTGGCCTTCATCTCTTCCTTGAACGCTGCCACCTCCGCACCCTTGGTGCCGGTGATCACCAAGTCGTCGACGTAGACACCCACTAGCAAGGCATTTCCTCCTTTGCCCCGCCGGTAGATGGCCGCCTCGTGCGGGCTTTGCTCGAAGCCCATCCCCTTGAGCGTGGAATCCAACTTGGCATTTCATGCCCTCGGTGCCTGCCGCAGACCGTAGAGGGCCTTGTGCAAGCGAAGCACCTTGCCCTCCTTACCGGGAATAGCAAATCCCGGCGGCTGGTGCACGTAGACCTCCTCCTTCAATTCGCCGTTCAGAAACGCCGACTTAACGTCCATGTGATGAACGCACCAACCCTCCTGAGCGGCCAGCGCAAGGAGGAGTCGCACGGATTCCATCCGTGCTACGGGGGCGAATGCATCGTCGAAGTCGATCCCCTCCTGTTGCATGAAGCCGCGTGCCACCAAGCGAGCCTTGTGCTCGACGATGATGCACCGGCTTCATCCCGCTCGGCTTGAACACCCACTTAAGGGTGATCGCGCGGTGACCACGAGGGAGGTCGGCAAGCTCCCGTGCACGGTTCTCCTCAACCGCGTCCATCTCCGATTGCATCGCGGCACGCCATCCCGCGTGTCTCTCGGCCTCCGCGAAAGACCGAGGCTCACCGTCGTCGCACACAAGGTGCAACTGCGCCTCCAGATCGCGAGGCACCAATCCCGGCACCGGCTGATCGCCGAGAAGGTCCTCATCGTACGGTACCGTAGCTGCTCGCCGTCGTGGTACGCGTCGATGCGCTCCCCGTCGTGGGAGAGCGGAGTAGCGAACTCCACCGGCTGCGCTCAACACAAGTTGGTGTCGGAGTAGGCGTGCCGGAGGAGTGGTTGTTGGTCTTTGGAGTGCGTGGGGTCGCCGGGCGTGGTGGTGTCGGCGAAGAGCTCGTCGCAGCCGAAGTCGGTGAAGGCTCGGGGGCCAGGATAGGCACGCTCGGTGAAGAGGAGCTGCCTACTCCCGGCTCCTCGAAGTGGACTCGACGGTGAAGTCGTCGTGCGTCGGGGTCGAACCATCGTCCACCGCCTTGTCCCATACCCCCTCGCCCTTCGTCGAACACTACGTCGCGCGCTGTGTGCACACGCTGTGCCTTCGGGTCGAGGATGCGGTAGGCCTTCAAGCCCTCCGCGTAGCCGATGAACACCCCTGGGGTGCTCCTGTCGTCGAGCTTGCCGATGTGGCCAAACTCCTTGGTGAACGCGAGGCAGCCGAAGACCCGCAGGTGGGAGACCGCCGGCTTGCGCCCATTCCAAGCCTCGTACGGTGTCCCGCCATCGAGGGCCTTGGTAGGAGAGCGGTTGAGGATGTAGACGGCCGTCACCACCGCCTCTCCGGAAGATGGCCGGCATCCCCCTCTGCTTGAGGAGAGCCCGAGCCATCCCCACAACCGTCTGGTTGCGCCGCTCGACGACGCCGTTCTGCTGCGGGCTGTACGGCGCGGTGTAGTGGCGCTGAATGCCCTCATCAGCGCAGTACGACGCGAATTCAGCCGCCGTGAATTCGCCGCCGTTGTCGGTGCGCAGCACACGCAGCTTGCGGCCGCACTCTGCCTCCGCAGCGGCCTGCGAACGCCTGATGGCGTCTGCAGCCTCTCCCTTGCTGCCTAAGATCACCACCCACATGTAGCGGGTGAGGTCGTCGACGAGCAGCAGGAAGTAGCGCCGTCCTCCTGGTGTGGCCGGTGTCACAGGGCCACACAAGTCCCCGTGCACGAGCTCGAGCCGCTCCTTGGCTCGGAAGCTCGCTGGCCGGGGAAGGAGCCTCCTCTGCTTTGTCATGACGCAAGCGTCGCAGAGCTGCTCCACATGGTCGAGGCACGGCAAGCCTCACACCATCTCCTTGGCGCTGAGCCGCTTCAGGGCCTCAAAGTGGATGTGCCCGAAATGCTCGTGCCACTGCCAAGCCTTGTCATCCCGACGAGCAGCGAGACAAACGGGTTGTGCCACCTACACATTGAGGACGTATAGACGATTGATGCCTCTGTTTACCTTGGTAAGAAGGCGACGATGGCAGTCCCAAATCCTCATGATTCCATCCTCGATCAGGATGCGCAGGCCATTCCCATCCAGCTGGCCCAGGCTGATGATGGAGTTTCTCAGCGCGGGGATGAAGTAGACTCCAGTGAGGAGTCGGTGCTCGCCAGTCTTGGCGACAAGGACAATGGAGCCAATGCCCCTGATGTCCACAGTCGAAGAGTCGCCGAACTTGACGGAGCCGCGTACGTCGATGTTCAGGTCGGAGAAGAACTCCCCGCGACCGTCATGTGGTGAGTGGCACCACGCGCGAGGAGCCGCCATCGATCTTGTCGTTGCTTGGAGCCGTCACCGGGAAGGCGTGTGCCTTCGGCTCGTCGAGGTGGAGAGCCGTTGCGGCCGATGCCGCCGGAGTTAGCTCGATGCTCCCGTGTGCTAGGAACAGAGCCGGCTCCTCCTCGGCCCGTGCGACGTGAGCCCGGCCTCGCCTCGCCGACGCTCTTTGGCCCAATGGCCAAGCTTGCCACGATTGCGGCGGTGTCGTCTCGTGCCGGCTTGTGGTTGCCGGCGCGCCGCCCGGGCGCCTCTGCGAGCGCCACTCTCGGCGCGTCTTCATGCCCACCGCACTGGACACCTCGACGCGCCTTGCGCGGCTTGCGGCCGCCTGTCGGGGAAGGAGACTCCCCCTTTCTCCCGTCACCCTGAGAGGCCTCCCACTGCTCCCGAGTGAGATGGAGCTTTCCGCCAATGGTGATAGGCCCCGAGAGAGGTTGTGGCTCATCAACGTCGACGACCTTGAGGCGACCCAACGCCTCCTCGATCGACATCGTGGAGAGGTCCAGCAAAGACTCGATTGAGCGAGCGATCTGCCTGTACTTCTCTGGGACGCAACGGAAGAGCTTCTCGACAGCTCTCTCTTCGTCGTAGGTGTCGTCGCCATACTGCACCATCTTCTGCAAAAGAGTGTTGAGACGAAGGGCAAAGTCATCAACATCCTCACCTGGCTTGAAGGCCAGGTTCTCCCACTCCTTGCGGAGTGCCTGCAGTGTGGACTTGCGGGCGCGGTCGCTGCCAATGCGTGCCGCAGCGATGGCGTCCCAGGCCTCCTTGGCAGTCCGCTTCTGGGAAAGCGAGAACTGCATCTCGGGCGGAACTGCAGCAATGAGGGCATCCAGCGCCCGCCGATCCTCGTCGTAGTCGACGTCGCCGTCTGGACCGCTTTCCACATGTGCCGCACTGGAGCCTCACCCTCATCACCGCAGCCCACTCGATGTAGTTGGTTTTGGTGAGGGTAGGCCACCCACCGCCGGACCAAAATCCGACCACCGTCCGAACACCGTGGTGGCCTTGGCGCCGGTCAGGGGAGGGAGAGTCGCGCTGCCTGCGAGGGCCGCGCTCTCCGTCGGGCCAGCCACCTCCACCGGGAGCGCCGCCGCCGCGCGCGCTCCGGCTGCCCGCGACACGGCCGCCCTGGGTTCCGTTCGGGCGGGCGCGCGGTCCCTTGGGCCGCCGCCGCCGCCGTGGGGGTGGGCTGCTGCCCACCGCTCTGCCCGCTCCCGCACCCTTCTTGCTAGCTCCTCAAACTCCCTGTCGGCGGTGATGTCGCCGGCGATGGAGCCGTTGATGCTGCCGCGCAAGGTCTCAACCTCTACCTCCGCCGCACGTGCCACATCTTCCGCCGCCGCTTCGCGCTCCGCCCGGCTGCTGCCAACTCCGCCGCGCCGCTCAGCCGCTCGCCGCCGCGCTGCAGGGCCGCAAGCTGTTCAGAGCCGTTGCTCGCCCGCGCTCTTCCGCCGCGGCGAGCTCGGCATCTCGCCGACGCCGAGTGCTCGAGGCGACCGAGTGCCGAGACCGAACGTCGGACATGGCGCGCCTCCGGAGGCCGCCGCGCGGAGAGGGGAAGGAAAGGGGAGCGAGGAGCAGCGAGGCCGCCGCCGCTAGCCGAGAGCTCAACCGGGCTTGGAAGGGGGTGGAACAGGAGATGTTTAGACTACAGGAAAGTGTGGCTCTGATACCACTTGTTAGTCGCTGGATCCTTGATCTAGGAGTGAGCACGATCCTTACTCTCATCGAAAGGATCACACTTGGAGATGGGACAATTTTCTGGGTTTATTTCTCAGACAATGCGATGCCAACCCAAGGGGTTGGGGATACATATTTATAGACTGCTAACCAGCCAAGCATATACCAAGATGCTAGTCTAAGATGCTGTCCTAAAAGACACTAAGATGTTGTCCTAAAAGCAGATGCTAACTGCTGTTCTATAAATGCTAGTCTAAAGTTAGTCCAAGATGCCTAATGGACCAACAAGGACAAACAAACTACCTGTCACAAAGACCACAAAGATGCCAAGACTTATTCCATCATTTTATCATTCATTTCA
Source organism: Oryza australiensis (assembly GCA_019925245.2). Taxonomy (NCBI): domain Eukaryota; kingdom Viridiplantae; phylum Streptophyta; class Magnoliopsida; order Poales; family Poaceae; genus Oryza; species Oryza australiensis. Next base: position 2,154,959 of record JAIFGZ020000393.1, on the reverse strand, counting down.
TCACTGACTATGGTCTATATGATAAGTACTTGTATTTGGGGCATTTGACTTATTAAGCTTCAAATTGGTCCCATATGGATTAAGCCACTCGTATGCATCATTGTTGTTGGACCACTCTCACTCTGCCACTGCAAGCACTGGTGCACCACCGCAAACTCGCAGCAGTAAATATATGAGTTTACTCACAAACAGGACACTTTAGCTATATGTGTCTATTATATTGTGACCAACTGGTAACTAGTACTCAAGGGAAAAAAGGGCAGTAACCATGATTAAAAAAACAACTAGATTAGCTGTACAGATACTGAAATACTCTAATCGCACTCTGCTTAAAGTACTATAAATGTAAAACCAAACAAGTGGCATCTATTGACATAATAGGAAGCAGACAAGTACCCCAAAAATGTGGTACAAGTCTCTAGTCATTGCCAGTAAATTGAACGTGGACTAGACGTTTTGCAAAGAATGCAGTATGCTGAAGTTCGGTTGACACTCTCCTGAACCTTCCAGTTGTTCTTAAGCATTTTGACTAAGTTTTGAAATCAATTTCAGTTTAATCTAACAAATTATTGACCACAACAACATCAAGATAACTTACAAAGGTCCTTTTTAAATTAACAGAACAGATAAGAAGATTGGCCTGACAAAGTACATACCTCTGCAATATACTTTGAGTATTCGTCTTCCATAGGGTATTTCTCGCTAGCATAGAAAAGCATATGCTCTATAAAAGAATAACCAGGCATAAGGGAATCAAACAATATGGAGATACACACATTGTTATTACGGCAAAACACATGCCACGAAGCTCTCCACATGCGATAGTACAATCCAACCAAGATAATAACAATTCAATGAGGTTTGAACAGTGGCTGGTGATGCATAAAAACTCTTTAAAGGTACATACTGGAAACTATATAAAAGAGCAATATAGAAAAAAAAGCCAAATTAAACATAGACTAAGCACAGTGGTAGCATGACACACAATGACACAAGAAAGTCGCCCTTACTTTATCTGTCCAAGAAAAAATAGTTACAATGGCTAGTAAGTAAATTAAATTTCTAATTGGATACAGTATCACATTGGATTTTTGCAATCACCTTAAGCACCCAAATAAGATGTTCGAAGATTAAATTTCTAATTGGATACAGTGTCACATTAGATTTTTACAATCACCTGAAGTATCCAAATAAGATGTTCGAAGCACTCTGGTGCTGAAATGAACTTCTTATTAATATATGCCACCCATTTCAATAGAGGCAGTATACATGTTTAATGTATTACAGAATCAGTATAACAGTTTCAATCACGAATAACATTGCTGGCACCTTTGATCCTTCAGTGAACCCGTGAGTTTCAGATAAGTAAGCCATTTTAAGGCCCAACTGTATTTTTTTTTCTTAATGCCCTTTCACATATGGGCTTTGAAACCTTTGCAGCTTTATCAATTAAATGGTTAGCTCATAAACCTTTCATGGTATGGCCATTGTTGCTTATTAGCTGGATATTCTGACAGCGCCTATCAGGAGATATTAGTACTGAATTGATACATTGAGCTGCACATGTGAATCAATCATTTATGTATTTCCTGGCCATGCTATACTTGTTTTGATCTTCTCATCCAAAGATACTCAGCATGATGCTGGAAATTCATTTTCAGATGTTTTGCATATATTTGTGCACATATTTTAGTTTAGCCAAAAAAAAAAAAAGAAATAGTAGCATGCTGCTGTCTGTAACAGGGGCAGTGAGACAAAAAGTATATTTTCCTTGCAGATTTTCTAAATTTCTACCTTCTTCATCTTTACATTATCAATTCAACAATTAAACAAGTAAAAAGACACATATACGTATGGTAACAGGGCCAATCCACAACCTAAAACAGCCGTATGTAAAAAGCCAGAAAAATTGTAGCGGTAGGCTAAGCAGGCCTGACATTGCAACGGAAATGCATGGCGATAATAGAGAGATCAATTGTATTAGGCATCAAGGCCTGAATGCACTAAGATTATCATCACTGACATCATGTACAATAAGGGAAGCAGATAAATACGACGAAAATCCCACGATTATCAAGTTCTCAGGTTTTATGCAACAAGTCAAAACAGGAAGCTCACCAAGGAAGTGTGCGAGCCCAGGGAGCCCCACGGGATCGCAGAAGTAGCCCACCGAGACGTTCATCGACGCCGCCGCCTGCAAGCAAACAAACAAAGCCGGGATTCACCCATTCAAGCCAAAACCCAGGACGCACCAAACCCCGGCCCATCCCCGATCGAAGGAGGGAGCGAAGAAGGGAGACCTTGTCGGTGTCGGGGTCGCTGATGAGGAGGGATTCGAGGGCGTTGGGGAGCACGACGCGGCGGTACCCGCGTTTGTCGTTGCGGGGCCTGGCGATCTCCGGATCGCCCTTCGCCGCCGCCGAGGGTGTGGCCGCGACCGCGCCGTCGGACGATGGCTCGGCGGGGGCGTCGGTCGTCGTCTCTCGCGGCCTCGAATCCGTCATTGCGGCCGCCGCCCACTCGCCGCCGCTGGACGGATGGTGCTGGAGTTGGAGTGGACTGAGTCAGCGAAGACGCAGAGTTGGCCTGGCAGTTGGAACGGCAAGTAACAAGTTGTCCCGGGGACAACGCGAGAGAGAGAGAGGTGGCACGGCAGTGGGACCTGCAGCGGGGTTGGTGGACTTGGGTGGTTGGACACGTGAGGAGTGGGCAAATTGGCTGTGCCGGAATGCCGGATTTGTCCACGGCCATCTTCCTACTTAGAATTTCGGCGTCGGCGTGTACCGGGACATTTTTCTGTTTGAAGTTTCGAAGTGAAGTCGGTGATGCGTCTACTTGAACGTTGATTTTTTTACAAAATTGCAAGAAAACTACTTCCTCCGTTCCTAAGTTATTTTGGCTCCTTCTCTATTCACTAACATTTATATAAATTTGAAGCATGCCCAACAAATTTAAAAAATAATTCTCAAAAAAAGCTTATTTAGAGCATTTTAACAAATTTAGAGAATGAAATAAAAATTGATACAGCAGATTCTCAAAATTAATTCTCTATTTTCTAACTAATCGGGACTCATCAACGGTTAGGGTTTTTTTGGCACGCAGATGCGTGTGCTGGTGCAAACGGTGCAGGGCGCAGCTGTGCAGGTATGAAACCTGATGCTGATCTGAAAACTGTTGCTGGTCTAAAAAATATTGTTGAGCTGAAAAATGTTAGCTCCTCTAAAAATTTTAGCCGTTGCTGATATGGAAAATGTTGCTTATATAAAAATAATGTTGTTGATCTGATTCTGAAAATAGTTGAAAATAGTTGAAATATACAGTGAGAGGCATTGGTTTCAAATTATTTTCCCCTTTTCGATCACAAATTGGTGTTTGCATTAGTATTCAGTATGCCCGAGTAGTAGCAGCACCAATTTTTTTACATACACGGGTAACTAAACCGAGTAGCCGACTGATGCAGGCTGTGACATGCGCCAAGATGCAGCGGCAAGCTTTTTCGACGAGATGCAGGATGGCGACAGGCGGCGCGGCAACAGACGACGCAAATCTATTTTTTTTCGTAGGCCTCGCGGTAAAATAATCCTCACAGTGATGGAAGCTATTTTAGAAAACCATTTTAGTTTTGGATATAAGATCCTGATTTTAGAGAACCTATAACTTTTAAGATCCATATAAAGTCTCTGTTGAAGCTAGTTTTTAAAAATTCTCTAAAATAAAATTAGAGATTCATTTAAAGATACTGTTAAAGATACTCTTACATATATATATAAAACAGATTTATAGATTCATACATAAATCTATTTAAAATTTGAAATAACTTATAATATGAAATAGAGAAAATAGCATATGCACTGCCACACGTAAATAGTCTAGTACTAGTATTCTAAGATCTTTTTAGACATCATCCGGGTCTGCCGCCTGTCGGAAAGCCGATACAAAAGAGGCAGCGAGTACAAAGCAAATAGAACCACTAAGAAACGCAGCTAGGAATGTGGCAGACATGCAGTTTTCAAGCCAAATATAAGCGTCGCCTGCTTCGGCAGCTTCGCTACACTCTCCATTTGTAGATTGCCGTGGGAGCTGAATGTAACTCTCTCGCGGCACTTGTTCTCATTATAGATTGCAGTGGGAGCTGAACGTAACTTTCTCGCGGCACTTGTTCCAATTTTTCAGGAAGAGATAACGTCCAAAGAAACAACAGCGAGCAATAACCGCACTAAAACGAAAATAAAATTTGGAGCTAGACTATACTGTGGAAGCACCTCTGCTCTGGTGGTTACGTTGTAGGATCTGAGCCCTCGTAATGAGAAATCACAAGGTGATTTCCAGTCGTCAGTCACCCTTGGTGCCAGCAAAAGAAGAACGAAAGGTCGTGGCCAAAGAAAATGGTGGAATGGAAATACAGAAGTATCAACGCCTGTCCACAAAAAGTTTCTTTAAGAATGATCGAAATTACACGTAAAAGGATTATTCTTTTGGAATTTGCAAGCATATTAAAAGGGTTGACCTATAGCTTCATCTGACCAACACCTCCCTTATATGAACCATATAAAGGTCTCGACCTCCTGAAGCTGAATATATCTGTTATTTGATAGGAATTTGGATGTGGCTCGTCGTGGACTATCTTTTCGTACTCCGAGGAATGGAGACCGCCGTAAACTTGAATACTGAGTATCTTCTTTTGTGGTGCATTAACTTTGACATAATTGTTGAAGAATTCTATCAACTCCTCTTTCTTGAGATCCCTCAGTGCAGCAACCTGCAGTTACAGAACTCCAGGTTTTGAAAAATGATACTCCATCAGAGGGAGAATGTAAAGAAATAGATCATACCTCCGCTTCTTTTCTATCAAATTTCAGAGTTCCTTCAGAAATCTCTCCCCAGAAGAAAGCTGATTCCTCTCTTATATTCTTGAATTTCTCCAACTTCATGTCAACGAGAGCATTAACGTTACTCTGCAGATAACAGAAGCCACTGTTTACTCCATATGATGTTTACAAGTACAAAACCATGCAATAGAGCTACGGCAAGCTGTAATAGAAGACAATGATTAACAGTGTGTCAGTGACATCATCTGTCCAACCTTGAATTCTGTATCAGGCATTTGGTATAGAGTTCCTTCAAACATCGTAAGGAAAGCTTCAACTCTGGTATCCAAGATGGCTGGATCCTGTCAAATCAACATATTAGAATAGGAGAACGATTGTTTCAGCGGGTTTGAAACTGCATTGAGAAATATATCTACCTTCACGGTTGACTGGATTATAAATTGCAAGCCACGGACACCTGAATCATTTCTGGGTAAACAGGATAATGTGTCAATGATTTTACAGGAATTGCATGACTACCTTTAGAACACCATTCTTGCCAACCAACACGAAAGACCACTGTACATCCTATCCAATTACAGTAAAGGCAACAACGTACTTTTGTCTAAGAAGTGTTATGTAGCCAAGTTGCTCAACTGAACGTAATTGGTGAAAAGCTGGTTGCTTAGCAACAAGAGCAAGCAACTGAAGTAAAACATTTTTTTTGAGATCATCCTGATGAATCTGCGCAATGGAAACATTGTTACAGGATAGTAATGTCTATTAGATGTATCTTTCCAGGGAAAAACTATAATAATTTAAGGTAGAAAAGAAGCTAGAGTAAGAGCAAGGGAAAACTGTAAATGCACAGAAATAACACCAAGAAGTGAGGCACACCTGAATATAATGCAGAAGGCAAGAATTTTCATCCTGGTGATTTAGGCATAATGCCGGATAATAATACCTCAAACCCCTTTCAAGCTTTACAATTCGCTTTGTAAGATGCTGTGATGAGGGTAATGCTTTGCACAGACTGACAGGTGCATGGAATAAGATGTCTTCAACATGCTGCATAACACCTTTTACTGCGCCTGGTTCCATGTTCCCTAATATCAATTATCAATTACATAAGGAATTAAGAGCATTAACAATGCAGAGCATTCTCTAAAGGAGAGAGTAGTGTGGCTACAAAAGTCATTAGCAGCATTACACGGTAATTTTATGAAATGACTATAATATTCAAAGTTAGTTACTCCCTCCGTTTCATATTATAAGTCACTTTAGGTTTGTCCTAAGTCAAACCTCAACAAGTTTGACTAAGTTTATAGAAAAATATAGCAATATTTCTAACACAAAATAAATATACTATAAATAAATATTGAATGATGGATTTAATAAGGGAGTAATAAACAAACCAGCAAAGTAGCTCTCAATAAATGTCTTCCCCAGCAGATGAGGCAAAAACTTCTCTAGATCACTAGCTTCAATATGAGATACTGCAGCAAGTTCTTCATCCCATGCCCACGTTTGCTCTTCTAATATCAATGAACAATAGTAGAAAGCTTGCTGATATGGTTGCCGAAATTTGAAATTCTCATACTCCTTTGTTATAGTTTCCTGATGACAGCAACAAAAGATTCACACCCTCAGTTCATGTCGAATGCATAGAAATCTAGCTTAATATTGCATCATCAGGAAGGACCACAAAATGTTGTAAAATATAATATATATATTATAGAGCCGGCCCGGGCACGGCCTTCCCTGTAGATGGCACGGCACGGCACGGCCCGGCCCGAAGGCGAAACGGACCGGGCTGACATGGCACAATTAGCCGTGCCGTGCTTGGGCTGCCGGCCGAGCCCATGGGCCGGCACGGCACGGCCCGGTTACTGAAGCAAAACACTGTAGCAGTACTATAGCAACACTATAGTATATCCCATGGGCCTTTAACAGGCCAACACAGTGCTTGGAAAGGGAAAAAAATGTCACCAGGCCAACCTTGGCCCATGAGCCTTTAACGGGCCCGTGCCGGCACGGCATGGCCCGGCCACCTCGTGGGCCATGCGTGGGCCGGGGCATGGCACGCGGGCCGGCACGGCACGGCGCGTTTAAGCAACCGTGCCTAACGGGCCGTGCCGCTCCTGTGCCCGTGTCGGGCCGGGCCGTGCCGCCCGTTTGGCCTACTATAATATATATACTCCCTATCTCCACAAATATAAGGGATTTTAGAGTACTAGTTGTCCATCAATCACCTCTCATTCAAATTTCTTCCCATTTTACCCCCACCCACCCACGCACCCACACCACCCATCCCTCATTGAACATGAGCATCCTAGTCTTTTACTTCATCCTTGATCTCTCCAAAAACAGAGGGAGTATGCTCTTTCACCTCCCCAAGGTAGCATAGTCATATAGAAACTATGAGATGTTTAATCCAGGTAGAATTCTATAGATACTCAAATATCCATGCACCTGGAAACAGCTCTCCTGTTGTTTATAGCTGTTCAGTCCCATTTTTGCATGGGAAGATAGTAAAGACAAAAATGTTATTCGCATGTGTATGCCATTAAATGTTGTGCAGATTTCCTCAGATTACTTTGCACAGGTACAATTACTTTACCTCCAGGGAAAACAATTTCAGATAGTGAGGCAAATGTCTTCTTTTATCTTTGTTAGATTCAAACAGTTCACTGGAGACATCAGGGAAATGAAAAAAAAAAAAACTGTACAGACTGTTCATGTATATTTTAATTTCTGACAACATACTATTGTATTGTCTACACAATGCTACTCCCTTCAGTAAAGAAAAGGTCAATTGTGATTCTCAGAGTCAAGACAATGCCCACTTTGACCACTAGATTCTAACATAATATGTCCTGAGAGAAGTACTTTGACCACTGAAACATAATATGTCCTGAGAGAAGTACTTTGACCACTGATATCATGCAAGTACTTTTCATACAAATTGACCAAGTTTCAAGGCAAGAGATGTCATTTTACACGTTTATGCCAATCTTAATAAGAAGACACACCATTATCTAAAGCAGGCATTTCCAATTGCCCACCCATGAATGCAAACTACCACCTTTTCCTAAACAGAGGTAACTTGTGGCTCTGACAAGGAACCTCCTGACTGTTTTATACTCATCCAAATGACAGCCAAAGCAAGAATCCTATCAGGGCTGAAAAGATATTTTGGTAACAATGAATTACAAGTAAACTTTAGTGTGGCCATTACCTTTATCACAGAAAAACGGTCAGCCTTAACTTCAAACTCAGCAATTTTCCCAATAACAGTCTCCAAAAGAGTTCTCATTTTGTCATTGTAACCAACCATGGTTATCTGTAAGGCAATCATAAATATTGGAGTATTAGAAAAGAAGAGGGTTTTTGAAAGACACATGTAATAACATGCCATGAGTTCTAACTTCTGGAGAAGGAATAATTGAATGATACATCAAAATTCACAAAACATGCATGATAAAAAATCAGGGTTATGCAATATTGACAATTTAATCTAATAGAGAATATAATACCATTTGTAATCCACAAATAAGAAAATAAGAAAACAAATGGAGATAAAGATGTAGCAGCTTATGAAAAGATTAGATCATGTACATCTTATAAATGAAGATCATGTACTAATGAAGTCTTTACAAACCACTCCCAGTACTTAACTACATCTAGTTAAAAAAATGCACATCTGTAACTATCTCCCTACATATTGCTTCCTTGACCATGCATGAGGTATTATTGAAGGGTAATTCCATTGAATTATATCTAAATTGGGTTTTTGAGCGTCAAGCCAGTAAATACTAATTTGATGCACATGGTTTGGTCGAAAAATGGCAAGTGTTCAAAAAGGAGTAGCGTAATATCAGTGGATCAATTCAATTTCCACATTAACCAGAAAATTCCTGTTTTGAAACCCCAGGAATTTCATAAAATTTTCACATGGAACACTTCAGCTCCCTCAGGAATCAGAAAAGGAGTGTTCTTATCATTATCAACAGAAGCCCCTCCCCCCGGCAGGATTAACAATGAAGATAAACAATTGTTATTTCACGTGAACTACACAGCTGACCTGAAAACCAGTGTCATTTGGCCTAACACCGTAATAAAGACCAGCAACTTGAGCATCATAAGCTGAAAGCAAAACAAAGCTGTTGGATTATGGAAATGGGTAAATCAATCAAAAGGTAACTTAACAAGGAGATGACAACGACATGTTTAATCCCTCATGTATGACTATGTACAGGACGGCAATTTGTTTTAGGCAAACAGAAAGATTAAGGCTCTCAAGCAGAAAAGAACCTTTTTCCAACTTCATCATTAATATTACCTCCTTTAATATGTCCCCTCTAGACTATATGTCTATTATCAGATCATCATACAAATACAAGTTTAAAATACACTCAAATTTTACTACATACCATAATCATTTAGATAATCCATGAGCAACCTTGTGAATACATCAGTAAGAACAGTTGATTCAGGAGAGCTATGGGATAGTGGACAGTGGAAATCCATCTTGATATAGGCCTTGGGTGTGAAGAACATTGTATCAGGTTTATACCACACTCTGGAAAACAGTGTTTTCCTCAACATACAAGGAAAACTTGCCTGGATAAACCAAAAAGTATCAACAAACAGTTTATAAAAACATAATTACGACTTTTTTTAAGGAAAAAAACCTTCTCCTCGGCATTTTTCAATGAAAGATCACTTGGAATGAAGATATTAGGTTTTGGCATGTGCAGATCTTCCACGGGAGCTTTCTCTACCCATTTCTGCACAAATTTATACAAGGAACTTTTTATGTTTCCAAATATAGAAATTGGATAATATAACAAGAACAGTAACATCCAAATGTATACCTGTATAATGGATGGAGGAACTACTTCCACAGAATATGATGTACCATACCATGGTTCTGTTAAGTTTGTTTGCCCTTCAAGTTTTTTGGACTCCCAGAATATCCTGAAATGAGATGTGGACGATAAACAGTATATGACGACCATAGTAAAAAAAACAGTGGGAAAAAAGCTAATTTAAGGAATATATAGAGGGTGTGAAAGCAGAAGAGAAAGAACATGGCCATTGAAAAAAAAAACTAATGAAAGGAATTTTGAAATCTGACCCAAAAAGAGGGCCAATGTAAGCAAAGAAATTTCTTTCACCTTCTTTGACAAAAAAATAATCAAATTTCTGGCAAGCAAAAGTTCTTTGTGTTACATCTGTTTTCTGGAAGTATTACAAATTTAAGTCAAGAAGAGTGATGAATCTGGTATGGCAGAGTGATCGAAGAGCAACACTAAAAGCATATACATTATTCTGTTACTGCTGAGATAACCAATCAAATCACAGTGACTAGTCTGCAATACTGTATGAGAACGTTATATCCATAAGATGATTATCATTAAAAGAATACATGTTTTTGTTTTGTAAGTTGAACAAAATTTCTGTTTGAGATTGTGGGCAACAAGATATGCTGGCCTGTGCACTCGATAAGCCCTAGGAGACATCCTTACTGTTCAGGAAGAGAACAAGTGAAGATTTTGCAATGCGGTACATAATGATGAATTTCCTAAGAAAAATAAAATTCAAAATACTCCAGAGAAGAAAAATAAGTAGATTATAACTGGAGTTAAATATGGCAAATATGTGTTCAAATAAAATATGCTGAACATTAAAATATAATATTCAGTAACTGGTATTTTGAATCTTAAACAGAACCAGGAGAACCTGACATGGGCCATATGGCATGGTCGCACTCAGAACCTACCTAACATTATCAGGAGTCATCTCATTTAATATACCCTGAATAGCATCTGGGGAAAATTTTGATGGCACAGACGATGCAATCAACCAATCTTCCGGCGGATAGATCTGTAACAGTGGGAGATAAGGGGAAAAAACATGAGATGCAGGTACTGAACAGAATTCAATCACTGTTTTGGAATGAACCATTTGGCAGAATTTATTAGGTGAAGTGGAAATGATCTTTCATTGTTCAATATAAAATCACAATCTGGCATTCTTGTTAGTTTCATTTTGTGAAATGAAACGAAGTAGCCTTCAAACAAAACAAAAGAAAGTTATCATATTTTTAGAAATGTCCCTCCCACCGTCCTGCCCACTTACTCTCCCCAAATCCACATCTCCAGATCAAAGATGCAAGCATGTGAATCTATGGGGCATTTAGATCCATCCGTGTAAAAAGCTTCAATTTTTGGTGCACATGGAAAAACTTCAGTTTGTGCTGGCAGCAAAGTGATCCAGTGACGAGAAAAGGCCATGGCTGCATAACAACTACTGGCAAGATGAGTTCTTAGCAACTATGAAGAGGTAGAATTGGAGGAATCAAACAAGGGAAAGTGGGAGATGTAATAGAGAAGCACTTGGAAGAGGATAATGGCAACAATGTCTGTGCCTCGCCTATGCTGGGGTGGAGGGGGGGGGGGTTATGTGGTGAAAGTTTACAGAAAATAATGGGACATGGTGACTGTAGAGATGTTAGTACTCTGAGATGATTTCTCACTGAAAATAAATGGAAGAATGTCGCCAATCTTGATTTTTTACATGATCATACTGATGTCTTATCAAAAGCCACCAATCCGCTTAGAAAATAACTCAGTAGTAAGATTTTGAACAAGTCACTTTCTTCTAAGCAAAAAGATGCCTACTCTCGGCCCTCAATCCAGACTTTGAACAGAGAAGGGGGAACAGTGTACAGGAAAACAGGCAACAATGAGAAATTACTATTGATACACACACAATAAGAAACAATGATTTAAAATAGTGAAAATGCAAATAAAAATAGATGCCATTATTGCTAACATCCTATAGACATGCAGACAGAACATGGTATCAACATGCAGTGCTCAAATAAATGGCTGGAATATACCTGCATGTTTGAGGAAATATTGGCAACATAATGGATAGGAGGACTCTTGTCTCGATAGTGGAATCCTGTCTCACAAATAGTTTGAAGCTTGATGATAAAACAAGTGAGATAGTTAGTTGTGTGCTATGCAAAATGGACTAGCGCATCATCATAATGTTTCAAAACCAAATTGACTCAAGCAGTAGCGTTTTAACAGTCAGATAATTATATAAATTCCAACCATTACTATACTAATGACACAAAATAAACTGTTTGAAGGATGCACCCATGCTTTATTTGCACAATAGAGGAAGCAGTGCAAGTATAGCCTCAAGCAGAAGACATATTTGTCTGTAATAGAATGACAATCATGCAATAATTATTTCTCCCTGTAGTTTATTTTGTAAATACTGTACATTTCCCTCTCCAAAACCATATACAGTTCGTACAAATTGCTAATGGCCAATTAATAAGGAGAATGAACCTCATAAATGCAGAGTGAACAAAAAAAACTGTATGAGTCTTCTAGGAAGATATGGCATGTTTCATGATTCCTCTTGAAAGTGCAGAACATAATTTAATTAAATAACAAAGATCACTAAAATGCCACTATAGAGGGATAGTGGAAGCATAAGAAAAGTACTAATAATACTAAAATAAATTACTCCCTCCGCCCCAAAATATAGCAACTTCTCCACCTACTCCTCAGCCGATCACAACCTTCCCCATCTAGTTTCACCTACTTTCTTAATAACTATGCCCAACTCTAAAAATCCTTATATTTTGTGACGGAGGGAGTACTAGATACAACAATAGAAGATATTACATGTCAAATCAAAACAAGAATCCAGTTTAATGAATTCATAAGGTCATTTGTAACAAACTGATTGTCTATATTTCAAAAGATAGCACTACCAGCTCAGGAAGACATGTGCAAAGCTTTAAGCTGGTATCACATACAGATAACAATCGATTTTGGTCACTATAACAAATTCTATTTCCAAAAGAAACACAAATCCAAGACCAAATTCACCTCATCAAAAATCCACTTCGGAGTGCCAGAGGTCTGAAGTAATGTTATGTATCTGAACAACAGTCCAACAATATCCTCCATGTGCTCTATTGACAATAATACGAAATGGTAAATATCACTTGCACTGTAAAGCTTCAATATTAAAAAGGTCCTTGAATGACAACTCACCATGGCCTACATCGGTGAGCTTTATGACAACACTGAAGAAAGAAAACTCATAACTCCAATCACCTTCCCCTGCTTCCAAACTCATAGCCCAGCCTGAGGAATTTAATGGAATACAATTATACAATGTTAAACACGGCAAGCACTATGAAAGATTATAAATTGAACTTCCCTGAAAAATGAGCAAGTAAACTATGTAAGATTAACATAAACCAAGAAATTATATAATCAAATCTTTGGTTTTCCTTTTAGTGTTTCCATGCATCGTTTCAATGGGGGTGTTCTTGTACTTTTCTTTATCATGTACTCTTTCATTTATTTTGGTGAAACTGTAGTTTTATTTTTCATGACACGTCTAATGTCATTTTTGCGTGACAAATATTTGCACCTTTTGCATATTAGTACAGTTTTTACAGTTTGGCTGCACACATACCAAAATGACACCTATTGATAAAGGAGGTAGTGAAATACTAATGTGCCACCTAAAAACAGGAAACCATTCCAATATGTAGATAGTTTGTACATAACATTAACTGAAAGAAAAGGGACAAAACTTGAAGTTGCCTGTACATAATACTAGTAAGGAAGCACCCTACAGAGATTCATTAGGTGAAACAAATATCACATGAAAGCATATGCCTAAGAAGAAAAACACAGAAGGCGGATCCTGCCATGTGCACTGCCAAGAAATGAACCAATTAAAAAATGGCATCTCGATGGGAAACAGGGAAAGCCAAGCTAAGGCTGGTTAGATGCATTAGAATGCTACAAATTAGAACAAGACCAAGAACCAGCTTAAACATGCCACTTTGGAAATATGGATAGACTGAATCTATTAATCACGTAACACAATCGAAAGTGGTATACTTGAATTAAATAGGATTATCATGTCTACACATTGCATCAACATAAACAACAGTGAGGTTCGACTGCTGGTACAATCCTGCGGTAAGTTGACAATAAGGACTGATATTCCTATTAACAGAATTCCTTGAAGCAAGAGGCATTACAAGAGGATTGTATACTCAAGTTCCAATAGACCAACCAAAAAGCCCCGAACTCACTCATCACAGAATAAATTGAACTTCTCATATAAAACTTACCTAACTTTTTTAGTACATAAAACAGAGACCCCTCTCCTTCATGGCCAATTAGATGACTCACATACTTGCAAGGACCTTCCTTGTAATGTCGAATATTTGGGGTGATTGGCCATAGTATTCGCAAAGTATGGCCTTGTTTAATGGGAACTGCTTTAACAAGGACCTGGAAATCATCAACTATCATATTAAAACTTGTAATATATCAGAAAAATGCACCTGATCAAGCAGTGCACTTGACCTCTCAGCCCATTATTAGCAAATGATAAATGTAGACCTGTACGTGTTCACTTGAACACGGATGACCAGGAAAGGAAAATCGTTCCCTTCCAGTATTCCTGACACCACAAAACTTATTTTCAACAAGAGTTTGGAGATTGTCAAGACTCTCTGCAGACACAATAAATATAAGACAAAATATAAATTCAATAATATGAAAAGGAGATGAGAAAAATAGTGTAAAGTAGTTTGGTGAAGAACCTTTCCCATACACAACAAGCTGCATCAAGTTGGCTGAGTAGTGTGAATCGTAAAATTTAATAAGCTCAAGCCTTGTGTCCAATCCTTTCTCCTTTGGTTTAACCTCCAAAGTCTCCCAATTTCCTAGAGCAATAAACGATCAGAAAAGATTGAAATAAATAACATTTCAACCTTTCTGGCATGTAAAACATAGTGTCTTGTTTGGTTCACATTAAAACTCCCATGGATTTTGATTTCAGAGATAAATCTAAAATACTATAACGGTGTAAATATTCCTGTCCCATAATAAGCTTGCTAAACTTTAACATGGCCTACAATTTACAGCTTTCACCAGTAACTTTTCGTAGTAGTACATAACTTTTACTCTTTTAGTACCCTTTTTTGCGGGAAGATAACTTTTAGTATCTACTCCCTCCATCAAAAAAGTCAATTTTTTTACACGAATCTGGACATAGGGCATGTCCAGTCGTGTATAAAAATTGAATTATTTTGGGACAGAGGGAGTAACTTACAAGTGTTTTTTTTTAAAAAAACTATTGTTATTAAAATATTTTCAAGTTTCGATGGCAATTCTGCATGAATATTTTCATATGGCCAATCTAACTACTTCTGGGTGTATTTATCATCAAAAGTATATGTTTGACTGCACTATTCTGAAACAACATTATTTTAAGAACAAGCATAGTATTACCATGCTGGTAACCTAATGAAGTACAGTAGAATAAGAGGGCAGACATCAATTATTCTCAAAGTATAAGAGGCACCGAAGTAATCCATGTAGGATTTGTGAACTCAATGGTTGTCCAAGACTATGCTGTTCTCGCCAACAATAGGAAATTGATGGTGTACAAATAGAGATATATTCTCCTGATCTAAGAGCTGCTGTAGTGTTCTCCCATTCCAATCACTTCCATGCCTCACCACAAAATCAAAGGGAGATGCCAGGTAGTGTTGCAACAGGTTAGGTAGATGCCGAGTCATATTAGTCTGGCTGCAATGTTGAAAGGCATGGGCCAGTACAAAATGAGAAGGCGAACATGCAAAGCATTTTACTCATGAGGACATAAATTATATTCGTTTCTATGTCCTTCATGGATATTGTCTAATTTGTGAACACAGTGTTTTTGCAAATTATCCTCACAGCCCAAATGTGTCAACAGCCAAACTTCAAGAAAAGATGCCCATGATCCTCAGATGATAGAATGAACCACCAACGAAGAGAATGCCTCTCTTTCAAGAATACATGTAGACTGAAAACATAACTATAGAGAAGGGTTGTCCAGTTTACCAAGTAAGGTTTATTTTATCATAAGAACATACAGTAAGTTCTTTTTTCTATCCATATCGATAGAAGAGAATTCAACTAGTTAAAATCAGAAGTTCATATGGCACAGATTTTTCTATCCATATTGATAGAAGAGAATTCAACTAGTTAAAATCAGAAGTTCATATGGCACAGACATTTTCTGCAACACCACAGGATCTTATCACTAAGTTAAATGGGTAAAGTCGATAATGTTCTTGAAATAACTTCAACATGTAATATGTACGAGTTATGATTATAAAATGAAGATAGAAACTAGGTAGCAAGAGTTGCAGTGTCCACTGCTGACATATAAATCAGACACTACAAGAAAATGAAATGAGGATTAAAATACACACCAGTGCCAAACTTGTGATATGGATGGCTCTCCAAGGAAATATGGTTCTGAAGCTGAAACCACACAAGTATATAGAATCAACAGAAACATCATAACATTAAATGAGATGAGTGACGACCATATCTTTTAATTTAGGGAGCACTACACACTATCATATAAATATGTTATCACATAATCACAGCAATCACATTAACATGAGGGTGGCCTGACTATCAGGAATAGGCAGGTCAAGCCTCTAAGTCGCGAATTGCAGCCTCACTATCCTAATGAGAGATGCACAAGTAGTCAAGGAAGTAATAGGTATAGCAGTCTTCTAGTTTCTAGCATCTCTCTTAACATAGAACAAAGAAATAAAAAACTAAAAGCAATAATATTTTTTGCTGGAAGACAGAGTAAGGAGCAGCAGACAGGCACCCTAGCATGGCAGAAACTTCAGAATGAATGACCCACATATTGTTCTTTTTCTTGCTATCTGAACACCTACAAAGTTTAGGACAAATGGACAACTTCCATGAAGGTAATAAAGGGAATGTCTTTTGTTCAAACTTTAAACCTATGCTCCTGGTGAGGTAAGTCATGAGCCAAACATATATTGTTACCGTATGTCAAGCAAAGTAAAGCACCTCAGGACAATGGATTGATAACTCAACACTAGCAAGTTTGGAGCAGTTAAAGGCAATTCTAAGTTTATCTCTGACGATATACAAATTATTTTGTTGGCAAACCTTTCCTAGAATCACAACACTCTAGTCAGTAAGCAAAACTTGTAGATTCAACCAGAGATGACAATCAGTTTCACTAGGCATATGTTTCTGATAAAAGAACTTCTGAACAATAATATGAAATGCAGCTATCAGGATATCCTTGATTTATGGCATTCAAAGCAAGAACAAGAACATCGGATCTAACATAAGATTGACAACTACAGCAATTTAGCATAAAAAACATGTAAGAGTAGATGAATTTTTCCCAGAAATAATTGCAGTAAATGAAAATGAATACGGTACCATTCAACTATAACAGAATAAAATTCCACTATAATAATGTTTTTTTTGCTTTTTTAAAAGTAAGGTACCTGGCTCATTCGCCAAGGATCTGATAATAAGTTTTTCTGATTTTCTGCAGACAGAAAAAGATGGAAATTAGAAATTAATTCTCTCAGAAGATCTGGTAGATCTAGATAAGAGGGAAAGCAGTATATACCAGAGTCAACAGCTTTTATTTCCCTAAGAGTTGCATCAGCTGACAGTAATGGCTTTATGAAAAATTGTGCAAACCTAAAACAAGAGATGATAAGCAAAATGAATCAGATTCTGCAAAATAAGAATAAAGGTAAAAGAAAAGAAAGCAACAGGAGGTACCTGTCCAAAGCATCATTGAGGCAATCATTGTTCACATCAAAAAAGAAGTTTGTATGTTCACAAGTTGTGAAGGCATTGGTTGAACCACCATGCTAAAGAAGGCACCCATATTACACAATTGATGATTTATAGTAGAGGAAATACTTATAGATCATGATATTTTTGTACGATTATATGAAACAACTATGCCTCTTATCAACTATGTGAAAGGCCAGGCAGGTGGCTTTTCCAACTAGTGCTGTTAATGGTTTAAAGGGCCCAATCCCCGCTTGAAAATTCCAGTAGTAACATACCCTACAAGAACTATTGTAGTGTGACCAACTGGCACTAGGGGAAAAAAGGAAGTTAATCAAACATAAACTAAATTAGTCGTACAAATATATATATACTCTAATTGCACTCTACTTTTAAAGTACTATAAATGTAAAATTAAAAAAGTTGTATCTGTTAAGCATACAGAAAGCAGCCAAATACCTCCATAATGTGGTACAAGTCTCTAGTCTTTCCCAAGTGATTGGGCATATTTATACAAAGAATGAGAGATTACACTACATTAACTTTCAGCTGCCACAGACCCAACAGTCATGGATCTTCCAGTTGTTCTCAAGCATTCCATCAAAAATTGGATTCAATTTGTGTTCAGTCGAACTATAGACCAAACTAAGATCATTTACAAAAGATCTTTTTCAGATGAACATAACAAGTAAAAAAATGGCCTGGTAAAATACATACCTCTGTAATATACTTTGAGTAACTGTTTTCTATAGGATATTTCTCACTAGCATAGAAAAGCATATGCTCTACAAAAAGAAGAAACAGGCATAAGGGAATCAAACAATATAGAGCTACACGCTTATATTACAATACATGCCATGAAACTTTTCAGATGTGATAGTACAATCCAACCAAGATAAAAAAAAACAACACGATGAGGTTTAAACCATGGCTATTAATGTGCTAATACTCTTTTAAAGGTACATCCTACAAACTATACTAAAAAGCAATATGCAAAACAAGCCAATATGTAACTGTCAAATTAAACATAGACTAAGCTCAGTAACAGAATGACTCATAAGAAAGTCGTGCACTTGTGCTTACTTTACCTGTCCAACCAAAGGTAGTTACAATGACTATTAAGTATTAAGGAAATTAATTTTCTAATTGGATAACAGTGGCACACCAGATTTTTATAATGGTAGTGTCCAAATAAGATGTTGAAAACGATCTGGTGCTGAAATGAACTTTTTATTAATACATATCATCCATTTCAATACAAATACAATATCTCAAACACACTTTGACATATATAATGCATTAGTATAACAGTCTCCAGTCCTGAATGACACTGTTGGTACCTTTGTTCTTTAACGAATCTTGTGAGTTTCAGATAAGTAGGTCATTTTAAGTTTCAACCTTTTTTTTGCTCTAACACTTTGCAGATTCACCAACAAAATTTTAGTTGCTTATTAGCTAGATATTCTGACAGCACCTATCATAAGATTCTACAACCTCCGTCCCAAAATAACCTCAGTTTTCACCCATCACACATACCAATACAAAAGCAAAAAAGACAAAAATGCCCTCTACTTTATCAAATTCAAATGCGATTGTCCCCCAATTTATCTAGTCCCAATGCATTTGTCCCCCACTTCCATAAACTCCAATGCAATGATTGCTTGAAAGATGAAGCTATTTTGGGACAAATAAGATGATGAAAAATGAAGTTATTTTGAACAAAGGGAGTAGTGTTGAATTTGTACATTTTGTTGCATGTGAGAATCATAGTTGAAAAAACTGAACCGGACCAGCAGCTTAACCGGGAAAGAGGAAAAACAGAACCAGTTTCTAAGCTCGGGTCAGTTATGCGCTAGGACCGTTCATGCATTTCAGACCACTTTGAACCATTTCAACCAGCAGGTTTCACAGTAAAGTAGTGAACCGGTGTCAAAACAGGACCGGATGAACCAGCTGAGCTGGGCTGCACTGTTGAAATGGGTCCAGAAGGAAGGCCCAAGTTCTCATCAAGGTCCCCACCAACTTCGTTTATTCTAAATATTCGTGATAATAGCTCGAGGGCAGGGATCCAACCTTGGTCTCTGAACTGAACACCACCTGCTGTTGCTATCCTGCCATCTCATCACTTGTGTTTGTACCGTAACATAAACTACACAGAACAGTTTGTTGAACCGTGTACCATTCGACTAGTGAACCACAAGCTTGGGCAGTTCGCTCAACAGGTCCAATATTTTTTTACTATGGTAAGTCTCAATCATCCGTGCATTTTCATGACCATGCTATACTTGTTTTACTTTCTCATCCAGAGATACTGGCAACAAGCTGGAAATTTCTTCGAGATGTTTCGCATACTAGCCTAGAGCCCGTGCGTGTAGGGATGAAAACGGTTCGGAAAGTTTCCGGATTCTGGACGTGTTTTTGGAAACGGAAAGTGTCGATCGGAATTTTTTCGGAAACTTTCGGAAACGGAAACGAATTCGGATTTTTTTCTCGGAAACGAAAAAGAATATGATAGGGCTACTATATGTTGGAAACCAGAATCCGTCGGACATTATCCGGAAACGCATTCGGAAACTTTCCGAAAATGAATTCAGATTTTTTCTCGGAGTCGGAAATGAAGTATTTCTCATATACAGCTGATTAGTTTTAGCCTTCTCTACTCTAAATGTTTATATTTATACTATGTATTGAGGTGCTTAATTAAATGGAGATATTCTTTTAGTCCAGTACTTTAGATTTTTTTGCCTAAGGACTATTTTTTATTTTTATTAGGCCATGCCATACTACTTATAATTACATTTATAGATGAATATAGTTCTTTTTTACAAGAAAGTAAAGTGTACAACTAGTTGTATATATTATTATTAATTATAAAAATTAGAAATATCAATTTATTGTTTTAGAAAAAAAATATTGAGCTACATCTCTTCGTTGATTTGAGAAGTTCAGTTTAAGGGCTTTTTATATTCCGATAAATATCTGTTACCATATTCGCTCCGATTCGTATTTGCTCCATTTTCGTATTCGATAATATTCGATTCCATTTTCGTATCTATGGTTTCCGATTCCCAAAAAATATGGAAACGGACATGATAAAGGTGGTTTCCGTCCATTTTCGAACCGTTTTCATCCCTACGTGCATGGAAATAGAAAACAAATTGAGTTTCTAGCTTATTAAATCAATTAATAAATACCTATTCAGTCTAAGTAACACTATGATTTTTCTTATTGAACAAATAGGTGATTTGAAAATTTGGGGGAGCCAATAATGAAATAAGGAAACACTTGTTAAAAGGTGATGTAATAGTACTATGATTTTTCTTATTGAATAAGTAGGTGATTTTAAAATTTGGGGGAGCCAATAATGAAATAAGGAAACACTTGTTAAAAGGTGATGTAATAGTATAGATTATGAGACCCAGATGTTAGTGGTAGAGGTGGTGTGGGAATGAACACCACCACTACTAAGACCCTTCTAAACTCTAGTCACTTTAGTCAACTAAAGTGCCAAACACCCCTAACTAAATGGACTAAAAGGAGGTTGCTAAACTTCAGTCCTCTAGTCACAAAAGAGGAGCTAAAATGGACTAAAGGGTCTAAAGACTCCCCCTGCCCCTCATTAATTCCCTGTCCGAACCCCCACCTCCACGCTCGCGCCCTCCCCACCGCCCGTGCCCACGCCCTCCACCGCCGCCCCGCCGCGGCGTACCTTCTCCTCTCACCGACTACGCACGTCCCTCACCCACCGACGCACCCCTCTCCTCCTCCCTCCCACCGACGGCGGGTCCAACGGCGGCAAAGGGGAGGGGTAGTGGCAGTGACCAACGGCGATGACTCGCACGGGCGACGGATCCGGCGGCAACGGTTGGCCTCGACGACGACGGCACAGGGGAGCCTCTCCTCTTTAGATCCAGCCACGAGTGGGTGGCGGCGGTGGTGGCAAGGGGAGGGTGGCAGCGGTGACCGGCGGCGGCGACTCGCGCGGGTGGCGGACCGACGGCGGGGACTCCTATGGGCGACGGATTCGGCAACAGGGACTCCCACGGGCGACGGATCCGGCGGTAGCGGACGAGCTCGGCGGCGACGGCGCAGGGGAGCCTCTCCTCTCCAGATCCAGCCACGAGTGGGGTGCAGCGGCGGCCGGTGGCGGCAAAGGGAGGGTGGCTGTGGTGACCGGCGGTGGCAAGGGGATCGAGGACCACCGATGGCAAGGGAGCCGCCGTGGTGGGGCTCGGAGGCGGGCGGTGCATGCGGCCGGCGGCGCCGATTTTCAAATTTTTTTCATCCCAAAAAATGTTTTCACTAGCGGTTCTCTTTAGCTTGCCGCCAACGAACATGGTGTTTTGCTAGCGGATGTCTTAGCATGTCGCCTGGTAGACATGCTAAGAAGGATAGCCAGGGGTATTCATGTGTTTTTGCAGCTGGTTTAATGACCTTTAGTCACTTTAGTCAGTACAACCAAACAGGTAAGTACTAAAGTTTAGTCAGTAACTTTTAGTCACTTTAGTCAGCTAAAATTTAGCAAGAGGTATCCAGACAGGGCCTAACATTTTAAGTAGTACAGATATTGGTGCAGATATGGATGTGATCCCAAAATCGCAAAAGTAGCATGCTGCTGTCTCTAGACCCACCGTATTTTTTCTTTCACATTTTCATATAGCATGCCTGTTATTAAAAATATGCACACCCAAATCGCAACATTCTTCAAACTTCATGATCAATTCAAAAACTCAACAAATAAAAGCAAATATGCTTGTTATATCTGTGTCAGTCCACAACCTAAAACAACCTTATGTAACAAGACACCAAAAATGTAGTGGCACGGTAAGCAAGCCTAGCATTGAGATTATCATCACTAAGATCATGTATAGTGATTTCCACTGCAGCCACGACTACCATATTCTCAGGTCCTATGCGACAACTCAAAGCAAGAAGAGCTCACCAAGGAAGTGCGCGAGCCCCTCGAGCCCCTCGGGATCGCAGAAGTAGCCCACCGAGACGTTCATCGATGCGGCCGCCTGCAAGCAAACAAGTCGCGGGATTAAGTCAAGTCAAAACCTAGGAGTACCAAACCAAGCGCGCATCCCCAATCGAAGTAGAGCTCGCGAAGCGGGAAGACCTTATCGGTGTCGGGGTCGCTAACGAGGAGGCACTCGAGGGCGTTGGGGAGCACGACGCGGCGGTACCCGCGCTTGTCGTTGCGGGGCCTGGTGATCTCCACATCGCCCTTCGCCGCCGCCAGGGGTGCGACCGCGCCGTCGGACGGCTCGGCGGGGGCGTCGGTCTTGCGCGGCCTCGAATCCATCGCGTCCGCCGCCGCCGACTCGCCGCCGCCGCTGGCGTGGACTGGCTGAGTCCGCAGGCCTCCGGGCGGTTGAGCTGGGTTGGCACGGCGAGACCGCGAGAGAGAGAGAGAGAGGGGGGTGCGGTGGATCTGCGCCTGCGGCGCGGGTCTGGTGGACTGGTGGTTAGGCACGTGAGGGTGCGACAAATGGGCTGGGCCGGAATGGCGGGTGATCCGTGAGCCCCCTGGGAATGCGGTCTCCGCGTGCCTGCACCACGTACCGGGACATTTTTTTGTTCGAAGTTCCAAGTCAAGTCAAGTAAACGATTTGTTAGTTTCTCCGAATTTCCGTGGAGGAGAAACTCGGTGGCGTGTCTAGAACGTTGGAATGAAAGGATTTTGGTCGAGGGAGGTTCGGTTTGGCACGTCTCTTGATCTTATATTCACGTTAGATCCAAAATTTGTATGTTTGAATTATAATAGTTCAAAATTTTAAAGTTTATCTAAAATAGAAACAAAATTATCAGAGCATGAAACCCGGCAACGGAAAAGTGAGAGCCCCTTTTTTAAGATTTAACTGGAGTCCGAGTCGGGACTAGATCATCCTCTAATAACTGATAGACACAAAGGTTTATACATGTTCGAGCCATACGAAAGCGTAGCGCAAGTGAATTATCTGTGAGAGACTTAGTATGGGACTTGTTTGAGTTTTAAATGTTA
The DNA here is from genome assembly GCA_019925245.2 of Oryza australiensis. Lineage (NCBI taxonomy): Eukaryota > Viridiplantae > Streptophyta > Magnoliopsida > Poales > Poaceae > Oryza > Oryza australiensis. The sequence goes on along the minus strand of JAIFGZ020000393.1, from coordinate 2,131,446 downwards.
TCTGTCCAATCCTCTTACTCATTGAGATGATCCTTCTTTTATAGGTCAAAAGGAGTCTACAATGCCAACATATCAATATAGGAGTGGGCCTCACTCTAAAGAGTTGGGTATGCTTAGTCAACCAGCCAGATATAACAGCCTGCTCGGTTGACACATGGCGTAGAAGCCAAGTGATCTCTGCCTGATCACCATGGGGCCCACCAACCAGTTCTTGCGAGGTGGCAAGATGAAATGCACTAGGGTGTTGCGGGCGCAGCACGTTGCACCTCTTCTATTCCTCTGGCAACCGTGGACATGCAGGAGGCTGCATGTAGTGCCACGTCTTAAAATAAAGACAGGTGAGCTATTCTCCAACTGTCTCCCTCCTGTAACAAAAGCCATCATGTTTGGATGGAGTTAAGCCCCCTGGTCCACCTAGCAGAGCAAAAAAAATCCCAACATGAGCCCAAGGCAATAGGGTATGCTCGGGCCCTCGCCCGGGGCGCCTAGCCACTTGTATTGTGCCCCAAAGCAGCCATCTATATTGTGCCCCGGAGTATCCTCCGCTCCTTGGGGTATATGCCTACCCGGGGCCTTCAGGCGTAACCGAGGCCCCGTGAGCGCTCCCTCTGCTTCTTTATAGAATATTTTGTTAATTTGAATGAGCTTCTCGAAGATGTCAAAGATGAAGAAGTTCATGATGGACAGGGCCTTGGATGGGAAGCCATCGTCGTGATGTATGTGCCTCAGCTTTGTGAAGGTAAAAATCTTGTAGGTCTTGTGAAGATATAGATCTTGTATGTTTCGCTTGTATTCCTCGTGTTCCTCGAGCACCCGGGGACCGAGCGCGGGGAAGATGTGTCCCAAATGCATCCCGCGGAGGGCCGCGCTCGAGGAGAGAGGTGTCCCGAGCAACGCCCACAGGGGGGTGCACCCAAAGGGCGGCTGTGCCTTAAGCACCGCCCGCGGGGGCCATGCCCAAGGACATATATTGTCACACCTAGAAATTTAGCCAAATTTTGAGACTATTTTATGTCTTAAATCCCTGTCCAGGAATCAGCCAAGGTACACAAATAACAAATCAATAAATAGATCCAACCGTAAAATAAAGCGTAAAATACTTACAGAAGAGGCACTTAGTCCTCACACCGAAAGAAAGCAGCAGCAGCGGAAAAAGGCGATCCTAGCGGGGCTTCAGCTCCACTCCACAGGCAAACTCAACTGGGGTCTGAGCCTTGGTCTTCTAAGGCCATCTTCGACTCAGAAGCACTACACTTCTGAAAGAGGGAAATAGCAAGGCTGAGTATAACCACCGTACTCAGCAAGCCACACAGAGAAGTACAGACGTGTAAGGGGAGACAAGAGTGGTTTGGGCTGTTTTGCATAAATGCGGTTGTAAAAACTTTTTAGTACAATAAAACAGTTGATTAATTATGTCAAGATTAATCTTCCACTGAACAACGCTAGACCACGTTGAACATGCCCAACCAATCCACCTGAACTAAACCAATTTCATTAAGTCAAATCATTAAAAGTGGGACTAATCATGGTGAATTTGGTCGATCTCCCATAACCGCGGGCACGACTATCCGAATAGTTCTACTATGATCAGAGGTGTACAATTGTACCCACAAGACACGATCCACCGTATGTCATCGTGCCATGCTTGACACGTTACCATGCGAGTGATCGTGACAAGACCCTTCGCATAACTCCCCCTGACCAAGCGATACCACACTGAGGTTTCGCCCCTACCCCTAGTCCAAGGTAGGTAGACCCCCTGGTGCCTAGGTGAATCTGGCAGCTGCATAGACCTTGCCTGGTCCATCCGAACTCCATTACGCCACCCTTGCCTGGGTACGTCAGCCAAGGAAAAGTTACACTACAAGTCCAGCCGTTGCACATGCTGGCATGTGGTAAGTACTGTAAGTCTTTCAGGGTTTCCCATGAACCGGTCCTTAAGTGCCATGGGTCCGACAAGCAAAACCATACACTCATAGTCCACCATTAAGTCATATTTTAATTTAACCTTTATTCCAAGACAATACTGGTCCATGACCATCATTTCATGTGACTATCAGCTAGTAGAAAAGTTCTCCCATTAGGTAAGCTAGTGTAATTAAGCATGGCTAAGCGTAAACAATTATAGCAAGGTCATGTAAGTGACACAAGCTAGTCAAATTAATCACCCAGTTTGATAATGAATGGATAACAATTAAACATGGCACAAGCATCAAATAGATGGTCTCGATTCCCATGTAAATGGCAAAACAATGTAATTTTATTCGCAAACAAATATTATTTTATAAATTAGGGTCAATATGCATCAAGAAGGAATGTGACTTGCCTTGCTTCTTCAGTTGATCTTATTTCTTCGCGAGCGCAAACTCCTGAAACGGCGAAGTCTACACGCTGGTACATAAAAAGAGGAAAAACCTAATAAAAATCAAATAAACAATACATGAAAAGTAAACAAACATGTAAAGCTCATTTTTAGATGAATTTTGCAATTTGAATGGCCCAATTTGGAGTTCGTATGGATTTGATATGAATTTTAAAAGTTTTTGACCATTTAATTGAATTCTAGGAATTAAAATAATTTATTGCGCAATATTTAATTAATTTTATAAAGAGAAAGGAGGTTGCTGACTTCGGTGACGTCGCGGGTGTGCGCGCGGGAAAAAGGCTTGGCCCATCGTGGACCGAGTCCACCAAGGCGGGCCCCACGCGTCAGCGGCACCAAAGCGACCGGCCTATCGTGGACCGAGCCCACGGAGGTAACCAGCCACGCGGCGCTCATCCGACGGCCCAGATCCGCCGCAGGCAGATCGAACGGTCGAGGAGAGAGGAAGGCCGACTCGCCGACCAGCAAAGCGCGCGAGGGCGCGATGGTGGCGCATGGGCCCGAAGGCCACCGGCGACGAGCGGCGGCGACCAAGGGGGTCACGGAGGGGGCAAATGGGAGAGGGAGTCCTCACCGAGCCCGTCGGCAGCGAGCGGCGGCACAGGGGCCTCGCGGCGGGAAGATGGCGGCGACACCTGTGGGTCGACGACACGGCGGTGTTCCGATGGCTTCTGGTGACAACGGAGAGGTGACCGAGGAGCGGGATGGCGTGGCGAAGCCGGGGTGCGGTGGCGCGACCCGACGAGTGATGCGACGGTGGGAAGTGGTTGTCGGGGAATGGCAGCTTGCAAGGGTGGCTCGGCGCACGGCGAGGCGACGTTACGGAGGGGTTTCGCGGTGAGCACAGGGCGGCCGATGCTCTCTGGGTAATGGCAAAGCCGATGGTAGCGAAGGATTCAAGCGGCGAGCGACGGTGACCGCGAATTGGGCGGTCAGTAATGGGGAAAGCGGCGACAGCTTTGGGAGTGTGGTGGGTGCGGTGTTTTGGCGGCAATCCGCGAATGACGAGCGTTGGCCGGGGCTCGGAACGATGCGATGAAGCAGGCGGATAAAACAGCGGTGTTGTGCCGCCGGAGCTCGACGGCAAGCGGCGGAATGAGGGAGTGCGCGGGGAGAGCGAGAGGAAACGTGGCGAGCACGGGAGAGCGAGGGGAAACGTGCGGGTCGCCCCTAGCCACCGGTCGCACCTCGTCGCCGGTCACCCCTCGTGTCGTCGCCGGTCGGCGCGAGTCACCGGTCGCCTCTCGCGCCGTCACCGCTCCGCTCACCCCTCGCGCCATCGCCGGTTGGCGCGACCACGCGAGTCGTCGCTCCACCATCGCTGCCCGGGTCACCCCTCGCTCGCGCCTCGCTGCTCGCAACTCCCGCCGTTTGGGTTATTCAGTCTACCCGAAACCCGAACCCAAAATAACAGGTACCCAAAATTTCAGGTAATAGGGTGATTGGGTAATATTTCGGCTATCATTTTTAAAAGCCCAAAATTCAAAATACCTGAAATACCCGACCCGAACTTTTGGGTAAACCCGAATGCCCAGTGCTAGATGGCACTGGTATAAGTATTATAACATTTATCATTTAATGGATCAAAGCATGCCCTGTTCATTATAATTTAGAGATTTGCCGCATTTCCTAGCCCTTAAATCCAACAATAATACTGTGTTTTGTTCTGTGGAGGAATTAGGATGGTGTTTTTTGCAGCTACCTAGTAAATACAATAGATAAAGCATCAAGCATAAGGGGTAAAAGTTTTTGGATTTTTGATACACACCTTTTGTACTGATATGGAGGCAACAGCAAAACCATGAGGGGATGTTGATGGGGTGATAGCATGACCTTGGCCAACCTTGCTCGGCGCCATTCTATGTGTCGAGGCCGATGGAGTTGATGACGGCAAGCTCCGGAACGGGGTCCTCAAACGTTTGCTCCTAGATCCGGTACTTGGTGGCGTCGCCTGGGACCGTGAGGTGTTATGCACCTGCTCGCTTGTCTTCTCCACGAGTGATGTCTGGCCTTGCTGAGCCCTAGATGCGCTGCTGGCTGCTGCCCTTAGTCTCCTTACTGCCTTGGTCCTATGTAGGGAGTCTCCTGTCCTGGCGCGGTGAGGAAGGAAGGGAGACGAGAGTGAGACGAGATGGGGAAGCGCCGGCGCGCGCCGCGGATGGGGCGGGGCGGCGGTGCGGTGCCGACGGATGGGGCGGCGGGGCGCCGCCGACGGATGGGGCAGTGGGGCACGCGTGCGTGGGTGGTGGTGGCATTTCGACGTGAGTGGGCGGGCGGTGGTGGAGCTGTGGAGAGAAGCAGATACCAGAGAGGAAAGAAAGTACTAGAAACTCCATGCGCCATCAATTTTTGGGTTTCTAATTGGGTCGGGCTTTTGTTGGGCCATCCGGCCATGGCTTGGCTCGTTCATCTCGCGAGCCGGCTCGTTATAGCTAACGAGCTAAAGTCTTGGCTCGGCTCGTTACCTTTTCGAAATGAGCCGAGCCGAGCTGACCATGAGCCGGGCGAGCTAGTGAGCCACGAGTATTCTGTCCATCCCTAAAGACCATACACTAATATGCACAACAAGAGCATGTGATAATCCTAAGTAGCACGCGACGTATTGAGGAGAAGGTGACCCGCGGGCACGCGGTATTGGGGTTAAGTGGTATACCGTTCAACGGTATGCCGTTGTGTAGTCTTTCTCTTTTAGAGAATATAATTTGGGGACAGGTATGGCTGGTTTCATTTGTTTATTTGGTGGAATTTGGCATTTAATTTCAACAATTTCTTTTTTTGACAAATTGCATGTATGTATTTTGACACTTTCTCCATGACTTCTCATTGTCCTTTTTGTTGGCACCAAGGGTGACCGTGACACTGGTGATCCCCTTGTGGATTCTGCTCCGTTCATTTTAAAATATAAAAAATTTGGGTTGGATAAGACACATCATAGTATAAAAAAATTTGAATAGTAAGTCTTATATTTTGGGACAAAATGAGTAGTTACGAGGTTTCATATCCTACATTGTCATCACCAGAGTAAGCAGAGTTGCTTGCAGCTTCACCTAGGTCCTTAACTTTTAGTGCGCGTAATGTGCGATGATCCCATACGAGAAAATTGGCACATACAACTGACACAAGTGCAGCAAGCTACATTTAGCTTCCACTCACACATGGTATTAGTAGGTACTGCATAAAAAAGCACTCTTTACACGAGAAAATTGATAGATATGTAATTTTCTCTGGAGGAGTCCGGTTGTAGCATTGCATTCCGGTGATTTGATGATTTCAGTGGTTCCTGAAGGTTCTCCTCTTTAGTAACTTTACTCCGAGAGCTCGTAGGAAATAGAAGAATCTTCATCTTGAATCCATTCTACATTTTCATTTGAAAAAAGTTCAAATTACACCCTTAAATATTGGGTAAGTATGAATTACCTTCTAGACATAAAAACCATATATCTTTCACCTTTAACTATTAATACCAGACAAAAAATGGTTTTAGTTCTACATGGCAGTCCAGTTAGCATTTCTTTTAAAAAATCGGTGGGACCCACCTATCAGATTCTCTCTCACCCCTTTCTCTCTCTCTGACAGGTGGGCCCCAATGATTTTTTTTCTTAAAAAATGCTGACTGGACTCAATCCGGAGTGGTTTTGGTCCTACGTGAAAGTCCTATCAGTTTTTTAAAAAAATCAATGGGACCCACCTATTAGATTCTCTCCCTCTCACCCCTCTCACTCTGACAGGTGAGCCCCATATATTTTTTCTAAAAAAATGCTGACTGGACTGTCACGTAGGACCAAAACCACTTCGGATTGAGTTAGGGGTTTTTTCGGTATTAATAGTTGAGGGTGAAAGAAGTCCAGTTTTTGGGTTTAGGAGGTAATTCGTACTCACCCAATAATTTAGAGGTGTACTTAGACACAACTTCGGATCTAAGATTTTTTTAAATTAAGTATTACTAGCTCCGCAAATCCATGAATAAATTTGGATTACGTTAGTAACATTTGAATAAATCATATTTGTCGGAGAAGTAGAAACTAGGGTCCCCATCACTGGCTACTTAGAGCATTCCTATCACCAAGGCCTCCCGTGGTGATGTGTGTGAGGGTGTCCCGATCTTTCGATGAGAGGATAATTGATTGGATAGAGCGACGTTGGCAATTAGACTACAACCGTCCAGGGACATTACGCCTTAGCAATCGTTACACCAACTCCAGAGGCAGTCGTGAATCCCGACGGATGCACAGTCAGCCCAACCATGAGGGTGTTTATTTCTACAAGTAATCGAGACCTAGCAAGAACAAGATGAGCAAGCAACTCAAATTGCGAAATAAAGATGTAGGATTATATCAGCAAATTGGGGTTCAAACGAGCAAACCAGCGATCCAACCGATCACAGGATTACACGGCAAAGTAGTGACGCTAAACTTTGATCTAAACAAAACCCTAGCAACCCTAAGAGGATAGGTTGCTATTTAAGGAGGTGAGAGGATGACCAAGTGGTCCCTAGGGTCGTGCTCCACCAGGTTGGGGTGCATCCCACTCGGGCCCCACTTGGACTAGTGTGTCAGATGAAGTTATAAGCCCATAGACCCATTATAGGTGACATAGAATATAGTTTATGTGAATGCAGCCGACTGAGATTGAATTTGAAGATGAGGCTGAATCCGTTGAAAAGATGACTCTGAGAGCTTTTCATCAAGTACATACCATCATAGAATGGTAACTTAGATTCAACTTGTGCAAAATTATAGTCATGTACCTCAGATGCATCACATGGAAAAGTCGTCATATCTCGTCGAAGGTGAAAAAGTCGATGTTGAGCATGAAAAAGTCCTGCCATGGTTAGTAGCAAACAAGAAACATACACAAGAATATGCACGCTCCTATCAACTACTAGGTAGTGGCAGCTCAAATATCACATACACTCAAGCTTTTAATCGAGCTCTTACAAGTTCTTACCAATGCAAGCTGAATGATGACATACTGTCACGCTCAGAAATTCCTTCGGCACCATTGGGGTTGACATCCCCATTCTAGCTTCCACTACAGCTGCCATCACCGGCGACACGGTTGACATTCCTTGTGTTCACCATTTGGAGAGGGACCAACAGAGGGTAAGAAAAGACAACGAGGAAAACAAACTGCTCAGAAACTAATCTTTATTATGAATTATTCTGTTCTAAATTTTGAAACGTTACGAAAAGGGAAAAGCACTTCAACTCCTAATTAAGGGAGCTATACCGCAACCAACCGGTAGGGTCTGGCGACTAACCCACAAGCGAACAACCTAAGCACACAACTAACAAGCAATCAAACTAAGGAAAAACGAGGAACTAGGGGTGACATCCTAGTGCTCAGAATGGCTACTGCAGTCGGTAGAGTCGTAGTCGGGCTCAGGCTCATCCCCAACTTCCTCCGAACAGCTCCAAGAGAGTCCAACAGGTAAGACTCGCCACTATCGGGCTCTGCGTTGGAATTGCTGCCGATGCTACTGGAGCTACTGCTGCTACTGGTGCCGCTATTGCTGGTGATCACAATGGTAGGGTGGGCGTCGCTGATAGCCAACCACCACTGCTGCTGCCCACTGCTGCTGCTGCGGGAGCAAAAGATAGTCCTGGCGCCAGGGCTGGTGAAGGTGGAGGCGGGGGCAGCACGAACACGGGGAGAGGCTCTGGCGCTGGCAGCGGGTTTCGGTGTATGAGATGGATGCGCACAGGAGCAGTCGTTGTCTTCCTCGAGGTAGTGCGGATCCTAGCTCCCCTTGGCGGCGAGCGACCTTGGAGAATAACATTCTCCCTCTTGAGGTGAGCCACCTCGTCCTTAAGCCGCACAATCTCTTGCAGCTTCTTGTCATTGAGGGCCTTGGACGTCCTATGCATGTTGGCATGCATAGTGTCCAGCCCCTGCAGCACAGTCCACATGTGCCCAAAGGTCGTGTTGTTCTCCTCTACTGCCAAGCGAAAGGTACTGGTGTTGTCGTTGAAAGCCCGTAGATGTCGCCTAGAGGGGGGTGAATAAGCGATCCCAAAAGTTTCTTGAAAATGCAGCGGTTATAAACACACAAGCACTGAAACTTCCAAAAAAAGAACTTCAGAACTTCCGGTTAGCTCAGGCTGATCGGAGAATTCGGAGATCTGATCCGGAACTTCTGGTGTTCTATGACTTAAATGATCTGAATCCGATTTTAAACTACTTTCAAGACAAGTTTAACAATAGGCAACATGAAGGAATGACTAGAAAACCGAAATACACAATAGAAAGTAAAGTAAGAGCACACTTGACACAAGGATTTTTCCCGAAGTTCAGATTCAAAGAATCGTACTCTCCGTTGAGGAACTCTGTGGAGTTGGGTCTCGATTAACCCCTTGCCTCACCAATCAAATCCCCAGGAAGAAGTCTATGGTCTCTGTGGGGGTATCACCCCGGGTAGCTCACACAACGGAGTTAAGAATAGCTGAAGTCGAACTGGTAGTCCTCGGAAGGGTCAGAAGCCCGACCTCTTCATGTGGTCGGCCGCCCCGACCTTCCCTTTGTTTCGACTTCAGCATTCTATCTCAACTTCGACTCATTAGCCCGACCCTAGATCTCCTCGGGAGGAAGGCTTGCTTCGCAAGGATCGCAGAGAAGATAAGGAGGGGACAACTCGGCAGAAGATGTCGTCACCCGACAGGACTGCACAGAAGGTACTTGCAAAGGACGGATCCCAATGCAAGATGAAGCACGAGACACCCACGGCACGCATGACCCAGGAGATCTGTACTTTTCAGATGATGTTTGTACTTGCTTTTTAGCCATTAGTCTTAGCTTTCTTGGTCCCCAAGTTCTCTTATAACTACCCCTTGAGCTATAAAAGGGAGACCAGGTCGCGCGGGCAAGGAGGATCAACTCTTTGGAGGCCAGATCCAATCTCTAGAGCCCAAAAACTCACACCATTGTACTCTGATTCATACATCACCCAATCAAATAACACAGGACATAGACTTATTATTGTCACGTCCCGATTTTTGTTCGGGATTCAAAATCATTTAAATAATTCATTTTCTAGAAATTAAATAAAAAGACAAAAGAAAATTATTAAGTGAAAGTATTAAGAAAATAAAAATTTTCTTTAAAAATAATGGGCTAGAAATATTTTTGAAATATTCTCCATCCCTAAAGTATTCTCGAAATTCTCCGTGAAATTTTGGAGCTCTAGAAATAATTTTAATAATACAAAAATCATTTAAGTAATTATTTAAATAATTAAATTAATCATTAAATGTTAAGTTATATTTTTATTAAATATTTTCGGTGTTCATCTATTTTCTAATTTTGTTGGAATTATTTGAGCACTCAAAGTATTTATGAAAATTCAAAGATCATTTATGTGGTTAATTTAAATGGAAAACCAAACTAAATCCCGAGAAGCACCCATTCCACAAAGTTTGTTTTTCCTCCCTCCTTTCTCTCTCTGCCGGCCCGCCGATTTTCTTTTCCGTGCGTGCTTCCTCTCTCTCCCCGTGGGTGGTCCAGTGGCCACATCCCACTCACTACGCACGCCTACCGAAGTCCGGCTCGCTCCTCGCGTCCGGTCATCGACGAGTGGGACCCACTGTCAAGCCCATCTTCCTCCTCCACCCGCGCCACCGCTAATCCCGACCGCTCGCGCTGCCGTTTCCCGCCCCTTCCTTCGCCGTCTCCGCGCCTGCATGACGCGCTCGTGCCACCCGCGCCTCACGTTGTTCTTCCTTGCTTGCGCCCGACCGAGAATGGCGCGAGATTCAAATTTGAAATCCGCCGGCCATTACTCCCCCGCCATTCACGCTGGCGAGGAATCTGGCCGGATGCCAGCCGTTTCCACCCCTCCGCCCCTAAAAAGGCCGACCATGCCCCTCTCATACGTTTTCCTTTTCCCCCTTCTTGCTCACGTGCCTAAATCACCGTCCATGCCGTGTCGCCGTGTGCTGCTGCTCGCTGACCCTCTCCAGCCATGCACTGCCATTGCTTCGAGCTCCGCCATCGCGCGCCAAAGCCGCCGTCGCCTTCGCCGCATCGCGCCAAACCCCGGTCACCGCTTCCCGACTGTTGCTCGCCGACGGGATGCCTCGCCGCCGTGCACCCGAGCCGTCACCGCAACCGCCACCCTTTGGCTGCCATTCTTCGTCACCTCGCGCCTCCCCGGGTAGCGCCGTCTCCTCCGCCGGCTCCGCGTCGTCGAGCCGAGACTTGGCCTCCTCTCCGCCGCTGCTGGGAGCCGCCGGAGTGTCGTGCGCCCGAGCGCCGGCTGTCGTCTCCGCTCGCCGCTGTCCTCCTGTGCACGCTCTGTAAAGCCCCTTTTTCCTCCCCGTTTTTCCTCCGCCGCTTCCCATGCTCGTCGCCGCGTCGATGTCCGCCGCTGGCGACCATCGGGGCACGCGCACCGTTGACTGACGGTCGCCGTCCCTTTCCCCTTGGTCGTCTTATCTGCCGCTCGGCAGATCGGGGCCGTCCATCCAGCCGCCCACGTGGCTGTCGCATGGCTACCGCGTCGGCACCACGTGTGCGCCACGTGGCACGCCAGCCCGTGGACCACAGTGGACTGGGTCTACGGTGGACCGACCCGTGGACCGCGTCGCGCCACGGCGACGTCGGCCCTCGGTTGGTGACGTTAGGCCTCGGTTGCTGATGTCACCCCATGCCTTTTTCCTTTGAAAAATAATTAAAAAATTATGCAATAAATCGAATTAATTTTCGAGAATTCCTTAAAATGGTCCAAAACTTCTAAAATTCATATCTAATCCATACGAACTCCAAATTGGGCCATTCAAAATGGCAAAATTTATATAAAATTGAGCTCTATATGTTTGTTTACTTTTCATGTATTATTTTCTTAGTTTTATTAGGGTTTTTCCTCGTTTTGCGTGCCATCGTGTAGATTTTGCCGTTTCGGAGGTTCGCTCGAAAGGAAAAGTGTTGACAAGTTTTGTTTGAAGAAGCAAGGCAAGTCACACTTCCCTTGAAGCATATTGAACCTATTTCGTAAATGTTTTAGGTTTACAAATAAAGTGCATGTTTTGCTAATTACATGGGATGATGGAATTACCTATCCGCTTGCTTGTGCCATATTATTTTATATCCGTCCTTTGTTAACCGTGGGTGATAATTGACTAGTTTTAGTCACTGATGTTAACTTTTGCTAGAAACATATGCTTAGCCATGCTTAATTACCACTAGCTCACTCAATGGGATAATTACACCATCTACACTTAGTGTTTGTTGAGCTGCAAGCTCGAAACATCCGGCCATGTTTTATTGGTCATAATTATCCCAACTAAAATATGACTAAATGATGGATTGTGGGTGCATGGTTTTGATTATCGCATCCATGGCAATTAAGGACCAGTTCATGGAAAACCCTGAAAGGCTTACAATGCTTACCACAAGCAAGAAAGAGCAACTGTCGGACTTGTAGTGTAGCTTTTCTCTAGTCGACGTTCCCAGGCAAGGGTGGGCATGATGGAGTTGGGTTGGCCAGGGTTAAATCGGTTGATCGGCTTCCAGGTTCACCACGGCACTAGGAGGGCTGCCCACTGCCTGTTGATGAGAAATTTTCCCACGCACTGGTCTAAGTGATTTGCTTAGCTCTAGTGCAGGTCCAAATTGGAGTGCCTTTGGTGTTTAGGGCGTGCCAGTTGGTTTGATCCTGTAACCAACAAGAAACAAGAAATGGGCAATTTGGTTAAGATTAGATCCTACTCGATCGGCTATAGATATCCATAATACACAATTACTATCCCAAAGCATATTTAGACTAAGTGATTGGGATAGATCGGTAGCATACCGAGACAGTGTAAATCACTTATATCTAAAAACACATTAGAATAATAATTATATATATTTATAGCCTAGCCGATGTCGTAGACCTAATGTGAATCGGCTAGTACTCCGATACTGTTTTATACTAAGATATTAATCTGGATCAAATACACTAAACAAGGATCTATCGACTGTTAAGATGACTTAACAGATTGTCGCCAGGCTTAGTACATTTAACTAGGCTAAGATCTTACTATAAAAGGCAGCTTTAACACATCTAACAGTAGTAAAGCATATAAGATGGCTAAAACATGTAAGATCGGCTGAAACTCCGATACTATCTCTAATAGCAGTCATTGTGCCGAATAGATCTATATGATTCTAAAAGCGACTTAATAGATCAAACTGATGCAGCATTAAGTACAAAAAGAAACACGAGATCTAGACAAAACCAATGAAAACCTTTCAAGATGGCAAATACGCTATATAACCCAAATCAACCCCAAGATCTAACCCTATCGGCTGTTATCCTCAGAAAGATGCTAGCCGATTGTGGGGTAGATCGAGACATTGATCTAGATTATATAACGCATATGATAAATTCAGCAGATTGCAATAACGAGATTAGAGTATCATGACGATGGAAGCACTAACCTTGAGAACACAAACTGCTTGTAACAAGGATTTACCTTGCTTTGGAGATCGGGAACCCGATGCAGCCCAATGCGAGGCAAGAACTTGTCGAGATTGCAAGTAAAAGGAAAAGGGTGGCGATGCGCCGAGATTGTATTGGTTGATAATTTGATGATGATAAATTACATAGCCTCAGGTCATATTTATACCCAGATACACGACGAGTCCGTAACGGGCACGATTCCTATCTGTATTACAGATTGAATTACAAATATGCCTAAAACAAACTGGCATTATCTATAAGAAAACTATACAAAATATTCTAATCTAAAGATATAATTACCATTTCAGGACCTTATCCATAGATGGCAATATCTTTGAAGCATTTGGAAACCGAATCCAATGATTATCTTCACGCTTTCCTTCCGGGATTGGTCTCATCTGCTCACCCAATCGGAATCAGCTGTATCGGTTGCCCTGTCCAACTCGGACTCAGCCGACTGGCTCCTTAGCCGATTCGGACTTAGCCGACGCGGACTCTGTTTCCGAGAATCATGCGATCCTTCGATTCCGCTTCAATCCTTGCTTCAAACTTGGGGATTTGCTTACCAAATTTGGTCGTTAACACATGCCCCCAAGTCCGCTATATTGTTAATGTTGCGGATTTGCCAAATCTTATCTTGGAGAAATTTCAGGGCTTTTCCGTTTCGGCCATCACCACGTTTCTTTAAATAACATCCACCACCTTAAAGTTTTGCACGCCGTCACTTTTGCCTTCACCGCCTTAGTTCCAAACAGTTTCAACCTGCACCTTCACCGACGATTTTCCCTGTGGTAGCAACCCCAAACCCCGAACCCCGAAACCTTGGTGTGGTACAATTGGTTGGGGGAAGTTATGCGAAAGGTATTGTCATGATTTTTCCTTCGCAGCATCGCAGTGATACTTCGGGACATGACAACATGTGTGAAATCGTGTCTTGTGGGTAAAGTTGTGCACCTCTAATCAGAGTAAAACTATTCAAATAGTTGTGCCCGCGGTTATGGGCGATCGACCAGATTCACCGTGATTTGTCCCACATTACTAAATAAAATTAGTTTAATAATTTGGTTTAGATCACATGGAATGGTTGGACCTGTTCAATGTGATTATTCCGTTGCTCAGGGGAGGATAAAAACTTGACTGAAATTAATTAAATGTTTTCTTGTTTTAAGATATAAAGGTTTTCAACCGCTTTTATGCAAAATAGCTCCAAGCCTCTCTTTGTGTTCCCTTGTATGTCTGCATCCATAGTGTGGCTTGTTGAGTATGGTGGTTGTACTCAGCCTTGCAATTCTTTCCCCTTTTAGAAGTGTAGTGATTCTGTGTTGAAGACAGAGTTAGAGGACCAAGGCTCAGACCCCAATTTGAGTTTGCCTGTGAAGTGGAGCTAAAGTCCTGCTAGGATCATCTTTTCCTGCTGTCGTTGATTTCCTTCGAGTGTGAGGACTAAGTGCCTCTGTTTCCTATAAGTATTTATACGCTTTATTTATATGTTTGAATCGGTGTATTAATTTGTCATGATGTGTACCCTGGATGATTCCTGGGCAGAGATTTAATACACAAAATAGTCTAAAAATTTGGGATAAATTTCTGGGCGTGACAATTATCCTTCGAGAGGGTCAAACATGTCTAAAATCCTTGGCTCGCGTAGTATCTGAGTCGACCATCGAATCCTTTCGGTAGTTGCCCCAACCACTCTTTCACCTTCTCGGGTAGCCCCCTTGGAAGGACTGATCGACCACTCGTCGACAGTCTACAACCTCAACGTTTGTAGGTCTTTCCCTAGAGATCAAGTGACCACATAGATTCCAAACTTGACTCTCTAGCAAGAACCACTCAATAGGACCTCAATAGGCTTCCTTCCGGGGAACCCCGACCATAGCTGGTCGGGTGCGTAGCTCAGGACGGACCATGAGCGTAGCTAGGGGTGGGCAGAATTCTCGTGGCTCGCTAGCTCGCTCGGCTTGTGGTCGGCTCGGCTCGGCTCGTTTTGAAAAGGTAACGAGCCGAGCCAAGACTTTAGCTCATTAGCTATAACGAGCCGGCTCGGGCCAGCTCGCGAGCAGCTCGCGAGCTGAATGAGCCAAGCCATGGCCGGATGGCCCAACAAAATCCCGGCCCAATTAGAAACCCTAAAGTTGTTGGCGCATGTAGTTTCTATTACTTTCTTTCCTCTCTGGTATCTGTGTCTCTCCACGGCTCCACCACCGCCTGCCCACGCGCGCCGAAATCCCACCACCGCCCACGCACGCGTTCTCCGCCGCCCCATCCGTCAGCGCCGCTCCGCCCCATCCGTCGGCGCCCCACCGGCGTGCACGCGTCGCCACCCCATCCGTCGGTGCCGCACCACCGCCCCTCCCCATCAGCCGGTGCCCCACCGCCCCATCCGTCGGCACGCTCACCGGCGCCGCCCCATCTCGTCTCACTCTCGGCTTCCTTCCTTCCTCGCGCGCCAAGACAGGAGACTCTCAACACAGGACCAAGGCAGTAAGGAGGATTAAGGGCAGCAGCTAGAAGCGCATCTAGGGCTCAGCAAGGCCAGACATCACTCGTGGAGAAGACAAGCGAGCAGGTGAAGAACACCTCACGGTCCCGGCCGGCGTCACCAAGTACCGGATCCAGGAGCAAACGTTTGAGGACCCTGTCCCGGAGCTTGCCGTCATCAACTCCATCGGCCTCGGCACATAGAATGGCGCCGAGCAAGGTTGGCCAAGGTCATGTTGTCACCCCATCAACATCCCCTCATGGTTCTGTTGTTGCCTCCATATCAGTACAAAAGGTGTGTATCAAAAATCCAAAAACTTTTACCCCTTATGCTTGATGCTTAGATCTATTGTATTTACTAGGTAGGTGCAAAAAGCACCATCCTAATTCCTCCACAGAACAAAACACAGTATTACTACTAGATTTAAGCGCGAGGAAATGCGGCAAATCTCTGAATTATAATGAACAGGGCATGCTTTGATCCATTAAATGATAAATATTATAATACTTATACCAGTGCCATCTCTGAATTAGTAATCTAATGGCCATGTTTGAATTCTTTTTAGGATTTGTATCATGTGTCGGAGCTGGAAAAAGAGGAGGATGAAGAGAATAGCTTCGACATGAATGATGAATTATCAGTAAGCTTATCTTTAGGTTCAGCTGATGGTGGAAGTGCGGGTGAAGATGGAAATGTGATGTCAAAGTCGAAGAGAAGAGGAAAAATGGTAAAGGTAGTGAGAGGAAAGCGAGCTGATTGTTGGAAGCACTTTACTGTGATCAATGTTTCATCCAAGAAGGAGAATGGTGTTATGGTGTCAAAGGAGAAGTGCAAGTTCTACTACAAAAGTTATGTTTACCATCCTGGGGGTGCAACTTCACAGCTGAATTGACACCTAGAGAAGTGCACTCAATATTTGAACAAGCTGGCAAAGGCTAAAGCTGAACTTGCTCAAGGTACACTCAACTTTACTGATGGTGGCAGTTCTCTTGTTGTCAATCCTAGTGAATATGACCATGATCATACTCGTCTTTTGATTGCTCGTATGATAATTCAACATGAGTATTCATTTAGGATGGTAGAGCACAAAGGGTTTAATATATTGATGAAGTGGATGAATAATAACTATGACTTCATTGGTAGAAAGACCATAAAAAGTGAATGCATGAAGGTATATGAGTCTGAAAAGGAACAGCTAAAGAGAAGTCTTAGAGATGTTGAATCAATAAGTTTAACTACAGATTTGTGGACATCTAATCAAAATATTCAGTACATGTGTTTGGTGGCTCATTACATAGATGATGATTGGGTTTTGCAATGTCGTGTCCTAAACTTTGTTGAGTTGGAACCTCCCCACACTGGCCTTGTGATAGCTCAAGCTATTTTTGATTGATTGGTGGAATGGAAAATAGAAGATAAGCTTATGACAATAACTCTTGATAATGCTTCAAACAATGACACTGCTATCGAAAATTTGAGTTCGAAGCTTGTCGCAGAATGATCTATTTAATGCCGATTATTTCCATGTTCGTTGTGTTGCCCACATAGTCAATTTGGTTGTTAATGATGGCATGAAACCAATAGAACCTTTGATAAGCAAATTGAGGAACACTGTTAAATACTTTAAGAAGTCTCCAGCTCGTATGTACAAATTTATGGGAGTTTGCAATGATTATTCAGTCAAAATAGGAAAAGGTTCGCTCTTGATGTTAAAACAAGGTGGAGTTCAACATCTAGAATGTTGGATTCTTGTCTTGAGTATAGGACAACATTTGTTCATTATGCTGAAGTAGACAAAAATGTATGAGTGGAAGCCCACAACAGTTGAATGGGATATGTATGAGAAAATAAAACCACTTTTGGAGACAATGAGCTACTACTGCTTTTTCAGGGTCAACCTATCCTACTGCCAATGTTTTCTATCTGTTAATGACCAAATTTGGTAACCAAATCCCTGAGTTCAAGGCTAAGATTGAAGTGGAATCGAATCAGGAAGTGATTCGCAGAGAAATAGAGGCTGCATCGACTGCGACTAAATCGGCCGGGAGACCAGTCGGCTAAGGCCGAATTGGACAGGGACAACCAATAGCCGATTCTGATTCAGAGAAGAAGATGGAACCGTTTCTGATAAAGAAGCTTTAAGATAAAAGGAAGACTCGGTTCCCAAATGTTCATTAAGATATTGCCATCTATGGATAGAGTCTGTAACGACAATTGTATCTTTAAAATAGGGATTTATATAGATATTCCTTTTATAATGCGGCATGGGACCAATTCCCAAAATATTGTCATACCATGTACAGTAGATAAGTAGAAACCGTGTTCTACACGAACTTTGTTGTAGTTGGGTATAAATAGAACCCGAGACCCCCTGTAAATATACACACATCAATACAAACTCGGCGCATCGCCAAACCTTTTTATTTTTAGACGAGTTCTTGATCTCGCTTCGGGTTGCATCGATCTCGATCTCCAAGCAAGGTAATTACTTGTAATTAGTAGTTTGTATCGTCGAAATTAGTGCTTACATTGTCATGATACTCTAATTTTGATGTTATGAACTGCGCAAGTTATCATATACAACATATAATCTAGAGCAATATCTAGATCTATCACACCATCGGTTGGTTTCTCTCGGAAGACAGTAGCCAATAGAGCTAGATCTAGATGTTGAACCAGGTTATATGTTGTATCCACCGTCTTAAGGGGTTTACATCGGTTTTTATGGATCTAATACTTCTTTTTGTACTTAATGCTGCATCATATTGATCTATTAATCACTTTTAGAATTATTAAGATCTATTCGGCTAGATGTTTATCTTTAGAGACAGTGTCGGGGTTTCAGCCGGCCTTATCTGTTTTAATTATCTTTATAGTTATATTCACTATTAGATATTTTAAAACTGCCTTTTATATTAAGATCTTAATCTATCTAAGTGTCCTAAGCCGATATCAATCTGTCATGCTATGCTGACAGCCGATTGATCTAGGTTTAACATATTTAGATCAGATTAATACCTTTTTATAAAATGTGTCAGAGTATTAGCCGATTCACATTAGATCTGCAGTATGGGCCAAATCGTCAATGTAAATAATTACTACCCTAACGCGCTTTTAGCCTAAGTGATTTATACTGTCTCGGCATAGCCGATCTATCCCAATCACTTAGTTTAAGTGTGCTTTGGGATAATAATTATATATAAATTGACGCCTTCAGTCGATCCTGTAGGATCTAATTTTAACTTAACACCTATTTTTTGTTTCTTGTTGGTTACATGATCAAACCAACTGGCACGCCTTAGTCACCAAAGGTAGCCAAGAATGGACCTGCACGGAGTTAAGCAGATCTCCCAGACCAGCACGTGGGAAAGATTTCTCATCAACACGCTTCTTGGCACACCTAGTGGGACCATCGGTAAGTTTGATAAAGTTGACGCGATGGTTAACATCAAGAGCCCCGAGATCAGCGAAGAAAATATGGTTCCCGTCAAGATGGAGCAGTTGTCGGCTGAGCAATTAGCCGACTACAAGAAAATGGTGGAAGAACTGTAGGCCAATTATCTGCAATCCTTTGCCCAGACCAGATCTGGGGCCATCTACCAAAAGTACAAATTCAGCATCAATGACTTCAAGGCATCCTCCTCCGAGGACACGAAAGGGAAGCACAAGATGGAGGAGGAAAAGCAAGAACAAGATGATTCGGGACTGCACACTTTGCAAGACCGAATCGATTCGGCTGTACATCACGCCCTCGTCAACCAAAGTGGCATCTTGGTTAACACCCTCAACAACATGATTGCCACCGTGGTCGACTCGAAGATTGTCGATCAACTGCAGCGGGGGCCAACCTATTTCACTGATGTCCCGTTCCCCAACTACAGGGTTTTGGTATCCCAGAACCGGCCGATGCCACCACCAGTACAGCCGGGGCCACCAGGAGGAGTCCTCAGTCAGCCAAATGCATCTGCATCGGCTTCAAGGCCACTGCCCGTCATTCTGAACAGGCAGCAACCTCCTTCCCAGGAACAACTAGCCGGCATGTTCAACTTCAATCGGCGGCAAGAACCGGTCGCCAACCTCATTCAAGGGGCACAGTACAATGTCGGCGGTCGTCGGCTCTTCCCTGACCAATCACCACCACCGGTGAATCGGCTGCCTCCCGCCGTCGACCCAGCTCAATATCAGTACCAGGGAGGCCAGCATGACCAACATTACCTGCAGCAGACACCGCCACCTCAGTATCGGCAAGGACCCATCCAATACGATCATACGAGCCGATACAACAAGCTCAAGATAACAAGACTTGGGCCGATTTGATTGCCGACATAATGCGCGATCAATTCGGCCTCAAGCCAAAAGATTCTGGTAACATGTATCGGTATCCATATCCGGAACATTTTGAGAGAGTGCCACTCCCAAACCGGTACAAGGTTCCAGACTTCTCCAAGTTCTCAGGGCAGGACAATACCTCGACGTACGAGCACGTCATCCGATTCCTGGTGCAATGCGGGGAGGCATCGGCTACAGACGCCCTGAGGGTTTGTTTATTCCCGCTCTCACTATCGGGATCGGCCTTTACATGGTTTTCTTCATTGCCTTAAAACTCCATCTAGAGATGAGCCGATCTCGAGAAACAGTTCCACAGCTATTTCTACACCGGCAACCACGAGATGAAGTTGTCGGACTTGACAAGCATCAGGCAGAAGCATGAGGAATCGGTTCAGGACTACATCCAGAGATTCAGAGAAATGAGGAACCGCTGTTATAGCCTGGTGCTGTCTGATTCCCAACTAGCCGATTTGGCTTGTCACGGGCTTCTGGCGCCGATCCGTGAAAGGTTTTCGGCTCAAGACTTCGACAGCTTGGCCCATCTGGCGCAGAGGGTGACGGCCCACGAACAGCGATTTCAAGAATCAAGGAAGGTCGTCAAGAAGGTTCCCCACGTCATCGTTGAGACCGACTCAGATACAAGCGACGATGACGCAGAAGTTGCAGCGGCCGAATGGACCATGAATAAAAAGGCCATCGTTTGCTAGTGGCTGCTGAAAATGGCCAAGGAGGAGAAGTACGACTTCGACATCACTAAAGCCGATAGGATCTTCGACTTGTTGCTAAAGAAGAAGCAAATTCAACTACCGGCCGATCACGTGATCCCATCGGATGATGAACTCAAGAAGAAGAAATAATGTAAGTGGCACAACTCCACCTCCCATAGCACTAATGACTGCAAGGTTTTCAGGCATCAGATCCAGTCGGCCATTGAGGCCGGGAAGCTAAAGTTTGCCGAGTCACCTCGACCGATGAAAGTTGATGGCAACCCCTTCCCGGTCAACATGGTCCACGCCGGCCCCAGGCGAGCTGATCGGCAGAACAGAATGACGTACGGCTTAGTTGAAACACTCAAAGGGGCAAGGCTGAGAAGAGGCTGACCGGAGATCAAGCCGCACCAGTCAACATGGTGCATCCAACTAGCCGATTGGCTGATCGGCGACCCTGGCGCATGGACCCCATGCCCTGTTTTCAACAACGCTTTTGCGAAGAAGAGGAGGCCCGACGCGGCAAGCCTTACATCAGGGAACCTGAGGTCAGGGGACTCCAATTCGTCAGAACCATAGCGGTTGCGACCCGCACTGGCGCTGTGAGTTTTTCCGATTCTGCTGGGAATCGGGGATGAAGCTGCCAATGATCGACAACTGCCCGGCCTGCAACAAGTATCATGAGGACGAATACAGGGACCCACCAATGCAAAGTTCCACCCAATTCGTCCCTAGGGTCGTGCAACGTAATCAAAGGCGGATGCTAGTGCATGATTGGCTCGGGCCGATCCACCAAGACTTCTTCGAGGATGAGGATGAAGACGAATACGACGAAGAAGTGGCCGACGATAAGCAATCGGCCAACCCCCAATGGTGCCCTTCGAATCTCTTTACCAAAACACAAAAGAGAAGCATCCAACGGCTCAAGAGCGAGGGGCAGGAGGAAGAAGTACGACGGATGATCCAACAACAACAACGTCGGCAAGGCACAAAGAGATGGCGCGTCAAGAAACAAGCGCCACCAACCGACAAAACCCAGCCGACCAAGCTAGGAGGGCGGAAAAAGGAAAAGGAAAAGTTGTTGCATCGGTTAACATGGTCTTTATACTGCCAGCCTAATTCAGTGCTAGAGAAGCCGATGCAGACAACGTGGAGGATACCTTGGAAAGACTAGCTCTATCCCCAGAGTAAGCTGTTTTCGAAAAGCCGGAGGGGACTGAGAATCGGCACCTCAAGCTGCTTTATGTGAAGGGGTTTGTTAACAGGAAGCCGATGTCAAAGATGCTGGTCGATGGAGGGGCCGCAGTTAACTTGATGCCCTATGCCACCTTCAGGAAGCTAGGCAAAGGAACCGAAGATTTAATCAAGACAAACATGGTTCTCAAAGACTTCAGTGGCAATCCATCGGAGCTAGGGGTGTGTTGAACGTTGAGCTGACTGTCGGCAGCAAAACCATGCCCACAACATTTTTCGTCATCGATGGGAAGGGATCTTACAGCCTACTGCTTGGGAGGGACTGGATTCACGCAAATTACTGCGTCCCTTCCACCATGCATCAAAGTCTAATCCAATGGCAAGGCGACAGGATTGAGATCGTGCCAGCCGACAGGTCAGTGAACCTCGCTAATGCCGATTTGCCACTTTGGAAAATCGACGGTATCGATTGTCTGTCCGGCAAAATCTGGCAAGCCGATTTTCTAAAGGTGTCTGATTTTGCTATATAGCCTATTGGAGACGAGGAGCATCAATTGCTACTTGAGGGCGTCATGGAGGGCTCGAGCGTTTACAGCGAGGACACCGTGGACGACAACGATGACAAACTTGGGCAAGGTTTTATGTCGGCCGACGAGTTAGAAGAAATTGATATAGGTCCAAGAGATAGACCTAGGCCAACATATATTAGCAAAAATTTGTCTTCTCGTTTTAAATCCAAGCTTGTTGACTTATTAAAGGAATATAAAGATTGTTTTGCTTGGGAGTATTTCGAGATTCTTGGTCTTAGTCTATTTGTTGTTGTGCATCGGCTGCCCATAAAGTCAGGATATCGGCCGTACAAACAGTCTCCCAGGAGGTTTAAAGCCGATATGTACGATGCGATTAAAGCCGAAATCACTTGGTTATACGATGCTGGATTTATTCGGCCCTGCCGATATGCAGAGTGGGTTTCGAACATTGTTCCGGTAATGAAGAAAAATGGCAAGCTTAGGGTGTGTATTGATTTCAGGGACCTAAACAAAGCTACCCCTAAGGACGAATACCCAATTCCCATAGCCGATTTGCTCGTGGATGCTGCTTTCGGCCACAAAATCATAAGCTTTATGGATGGCAATGCAGGCTACAATCAAATTTTTATGGCCGAAGAAGATATCCACAAGACTGCTTTCAGATGCTCAGGAGCAATCGGCTTATACGAATGGGTGGTCATGACATTTGGCTTGAAGAATGCTGGAGCAACTTGGGCCATGAACTATATTTTCCATGACATGATCGGCTCTCTATTGGAGATCTACATTGATGACGTTGTCATCAAATCTAGGGGAATAGAAGACCACATAATCGATCTGAGACATGTTTTGGAGAGAACGAGGAAGTACGACCTAAAAATGAACCCACTAAAGTGTGTGTTCGGCGTGTCGGTCGGGCAATTTTTAGGGTTTCTTGTTCATGAGAGAGGAATAGAGGTTACACCAAGGAGCATCAATGCTATCAAGACAATTCAGCCTCCGAAGGACAAGAAGCAACTACAATCTTTCAGACGATTCATTGCCAATCTTTCAGAAAAGATGGAGCCGTTCACGCCTTTGCTTAGGCTGAAAGCTGATTAAGCATTCACTTGGGGGACAGAGAAGCAAAAAGCGTTGGACAACATTAAGGATTACTTGAGCTCGCCTCCAGTTTTGATTTTTCCACATAAAGGGATACCGTTCAAGCTATATTTGTCGGCCGACGACAAATCCATCGACTCAGTTCTGATTCAGGAGATTGAAGGAAAGGAAAAGGTCATCTTTTATCTCAGTCGACGGCTGCTGGACGCAGAAACAAGGTATTCATCGGTGGAGAAGTTATGTCTTTGTCTGTATTTTTCATGCACAAAGTTGAGGCATTATTTATTATCCAATGAGTGCACAGTGATATGCAAAGTGGATGTAGTCAAATATATGCTATCGGCTCCAGTGTTAAAAGGACGAATTGGGAAATGGATTTTTGCCTTGACAGAGTTTGATCTAAGATACCAGGCGCCCAAGGCAGTTAAAGAACAGGCCATAGCCGATTTCATAGTGGAACATAGAGATGATTCGATCGGCTCAGTGGAGATCATGCCTTGGATTTTGACATTTGATGGATCGGTTTGCACAAATGGATGCGGGATCGGCTTGGTCATCATATCCCCAATGAGGGCAAGCTTCGAATTTGTTTTCTCAATCAACCCCCATGCCACAAAAAACCAAGCCGAATACGAGGCAGTGCTCAAGGGATTGCATCTTCTCAAGGAAGTTGAAGCCGACGCCATCGAAATAATGGGAGATTTACTATTGGTCATCAGCCAGTTGTCAGTAGAATATGAATGCAAAAATGATGCGCTGATGGTCTATCAATGATGCCGAGAATTGATGGACAGCTTTCGGCTAGTAACATTGAAACATATCCCTAGAGAGCAGAATGCATAAGCCAACGATTTAGCTCAAGGGGCATCAGGCTACAAGTCGATGACAAAAGGTGTTGAACAAGAGATCGCCACCATGACAGCCGACGATTGGAGGTTTGAGGACTACAACTATTTACAAAACCCTTCCCAGTCGGCTTCAAGGAAATTACGCTACAAGGCTTTGAGATATGTATTGCTCGATGACGATTTATACTATTGGACGATTGATGGTGTGATGCTCAAGTGTCTCAGTGCCGATCAAGCCAAGGTGGCTATCTGAGAAGTGCATGAAGGAACCTGTGGCACGCACCAATCGGCTCACAAGATGAAGTGGCTACTTCGAAGAGCAGGGTATTTTTGATCGACGATGCTGGAGGATTGTTTCAAATATTACAAGGGTTGCCAGGATTGTCAGAAATTTGGAGCTATACAGAGGGCACCAGCATCGGCTATGAATCCAATTATCAAGCCTTGGCCGTTCAGAGGTTAGGGAATCGACATGATCGGCCAAATCAATCCATCCTCGTGCAAGGGACGTAAGTTCATATTGGTGGCAACAGATTATTTCACAAAGTGGGTGGAAGCGATTCCTTTAAAGAAGGTTGATTCAAAGGACGCAATCGAGTTTATTAAGGAGCATATCTTATACCAATTCGGCGTCCCTCAAACAATAACAATAGATTAGGGATCTATCTTCATATCGAAAGAGTTTGTTCAGTTTGCCGACGGCATGGGAATCAAGTTACTCAACTCTTCGTCGTATTATGCTCAGGCTAACGAACAGGCAGAGGCCTCAAACAAGAGTCTAATCAGGCTGATAAAGAGGAAGATCGCTGAATATCCAAAGCAATGGCACATCCAATTAGCCGAATCACTCTGGGCTTATTAGATGGCTTGTCACGGATCTATCCAAGTCCCTCCATATAAACTGGTCTATGGGCATGAAGCAGTCCTGCCATGGGAACGGCTCAAGAAGGATTCAGTTATAAGATCAGCTTACAACCGATGATTACTACAACCTGATGGTAGATGAATCAGAAGATCTAGTTTTGTCACAGATGAGGGCCTTGGAAAAAGTAACAAGAGATAAGGAACGAGTAGCCCGTCACTATAACAAGAAAGTTGTGCCTAAATCTTTTGAAGAGGGCAAAACTCGTTTGGAAATTGATATTGCCGACTGGATCAAGGGATAGTAAATTCGGCAAGTGGTCACCAAATTGGGAGGGGCCTTTCAAGATCCACAAGTGCGTCTCCAAGGGACCCTATATGCTAGAAGGATTGGATGGAGAGGTGTTTGGAAGGGCTTTGAATAGGAAGTATCTGAAAAAGTATTACTCAAGTGTGTGGATCAATTCATGATTCGGCTGTTGTTGTGCCGATTCGTGTTAGCCGATGCATCGTGATGCATGCATCGCCTTTAGGACGTTTTTGCGCCAAGTTTTTCCCCTGATTTTCTACAATCGGCTCAGTCTGGCCGACACGATGAAGTTTTTGACTTACTAATTTTGTTCACGCCGAAGACACCATCAACAAAATTAGGGGAGCATATACATACACAACAGATATCAAGAAGACAGATAAGAGGTTTTTTTTTTAAATTTTGATGCTTTCGAGGTCATGACAAATACAGAGGTAATGTGATCGACAAGCATGCATAAGATAGTCCAAATTAGTCACAAGAGATGGTGAGAGCCGATTACAAAAACAATTAGATTACAAGATTTACAAGTTTTGCCCTGGCCAACTATTACAATCGGCTTAGCACCCAAGGAATTCAGCGATAGCCGAGATCGCTTTACGACGGATCTCATCGATGTCTTTGATTGCCTTAATGTTGGCTGCATCGGTCCCGACCACTGGCTTCACCGCCTTCGTCAGATCTGTCAGATGGGATACAACCACCTTGATGCTTGATCGTCATCTTCTATCTCCTTTGGCAGGCCAGCCACGTATTCTTCTTGGACCGTGATCTCGGTCTCAATCTGGACGAGTTCAGCTACCAGTTTGTCACAACGCGCGCGAAGCCGATCGAGTTTGGCAATCGGCTCTGTCTTCAACGCATCAAACTTGGCCTTCTTCGCCATGATCTCTTCTTGGTTAGATTTGATGGCCGCCGCTAGTGATTTGTTCTCTCGGCGATCGGCTATGTGCTGCTTTGCCCGCTCGTATTTGTGTCGATGCGCTTCAAGGAAGGTCGCTGGCGCGATTGTATCGGCCAAATCGTCTGGAAGCCTGACTTGAATCTCTTCGAAACGATTATGGACGGAGCCACAATCGGCTACCAGCGCGTCCAATGAGCTCTCCAGCCGATTAGCGATGTCGACTAGCGTGGTCCTCAGGTCTTCATCAAGCGACACCAGGGCCTTGTCAACGGCCTCATCCGGGTCAACGAACTCCGACAAGTCGAAGCCCAGGAGATCGGCTACGCTCTGCCAGGCAAATAACAATTATAGCATGGACAGAAATCGTGGAGCTGATTGCGGAGAAGATGGTTATAATACTTACTTGGACTGCTGGGGCTGATGTAGCTTCATCATCGACATTCCTGTCACCTGCAGCCGACGGAGTGTGTTCACTTGATACCTGGGGGGTAGGTGTTGGGGCGCGAAGAGGCTGAAAAAAGCACAAGGTTAAAGATCGGCGATAAGAGAAGGTGTGGAGTCGAAATACTTACTGAACAGAGAGGAGTCGTTTTCTTCTTGGTGGCTAGTTTCTTCCTCTGCCGATGTAAAGAATATAGTAAGACGAGTATGATTAAAGAAGTTAGGAGACCAAAAGTATTGAAAGTCGCTTACCAGCGTCGTACGGACGGGGCGTTTTGGTGGACTTGGCGTTTTCTGCACGGAGGCCTCGTCGGCTGACGGAGTTCGAGCGTATTTGTCGGAGGAGCTGGAGTCGGCTGCAGCCTCGTCAATGGCGTCCTCAACTTCTTCACCAAGGACCTCATCGTCAAGCACCGCATCGACTTCTGAATCGATGGGGGACAGGTCATCGGTTGGGCTTGGTTTCTGCTTCTTGGCAGGTTTCTTCTTCGCCGCAACCGGTGTAGCGGATGCCGACGGCTTGTCCCATTTTTGCCGACGGATAGGTTTGCGGGTTTGGCCATGGAGTAGGGTTGACACCTTCGGAGCGTTTAAGTCGATTATGGATGGCGCCAACCCATAGTCGTTTCGCAGCACGCCAAGGCCATAACTGATGGCCGCTCCTGGTCGGCTGGCCCGGGGAGGAGAAGTATCGTTCGTCTGTAGGAACAAAGACGTAAGTAACGAGACATGCGCATCATAGCCGATAAAGGAGAAAAGACTGGAAAAGAATTGCTTACCGATGGAATCATGTCAGGGTCGACGGTGGTGAGATACATGGAAGCCGATTGGTGGAATATGTGTGATTTCCATTCTGCCCACCATCGGCTGAAGGCATTTGTCCTTGTGTGTGGACCCCCATTTTTGGAACGGGAATCTTTCGTGTTCATAGTACCATTTCCCTGGATCGAGTAGTTTGGTACCCACGAAATACAGTACTGAATAATCAGGTGCAAATGCACGAATAGTCTTACAGCAAAAGTATTACAATATAGGCCCGAAGGCAATATCCGACATATAGGACCTTATGGTCCAGATATAACCAAAAGTAGAATTTAGGTAAGGCAGCGGAATGAAAGCAACAGCCTGTCAATTGCCACAGGCAACGACCAGAGACTAAGACCTAGCAGGCGCCATCGGCTTCTTCGCCCTCCTGGTAGTAGCCATATGGATCCTCCAAGTCTTCATTTCCACCATCTGAAGGTTTGTGTGTATAGCAAGGGTGAGTACCAACCGTACTCAGCAAGCCAACACGGAAGTGATGCACATGATAGGGTTATTCAAAGAATGGCTGGGGTTCTTTTGCATAAAGCCAATTTTCACAAATCTTTCCACAAGCCTAACAGCTAGCCAAGTCAAGTTTTAGTTCCATAGTTCATTAAGTCGGTAACGGTTCTGTCTACCATCCATCGTGATTCCAAGGATGGCTTCCCGCCTCCGGTTCGTCATGGTTTTCTGGGGAGTCCACCCCTTCTCGCCTTTCGAGAAGTTGATCCACCAGTGAGTAAAAATCATCATGCAAACCCATCCCATCATTTTAAAGTTTAGAGTCTAGCCAAGCGGAAGTCTTGTCACGATGCTCAATATCCGCGAGCACGGCTATTCAAATAGATTGATTCATTCACACTGCAGTGGATGTACACTTTACCCGTACTCCGCGACTGCGCAACAAATGAGCCTACGTCCCAACACATGAGACGGTCACGGCAAAGCCTTTCAATAACCTCACTTTGGCAGTACCCGCTCCATGAACTTAAACCCTCTTGCACTCTAGTCGTCCTTTTCTAGCAGTTTGAGGAGTTCTGGCGCTCCCGGGGTAAGGGAAGACTTCATTTATCAAGTTATGATTAATTTCGATTTTCAATCATCCATTTCCAATCTCATCTCATACAAAAGAACCACTATGCAGGGGTACCGCCTCCGCTCGGCTATTTACTCCGCTAGGTCTATACCCATTTGAGAAGTACGGCTGTACTGGCTCGTTACCCGGCTATCTCATGGCTCGGTGCTTAATTGACCAGGGTTGACACTTGCCTTTTCCGGAATCCACCCAAATCATCCAACCGCCCCAGTCTAAAACATTTGTTTGGTGCTTTCAGTTTTCATCAAAACTCATTTTATCATTCTCATGGCAATGTGGCGCTCATGTCTCCACATGTCGTATCTCAACTACCTTCCCTAAGGTAGTTGCCCAAGCATAAAGTTTTTTATAAAATCATGAGTATGCATGAATCTACTAATAGCATGGCTAAGCATTTTGCCGAAGTTATTCTCCGGTTTTATGTATCAAATCGAGGGTTGCAAGGAATAATTCTAAAGGTAATCAATAACAAGGCATGGCATAACAAGTTACATAATTCTTTGTGTATAGCATGCATGTTTAAAGTTTAAAACAACATCATTTCACAGTCAGGATCAATATGTTCAAAGAGTGTGATGACTTGCCTTGCTCGCACGCTTGTTGAGCGGGGTCTTCAATGGAGTCGGTGCCTGCTTCTTAAGGTGCTAACCGTACGTGCTAAAAGAAAGATTGAATTCGATCAGAATTCAATAAGAATGAATAAAAGGTCAAGAAAAACTATAAAAGAACTCTAAAATATCTACCCTGCGATTTTATTCGAGTTAGGGAAGGAATTTGAATGAAATTCGATCGAAAAAGCGAGTTAGGGTTTTTTTAGGGTTTTTGCCAAAATACCGTTTAAAGATAAGGCGATAAGCCAATAAATGTTGTTTGAAAGGATTTTCCATTTAGATGTGGTGAGTTAGAAGGCCAATCATATTTTAAAAAGGCAAGAAATAATAATTAAATCCTCAAGAAAATTTACGAAAAAAGCAAAGTACAGCAAATCTTATTTCAGAATCCGAATTTTCTCCTAGGAAAACATATGAGAAAACATATGAGAAAACCATATATTTTGCACAAATATTTCCCAAAAATTCCCCAAAAATATTTCCCAATTTTTCTAGAATTTTTCCCCATTTTTTCTAATTTTTTTCTCTCCTTTTCTTTTCTTCTTCTTCTTTTCCTTTTTCTTTTCTTTCCCTTTTTTCTACCCAGCACTGCTCCTTCTCTCTCCTAGACGCCGAAGGTGTCTACCCCCCCTTCGGCGCCCGGCGAGCCGGCGTGGTGGCGCGGCGTTCCTGGCCGACCGCGACCACGTCGACACTAGCTACCGCCGGAATGGAACCATGGGGCAGTGACTCACTGGCGGCGAGCGGCAGCAAGCACCAGCGACCGGCGGACGACGGAGAACGCGGCGGCGATGCGGATTCGGTCAACCCGGCTAACCTCGTGGCGTTCGGCGCGTTCGGTGGCAGCAAAGGAGATAGGGGGAGTGGAATGGTGTTCGCGATGTGTGGGTTGCTGAAGGGAAGCTAGGGACCTATTTATAGCGTGCGGGGTGCTCGGGAACGGCGGATGTCGGGCGGGCACGCAGCGGTCGGCTGCTGAGCGCGCGCGTGCGTGCGCACGTCGCGGCGACGTGGCCGACGCGCGACCGCCCCGGCGACGCCGTGCGCATGTATGCGACGCCGGGCGAGGGCGCAGCATGGCGGGCGGTACGATGAGCATGGCGCGCACGTGCGGGCGGGTACGGCGACGACTTCGGCGTCCGCAGGATGGCGCGGCTGTACCGGCGGTGGCTGTGCACGCGAGACGGTGTCGTCAGTGCGAGCGCGCGTGCGCGGGTGTCCTGGTTCGGCGCGGCATGGCGTTCGACGCGTGGCACGGCGGCGGCATGGCGCGCACCGGGCGATCGTCGGCGGCGTGGCGACGGCATGGCGCGGCGCGTACAGCGTGGACTCGGGAACTCGCGCGCACGTCCCGTTGCCCGGCGGCTTGCCGAGCGGCATGGCGCGGGCGCGTGTGCTGACGCGGCGCACTGGCGCGGGGGTGACGGTCGCTGTGCGGGAACGTGGTGACACGGGCGACGGCAAGCGGTTGCGACGCGCGATGCGTGTTGCGCGCGCGCGAGGGCCCGGACGCGGTCGAACACCTGTCGCGGAATGAACAGTACGATTTCCTATTTTTCCCGAATTAAAAATCCTATTCTCCTATTTCTATTTCTTTCCACTCTAAAAATTCAAAATAAATTCTAATATTCCCAAAATAATTTTTAAAATTATATTTTCAACTTCTTCCCCACTTTTTATTATTCAAAATATATTTTTCATATTTATTTTATCTCTTCTTTAAATTCAAGAAAATAGGGTTTTTGATTAAAAATAAATTTCTAATTTCATATTTCCTTTTCCAAAAATATTTTTATCATCCAATTCCAAATATTTATTATCTTTCCTCCACCAATTAGGGCTTAAGCCAAAATATATCCTCTTTTTTTTAAAATACCCTTTTGCAATCCACCAAATTGTATATATGCTCTTTTCAAATATATATAGATATTTTGAAATCTTTTTCTCCAGCTGGGATTTCAAAGCTTAGGGTTTTATCCAACTTTACATCAAAGTAATTCCAGAAGAAACTCTTATGCAAGTGAACTGGCAAATAAGATCGAAAAACACGATAAGAAGCAATGACTTCAAAAGGTTTTTGTGAGTTCCGATTTTTAAATTCCGATTTTAATTTCTTCAATTTTCAGGGTGTTACAAACCTAACCCCCTAACAATAAATCTCGTCCTCGAGATTTCTTACCGGTTGTTGAGTAGGTGTGGGTATTCAGTCTTTAGAAAATCTTCGCTCTCTCAGGTGGCCTCTTCTTCGGTGTGATTGCTCCATTGCACTTTGTACATGCGCCATGACTTGGTTCGTGTCCTCTTTTCTGCCTCATCCAATATCTTTATTGGATGTTCCGGATAGGTGAGATCACTGTTGATATGGATGGTTTCCAAAGGAGCATGCTCTTCCGGCATTCACAGGCACTTCTTCTATTGCGACACATGGAACACTGGGTGGACATCGGAGATGTTCTCGGGTAACTCTAGCTGGTAGGCCACTTCGCCTCTTCTAGCGCTTATCAGGAATGGGCCCACGTATCTTGGCGCAAGTTTTCCTTTGACCTTGAACCTCTGAGTCCCTCGTAGTGGTGAGACCTTTAGGTACACATAGTCACCTACATTGAACTCTAAGTCCCTTCGACGAGTATCCGCGTAGCTCTTCTGTCGAGATTGGGCCGCTTTCAATCGGTCCCTGATCAGGCGGACCTTTTCCTCGGCCTCTTTGATTATGTCAGGCCCAAACACGGCTCGTTCTTCGGTTTCTGACCACATCAATGGGGTTCGGCATCGCCGACCAAATAGGGCTTCATTTGGCGACATCTTCAGACTTGCTTGGTAGCTATTGTTGTAGGAGAATTCGGCGTACGGTAAGCATTTTTCCCAATCCTTGGTAAAATCCAACGCACAGGCTCTCAACATATCCTCCAGAACTTGATTTGTCCTTTCGGTCTGCCCGTCAGTCTGGGGGTGGTAAGTGGTACTGAAGGCGAGGTGACTTCCGAGTGCCTCATGAACTTTGCTCCAGAAATGGGACGTGAATTGGGTACCACGATTTGATATAATTCTTTTTGGTACACCGTGAAGACACACGATCCTACTCATGTATAGTTCCGCCAGCTTGGCACTATTGTAGTTAGTCTTAACGGGGATAAATCTGGCGGTCTTGGTGAGCCGATCTACTATTACCCAAATGGAATCATATCCCACTGCAGTTTTGGATAGTCCAACAATGAAATCCATGCCTATCTCGTCCCATTTCCACTCGAGAATCTTGAGTGGCTGCAACAACCCTGCCGATCGTTGATGCTCGGCTTTTACCCTTTGGCATACATCGCATACGGCCACATATTCGGCTACGTCTCTCTTCATATTGGGCCACCAGTATTCCTCCTTCAAATCATGGTACATCTTCGTGCTTCCCGGATGTAACGAATAGGCTGATTCGTGTGCTTCTTTTAGGATCAATCCTCTCAAACCACCTTGTTCAGGCACGCAGATTCTTTTCTTATACCACAGGGTTCCCTTGTCATCTACCGAGAATTCCTTCGCGTGCCCAGCGGCCATGCACTCTTTGATCGTTTGTGTCTCTCCATTATCCTTTTGAGCTTCTTCTATTTGAGTCCTCAGAAGAGGTTGGATTTCTAGTGAGTTCACTTCTCCGTGAGGGATCAGGTATAAGTTAAGTCGAGCCATCTCTTCTTGGAGCTCACTGGCCATGCCTTCCAGTCTCATATGGTTGCATTGGGCTTTGCGGCTTAACGCATCGGCCACAACATTCGCCTTACCGGGGTGGTAATGGATTCCTAGATCGTAGTCTTTGATCAATTCCAACCACCGTCTCTGACGTAAATTGAGATCGGACTGAGTAAAGAAGTATTTCAAGCTCTTGTGATCAGTGTATACATCATAGTGATTCCCGATCAGATAGTGTCTCCAGATTTTTAATGCATGAACAACTGCTGCTAATTCCAAGTCATGTGTGGGGTAGTTTTCCTCGTGGGGTCGCAGCTATCTCAAGGCATATGCCACGACTTTTCCATCCTGCATCAATACGCCTCCCAGTCCTTGTCGAGACGCATCACAGTATATCACAAAATCCTTACGGTTGTCAGGTAGGGTTAAGATTGGGACGGTGGTTAACTTTTCTTTTAGTTGGTCAAAGGCCTCCTGACACTTCTCGTTCCATGCGAATTTCTTCTCCTTCTTCAAAAGTTGAGTCATGGGTCGGGCTATCGTGGAAAACCCTTCGATTAATCGCCAATAATATCCGGCCAATCCCAAGAAACTCCTAACCTCTCATTCGACTTGGGTGCCTTCCATTCGTAATGCTTCGACCTTGGCGTGGTCTACCGCTACTCCTCCATGAAACTACATGGCCAAGAAAAGCGACTTCCTTAAGCCAGAACTCACATTTACTAAACTTCGGATACAACTGATGCTCCCGTAGCTTCTCCAGTACTAGTCGTAGGTGTTCTGCATGTTCCTCATCGTCTTTGGAATAGATAAGAATATCTTCAATAAACACCACCACGAATTTATCCAGATATTCCATGAATACCTTGTTCATCAGATTCATGAAATACGCCGGGGCATTGGTCAATCCAAAAGACATTACTGTGAACTCATACAGGCCATAACACATAGAGAATGTTGTTTTGGGAATATCTCCGGCTCTAATCTTCAACTGATGGTATCCTGACTAAAGATCAATCTTCGAGAATACTTGGGCACCCTTGAGTTGATCAAATAAGTCATCTATTCGAGGTAGTGGGTACTTGTTTTTGATGGTCACTTCATTCAACAATCGGTAATCTACACACATCCGCATGCTTCCATCCTTCTTCTTGACAAAGAGCACGGGGGCTCCCCAGGGAGAAGAACTAGGGCGTACAAATCCTTTTTCCTGTAGTTCTCTGATTTGCCTCTTGAGTTCTTCTAGTTCGTTAGCCGGCATCCGGTAGGGTCTCTTAGATATGGGGGCAGTACCAGGCATTAGGTCGATGATAAACTCTATGTCACGATCAGGGGGCATTCCGGGCAATTCCTCAGGGAATACGTCCGGGTAATCTTGCACTACTGGCATCCTGCTCAAAGGTAGCATGGTAAATACTCCCGCAGCTTGCTCACATAGCATCGGGTTTTGGTCCATGGTTATGTTCATTGATGACCCCCATGGGGTGGATACTGTGACTTCCCTTCGGCCACAGTCTATGACTCCATTGTTCTTAGTCAACCAATCCATTCCAAGTATGATATCAAGAGTTTGTGGTGGTAGTACCATAAGGTTTGAAAGGAATACCACATCTCTAATCCGGATGGGCACATTGATGCAAGCATGGGGTACGGTTATGTTTCCCCCAGGTGAGTGTACCAACATGGGTCTCTTAAGTTCTACCTGGTGTAGGTGGTGTTGTTTGCTTATTTGTGATGATATGAATGAATGTGATGCTCCGGAATCAAATAAGACTTTAACCGGGGTAGAGTTGATAGAGAACATACCCA
The DNA here is from genome assembly GCA_019925245.2 of Oryza australiensis. Classification (NCBI taxonomy): domain Eukaryota; kingdom Viridiplantae; phylum Streptophyta; class Magnoliopsida; order Poales; family Poaceae; genus Oryza; species Oryza australiensis. The sequence continues at coordinate 2,096,923 of JAIFGZ020000393.1, read as the reverse complement.
TCAGCACGTTCTGATCCTCCTGTGCTTCTTCGGCACGCACATGATTCACTTGTCCGCGCCGGAATCCAGTAGCAGTCTCATTGGGTTGCGGTGTCCTAAACAGACCGCGTCCAGCAGGAGCAGTAGTTCCTTGTACAGCCGTTGTATTGGCACTGGTACGCATGGGAGTGATGCGCGGCTTGGGGCAACTGTTGGAGTAGTGCCCAAGCTCTCCACAGTTGAAGCAGTTCACATTTCTTGTTCCAGGTGCGGCTAGAGTCGGTGTCGGGGTACGGAACTGGGGCGCAGTCAGCCTGCTGACGTGGTCGGGTGCAGGGGGACGACTGGTTGCCACGACGGTTGGTTTCCATCCGGACTGGGTGGCTCCCTTGGGGCGCTGAGACGCTCCCTGAAGTGGGCGGGCCATAGCAAGCCTCCTCTTGCGGTTGTTTTCCACCATCTTCTAGTCATGCTCCAATCGTACAACCTTGTTGATAAGACTTTGGAAGCTGACGTGGTCTTGACCGATCATTGGCCCTCTTAGCTCATCGTTCAACCCTTTGATAAATTTATCTATTTTCTCTTCTTCGTCTATCAGGTCACTGGTGGCATATCGAGCAAGCTGTGTGAACTTGTTCAGGTATTCTTGTACCGTGGTGTTGCCTTGGCGCAACCTTCGAAATTCGTTCTTCTTCATTCTCATGATCGCGGCGGGTACAAAATTTTCACGGAAGGCGGCCGTGAACTCTTCCCAGGTTGGTTCTTCGGCGCCTTCTGCCCGTGTCTCTTTGTAGGTGTCCCACAAGTCACTTGCGGGACCTTCCAACTGATTGGTGGCAAGGACGACTCTGTCGGCTTCTTGTACCCGGACAAGGGTCAACTTCTTCTCTATTACTCTCAACCAATCTTCGGCATCCATTGGCTCGTCGGCCATGGAAAATGTAGGCGGCTTGGCTCGCATGAACTCTCCTAAGCTTGATCCTCCGCGATTCCCTTGGTTGTTGGCAATGGCTTGAAGCAACTGGGTTTGCAAAGCCATGACTTCCGCTAAGGTGGAGGGATTGGGTTCTGGTGGGTTCTCGTTGGATGTCGAAGCTCTGCGACGGTGCGCCATCTGAAGAAGGTAGATGAGTTAAGAGATTGAACCTACTAAGGTCATGGTTTCTAAGTGACTTTCTCTTCAAATTGTTTTTAAGTGATCTTTGAACAGAGCAAGCATGGTAGAATAGACTCATTCATAACATACCATAAAACATTACACAGGTCCATAGTTAATACATCCATGGGGATACAGCAGACCGCACATACGCAGTCTCACACAACATAATGCAAAGGCTACATCGTACTACTGCCATCAGCTACTAAGGGGTAGGGTGTGATCCTTGCTGCCAAAAACCATCCAAAGCAAGGTCAAAGTTGGGGCGGTTCTCTTGCCTAGTCATCCAACCAACCGCAGGAACCAGGTGCAGGAAAGGGGTGATCCTTAGCCGAAGCAAATCGAAGTCCCCATGGCTCGAGGTAGTGGCCTCTGAGTCATGCTTGATCTTCCCGCTTGGTGGTCGGGTACTCTTCCGGCAGTCCCGAGGGTGATGGGACCTCCGGTGTGGGTCGCGACGAGTAGGAGCTTCCTCCTCTCGCCGGATCGCATCGCTGGACTCCCACTTGATACCCATAGGCTCTGTCTCGGACTCGGAGTCGGTGCAGATCTGGATGGGGTTCTCTTCTCCCGAACCAGGCTCAGATGGTACAGCAATGGAGTTCGAGGTGGGTCCCATTGAGGTGGCAGCAGTGGGGTCTATCAGGTACGGTGCCGACTCTGTGCTCAACATAAAGGCCTGCTCCATCATGGCTTGAAAGCTGTTCAGGCATGCTGGAGTCATGAGGTAGTAGTGGTCGGGCACAGCGGCAGGGGGTGTTGGTGCGGCTTCGGTGGAAGTACCAGCAGCAGGGACAGGGTTGGAGCGAAGTTGCTCCTCCAGCTGGTTGACCTGTTGTTTGCTCTTCCTGAGCTGTTCTTCCAACTCAACCAAGGCTTCTCCACAGGCCATGTAACGGTCAGAGAGCTGCTCGTACTGGGCACCGTTAGCCTGCAGCTAGGTCTGCAGCAAGTTGATCTGATCCCCGCAGTTTTGGTGTTCCTCAACCAGATCACTGAGGCGTCGCTGCTGGTCGTCAATTTCGAGCAAAGCTTCTTCATAGCAGTCATCCGCTGTTTCTGCCCAGCGGGACAGACGAGTGACCATAGGATTATAGCAGCAGGGAGTGGCTTCCATGGTGCAGATTGGGTTGCCTTCCTCACGGTAAGGGTGGTGTACAAACTCAGTCACGGTGAGCTCAGCATGGTGAATGGCGTTGAGGCGGAGAAATGCTTCACGGGCTGCGTCCTGAAGAGTTGCTTCAACCAGATCTCGGTGGTAACGAGTGTGGAAGCAATAGGGTGTCTCGCTCCCCATGCGAGCTTCAACTGAAACTGCCGCTTCCCATACCGGGTATCCTTCGGTGCCATGACTCCTAATCTGGTAGGTGGGGGCCTCTGGGTACCTTAGGCACCATAGCAATAACTGGAGTTGCGCCACGAATCCTTCATCCCATGGAACGGTGACCTCCCAAACTCCGACATGGTCCAACATCTGCTTTTGAAAGCAACTTAGGGTCAGAGAGAGAATATCAAAGCAATTTGAGTAAAAGAAATGGGGATAAAGGTATAGGAAAAAGTATGTTTGTCTTTCAAAAATAATAGTTGTCGAAATGATCCTACGTAGGGATATTTCCCTTTAGCCAGCTAGTCAGGGGTAGGGCGCCAGTTGGTATTATCCTACAGTCATATTGCTCTGATACCAGCTCTGTGGACCCTCGTTTTTGGAACGGGAATCTTTCGTGTTCATAGTACCATTTCCCTGGATCGAGTAGTTTGGTACCCATGAAATACAGTACTGAATAATCAGGTGCAAATGCACGAATAGTCTTACAGCAAAAGTATTACAATATAGGCCCGAAGGCAATATCTGACATATAGGGCCTTATGGTCCAGATATAACCAAAAGTAGAATTTAGGTAAGGCAGCAGAATGAAAGCAGCGGCATGTCAATTGCCACAGGCAACGACCGGAGACTAAGACCTAGCAGGCGCCATCGGCTTCTTCGCCCTCCTGGTAGTAGGCATATGGATCCTCCAAGTCTTCATTTCCACCATCTGAAGGTTTGTGCGTATAGCAAGGGTGAGTACCAACCGTACTCAAAGCCAACACGGAAGTGATACACATGATAGGGTTATTCAAAGAATGGCTGGGGTTCTTTTACATAAAGCCAATTTTCACAAATCTTTCCACAAGCCTAACAACTAGCCAAGTCAAGTTTTAGTTCCATAGTTCATTAAGTCGGTGACGGTTCTGTCTACCATCCATCGTGATTCCAAGGATGACTTCCCGCCTCCGGTTCGTCATGGTTTTCTGGGGAGTCCACCCCTTCTCACCTTTTGAGAAGTTGATCCACCAGTGAGTAAAAATCATCATGCAAACCCATCCCATCATTTTAAAGTTTAGAGTCAAGCCAAGCGAAAGTCTTATCACGATGCTCAATATCCGCGAGCACAGCTATTCGAATAGATTGATTCATTCACACTGCAGTGGATGTACACTTTACCCGTACTCCGCGACTGCCCAACAAATGAGCCTACGTCCCAACACATGAGACGGTCACGGCAAAGCCTTTCAATAACCTCACTTTGGCGATCCGCTCCATGAACTTAAACCCTCTTGCACTCTAGTCGTCCTTTTCTAGCGGTTTGAGGAGTTCTGGCGCTCCCGGGGTAAGGGAAGACTTCATTTATCAAGTTATGATTAATTTCGATTTTCAATCATCCATTCCCAATCTCATCTCATACAAAAGAACCACTATGCAGGGGTACCGCCTCCGCTCGGCTATTTACTCTGCTAGGTCTATACCCATTTGAGAAGTACGGTTGTACTGGCTCGTTCCCCGGCTATCTCATGGCTCGATCCTTAATTGACCAGGGTCGGCACTTGCCTTTTCCGGAATCCACCCAAATCATCCAGCCGCCCCAGTCTAAAACATTTGTTTTGTGCTTTCAGTTTTCATCAAAACTCATTTTATCATTCTCATGGCAATGTGGCGCTCATGTCTCCACATGCCGTATCTCAACTACCTTCCCTAAGGTAGTTGCCCAAGCATAAAGCTTTTTATAAAATCATGAGTATGCATGAATCTACTAATAGCATGGCTAAGAATTTTGCCGAAGTTATTCTCCGGTTGTATGTATCACATCGAGGGTTGCAAGGAATAATTCTAAAGGTAATCAATAACAAGGCATGGCATAACAAGTATAGGTACTTCTTTGTGTATAGCATGCATGTTTAAAGTTTAAAACAACATCATTTCGCAGTCGGGATCAATATGTTCAAAGAGTGTGATGACTTGCCTTGCTTGCACGCTTGTTGAGCGGGGTCTTCAATGGAGTCGGTGCCTGCTTCTTCAGGTGCTAATCGTACGTGCGAAAAGAAAGATTGAATTCGATCAGAATTCAATAAGAACGAATAAAAGATCAAGAAAAACCATAAAAGAACTCTGAAATATCTACCCTATGATTTTATTCGAGTTAGGGAAGGAATTTGAATGAAATCCGATCGAAAAAGCGAGTTAGGGTTGTTTTTAGGGTTTTTACCAAAATACCGATTAAAGATAAGGCGATAAGCCAATAAATGTTGTTTGAAAGTATTTTCCATTTAGATGTGGTGAGTTAGAAGGCCAATCATATTTTAAAAAGGCAAGAAATAATAATTAAATCCTCAAGAAAATCTTATTTCGGAATCCGAATTTTCTCTGAGGAAAACATATGAGAAAACCATATATTTTGCACAAATATTTCCCAAAAATTCCCCCAAAAATATTTCCAGAATTTTCCAGAATTTTCCCCATTTTTTCTAATTTTTTCTCTCCTTTTCTTTTCTTCTTCTTCTTTTCCCTTTTCTTTTCTTTCCCTTTTTTTCTACCTAGCACTGCTCCTTCTCACTCCTAGACGCCGAAGGCGTCTTACCCCCCCCCCCCTTGGGCGCCCGGCGAGCCGGCGTGGTGGCGCGGCGTTCCCGACCGACCGCGACCACGTCGACACTAGCTACCGCCAGGAATGGAACCATGGGGTAGTGACTCACCGGCGACGAGATCCGGCGACCGACGGACGGCGGAGAATGCGGCGGCGACGCGGATTCGGTCAACCCGACTAACCTCGTGGCGTTCTGGCGCGTTCCGATGGCAGCAAAGGAGATAGGGGGAGTGGAATGGCGTTGGCGATGTGTGGGGAGGTGAAGGGAAGCTAGGGACCTATTTATAGCGCGCGGGGTGCTCGGGAACGACGGATGTCGGGCGGGCACGCGACGGTTGGCTGCTGAGCACGCGCGTGCGTGCGCATGTCTCGGCGACGTGGCTAACGCGCGACCGTCCTGGCGACGCGTTGCAGACATGTATGCGACGCTGGCGAGGGCTGTGCAGGCATGGCGGGCGGTACGGTGAGCATGGCGCGCGCGTGCAGGCGGGTACGGTGATGACTTCAGCGTCCGCGGGATGGCGCGGCTGTACCGACGGTGCCTGTGCACGCGGGACGGTGTCGTCAGTGCGAGCGCGCGTGCGCGGGTGTCCTGGTTCGGCGCGGCACGGCGTTCGACACGTGGCACGGCGGCGGCATGGCGCGCATTGGGTGATCGTCAGCGCCGTGGCGACGGCATGGCGCGGGCGCGTACGGCGTGGACTTCGGGAGCTCATGCGCACGTCCCGTTGCCCGGCGGCCTGGCGAGCGGCATGGCGCGGGCGCGCGTGCTGACGCGGTGCACAGGCGCGGGGGTGACGGTCGCTGTGCGGGAACGTGGTGACGCGGGCGAGTATGGCAAGCGGCTACGACGCGCGACGCGTGGCGCGCGCGCGCGAGGGCCCGGACGCGGTCGAACACCTGTCGCGGAATGAACAGTACGATTTCATATTTTTCCCGAATTAAAAATCCTATTCTCCCATTTATATTTCTTTCCACTCTAAAAATTCAAAATAAATTCTAATATTCCCAAAATAATTTTTAAAATTATATTTTCAACTTCTTCCCCACTTTTTATTATTCAAAATATATTTTTCATATTTATTTTATCTCTTCTTTTAAATTCAAGAAAATAGGGTTTTTGATTAAAAATATATTTCATATTTCATATTTCCTTTTCCAAAAATATTCTTATCATCCAATTCCAAATATTTATTATCTTTCCTCCACCAATTAGGGTTTAAGCCAAAATATATCCTCTTTTTTAAAATACCCTTTTGCAATCCACCAAATTTTATATATGCTCTTTTCAAATATATATAGATATTTTGAAATCTTTTTCACCACCGGGATTTCAAAGCTTAGGGTTTTATCCAACTTTACATCAAAGTAATTCCGAAGAAACTCTTACGCAAGTGAACTGGCAAATAAGATCGAAAAACACGATAAGAAGCAATGACTCCAAAAGGTTTTTGTGAGTTCCGATTTTTAAATTTCGATTTTAATTTCTTCGATTTTCGGGTGTTACATTGTGACTGCTAGCTCGATGACCCCGAAGCTGCCAAGAGGAGGGCTTGGGAGGCTTAACAGCCGAAGCATCATGATTTTGCCGCCAATAATGCCTCTGGCTTGGATCTTGTCTGAGTAGTATAGCCCAATCGGCAATTGACCTAGCCCAAGTTGTCTTGCAGCTACCATCGGATGGTAGAATTCGTAGCTCTTCTGAATGTTTCTTCCTTGGTGGATGCTGACTGGCAGGATGCAAGGAGAGATGGAAGTGGTGAAGATCTCTCTCGGCTTATCAAACTTTGGGGAATTGATCTCATCTAGCCGAAGATCGTCTGGCCGCTCAAAGTTGCCGAACTTATCATAAGCGAACCAAATGGTAGAGTCGGCGGGAACCCGTTGTAGAAGTTGTTGAACTAGTTTTTAAGTATTCGGCGACAACGTCGAACCCGAATAAGAAGAAGCAGCTTCTCCATATGACATACAGCGCCGAGTAGTTATCTCCTCGTCATCACGGTACTTCGGCTCGGCTAGGGGGAAATCGGCCTCAAGCAGGTTTGGCCGATTGGCAACTTTATAGGTATACAGGTTGAGCCACAACTGAAGCAGCCACCAGGGCCCTCCAGTGTTGATAGATTGTTTCAAAGCCAGCTTCATCGGCACATTGCTCAGCATTTGGTACAAGTAGCCGAGCAAGTATTTCCCTAGGGGAATTTTCCTTTTCTCCACTAATGCTTCGGCTACATGTTGCCAATTGGTGGTCGGCCCACAACTTGATGCGTAGAAAACAAATTTCTCCGACCACATCATCAAGAAAGCCGCATGTTCCCTGTCAGAGACCGGGCCGTCCTTCATGTTCATTGATATGAATCCACTCCAGCCGCCGATGCTCTTGGTCTTGAAATTGTGGTGGCACTTGATATTCAGATCAGAGGGGGCAACAGTCGATGTTATGTCCAAGTCGGTTAGCATGACTATGTCCATGAGGGTTGGTGTCATCGGCCCTTGCTTAAAGAGGAACGCGTTCAGCGTGTCCGACCAAAAGTAACTAGCAGCCGATAGCAGTGGTTCAACCTTTGACATGTCGGCTAAAGTCGGGGCTAAGCATTGGTCGATTCCTATTTCGTCCCGGTGGCTTGCTTGCTAGCCGACATCCTAGCATACCAAGATGGCCAAGATTTGTCTGTTGAGGGCCAGGATTTGAAGGTCCCTGTCCAGTAAGCTAAGTCCGGGGTAGAAAATCTAAAGGGGATCCGATTGGTTTCAGCGTTGATGAACTTAGTGGAGTCTAGGTTACCAATCGGCCCTAATAGCAGCTGGTCAGGATGAAGAAGGCTAGGGATCACAATTTGGTGGGACAAGTGCTACAAATCACAAGAAGGAATAATGGAATCAAAAAAGGGGGAAAGAGCCAGATTGTGCGAAGTAAAGGACTTGAGCCGATGGGAACTTACTTTGGCGTACTCCGCGGAGGCCGCATCGGAAGGAGCACGTGAGGATGCCATCGGTGCAGGGAGATTGCTGCTTCGGGGGGTGCGCGCCGACGAGATTTGGGAGCAGTTCCGATGAAGTCGCCAAGGAAGAGGGGAAGTTTTTTCTGGCTAGGGTTTGAGAGCGGAAAGTGACAACGTGACTTGTTTCGGCGCCGGGAAGGCAATATTTAAAGAGTTTTTCAACAGCCAAAACAGAATAGGATGAAAGTCACGCAAGAATTTGAAAGCGGCAAATCCGCGATATTATCTTATCACGGACTTGGGGGGCATGTGTTAACGACCAAATTTGGTAACCAAATCCCTGAGTTCAAGGTTGAGATTGAAGCGGAATCAGATCGGGAAGTGATTTGCGGAGAAACAGAGGCCGCATCGGCTATGACTAAATCGGCTGGGAGACCAGCCAACTAAGGCCAAATCGGACAGGGACAACCGATAGCCAATTCCAATTCAGAGAAGAAGATGGAACCGTTTCCGATAAAGAAGCTTGAAGATAAAAGGAAGACTCGGTTCCCAAATGTTCGTTAAGATATTGTCATCTATGGATAGAGTCCTGTAACGATAATTGTATCTTTCAAATAGGGATTTATATAGATATTCCTTTTATAATGCGGCATGGGACCATGTCCCGGAATATTGTCATACCATGTACAGTAGATAAGTAGAAACTGTGTTCTACACGGACTTTGTTGTACTTGGGTATAAATAGAACCCGAGACCCCCTGTAAATATACACACATCAATACAAACTCGGCGCATCGCCAAACCTTTTTATTTTTAGACGAGTTCTTGATCTCGCTTCGGGCTGCATCGATCTCAATCTCCAAGCAAGGTAATTACTTGTCATTTGTAGTTTGTATCGTCAAAATTAGTGCTTACATCGTCATGATACTCTAATTTTGATGTTATGATCTGCGCAAGTTATCATATACGGCATATAATCTAGAGCAATATTTAGATCTATCTCACCGTCGGCTGGTTTCTCTCGGGAGACAGTAGCCGATAGAGCTAGATCTAGATGTTGAACCAGGTTATATGTTGTATCCACCGTCTTAAGGGGTTTACATCGGTTTTTATGGATCTAATACTTCTTTTTGTACTTAATGCTGCATCATATTGATCTATTAAGTCACTTTTAGAATTATTAAGATCTATTCGGCTAGATGTTTATCTTTAGAGACAGTGCCCGGGTTTCAGCCGGCCTTATCTGTTTTAATTATCTTTATAGTTATATTCACTATTAGATATTTTAAAACTGCCTTTTATATTAAGATCTTAATCTATCTAAGTGCCCTAAGTCGATATCAATATGTCATGCTATGCTGACAGCCGATTGATCTAGGTTTAGCACATTTAGGTCAGATTAATATCTTTTTATAAAATGTGTCAGAGTATTAGCCGATTCACATTAGATCTGCAGTATCGGCCAAATCATCAATGCAAATAATTACTGCCCTAACGCGCTTTTAGCCTAAGTGATTTATACTGTCTCGGCATAGCCAATCTATCCCAATCACTTAGTTTAAGTGCGCTTTGGGATAGTAATTATGTATAAATTGATGCCTTCAGCCGATCCTGTAGGATCTAATTTTAACTTAACACCTATTTCTTATTTCTTGTTGGTTACAGGATCAAACCAACTAGCACGCCTTAATCACCAAAGGTAGCCAAGAATAGACCTGCACTAGAGTTAAGCAGATCTCCCAGGCCAGCGCGTGGGAAAGATTTCTCATCAACATTATCCTTACATAGTGAAAGTTAAGATTGCGTTGGAAGCGGCACAACAGTCTAGTGATGTATTTTTTTAAGAATATAGCTGATTCAATGATAGAGAAATTTAATAAATATTGGGAGGGCATAAACAATATCATGGTTCATGCTACCATCCTTGACCCAAGGTTCAAAATGTGATACATTCAATGGTTCTTTGGAGAAATTTATGACCGCACAAGAGCAATTTCAGAACTTGATGCCATTACTGATGAGTTGGATAAGTTGTACAAGATATATGAGAAGATCTATCGTCAGAAAGTAGGTGGAAGCTGCCCACAAGGTGGTCATTCATCCTCATTTTTGAGGGATTCAAGCAGATCTTTGGCTTCTATTGTTCCATGTGGATTCCAGTCCTATTTGCAATCTAATGCCACTGAATCTTCAAAGTCTGAATTACTCATTTATCTTGATGAAGCAAATGTGCCCATAGATGACAATGCATTCAACTTACTTAATTATTGGAAGACAAATGCTCATAGGTTTCCTGTTGTGTCGAGTATGGCAAAGAAATTTTTGGTTATTCCAGCTAGCAGTGTTTCATCAGTCCACTTTTAGCACTGGAGGTCGAGTTCTAGATGAATATAGGAGTTCTTTGAAGCCTGCAACAGTTCAGGCATTGGTTTGTGCATCAAGTTGGATAAGAGCTTCTCAAAATGACAATAGTGCTCCAATACTTGTGGTATGTATTGTTCCTAAGGATTGTTTTCAAATCCGATTTGTTTTTAATGTCTTTGTATTTGTATACTTATGTTTAATTGTTGAAACTCTTTTTCAGGGGCAAGATGATGAAGATGACATTGAATTAGTGGAGTTTCCACATGGTGTGGTGGCAAGCAACTAGTAATTCCGAGTCAAAACTTTTATGTTTAAGGTAATTTTTCCATTGACATATCCTTTTGTGATCCCGCAATTACAAAATCTATGTGTATTTTAGACATACATAATCAGCGCCATTTCAAGGTATTCCCAACTCCTAATAGTTCAATGATATTGAATTGTTTCTCTTGAGCTATTCCTTGACTTCTTGTCTGATAATGATACTAACCACCATTTATTTCCAAATTGTGCTTTGTGATGTATTTAGTTCTTGAATATATATATATATATATAGCTAATTTTTGAGGTAATATTGAACTGGATGCATATTTTGAGGTAATATAGCCAAGAGCATATTACTTGAGTTAAGATCACAATGCACAACAGGTGTTGGACCATGGCAGTGAAGGTAATCCAACCCATAAGCCACATCAAGCAGTACACAAACTCAAGGAGACTTAAGTACCTTTGGTATGTTTGGTCATTTTTGTCATGATGCAGGTGCAGCCAGTCTTCTAAACTACCATTAGACATGAAGTCAAGTACAATTGCTTTGAAGTCATTTCCTTTGTTATCAATACTTGAGCAGACTGTAATTATATTTATGAGATTTCAGTGTCTCGCAGTGCTTTGCATTTGGCTGAACACATCAAATTGTACTTGAGCAGACTTGTACTTTCACCATCTTGGGCTGGGCACTTATATTTCCTTTGAACACAGTCCCAAATGTTCCAGAACCCAGCAAAAATTGTGGAGAAATCATCTATTGCTCTCACTATTTGTTGTTTGTTGATAAGAGATCAATGGGTAGCCTAGCCTTGCATAGATTGATAGATGTTTGTGTTTCTGAAGGAAGTTTGCTCGTAGGTTTGCACTTTGCGCCAAAACAGAAATGCAGAGATCAATGAAAGGATGAAATTATGTTGTTAGTTGTCACAATCCTGATGAAAATGCAGAATAAGGCACAATCCTGATGAAATGGCTCGCGAGCCAAACGAGCTGGCTCGAGCCGGCTCACAAGCCGAGCCGAGTCGGGTTCCTGGCTCGTTTCTATAACGAGCCGAGCCAAGCCAGCTCGTTTGGCTAACGAGCCAGATCGAGCCGAGCCGAGCCAGCTCGATATCCACCCCTAATGGTCATGTTCCTGACATGTATCTAGTAGCATGCATACCTAAGTCACTATAACATCCTTCTATAGTAGCCTAGCTAGTAAATAAAACCAAAGGTATTACTAGCTTGCTATGTGCATGCTAAGTCCTTGTAATAGATACAAGTAGTCTAGTACCTAGTTGTGTACATATGTCAAAGCCTAGTAGTCTAGCTACATGTCTAAGATGGGTTGCATCTATTTGCATGTGTCCTATATCATGCACCGATTAGACGAGTCCAATAATTACCTAGATTATATATGGATACAATGGATTCTAATTAGATAAACCATGTAGGGTTCTCGGTTATTTATGTGCTACTAGTAGTAGCTTGATACCACACGTCTTAGAAAACTCTGGTACTATGATACATAGACGCTAGATTATCATATATGATATCCAAATACATGGTCTTATACCTATGAGTACTGGGTTTGATATCCATTAGTACTGCGTTTGATACCCATGAGTATCGGGTCTGATACCCAGGTATTGGGTCAGATGACCGGGTTGGATACCTAGATACCGAGTATGATATCTATGAAGACCATATTTGATATCAAGTTATCGGGTTTGATAACTATGAGTATCGAATCTGATACCTAGGTATTGGGTCTGATATCTATTGAAAGGATCTTGATGTCGTCTAGAGAAGATGGATAGGCGTTTAAAACTTTTAATTAAATGCAGAAGCTAAACTTTTTGGATATTTCAAAAATCTCATATTTACAAGCAATCTAGCAAGGCAAGAAAAAAGGATAGCAGCATAAATAGAGAAATGATTGCACAAACAACAACTAAGTTATTAATGAACGCTCGTATATGTCGCCTAGAGGGGAGGTGAATAGACATTCCTGAAAATCGCTTTCAATTCACAACGATTAAATTCAACAGGAACCCCGAAACTTCCGGGCAGCTTAGGCTGACCAAAACTTCCAGTGTTCTATTCCGAAACTTCCAGTGTTCTTGCACTTCGAGGTTCAGATCTTGATTCTCAAGGAATTTTAAGACTTGCCAATGTGTAGGAGACAAAGTGAAATAAGCAGGATATAGAAAAACTCAACAGAAAGCACTGAACATACACAAGAGAGACAAGAAATTTTTTTCGAAGTTCGGATTACAAGAATCCTACTTTCTGTTGAGGAACTTCGCAGAGCTGGGTCTTGATTAATCCCTTGCCTCACCAAGCAAAACCCTAGGAAGAAGTCTACAGTTTTCAATCCAACATCCCTAGGTCCTTCACTAGGATTCAAGTGACCACAAAGATCCCTAACTTGAACCCCTAGCAAATACCACAAATGAGGATCGCTCTACCAAGACAACCTCCGAAGGCTCAGCTCAAATTTTCACTCAACATACCTCGTTTCCTTACGGATGTGAGGAAAACCTTTACAAACTTGTCCGGATCAATCCACAAATCGAAGGAAGCTCGTGGGCGACGCCTAACCATCTAGGAGGTCACCCTCCAAGAGAAATAAGCATCAAACAGCAGCCCAACGAGAATCACAAAGTGCTCAAGTCATCCTAGTCCTCTCAACCACACCAATCCTCACCAACACCCTCAATTCTCACTCAATCTCACTTGCTAGGCTCAAGAACAAGGGGGAGGAGGCAAAAACACCATGGGAGAAGCTAGGAGAACAAAAAAATGAAAGTGAAATTGCCAAAAGTGAGCTGTGAGGGTGTGGGATATATATAGGTTCGTGCGGACATCATGTAGCCATTACTCACATTTTGAACTACAGAGATGCCCGAAGTTTCGGTCGGGGGCCAGGAACTTCCGGTCAGCACTTAGAAAAAATTTTGACTGGAGGAGATGCCTGGAAGTTCCAGTCAGGGGGCCAGAAACTTCTTGTCAGGCCTTGCTGTCCCGCCCAGAGCAATTTTCGAATTTTTGGCTAGAAAAATCTCTCTTCTATGGATTTTGACTTTAAGCACTTAGATCTTCTCAGGCAACCATTTGAAATCCCTCTTGATAGTACGACTTTCCTAAACTCAAGATCAAACGGGAAAAAAAACTTTAAATAAAGCTGAGTCATTTCGCTGCTTTGCATTTGTTGTTGGGGGTCTCCTTTGTACATACTTTGCACAACTAAGTTCTTTTGGACTAATTACGTGTACTTATCTCAATAAACACATTAGTCTCTCAACCGTTTTGTCATTAATCACCAAAATCCACTTAGAGGGCTAGATGCACTTTCAATTAACAGTTCCAAATAGCAAAGCTGGATTAGTGAGAGAGAGAGAGATATATCACCGGGATTCTTGTAAGACGATGTGTTCCCGAAGTTCAAATCCTTGAGGGGATTCTACTCTTTGTTGAGGAGCTCACCATGAGCCGGGTCTTTTTCAACCCTATCCTCGTGAGGTTACACAAACACACTCCTTTCACTAATGGTATCTCTTCCCTTTCTAAGGTGAGATCTGACCTTCACAAACTTTCTTGGCACACCACAAACAAATCAGCGTCTCGAGGTTGACTCCTAGCCTTCTAGGTGTCCTCAACCACCAAGAGTAACAAATACACCAAAGATTTCTTAGGGATGAATCGAGTGCTCAACAAATCTTCACAAAGTCAACACCAAGCACTCAAACAAACTCAAATCAACCACTCACACATACACACGAAATCCAAGCTTATAGATCGCTGAAGAGAAAGAAGTGAAAAGGCAGGGCTCAAAATGAATCTCAAATTAACACAAGCCAAGGTCAAAAGATTAGAAATGGAGCCAGTAACCATGGCTTAGGGGTAGAGGGGGTTGTTTATAGCCACAACCTCAGATCTGCCCGTTGGAGGCAAAACTATTTTCGGAAGTCCGAAAAACACCGGTACCAAGTTTCAAGAGCAAAAACTCATTTTTCGGAAAATCAAAAAATCAAGTCCAAAAATCACTTTAGGACAAGTCTAAAAATCACTTTAGAACAAATCCAAAAATCAACTCCAAAAATCACTTTAGGACAAGTCCGAAAATGACTAGATCCAAAACTTTGAGCACAATCATTTTTGGAAATTCCAAAAATCAGTCCGAAAATTTCAAGTACCGAATCTTAAGTGCAGTCTGTTATATACCCAAAATCTAGAGTCAACAAAAATTTTGTCCAAATAGAATAAAATAGAGTTTTCCAATTTTTTGAACCAAAAATTTTCATCTACAAAACTTAGGGTAAAGGATTTTGACCTAGACTTTTGTATGAAGGAAATTTCTAAGAACAAAATAAAAACTTTTCATTTATAACCTAGGACAAAAATGCAAGTTCATGCGAAAGAATGCATACTAACATTAAGTCCACTTTGACCTAGGACATATGCGTATATTCAGGTTTTCGAAAACGCATCTCATTATAGGCCATATAAGCATATCTCAACGACTGAATTTACAAAGCAAGCCTACACTAGCCCTGGATAAAAATATGAGAGCATGAAAACATAATTCAAAGCTCACCTCCTCAGCCCAAGAGAAAAATTAATACGAATCCAAAGGACAAAATAGTCACATACACCTAGCATAGACGCATGAACCTACGAAGGCTACCCCTAATGTTCTAGACTAAACCACATAAGATAAAATCATGGAAAAATTCATGAAGGTACAAAATGTTATGTTCAACTTAACATAATTTTTGTGCAATTTAATAACTAGGTTTAATACCCAAACAAATTAAACAAAACAGTCCCAATAAAAGGCTAATTAATAACTTTAATCGGCTAAAAGGGTAACTTGCCTAAAAAGGCATATAGGTGCACATAAGTATATATAGAAAATAATTTATTTAAATACTAGGTTAATTAATATAAACAAATATAATTTTTCTAGAATTTTTCCTCACTGTTTAGGCTTCCTAAAAGTTCAAACAAATCCCAAAATACCCTATCTTCAATTAATTTTTGGGAACAAACCACTAAGTATTTTTGAGTGAAATCAAAGAAAATGGAACCTAGAGATGATCAGTAAAATTTGCATGAATTTAACACGGCCACATAATAAACTATAGGGGTACAAAGATTAGGAGAGGAAAATAACTCGAATTGTAACCTAAAACTCAGAGTCTACTCTCTTCCCTACCCAAATCTCTCTCCCCTGCCTTCTCCTCCTCGCCTTGACCCCACCTGACAGCCTCTATAGCTTGCTCCCTCACTGTGTAAAACACCCCACCGCTTGAATCGAGCCAGAGCCGACCAGGGGACAAGAGAAAACAGAGGGAGGGCAAGGAAGGGCGAGCCGCCGGCGTGCTCGACGCGTGTCCGATGTCGTGGCCATGCCTAGCTCGCCTCAAGACCTCCAAAATGTGTTGCCCGCTTCATTCTTCCCCAAAGCTACAAGCAAAACCGAGGAAGGGAGACCTCTGCTACTCCGGTGCCCTCGACTTTCGTCGCCGGCCGCAAGGGAGACCAAGGCCGCAAACACCAAGGAACCCCGGTCGCCCTCTTTTCTCTTGTGTTCCACCACCCTTTCATCATGCTGAACTTTTTCTCTCTTGACACCTTTTCAATCCAAGCAGCCGATCGACGGGAACGGAGACCTTGCCACGATGCATGGGAGCTCCACCGCTTCGGGTTCGCCGATGTTCCGGCCATTGCAGACCATCCCAAGCCAAGCCCGCTCGCCAACACTTCCGCCTTGACCTCGACGATGATTCCCCTCAACAATCACAGGGAGTGGCGCACCGAAGGAGGAGATCGACTTTCACCTTCATCGGCTCCGGCCAACCGCCGCCGCAGATGGTTCGCTCCACATCGGTGAGCAATATGTCAATTCCTTGCTCATACACCATCTCCGTGTCATTCACAACCATGAGCCCAACTTGGTTTGGTAGGAGGAAGGCCGGAAGAAGCTACCGCCGTGCAACCGAAGGATCCCGCCGCCACCGGACCTCCCTTTCTGCCGCCGCAGGTGACCAAGCATCGCCGGCCTCGCGTGCCCTCAAGTAAGTGTATAGAGACCAAGTAAGCACTCGTACATGCATTACTTCGCCCTAAATCAAGCCGAAGCCCGATGTGCACTAGCGAGCCGAACCTCACCGCGGCTCGGACTCGCCGTCGGCACTATTCCGACCGTCACCGCCTGCGATACGACCACCGCCAGCTTCGCCGTGAACCCCCCTACGACTTTGCCTTTGGTTGCTCCCCACGAAAGCCCGCCGTTCGCCGGTGGCGTTGACGTGAATCTCGTCGGTTGCCACAGCCCTGCCTCCTCTCGCGCACCGTCTCGTCGACATATGGGCCCCACATGATTAGGTGCCAGGAAAATCAATTAGAAGTGGTTTAAATCTTATAGGGTCTATTATGTAAAACATTCTTGCAATGACATGTGGGGACAGGGACCTATAAGCAAAACTTTTGAAACTCAAGGACTCTTACTGAAAAGGGTATTAAGCATGTGCTCATGGGCTGCGGGTTGTTTTCCATAAACTTTAGGAGCCTATGTGCAAAATGACCAAGACACTGACAGTGGACCCCATGGATTTCTAAATTAAAAACATAAAGAGAATTAGCTAAAACAATATATTTTCAACAGAAAAATCTACAAACTTGAATAATCTATATAAAATAAACTACAACACATTTTGGAGTGGGACAAATTTCGTGAACTCATAACAAGATGAACTATATTTTAGTAGCATAAAACTTGGCACTCACTGTACTAATTTTGTCCCTAAAATTCCTCTGAGTTAAATCACACATAAAGCTAGCCTAAGCTTATAAAATTCATAGGAAATTCACTTTAACTCGTTTTTGGCAAACTCAGATTCTGTAGATTCCTCAACTTACTCTCTCTCACCTTGTACCAAATGCCCCCAAAACTATAAATGTTAAAATGTTGTGATTTGGATAGGCTGAAACTTTAGAGATTTATATAAAATTCATTTTAACTCCTTTTTGAGTGAACTTAAGTTCTGTAGAATCACCAAAATATGCACTTTAAAAATATAAAATAAAAATATATGTCTTCTATGTAGTAAAACCTCTTAAATATTTATATATGAGACAAATGACTTAATGCACCTTTCAACATGTAAAATTTGTAGAAAATTCAATTTTAATCCTTTTTATGTGAACCAAGTTTCTATGAGACCAGCAACTAATGGTAAAATAAAACATGGTCACTTATATGCCAAATATATCAGTAAACCTTACAAAGATAATCTATTTGTAATCTAAGTGCTATTAAGGGTAAATAAATACCACATACATGTATATATACAAACATAGGTAGGCACTTTAGCTCCAATTAAAATCAAATTAAAACTTGGTAGACCAGAGGAGACTTAGTTTCATCCTCAATCATTAGAAACTTGATGCACTCGATCTATGGAATAAGCTCTAGGGACAATACGAGATATTGCTAGCCTAGACTAGAGCACCCTTAGTTGTAAAGTAGGACCATGAGCTCATGAACTAAAACTGGTTTAGCTAGCTAAAAATTATTCTTTAAATATAGGGGTAGCAATGTTCTGGACCTATCACCCATAGGTTATGCACATATTAAACGCTATATGCCTAGAACACGTTATAACTTGTAAAATACATAGGAAATTATTAATAACTCTAAAAATTGTGAAACCAAAAATGTTAGCCTTAAAAAACCTATCTACATCCCTCTGTGAAATCAAATTAATAAAAATCAAGTTATAAAAACAGTTATAGAAACACTGTCTAAACATCACCTAGCCCTATACCGATAAAACTTCTAAAAATCATAACTCCTAATAAATTAGAAATTCTTTCACCTAAAAATCATTAGAGACCAATACCTACTCAATATATGTAAAAATCATACATTTTAGAGAATTTTGAATTTTTCGCATATTTTGATGTTTAATTGCATAACGTTTATTATGTATAGACGATTGCTTGAACGGTGAAGAAGAGATTATGATGCTGACATTTTCCAGGCAAGTCCCACCTCCACCTCCCTCTCTTTGATCACCTTGATCTCATGTTTTGGAGGTTATTGAAAATGATTGTAAACCTTGCATGTCGATTTATATGCTAATAAATTAAAAATCTTTATAATATGAGTTTTGTCTTTATCACCTTATAATATGAGTTTTGATGTCTGAGTACTATGATGCTTAGCCATGCTTAAAAATATTTTTCTCGAAGTTATGGGCTCATCACAAACATGAAAGACTTATTTTTTGATAATCTGGACAGAACTTAAATACATGTGTTTTTGACAAATAAAATAATGAAAAACATGGATTTTAGGTTTGGGCCACAAGTGATGCACATATGGTGATTAGTTGTGCATCGATAGGGGGAATGTGCCCAGACCGACTTAAGGAATTCACTCAACATATGTTCATTTCGTATATAGTACAACCACATGTGTCAGTATGGGATGGCCTAAGCCAAATAAGCTACCTAGCGACTAGCTTTGTACTCTGGTAGGCCGGTGTGTATGGGTTCGGATAACCCAGAGGAACTTTCTATTTACCCCGTCGTGATAGTTTAGGTGACTAAGTCTGTCCAGTACAACGGTATCGTGCCACGTGGGTGGGTTCTCGTCGTGTCTGCCACCACAGCGTTAAGTTAAGGCGTGGGCCTGTCACTTAACGGTTTTAGGTCATATTTCTAGTATGCCCAGGATGGGAGAACACGTATCGTGCTGGTGCAAGGCTAGGAACTAAGTAGTGTAAAGGCTTCATTGTGACCTCTAGTCTGTACTCAACATGCAAAGTATGGTGGTTCCGACGGGTACCGAACAAAACTAGAGTGTTTTACTCTATGTGAGCGAGTCACATCATATGGGTACAGTGTACAAACTCTGAATAATCTAAACTAATCGATTAGCCGTGCTCACAGTCACGAGCGACGTGTGGATATGTATTGAGTATAGACTTGTATTTTTTTCTCCTAAATGCTAAAATTTCCTTCAAATCACGTTGAATTTTGTGAATGAACTCCTTGCTGCCCTGGAAGGCAATGAGGTGTACATTTATACATGATTAATGACAACTTTGATGTCCATATGCAAAGATTTAGCTTGCTGAAATTTTCTTTGAAGTAAAACTGATTTTGAAAATGTTTGCTTTATGCAAAAATAAACCGTATTATGCCTACCTTGATTATGTGTCTTACATGTAGAGTGTTAGAGGTTTGTCTTGGTGCTTGCCAGTATATTATTTCTAATAATGTACTAACTCTTGCCACTAGATTATCCTTGTTTGCAGGTTTTAGACTTAGCCTTTTGAGTGATACCGGTAATCGACTGCTTCTTTTAGGATTGAACTTAACGGGATAAACCCCTAGTCAGTGTGCTTGTCGAATGAGTAGTAAGCCATTGTTGTTCGCTGCACTCTGAGTATATATTTATTTGGCCGCTCGGCCTATGTAATTAACTAATTATTGTAATCCTTTCAGTTCTGTTCAATTTAAGTGTATTGGCTATGTATATTTATGCTTGTGACGAAAGTGTGAATCTAGCGCACATCCTAGGGGCTAGATTCCCATGAGTATGAGTTAGAAATAATTGAGACGTTATAGATCTCTAGCCATTTTTTGTCAAGTCTCCTGATTGTGTAACACATCTGGTGTCACCTTCGAGTGGTTTGACGGACATAATTTAGGCTGAAGTTGAGTGACAGGCTAAAGGCCCAACAATGTCTCTTTTATCCCTCTCCCGGGATGTCGGATGTTTCATTTTACTTGTCATATAAGCTGAAGCATTTCACCTTATAGTGCAAATAGAATGGAAGATCCGAGCATCTCCGACATAGTCATTTTCAGAAATTCTGAAAATAACTTTCGGACAACTCCGAAAATTTCCAATAGAGAAAAATCGAATGAAAACCACTTCAAAAAAGGATTTTGGGTACTAAACTCGTCCCTAAACATCATGGCAACATCCCCTTAATAGTACGGTTTTCCTACCAACTCAAGAGCAAATAAAAAAGCTATACCAATATCAATACCTTTACACTATTTTCTTTTATTGTCTTAATCAATGCTAATATGGAGTTTGGCTTGATGTTTATCAACGAATCATATTCTCTTGATCTTTCGATATTTCATCTTGCCCTTCTTTACCAAAGGTTGATCCTCATCAACTTGTCACATCCTATGGTCTCGATCGGTTCGTTGGTATTTGACTAAGCACTTGCTCCTTCACCACTGCGCCGGTCCTTTGGCGCCAAGCCTCCGCTAGCCCTTCTCCCATGCATGGTCCATCATATAGCAAGTCTTGACAACCCTTCATCGTCTCTTGCCATCTTTCGTCACTTGTAGCCTTGAATCTAAAAAAACCTCTTTATATCATATCTTTTTCATCATCTTCATCGGCTCTTCATCGGACTAATCCCTTGTTTATACACTCAATAAGTGCATTAGTTCCTAAATTGTTTGTCATCAATTAACCAAAACCCACTAGAGATGTAGATGCTCTCTCACCTATGAGTACTGGGTCGGATATCCAAGTACCGAGTATGATACCTATGAGTACCGGATTCGATACTTAGGTATCAGGTCTGATATCTATGGGTACCAGATTTGATACTTAGATACTGGGTTTGAAACATATTAGTAGCGGATCTGATACCAAATACATGGTATGATAATACCATAGACATGATACCACTAATTCTGATATTTATGGATATCGGATTTGATATAGGCTTTGAAAAATGAATGAAGCAAACAAAAATGATTTATGATTAAAAACTTTTATACTTTTGTTCTAAGTGAGTTAAAAGCTAATGTGAGGAAATAAACTACCTTAAAAACATTAAAATCAACTCTAAAATTTTAAAATGTCATTTTTAATAAGTTAAGAAGCAAACCGTCGAGCTTTAGGTCTTATATATTCAACAATCAAATAAAAAAATGGACCATGCATAGCTAGGCTAGAAAGTAAAACCAAACTTGCTCACGTGTTGCTGACATGCATGATCAGGCTCAGGTTACTAGTTACTACTATTCTAACTTTGCTAGTTAAAGTAGGTGTGGGATTCATGTGGACCTAAAAAAGTATAGAAGTAGTGTCAGTATTGAAGTATTTTATAGTTATTTTGTATCGTAGGAGAAAAGAGACATCACGTCACTAGTCGGCGCAGGCCTAAGGTCATCCATGTGAAAGGACAGCATACAGCACGCTTTCAGATAGAAAATGAATCAGAGTAAATAGAAAATGAATCAGTGAGTAATCAATAAGTAGAATTTATGAACTGTAGAATTTATAAACTATACCGTTGAGACGGTACACCATCTCATAGTTTTTCTCCTCCTAAAATCATCCACGCTAACAATCCAGCCATCTCCCAAAAGGAGATTTTAAGTAAATAACCAAATATAAACCCTAGCTCTAAGGGTCAAATTGGCCCAACAGATTTTTTTTAAGTGTTTTAAGTTTATTTAGGACATGAAACAACCCATACCTTAGCTCTATCTAATTCCTTTTTACCGCAGAGATTATTCTTTCGGATTTGTAAACGTATAAAAATGTTGACCTATAGCATCTGACCAATACCTCCTTTGAATGAACCATATAAAGGTCTCGACCTCCTGAAGCTGAATATATCGGTTATTTGATAGGAATGCGGCTGTGGCTCGTCGTTAACTATCTTTTCGTACTCGGAGGTATGGAGACTGCCGTAAACTTGTATACTGAGTATCTTCTTTTGTGGTGCATTAACTTTGACATGATTATTGAAGAATTCAATCAGCTCCTCTTTCTTGAGATCCCTCAGTGCTGCAGCCTGCAGTTGCAGAACTCCAGGAATTGAAAAATGATACATCAGAGGAGCAATGCAAAGAAATAGGGCATACCTCCGCCTCTTTCCTATCAAATTTCAGAGTTCCTTTAGAAATCTCTCGCCAGAAGAAAGCTGATTCCTCTCTTATATTCTTGTACTTCTCCAGCTTCATGTCAATGAGAGCATTCACGTTACTCTGCAGATCACATAAGTCACTGTTTATTCCATATAATGTTTACAAGTACAGAAACTGCCAATGAATAACAATGACAGCATCTGTCGAACCTTGAATTCTGTATCAGGCATTTGGTATAGAGTTCCTTCAAACATCTTAAGAAAATCTTCCATTCTGGCATCTAGGTTGGCTGGATCCTGTCAAACCAACATATTAGAACAGGAGAAAATTGTTTCAACAGTTTAAAATCGCATTAGAACTCTATTTACCTTCACGGTTGACTGGATTGTAAATTGCAAGCCACGGACGCCTGAATCATTTCTGGATAAACAGGATAGCGTGGTCAATTTTTTAAGAGGGATTGCATGCTACCTAGAAAACATTATTGCAAAACAACGCAAAAGAACAAGATACATCCTATTATGTACCTTTGTTTAAGCCGTGTTATGTAGCCAAGTTGTTCAACTGAACGTAATTGGTGAAAAGCTGGTTGCTTAGCAACAAGGGCAAGCAACTGAAGTAGAACATTTTGTTTGAGATCATCCTGATGAGTCTGCATTGTGGAAACATTGTTACAGGATTGTAATGTGTATTGGGTGTATTAAGGAAAAACTAGAATAATTTAAGGTAATAAAAGAAGCTAGAGTACAAGGAAAGACTGTAAATGCACAAGAAATGAACAGAAATAACACCAATGAAGTGAGGCGCACCTGAATATAATGCAGAAGGGAAGAATTTTCATCCTGGTGATTTAGGCATAATGCTGGATAATAATACCTCACACCTCTTTCAAGCTTAACAATTCGCTTTGTAAGATGCTGTGAGGAGGGCAATGCTTTGCACAAACTGACTGGTGCATTGAATAAGATGTCTTCAACATGCTGTATAACACCTTTTACCTCACCCGGTTCCATGTTTCCTAATATCAATTACATAAAAGAGAACATCAATAATGCAGAGCATTCTCTCAATGAGCAGTGGGGGAAAAAGGTCATTAGCAGCATTACAAGGTAATTTAATGAGCTACTAACGATGAGGGAAAATAGCTCTGAATAAACATTCAAGGTATTAAACAAACCAGCAAAGTAGCTCTCAATAAATGTCTTCCCCAGCAGATGAGGCAAAAATTTCTCTAGATCACTAGCTTCAGTATGAGAAATTGCAGCAAGTTCTTCATCCCATGTCCACGTTTGTTCCTCTAATATCAGTGAACAATAGTACGACGCCTGCTGATGTGGTTGCCGAAATTTGAAATTCTCATACTCCTTTGTTATAGTTTCCTGATGATAGCAACAGAAGATAAAACACCCTCATTTTATGTCAACCGCATAGAATTCTGGTTTAATATGGCGTCATCAGGAAGGACCAGAATGTTTGTAAACTGTAGCAAGTTATTACCTTTATCACAACAAAACGGTCAACCTTCACTTCAAACGCAGCAATTTTTCCAATGACAGTCTCCAGAAGGGTTCTCATTTTGTCATTATAGCCAACCATAGTTATCTGTAAGGCAATCATAAATATTCAAGGATAGAAAAGAAGAGGATTTTATAAGAAATACAGCTCATAACATGCCATGAGTTCTGACTCCTGGAGAAGGAACATTTGAATGATAGATCACAATTTACAACACATCCATAATAAAGTTTCACCACATGCAACAATGTCAGCCTGCTACCACATGATATATATGAAATTAACAGGGATTAGGCAATATTAACCATTTAATAATAGAGAATATAATGCCATTTTATCTGCAAAAAAGGAAAAAAAGAAAATAAATGGAGATAAAGCTGCTGTAAGACTGACTTATGAAAGCTACGATCATGTACATCTTCTATATTCCAGTGCTACTACTAACGATGTCTTATAAGCTAGTGCCTGTACTTAACCACATCCAGTTAAAAATCTGAACCAATATGTGGAAGTAAGAAGGAAAGTAGTTCTAGTGTCAAGACTGACAATGGCATATTACATGCTTCTATAAGCAACAGGAATCAGGATTATGATGTTATAATGATTCAGTAAGGATCAAATGACAAGCATCTGCTTATTAGTAACATACATCTCGTCACATTTATGCAAATACAGCATATGTTAAGGAGAAAAAATGTTTATGCATAGAAACACTGTCAGTACGGCATCATCTGGATTAGCAACGAAGATAAACAATTTATTATTTCATGCAAACTGCACAGCTGACCTGAAATCCAGTGTCATTGGGCTTAACAACGTAGTAAAGACCAGCAACTTGAGCATCATAAGCTGAAAGCAAAACAAACTTGGTGAGTTATTGCAACAGGTAAATAAACGAAGGCAAACTAACCAGGGGATGGCAATGTCCTTAATCCCTCTATTTTCTAGCATGAGCAGTGTACGTAGGGGATGAGTTTTTTTTTCATAAACAAAAAGTACCCAGAATCTAAACAGAAAAGAATTTTTTCCAGCTTCTCCATTAATCTCACTCTTGCATATGTCCTTTCTAAAATGAATTATATGCGTTAGATTATTGTATCAAGAGAAGTTGGGAATACATAGTAACTGTTTATGAAACTATGCCATAAGAATCATAAAAAAATTAAGACATCTCATGTATTACTGCGTACCATAATCATTTAAATAATCCATTAGCAACCTTGTGAACATATCAGTAAGAACTATTGAATCTGGAGAGCTACGGGACAGTGGACAGTGGAAATCCATCTTGATGTAGGCCTTGGGCGTGAAGAACATCGTATCAGGTTTATACCACACTCTGGAAAACAGTGTTTTCTTCAGCATACAAGGAAAACTTCCCTGGATAAAACAAAAAATATCTATAAAAAGTTTCACAAAATAAAATTATGAATGATTTTTAAGAAACAATACCTTCTCCTCAACATTCTTCAATGAAAGATCACTTGGAGTGAAGATGTTAGGTTTCGGCATGTGCAAATCTTCCATAGGAGCTCTATTTACCCAGTTCTGTACAAATTATGTTAGAAGCGTGTCCACCTCCAAACACATAAATTGGAGAATATGATAGGAAGAGTAACATCCAAACTACATATACACCTGTATCATGGAAGGAGGGACTGCTTCAACTGAATATGATGTACCATACCATGGCTCTGATAAGTTTGTCTGCCCTTCAAACTTTTTTGACTCCCAGAATATTCTGAAAGGAAATGTAGAAGACAATCAATAAGTATTAATGCCTTTAAGTATAAAGCACAAAAGAAAAAATAAACAAATAAATAGATAAAGCGCGTGAAAGCATAAAAGAAGATGTCCGTATGAGGATCAACGAAGAGTGAAGAGCCTCTTGCTGTTTTTGGAATTTAACGATAAAAAATGCAAAGGGACTAGTGATGAAATTTCTTCCACTTTTTCGGAGAAAAAAACTGAAATTTATGGAAAGTGAAAGTTTTCTTCGTTGTGTCATCCTTCTAGAAGAGTAATATAGTGTCTTACAATAGGTTAAATCAAAGAATGTGAAGTGACAGCTAAGTGCAAAGCCTGAATAATTATTTTCCAGACACTACATGCAGTAATTGAAGAGCAACAATAATAGCATACATTATACTGTTACTGCTGAAATGAACAAGCAACTCCCAGTAGTTAGTCTCCAGTTTTGTTTGATAACATTAAATGCATAAGATTACTGTCAAATAGAATACATTTTTAGTATGTTCATGGTTTCATACTGATCCGAGATTTTCCATTCAAGTTTGTGGGATACAAGTGCTGGTATGTGCTCTTGATAAATCCAAGGAAACTTACTAAAATACATATGATATAACTGTGCAACTAACATATGCTTAACATTAAAAAAAACAAAAGACCATGACTGGTATCTCAAACCATAAACATAGCAGAAAAAACCTGATATGGGCCATACGTACTTAAAACCTACCTAACATTATCTGGAGTCAGGTCATTTAATATACTCTGAATAGCATCTGGTGAAAACTTTGATGGCACAGATGATGCAATCAGCCAATCTTCCGGCGGAAAGATCTGTAATAGAGGGAGAATAGGAAAATTCATGAGATAATGATACTGAGCAGAACTCATTTTGCAATTTATGAACGAACATTTTGGCAGAATTTATTAGGTGGAACTGGCCATTTCATTGTTCAATAAAATATCATGATGTCTAACATTCTTGTTAATTTCATTTTGTGCAACGAATAAAAGTATCCTCCAAAGATCACTCAAGAAGGTTGTCGCATTTTTCAGAAATGCCCCTACCTTCTTCCCTCCCAACTCCCTCACTCTTCCCAGATTACGTTCAAACTTTTTTGAGGGCATATGCAAAAATTCAAACTTTCGGGTCTTCCAAAGCTCAGTTAGTTTTGTCACACCACAAGAAGAATCATGAAGGAATCATAAGCTACACAGAAGCCTAGACCTAGAGCCTCCTCATTAACCAAGAACCATGCACCACTGCATCCTCACTGCCAGGAGCACCTTTTTCCTCAGCAACTTCTCCGGTTCTCCCTCCTCGCCCCTGATCCCACTAACGCTAGAGAGTACAAGAATCCAATGGTTGTGACTAGAGATTGCCAAGCTGGCCCAGGCATTCACCACAGTGGTCTCTTACTCTTAGAAGCCACATCAACCACCTTGACACATACTGCAGTCATGCGAAATGGACTTATTCAGTGACAAATTGTAGAGAGAAGGGAGTTATCTGATGGCATACAGCGCATATTCTCAAATCATTTGTGAGGGATCCCACCTACTACACATCCCTAGGAATTCAACCAAGTCTTATCCAACAATTCATAGGAGCCATCAAGCTATAGGGCCTTAAAGTATCACAAGAAGATAGTTTTGCACTAGATTCTTCCTCGTACAAACTTACTGACAAAATATAATAATAAGGTGCAGATTGATGGCAGAATGAGTGACAATGCCCATTCTTGATTTTTGAATGAGTCCCATGACTTATCAAAAATCATATCCATCAAATATCTAGGTAGTGAGATTTTGAACAAGTAGCTTTCTTATATAAGAGATGCCTTCTCTCTGCCCACAATTGAAACTTCTAAGAGAAAGAAAGGTGGAATACTGTACAGGAAAACAGGCAACAATGACTCCTATTGATATGCACACAATAAGGAATGGAAATTTGAAATACTCCCTCCACTTCATATTATAAGTCGCTTTGACTTTTTAAGTCAAACTTTTTGAAAGTTTGACCAGGTTTTAGAAAAATATAGCAACACTTATAGCACCAAATTAGTTTCATTACGTCTAAATTAAACATATTTTGATAGTTTCTTTGTTTTGTGTTGATAATATTGCTACATTTTTCTATAAATTTGGTCAAATCTAAAAAAGTTTGACTTAGAAAAAAGTCAAAAATGACTCATAATATGAAATGAAGATAGTAGTCAATTGCAATTAAAACAGATGTTATTATTGCTAACTTCCTTTCAAAATGTTGACAAGACATGACAATGAATAGTTAGCAATCATGAACACATAATACAGATGGCCAAAGCAATAACTAAAATATACCTGCATGTTTGAGGAAATATTGACAACATAATGGCTCGGAGGACTCTTGTCTCGGTAGTGGAATCCTGTCTCACGGATAGCTAGAAGCTTGACAATCAAAACAGAGTGAAGTAGTTAGCTGTGTGCTATGCAAAATGGACTTCATGTGCATCATTATAATGTCTAAAAAACACATTGACTTAGTCATTATCATTTACCAGTTAGGAAATTATACAAATTCCAAGCAATAATAATATACTAGTTATACAAAATAGACTTTCAAGGAAACACTAATGATTTGTTTGCTTAGTAAAGGACGCAGTGCAAGTATATCTCAAGCACAAGACATTTGTCTAGTATGATCAACAATAGAAGATGCATAGGTACTACTCCAGTTTTTATATATATGTTGTTTTAGACAGTGAACTTCTCTCCTGAACCATCTACATTTTGTCCTAACTCCTAACAGCCAATTAATGAGAAACCTAATACATGCAGCACATAGAAAAAACTTATGAGCAATTTAGGACAATATGCTCACATACTCATATTTCATGATTCATCTTGAAAACCTCAAGCAAAATTTAGTTAAATAAGAAAAAGTTAGCCCCCCCCCCCCCTCTCTAAAATGCCATTCATAGAGGGATAGCGGAAGCTCAAGTAAAAGTACTGACCAAATTACAACAAATTGGACATAACAACACATGTATCCTGACCTAAACAATTATCCAATCTAACGACTTCATTCTGTCGTTTGCAACTGGCCTGATTATTTAAATTTCAAAGTAGCACTATCAGCGCCAGAAAAATTTGCAAGGGTTAAACTGAGCTGACAATCAATTTTGGTCATTATGACAATATTTCCAAAAGAAACACAAATTCAAAACCATAACTCACCTCGTCAAAAATCCACTTAGGAGTTCCAGAGGTCTGGAGCAGTGTTATATATCTGAACAACAGCCCGATAATGTCCTCCATATGCTCTACCATCAATGATATGAAATAAGTAATATTACATGCACTGTTAATCTTGAGTATTAAAAAGGCCCTTCTTGAATGAAACTCACCATGGCCTACATCTGTGAGCCGTATAACAACACTGAAGAACGAAAACTCGGAACTCCAATCACCTTCCCCTGCTCTCAAACTCACAGCCCATCCTGAGGAATTTAACAAATACAAAGTTAAACACAGCAAGCCCTACAAAAGATTACAAATTAGATTTTCCTCGGTGAAGAATGAGCAAGTAAACCATGTAAAAATAATATAAATACAGGAAACTGTATAGCAGCAAAACCAAATCTGTC
The DNA here is from genome assembly GCA_019925245.2 of Oryza australiensis. Lineage (NCBI taxonomy): Eukaryota > Viridiplantae > Streptophyta > Magnoliopsida > Poales > Poaceae > Oryza > Oryza australiensis. Next base: position 2,067,513 of record JAIFGZ020000393.1, on the reverse strand, counting down.
TTTACTGAAGAATAAGTAAACCATGCAAAAGTAACATAAACAAGGAGATTATATAGCAGTAAAACCAAATCTTTGGATTTCCTATTAATGTTTTCATGGTTTGTTCAAAAGGATTTTCTTGTGCTTTTCTTTAGTTAAAAGTCCATATTTGGTCCCTTAACTATGCCCTCAGTCTAATTTGCATCCCCAACTCTCAAAACCCCACATACGATCTATGGGCCCAACAGGGGTGGTTTCTGATGATGTGGCACCACGTACAAGCATAGTTGGCAAATCATATATATATATATATATATATATATATATATATATATATATATATATATATATATATGTATGTATGTATATATAGATGGATTCCAGTTTTTTCTTTTTCTATTGTTTACTATTGATTATTATGGTGACGTTTTTCATTATTTGCCAATGTAGACTCCACATAGATGCCACGTCACGGAAAACCGTCCCAGTTTAGGCACAGGGATGAAATGTGGACAGTTTTGAGAGTTGAGGGACCAAAATCAGACCAAGGCCATAGTTGACGGACTAAATGTGGACCTTTTCCTTTCCTTTATTGTGTACTGTTTGCTTGTTCCAATGGAACATTAGTTTTACTTTTCCATGCCATTTTTACATAACAAATATTAACAGCTTTTTTGTATATTAGTAATAAAAGTTTTTAAGGTTTGGCTGCACATAAAATGGCACCCATTTGAAGAAGGTATTGGTAGTGAATTATTAATACACCACCTAAAGAGGATAGTTTGTTATACCTAAATATCCTCGAATGAAACATTAACTGAAAGCAAATGAATTTCATCTCTAGATTTTGCTTATATATGACAATAGGGAAGAACCGCACAGAGATAAATTAGGTGAAAAGAACACCACATAAAACATATACATACAAATACAGGCATCTGGACATGTGCACTACAAAAACATTAGTAATCAACTGCAAAATGGCATCTCAATGGGAAAAGCAAACTAAGACAGATTAGATGCATTTGGATAGTAGATCAGGCCAAGAACCAGCTCAACACATGTCACCTGATGGATAGACTCTGAATTAGTTAATCACGTAACACAATTGAAAGTGGCATTCTTGAATTAAATTGTGTTATCATGTCTAAACACTTCATCAACATAAGCAATATCAATAAGCGACAAAAGTCAGACTGCCAGTACAGTCCTGTAGTAAACTGACAATAAGGACAGATATCCCTATTAACAGAATATTTTGAAGCAAGAAGGATAGAACTAGAGGGTTGTGCGCTCATGTTATACGTCAAATAGCCAATGGGCCAGCCAAAAAGCCCCAAACCCACCCACCAGAAAAGAAGTTAAACCCCTCATATAGAATTTACCTAATTTTTTTAGTACGTAAAACAGAGACCCCTCTCCTTCATGGCCAACTAGATGACTCACATACTTGCAAGGACCTTCCTTATAATGCTGAATATTTGGGGTGATTGGCCACAGTATTCTCAACGTGTGGCCTTGTTTTATAGGAACCGCTTTAACTAGGACCTGCAAGTCATCAATTTCCATATTAAAACATGTCCAAGAGTCCTTGCATTTCGGAAAAAGCACCAGATCGAGTGGTGAACTTGACTTATGAACCTATCTTTATTCTTTAGCAAATGGAAAATATAAACCTGGAGATGTTCACTTGAACATGGGTGACCATGAAAGGAAAACCGTTTCCTTCCAGTATTCCTGACATCAGAGAACTTATTTTCAACAAGGGTTTGAAGGTTGTCAAGATTCTCTGCACACAGAAGTTACACAACAGATATAAGGAAAAAAATATAAATTGAAGAATTTGTACAGAAATGAAAAGAATGGTGTAACTAGTTTGATGAAAAACCTTTCCCATACACAACAAGTTGCATCAAGTTGGCTGAATAGTGTGAACTATAAAATTTAATAAGTTCGTCCAATGTGTCCAATCCATCTTTATTTGGATTAACCACCAAAGTGTTCCGATTTCCTAAAACATTAGATGATAAGAATATTACTGAAAAAAATAATTGTTTGACCTTTGAAGCATGTAAAACATAGGGCCTTCTTGTAACTACTCGCTGGTTGCTGCTGCGGCTTCTCTACAGCAACAATAGCCAGCATAGTTCTTTGTTGCAGTTGCTGCGGCTGTGAAGCCGCATCCAGCAGTTCCAATCAGGCCTCTAGTCTCTTATTTCATTCAAGTTAAAACTTCCATGGATTTTGATTTCAGAGAAAACATCTAAAATGGTTTTAAGGTGTAAATACTCCCTGTCCAGTAGTAATAAGTTTGTTACACTTCAACTGTTCAACATACTCTCCAATTTACACCTTTTGCCAATGGCTTTTGATACTAGTACATAACATAAAATTCTTAGTACAACTTACTGTTATGGCCCATATATATATTGTAGGTCCATGGCCTATGTGTGCTATATCTACATATGTATATATATCTACAGTACTACTTGTGAATCGTTTGGCTCAAATCCCAAGGTTAGTCACATGGTATCAGAGCAAGGATTAGGGTTAGGATTAAACTAATCCACCACCCACCCCGATCCGCCTGTGCTCTGTTCTCCTCCACCGCGCGCGTGCGTCGCGGGCGTGCGGACGTCGCTGCGCGTCGGCGCGTGTCGTGGGCGTCCTCCGCATGTCGTGGGCATCGTCTCCGCCCGTCTCCGCTGAATCCGTGCACGTCTCCGCCCGCCTCCGTTGATTCCGCGCGCATGCAGGTGTGCACATCTCTGTCGTCCATGCAGGCGCGCGCCAGGTTGTGGCCGCCGTTCGCGCCTCATCTGCACAGGTGTTCATCTGTATGTGTCGCATCCATCCTGTTGGTGTGATCAAGGATTTCTCCCCAGGTTTTGGCAGGCATATCAACTCCATCTACTCCATTTTGGACTGTTTTTGTTGAGTTGCACATTTCTGGACTAGTTCTCCAGGGCGATCAGCAAGATCATCTTCACACTTATCAGTTTTTATCCAGTCAGCACCTACCATTTGCATCAGTGTATCGTTTTGTCTTGATCTGCTGCTCCTTCACCATTGATCTGTTCTGGATTGCTGCTCTTTTTGGTGGTTCTGTTCTGGACTGTTTCAGTGGATCTGTTTTGGCGGTGTTGCTCTTCAGTGATCTGTTCTGGTTAGCATTTTGGTTATAATTTCAGAAGGTTCAATATGTCACAGATCAATGCAATTACTATTAGTATTGTTCTTGATGGTCAAAATTATCCTGAGTGGGCCTTTTGTGTGGAGACTGCATTGAGAGGTTTTGGTCTGCTATTTCATTTAACTGATGATCCACCGGTGCATAATACAAATGGTGCTGCTGCTGCTGATATCAAAGCATGGCAGATTAATGATGGGAAAGTGATGGCTGCCATGGTCAATAGTATTAAACAGTCAATGATTATGAGCCTTTCTAGGTTTAAAACAGCCAAAGCCATATGGGATTCTTTGAATAAGAGATATGTTCAGGATAGTGGTGCTCTTTTACATACCCTAATGCAGCAGATTCATGTGATAGAGCAGAATGACATGTCTATTGATGAATATTATTCTGCTTTTGATCGTTTGATGGGCTCATTGACCTCGATGATATCTCACTGTACTGCTGATAATTGTCCATCACAGAAATTTGTTGAGAAGTTCTTTATATATCGCTTTGTCATGGGAGTAAGAGAAGAATTTGATTCTATCCGTAAAAGGCTTCTTCACGATTCTTCGAATTTGACTATGGCTCGTGCTTTGTTTGAATTACTTGCTGAGGAGATTCGCCTGAAGTCTATGTCGACTCCTCCTGTAGCCGTATCTCACAATGTATTGGTTGCCTCTGAAAGGACAATTGCACCACGAGGTCCTTCTTCAGATCCATGTAAGCACTGTGGCAAGACTGGTCATTCCCCAGAGAATTGTTTCTCTCAGCATCCAGAGAAATTGGTTGAGTATCATGCTCGTCGAGCTGCTAGGACTGGTCGTGGACGTGGAACTGCTTCCGCTCCAAAAGGAGCAGTGTCTGTTGCTGCTATCTCTCCTGTTGGTGCACCGGCTTTCTTGGGTACTTGACTCAGGGGCCTCTTTTCATGTGACATCAGATCAGTCCCAACTTGTTAGTTGCAAGGCAGTCAATGATGGTACTTCTATTCAGACAGCTGATGGTACATCTTGCTATATCACTCATCAAGGCTCTCTTTCTACCTCTCATTTTTCTGTGCCTGATGTCTCTTTTGTACCTAAATTGTCTATGAATCTTCTCTCAGTTGGTTAAGTTACCGACTAAAATTGCTTTGTTGGATTTGATGATTAATCTTGTTTTATTCAAGATCGTAGAACAGGGACTATGATTGGGACTGGCCATCGCCGTAGAGGTTCACCTAGTCCTATGTCCTTGATACTTTGCATCTTCCTCGGTTTCCAGCTCGTGTGTCATCTGCTTCCATGTCTTCCACTTCGTCCTTCGCCAAGTGGCATCATCATTTAGGTCATTTGTGTGGGTCTCAGTTGTCTACCTTGATAAATAAAGGTTGTTTAGGTTCTACATCCATTGAGTCTAGTATTCATTGTAAAGGCTGCAAACTTGGAAAACAAATACAACTTCCATATTCATCTAGTGTCTCTCATAGTGCTAGACCTTTTGATCTTATTCATTCAGATGTATGGGGACCTGCTCCTTTTGCTACAAAAGGAGGTCACAAACATTATGTCATTTTTATTGATGATCATTCTCGTTATACTTGGATATATTTTATGAAGCATCGTTCTCAGTTGTGCTCCATATATCAGATTTTTGCCCATATGGTTCACACTCAGTTTTCCACTCCCATTAGAATTTTTTGTTCAGATTATGGTGGTGAGTACTAATCTAATAAATGTCATCAGTTCCTAACCTCAAAGGGCACTCTTGCTCAACTCTCTTGTCCAGGTGCTCATGCACAGAACGGTGTTCCCGAGCGCAAACATCGCCATCTTATAGAGACTGCTCGCACGCTTCTCATTTCATCTTTTGTTCCATCTCATTTCTGGGGTGAAGCCATTTCTACTGCAGTCTACCTCATCAACAGACAATAATCTTCAAAATTGTCTGGTCTCTGACCTGGTGAAGTACTTTTATGTGTTCCGCCTAAGGATGACCACCTTCGTGTTTTTGGCTGTATGTGTTATGTCTTGCTTGCGCCACGCGAGCGGACCAAGTTGACTGCCCAGTCTGTTCAGTGTGTTTTTCTTATCGTTGTTATGATCCTTCTTCTCGTCGCATATGTATTTCACGTGATGTGATTTTTGCTGAAGATCGACCTTTCTTTTACAACCCCTCTACTCAGCCCTCATATTCTTCAACACAGTCCACATCTTTTCTTAGTCTTCCTGATATTCCTGAACCTACTTCTTCCATTCCAATCATCTCTGATGAGGCTCCATCATCTCCACCTCCACCTCCACCTTCACCTCCTAAGCCACCTATCACACATTTCTATACTCGTCATTCTAGACAGCTTTCACCAACTCCAACCTCATTGGCTAGTCCCGACTCTCCTGTTTTTGATGATTCTAACAATAATGACGAGTCCCTTGCTGTTTCTTATGAGTTACAGGCTGGTTCCCGCTATACTCTTCGCGATCGGACTACTATTGCACCTCCTGATAGGTAGGGTTTTCCACGTAATAATGTTGTTATTGTTGAACCCTCCAATTATAAGGAAGTTGCTAGTGTTCCTAAGTGGCAGCTTGCTATGTCTGAGGAACTAGCTGCTCTTGATTGTACACATACCTGGGATATTGTTCCATTACCAGCAGCAGCTGTTCCAATTTCATGCAAATGGGTATTCAAAATCAAGACAAAGTCAGATGGTTCCATTGAGAGATATAAAGCTCGCCTTGTTACTCGCGGTTTTCAGCAGACACAAGGACAAGATTATGATGAGACATTTGCTCCTGTAGCCCATATGACTACTGTTCGTACATTGATTGCAGTGGCTGCTGCATCTTCTTGGACAATTTCTCAAATGGATGTCAAGAATGCCTTTCTTCATGGTGATTTACATGAGGTCTATATGCAGCCACCACCTGGTGTTGATGCACCTCCAGGATATGTTTGTCGTCTACGTCATCCTTTATATGGCCTTAAACAAGCTCCTCATGCTTGGTTTGAGTGTTTCGCTTCTGTGATACAAGCTACTGATTTCTCACATAGTGATCATGATCCTGCCTTATTTATTCATCTCTCTCCACGTGGACGCACATTGCTTCTTCTGTATGTTGATGATATGTTGATTACTGACAATGATACAGATCATATATCCTTTGTGAAAAAGAAACTTGGTGAGCAGTTTCAAATGTTTGATTTGGGGCCTCTCAGCTATTTCTTAGGGATTGAGGTGGTGCATTCTTCAAAGGGATATTATATCTCTCAATCCAAATACATTCAAGATCTCATTGCTCAATCTGGACTTAGTGACAATAAACCAGCTGCCACACCAATGGATCTTCATTTGCACCTTCGCCCAACTGATGGTCCACTCCTTGAGGATCCCTCTAGGTATCGACATATTGTGGGAAGTCTTGTGTCTCACAGTCACAAGGCCTGATATTGCTCATGCTGTTCATATTTTAAGTCAGTTTGTGAGTGCTCCTACTTCTGTTCATTTTGGACATTTGCTTCGTGTCCTACGATACTTAAGGGGAACATCATCTCAGTGTTTGTTCTATGCCTCTGATAGTCCACTTCAGCTTCATGCCTACTCTAATTCACTTGGGCAAGTGATCCAACAGTCCGTCGTTTTGTCAGTATATTTCTTGGGTCTTCACCTCTTGCATGGAAGTCCAAGAAGCAAGTAGTTGTGTCACGATCTAGTACTGAGGCAAAACTTCATGCACTTGCCACCACTACTTCATAGATTGTGTGGCTGAGATGGTTGTTGGGTGATTTTGGAATTTCTTGTGATGCCCCCACACCTCTTTTCTGTGACAACACTGGAGCCATATAGATTGCCATGATCCTGTAAAGCATGAACTTACAAAACATATTGGAGTTGATGCCTCTTTTACTCGATCTCACTGTCATCAGAAAACAATTGATCTTCAGTATGTGCCCTCAGAGTTACAAGTGGCAGATTTCTTCACTAAGTCTCAGACTCGAGAGCAGCATCGCCTTCATCTGCTCAAACTCAATGCTTCAAATCCTCCTTTTTCACCTTGAGTTTGAGGGGGGTGTTATGGCCCATATATATATTGTAGGCCCATGGCCTATGTGTGCTATATCTACATATGTGTATATATCTACAGTACTACTTGTGAATCGATTGGCTCAAATATTGTTATTAAAGTACTTTCAAGTTACAATGGAAACCCTGCAGAAAACATTTTCATATGGCCCATAAGTAAAGTAGAATCAGAGGGAAGGCATCAATTATTTTCAAAGTATAAGAAATACCAACGTACTTCATGTTTGAATTGTTGTCGGGATGGCCGAAGAAATGGCCATCCAGATGTTATTAAGATTGAGGGTGATAGAACCGAACCCAACAGGCTTAGAATGCTTGATAGTAGATTACAGAGGGTTTACACATATATATAGGGGTACAGAGAGAGCCCAAAGGGCCAGCCAGCCTGGAGGTGGCGCATAAGTCTAGGAGACAGTCAAAGAAGGTAATTAATTCTAACACCCTCCGCAATGCGAAGCGTCGGTGGAACGGACGTTCAGACCGGAGCGAAATTCGGTGAAGACGGAGGAAGGAAGCCCTTTGGTGAAGACATCAGCGTATTGCGACGTGGTTGGAACATGGAGAACACGAACAGCTCCAATGGCGACCCGTTCACGAACGAAGTGGAGATCGATTTCCACGTGCTTGGTGCGCCGATGTTGGACAGGGTTGGTGGAGAGGTAGACGGCGCTCACGTTGTCGCAGCACACGAGGGACGCGGTCTTTAGAGGGTGATGGAGTTCTGTAGGAGTTGATGCAGCCAGGGAAGCTTCGGCGACGCCGTTGGCAACCGCACGGTATTCGGCTTCGGCACTGGACCGAGACCGTGGGTTGCCGTTTGGATGACCATGAGATGAGACTGCCGCCGAGGAATACCGCATAGCCGGAGGTGGAACGCCGAGTATCGGGCATCCACCCAATCGGCATCGTGTAGATGACAAGTCGGGACGGAGCCGACCGAGGGATCACCAAGCCAAACCGAGAGTGCCCCGAAGGTAGCGAAGAATCCTCTTGGCAGCAGTGAGGTGAGCTTCTGGGGTTATGCATATGAAGGCAAATCTGCTGGACAGCGTAGGCGATGTCGGGGCGCGTGAAGGTCAAGTATTGAAGGGCGCTCGCGAGGCTCCGGTAGGCTGTGGGATCGGCCACAGGAGGGCCGGCGTCCGCAGAAACCTTGGCACAGGTGTCCACGGGAGTGGAGCAGGGATTACATCCGCTCATGCCATGCCGATTAAGGATTTCCAGGGTGTATTGCCGCTGTGAGAGGGTAAGGGTGCCACTGTGTCGCTGAACTGCTATTCCGAGGAAGTGATGCAGCGGGCCAAGGTCTTTCATGGCAAATTCCCGTTTCAGAGCAACAATTACTCGATGGAGAAGTTGCTGTGAAGAAGCAGTGAGTACAATGTCATCCACGTAAAGGAGGAGGTAGACAGTGTCGGAGCCATGCCGGTATATGAAGAGGGATGTGTCAGACTTGGCTTCACGGAATCCCAAGGTGAGCAAGTAGGCAGCAAACCGACTGTACCAGGCGCGAGGTGCTTGCTTCAGCCCGTAAAGTGACTTGTTGAGCTTGCAAACATAGTCTGGATGACTTGGATCAGCAAACCCGGTGGGTTGAGAGCAGTAAACGGTTTCTGATAATGTCCCATGGAGGAACGCGTTCTTCACGTCAAGTTGATGGATCGGCCAATCCCAAGTGTGAGCCAAGGTGAGAACGGTTCTGACGGTGGCAGGTTTGACGACGGGGCTGAATGTTTCGTCGTAATCGACGCCGGGGCGTTGGGTGAAACCACGTAGAACCCAACGGGCCTTGTACCGTTCGAGCGATCCGTCAGCATGAAACTTATGTTTGAAAATCCATTTGCCGGTGACCACATTTGCCTTGGCCGGACGGGGAACAAGGTCCCAGGTATGATTGTCCAGGAGGGCAGCGTGTTCCTCTTCCATAGCCCGGCGCCAGTGAGGGTTGGTGAGGGCGTCGCGGCAGGAACGCGGAACAGGTGACAGAGCCTCTGTGTGGAGAGCAAGACGAGGCTGTCGAAATCCCAACTTCCCACGGGTCGCCATGCCATGGGAGTTGGCGACCGGTGGAATAGGGACTGCCGTCGGGGGAACAGGGGGGTCGTGCTTCACGAACCGCGGCGGAGAAGGCACGATGCTGGAGCGTCGAGGGGGAGCCCCCGCGACGGGCTCTGTGGAAGAGCCAGTGGTGGGAGGGCGCCGAACGTAGACGTGGACGATGGGCGGCTTGTTGAAGGAGGGAGCCGCGGGTGCCACGGGTATGGGGGGCGCGGGGGACGCCGGGACCGAGGGCGCGGGCGCAGGCGACGCCGCGGGTGCAGAGGGCACTGCGGAGGACGCCGCGGGCGCCGAGGGCGCTGCGGGCGCCGTGGGCGTCGGGGACGCCGCGGGTGCTAGGAACAGAGCCGAGGGTGCCGCGGACGTCGAGCAGGGAGTCGTGGGTGCCGGGCCAGGCACCAGGACTGACCGCGGCGGGAGTGCAGGAAAGCCTGGTGGTGGCGAACGGGGCACGGAGGACTCCGGGGGAGAGGCGTAACCGGAAGGGGTCATCGTTAGTTAGAAAGTCGAGCTCCGGGAAGGAGGGAGGGACGACGAAGGGAGAAGGGAAGGTGGACTCGTCGAAGATGACGTGACGAGAGATGATGACCCGGTTGGTGGCGAGGTCGAGGCACTGATACCCCTTGTGGTCAGGCGAGTAGCCGATGAACACGCAGTGTGGAACGCGGAGCGAGTTTGTGAGCGGCAGTGGCGGTAAGGTTAGGATAGCAAGCACACCCAAACGCACGTAGGTCATGATAGGAGGGAAGGGTGCCATGGAGGGCAAAGTAGGGGGTGCTCATGTGTAGGGTTTTAGTGGGGAGCCGGTTAAGGAGGAGGGTGGCAGTGGCAAGTGCGTGGCCCGAAGCGGGAGGCATGGAAGCTGGAAGAGGAGAGTGCGAATGACATTGTTCGTGGTGCGAAGCATGCGTTCGGCTTTCCCGTTTTGCTGTGAGGTGTAAGGGCATGACATGCGGAGATTAACACCTTTGGCGAGGAAAAAGGCACGAGACGCAGCGTTGTCAAACTCACGACCATTGTCGCACTGAACGGCTTTGATAGTGCAGCCAACCGGTGTACACATGAGAAAAGAAGTTGGAAATTGTGGAAAACGCGTCGGACTTGAGGCGGAGAGGAAAAGTCCGAGAGAAATGAGAGCAATCGTCAAGAATGACTAGGTAATATTTGAGTCCGGATACACTGGTGACAAGTGATGTCCACAAATCACAATGCACTAAATCAAAATTCTTAGCAGCTCTAGACAGGGAACTAGTAAATGGTAGGCGAACATGGCGCCCAAGTTGGCACGCATGGCGTGAGGGAGTCATCATCGGGGTGCCGCAGACGATCGAAGAGGATTGAGCAAGGCTCAAGAGCAGCCTTGCCGGGTGTCCGAGGCGACGATGCCGGGTGGTCGGTGAAGGAGTAGCCACAAGAACGCAGGGCTGCAGGACGATGATGGCAGGCGCAGGTGTGTAGGGCCCGGAGCTGTTACATCGAAGGAGGATGCTCTTGGAATGAAGATCCTTCACGGAAACACCAAAAGGGTCAAATTCAACCGAAACGAGTTGTCGGTAGTGAACTTGCGGACGGAGAGAAGGTTTCTAATAATGTCGGGAGCAATGAGGACGTTGTTGAGTTGAAAGGGCCGGGAAGGGTGGAGAAACCAGTGCCGACCACCGAGAGTGTGGCACCATTGCCGACCACAATGGAGGAGGAAATGAGGAGGATGGTGAAACGGTGACCATACCGGGTTTGAGGCAATGTGAGACGACGCACCGGAGTCGATGACCCACTCGGAGGAGCTTGCAGGGCGGGGTCGCGACGCGCGGTGCAAGGCGTTGGCGAGGACTCGGAGGTCCATGCCGAGGGCGACCGGAGGGAGGACGCCGCCGAGGTGCTCAGTGGAGGTGTCCGGCCGGAAGTAGCCCGGTGGCGCGCCGGCCATCGTGGCTCGCCGTGGTGCCGGTGGCGGGGACGCGGGCGGTGGACCACGCTGTCCTCCAGAGCAGCCCGGGCCACATGTGGATTGACCCGGTCCACGGGTTGAAGATGGACGGCCACCGCCGGCCTGAGCGAGGCCGGCCACCGGAGTTGCTCGAGGACCACCGTGACCACGGCCGCCTGCGGCGACGGCGGTGCAGGCCGTTGCCGTTGCCCCCGACCGCCCGCCGTTGGGTCAGCTGAGGCCGCGGGAGGGGGGCGACGAGCCGAGAGGAAGGCGGCTCGCCGGCCGCCGAGGCGACGAGGGCCACGTGAGGCGACGGAGGAGGCGCCATGTTGAGCTCGGCCAGCGCAGATCAGCGCGGACGTCGTTGAAGGAGGAAGGGCGTCGCCGCTCGGTGATGAGCCGGGCCATGAACTGAAATCGTTCATTGAGACCACGCAGAACGTTGAGCACCAGAGTGCGATCCTGGACGGGCTCGCCAAGATCAGCCAGGCAGTCGGCCATGTTCTTCATTTTCCGGCAGTATTCGTCGATGGAGAGTGCCCTGGCAGAGTTGGCGGAATTCAGCATCAAGGAGCATGGCGCGGGATTCGCGGTTGTTGAAGAACCGCTGCTCCAGGCCAAGCCACGCAGCACGAGCGGTGACGCCGTCGCGTTCATTGATGACGTCGTGGAGGTCGGGAGATGGTGTTGAAGATCCACGAGACGACGACATAATCCATACGAGCCCAGGCGGCATCGTGGAGGCGAGCGTCGTCGGTGAGAACATGGTCCCTGAGAGCAAATCGACCGAGGATGAGGAGGATGTAGCCACGCCACTTGGAGTAGTTGGACGCCTGCAGTCAAGAGTGATGGGGATCGAATTCTTGATGTTCCGCAGGCCGCACTGGCCGTGCAGCGGGCGATGGCCGCGGCCGGAGGTCACGGAGCGGCGGTCGTCCTCGTCGTCGGAGGAATCTTCAGTGCGGAGGGCCTCGGCTCGAATCCGATTACGGAGAGCAGCGGCCTGCTGTTCAAGGGTAGCGGCCTGCGCCCGCTCGGTCTCGAGGGAGGCGGCGGCGGCGCGGACGCGCTCCTGAGCAGCAGCGGCGGACTTGAGGAGCGCCGCCTCATCCAGAGTTCGGCTGCGCTCGGAATTGGACGAGCGCAGAGAGGCCGCCTCGGCTTCCAGCTTCTCGGCGGCGGCGAGGGCTTCGTCGCGAAGCGCAGTCGTGGCGGCGGCAGAGGAGACGCCGGAGCTGGTGTCGCCGGCCATGGCGAGGGAGGCAGCGGAGGAGACGGGCGCGGCGGGCGAGGGGCCACGCGCGCGGCGGCCGAAGAGGTGGGCGCGGCTTGAGGGAGGCGACGAGAGGCGCGCGAGGCGCCTGGGAAAGCGGAAGCAGAGGAATAGGTGGGAAGGCAGGCAGAGGATTGATTAGTCTTCTGATACCATGATAGAACCGAACCCAACAGGCTTAGAATGCTTGATAGTAGATTACAGAGGGTTTACACATATATATAGGTGTACAGAGAGAACCCAAAGGGCCAGCCAGCCTGGAGGTGGCGCATAAGTCTAGGTGACAGTCAAAGAAGGTAATTAATTCTAACAGAGGGAAAAAGGTACAAGAAACAATATCATCAACAAAAGGTTGTCAAGGTTGTTATGCACCAGAGCGCACTCCCAAGAACTCACTTCCCTCAAAAAATTTCCCCTTATCTTAAGAGCTAGCTCCCACAATTTTCACCAAATCCAATAAATACCACGCCTCACCACCAAATCAAAGAAGGCTTGTGACAGGTTAGGTAGATGCCAAGTCGTATTAGCCCGGTTGCATGGGCCAATACAAATGTGAAGGGGGGAATACAAAACCATTTAACCCACAAGAGCAGAATTCTATTTGTTTCTATGTCCTTCATATCCTACTGTTTCATTTGTGAAAGCATCTTTTTTTTTCAAATGATCCTCATGGCCCTCATGTATTAGTATCAATACAAGAGATCTTCAAGAAAATATGTGTGCGAGCCTTGGGTGATAGAATAGACCACAAAAGAAGTGAATCCATCATGTAGATTGAGAATACCATAACAGAAATGGGCCTGTCCAATTTACAAACACAGCCTTTTTTTCCTTGGAAGAACAGTAAGTTTTTTCCATCCATTATTCCACTAGTAAAAATTTAGAATCAGAAGTTCATATGGCATGGATATTTTCTGCAGCATTACAAAGCATGTTCATGAAATAACTTCAACATGCAGTATTTGTTAGTTGTGAGTTGTGACTATAAAATGAAGATAGAAACCTGGACACTTGGTACCAAGCATGCCATATAGTTGCAACATCCAATTGTGGCATATAAAATTAGACACTAAAGAAAATGAAATTATGACTATTAACACACACCAGTGCTAAACTTGTGATATGGATGGCTCTCCGAGCAAATATGTTTCTGGAGCTGAACCAAAAGAATATAGAAAATGGAATTATAGCATGAAAGAACATGGTAAAATAAATGAATTTGACGGAAAAAATAAAATAAATCAAAATACGATATGAATATGATACCATATTACCATTCAGAAAATTAATGATGTTTTTTAACATGAAGGTACCTGACTCATTCGCCAAAGATCTGTCAGTAAGTTTTTCTGGTTTTCTGCAGGCAAAGAAAAAAAAAGAAAGAGATTAGAAGTTAATTCTCTCAGCAGAAATGGCAGCTCCAGATAAGAGAGAAGCAATGTATACCAGAGTCAACAGCATTAACTTCCCTAAGAATTGCATCAGGTGACATCAGTGGATTTATGAAAAATTGTGCAAACCTAAAACAACAAATAAGAAGCAAATGAATCAGATTTTCAAAGTAAGAACAAAGGTGTAAGGAAAGAAAGAAGTAGAAGGTACCTATCCAAAGCATCATCCAGGCAATCATTGTTCACATCAAAAAAAAAGTTTGTGTGTTCACGAGATGTGAAGGCGTTCCTTGAACCACCATGCTAAAAGAAAACCCATATTACACAATTGATGATTCAGAAGTAGAGGAAAACATAAAGACCATGATACTATTTGTACAAATTTATGAATAATTATGGCTCCTACCAACTATATCAGAGGCCAGACAGATGGTTTTCCAATTAGCACAGTTGATAATTTAAAGGGCTCAAGCTCTGCTTGCAGAATTCCAGTAGCAGCATAACATGTGGGAGGGAAATCATGGTTCAAGGCTTCAAGCATTGGACAGAGCTTCATTGCGGCCAACGTTGGCCCACCCAATGATTGTACAGTCTATATGATAAGTAATTGTGTTTAGGGCATTTTACTTATTAAGCTTCAAATTGGTCCCATCTGGTCATCTGGATTGTCATGTGGGGACGCACGTACACGCGCCGTACGCGGGCCCGTGATGTGCGCCGTGCGCAGGAACGCGCCGAGCGCAGCGCTGAGCACGGAGCGAGCGCGCCAGGAGAAGAACGCGGCGCACCAGGAGATCGTGACGGGCCAACCAACAGTGGCTAGAGAGAAGGAAAGATAGGATTAGTTTCCATTTGTTAGTTCCACAATTTGAGGAGTGTTTTGCTCCGGTTTGTTTAGGCCATCGGCCATATATCCCTGTAATCGTGACTTGAGAAGATTAAGCAAGATTTATCCCTAAACTCTCTCTCTCTCTCTTCTCCAACAACAAGCCGACGGCTGAGGGGCAAAACCTCGCCGGCGATGACGGAACGAGGCTACGAACTACGTAGCCGCGGTCCAGCTACCTTGGGCTCTAACGCCCTTGACAACCTGGTATCACGGTCCCGGCGATCCTCATCCCGGTCCTCGTCTCCTGCCCGCGCCACTGCACCACCATCGTCCACCGCCGCCACCGCTTCGCCATCTTCTTCGGCCGAGTCGTCCACCGCCTCCTGCGCCCTCAACACCATGGGCGACCAACTCCGACCTCAAGACGACCGTCGACAACCTCGTCAAGGCCATGACCTCGCTGCAGACCACGGTCGAGGCCAATGCCAAGGCCATCGCGAACCTGGCCTCCACCACCTCGTCATCGTCCGGCGCCAAGATGGGGTCGGGTGAACACTTCCAGGACAGGCCGCCGAAGCACTGGCGCACGGAGTTCCCGAAGTACGACGGCAAGTCAGATCCACTCGCATTCATCAATCGATGCGAGTCCTTCACCCAACAACGGATCATGCCCGAGGAACGTACGTGGATGGCATCGTACAACCTCATGGACGGCGCGCAGCTCTGGTTCATCTAGATCCAAAACGACGAGGGCACTCCGTCATGGGCGCGGTTCAAAGAGCTCCTCAACCTGCGCTACGAGCCCCCGCTGCGGTCGGCTCCCTTCTTCGAGTTGTCCTCCTGTCGCCGCACGAGCACCGTCGAGGAGTACGCGGAGTGGTTCCAGCCCTACTCGCGCGCCGGCCCCCGGAAGAAATCCAAGGCCCAGCTTGTTCACCGGACTCCCGCCGCCGAGCATTGCGGTCCAGGTCCAGAACCCTCAATCGCTCGCGGCCGCCATGAGCCTTGCCCGGCAGATGGAGCTGATGGAGCAGTACGCCTACCCCCAGCCGAAGACCGCGCCGCGCGCGCTCCTTCCGGCGCCACCGCCGCGCCCCCCGCCGCAGGCCCCACTAGCTGCCAAGCCTGCGGCCCAGACGGTGACCGTGGAGGGCCGGCCGGTGAAGCGGCTCACGCAGAGCGAACAAGAAGAGTGTCGTCGCCTCGGCCTCTGTTATAATTGCGACGAGAAGTTCAGCCGGGGGCACAACCGCGTCTGCAAACGTCTCTTCCTCCTCGACACCGCCATCGAAGACGACGACGACGGTGACGCGGCCGTCACCGAGGACGCGGCGGAGACCGAGTCGCCGGTCTTCTCCCTCCACGCGGTCGCGGGATTGGCCGTGGGCCAGACCATGCAGGTCCAGGTCGTCGTGGGCGGGAACAACTTCGTCGCCCTCCTAGATACGGGTTCTACCCATAGCTTCATCGCC
The DNA here is from genome assembly GCA_019925245.2 of Oryza australiensis. Taxonomy (NCBI): domain Eukaryota; kingdom Viridiplantae; phylum Streptophyta; class Magnoliopsida; order Poales; family Poaceae; genus Oryza; species Oryza australiensis. Next base: position 2,051,340 of record JAIFGZ020000393.1, on the reverse strand, counting down.
GAGGCGGCAGCAGCTCGTACCGGCCTCACCATACTCCCTCGACCTCGGCTGACGGCTACCGTGGCAAACGGACGAAAAGGTGACGTGCCCAGGGGTGATCCGCCGTGCCCCGCTGCTCATCAACGACACCGAGTTCCACGTCAACTTGTTTGTTATGCCGCTTGCAGGTTATGACCTGGTGTTGGGGACGCAGTGGATGGCCACCTTGGGGCGCCTCACTTGGGACTTCACGGCCGGCACCATGTCGTTCAAACGCCAAGGACGGCGCGTCCGTTGGTCCGGTGTGGCCACTCCGGGCGCCCTCGACAACTGCTGCACTGCCACCACGGCTCCGCCCTCGACGAGTTACTGGCAGGGTTCGCCGACATCTTTGCCGAACCCCACGGCATGCCACCCCAGCGCGCCCGCGACCACTCCATCAACCTCAAGGCCGGCGCACAACCGGTGGCGGTCCGCCTCACGGCACCGCCGCCCACAAGGACGAGTTGGAGAGGCAATGCGCCGCCATGCTTTGGAGCAAGGCATTGTTCGGCGCAGTGACTCCGCGTTCTCGTCCCCGGTGCTCTTGGTCAAGAAGGCGGACGGCGCCTGGCGTTTCTGCATCGACTACCGGGCGTTGAACGCCCTCACCATCAAGGACGCCTTCCCGAACCCCGTCGTCGACGAGCTGCTGGACGAGCTCCACGGCGCTCGCTTCTTCACCAAGCTCGACTTGCGGTCGGGATATCATCAAGTGCGCATGCGGCCCGCCGACATCCACAAGACGGCGTTCCGGACGCACGACGGGCTCTATGAGTTCCTCGTCATGCCGTTCGGACTGTGCAACGCTCCGGCGACGTTCCAGGCGATAATGAACGACGTCCTCCCGCCATTTCTTCGACGGTTCGTGCTTGTCTTTTTGATGACATACTTATCTACAAATGGACATGGGCGATCACCTCTTCGACACCTTCGTGCGGTCTTCTCCGAGCTTCGGCACCATCAGCTCTTCATCAAGCGCAGCAAGTGCGCGTTCGGCGCGGCCACGGTGTCCTACCTCGGCCACGTGATCTCCGAGCAAGGGGTCGCCATGGATCCAACAAGGTTCAGCCATCCGCGACAGCCCGTGCCGCGGTCGGCCCGCGCGGCGCGCGGGCTTCCTCGGCCGCAGTGGCACTACCACAAATTCGTCATCAACTATGGCGCCGTCGCCGCCCTACTCACCGCGCTCCTCAAGAAGGAGGGCTTTGCTTGGACCGACGCCGTGGCCTCCGCCTTCGACGCTCTCAAAGCCGCGGTCACGTCGGCCCCCGTCCTCGCCATGCCCGACTTCACCAAGCCCTTCACGGTGGAGTGCGACGCGTCGTCTTTTGGCTTTGGCGCTGTCCTCATCCAGGAGAGGCACCCCATTGCCTTCTTCAGCAGACCGGTCGCACCTCGACACCGCGCCCTCGCCGCTTACGAGCGGGAGCTCATCGGCCTCGTCCACGTCGTGCGCCACTGGCGGCCGTACCTGTGAGGGCGCCGTTTCCTCGTGAAGACGGACCACTACAGCCTCAAATACCTGCTCGATCAGAGGCTCTCGACAATCCCGCAACACCATTGGGTGGGCAAGCTTCTCGGCTTCGACTTCTCCGTGGAGTACAAGCCGGGCACGACCAATGCGGTCGCCGACGCGCTATCCCGCCGCGACACAGAAGAGGAGACGGCAGGCGCGATACTGGCTCTCTCGGCCCCCCGTTTCGACTTCGTCTCCCGCCTTCTACAGGCCCAAGAGGTGGACCCGGCCATGGTGGCCCTTCGGGAGATCACCGGCGGCACCCGTGGCGCGCCGTGGTCCGTGGTCGACAACATGGTGCAGTACAATGGTCGGCTCTACATTCCACCGAGCTCTCCACTGCTTCAAGAGCTCATGCTGGCGGTGCATGAAGATGGACATGAGGGTGTCCAGCGCATACTACACCGACTCCGCCGCGACTTTCATTTTCCTCACATGAAGCAGTTGGTGCAGGAGCTCGTTCGGGTCTGCGTCGTTTGCCAGCGGTATAAGTCCGAGCACCTGCAGCCCGCAGGGCTCTTGCTGCCCCTTCCAGTGCCGCAAGGCGTCTGGACGGACATCGCCCTGGACTTCGTCGAGGCGTTGCCTCGCGTGCGTGGAAAGACGGTGATCCTCACGGTGGTGGATCGCTTCAGCAAATACTGCCACTTCATACCGTTGGCACACCCCTACACCGCCGAGTCCGTCGCTGAGGCATTCTTCACCGACATCGTCCGCTTACACGGCGTGCCTCAGTCGATGGTGTCAGACCGTGATCCGGTCTTCACCTCCACGTTCTGGCGCAAACTCATGCGCTTGACGGGCACCAAGCTGCAAATGACAACGGCCTTCCACCCAGAGTCGGACGGCCAATCTGAAGCTGCTAACCGAGTTATTGTCATGTACTTGAGATGTCTCACAGGTGATCGCCCTCGGCAATGGTTGCGCTGGCTTTCGTGGGCGGAGTTTGTCTTCAACACCGCCTATCAGTCGTCCCTCCGCGACACTCCTTTCCGCGTGGTGTATGGCCGGGATCCCCCATCGATCCGTTCCTACGAGCCCGGCGAGACCAGAGTTGCCGCCGTCGCTAAGAGCATCGAGAAACGCGAGGAATTCCTCGCCGATATCCGCTACCGCCTTGAGCAGGCGCAGGCGGTCCAGAAGCGCCACTACGACGCCGGTCACCGTCCAATGGCCTACCAGGTGGCGATTGGGCCCTCCTCCGACTTCGCCAGCGTGCAGCCTCCTCCTTGCACCAGCAGACGACCGGGAAGCTCAAGCCACGCTACTACGGCCCCTATCAAGTCACGGAGATGATCAATGAGGTCGCCGTCCGCCTCGCCCTGCCGCCCCCAGAAGTTCCAGGGGCCCCCACCAGCAGCGCCACCACCCCTACCTACGGTGCACCACGTGCGATCGCGCCGAGCCGGAGCGCGCAAGGCGCTACCACTTGGCCGCAGGCGTCCGTCAAGTGCTGATCAAATGGAAGGGCGAATCCGCGGCTTCGTCAACTTGGGAAGACGTCGACACGTTCCGCGTCAAGCACCCCACTCTCCAGCTCGAGGACGAGCTGAACCTCGACGGGGGGGGAGATGTCATGTGGGGACGCACGTACGCGGGCCCGTGATGTGCGCCGTGCGCAGGAACGCGCCGAGCACAGCGCGGAGCGCGGAGCGAGCGCGCTAGAGAAGAACGCGGCGCACCAGGAGATCGTGACGGGCCAACCAACAGTGGCTAGAGAGAAGGAAAGATAGGATTAGTTTCCATTTGTTAGTTCCACAATTTGAGGAGTGTTTTGCTCCGGTTTGTTTAGGCCATCGGCCATATATCCCTGTAATCGTGACTTCAGAAGATTAAGCAAGATTTATCCCTAAACTCTCTCTCTCTTCTCCAACAACAAGCCGACGGCTGAGGGGCAAAACCTCGCCGGCGACGACGGAACGAGGCTACGAACTACGTAGCCGCGGTCCAGCTACCTTGGGCTCTAACGCCCTTGACATGGATTAAGCCACTCATGCATCACTAGTGTAGGACCACTCACTCTGCCACTGAAAGCACTAGTGCACCGCAAATATATGATTTCACTCACAAACAGGACACTATAGCTACACGTGTCTATTATATCGTGACCAACTAGTACTCTAGGGAAAAAAGAAAGGGCAGTAACCCATGATCAAACATAAACTAGTTAGCTGTAGAAATACTGAAATACTCTAACGGCACTAGCCAAGTACCTCCAAAATGTGGTGCGAGTCTCTAGTCATTGCCAAAGTAAATTGGGCGTGGCCTAGACATTTTGCAAAGCTTGCAGTATGCTGAAGTTCAGATGACACTCTCCTAAACCTTCCAATTGTTCTCAAGCATTTTCACTAATTTTGAGATCAATTTCAATTCTATCCAACAAATTATTGACCACAGCAATATCAAGATTGGTTACAAAGATCCTTTTTAAATTAGTAGAATATGTAAGAAGATTTGCCTGGTAAAATACATACCTCTGCAATATACTTTGAGTAACTGTCTTCTATAGGATATTTCTCGCTAGCATAGAAAAGCATATGCTCTGTAAAAGAGGATCCAGGCATAAGGGAATCAAACAATACAGAGCTACACACATGTTATTACGGCAATACATATGCCATGAAGCTTTTCACATGCGATACTACAAACCAACCAAAATTTTAAAATAAAACAATGCAATGAGGTTTGAAGAATGGTTCTTTATGGATTAATACTCTTTAAAGGTACCCGCTAGAAACTAGATAAAAAGAGCAATATACAAAACAAGCCAAATTAAACATAGACTAAGCACAATTATAGCATGACACACAAGAAAGTTGTGCTTACTTTACCTAACCGAGAAAAAATAGTTACAATGACTAGTAAGTAAATTAATTTTATAATCACCTTAATTATCCAAATAAGATGCTCGAAGCAATACTTTGCATGTCCGATAAAAAGTTACAATTACTAGAAAGTAAATTAATTTTATGATAGGATAACATTGCCACACTATATTTTTAAGCAAAATCACCTGAAGTATCCAAATAAGATGTTGGAATCACTCTGGTGATGAAATGAACTTTCTAATAATATATGTCATCCATTTCAGTACAGAGGCAATATAACATACCCACATTAGCATGTATAATGTATACAGTATTAGTATAACAGTTTTCAGTCACAAATGACATTGCTGGTACCTTTGATCCTTTAATGACTTGTGAGTTTCAGATAAGTAAGTCATTTTAAGGCCCAACTGTTTTTGTCTCTTAATGCCCTTTCACATATGGACTTTGACATCTTTGCAGATTTATCAAGTAAATGGCTAGTTCCAAAAGTCATTATGCAACTCAAAAAGTTTTCAAGGTATGGGGCGCTTATTAGCTAGATATTGTGACAGCACCTATCAGGAGATAGTAGTGTTGAATTGATGTTGCACATGTGATTCAATCATTTGTGTGTTTTCCTGGCCATGCTATACTTGTTTTAATCTTCTCGTCCAGAGATACTCGGCATGATGCTGGACATTTATTTTGAGATTTGTTGCATATGTTTTACAGATATCGATGTTACCCAAATATGAAAAAAGCAGCCGTCTGTGGACTTAGAAATATTTTTTACTTGCATATTTTTTACTCGATGGGCTGGTGAGAAAATATGGATATCCAAATTTCGACCTTCTTCATCTTTATTACAGTGACCAATTCAGCAATTAAACAACTAAAAGCGCATACACGTATTATAACAGGGCCACAATGCACAACCTAAAACAACCTTCTGTAAAAAGCAAGCAAAATGATATGGCAGACTAAGCAGGCCTGACATTGCAACAGAAGTGCATATAGATGATAGAGAGATCAATGGTATTAAGCACCAAGGCCTGACTGCACTAAGATTATCATCACCAACATCCTGTATAGTCATAACCACTTAAGGGAAGCAGCTAACTACGACGAAAATCACAGCATCCACGATTACCAAGTTCTCAGGTTTTATGCAACAAATCAAAACAGGAAGCTCACCAAGGAAGTGTGCAAGCCCAGGGAGCCCCTCGGGGTCGCAGAAGTAGCCTACCGACACGTTCATCGACGCTGCCGCCTGCAAGCAAACAAATAAGTCGGGATTCAAGCCAAAACCCAGAGAGCTACCAAACCCCGGCGACGGCGGCCCGTCCCGATCGAAGGATCGAGCGAACCAGGAAGACCTTATCGGTGTCGGGGTCGCTGATGACGAGGCACTCGAGGCCGTTGGGGAGCACGACGCGGCGGTACCCGCGCTTGTCGTTGCGGGGCTTCGTGATCTCCACCTCGCCGTTCGCTGCCGCCGGCGGGGCCGCGCCGCCGGACGGCTCGGCGGGGGCGTCCGCCTCCCGCGGCCTCGAGTCCATCGCGCCGTGGACTGACTGACTGACCAAGTCCTCGCAGCCACAAGGCGGGCGAAGACGAGAAGTTGGCTTGGCACATTTGGAAGAGAGCCAAACGAGCGGCATGGTCCGGCACGGCTAGAGATGGCAACAGGTATATATCCGATGTACCCACCCATATCTATATCTGTCAGGATAAATTTTATCTGTCTAGTTACCCGTACCCGTATACAGTAAGAAAGTACTTCCATACACATACCCGCGGGGGTAATTTTACTCGATGGGTTACCCGTATCCGTCAGCGCACCCGACAGAGTATGTATATGTAGGTCATCTCACACACAAAATCTTTCTGTTTCAACCTCAAAATTCATAGCAAGGTAGCAAGACACAAAATCCTTTCATTTCAACCTCAAAATTCACAGCAAGGTAGCAAGGTTCATAACATATTATGTGCATGCATGAGGGCAGCTAGACTTTTTATACGGGTATTTCTTACCTGCGGGTAGACGGGTATGGGTAGTATACATCCATCCCCGCACCTTACATACCCGACTGGTATGTGTTTTCATCCAAAAACGTACCTACGGGTAGAGAATTTCTCTCATACCCGTTTCTTTATCGGGTAAAACCCGCCAGGTACTCGAGTTTCGGGTACCCAATGCCACCAATGCCATCTCTAGCACTAGACGGACACGGGAGCGGCATGGCCTCGTTTAGGCATGGCCCATTAGGCACGGTTGCTTAAACGGGTCGTGCCGTGTCGGCCCGCGTGCCATGCCTCCGACCCAAGCACGGCCCACGGGATGGGCGGGCGGGGCCATGCCGGCACGGGCCCGTTAAAGGCCCATGAGCTGAGGTCAGCTTGGTGATAATTTTTTTCCGTCCAAGAATTGTTTTGCCCTGTTAAAGGCCCATGGGCTACACTACAGTGCTGCTATAGTGTATTGCTACAGTAAACGGGTCATGCCATGTCGGCCCGACCTGCTACGCCCGTGCCGTGCTCGCTATGTGAAGGCCATGCCGGCCGCCCACCGTGGCATGGCCCATTTGGTCGTCTCCGAGTTGGACACGACGAATTTTTAGCAATTTTAATTTGTTTTAAAGATTCACAAACTAATTTTGGTTTGAAAGTGGTAAAAATAGTCGTTTGTCGTCCTTGGGAGGGTGAGTTTTAAAAATCGCCCTCTCAGAGGACGATTTTGCTGACATGACAGACGACCGTTGGACGTCGTCTGTCGCGCCGTGGTGATTTTGCAAAAGAAAACCTTGCCGTCCTTGACAAGGGTGTTTTTTAACTGTTGAAATAGGGGGTCGCCTACAAAAAGGCAGCGTCCTGGCAATTTTGTCGGCGGCCCCCTTGCTGCCCTCCGGAAGGGCGATTTTTGTTTGATGAACAGGGGGCCACTTGCAAAATGACGGCCGCCCTAGCATTTTTGCATTGGGACCCCTCGCCGCCCTTGCAGAGGGCGTTTTTTGGGCATCACCCTATAAAAGCCCAATCCATCCATGAGGAGTTCATTTGCGCCGCACGAGATTCCAGAAAAGAAAAAAACAGAGAGAGGTGAGGAAGAAGGAGAAGAGCGGTGAAGCCCTGTCGGTGTGTCTACTCGATCCCAGGTAAATACAATATCTCAATCTATGTTTATATTGTTTATTTTGTGTAGAAACTAGTCCAAATAGAATTTGTTTTATAATATTTGAATAGATGTGTAGCACTCAGATCTAGATTTATAAATTAGGGCATGATTTATTATAGGGAATTTGACCTAGGACAAATCTAGATTTATAAATTAGGGCATGATTTATTATAGGGAATTTGACCTAGGACAAACCGATTTAAATGAACACATATAGAATATATCATTGTGGGCCCAGCCAGCCAAAAATCGCCCTTGCAGAGGGCGAGATTACCAAAAATCGCCCTCTGCAAGGACGACAAGGGGGCCGTCTCGCAAAATTACGGGCGACCGCCTTTGCAGCGGCCTCCTAAATGAACAAAAAATCGCCCTTGCCGAGGACCGCAAGAGGTGATTTTGCAAAATTCCGCGCGACGGACGGACGACGCCCAACGGTCCGTCACACGTCCGCAGAAATCGCTTCGGAAGGACGATTTTTAAAACTCGTCCTCCGTGAGGCGATAGGCGACTATTTTTGCCATTCTTTCAAACCGAAAATTAGTTTTGCAAATCTTTAAAAATTAAAATGCTAAAAATTCTGGACACGACGAGGTATGCTATGCAGCGAGACCGCGAGAGAGAAGTGAGGACATGTGGGGAGTCGGGAAATAGGCTTGGGTCGCAAGTTTAATAGTAGACCTAACTACTGCTTATAAACTAATTTAAAAATTAATATATATATATATACTAATATAAAATATATTAGTTTCATCCGCAGTTAACTAGTTTTGTCCGCAATTATGGATCCAACATAGCACGATCACATGACGCGTGGGACTCATCCCTTCATGCGTCCACACGAACCTGCCTCGAACCCACGTCGTCCAGGAAGGAAGAGAGAAAAAAACAAACCACCGCTCGTTTCGCTGCCCTCCCAACGCCACGCGCCGTCCTCTCCGCGCTCGTTCGCTCCGCCGCTTCCGTCCACCCACTCCGTCGCTTCCCTCCGCCTACGCAGCCCTCCCCGCGTCGTCCAACCTCGCACGCACCCCTCCCTCCCCACTCACGCACTAGCAGGCCGCGTGAGTGGAGGGCAGTGATGGCGGTGGGGTGTGCAAGGAGGACAAGGGGGCCGGCTCCATATCAAGCCCTCGACGGGTGTGGTCCTTGTCGCGTCATATCTGGACCTCCATCGACGCCGACCACCGGGCCGCCGCCTCCCTCACACGCCCTCCCTCATCTGCCACCTCCACACCTGCTCGAAGGGTCGTCCCCTTCTCCCGTGTCCTCCCCTTCATCGAGGAGACGGCGCCATGGCGGACGCGAGGCGGAGCAGGAGCCTTCAAGGCCTCATCTCCAATGGCGGGGGCGACAGCTCGGGCTGTGGTCACCGTCCCCAAGGTCTCCCGCTCCAAGCCGGTGGTGCTTCGAACCCACCACCAAGGTGGAGAAGAGCGAGGACGCCGAGGCTGCGGCCATAATTTTTGGTGCTAGTTGTGCCATGTCGTCGGGGACAAGTTCCTGCGGATGGATGAGCGGAGGCTGGAGATTTCTCTGCAAATAGAGAAGGAGCGCATGGAGTCGGAGATGAAGAACACCCAGACACTGCTTGATGCGCAATAGCTATTTGTCGAGGCCTTCCTCGACAAGCAGTAGCACAACCACCACCACAAGAAGGCCAAAGGTGTGGCTGTGCTTCATGCTCCCTGTTACCTTTTCCTCTTCATAGTAGTGACACTGCTCTTTTTTCGTTCATCTCTAGCACTGCTCAAATATTAGCTGTTTCTTGTATGAAACTGACCCTGATGGCCATTTTTTTGATAAGTTCAGTAGGAGTTGTAATCTATCCAGATATTTGCGCGTCCAATAGATACAACTTTCAAATTCCTTGGATATATGTATCTAGCCTTCACATCGATACTATATTTGATGCAAACGCCATTTGATTGACAGGATATCTCCTAGAATTGCTTAGCTTGTTATGAAGCTGAAAGCTAAAAATGTTGATGTGTACCCGGTTTCTGGAGGTTTCCAACAGATGATCAAGGTATAATTCTTCCACTGTCGGATGCTTTCCCAGTGATATTCCAAGAAAGTCATCATACATACTATACTTTGATTTTACTCTACCTATTCTGTTGTTTTCAGCTCCGAACTTTAGTTTAACTTTTGCCTATGTCCACTGCTTTAGTAATATGTGATGTTTTTGACTCTCTCTTGAGGAACCGGACTTCAAAAAATTGAAAGAACAAAGTGTAACACCCTGAAAATCGGAGACATAAAAATCAAGATGTAAAAATCGGGACTAACTGAAACTTTTGAATTTTTGCATTTTGTCGTAATTGTCTGCCTCTTATTTGCGAGTTTTATTGTGCGTTATAAATAATGGAACATTTATTCGAAGGCGAAAAAATCAAAAAGGTGTTGGAAACCTTAAAAGAAAAGGGAATTCCAAAATAAATATTAGATATAAAAATTATTAATCTATAAATAAAAAGAAATTATAAAAATAAAGTTGGGTGAAACTAAAATTTAAAATTTAGATAAATTTATATTTGGACCAAATTATATTTTCAATCTTATATGTGAAAGGCAAAACGACATATATAAAAAAATAAAAAATAAAAAAATCAGGAAAAAGAAAAAGTGCACTATTCCTCTCGCCGCTGTGTGTTCGACGTCGTATCGCGAGCACGCGCGCGCGCGCATTCCCCGTCCTCCCCGCGTTAACGTGCCGTACCGCCGCCGCCGCGCCCGCCGCACCGTGCCCGCGCCGCGCGCATGCCGCCTACGCTGCGCCATGCCGCACCGTGCGCCTCGCCGCCGCCGCCGCCCCGTGCCGTGCGCGCCCACGCCGCGCCACGCCGCGCCGTGCGCCCGCCGCGCGCGCCGCCTTGTGCCGTGCGGCCGCCCACGCCGCGCCGTCGCGTCGCCGCCGCCCTTTGCCGTGTGTCGGCCATGTCACGCCCCACGCCGCCGCACCGCGCCCACGCCGAGCCGAGCGCCCGCGCCACGCCGTGTCGAGCGCCCGCGCCCGCCCGCCCTCTTTCTCTCCCCTCCCGCCACCCCTATAAAGGAAGCGAGCCGAGCCCCTCCCGCACTCGCCGCTTCCTCTTCCCTCCCGTTTCCACTCCTCTTTCCCCTCCTCTCCTCGCTGCCACTCGGGAGCCGTCGCCGCGCCGACGCCTCTCCTTGCGTCGCATTGCACCGCCGTTGCCGCCGTCACCGCCGCGTCGCCGCCCTTACGCCTTGCCCCGCGCCGCTTGCCCCGACCGAAACAGAGAGAGAAAGGGGATGAAACAAAGCAGAGGGAAGAAGAAAGAAAGGAAGGAAAAAAGAAAAAGGAAAGAAAAGAAAAGAAAGAAAAAGGAAAAAGAAAAAATAGGGAAAATAGAAAAATGTTTTTGGGAAAATATTCGGAGATTTTGGGATTAAATAATAGTTTTTCTAAAATAAAATTTTGGGGTTTTCCGAAAGAAAATATTAAATAATATTAAGGGTAATTGTCGCATAATTAATTTAGAAATTAATTGTAGTTTAATCTGTTAATAAATACTAATTTTATTCTATGAATCTCTTGCTAAAATTTACACTTCAAAATTATTTAAAATCGCGTCAAGCTTTAGGGTTTATTATTTGACTGATTCGGTTAGGCGATAAATTTTGAATCAACCATTTTTTTCTCTGTATTAAATTTTCGAATCATCAACCATAATATTTGTTGTGATTTAAAAATGAAATTAGTCATCTTATTATTAATTAAATCCTCGATGAATCACAAAACTTCAAATTGCTATAACTCGCTCGTCTTAACTCGGATTTCGTCGAAACTCGAACCTAAATTCGTCTAAAATCGTAGACTAATTTTAGGAGCCACTTTTGTAATTTATTTGGCTTTTGGTGATTTTTATTTGAATTCTAATCGAATTCAATTGGATTTCTCGCACGTATGAATAAAGTCTGAGGAAGCTGTTGATTGTACCGAAGACCCAGGTCAAAAAGGTTGCGGGCAAGGCAAGTCATCACTACCTTTGAGCATATTGAACCTCTTTGTGAACTTATGTTTGTCTAAAATAAAAAATGCATGCTATATGTACACATGAACTCTCCTACTTGTGATATGCCATTCCTTGACGTTGATTGCCTGTATATGATCTTTGTAACTTACGACATGATGTGTCCGAAGAAAATCTTCGATATTGCTTAGACATGCTAAATTAGATTGTTGCATACTCATATTTATCAAAATACTATATTCTTGGGCAACTACCTTGGGAATGGTGGTTGATGTTCGGCAAGTGGAGACATGAGCGCCACTTTGCCATGACAAGGATAAAATGATTCTTTGATGAAAACTAAAACAAACAAATGTTAGACTGGGGCGGCTGGATGATTTGGGTGGATTTCGGAAAAGGCAAGTGTCGACCCTGGTCAATTAAGGACCGAGCCCTGAGACTTAAACATGAAACGAGTCAGTACAATCGTACTTCTCGAGATGGATATAGACCTAGCGAATTAGATAGCCGTGCAGAGGCAGTATCTCTGCGTAGTGGTTCCAATGTTGAGATGTGATTTGTGATGTTGAGATGGGGCTGCGGCCCAAGTGTTGAAGGGATGAATCGAAATCGGAAATTAATTATAACTTAAAGATTGAGTGAGTTTTCTCTTACCCCGGGAGCGCCAGAACTCCTCACACTGCTAGGAAATGACGGCTAGAGTGCAAGAGGATTTAAGTTCATTGAGCGGGTACTGCCAAAGTAAGGTTATCGAAAGGCTTTGCCATGATCGTCTCATGTGTTGGGACGTAGGATCATTTGTTGGGCAGTCATGGAGTACGGGTAAAGTGTACATCCACTGCAGTGTGAATGAATCAATCTATTCGAATAGCCGTGCTCGTGGATATAGAGTGGCGTGACAAGTTTCTCTCGTGGCTAGACTCTTTAAGTTTTAAAATGATGGGTTGGTATGCATAATGTTTTTATGAGCTGGTGGACCAACTTCTCGAGATGCGAGAAGGGTAGGCTCCCAGAAACTATGACGATCCGGTGGCGGAAAGCTATCCTTGGGATCACAATGGATGGTGGACAGAACCGTCGCCGATTTAATGAACTATGGAATTAAAACTTGACTTGGCTAGATGTTAGGGTTGTGAAAAGATTTACAAAATTGGATTTGTGCAAATGAACCGCATCCATCCTTTGAGAATCCCCTATCATATGCATCTTTGCTGTGTTGGCTTGCTGAGTACGGTTGGTACTCACCCTTGCTATACGCACAAACATTCAGATGTGGATAATGAAGACCCAGAAGACCCGTATGCATACTACCAGGAGGGTGTGGAAGACGATGGCGTCCAACAGGTCTTAGCTCCGGTCGTTGCCTGTGGCAATGGCGTGTCGCTGTCTTCTTTTCGCTGCCTTATCTAAACTCTGTTTTGATTGTATTCTGGACCGTTTTGGTCCTATGTTCTAGACATTGCCTTCGGGCCTTATATTGTAATATTTTGTGTGTGTCGATGAATGTATCATGCACCAGATGATTCAGCAGTGTATTCGTGGGTACCAAACTACTCGATCCAGGGAAATGATACTATGAACACGAATGATTCCCATTATAAAAACGGGGGTTCACACAAAGGAAGATTGTGGCAAGAAATATGTGATCCATATTTCCCATTCTCGCCTAATAACTTTTTATGCATTACACTCCTGGTGTATGACAAGCTTTAGTTATTTTTCAAGTTGCTATTTCTTCACCTAGAGTTAGTCCTTTACCTACCTTTTGCTCTTTTCATCAGCCTGTTGCAATGCAGCTTGGCATTCTTCCTGAAAACATTTTTGCGAACCAGTTGTTGTTTGGAACTTCTGGGGAGTATGTTGGTTTTGACCCTGCAAAGCCTACTTCACGAGGTGGAGGCAAAGTTGTAGCAGTTCAACACATAAGACAGGTTCTGATTTTAACCATCCACTCTGCCATGTTTGCTGCCATGTACCTTTGTGTGTGCCGAAGTGTCGTTACAAGACACTCATTATGATTGGAGACGGTGCGACTGATCTTGAGGTACTATTATGGTGCCTATAGAACAATGATAGGAGTAAAGTGCTAATTCAAAAAGGGGATAAATGTTAGCAAGAGATGCAAAACAACATACATGTCAGCGCATGTATTACACTACTACCTTAGGAATACAAAGTATTTTGATACATGAGGAAGGCCACCTGAATTATCAATCAATAGGAGACTGTATGGCTGATTTGAGTATTAAATTTCACATAGATCGTGACAAATTTGTCAATGTTCATAAATTAGATCCGTGCTTTCATTTCATTCAGCAAAGAAAGGTAAAAGGGGTTGAGCTATTTTTCTTCCTCGGTTACTTTGACTAATGAGATGCATGTTTTTTTATATTCTGATATGAGCTTTTGCAATGTGGACTAATGGTGCTTAGTTTTAGCATGGTGATGTTGTATTGCGGCATTCATTTAATGAGTATATTGGTTCATAATTTTGTATTGCCTAACTGTTGGCATATCTTAAAGGGACTTCTGTGTGGATGGAACTTCAGAAACATCTTAAACTATGTTTTCATGTGTGCAGGCTCGGCAACCTAATGGAGCAGACTTGTCTATCTGCTATGCTGGTGTGTAGATGATTGAAGCGGTTGCATCAAGGAGCCGATTGGTTGATCTTTGATTTTTGACGAAATAATGGGCTATTTGGTTTAATTTTTTCCCCATAATACCACCAGTTCTTGTTGTCTGTTGATGAGTAAATAATTGTCCATGGAAGCATTTCCGAGCCACACATATCAAGGCATTTAACAGGGATAGTAATAACACGTGTCAAGCGAAGGTGTTTGATCTCAGTTAAAATTCCTCTTTCCTTGACCCTTCTATCAATTATACCTTTTTGCGCCAATGGCAGCAAGATTCCAGAGTGTCAATTCTTACTTGTATATGTGTTTGTGTGATTTATTATAGACCATACCGTATGTCACATATTTTTTCCCTGGCCATATATCTATATATGTGAATAACAGCATCTAGATCTTGTTAATTTTCAGGTTTATCAAAACTTGTGGAAAACACATAATTGTTGAAATGGCAGTTGGGGGTCAGGATGTCATTTGTGTTAAGCAAAGTCCTTCTTCAACCATTTCATCAGCTGACCAAAAGCTACACCTGGGAGATCTTGGTGATTTCCTGTTTTCTGATGGGAAGAACCTCTCCCCGATACATAGTAAGACCAAGGATGGCAAGAGCAAGGTACACAATATTTCTATCCTCAATTCATGTAGCGACATGTTGGAAGAAAATGTAGGTGTCTGATGTTTTTGTCAGGATGGTAGAGCAGCCTAATAACCTACATCTTTCTAGCTACTTAGAATCATCAACCAAAGATGTGATTATATTTCTTAGTTTACTGTGTCGGTTCTTTAGCTGCTCTTTGCATACTGAAAGATAACTGCTTTTCCAAACAGGGTCTGACAATTACATGCTCGAAAAGAAGTGGAGATGCCTTTATAGCCAACCATTCCAAATGGTTACAAACTGTTCCAAGGGTTCCTGATGCTATAATGTTTAAATTTGTTCCTATCACCTCTCTTCTTACTGACATTCCTGGTAGTGGTTACCTCAGCCATGCCATTAATTTATATCTTCGTTGTAAGTTTTCTTGTAAATTTTCTTTTCTCTTCTGCAAACTTCAACTGTTGGACTGTCATCCTATAATTGCTTCTTCTGGATTGACTGCATTACTGTAACTTACATAACCTTGATGCAAGTTCTGGACCGAACTGCAATTTGGTTAAATAGATCCTTACGAAGTTTGGGCTCTGTCAGATAAACCTGATCCTGAAGACTTGCAACATTTCTTGGAGTTTCAAGTGCCTCTACAGTGGGCACCTTTGTTCAATGAGCTTATCCTTGGGCCTCAAAAGAGAAATGTTCCTATCCTTCACTGCAGTTCAGATTTCTTGGTCCCAAACTTCAAGTTAGCACTTCCCAGGAACCTTTGCATAGTCATTTTTTGGGGTAATGCTTCATTCTGTTTACCAATTTACCGCAATATTTTGAAACACCATCATCTACCAGCATAGTGGTGTGCGTTCATACGCGTCTTCTGTGTAATCGCAAAGAAAAGGAAAACGTAAACTTGGGGTTCCGTCTGTTTACATGTTCTTGTGTTGGGTCCTGGTATATGTTTACATGTTTACTTCGTCTGTTTACATTCTGATGCAAATGTTTTATAGTAAGCTCTTGCACAAGGAGGTGGTTGGCTGGATCCCGGTGTGAAAAATATCTCTTTTGATTTAGTTTTGTTTGCAGGTCCAACAGGTGGATATAAACTTGAGACCGTTTTTCTCTGAATAAGGCAAGTGCTTATTCTTCTGTCGATGCCTTGAGCAAGAGAAATTAGGAGGTCAGTACATTGTCCTATGCCTTCGATCTAGCTATAGTATTTTAACTTTTTAACATCGTTTTTATTTCAGTAGAACAATCATGTGCATGCTTGAATGTAACATTTTCCTCTGTAGTGCTTCACGTATGCTATATATGTACATCACTTGATGAGCAAGAGCTATGGTTGCAGAAAGAAAAAAAGCAGCATGAAGGTACATGGTTAATTTGTCTTTTTTCCGCACTTGGGACAGTATGAGCCTGGACTCAATCTATATTTTGATTATGAGCTCTAAATTCTAAATTTATATGTTTTTTACCAATTGCTATGGGATAAAGACATCATATTTTGTTCTTATTATTATTGTTGTGAATAACTAAGGTGTATCTTTACTTAAAAATAATTTAGGAAAAGCAAAAGAAGCTGATGACCAGTTTAGTATGTAAGTTGTTCACTGCTCAGGCAAGAGCAGTTTTTTATCAAGGCATGTATTCTGTAGCATAAACCTATTAGTTTTATCAAGGCATGTATTTTGTAGCATAAACCTGTTAGGTGAACTTGAGTATGCAGAGGTAAAGGCATAGAAGTCAGGGATCAAGAAGAATTTGTGATAAGTGGATGTAGCTTCTTCGAAGCAAAGGCCGGATGATATTTTATTATCTAAAAAATCAAGATGAATTTGTTGTTGATTGATCATAATTGCTTCATATAAAATTATGTGGTTAATATTTTTTACATGAGGTCCAAGTAAATAATCCTAAATATAAGCGGATGTTACAAGTCAACTAAAAAGAAATTAATGTGCACTATGTTCGGTTTAATTTGTATTTAGAAGAATTTCTTAAATATATCAGTAATTGTAAGGAATTAGATAATTTCTGAATATATAAAAGTTGCAATGTTATTTTACACACATGGCTATGTAATTATTGTTGCTAATAACTCTATCGTGTCATTTCCATGTGAATCTTAATGGATCTATCATTATATACTTAATACTTATTTGACAAAAAATTATAGGCATCCTATTTTGGTCATTTGGTTTGTATAGCTAAATATTTCCGTAGTGTTAATATGGGCATATTACTAGTATATATATAAAGACTAGTAATATGTCCGTGCTAACGCTACGGAGTCATTATATTTGCTTAATAAACTATTAAAATTTTATTTCATATAATTGAAAATAACTTTTACGGAATCTGTCCATTTGAGATTTAATTCGATTCATTTATCAAATATATTGAAGACAAAGTATGATAGAATGATATTGCCCAAAAAAATAATTCAAGACCATCAACTATCTGAATTTACATCAATTAATAATCTCAATCTTATATTAACTATAGATATGAGTGAGAGCTATCATAAAAAGGGCTAAGACTGAAATAAAAATGCATGTTCTGATTTCGTAAAAATATCTTTCTTGTATTTTTTGTTTAATATCTAGCTATCCGTCACCTAAAAACGTCCAGAATACATAATGGATAGAAGAACACTGTTAATTTTGTTTCTAGACAAAACCAAGGACACCAAAAATGAACTTACAAAAATAAAACATTGAGGAAATAATGTGAATGTGAAGAATGTAGCTGATAACATCAATTATCAACCTTTTTCCAAAATACCAAATATGATATAACTGGTTATAACTGATAGCCAGTTTACTTGATGCCAGCTACACATCAAGACGACCAGTTGATGGTGTCCATTTGTGCTATGAATTATATATGAGAAATCTATCTCAAATAATCAAATATATTAGGTTAACCAGTTGGTGATGTATTCATTAGGTATAGTTCACTATAAAAGTGGTAACTCGTGAATGAATGCTTGTGCTTCTTTTTGTGAATGGTAGTAATCGTTTTTCTCCATCCTGATGTTAGAAAAATAGTGATTCGGACTGGCTTACTAACATATAATCAGTGAAGGAAGAAAAAAAGAAGAGAGATGAAAGCAAAAGGGAAAGGGAAAAGAACGAGGAGTACAGGTGCCACGACGGACTGAGGTTGAACGGTGCGTGCACGCGTGGGCGAGGGAAGCAGCGGGTCTCACCTCCGCATGGGCCCAGCATGGGGCCCATATAACCGCGCTAATTTTAAGCGAAGTGGAGTGGGAGGTTGTAAATTGCTAATTGCGGGATAGTGTAATGAAACCGATACATTTTATATTAGTATAGATAAGTTATAAAGTTGTGGCTAATTTTTTTAATTTTTCTAAATAATTAATACATTTACTTGTAAAACTAGCTCTAGCATAAGACTAGCACTCATCATTTTTTTATTCTTTCTTTTTCACATAATTTTATAATGGTTTATACCTTACTATTAAACTAACCTCAGCCATGGCGAGAGTCTCCGTGTGCACCGGGACACTCAAGTCAAGTAAACGATGTGTTTCATTAAAAAATAAACAATTTGTTTCAATTAAAAGAAGTAAACTAAGTATGAGTAAGTATTTCTGGGGTACTAATTTTAATGCATGGAATTGAAGGATGTTCAGCTGATCATGAGGTGAATCAATTTCAAATTTTAATCAATAGGATGACTGAAAGGAGATCTTTCAACTTATTTTTAATTTTAGATGAATGCTACATACTTACACAGTTTGATCCTCACTAACTGTAAATAAAACTAATTTCACCTGTTTTAATGGTAGCCATCGGATAGCAGATGAGTGGCTCTACAAGACACCTCTTAGTTTTCCTATCTCAGCACATGCCAGGGATGAATCAAAGAGGCCCACTATCGTTGCAACGTCCGATGGCCCGTTAATCCCATAGGTCCGTTCATCTATCTACCGTTGTGGAACCAAAACGTCTGTGACAGCACGGTGAGAGCCTTTCATCTTCCACATGCATGCACTAAATTTTCTCATGTAACTGAACAAAGTAAGGTGGACAGTCGCACTACTACAGAAACTATTTTTCTGGACGAGATCTCCAATAGGTTTCAGACATGCCATAAGTGACTGCGTCTGAAAAACCGGTCACCAGGGGCCGGTTGCATTATCCCATGCGATAATGTGTGTTATTCCATGCGGTCTACTTAAGCGACCGCATGGGATAATATCACGTGCGGTCCACTTAAACGACCGCATGGGATAATCTATTTTTCCGTGCGGTCGCTTAAGTGGATCGTATGAGATGATGCTCATATATTTTTGTAAATAAGGTTTTAATTATTTATAGACCTATTGAATTCTCCATCTAATTCTTAGATATGGGATAGAATCAAATAGAAAAAATATTTTTCACAACACAAGTGACAATATAACTTCATATATTGTTAATGTTAAGGTTATGTACAAATTTGAGATGCATACAAGTTAATAAATTCTTATAAGGTATATAAACTGAAACTTAGAATTCATTTAGATGAAATTGTTCTCGTTTTGTCCTCTAACTCGGAGTCAATTTTTAAAACGGCCATAACTTTCGTATACGAACTCTGATCGAGACGTTTCATATATAAAAATCGATCAAAAAAATTTCGGATGCATTCGTCCGTCGCTTTGCCGCATTTGGCGATTTTATTTTCCCCAAAAGCGGCTCAGAAGGTTGCCTTTTCGAGTCCGGAAGCTTTTTCTCATTTCTGAGCGTGTCTTCTGAATTTTCCATCGGGCACGTCTTTCACTTGTTTATGCTCAAATTTTCTATGATTATCTCTCGTGTGCTCCTAAGTTAAGAAAAAATATTAAAAAATAAAAAGAAAAAGTCGAGTTTTCCCTGTTTTGGTCAACAGCAGATCAAAAGGGAAAATAGAGAGGGGCAAAAGAGGAACAATATATCTAGAGGATCACATAGTCTAGGATTGCAATGTAAACTCAAGCTTCAAAAGAAATATGTTAATTATATATGAGTTGTCATATTAATCATAACTTTTTATAAGATATATAAACTTTGAAACTTAGAGTTCATTTAGATAAAACAGAGGTGTAATCATTTATGAATGATATATAGTCTCACTTGATCAAAATGATTGAATTTTTTATGATAGTGTTATGGAACAAAAATAAGTTGTCATGTTGATTTGTAGAATTTTCTAACCAAATTTAGATATTATTATAATTTTTGTAGTCCAATTTAGAGATGTAAGGTTTGTAGATTATCATATGCGGACAGCTTAAGTACCCGCATGGAAAGATAGTTTTTCCATGCGGGCCACTTAAGCCACCCACACAGAATGATAATCTTTTTGTGCGGGCCATTAAGCCGCCCGCATGCGATGATCATCACCGCCTATATAGGTGCGTGTGGGCTCCGAAATTTTCTAACTCCCGACGAAATTTTTTAGCGCCGCGGCTTCCTCACTGACCCACCTCCTCCTCCGCATGCCACCTCCTTCTCCGTCGCCTCCTCCTCCGTTGCCTCCACTGACCGCGACCGCCTCCACCTTCACCGCCTCCACTGAACGTGACCGCCTCCTCCACCGATCGTGACCACCTCCTCCACCGACCGTGGCCGCCGCCTCCTCCTCCTCCGTCTCCTCCTCCGCTGCTGCCCTCGACCGCGGCCGCCTCCTCCTCCTCCGCCTTTGACCGCGGCCACCTTCTCCTCCGCTGCCTCCAACTGCGGCCGCCTCCTCCTCCGACTGTGGCCGCCGCCTCCTCCTCCACCGCCGCCTCCTCCACCGACCGTGGCCGCCTCCTCTGACCACAGCCGCGTCCTCCACTGCAGCTCCACCGCCGTCGGTAGCACCGACCGCCACATCTACATTGTAAAATTTATGGTAAAATTTATTGTAAAATTATACATGTAAAATTTATGGTACAATTGTGATGATGTGAAATTATTTCTGAGTAATTTGTGATGTGATATTAGTTTTAATTCAATAGTTCAATATGTAATATAGAATGGATGTATCTTCCTGTGCGAGCTACTTAATTCGTCCGCACGAAAAGATCTATTATCCCGTGTGGATGGCTTAAGTGACCCGCACAGGATAATAGATTTTTCTGTGCGAGCCTCTTAAGTCGCCCGCACAGGATAATCGATTTTTCCATGTGGTTAGGCCGCCCGTACGCGAACATTTGATTTTTCCCAGACCATCTCGCGCGTACGAGCAGACCTTCCGCACAGAAAAATGTCTTTCGGCCCACATGTAAAAATTGATTATCCAATAGTGTCGTTAGATCTCCAGTTTCCATGTCTTCATATTCATCTTCTGAAATGGACATCACAGATTCATGGGTTGGATCAATATGCATGATTTGAAAACGGATTGCAGTAGTTCCGGTCGTTTTCTGAAATGGTCATCAAAGATTCATGACCAAAGTTTGCCCCGTTCAGTTGCTCCATTTGGTCGATGCCATCCGAATCCAACCGTAAGTTCGTTCATGTTGCCACTTTCGTCGACCTCATTACCCATGACCATGCTTTAGCCATATCAGCATACCAACATTTTATGTTTACATCTTTTCCTTATACATAATGCCTATATTGCCTATGCTCTGCAATAGGTTTTAATTAAAAAATTATTATTAACATAATATTATTATCTCTTAATATTTTTTCCTTCTCACAAAAAGTAAAAGTTGATCAAATAGTTGGTATGTGTGCCCTTTAACCTTACATATCTTTTTTCTAAAAAAAGATAAAAATTATTAGTGTGATGGTGGTACCACCACTACTCCGATAAATTGTTGTTTTTAGAATATAAGTAGAAAGAAGTGTAGTTCTCAGCAGTAAGCCGCCCTTAATATTGATGCAATGTGTTTGATAATATTATTACAATCTTGCAGGCTAGACGTACTATTGTACGATTGCATTTGTTTGTTATAGCAGTTTAAAGGAACACATATATATGAATTAGTTTCTATCGAGTGTTTAACCTACATTTTATTTTGAGATTTTCACATTTTATATTTTTGCCTGAACTTTTCATAGTTTCTACTTCGTAAAACAGGCGAATGTATAACATATGGCACCATATATTGCGCACCAGTTTTCTTTCTTGATCATATATCCAGTTGCTCTTAAAATTTCACAGCAATTCTTGATCATATATCCAATTGCTCTTAGATTTCCACAGCAACGCGCGCTAAGTATCGTCTAGTAAACTAGAAATGCTTGTAGTATTTAGTAACAAACAGTGCATACTATGTTGGGCTAAATTTCCTCCACATGGTGTAGCTCAAAAGTCTATCAAATGTGAGTGGTAAATTTATCTATTGATAAATAGTGGATATTGCCCACTATTAAAGGTGGCAAGAAAAACCCTAACATCCTTTGGGAGAAATTAATGAGTGAGTGCAACAGCCATTTGAGAAGAACATAACCAGCAAATCACAAGAGAGCAAGGTTTCATTTGGTACGGCTGATTGGCTTAATTTTTTTTCTCATTTTCCATGCGGACGCTTCTTAAACTATTAAACAGTATATTTTGTGTAAAAAATTATATATAAGCTTTTTGAAAAATCAAATAAATTTATTTTTTAAGTTTTTAGTAGTTAGTACTTAATTAATTATTTGTTAACCACATTTCTCATTTCATGTGCTAACAATAATCTTGGTCCATGACCGATATCGAACGCAACCTAATAGGAGAGAAGAGAAGAAGTACAATCAGTTTGGTTTCATGGCTCTTACCCGATATTCATCAAGTTAGCGATTGGAGCCTCAAATGTGGTTGGGTTGGCACCGAACTTAGTGAGTTTTGGTCCACACCTTGAGTAGTTTGTTTTTTAGGGAGAATACTGTCAGGCTTTGCCTAGTATTGAGTATTTCGATTTGGTCAGATGGTTTGTGGATTGGTTGAGTAGAGCACCAAATTTGAGTGAGTATTTGTCAGCTCGAGTATCTGCGTTTTCAGCATGTGCAGCATTTGATATAATGAAGTTTCATATAATTTGCTTTTGTGATTTGGGAGATAGCATGTGATAATCGAGGGGGACAAAACCTGCATTTTCTCTTGCTATATCTCTTATTACTCTTATTAGTTGTTATGGTTGATGTTGATGATGTTAAGTGTGTATCTTAATGATATAGTTATATAGATGCTGATGTAATGTGTCTCGAGAGATGTTCGATTCTATTTATACCCATTGATGATTAGTGGAAGATTAAGTGGACCGTTTGGACTCATGGTTTTTTACTCCTCACACTAAGGAAATTTTTTGGTTTTTTACTCCTCACACTAAGGAAATTTTTTCATGTGAATTACTGTTGTTCCACTGTTGATTTCCTAGTTAAAAGTATTCTCAAAGTTTATGATAAGATGAGAGGTTAAATATGTGAAATATGTTTATCGATTAGTGAATTTACACATTAGGCCTTTTGAATTGCATGAATGAAAAACCGAAAGAATAGAAAAAATACATGATTTTAATAGAAATATAAATGAAAAAAACAGAGGATTGTATAAAATACAGGAATAACCGTTTGATTGGACTATAGAAAAAACATAAGAAAAATTTTCAAGAGTTAAAGCTCTTGTTAAAATTTCTCTAGAATTTTTATTGGACTGTCCATTCCATAGGAATTTCAAACCATAAGATATGATTCAAGTTTTTCTTTGAAGAATCTCAAAGGTTTTCATAGGAAATTTTTCTATAGGATTAAATCTTCTAAAATTTCTAAGCTTTTTCTACAAATCAAAGGGGGACATTAGGTGTTCTGTTTCAGCCCAAACATACTATACTCCATACTCCGTATCTCGTGCTGGGGATACTCAGGTTCTGTGTGAAACAACGTTGGAATTTTAAATATTTTTTGTATGAAAAATTTGCAATAATAGCCTAAAAGGACATCGGTTTTGAGGAGAACTCTCGTATAATCACATTCTAAACGAGACCTTACTCTTTTCGTTTTAAAATAAACTAACTTTTAACTTTTAAATTTTAACTTTTAAAGTTTAAATTTTATTCCAAAATAAAAAGAACATTTAGCTTCTTACCTATTATCGGTCAACAAATAAAAATTGTATTCCTTTAAGTCACAACTTTATTTTGTGTCATTCAACGATACAACTTTGTTTCAGTTACATGTATTTTAGTCGTTATCTCCCTGCTAAGGCTGCGTTTGTTTTTCTCTTTTCCAAACTTACTTTCTCGTTTTTTGCGTGTATGCTTTCCAAATTACTAAACAATGTATTTTTAAAAAATTTCTTTAAAAGTATATATTGATATATTTTTTAAATTTTTAGCTCATACGTAATTAATCATGCACAAATTAGTCGCTCTACTTTACATGTATGAGGGAAAATTTCAAACCAAAGCAACCGAACGCAGCCTAAGATTCCTAGAATTTGTCTCCCTCCTAAGATTACTACGATTTGTGTTTTTTTGAAAAAGATGGAGTAATCACCTAAGAAGTGACATATTATGCATTTGTTGTTAAGATGTGACGCATATATAGCTGAAATTCTTACCGAATGATCAAGGAACTTGCTTCTACCAGCAACATAATGCCAGAAGAGAAAAAGGGCAGTTTCCTTATGACGGGGACTCTGTAATCCAAAGACACCACGACAATAGAAAGAACTCCAGACATCAGTTGTTCTGATACACAATAAGATCGTATAGCGACCTGAAGTTGTTGCTGGTGCAGAATTACACCAGCAAATTCTCAGATGGATTAACCTGAAAGTTGCAGATTCAGATGGATTGCACATTGAATGAACATCAATATTTGAAAGACTAAACATAAATTAATTATAAAAATAATTACAGAATTAGAAAATTAAAAGAATAATTCATGAGACGAATCTATTAAACCTAATTAATTTATAATTAACAAATATTTACTAATTAAGCTCATTATATTCGTCTGGCAAATTATCCTTTCATTATAAATAGGTTTTATAAATATATATTTAACATTTTAAAATAATATCTTAACATTTAATGTGACATTACAGTGAATAAAACTTTAATCTCTGAAACAAACAACCCCATAACCCCAAAGGCACTTAGGCTGTGTTTTAGATCCTGAAAAATTTTTGGTCAAAATGTCACATCAATGCTTTGGACATACATTTGAAGTATTAAACATAGACTAATAAAAAAATAAATTACAGAATCCGTCTGTAAACGACGGGACGAATTTATTAAGCCTAATTAATCCGTCATTAGCATAAGTTTACTGTAGCACTTTATTGTCACATCATAGTATAATTAGGTTTAAAAAGATTCGTCTCGTAAATATATGCAAATTGTGTAATTAGTTATTTTTTGTCTATATTTAATATTTTATTTATGGGTTTGTTCGCTTGTTCGTATCAGCCGGGCTTATCAGCCGTTCAAACAGTATTTTTCTCTCATAGCAAACCAGCCGACTTGTCTTATTAGCCGGCTTATAAACCAGTCGAACACGCTCTATATGTTTAAACTTTCGATGTGATAGGGTGTAAAGTTTTGAAGGTGAAGGCCTCAACTACTGTAAGTGTAAGTACACGTAGGAGTACTTGTTACTCCAGCGAACAACTGAGCATAGGAGACAAACAAACATAACCTGATCAGGTCACTGAAAGTTCATTCAGGTTGAAGTTCGTGGGACAGCCGGCCTGACGGACAGCCGGATAGGTCGGCGGCATTACACCTGTCAGTTCAAGTAAGTTGATCGCTAGTGACATGGCAGTCTTGGCAGCTTTGCATTGTGGACCAAACGCGCCCCCTCATTTTATATGCAGCTTTTTCTCTGAAAATTATTGATCGTCCTGACGCCTTCAATAATTGTGTCCCGCGATGATTATTTTGGACTACTCCTATACATCATATCCAGACTCGTACGGCTTGATCTGACACACATGCTGTTATCAAATGGATTAATAACTCCGCAGAGCCATGGCCCAATGGATTAGGATATTATAGTTTAGTTTGAGACCAAAAATTATCAATAAAAAATCACGTACGCTATGCTTGCTGGTGTACTGCGACAAACTGAAAACTGTTACAGCCTTACAGGCATGTGCTGTAGCAGTATACGATTGTTCAGTCGATAGATCTAAGCTATGAGGTGACAACTGGCACAAATCCTCGAATTGCAGCAAGATCCACAGGATCATACTAGTTTAATTAATTTCGATACAAATGGAGGGGGCAAAAGAGAAAATGAACACAGCTCCAAAGCTCACACGATTCACAAGGCGCGCGCCATCCCAACCGACAGTCCGGACACACCCAACTAGATCAAGTTCAGGCCGGCGGCGGCGACGGAGAGCACGGACACCGCGATGGCCGTGACAATGGAGCATCCGACGCCCGGCGCGGCGGCGTTGCCGTGCGGCGACGGGGCGGCGGCAGCGCGGCCAGACGAGCCGCCGCCGCCGCCAGGGGCCGCGGGTGCCTCGGAGGAGCCGGAGGCCGGGGCGGGCGCCATGGAAGGGGCAGCAGA
Organism: Oryza australiensis; assembly: GCA_019925245.2. NCBI lineage: Eukaryota > Viridiplantae > Streptophyta > Magnoliopsida > Poales > Poaceae > Oryza > Oryza australiensis. Next base: position 2,025,106 of record JAIFGZ020000393.1, on the reverse strand, counting down.
GGAGTGGCCGGAGGTGGCGACGCGGATGTCCACCTTCTGGCCGATGCCACAGTGGCCCGGGAAGCCGCAGAGGAAGTAGTGGTGGCCCGTGGCGTTGAGGACCACCGAGTCGTTGCCCGTCGACCAGGTGGCGATCGGCTTGCTCGCGTCGCAGTTCTTGTAGTCCGCCTTGCTCACCGCCATCACGTTGTGGAACTGCTTGTTGTACGTGAACACTGCCCGCGTTTTTCAGACAAGACAAGGCAAAATTTTGTCAGTCAATTCAGCAGAAAACCACAGTGATGATAAAGATTGATGGAGAAACCACAAGACTGGGGATACGGCATGAAGATTTCTAAAAACAGAGCTAAATCAGACTATCATGCAACAGCATGATGAAACAGATGATCATTTGCACAAATAATTGATGTTTTATTTTTGTATTTTTGGTTGTTGTGGAACAGGATGAACCTAGTGCAGTTCACATCTGGAAGGATCCTACCAACCAACTCTATCGCAATCACCAGATATGACACGCTTGAGAGTCACTACTAAAAGTTATATTCTGTTCAGTTAGTTATATTTCTCAATCTATTCCACTCCTAAAATTCCACTCTCTAGAGTCTAGTATCCTTACTAATGACTTTGACTTGGTTAGATGTGATTGGTAATATCTTATCTCTCCTCATACATATTGATAAAGATAACAGGCTAACAGCATTGGTTTGACAAAAGAAACCCATAGCACCACGCGTAGCTATCACAAAGATACTACAAATCTAGAACCACCAAGTTAGAGCTAAACATGTAAAAAATCGTAGAGCTAGCTAGTTTGACTGATTGAGTGGCATCTCCAATGCAACAAAATGATAGTTTGTCAACTTTCCAGCTCACGGGCCAACCCCAATCTGGTGTCCACATTGCAAAATGACAGTTTGGCAACCCTATCATAATAGAACAGCGATAATCGTAGACCCTTTTTCTGGAAGAGCTATATGCATTTGTGGTTCTTTGATTACTCTATGCTTCCAAGTTCCAAAAGATGACATCCTTGCCGTCATCTTTTCGGCCCACCGAGGGCTACCAACCAACCATGAGATTGCTCAACAGAAAACAATGATTAAGTGAGAGCGCATGCATCGGTGTGTTGGCCGTAGGGCCCAACATAATTTTGACAAGCTGCGGAAAAAGGATCCCGAGGAACGGCATGGTCATTGATCCATGCATAGCTAGGATCAAAAGAGGGGCATTATATACCTATAGTTCAAGAAGAAAGTACCAACAGGGGAGGATTTGGACCTCGGGCTACCTGAGATGTAGCCCGGAGCGAGGCCCAATTACTTCACTAAAATGATGAAAAACATAAATACGACCCAATAGCCTCTCTGAAAAATTTATATATGACCCAATAGCCCTACTAAAGAATACAGTCCAACACAACCCATTAGCCCAACCTAAACCCTAACTCACCCGGTCACTCACTCACCCGTCACCCTAGGTCCCGACCCCAGCCGTGCGCCACCATCTCTCTGCCCAGCGCCGCTGCAAGAAGGCCACCCCCTGCACGCGCCCGACGCCCCTGCCCTGCTCCCCCGCGCCGGCTACGACGAGCGTCGCGCCCGGCGGCTCCGCGCGGCAAAGCCGCTCCACGCCACGCCGGTGCGTCGCTGTCGCCCTTCCCGGTCGACGCTGCCTCCCACGCTTGCCGCTCGGCCCCGCGCCACCCACCTGCCTGCTCGGCTCGGCCGCCAACTCTCCATCCATTACGTAAGTAAACATCCATTTCGTAAGTAAAGAACTCCAATCTCTCTGTGTTTTTAGTTTTTATTTCATGAAGAATTTTAACGAATTATTTTAGTCTTATATTAGTTAGCTCAGGACGAAGACCGTTTCTGGATCCACATCCACCACCAAGTACTGAATGGGATGCGGAATATGGAACAAATGGCAACTGAAAGCCTGAAATATACTCGTATAATGTTATGGGTTGATTGGGAATTGATCATTCAATGCAAAGACAAGACATTTACTTCTTCAGCAGAGGCAACTGAAAGAAGTGGCTTTGGTGACCTCTTTTTTTTTTCCTCAGCGAAAGAACAAGTGCCTCCAAAATAGTCGGCACACATGTCTAATTGTGCAAAAGAATTAAAGCGCCTTTCCTTAAAGCAAGAAAAGTTATCCTTGCATGAATATTTTAATAATTTTCCTTGCAGGAATAATTGAGCAACAAAGTAATCACAAGAGCGACATTTTAAAAAAACAATGTTATGGCTGACAATGACTAATTTGTTCGTGCTTTCACACGAAGGCCTCGTATTCCAAACTACTGCATCTTTCTCTTATTTCGTTCGTTACTATGCTTTTCAAACTATAAAATAATATATTTTTTAAAATAATCATATAAAAGTTACTTTTAAAAATCAAATAAACCTGTTTTAAAAGTTTATAATAATTAATACTTAGTGCTAATAGCTTAGCTTCTTCTACGTGCCACTCTAATAAGCAAAACCAATTTGGATGTTCATAAAAGGCCCAAAGTCAAACAGAGGCACTCCGATCCTTGCTGAGGAGGCAAAGTACTCCGCTCCAATAGCGCGCTCTTTGGTGGAGAAGAAACAAGAAAAAGCCTGCTCTCTGACGTTGTTTGGATTCATGACAAAATACGGAGTAAAACCTTACCAAAACGATCGGCCTATCGCTACCACACCAACTGCGTGTCGGCACACCACTAGGACAGATGCGCACGGGACACGGCCGCGCCGAGACGTACGCTCGCATCGATCCGGCTCGCCCGGCGAAAAGGCCGGTTGCAAAAGGCCAACGGATACCGCGGCGCCGCACCGAGGGACTGTCTGGCTGCGTCGGCAAACGCGACTACAGCTGCGGCCAGCGCGCGGCGCGTGCAGGCGGTGAGGGCCACCAGCCGATGCCGTGCGCGGCTGCACTTGGGCGCGGGCGGAAGCCCCCACCACTACACTACACACCGGCGCACCGAGGAAAAGGCGAGACACGCAGACAGAGCCGGCCAGGCCTGACAAATGGCTGCGGGCTGCCCAGCTGGGGCGCCGCGGACCACTGACCACGGACGGTCGCGTCCTGGCGATATCCCACTATGGCACAGACACAAGACACTGTCCCTTTGCAGTTGTACGTACTCTGCTCTACACGTACGCGCGTTAAGATCAGGATTTGTACTATATATAGTACAGTAGTCTGTATAGAACCTGCTAGCAGCAAAGCACTGGCTACACACACCAAATTTGTTCTGCACGCCTAATATTTATCGCCGGGCAGAGGCAGTGAATGAGAGACTTTTGACTCGAGTGCCCGCACCGTGTCGTGTGTGAGCACGGGGATCACCAGCACGGCTATGCTGGCTAGCTCACCAATCACGATGCCGTGAAACGAGGAACTAGTAAGTGATGTGCTGTAGTGGACGTCACTGCGTCAACCATATTCGGGCACTAGCGGATGGCGACGTCGAGACAGGTGGATGACCCAACAGGACCAACACTCCAGCGCCTTCTACGCCGCACAAAACTTTTGGAGTTAAATGGCGCTAATTGCTGCGATGCGAAGTGTCCCCTTCCCCTCGCGAGCCCTCTTCCAGTTTCTAGACAGGTCACAACTACTCATGATATAGCGGTGGAATACTCATGTGTACAGTGTACTACTTGTGAGGCTTCCACTCGCAAAGGAGCAGAACTCCATGAAGAGTTGCTGTTAGCCAGCCGGGTGGCCGGGCAGGCACCATGTGGACGCTACAGTACGTAACATGGTTTATAGCAATCGGGTTCTAGTCCTTTTCCATTTTTATCACCACTCAGGCTACTGTCTCGGAGTACTAGATTTTGTCTCGGCAACGAACTAGCACACGGAAAGATTCACGTCCAAGCAACAAAACTACAAACGTGTGGTTCGCAGAAAGGTTCTTCTTGGTTATGTTCTTCTTTCGGGGCTCTGATTCTCTGAAGAGAAACGCAGGAATGCAGCAAGCGAAGAGGAAAAACGTGTGAACGAGAGGGAGAGTTCGCCACGAAACGTACCGACGGTGTCGCCGAGATGGAACTTCTTGGAGGCGGCCCAGGCTGTGTAGTTGGGGTTGCCCATGATGGTCCACCCGGTCTTGTCGCCCACCTCGTACACGGCCGCCGCCGCCGTCCCCGCCCACATCACGACCGCCGCCGCCACCGCCACCGCCGCCACGGCCATGGCCGACCCCCTCCTCCTCGCCGCCGCACCACCACCCATGACCACACGCACCGTGAGCGAGACGACGGACACGCTTCTACTGCAGGAGTCGAGAGGAGCAGAGCGCCAGTGCGAGAGTGGCACTAAGCGGCCGGTTAAATAAAAGCTCCGCAACTTTCTGATCCCCCTCCCTCCCCTCGTGGTCGTGTCTGCCTCTCCTCCCGGAAATGCCCCCGCGCCGGCGTGCGTCACGGGGTGTCAGTCACCGCGCAACTCGTGGTAATTTCATCGCGGCGCCGACTGATGAATGGGCGTGGGCTGTTGTTGCTGCTTGGTTGCGTCGCTCACGCTCCAAAGCCGCAAGCGTTGAATCGGTTGCGCAAATGCCGAGATTGCCCTCGGGCCTCGGTTGTGATGTTCTGCAGTATGGCCTGTAGCTGAGGCGTCATCCTTACCCCGTTGACAACGTACAGCATACGGGATCTATCGCTCTTTGTTCCAGCAAAGATTTTCGTACTTTGGTTCGTCGGATCGGATTTAATGCTCCAGATATATTACGCCACTGTAGGTAGAGTTTTTCTTTCTTTCTTTTCTTTTTTTTACTAGCGTCTTAGGAGAAATTTGATAATATATCATCCAATCCGACCGTCTATTTTTCATCGTTTAATCCGCATGACTTTAATAATATATCATCAGGCTATGAATGTTTTGATTTCGTATACTTTTTCAAGCAAAAAGATGAAACTGGTGACTGGTGGCCAACGACGTCTAGCAGAGGAAAGAAGAGAAGGGTAGGCCTACGGCGGGCCACACTGGAGGAAGGCCTAGTGCGGTGGGGCAAGGCCGGTGACGAGATCTCCTAGCGAGGAGTGCAAGCGAAGACGGCAAAACCCTACTGGCATCCTTTAGATGCCTATGGACGGAGGCGACCTGGGCGGCGACAAGGCGAAGATGGAGCCAAAGAGGTGACGACGATGATGAGGAAGTCGGCTGCGTGCAACTCGGACCTGTTAACGACCAAATTTGATAAGCAAATCCCTAAGTTCAAGGCCAAGATTAAAGCGGACTCGGATCGGAAGTATCATCTACGAAGAAACAGAGGCCGCATCGGCTAGGACCAAATCGGCTAGGAAAGCAATCGGCCGAATCAGATAAGTATAGCCGATAGCTGATTCCGATTCGAAGATGAAGATGGTACCAATCCCAATAAGGAAGCTTGAAGATAAATATTAGATTCGGTTCTCAAATGTTCGTTAAAGATATTGACATCTATGGATAGAGTCATGTAACGACAATTGTATCTGTAAAATAGGGATTTGTATAAATATTCTTTTTGTAACGCGGCATGGGACCATGTCCCAAGATATTGTCGTACGATGTACAGTAGATAAGTTAGGAACCGTATTCTACACGGATTTCGTTGTATTTGGGTATAAATAGGATCTAAGACCCCCTGTAAAAAAAGACATCTAATCAATCAACTTGTACTTCTTTTTACATCAGTTTTTATAGATTTGATACTTTTTTTTACTTAATGTTGCATCTGATTGACCTATTAAGTCGCTCTTAAAATTATTAAGATCTATTCGGCTTGATGTTTATTATTAGAGATAGTGCCAAGGTTTTAGCCGGCCTTACCTGTTTTAATTATCTTTCTAGTAATATTTACTGTTAGATATATTAGAGCCGTCTTTTATATTAAGATCTTAATCTGGTTAAATGCCCTAAGCTGACATCAATCTGCCAGCCTTTGTTGACAGCCAATTGATATAGGTTTAGCGCATTTAGGTTAGATTAATATCTTTTTATAAAATATATCGAAGTACTATCCAATTCGCATTAGATCTACAACATTGGCTAGGCTACAAATGCATATATTTATTATCCTGATATATATTTGGATTAAGTGGTTTAAACTACCTCGGCATAGCCAATATATCTCAATCACTTAATTTAAAATGTGCTTTGAGATAACAATTATATGTGAATTGGTTTCCTGAGCCGATCCGATAGGATCTAACCTTAACCATAATGCATATATGTTTGTTTCTTGTTGGTTAATAGATCAAACCAGTTGACACGTCTACTCTATGTTAAATCATCGAAGGCAATCAAGAACGGACCCACACTAGAGTAAAACAAATCTCTCAGGCTAACGCGTGGAATAATTTCTCATCAACAAGACCCCATAAGAGAATTGGGATAGGCCAGCAGAGTAGATCGGCGATAGGCCTCCGATGCATCATTCAGGAGGTGGTGGCAAGGTGGAACGAACGGAGAGCGTCAGTGAAGGTGTTGGGGATGAGGCCGCCGGTAAGGGATGAAGAGAAGGATGGAGGAAGAACAAGACCCCTGTAAGGAGCGACCGAGCGTCGAGCAACCATGGAGGACGACGACAGTGGCCTCAAAACCCGTGAGGGATGTACTGGGGTCGTCAGACGATGCGGCTGGTGGAGACGCGGGGTCCTGCCGATGCTGGGCCGCCGGAGCTCGAGAGGCGAAGGGAGGAGCAGGGCGCGAAGTGATGGACGAAGAAAGCGACGGTGGTATGAAATCAAAAAATTTATAGCCCCGCCCCCGGTGATATATTATCAAAGTGGTGCAGATTGAGTGATAAAAGAACAAACGCTGTCGGATTGGATGGTATATTATCAAATTTCTTGCGTCGAAGCCAATTCACTCGAATCCGATTTGTGTACAAGACACCTGACTTGCGGAAACATTCGGCCCAGCTAACCGGCACATCTTCCTTCTGCTCACTTGAAACGGCCCATCCTACTTGGCTTACTTGAAACGGCCCATCCTACTTCGGCTTGGCTTACTTGAAACGGCCCATTGATCAGTCGGGGCCCAAGCCCGTGTTAGTCCACGACAGAATAAACCCCTCTCGTCCCTCTACTCCCAACCTCGCTTCCTTATCCACACCAATCCGCCATTCCGCTCCGCTGCACCCCCCGCGCTCCGCCACAGAAGCGGACGCCGCCCTTCCCCCGCGCGCGTACATGCCGCCACTCCACGCCGTCTCCCCCGCGGCGGCGGCCGCCCCGCCGCGCGCTCTCTCCTCCACACTGCGCGTCCCGCAGCGCCCAGGTAGGCAGCCCTTTTTCTTCCTCCCCGCGCGGTGGCTTGGACTCGAAGTCGAAGTGTTTGGAAAGGAACCCCACTGCTTTGGGTTTTACTGGAGCGCCAAGGCATTTCGCCATTCTGGGATTGCGTGACGCCTTGTTGGTTGCTGGGTTGGGTTGATCGTTAGCTGCGGTCGTAACCGGCTGATGCTTCCGTTGTTTTCTCCAATGCTGCAACCTTCGCAGAATACAGTAGTTTTGTGGCTTTGAACAACGGTGACTATATCCGTAATAGTACCAATCGAGACCATATTGGGAACTTAGCTAAAAGAGTGTAGCATCTAACATTACCGAATATTCCGTGTTTTGGTAGTTGGATATGCCCTTGATTCAGGGGCAGATTAAGTTTAACGATATCAGCAAGACGAGAAATGCTTCAAACTTGGTGGGGGTTTACAATGTGTTCCCCCAAGCTGCTGGGTTTATATTTTCACTTAGCAAATACTACAGTACTGAACACCAGAAAATCATTGCTACACATTAATGGTTACTCATTCTAATGGTCATTGTCTAGCACTCTAGCTAATGAATAATGATGTATGGTCTCATCAGAGGATGTGGTGCTTGACAGGTTGTGTTCCAGAACGCCCCACCATTTTAAGCTCCTCCTCAAACTTCATGAGTCTCAGTGCTGGACCAATGTGCTTCTATAGCACACCTCTTGTTCTTCAAAACTCGGACAAGAGGCAAGCTGCTTTGGATTTAAATATTTATCCCACTGATCGACCCTCCAAATTAAGCTTTAATAACTTGTGATTATCATGTTATCAGAGCAGTATTGAGGCATGCCACTATTGAAGAAATTGAGGCAGAAAAATCTGTCATTGAAGACCAAGCTGTAAGTGCAATGCAACTTTCCGCTGAATGGGTATTTTGCCTTATTAGTTTTGTGTCTTGGAGGCTCACTAGCTGCAGATATGCATCTTCAGAGAGAAAGGATGGAGAAGGCAATTGAAACAGTCCAAAATAACTTTAATACTGTGAGGACAGGGCGGGCAAACCCAGCTATGCTTGACAGGATTGAGGTTTGAGGACTTAGCCTTGTTCCTTTTTCTGTTTGTAAGTAACTCTTATCATTACATGCAATGCATACTTTATCTTCCATGCACATGCTACTGTTGTGTGCTTTTCTTAACTGAAACTATGTCTGGGCTGGTATTTACTGTGGCTGGCTAATACTCCCTCCGTCACAAAATATAAGGGATTTTGGATAGATGGGACACATCCTAGTACCACGAATCTGGACAGGTGTGTCCCATCCATCCAGAATCCATATTTTGGACGGAGGGAGTAGCAAACACAAAAAAGGAACGAGACTATGGTCCAAATACTGTACGCGGACTGTTTGGATATAATTTGATTGCCTTCTGTAACTAAAACTAGAGCAAAGGATTTTTTCAGAAGGACAGAAATGTTATAGTGAAAATTGAACATACTATTTATGCCTTATGTGTGAGAATTTTGTTACAGGTTGAGTATTATGGAACTCCAGTGAACTTGAAGAGCATCGCACAGATAAATACTCCAGATGCAACTTCTCTTCTTATTCAGCCATATGACAAATCCTCGTAAGCTGTTTATCATTCCCACTTCAGAGCTGGTATTGAGTTTTCCATCAATAGTGTTGACACAATGACACGCATATGCGGTGCAGCCTCAAGCTCATTGAGAAAACAATAGTTGCTGCAAATCTGGGGGTTACACCAAGCAATGATGGAGAAGTGATTCGAGTAACTGTTCCACCATTGACCTCTGACCGCAGAAAGGTAGTGCTTTAGAATTTCATCTGTGTGAATTATGTGTGGTTACTTGGTAATTCTGGGTCCATATGGAAAATTTTCCTTGGCAAGTTTGTACGTTATGTTTTCCTGCCATCCAAAACATTAAGCGTTAGCTGAGCAGAGCTGTATTGTTTCTGACAACAAAAATTAAATGCCTTATGTTCATTGAAGTTACAGTATTTTGAACTTCAAAACTTTGTATCTAAACCCACATAGACACCTAATTTGTGTTTACAGGTATGTTAACATAAACAAAGCCGATATTCTATACAAAAAAGTTTTCTAAAATGTATGAGATCACTAGGTATCATCTCTGCTGATGTGGGGAGTATTTGCCTTGTCTCAAACAAAAAGGTAGAAATTGCTTTGGACAAGCTATGCACAAAAGACTAGGGTATTTCAAAAAAGACCTTTCTCATGGATTATCCAGTAATTGCTGTGATATTATTGAATTGTATTTGATGAATTGATGTACACCTTTCTTTTATCTTCCATAAACACAATTGTATTTAGTATACAACTGTAGCGATCAATCTACACCATTAAATCTAAACCTACCATGATCAACAGCATAAAATTTTCTACTTTCCCCGATAAATGTGTTAATTTCTAGGACTTGAGAGCTCCTTTTTGCCTTCTCATAGGGTCCGTTTGGTTGGGGGGAGTTCTTAGGAGGGATTGGGAGTTTAGAGGGATGGGACTATTAACTGTTCTGTTTGAATGGGAAACATGGGAGTTTCGATGGGATGGGGATGGAAAATTGAGGGAGGAACTCCCTCCTTTTCAATACCTGGGGAGGGTGGTAATTGTGAGTGAATTCCTCTTTTGCTTTGCCTAAACAAATCTCAACCATCCGTTTTCATTTAAGATCTAGTCTCCAACTAAACTCCCTATCAATTCCCACCACCTATACTAAACAAGAGATTGGGACTAAAAATCAAATTGCCATGTTAACCTCACCATCAATTCCCTCGTTTAAACTCCCAATCCTCTTCCCTGAAGTTGCCAAACAAGACGTTAGTACTAATATAATACATGTAGTTGGTTGAATTGCGTTCTGCTATAGCTTTTAAACAGGTTCAATGATACTTTCTCCGTTAGTACCAATATAAGTTCATTTTTAGCTTCTTCCATTTGTCTCAAAATAAGTTTAGTTTTAGAGTAATCATTACATCGGAGTTTGTGAAATTTTGGAATAATTGTATTGAGAGTAGAGTGAAAAACAGTTGCATTGGGATCTGATAAAGTAGAGGTATTTAGTCTTTTTGGTTTTATATTGGTATGTGTGGAATGGGTGAAAAAGGAACTTATTTTGGGACGGAGGTAGTTTTCATAGATGTTTTTCCATTGATTATAAAATTCCTGCCACTTTGTTATCCATCTTAGATTTTATCTCTTTTGGCAGGAATTGGCAAAAACTGTTGCTAAATTAGCTGAAGAAGGCAAGGTACTCTTAAGCTTCACCTTTCACTGTTTTGTTTTTGACTGAAACATTCCTTTTACATTTTGTATTGTGATTTAATGTTTTTATGCCTCAATCTTCCAGCCTATTATTTTTCTTCTGCATCCATACTAGTATGATTTGTACAGCACTCCAGTGGTCTGATTGACTGTACTAACCTGCATTTGGCATGGTGCTGGTACTGCTTGTATGCAGTAATGTAGTGCGAACAATAGTCGAGGTACTGTAGCATCTAGCCAGGGAAGACATTAGGAAGGCTTCGTCTTCTTCAGCAGGAATATCTATTTCCCTAAGTGATTAAATTACCTTCCTAGTTTAAGGATTTGCTATCTTACATCTGCCAGTTCAGAAAACCCTCTTTTTGTAATAATGGCGTTGTGATTGTTTTCATTAAGCAAGAATCTATAAAAAGCTAGTTCCATGTATTTCCCCTGTACTAATCTAACAGCCTCATTTCTTCCTTGGTGAGTAAAGTACCCTGCCAACATCAGCGGCAAGATGAGGGCAGGCGGCCTGCGCTCATTAGTTATACTCTGCACATTACAGCCGTATTAGTTTAGTAATACTGAATGAATGTATGTATGAATTTTTTTGTGATGTCAGATGACCATATTACTTAGCACTTTTTGAAGTCCATTTCTGCTGTGTCTGCTATGTGTATTAGCTAGGAAGGTGGAGCATATTATGAGCTGTGGTGGGACGACGCTTTCACAAAAATTGTTGTCATGCACCCTTTGTTCTGGGTGCTGCACAAATTTCAGGAGTACCATATGATTGTTGCTTTGTTGGTCTATCAAGTACCCCTTTACAAACTATGTAAAATAGGTGATTTATCTAATTTCTTCACAAGGCTGAAGCACATTTGATAGTTTTCATAAGATGCTTTTACTTTATAGAAAATGTGCTTGCTTCTTTTTTGACGCGTATGTGCAGGCTTCTCATTGTTGAGTAGCTATACACACAAATTTTCACTGACTGATAACATACTCATCTCCTTGTGGATTCTATGTAATATTGATTATGAATATGATTAACTTCTTTTTGCAGGTTGCTATAAGGAACATAAGAAGAGATGCCATCAAAGCTTACGATAAGCTTGAGAAGGTTCACCCTCTCAGTTAATACTATTTTGTGGGTGCTATTGTTCCTCGTGTTTTTGTAGTGGAGTTAACCGCTTTCACATGCTTACATAGGAAAAGAAACTCTCTGAAGATAACGTGAAGGATTTGTCGGCTGATCTACAAGTAAGGATTCCTTGCCTTTTCTTCACGTGGTTTAGTGAGGTTCCGATGTCCTTTCGGAATCTCATGTATTAGATACAAGCATGCAACGTGAAATGACGTCGTGTACAAATTATGCAGAAAGTTACAGACGAGTACATGAAAAAGATCGAAGCTATCCAAAAGCAGAAGGAACAGGTACTTTGGTCCTCATTGATCTTTCTTCAGACAAGATATTCCTTCATGTTTTCCTTTCTTATTAGATAGACACATAATTGCATGCCAAGGGTAAATGGCTTGTCTGTAACTAGTATCAGCAGGCTATTCTTTAATCCTTTAATCCTTTATTCCTCCAGAACCATATGAATTGACTCAGGCTTGTTTGATATTTTCCTTTTCAGGAGCTCATGAAAATTTAGACACCAGGTTTTAATCTTGAAACTGGTGAGTCCATCTTCCTGCGAAGTAGACGAAGTCGAAGAAAACAACGTCCTCAGCTAACACGGTGAATTATGCGGTCACAGATTTCTTGAACCTTTTCCATCTTTCTGATGGCCGGCATTTTGCCGGATGCATCTTGTTTGGGCTGGAGTGCAATTTCAGACAATGTTGCGGTGTCCCTCATTTTCATTTTTGTAATTAGTATGTACTCCGTGTAAAAGTAGGTCTTGACCTCATCCTTGTTCTACCGCTACATTGTCAATATTCCTCGTGAATCAAAATGCTACAGTTGTGAATTATCGCCACTTACTCTGAAGCTTCAACTACTGGTGCCATACTGCCAGTTATTACTCCGTGTTCAGTGGATCTCAGTTTTGTCAACAGCCACCGACATCTGGACCTCGGTACATTACTCTATGTCATCACACGGACTGACGGGCAATAGTAAAAGGCCTTTTTAAGAAAAAGCGTAGAGAGATGCACGCGTTCATCTACTAGTAATAAAAGTCTGTTCATGAGGAGTAACGAGAAGCGCGAGTCCAGAGCAGGATTAATTAAATATTAATTATTTTAAATTAAATTTAAAAATAAATTAATATGATTTTTAAAACGACATTTGTACATATCGTTTATTCATTCGAGAAGTGCATATATAAAATACATTTTCTCTATCGAAAATGGCCATACACCTGAACCAAACGTACGACTACGACGTCGACGTACGCGGTGTGAGCAACGTGCGGAACGTCGGTCTCAGTGGGCTGCAGTTGCGGATCTAGAAACGATCTTTGTCCCGGACTAACTAATACAAAACTAAGATAATTTTATGAAATAATCTAATAGAGAAGAGAGTTGAGTACTATTGGAAATCAGAAAGTCCAATGTCCAGAGATAGGGGAGGGCCGGCCGACGGCCGGCGGGGGCCAGGGAGGAAGGGGCGGCTGCTGCTGGGTGCGCGCAGCGTGCAGGGGAGAGCGGCGGCTTCACACAGGGGCGCGCCGCACGCAGGGGGAGAGCAAGGCACGAACGACACGCTGTCAGGGTGAGGCTGGTGACACGGATGAGCTAAGGTTTAATTGGGCTAATGGGCTTGTTGATGGGCCATTAGTCTGATTTTTTTGAGGGGTTATTGGATCATATCTAAATTTCTCTTCATTTTAATACATTAATCGGAGCCTCGTCCGAGGCTATAGCCCAGATAGCCTGGGCCCAAATCCGTCCCTGGTGGGCTGCAACCAGCAGCATCAACCTACAAGCTCGTTTGTCCTTGCAAATGCAAGTCTAATTTTAAACTACAGGACATTAGCATGATTAATTTTATCCAATGATTAGGCAACACAGTGTGCTATACAGTATGCTTTACGGTTTTGTATGTCACTCTACCTATAGTTTGTTTAATGCAACCTGTTATTGTTTTAAAACTAGAACTTGACATTGTTGTCTCTGTTTTCCTTGACAAGTCTCATCAAATAAAATTTTCTTGTCACGGTTGTAAGAGTTCAGATGAGCTTTCACATATAATTAATAATAAATCCGTGCATTATAACGGATCCGTATCATTGAAAATGACCTTGGGACTAAGATATGGACCTAACATATAGCGGGTTTTTTCTAAAAAAAACTGACTAATTTTTCTTTTTTCGGCTTTATTTGCCTTTTTTTGTTAATAAAGCTTTTTTTTGTTACGGAGGATTTTTTTTGTCACGGAGGATTTTTTGTTTGGAGGCAACAACCTATTCTTTTGTTTTTCTCTTGCTATTTTCTTTTTAAATTGCATGGTGCGCGAGGGAAGAGAGGGGAGAGGACTCTTTTTACAGTAGTAGAGATGTTCAGCTGTTGGGATGTTTTATGGCCCTCGGTTATCACAAATAGCTTAATTGTGAAAAAGAACACTACCAAGAATTGATAATCTTGTTATAACAACTGATTTCTTGTTATAACAACTGATTGTATGTGCTCATGCCACCTAAAAACTTGGCTGAAAAATGAATATAGGCAAAACAACTCGTGAGAATATTGAGACAAAGTTAGCACGGATTGGGTTTAGGTGGTGTTTGGATTGAATATTAAAATTTTAGTCCATGTCATGTCAAATGTTTGGACATCAATTTGAATAACTAAACGTAAACTAATTACAAATTACAAAATAATTATAAAATTATAAAATAATGCACGAGACAAATTTATTAAGCCTATCATCAAATCATTAGATTCGTCTTATAAATTAGTTCTCAATTATAAATAAATTTTATAAATAGTTTATATTTACTATTTTAAAATAACAACTAACATATCCAAACAGCCTCTTACCTCGACAAAATTTAGATAGAACCTGTGTGACATGTCAACTAAAGACGTTAGGACCAAGTCATACGAAACCTCACGCCACCATGTACTGTGCTACTGTGTCGTTTCGGTCGTACGCCGGTCGGATGGATTGAGTCGTACGTATTTCTTCTGTGCTCTCATAAAACACTACCTTAAAAACGGTTTGGGTAATTTAAATCACGAAATTTTCTTCGGTGAAAACCAGCTAGAATATACTAGTATTCCGTTCCATATTAAATTTATTTTAACTCATTTTATTTATATAAAATAAAAATATTTTTAAATAATCATTGTATTAGAGTTTATAAAAATAAAAAATAATTATATTAAGAATAGATTAGACGAGGTTATTTATTTTGTATCCTTATGATTTTTCATGTGTGTTGAAAAGGATCAACTATCACTCAAAAGATGATTAACCTTGAAAACGAGCACATGCTCCTATGTCTAAGTACAGGAACTGAATCTCGATATGTATAGGTTTCACCCAAAGTAACTTTCCTTTTTTAATACTCGGTGAAAAACCCAGCTGGTACACCTGTAAACCTCAGATGCGCCTGTAAACCTCAGATGTGGTTGGAAAGGATGTTTTGTTTTGACACGACCAGGAACGAACCGGCTATACCCGGTCGAGGCCTCCTATAGGCCAATAGTCCGATCATTTAGACAGGGAGCGTCACTGCAGCACCGGTGTCGATTCGACACGTTTCACGCCGACAAAAGACCAGGCTGCGATAATTACGGACACTGATGGCGCTCCTGCAGTTCGGTGGGGCCCTTCTGGGACCCGCTGGATACCCTGCTAGAGTGGCAGGTCACCGGACCCACGACCCGCCACCAGGTGGGCCATGGAGCAGAGCAAGTAGGCCCCAGCAGGTTACAGTACTCTTTTGGAGTGGTTGTAGTTGTAGTATGGATTAGGGGATGATGGTAAGTGATAATTACAGGATGTGAGGTAAGCATAGATGGAATGATAGGTGTGGGGTGTGAGACTGAGAGGTTAACTTACTGTTCTGTTCTCGGTAAACCTACTCCATCAGTTAGTACAGTATCATGAGAACAATGCATGATGTCTCTGTCCAAATTGTCTTTTTTAACGAGAGGACCGCATTACTGTTTCTTGAGGATCGGAATATGAAAGCCAAAATAAAATCGAGGATCGGAATATGAGAACCGTAGCTGGAACAATTCTATTTGTAAAAAGTATGTATATTTTAACTTTTTTAAAAAAAATTTATAAATAAATTATCATCGCCAGCCTCATTGGTATCAATCCCTTTACACCTTACAGATCAGTTGCTAAGGTCACGAGGGTATCAACGTCAACGTCATTGACGTCGAATGACACACTTGATAGAAAAAATCCAAAATAACTATTTTTTAAAATATGAACGGAAAAAAAATCACCGGACACAGGGGCAAATCATTGCGCACTGCGGATTGCGGCATGCCCACCAATCAATCTAACAACCTACCAAAATCGTGCAAGAAAAACCAAAGGCAAGGCCTCGATCGAAACAGCAACTTCCAGCTTCAGCCAGATCACAACTCCAAATACGAAGGACGGGAAAGAAGCACGAGACGACTCGCCGTCTCGACGATCGAATCAAGCAGAGCAGGAACCACACCGGCCGGACCCCGACGTCGGAGCAGCCGCGCGACCGCCTCTCCCCGCCATCGCCGTACACCCCCGGCCGATCGACGCCGCCGCCGTCTAAGAAGGCACCGGCCGGAGTCGTAGTAGACGCAGGAGCGCATTGAAGGCGGTGGCGGCGATCAGGGCCGGCCGCGATGACCAAAGAACACACGAGGACTTGGTAACATTTATATGAACCACAGCTGACTTGTGCCAGCTACTCCTGTACGGCTGTACCCTAGCAGTACAAGCTAGCCCCTACTCCTACACTTTGAGCTTTGGCTCCTGCACCCATCATCTTTAACGACCAGTACTCTAGCTAGTGCCCCTACTATTCGCTGTGGAGTAGTACTACTAGTGGACTTGGGACAGAAAGTGACATGCCGCGGCCCAGCCAATCGTGTGCTCAGAGATACGCTGTCACATCACACTGGCCCCACCATAAATACTGGAGGAGTACGAGTACTCACTGTATTTGTTAGTACTCACTGTATACTCACTCTACTACGAGTACAGTATATTCCTACTCCCTCCGTCTCAAATACAACTACCAGAAGGATTTTTTGGAGAGATTAAGAATTAGGTATAAAGGTCAAAAATACCCCTCTGAAACCAAGTGGAGTTGGTTGGTAGTACATTAATGAGGGGTAATTCGGGAAGTTGTGTGTCTCTTTTTGCTTCTGGTAGTTGTATTTTGAGACAAAATTTGAATAGCTCTGGTAGCTATATTTTGAGACGGAGGGAGTATAACACAACTTGCCGTCCGTGTCACAAAATTAACTCGAAGGATGAGATGTATAAAACGAAAGGAAACTATCTTATACACGGAGTTTTTTTTATATTTCGTGCACATTAACTATAATAATTTTTAAAAAATTTGAACATATAGTATATGTGTGCACACGCGTAAAGTCTCATATTCTTCATTGTATTTCAGCGTTAACAAAATATTGAAAAATCTTTCAATTTTAAGAGTAAAAGTCTATCAGAATTTTGTCTTTTTTATGGTTAAAATATAATAAATTTAAAAATAAGATATCACATATTGATATAATACTATTGAAAAAAATACGTGTCCAATTTTTTTATAATTTTCTGTGACATTTGTTAGTTGATGTGCACGAAGTGTGTTTGGGAAGCTATTGACGAGAAATTCGTTGTTCGCACATGAAGACCTAGAAGATCTGCTTAGGTCCAATGCAGGTCTTATCAATCAGGTTTAGGGCATGCTAATAAGTTTAATGTGCAATTAACAAGATAGATAGATAGATCATATAATATTAAGGAGCCAATCGATCAATCAGCTGATGAGATGTAGTGAGACGAGCCGATGTCGATGGAGCCGACCAGTCGGTTATAGATTCGATGTAGATACTAATAATCAGATATATTCTTATAAAGATGATAAAAAGAATTTGGTCAATAAACCAACCGATCGATATTGATACAATGTAGTAGATGCATAGGTCCGATGGTTACAATATACATGTGCTGAAAATCGATATAGCCGATATGTGTCAAAACACTTATACATTCGGTAAAAAAACCGATGCTAGTATGATATATGCATGTAAAGATGAAATAATGATATTGATTATATCCAGCTTTTGAAGGGATGAAACATACTAGCTATTAACTTTCATTCTGTTAAGACCAGCATTGATAGATCAGACTGAACCGAGACAATTGAAGGTTGAAGTTAATAGAACTAGACCGATAGAAAATAAATTAATCGTATTGTCGTTATAGATCGGCTAGATGTAATATAAAGATAACTTATCAGCTAGCAGTTCGATGAAACGTAGCATTATCGGCTTAGCAAGACTTAGATTATTAGCAACAATATAGAAGATCGAACCTAATCGAGACAGTACGAGATTGCGTTTGATAAAATAAACTATTAAACCGATAGATTTATACAAATATGATGGATACATCTTCATCGGACTAAGAGGTCGAACCTAACCAATACATCCTTAGATAGAATAAAATGTATCAGGTAAACCAACAGTCAATCGACTAGAATATCATATTGAATCGAGACTTACCCTTTCGCTAAAGTTTGAACTTAACCGATGCAACCCCTTATGAGAAGCAAGATCTCATCGAATGGAGGATGACGATATGCCAAAATTAAGTATATTGATATGTGAAGATGTTTTACAAAGATCCCTATATATGTTTAAAACTCTCGAATTGGTACAAGTCCTAATCAGACACAATATAGTGTTTTCTAAAGATAAAAAACAAGTTCTTCAAACGTTACACAAAACTTCCTGAAAATAAAAGAAAAATTGCTAAATCATGCTTAACTAATAGACAGAATTAAATTACATATCATAATATTTATGATATTTATGATTATTTTTTGAAATTGGTCTCTTCTGAATAAGGCTGATCGACTTTTTTTCTTAACAAATTCTATAAAAACCATACTAAATTTTAGTATGATGTTAACAAATGCTTATATGCATGAGATATGTTCTTCATTTGAAACGAGTAAAAAGATACGAGTAGGTGTGTTATTATACGGTGGACTCGTGATGCGAGAGAGTACAGTGTCTCGGCGCAGAAGATCCTAGACACAGGGCTGTGGCCCACCTGCCACCGATGGTGGGGCCCACGAACACGCACCCGAGCAGGCCAGGATGGTGGGCCCAAGGACGCAGCAGCAGCAGCATGCGCAGCATGGACCGCGCGCGTGTGGGGCCCAAATAATTGCCTCGGATCGGGACCGTTCGCTCGTCGGCCCACCCGATTGGACGGCGCGGATCGTCTCGCGGGGGACCGGTCCGTGTCGATCGAATAATGGCGGCTGTGTGGCCTGGATTAAAGACGCCCGAGATATTTCGGGATACTTCTGCCGTGCCAGGCTGGATTTCCCGTGGATAGACTGGACTGGAGGTGTAAAACGCACGTGCTCCTTTGCTTGCACGCACTGCGGAAGGAGTAGATTAGGAGTAGCATATGAACCAACAGTACGGGGAGCTACGTGCTGTACGGCTTTTAGCCGTTAATGTTAACAAACCCAAAACGGTTGACAAGTCCGATCTCACTTTGCTCTGATCCAACTAGGTGGAGTTAGTTTATAGTACCATTCCTACGAGTATTATTGAAGATAAATCTAAAGTTAGAAAAAACATTAACATATAATTAATTAAATTTAATGATTATAAATTTTAAAAAATAAATTATCAAATATTTTAAAATAGTTTATATATAGAAAATTTTCTCATGAAGTTTTGTAGTTTGAAAAATGTTTTTAACAGAAATTGATATTAATTTGGTATCTTAATTTTAAAAAAGACTCTGATAAAAGACCCTGATAATATATTGTTCTGACACGAACGTACACTGCATTGATTTTCTTTAACACAACTTTAAATCCAGACCTCCGTTACATTTAGAGTTTGTAAGTTTAATTAAACCAATCAAAAACACTATTCGTATTATCAATGCAAAACACAGCCTCACATGCATATGCTTTTAGAGCTAGAAATACCGTATAATTGATTGGTCTCAAATTGTTGGTTCTGGTTTAAAAAACTAAACTCAATAAATTTTTTATTAATAATTAAATATTACATTAAGTATTATACATGTTATAATAAAAATAATTTTTACAAATAATTTTATAATTATTGATAATATAATCTAAAATAAAAATAATTAAAATATATGATCGTGTAAAAAAGTTATAGAGAGAGTATTTTTCATGGTGATCTGAGCTGTCGAGAAGGTTTTCGTCCCAAGAGGACGAAATTGGAATGCTTTCCAGAGACATGCATCGCACCCGCATCATCTGGGCCATCGAGAATCGAGAGCCGCCCGCACGAATTTGGTTGATCTCTCTCGCGCGAACGGACGGCCACCGTCCACCGGCGGCGGCGAGAGGCAATCGCGCGGGAGGTGCACCGTGTGCGACACGGCGGACGGGCCCGCGCGGCATCCGACGTGGCCCCCGCGCCGCCGCCGCTGCTAGTACAGTACACGACCCACCAAACCTTATCGCCACGGGCCACGGGCTCCACGGTCGCGTCTCGTTCTCCAGGATCTGGCCGACGTGTCAGTACGCGACGGTGGGGGCCTCGGGCCCGTGGCTTGGTGGGGTCCGCCCGTGTGTCCTCTGGTTTTAGCAGCATCGCGTCAGTGGTCGGTGGGCCCCGCAACGTCCGGGCTAGGATCTTCTCTGCCGATCTGCGGGTGGCTCCAAGCCGCGAATTAATTTGTACTACTACAAATCGGGCGCGGGCTATATTTCACACTACTCAAAAAATATCACTAAATAAAAAATATTTTACACTGTTAAATGATGAAACAAAGTTTAATTATAATTAAAACATATTATTTTATATCATTCTCACAGATAATACATGAAGCTTCAACAGTTAAAACATCAACAAACTACAAAAGTCGTAAAAAAATATAAAACATCAAGTACAACATTTCAATCCAACCCCAATAAATATCCAGATCTGATTTCTTACTTCTTAGTTCTTACTTCTTTTTTAGGCTAATATGGTTTTCTCCTCTTCCTTACTTCCATTCCCCCAAAAATTTCAACACCACAAGATCACACAAAAGCACAAGAATCCAACAAAAAAAATCTCTCTTCTCCGCCGCGCCGCGAGCTACCCCATCCAGCAACAGGGAAAGAGATCGAGCGAGGATGGCATCCTGCCATTGGCCTCCGCCCATGCCATGCTGCCGCGCCGCTAGTGGCTAGGCTAGGGTGGCCTGTTGATGATGACCTTCTTTCGTCGCTCCAACCTCGCCTCCAGATCTTCGACCATCGGTTTTTTTCCTCATGCCCGGTACTACTGTATGCCATGCATCCACTGCTCGCAGATCAGGCGATTATTTTTATTTCATCGGTCGATTAACGCAAATAATTTATCAAATCATTGCTAATGCTACTCCCTCTTAGAATTAATTTATTTTTAACTCCCTCTATCTATCTTATAATTAATGTTTTTATAATCATTACTTTCAAGTTTATAAAAATAGAGGATATATGAATTAAGAGTAGGTAAAATAAAAAATAATTATATTAAGATTTCATAAAATAAGGATATTTTAGTTTGCTGATTTTATATTAATATATACTGTATGAATGAAAAATAAATTTATTGTTAAAAAGGATAGAAAGTATTACTCCCTCAGTCCCATCATCTCATAGGCCACAGAATTTTCTTCCCCAAGACCGAAGGCATGGTTGTGTACCACGATATCTTCCGGATATACACATGCATGCGGAGTTAATTTTGTCCTTCCTTCTCAGCGCATGCGTGCACGTTACTTCCTTGCCTCAAAATAAATTAAAATTAATCTAAATTAATTGAATATGTCATTATCTAGTATACGCTCTATCTACTATTAAGATTAAAAATAAAAAGTAATTAACTCATCTAATATATAAAAACAACAGTGAAAAAACATGTAACTAATAAGTACTCAGACAACATTTTGAATTTTGATCAACAATTTAATTAAGCATATAGATATTACAAATAGGTCTTAGATCTTTGGAAAACCATAAAATAAAATAAGTTTGGATAGAGGTAGTACAACGGTGGACAGATTGTTCAAATTCATCTATCATCTAATTTTATATTAATTTATTTTAAGACAGATAAAATAGATACAATTGAGTAACGATTGCATGGTTCCGGAATAATTACCGTGTGTTGCACGCCACGTGCCAAATGTTACATACACCACTAAGAATAAGTTGACAATATTGCTAAATTTTGGTTTGCTAAATTTTGGTAGGATAGGTTAAACATGTTGCCAAAATTCTTTAAGTATTTTATAACAAACTAAATACATCCATAAATTTATCAATTTTATAAAAAAAATAATATAGTATAAAATGACATCAATTTGAATAGATCCTAATATGAAAGGACCTCTAAAAACAATAGCAACAGAATAGATGGTGCGTTCAATGATCTGGGGCACCGGAACATTTTTCACGCCCTCTAATATACTCCTTTCATCTCTAATTAATCATATTTTGAAAAGATAGATCATATTTATATTCATTCGTCAAGTCTATTTATTATTTATGTATTAAAATAAATAAATATTGACATATACATCTATACATACCAATATTTAGAATTAACATGCAATTTTTTTATTTGTTGTTGGTTAAAAAATAGTGAGAATGATAGTTTATTATTAAAGTAAATATAATACGGGTGAGTTATTATTTTCTTTATCTTGGTATTTCCATCAATTAGGAACGAAGAGTGGACGACGGAGGGAGTACTACTCCTACTCTTAGGCTAACTAGGGGGGCCCCGCTCGGTGTCCGTACGTGTAAACCAAAAACGTCCACAAGAGATGCACATCGACAGGCGTGGCGTTGACGCGCCACCGCCGTTCCCGAGGATGAATGGGCCGAAATGATCGTGCCACGTGGAGCCCACCCATACTTGGAGAAGCACAGCAGAATGCGGGAATGTGTGTGACAGGCTATATGAGCCTATAAATAATGGCAGGTTTTGTGAGAGGAAGCAACTCATCTTCGTTCGTCTTCGTCTGCTCGTCCTCTCCGGTGGTGATTGGGGATTCGTTTGCTCTTCCGGCGGCCTCCGCTCGTCGCCGGGCTCGAAGATCGCTCCGCTATCGGCGGCGTCGGTGCAGGCGCCAGCGACGCCCGCGGCGCGCGGTTTCCTTGCGCCTGTGTCCCGCTCCTAGGAGCGCCGGCCAGGCGTGTTTGCTCGTGGATTCTCTTTGTTCCCAGCGGTCTCGCAACACCAGGTTGTTGCCCGCCCTCGGTGCTTTTTTTTCTGCATAATTGCGTTGGTTCTTCTGGTTCTATTTCGTCAGTTCTCTGCGATTCAATTCGATCATGCGTTTGCGTACAATGGGTTTGTTAGCTTTGGAGAGAAAAAGTGGCACTACCATAATATTTAGCAACTCCTTTATGGTTAACAAATTTAAGCTTGACCTTTTTTTTAAAGAATAATTACAACAAACCAAAGGGTAACTTCCCCCCGGATGGAGGACCTACGTAATAAAGAGAAGAACGTTTTGGATCAATGCTAAAACGTTCCCTGCCAACTTTTTTAGGACTCTCACCATTTTTAAATAAGCATAGCTTTAACCTGATTAAATATTACGTCCATTTCATATTATAAATCTAAACTTTTTAGTCAAATTTTAAATTTAACCAAATTTATAAAATATATAGCAATATTTTTAATATAAAACACATATATTATCAAAATATATTAATGTTGCACTTAGCGGAACATATTTGAGGTTGCAGATGTAACTAACTTTTTCTATAAATTTAGTCAAATTTAAAGAAATTTAACTATAAAAAAATTAAAACAACTTATAATATAAAACGAAGGGAGTAGTATATAATACCTTTGTTCTAAAATATAACAGTTTTTAATTTTTAAAATTTATTCCAAAATACAATAACTTCTCCACCTACATTCTTTTCTCAACTTCCACAATTCAAATTCCCTACTCGTCTCCTCTACTCGAGCAATCACATTTTTCTATTTAATTTCTCCAACTTTTTAATATCTGTGACCAACCTAAAAGGACACAGTATTAAAGAGGTTACAAAATTACTATACCTTCATTAATACAATGAAGAGATAAAAATGAGGGGAAGAAAATGAGAAGGACAAAATTGTCATGCTCATGCCCAGAAATTTCTCCTGTAACTTCCAAAGCTAAATGTGTATTAAACACCCTGTCCAGGACCAGCTAGGGATACACAAACGATAAATTGTATATACAGGTTCACGTCTTAAAAACATATAAAAAGTCCTACAATGCAGCGGAAAGGTAAAATAAATCTAAAGAACTAAGCTTCGACGCTTGCGGAACGGCGACTCTACTCCACAAGCATCCGTTGACGACAGCGACAAGCCTACTCATTGACAAACTCAACTGTAGCTTAATCCTCTAGTTCTGAGGTGGAGAAAAAGGAAGCAAGACTGAGTACAACCACAGTACTCAGCAAGTCATACCGAAGGAAGGTATGATGCAGGGTAATTCCAAGGGAAGGCCGGGGGTTAACTTTTACACAAAGCAGACATTTCACAAAGCTAAGTTGAAAACAGTAAAACAATGATTAAATATAATTAAATAATATTAATCATCTCTGCTCAACATTAAACCACGTTGAGTCAGGCCCAATCCATCCAACTATTCTATCCAGTTCCACTGAATCAGGTTATTAGCATTAGTGGGACTAATCACGGTGAATCTGGTCGACAGCCCATAACCGCGGGCGCGACTATTCGAATAGTTTCTAACTCTGATTAGAGGTGTACGTCTGTACCCACAAGACACAGCCCCACAACACGTTTCCGTGCGTCGACATGCCACCACGACATATCAAAAGGGGTCTATGACAGGACCATTCGCATAACCCTCCCTGACCAAGCGACACCACACCTCAGGTTTCGCCCCTACCTTTATATCCAAGGTAGGCTGCCCCATCTTGTGCCTAGTTGAATCCGGCAGCCGCATAGAACTTGCCCGGTCCATCCGCACTCCATCACACTCACCCTTGCCTGGATGCGTCGGCCAGGGAAAGCTACAGTACAAGCCCAGCCGTTGCCCACGCTGGCTTGTGGTACGCACTAATATTTCTTCCAGGGTTTCCCGCGAACCGGTCCTTAACTACCATGGTGCGTCTTGCAAAACCGTGCACCCACAGCCCACCATTTAGTCAAGTTTTAATTAACCGTTATCCTTTGCCAACGCCATCTCCAGTCTAAGACCGTCATTTCATGTGAATAAAGTCTAGTAAAATAATTCTCCCATTAATGATCTAGTGGTACTAAGCAAGCTAAGCATGTTCTAAACCTGAAACTAGTAAATTAATTCCTAGGCAATCAATAAAGTGGGGTAAACGACCTAGGCTTAGTACTATAGGTCCCATCCCGATTACATTATAAAACAATGCAATTTAACAGATAAAGCGAGAATAATTTATAATATGGGTCCAACATGATCAATGAAAGATGACTTGCCATGGTCTTGCTCCGACTGAACTTCAGCGACTACCTCAAAGTGAATGGGAGCGTCCTCCGAAGCGGAATCTACTGACAAACAAAGCACATCAAAAACAGGCTATTAGACTACTGAAACATATAATTAAACTATTTTAATATGTTCTGGACATTTTTAAGAATCCCCTGCAGTTTGAACGGACTCAAACGGAGTTTGCATGAATTTTCTGTGATTTTTACAAGTTTCAGCCTTTTTACTAATTAAGAAAAAGAGAAACATGATTTACGGCGCAAAAGGATTAGGGCTGACGTCACGGCCGGGGCGGCGCTGACCAGAGGGGCCCACTGCACGGTCACACAAGGAGAGGAGGGAGCACGGTGGACTCGGTCCACCGAGCGAGGGAAGGGGCACCACGTGGCGGCACGTGGTTGGCGGCTCGGCTAGAGAGGAATGGATGGCTGGATCCATCCGGATTGGATCCGATGGCCCAGAGCAGGGGCCGGCCGACGCACACCGGGGCAAGGCCCGCATGGCGGCGCACGGCACCGACGGACGGCGGCTCGCGGTGGGGCTATCCGGTGGACGGCGGCGCACGAAATGGCGGCGGCTGGGCGCAAGGAATGCCGGGAGGAACCGGCGCACGACACGGTCGGCATCGGCGGTGCACGACGCAGCCGGGTGGAACCAACGCGGCGCACCAGAGGGAAACAGCGGCGGTGAGCCCTTGTGGCGCCGGCGCACGAGAAGGGAATGGAGTGCGCGTCCTACGCGACGCGGTCGAAACTAAACAAGCGCGGAAACTCGCCGAAAAACAAAAGAAAAGCGAAGAGGGAGAGGGAACCTCACCGACGGCCGGCGACGAGAAAGAAGGCGGCGACGACGCGATTTAGAGCCTAGAAATTGGGGAAATGGGGGAAAAGGTGTTCCGGAGTTGGCGAAGGTGATGGCGGCGTTGGTTTGGTGCGGCGCGTGGTGGTTTGGCCGGAACGCGAGCGAACAGAGCTCGGCGGCGGCGGCGACGGGTGCTTGCACGGTGCAGGAGCTCAGGAAGGCACGAGTGCGGGCAAATACGAAAGGGAGAGATGCTATGCGGTGCGGGGAAGCTTTATAGGGGGAAAGGGCGGCTCGGACGTGGCCGGAGGTAGCGGGAACACGGCGTGGAGCGTGGGCGAATAGGGCGGCAACCCGAATTTTGAAAGGCGGCTGATTCGGCAGTTCGGGCGTGCGCACGGGGCGGGAAAGAGGGGGAAGTGGGGAGGTGGCCGGGGAACGCGAGGTGACGCGGGCGGGAGAGCGGGACGTGGCTAAATGGAGGTGCAGCGTGGACGTGCGCACGCACGTGCGTGAGGTGCGGCCAATTCGGTTGGAGGTTGGGGATGACAAGTGGGCCTCACCTGTCATTGCCCCAACCCGAGGGGGAGGGAGAGTGGACTTCAGGCCGGTGGCTTAGGAGGGACTTGGGCCGGCGCAAGGGGGAGGCGGGGAGGAGAGAGGAAGGAAGGGGAAGTTGGGCTGGTCGGACCAGGTCGAAAAGGGAGGGAAGGAGGGAGAAAGGAGTGGGCCGAAGGCCCACGGGGAGGAAAAAAAGAGGAAAAAGAGAAAAAGGGAAAAAGAGAAAAAAAAGAAAAGAAAGCCCTTTTCCTTAATGAATTAAATTCTGGTTACCCTAATTAAATTTTATAATTGCTTCCGGTGCTTTGAAAATTCCGGTAGAAATCCTGTTAGCGTATTTTGACATAGAGAATTTAAGAAAAATTCCACCAAGCCATTTTCAATTATTAAATGGATTTTAAAATTCCAAGTTTGTCTTGCTTTATCTTTTTCGGCCGATTTCTCCTTGCACAATTTCTCGAGGGATTTACAGCTAGGGGGAAAAGCGGAGCGTGACAAACCTACCCTCCTTAAATGGAATCTCGACCCCAAGATTTGGAGGCGCTGGCGAAGAGGTGCGGATGGGCGGCCTTCAGCTCATCTTCTCTTTCCCAGGTTGCCTCTTCTTCTGAGTGGTGACTCCATTGCACACGACAGAACTTAGTAACCCGGTTTCTTGTTCTTCTTTCACTAGTGTCGAGGATGCGAACTAGCTTTTCAACATAGGTCAAGTCCTCTTGAATCTCAAGGCGAGATTCAAGGCGATTGGGACTTGCTTGCTCCTCAGGCACTCTCAAGCATTTCTTCAACTGAGACACATGAAACACGTCGTGGATGCTTGCCATGGAGGGAGGAAGTTCCAACTGGTAGGCAATTTCTCCACGGCGTTCTAGAATTCCGTAAGGTCCCACGAAGCGTGGTGCCAACTTCCCTTTTGTCTGGAAATAGTGCACTCCCCGAAGCGGGGTGACACGAAGATACACATGGTCTCCAACCTCAAAGCTTAACTCCCTTCGACGGTTGTCGGCATAGCTTTTCTGACGAGACTAGGCGGTTTTCAATCTTTCCCGAATCAGTCTGACCTTTTCTTCGGCCTCATTCAATACATCGGTCCCAAACAACTGGCGTTCTCCTTTTTGATCCCGAAAAGTGGTGTGCGACACTTTCTGCCATACAATGCTTCGAACAAAGCCATTTGAAGACTCGCCTGATAGCTGTTGTTGTACGAGAACTCGACATAAGGTAGACTCTTATCCCAAGCTCCACCAAAGTCAAGTGCACAAGCTCTCAACATGTCTTCCAAGATCTGATTGACCCTTTCAGTCTAACCATCAGTTTGCGAATGGTACGCGGTGCTGAAGTTTAAATGGGTTCCCAATTCTTCTTGCAATTTCTGCCAGAACTTCGAGGTAAATTGACTCCCTTGGTCCGACACAACCTTCTTTGGCACTCCATGCAAACATATGATTCTTGCCAAATAAAGCTATGCTAGTTTCTTCCTAGTGTAGGTAGTGTGTACAGGAAACAAATGATCCTTGCCAAATAAAGCTCTGCTATTGGTTCAATGGCGAAAAGGATAAAATAGTATTTAAGGGCTTTAGTGGACTACTCTAAAATTACACTTATTTAGAGACAAATCTTCAAATTAAGACTATACTTAATTTGGGACATAGTTCAAATAATGAATATAATGGTTCGGTTTGAAGCCACATGGTTGGTAATACCCAATGCTCAATTTGGCACATATTTCTAGCACTTTGTTTGTCATGATATAAATTTTGGTTCTCAATTTACATCAATCCACTTACCAATTTATAATGTTACCTTACTAAAACTTGCCTAGGTTTTGACAGTCGAATATTTCGGTAGGGTACTAAATCAAACAAGTCTAAAAATTCAAAATGCATACGGACATTGAAATGAATAAAATCACCTTCCTCGTCATTAGATTTACAACTAATACCTGCATGTACGAGTAATACGGGCTATTTTGAATTGAAGCTAAAACGTGTACTATCAATATTTTGGTAGTTAAATAGTAGACATGGTGGTTTTACTTCTAACTAAATCATTGGCATTGTCAATGTCCCATTTGGCGCTTTTTACATTCTAATAAAAAATTTTGCTTCTAATTAACATCAAACCAAATACAACTTTACCTTACTAAAGAATTGGTAGTGCCAAAACTTATATATTTTATTAATCTTTAACAGGATACTGAACTAAATAAGCAGTAGCCCCTAATATATTTTATTAATATGTTAACAGGGTACTGAACCAAATAAGCACTAGCCCCTAATATATTTTATTAATATTTTAACAGGATACTGAACCAAATAAACACTAGCCCCTAAGTACTTGAATATTATACACATATTGCCCATTTATATTCTATTGTATGTTTTGTCCAACTCTTACATAAACCGCTTGTCCAACTCTAAGGGTATTGAATCAAAGGAAACATGTGTGTATATATAGGAACAACATTCAACCAAGGACAACAAATGGTAGGCTTAGGCTAAAGAGGATTCTTATGGATTAATTATCTAGACTTAAGTTAAGACAAAACTCTGTCGATTACTTCGGGCATCGGTTCACCCCTGGTCTGCCAAGAGACTCTGGCCTATAACTCTATGATGTACCCAAACGTAATGTATCTCTATGATGTACCTGAACAAGCTACACTATGTTCAACAATCCCAACCAAACCATCTGAACTACTCCAGTTCATTAAGTTAAGTTAATTAATAGTATGAGACTAATCATGATGAAGATGGTCGATCTCCTATAACCGTGGGCACGACTATTCAAATAGTTTTACTCTGACCAGAGGTGCACAACTGTACCCACAAGACATGATCCTACATATGTTGTCATGCCCCAAGTATCGCCATGGTATTGCAAAGGGGAAAATTGTGAAAGGACCCTTCGCATAACTCCCCTAACCAAGCACACCACGCTGAGGTTTCACCCTCACCCTTAAGCCGCGATGGCAGCCTTGCTACGCCCGTAGTGAATCCGGCAGCCAATCAACTCTTAAGCCGAGGCTGACCCAACTCCATCACGCCCACACTTGCCTAGGTGTATCAGAAAGGGAAAAGCTATACTACAAGTCCAGCAGTCGCCCACGCTTGCTTGTGGTAAACATGGTAAGTCTTCTAGGGATTTCCCGTGAATCGGTCCTTAAGTGCCATGGGTGTGATAATCAAAATTATACACCCGCATCCCATCCTTAAGCCATATTTTAGTTGAATAATTATGTGTCGATGCGAAAAACACACACTGGCCTGAGAGATCTGCTTAACTCTAGTGCAGGTCCATAATCTTGTTTTTGGGGTTCAAGGGCGTTCCAGTTGGTTTGATCCTGCAACAAACGAGAAACTAAATAAAGAAAACAGAGTTAAATCCATAAACGATAGCCGATCGGGTATAGCCGATGATGTATCGTTCAATATTGAGCCGATGCGATATGCACGGAATCGACAAAGGTAAAATTAGATCTAATCCATCGATTGTAGATATCACTAAAATATAATCTAGGTCTCGAAATATGTTTAAACCAAGCGACTGGGATAGATCGGCAGTGTGCCAAGACAGTATAAAGCACTTATGTCTAAAGGTACTTTAAGACAAAGATTATACGTATTTATAGCATAGCCGATGTCATAAATCTAACATGTATCAGCTAATACTCTGATATCAATTTATACTAACATATCAATATATATTAAATATATTAAACCGGAACCGATCAAGTGTTAAGATAACTTAACAGATTGATGACGAGCTTAATATATTTTATCACAATGAGATCTTGATATAAAAGACATATTTAGCATATCAAGTAAACATGTAGGAAACAAGATAGCTAAATCAGGTAAGATCGGCTAAAACCTCGATACTATCTCTAATAGCAATCATGGGACAAATATAGATATTATGATTCTAGACAATACTTAGTAGGTCAGACTCAACCGATGCAGCACTAAGCATAAAGAGAAGCATAAGATCTAAACAAGTCGATGAAAGTCTTTCAAGATGATGGATATACTATATAATCTAGGTCGACGATGATATCTAACCTTATCGGCTGTTGTCTAGTAACAGATGTTAGCCGATTAGGGCTAGACAACAATATCGATCTGGATTATATAGCATATATGATAACTCGACGATTTACGTAAACAGGATTAGAGTGTCATAAAGATGTAAGCACTAATCCCGAGAGCGCAAGCCGCCATAACAAGCTTTACCTCTCGTCGGAGATCGAACCCAATGCAGCCCAACTCGAAAGCAAGAACTTGTCGAAACAAACAGAAGTAAAAAGGTGGCGATGCACTGAAAGGTGTATTAAACTGATTGTTGTTTGATTACATGGTCTTGGGCTATATTTATATCCAATTACACAATATGTCGTTATCGGACATGACTTAAAATACACCTTAAAATATGGACAAGTCCCGTAGGTGGACTCTTACCGGCAAATCCATAAGGAAAAGTATTATAAATAACCTAATTAATAGATACAATTGCCTTTCTTGGACTCTATCCACATATGGCAATCCTTATGAAGCGCTTCAACCTGAATCGTTAATGATTCCAATGTCCTCTTACCGGAATCGACTACATCGGCTTACCTTGTCCGATTTGGTATCGGCCGATTGAACACCTTAGCCGATTCGGTATCAGCCGATGAACTCCTTAGCCGATTCAGTCTGCAACTGGCGCACACTTTGTTTCCGAGAATCCCGATTTCCTCCAAATCGGCTTCGGCCTTAACTCCAAATCTGATCGGCTAATTTACCAAATTTGGTCGTTAACATTATGACCAATAAACATGGCCATGTGTCTCGAGCTTGTAACTCATCAAGATACTAAATGTAAACTAGTGTGATTATCTCATTTTGTGAGCTAGTGGTTATTAAGCATGGCTAAGCATATCATAATTCTAGCAAGGTCAACATAAGTGACACAAGATAGTCAAATATCACCCAAGTTTGAAAAAGGATTGATATCAAGTAAACATGACACAAGCAAACAAATAGGTAGCCCAATTTTTATGTAATTAGCAAAACATATAATTTATTTATGAACAACAAAACATTTTATAAATTAGGTTCAACATGCTCAAGGAGGAATGTGTGACTTGCCTTACTTCTTTGATTAATCTTCCAAACTCTTTTCCTCGCACGCAAAACAAAAAAAACTCTAACAAAACCAATTAAACAATACATGGAAAGTAAAGAAACATGTAGAGCTAAATTTTAGATGAATTATGTAAGTTAAATGGCTTATTTTGGAACTTGAATAAATTAGATATGAATTTTACAAGTTTTGAGCCATTTAATTGAGTTTGTGGAATTAAATACAATTTATTGTGCAATTATTATTTATTTTCTCAAAGGAAAGGAGGATTATTGTGTCAGTAGTGCGGCACCGACGCTGACATGAGGGCCCCACAAGTCAGCAGCTAAAGGGAGGTCATCGCATCGTGGACCGAGTCCACGCGCGCTGGAGCGACACTGTGGACCGGGACCACAACATGGTCCACGGGTGAAGTCGCGTGGATGGCCCGGATCATCCGGAAGGGAGATCAGACGCCCACGGGTGGGAGCAGCAGTGCTCACCGACCGACTGGTCGAGAGGTGACAGCACGTGGCTCGGGACGACGGCGACAACCGATGGCGTCGGTGAGTGGCACAGGGAGCGGCAGCAAGCAGCGATGAGCGATAGAATAGAGAGGAGAGGGGAGGGCTCCTTGAGGGAAGGAGGCAGTGACGCGGAAAAAGGAGCGACGACGACGAGGAGGTAGAGGTGGAACCCGGCCCGATGGTCTCCACCAGTGACCACCGGTGTGGCGTCACGCGCGGGGATGCGACAAAGGATGGCAGGGAGGGATGGGGATGCTCATCGAGCCTTCACAGCAGAGGGGACTCGGCGGCACAACAACGGCGACAAGGATGGAATGGCGACGCCCATCGAGAAGGTGAGGCGGACGGGGCTCTAGCGACGAATGCTGGAGGGACGGTCGGGGATCGACGGGACCTGGGAAAGGCGAGAGAGGCGTTTGGGGAGGAAGGGGTGCCCAGGAACGATGGGAAATGATGGCCGGAGACCGATGAGGCGATGTGAGCTCACCTCACACAGAGAGGATGGAATGACGATGGCGTTTGGCGAAGGCGAAGAGGGGACATGGCAGTTCATGAGCATGTGGAGCAAAGGGATAGGACGGAGGGGCCCGACAATGTCCTAATCATCGGCGAAGGACGGCTAGAAGTAGCGGGAGCGGCGGCGGGTTCGGTTAGACGGTGGGAGTGGCAGATTGTCGATGGTTTGAGGAAATGGAGCAACGACCAAGGTAGAGCTCGATGCGGCGAAGGTAGCAGCAGCGACGACGTGGTGTCGCAGTGGTTCAAGCGGCGGCGGCACTTGGCCAAAGTACGGCGACAGGCGGGAGACTATGGCACGGGGTGGCAGGGCGGTTTCGGGCACGATTCGCCTCGGTGGAGGTGGGGAAATGGGAGAAAGAGTCTCGGGGTGCCTCTTATAGCGGTGGGGGACGGTATCGAGGGTGGGATGAGGTGGAAGGCGACGACAATGGTCGTCGGGCACGAGGAGAGAGAGAGGGGCATGGGAGGCGACGACGTGGCCAAATTTTTGGGGAAAGGAGGGAGTGGACACGAGGAGGAGGTGGGCGACAACTATGTCCCATGCACATGCGAGCGAGGCGGAGAGGCGCGAGGATGGTGGCGACGTGGGTCGGCGACGGTTGCAACCGACTGGCCAGAGGTAGGAGACGGGGCTAACAGGTGGGCCCCACCTATCAGGGGCGCAACAGAGGGGAGGGAGGCGAAGGAGACTTCGCGAGAGAGAAGTAAGCGGGCCGGCCCAAGAGAGAGAGGAAAGAAAGCAGAAGCGAGTGGGCCACGAGGGAGAAGCGAACTCGGCCCAAGCACTAGAAGAGAGATTTTAATTGGTTCTTCTATTTAATTAATTGATTAAATGAGCTTTGTATTATTAAAATTACTTCTTGAGCTCTTAAATTTCACGTAAAATTTAAGAGAGTATTTTACGGTATGGAGAATATTACCAAAATATTCTCAAACATGACTTTTAGAGGAAATTTTTATTTCCTTCGTTAATTTCACTTGATAAATTACTTTAACTTTTAATATAAATTCTAGAAATGCATTATTAAATGATTTTAAATCCGAAATAAAATCGGGACGTGACAACCCTCACCACCTACCGCCTACCTCATTTCCGTAGAGCACACAACAAATGAAGGTAACCGCTAACCTAGATACCATGCCTAAATTATTGATTAATATGCTAGATTGCAGAGGAACTTTCTTCTTTATGCAGAGTCCTAGTACTATATCACTTAATATAAATTTTGATGAACCCATAACGATGAGAATAGATCTTACTTAAGTTAGGAAATAAAGTAAAAAAGAAAAAATCTCGAATACTTACTTTATTAAAAGAAACATTCGCCAAGGTACAAGCGAGGAGAGAGCACCAACAACTCCGGCACTCCTCCGAAACTTTCCCTCACTCTCTACCTATTTTCTTAACACGACTAGAGTGAAACCTAAAGTATGAAAGTGAGTTGTACTCCACTTTGTTGTGTGTTTTGCAAATGAAATGAAACCTCCTTTTATAGCTGCCCAATGACGGTTGTAGGTCTGTAGTTACATCGACAAACACCCCTAATCATCATTTGGGTTCAATGAGGAGTTGCCACGTGCAAGATAGCAGTTGGAGGTGCCAAGGGTGGTTCAGCTGAACGAGTACATCGCCTTCAGCCACCGACCATCTTTCTGTGCGGCTGATAGGTTGGCTCCTATGACGGTGCACCATGGATTAGCCCAAATTAAGTCAGTTTTGACTGTTATGTGGGCCCTCTCATTCTTGTCCTCGCATATGATTGGTTGGAAGTACATTTTATCGCATGGCGGGTGTATTTTCATCCAAAATTACCTGCATACAAAATTCACCAACATTCGTGATAATGGTTAGTAATAAACCCTACCGCTAAGTTTAATGTTTTATGTTGCATTCTTTTATGCAAGAGTTGACGGTAAAATCTGGTACTTACGGACTGTCAACACCCTCTATCGCTGGATCCACCCAAGTCTGAGCCCCCCGCCGCCATAGCTAACCGAGGAAGGCACCCGCCACCGCCAAATCCACCCATGCACGAACCCCCGCCTTCATCGTAGCTCGCAGGGGAGGGCAACCCCCGCCGTTGCTCCATGAGGAGGGTGCCCGTCGCCACCGGATCGACCCATGCGCGAGCACCGCCGTCGCCTCCATAGCTTGTCGAGAGGGCAGCCCTTGTTATAGCTCGTCGAGGAGGACGTCTGCCGCCGCCACATCCACCCATGCACGAGCCCCCACCACCGCCGGATTCACGAGCCGCCATCACCACGCGCCACTGAGGAGGAGCGTCATCGCCGAGGCATCGATCGACTCGGGACTTAGGAGAAGAGGAGGAGAGCGAGTGAGAGTGAGAGCGAGGGGAGAAGATAAGGGGTCGGGAGGAGGACGGAGGGAGAGGATAAGGAAGGTGGGTTCGGCTCGTCACTTATTATATGTGCCATTTTTATTAAAACATCGACACCTATAAATATATTATATGTATTGGTTTTTTAAAGGTGTCAGTTTTTTATTTAGAACTCGCACCTATGTTTTCACATAGATGTTGGTTCTCTGAGATGGCGCACCCCGGGCGTGCGTTTGGGCGGGAAAAACACTATAAGTGTCGGTTCTAACATTTTTCGTACCTACAGTTAGCTGTGGGCATAAAACCCGAGCCCAAAACCTGAACCCAGAAAAAACCGAACCCAAACCCGAATACCCGAAACCCGAACATTGATCTCGGGTAGAAAACTTGAAAACCCAATATTATTTCGGGTTAATCAGGTTTTAAATCGTGGTACCCGATTAACCCGAACTACCGGAATCCATTGATAAATTAAATACAAATATATATGTAACATGCTACCCGAACTACCCGAATTTAATAGGATTCATTTTCCACCTGTTAATTGAATGCAAATATATATGCAACATACTGCAATGCTATTAATATCATCCCCTTCTCTTGTTCATCATAAGATACATGATATGACTTTTTTTGTGAACACAATGTGGATTGAAGTTTTACCCTAAGACAGAAATATTAACACATCCTGGATTAAGTTTTAGTAGGTGAAAAACTGAAACTCATTTGTGTTATTTAGAAATTACATATACAATTACATGATCACCAAACTACTTGAAAAATCATGTGAACAGTAATACTATTACATGTTAGTTGTCACTTGATGTGGTTCATTCGAGTAATTCGGGTTACCCAAAACCTGAACCCGAAATAATGGATACCCAAAATTTCGGGTAATAAGGTGTTCGGGTAATATTTTGGATATCATTTTTTAAAACCCGAATTCTAAAAACCCGAACTACCCGACCCGAAATTTCGGGTAAACCCAAATGCCCAGTCCTACCTACGGCGTCGTCCCTTTTGTGTGGTTCTATAGTAGTATACCATGGTAACTGAGCTTACCACGGGGATACGGTAAGGGTTACCAGCGATAAAGTCTGATAAAATTTGTTCAAATTCAAATATTATAATAAATATGTAAAAAACTAAAAGAAATTTTAGAAGTAGTACAAGATATGTAATAAATGTACGGTGATAAAATTATACTAAAAATGCTAAGCTAACTATATATTTTTGCATGACAATAAGACAATTTAAAATAAAGATTCGATGCTCATGGATATTATATTATGGTCACTCTAAATAAATATTTCTAGTTGTGGAAATTTCTGTGGTGTCTCCTTCGGGGAGGTCAACTCCACAATACCACATAACCTCCTAGGAGTCCGGTTATGAGTGAAATAGTACAAATACAGAAACTTTGTTTAATATTACAAATCAATAATCTATAAGTACAAGTTATAAAATACAAAAATACGCGGCACTTTCACAGGGATAACCCGAGTGTAGAGTCGACCTAGAGTTCGTATTCTTCCTTGGCTTCGAGATTTCCTGAAGATGTCATGTGTGCAAGGGTGAGTACTAATGGTACTCGGCAAGTCAAAGCGAACTCAATGCCACATGGATAAGTATGCAAGATGTCTAGAAAGAAATCTAAATTATAATTTTAACCTTAGCATGAAGATATATCCTATTCTTATTTTTAAAATATTCTATGTAAACATTTAAGAACATGAATTATAAACTTAACTTTAGACTAATCCTATATTCTACCCCTTTCCTATAAATATGCAAGATATTTTAAAGGGAATAGCATAAGCCTAAGTTTTAACATGATTCTACACTACATGTAAATGGATATATATGATAGTTTAAAAGGAAACTCATAAACTTAGCCTTCATATGACCCTAGGTTTTGTTCTTTCTTTCAATTACTTATGGATGTTCAATTTTTAGAGTGGCATTTTAGAAAAGTTGCTTATGCCATTAAACTAGATTCACCCATAGACACAACTCCATTAACCGGGAGTACGTCGTATTCGAATTTAAATCGACTCTGTAGCGTCTGCCCAGCTTTACCCAAGGATTAACCTTAATTAGCCAGACTAAGGGTAACTTAGCATTTATATAGTTCTAACCTTTTCTGATGTGTGAACGAGACCCGCGGGCTATCTTAATAGGAGCACCAATTCTAACCAGTAACTAGTGGATCCATCTCCTATTTAATAGTTGTTCGTCACACACTTGCCGTGGCTTGGTGAAGCCTGCGTTGCTATCTTAACATACGGTACCGATCTTGTTAGTATCGGTGTTTTTATCCGTTGTTTACATAGCTGTCCACCAATAAGACTTTTTTCAAATCTCCAATGTTGTAATGCGCATAAGTAAATCCCTTAAGTCCCTAGGGAGATCAGAGAGAAATATATAGTTGCTAAGCCGGTATAACTGATCCAACGGATGGGCGAAACTATGTCCTTATTCTGGCACAAGAGTTTTTATATTTTCTGGCATACAGCCAAAATCATTCTTATATCACATGAAATGATAGGATTTATATTTACCTATCACATAAATAATAGATCATTTTTCTATTCTATCACATGCAATAACTTTCTATAATCAGGAATGAAATACTAACACATGTGATAATGTTTATTCTATCATATTGATAGTTTTATAGCTAGTCTAAATTATCAAGATGTTTTCTAAGAAGGAGAATATATCTAATCATATGAAATCATAAACTTCTCCTTTGCTACATATAAAATGATAAAATGCTTCTAATGCATGAAATAATAACTTGCATGAACTAGAGGAGTCCTTATATTCATAAGAAATGTTGACATGCATAGTCTAGTGAATGAAATGATAAATTATAATGATCTAATTTAACTAACCCATCCCATAAAATATATCTAACTAAATATACTATGGAATTCCTTGTTTTCAAATGCTATAAATGATCAAGGATAGTTTGACTTGCTTTTAGGACCACTGGTCTCAAATTCTTCTTCTCTTTGGTTAGGAGTGAAGGTGCTTGCGTTGACGATATGGTCGAGTTCGGTTTGTTGTGCGAACTCGACATCATGATCTATTGATAAACGATAAAATAAATCAAATGAACAACTCCAAATAAACATCAAATAAATGTAAAATTTTTAAAAGGAGTTAGGGAAGAATGTTTGTATATAATGTTTGATCTGTAATGCTCTATTTATAGCATTACAATGTCGGTTTGGAGCTCGCGGCAATGGCGGGGCAACGGTGGTGGTTCAGTGCAGATGAGGATGGTGACGTAGTTAGTCCAATCCGATGTTGCTACTTGCGCATGAAGATGGGGATGACCAATGTCGGTTGCTAGGTCCCGGTGGGCGGGCGACGCCCACGGCCTCGTCGGCAAGAAGCCACGGCGGCAATGGTTTGGTTTGAACCAAGGAGAAGAAAGAAGATGGGGAGAAGGAGAGGAAAAGAAAAGGGGAAAAGAAAGGAAGAAAAAAGGAAAGAAAAAGGAAAAGAAAAGGGAAAAAATATAAAAATTTGGAAACATTTTTACTCTAGAGTTTAAAATCAATCAAATTCAGATTTTGAGATTTTTCTCAATTTAAAAGTCAAATGGGTTTTTTCAAAAATAGAAATTAAGAGTTTAATTAATGTTTGATTTTTAAATCAAAATTGGAGAAAGTTTAGAAATAATCTAATTTAGAGTTTGAAACTAATTTAAATTTATTTTTGGAAATTTCTTTGAATTAAAACTTTTAAAAAATAAGGGGAAGAATTTATAAATTTAGGGTTTTAAAAATTAAAATGGAAAGAATAAAATAAAGAATGCAAATAATTTTTGGAGATTTTGAATGTTTTAAAATAGAATATACAATAAACTTGTTCGGAAATTTTTTAGAAGGATAAATTTTTGAGATGTTACAATTTCATTGTGGCATTTTTCTTGTTGTGAAATGTGAAGTCATGATTTTCTTTACTAAAGTGAAATACTGTGGTTTTCATGTCTTACCGTGCAGTTACCATAACTTATCGTGGTGGTTACCGTGACAATCATAAAAAATCGCATGAGTTTTATCTCCAAAAATTTGAATTCAAAATTTTCAATTCTTTATGAGCACGAATCACGAAGCAAATCCTAAGACTAAAAAATTGCAATATTTCGATCCTAATTTTCCATCAACAGAAATTTAGCAATTTCCAAAAACTTTTGTTCATGGAGTCCTGCTCCTATTTAGGTCTTGTTTGTTTACCTCAGCTTTTAGCTTTTCCTTCTATAGTAGACAGAAGCTAAAACAAACAGATAGCTTTTATGTTCAGCTTCTCAAAAGCCATCTGGCTTTTATGAACTAGAGAAGCCAAAAGCTGGAAGCCCATCCAGATGAGCTTTTCTGGCTTCTGAGAAAAAAAATTACCCACCATGTCACTGGTTACACATATCGATTTGCCCTGTTGACCAGTCCTTTCTCTTCCCACCGCGCGAGGCCAACTCGCGCCCCTTCCCGTGAGAGCTCACGGCGCTAGGGTTCGCCGCGCTCCCCGCCGCCGCTGACCCTACCGGCGGGCCATGGTCTTCTCGTGCCCTCTCTGTCGCCGGTCCTCAGGTGCACCGTCTCCCTCTCGTTCCCACCCCATCATGCCGCGCCGCCCCATGCTAGCGCCGCGTCGACATGAATGCATTTCGTAATAGCATTGCTGACGTTTTGATGGCGATGAGAGAATGATGTACAAAATGTTGTTTATTTTGCCACGAAAATATTGTATGGCGCTACTTTTTAAATTATTATCACTATCGTCATCTCAATCCAATTTCTCATGAATTAAAAAAACTAGGGTCGTTTTGAACATTCGAATCTGTCGAGTCAAAAGCTAATCCGAAGCAAGTTGCCAAACAGGCACAGCTTCTACACTTGCAGCTTCTATAGGTGATAGCAGCCAGAAGCCAGAAGCCAGAAGTTAACTTCTACATAAGCAAAAGCTGAAACAAACAGGACGCGTAGGCGAAGTACTCGGAGATTCTCTCCTCCCTTTTACTGTACTCCCCCTAGGCAGGCATTGCCAGTATTGAAGGAGAGAAGCTACTCCAACTAGTAGGAGATAGTCGTAGCACACATCACGGGCCCGTAGCCCCTGTCATGAATATCCTGTCTCTCACCAGAGGCCAGTAGTACACCAGGACAAGCTACTCCTACTGCAAGTCACTGGTGCCTGGTGCCAAAAGGCCAATGCTACAGTGGCCGGAGCACAGGTGAAAGTGCTGCCGCCTCTTCTGGTCAGCTCTGCTCAGCCCTCAGCGACTGAGCCTGAGCTGAGCTCAGCCGAGCTGACTCGCGAGTCGCGACCGCTCGCCGGCGTGGAGGAAGGAAGGAACAGTGGGTCGCTGGCGGGTCTCTCGGACATCGCCGGCAGAATGAGGCCAGGCCTGGCCACAGTTGATCTCATCTCACTGGAATCTGTCCCTGCAGGTGGGGACACCCCCCTTGCCGGTAGGACCCTGCCGTTGGAGGATCCGATGCGTACGCTATGCCGGAGGGTGGGCCCCACCGTGGTGTGGAGCCATGGGGATGTGGGGCCCAAAGTTGGTCAGCTCTGATCAGTGGTGGCTCAGCTGGTTCTTTGTTCTTTCGGAGTTGGCGCAATCTGGAAGTGATGGGGGCCGGTCAGGTCACTGATGGTGGGTCCCAGATTGGCACGGGTGGGGCCCACGAAGTTTGTTCGTTTCCTAGCGAGAGAAGAATGGTCGTGCAACTCGTGTTGGTAGTGGTGGCAGTGGTGTCATTTCTCTGGCCTGCAGTAGAAAAATGATGGAACAGTAAGTCAGCCAGTAGTAGGCCGTGCCTGTGCTATTGCTCCCTGCTTCTTTACCGGTGGAGTTTTGAAGGCTTTTGGAGTTGAAACTTGAAACTGTGGACAATGAATGCAGCTGTGAATCTGTGGTGTCATGTCAGTACTCCAGTATTTCTTCAGTCTTAAAATTAACATTTTTAAAACAATAGCAATTTATCCAAGCATTTGATAGGCTCAGCTGCGATATAGCTGCGTTCTTTCCAGCTAAATTTCGCGTCCAAATAACCACACATAAAAAACATAATTAATATATAATTAATTAAATATTATAAAATCGACAAATAAATTTATTAAATTTTTAAAATAATTTTTATATAAAAAGTTTTCATACAAAACATATTATTTAACCATTTGAAAAATATGCTAAACAACTAATTTACAATAACCGGTCTCAAATCTTCGTAACCTCCTCAATCTACAGTGCAGTATGACTTTAAAAAAAATCTAGAAACGATACTAGGCCCGCACCGGTAACCTCGTAACCTAATATCTATAGTAACATTAAATGGTATCCATTGTTATGTCCTTAGATGAATAAATTATAATATATAATTTATTTTTTCTATTATATAATCATAAGTGGTATCATAAGTCAAGTATCAAAGTGAATCATGAACCATGATGGCATCCCATATAAAATCAGTACGAAGCACACGGTACAAACCAAAAGCACACAATATAATTCAACATATAGATGGCATCCCAGATCATTAGAAGCACACAATATAATTTGAACATCCCATATAAAATCAAAACACACAAGTTCAGCACACAGCAATGAAGCTTGAAAACAAAACAAATAAGCATGGGTCGAATATTAAATTCAGTATGCACCGGTACCTGCAGCCCAAACAACAAATCATCCCTATCTCAAAGCCAACCAAATGTCTATAATCCAAAGCATCAATCACATGACAAATTTACCATTACATGTTACAAGGACTGAATAATAGAAAACGGTATTACATACCATGCTAAAATTTCTACTTCTAGGGAACAGTCATCCAAAGCCAAAAAGTATATCTTTCTGCCAGCTGATCTACTAAACGGCTATTTTTCACAAGTATGCCACCAAAAAAAGAAGACCACCGTGCCATCCTATCTGAAACGTATATCCATGTATGTAGTAGCTATCCCAGAAAAAACAGGATGCCCATCTTGCATAATGACAGAAAAAAATAGTTGAGGGTTGATGTGCCGTGACTTGTAAGAAAAATTTGGTATGCCGTACAAATAACAATGCTTGAACAAAAATAACAATGCAAAAAATTACCAGGCAGCATGCTTAATCAATAAGTGGGTTGTACCCTCCACCCCAAATCTGAGTAGAAAGGTGTGTTACAGCCTTCATACGAGCCTCCTTAGCCCATGGATCCATCTAAGATGTGTCCATCTGCAATAGCTGAGTAAAACATCTTCATGGCCTTGCTGTTTTGTTCAATTAGCTTGGACTGTCTATTCTCTTGGACAGCTAAAAGGGTAAGATTGGACCAAACATTTTTCCAGCTGGAAAACGTTCGGCTCTCGCGTCGCCCTACCCCAAGGGCGGCTCCGGAGGCGACGGCCGGCTGCCCTCTCTCCTCCTTCCTCCTCCGTCTCGCCGGCGGTGGCGGCCGCAAGGATGGCGGCGGCGGGGCTTCTCGGCCGGGCTCTCGCTTGGGCGGCTAAGGGAGCTGCCCAGGACGACAGTGGCGGCGGTGACTGCCAGATCCGTGCCGCTTCGGCCGGATTTGGCAGGGTGGTGACTGGCAACGGTGGCAGGCCACGGCAGGGAGGGAGGGATGGTGGCATGTCACCGGCAAGGACCGGGGCTTCTCACACCTACAACGCATCGGTGTTGGCCTCATGCTCGCCGCTGTGGGCATGGCGTACTCGGCGGTGGTCGAGCCGCAACGGCTGGCGACGACGGGGGCGCCGATGAGCATCATGTGGCAGGCGTCGTCCTACCTGGTGCTCAGGGTGGGGGAGGCGTTCAGCGTCATCGGCATGATGGAGTTCTTCTACGAGCAGTCGTCGGAGTCGACGAAGAGCCTGTGCATAGTGATCGGGCAACTCGCCATCACGGTCGCCAACTACCCCAACTCCGGTGTGCTCAGCGTGGTGGCGGCGGCCACGACACGTGGTGGTGGAGCCAAGTGGATCCCGGACAAGCTTGACGGTGCTGCGGTGGCGGTGGAAGAGACCGTGGATCCGGTAGCGGTG
Source organism: Oryza australiensis (assembly GCA_019925245.2). Classification (NCBI taxonomy): domain Eukaryota; kingdom Viridiplantae; phylum Streptophyta; class Magnoliopsida; order Poales; family Poaceae; genus Oryza; species Oryza australiensis. The sequence goes on along the minus strand of JAIFGZ020000393.1, from coordinate 1,982,026 downwards.
CACCGGGGGGCATGGTCGAACACCGGGAGCGGCTCGCCGACCGCGAAGCGGGTGACGGACGGCACATGCGAGATGAAGCGAACGGTTAATTTTTAGAATCGCTGGGCTTTTGGCAAAGGGCTCGGAGAATGGGGAGGGTGACGGCAGCTCGCGGCGACGGCGGCTGCTGCGGAGCGATGTCGTCTTCACCCCACCCACAACACCCATGGCCCGGTGACTCAGCACCCCATTCTCACCCGGTCGGTCTCCTCCCTTCGTCGGCGGCGACGCGGACCGATCCCATCGAGGGTTACGTGAACGGGGATGGCGTCCGAAATGGCGGACACAGCGCGCGTCATGGGCATGGGGTGAGGCGACGACCCGAAGAGGCCACGACAGGATGACGGGTGACAATGACGTGGCGACAGTGTCTGATGGCGGAGGGGTGGTGGCGGCGTTGCGGCGGCATTGGCAGAGACCATGCGAGAAAAGAAGAAAAAAGAAAAAAAGGAAAAAAGAGAAGGAAAAGAGAAGAAAAAAGAAAAGAAAAAAGAAAAGAAAAAAGAAAAGAAAAGAGAAAAAAGGGAAATGGAAAAAAGAGAAAAAAGAAACGCGGTCGGATCCGGCACACACGTGCTAGGATCTGGCGCCCGCGTGGCTTGAGGCGGAGTCCAGATGATGCAACATGAGGAGGATGCCGGAAGGACGCACGGTGCGGAGACATGGCTGGCGACGGAGGTGACCAGCGAGGTGAAGCCTGTGCGAAGGCCGGCATGATGCGACGAGGCGCGACCGGTATGACGCGGCGAGGCGCGGAGAGGCCCTACCGTCGGTGGTGGAGGTCGGTGGCCAGATTTGTTAGTGATATGCCCTAGAGGCAACATGGAGATGTTAGATATCACGTCAATGTTTATGTATTTATGAATAAAGTGTTATTCAGTTCTATGAAATAGACATCTTGTATTGATCAATAAGTATGTGACTTATTTATGAAACTCGATATGTATGAATCTATTTCTAAATGATCCCTGATCATATATCATATTATTGGAACTAATATGATTCTAAGATCGGCATGTCTATTGATTGATGATCATGTCTCATACATCACGGGTATGGAGATACCAAATTAATAAACATGGACACATGTGTTAGAGAACACATTGTTGGATAGACCCACCATGAGACACTACACGGGAATTAATGTGCCATTAGTTGGTCTCGGGTAGTGTTGGTACAAAGTCCTTAGACCTGAGATCACCATGGATTCCAACATGTGTAGTAGCCTACTTTGGGACTACCAAACGCTATTCCATAACTGGGTAGTTATAAAGGTAGTTTTCGGGTTTGCTATGAAACATGGAGTGGGATGTGAGTGATCAAGATGGAATTTGCCCCTCCTTTGGAGAGATATCTCTGGGCCCTCGAGGTAATGGATTATGGAAATGCATGGCCATGCTAAGTTGATTGAGGAGTCAATCAACGGACAAATAATCCAATACGGTTCGAGTGAATGGTTAAGCTATTGAAGGGATGACACATATCTTGTCTATAGCTTAATTGGTATCGTGAGGCAAAGGGATTTGTGTACACATTACGGGTTCGAGCCGATATTATATTCTTGTATACTATGGTGTCAATATGTGCGCTAGGCGCCGCTGTTGACAGTCGGCTGAGTTGGACTCGAGCCGACGATCGGTTAAGTTAGACTATAGCCAAAACCGAGTATACCGAACCTACGTGGTCGCACGCTTAAGGGGATAAGAACATGCATTCGAGTTGGACTCAGATATGGCTCGATCGGATAGAGTCCTATGGTCTTACGACGTATGGGCGGCCAACTCTATGAGATTCGGATAGGATCCGATTTAAAATAGAGTCTTGATCGGCCACTAGTCCCAGTCGGCCAACTCTATATAAAGGGGCGAGGGGTGGAGAGTTACGGTATCGCAATGGACCGAATCCGCAACAGAAGTCGCCGAGATCAATCTCCACGGAAACCCTCCCCACCTTCGAGCCAAACCCTAGCCTTGCATCGCGTGCTAGCACAAGGGTGTTTGGCGTTCGTCCCTGGACGTGTGGATACCGGTAGAAGCGCCGCTACATTGCGCGCCGTTGATCGGCTACGAATCGGCTGTGGTGGAATCGGGCGGTCGAGCGCATCGGAGCGAGGCGCGAGAACACGGTCAGACGACTCGGCGAATCAGCTACATCGGCGAATCGACTGATTGGTGAATCGGCTGTCCCCAGGAATCGGCTGTTGGCTTGCGGGAATCGGCTGTCATCGGCCAGCATAGTTCCAGATCGGATAGCCCTGATTGGCTATTTCCGCTGCATACTCCAATCGGTAATGATCTATCGGCCCTTACTTGCAAGTGTTCCTGGTTTGCGCGGTAAAAAGTTTTGTTTTTCGGCTAGCGTAGCCTCCGCGTAACCCTTCAGTGGTATCAGAGCTAATCTTGCTTATTTTGGGTTTTAGATTGGATCTGGAACAAGTTTAGCGCTCGGGTTGATTAGATCAATCGGTTTTACGGGATCTGTTGAGGAGAGTTGATGGTAATTGCATTCCTTGATAGTGTATCGGAACGGCGTAATGTGATTACGTCGAAGCAATATCCATAGAACTCGGTTTGAGTCGGCTTTGAGATAGCGTTCCTTTATAGTGTATCAGAACGGTATAATGTGATTATGCCGAAGCTATCTTGTAGCCCGATCTTGTTTGCTGCTCTCGCGCCTACTCAAACCATCTCCCTTGATAGTGTATCGGGACGGTATAATATGATTATGCCGACATGGTTTCCGTAAGCAATTTCATAGATTGGATCTATAAATTTCGTGTGGTGTTCCGCGAGGGGGCAGCTTCCCCCTCGACACCCCGCCCGCTAACCGGCTAGCGGGACCGCCATGTGCGTACCCCTTATAGGTCGTCTCGATGCCGTTTTTCTGCGATAGGTAGAAAACGTTTCTACGCCTAACTTGTTTTTGCAGAGAATGCTTTGAGATGGTATGGCCCTATTGTATGTATGAGATGTATGAGATGCATGTGATGCATGTAATATTCTTTCATATGTGCAATCCCTGTAATATTCTTTCATACGTGCAATGCTTGTAATATTCTTTCACGACCTACGAGTCGTTGTAATCTTCAATTAGAGCTTCTATAGTAGTAGCTTAGTTTGAAGAAATCAAGCATCACATTGGAAGATGATGCCGAAGATGGAGATCCTCAGCGTCGACATGGAGATGGAGATCACCATGTTGAGGGGGCCATACTATTTCATTATATGCTATTCTACCTGCTTTCATATATGTGATATGTTTGTTTGATAGGATAGCTTCCTCGCAAAATTAAGTAGCATGATGCCCTTCCAAATGTTGCACCCGTCACCATTATGCTCGTCAATGGAGGGTCGCAAAGCGAGTGTCATTCTCTATCATAACACGAGGGGTATATGTCGGACATATGCGCAGAGCATTTGGTTTACTTAACAAGGCTATCAAAACAGTTTTGGGCCTTGGGACATAGGTTGGCGCCGGGGCATGGAGATGCCATACCAACAACAAGAGTCACATAGAGATGTGATTAGCAAAGAGTTGCTTACCGATGTTATTAATCTTCTAGCAATGATGCCAAAGCTCACTAGAAATTAACTAACATGTGGATCTTGACCCAATACGTAACCTAGAGGGAAGGTGTAAAATACGTAACGGGAGTTTAATGTTAAATTGTTTAACAATAGACATAGCATAAACATTGTGCTAAACTTTGCTTTTTCTTTGTAGAATAATGGCAGCTAATACTAAACCCGTACCTTTAATTTGCGATCTATTCTCGAGAAAGAAAAATTAAACGGAACAAAATTTATGGATTGGTATCGCAACTTGAGAATTGTTCTCAAGCAAGAGCGTAAGGAGTACGTTCTTTGAAGTAAAGGATTTGCCTAATAATGTCACTGCAACTGCACGGAGAGCTTACGAGAAGCACACTAATGATGCCCTAGACATAAGCTGTCTCATGCTTGCTACAATGACCCCCGAGCTTTAGAAGCAATATGAGAGCAGCGATACTCACACTATTATTCGGGGATGCGTGGCATGTTTGAGAACCAAGCTCGGGCCGAGAGGTTCAACACCTCAAAGTCCTTGTTTGCGTGCGAGCTTGTTGAGGGAATCCCGTCGACGCATGTGATAAAAATGATTGGCTACATTGAGAGTCCGGAAAGGTAGGTTTTCCCCTTAGCCAAGAGTTGGCTACTGATGTGATTCTCCAGTCGCTCCCTCCGAGCTTCGAGCCATTCATATTGAATTATCACATGAACAGTATGGATAAGACCTTGGCTGAATTGCATGGGATGCTAAAGACAGTGAGGAGAGTATCCGAAAAACGGTCATCATGTGATGATGATGCGAAAGGCTAAACACAAACCACTGTCAAGAAACTTTGCACCAAGAGAAAGTTAACTCCCGATGAGATCGCGAGTGCCTTTAATGCAAAGAAGGGTAAGAAGGGGTCGGCGGCATCAGATGCCGTTTGCTTCTATTGCAAGGAGACAGGACTGGAAAAGGAACTGCAAGAAGTACATGGAGGATCTCAAAAAGAAGCAAAGTATGACTTCGCTTCATGTATTAATGTTATAGACATTAATCTTGCTACTTCACCTATTGACTCTTGGGTATTTGATACCGGATCGTAGCTCATTTTTGCAAATCGTTGCGGGAATGAGAAGAAGTAGAGGCTTAAGAAGGGCGAGGTGAACTGCGCGTCGGCAATGGAGCAAGCGTTGCTACGATTCTTTGTCGGCACGATACCACTTCATCTACCTTCGGGATTAGTTTTGGAATTAAATAATTGTTATTGTGTTCCAACACTATGTCAAAACGTTATTTCCGCTTCATGTTTGCAAGCGAAGGATATGATTTTAGATCAATGGACAATGGTTGTTCAATATATCTCGAGAGATATATTCTATTTTCATGCTCCATTGGTGAATGGATTATACGTTTTGAATCTTGAAGCGTCTCCCATCTATAACATTAATACGAAAGGCATCTCTCTAATGATAATAAACCCCATGTTTATCGGCATTGTCGCTTAGGCCATATAAATCGAAACGCATGGAGAAGCTCCATAAGGATGGACTCGCTTCACTCTTTTGATTTTGAATCATTTGAGACATGTGAGTCTTGTTTACTTGGTAAGATGACAAAGGCACCTTTCACGGGACATAGTGAAAGAGCAAGTGACTTGTTGGCACTCGTACATACTGATGTATGTGGACCAATGAGCTCAGAGGTCAGAGGTGGTTATCAGTACTTCATTACCTTTATCGATGACTTTAGTAGATATGGTTATATCTACTTAATGAGGCATAAGTTAGAATCCTTTGAAAAGTTCAAAGAATTCCAAATGAAGTACAAAATCATTTAGGGAAAACAATCAAGTTTCTACGATCGGATCGTGGAGGGAATACTTGAGCCAAGAGTTTGGTAATCATCTTAAAGATTGTGGAATTGTTCCACAGTTGACTCCGCCAGGAACTCCGCAATGGAACGGAGTGTCCGAACGGAGAAATTGCACCTTGTTGGACATGATGCGGTCCATGATGAGCCAAAGTGATCTTTCGTTATCCTTCGGGGATATGCTCTTGAAACATTGCGCTCACACTAAATAGAGTTCCATCTAAGTCGGTTGAGAAGACACCATATGAGATATGGACAGGGCAACCCCTAGTTTGTCTTTTCTCAAAATTTGGGGATGCGAAGCTTATGTAAAATGTTTACATCGACAAGCTCACACCCAAATCGACAAGTGCTTCTTTGTGGGATATCCTAAGGAAACTAAGGGATAGTACTTCTATAATCGGGAACAAGGCAAAGTGTTTGTCGCCCGACACGGTGTCTTCTTGGAGAAAGAGTTTCTTCCAAGAAGGGTTAGTGGGAGCAGGGTGCATCTTGAAGAAGTTCAAGAAACACCAGAAAATATTTCAGTGACCACAGAACCACAACAGGAGGAGCAAAGTGTTGTGCCACCGGTTGTAGATACACCAGCCCCACGGAGGTCCGAAAGATCACGTCGTGCGCCCGACAGTACACAGTGCGGAACTGTAGTGATATGCCCTAGAGGCAACATGGAGATGTTAGATATCACGTCAATGTTTATGTATTTATGAATAAAGTGTTATTCAGTTCTATGAAATAGACATCTTGTATTGATCAATAAGTATGTGACTTATTTATGAAACTCGATATGTATGAATCTATTTCTAAATGATCCCTGATCATATATCATATTATTGGAACTAATATGATTCTAAGATCGGCATGTCTATTGATTGATGATCATGTCTCATACATCATGGGTATGGAGATACCAAATTAATAAACATGGACACATGTGTTAGAGAACACATTGTTGGATAGACCCACCATGAGACACTACAGGAATTAATGTGCCATTAGTTGGTCTCAGGTAGTGTTGGTACAAAGTCCTTAGACCTGAGATCACCATGGATTCTAACATGTGTAGTAGCCTACTTTGAGACTACCAAACGCTATTCCGTAACTGGGTAGTTATAAAGGTAGTTTTCGGGTTTGCTATGAAACATGGAGTGGGATGTGAGTGATCAAGATGGAATTCGCCCCTCCTTTGGAGAGATATCTCTGGGCCCCTCGAGGTAATGGATTATGGAAATGCATGGCCATGCCAAGTTGATTGAGCAGTCAATCAACAGACAGATAATCCAATACGGTTTGAGTGAATGGTTAAGCTATTGAAGGGATGGCACACATCTTGCCTATAGCTTAACTGGTATCGTGAGGCAAAGGGATTTGTGTACACATTACAGGTTCAGAGCCGATATTACATTCTTGTATACTATGGTGTCAATATGTGCTGCTAGGCACCGCCGTTGACAGATTGGCTGAGTTGGACTCGAGCCGACGGTTGGCTAAGTTAGACTATAGCCGAAACCGAGTATACCTGAACCTACGGGTCGCACGCTTAAGGGGATAAGAACAGGCATTCGAGTTGGACTCGGATACGGCTCGATCGGATAGGGATCCGATCGGATAGAGTCATATAGGCTTACGGCGTATGGGCGGCCAACTCTGTGAGATTTGGATAGGATCCGATTCAAAATAGAGTCCTGATCGACCACTAGTCCCAGTCGGCCAACTCTATATAAAGGAGGGAGGGGTGGAGAGCTGCGACAAGTCAATTGCATCGCATTGAACCGAATCCGCAACAGAAGTCGCCGAGATCAATCTCCACGGAAACCCTCCCCACTTTCGAGCCAAACCCTAGCCTTGCATCGTGTGCTAGCACACGGGTGTTCGGCGTTCTGTCACCGGACATGTGGATACCGGTAGAGGCGCTGCTACGTTGCGCGCTGTTCATCGGCTGTGGTACTTCGGAGCAAGGCGGTTGCGGTAGATCGGCTGCGGTCGAGCGCATCGGAGTGAGGCGCGAGAACACAGTCGGACGACTCGGATCGGCTACGACATCTGCGAATCGGCTGATTGGCGAATCGGGTCATCCGGAGTATCGGGTCGGCTTGCGGGAATCGGCTACTTGTTCGGATCGGATAGCCCTAATTGGTGTTTTATTGCATACTCCAATCGGTAACAATCTATCGTCCTTTACTTGCAAGTGTTCCTGGTTTGCGCGGTAGAAAAAATTTTTGTTTCCGGCTAGCGTAGCCTCCGCGTAACCCTTCAGGAACAACGTGATATATTGTTGTTGGACAACGATGAACCTAAGACCTATGAGGAAGCGATGGTGGGACCTGATTCCAACAAGTGGCTTGGAGCCATGAAATCCGAAATAGAATCCATGTATGACAATCAAGTTTGGAACTTGGTTGATCCACCTGATGGTGTCAAAACCATTGAGTGTAAATGGGTTTTTAAGAAAAAGGCCGATATGGATGGAAATGTTCACATCTATAAGGCGCGATTGGTGGCGAAAGGTTTTAAACAGATTCAAGGAGTTGATTATGATGAAACCTTCTCGCCCGTCGCAATGCTTAAATCTATTCGGATTATCCTAGCGATTGCTGCATATTTCGACTATGAGATATGGCAGATGGATGTCAAAACGGCTTTCCTAAATGGAAACCTAAGCGAGGATGTATACATGATACAACCTCAAGGTTTTGTTGATCCAGAATCGTCTGAAAAGATATGCAAGCTACAGAAATCCATTTATGGATTGAAGCAAGCATCTCGGAGTTGGAATATTCGTTTTGATGAAGTAATCAAAGGGTTTGGTTTCATCAAAAACGAAGAGGAGGCCTATGTTTACAAAATGGTCAATGGGAGTGCAATTGTATTTCTAATCTTATATGTGGATGACATATTGTTGATTGAAAATGATATCCCTATGCTAGAATCCGTCAAGTCTTCATTGAAAAATAGTTTTTCCATGAAAGACTTAGGGGACGCAGCAAACATATTGGGCATTCGGATCTATAGAGATAGATCCAAGAGGCTAATTGGATTAAGCCAAAGTACATACATTGATAAGGTGTTGAAAAGGTTCAACATGCATGATTCCAAGAAAGGTTTCTTGCCCATGTCACATGTATTAATCTTAGCAAGAATCAGTGTCCTCAGACACATGATGAGCGGAATAAGATGGGTATGGTTCCATATGCTTCGGCAATTGGATCCATCATGTATGCCATGCTTTGTACACGCCCGCATGTCTCGTACGCTCCGAGTGCTACGAGCGGATACCATCGATCTAGGTGAAGGTCACTGGACTGCAGTAAAGAATATCCTTAAGTACTTGAGAAGAACTAAGGATATGTTCCTAGTCTATGGAGGTGAAGAAGAGCTCGTTGTAAGTGGTTACACCGATGCTAGCTTCCAAATAGACAAGGATGATTATAGATTGCAATCTGGGTTCGTGTTCTGCCTGAACGGAGGCGCAGTCAGCTGAAAGAGTTCCAAGCAGGATACTGTTGCTGATTCTACAACGGAGGCCGAGTACATTGCTGCTTCAGAAGCTGCAAAGGAGGCTGTTTGGATCAAGAAATTTGTTTCTGAGCTTGGTGTGATGACTAGTGCGACTGGTCCAATGTCTCTCTATTGTGATAATAGTGGAGCCATTGCTCAAGCCAAGGAGCCGAGGTCAAATCAGAAGTCCAAACACATACTTCGGCGATATCATCTCATCCGTGAAATAGTGGATAGAGGTGATGTCAAGATATGCAAAGTGCACACGGATCTCAACATAGCCGATCCGCTGACAAAACCTCTCCCTCAGCCGAAGCATGAGGCGCACACAAGAGCAATGGGTATTAGATACTTACATGATTGACTCTAGTGTAAGTGGGAGATTGTTAGTGATATTCCCTAGAGGCAACATGGAGATGTTGGATATCACGTCAATGTTTATGTATTTATGAATAAAGTGTTATTCAGTTCCATGAAATATACATCTTGTATTGATCAATTAGTACGTGACTTATTTATGAGACTCGATATGTATGAATCTATTTCTAAATGATCCCTGATCATATATCATATTATTGAAACTAATATGATTCTAAGATCGACATGTCTATTGATTGATGATCATGTCTCATAGATCATGGGTATGGAGATACCAAATCAATAAACATGGACACATGTGTTAGAGAACACATTGTTGGATAGACCCACCATGAGACACTACAGGAATTAATATGTCATTAGTTGATTTCAGGTAGTGTTGGTACAAAGTCCTTAGACCTGAGATCACCATGGATTCCAACATGTCTAGTAGCCTACTTTGGGACTACCAAACAATATTTCGTAACTGGGTAGTTATAAAGGTAGTTTTCGGGTTTGCTATGAAACATGGAGTGGGAAGCCTCAGCCGTTGGCAACCTCTCTGTCGTGTGGAGAGCTTAACGGGGGTTAACGAGCTCTTGTGCAGGCTTTCGAAGTTATGGTGGTAGCCAAGGGTTGTTTGCATGAGTGTCGGTTTCTGGCGGCTTGCAGCGGACCGCGACGGCTCACGTTGGTTGGCAACGATCAGTGCGGTGTGGGACTACGTCAGTAGATGGCGCTTGCGGCGACGACATTGTGCGACGACTAGGCTTGCAACGGATCGTGATGGATTGTTCAGCTTTGCTGGGCTATCCGGTGTGGTGCATCGTGAGAAGACGACGCAAGCAACTTCTCTGGTTTGTTGTCTTGGCGGAGAAGGCTCAGCGCGAGGGTGAGGCAACGAGGCAAGGTCGACTCTTAGTGACAGCTCAACTGTTAGATGAAGATCGTGGGGAGCAATGCAACTTCTCTCTCGCTATGACGGCGACAAAAGAAACAGATCCATGATGAGGCGTGCAGTAGCGGACGTGGCGTGGCCCCTGCGATGAGGAGTGTAGTAGTGGGCATGGTGTGGCCCCTACGAGGTGGTGTTCAACGACGGATGTGGCGAGGCCCCCGCGCATGGAGTCCTATGAGAGATCCGGATCTGGTGGTATTCACCCCGTCGAGTGGGGTTTAGTGTTGCAGCGGCACAACGGCGACGGGTACCACGTGGCAGGGACGTTTCGGTGTAGTGTGGTCTGTCTCTTCCTTGAAAGTGCATCTAGCCCCCTTAGTGGGTTTTAGTGGTTAATAACAATTTGGTTAAGAGACTAATGTGTTTAATTAAGATGTGTGCAAATGAATTAGTTCCTAGATGCTTAGTTGTGCAGGATTTGAGAAAATAGAACCCTCAAACAACCATTGCAAAAAGGAGAAACGATTCATCGACTGTTTATAGTTTTATTTTTTTCATGAATCTTGAGTTTTAGGAAAAATCGTACTATTGAGAGGGGTGAAACTCATGCTATGAGATGATCTAAATGCTCTTAGTTAGAATATCCTTGAGTGAGATTTTTTGGAGCATTTTTTGGGTTTTTGCCCTTGCAAGACAGAGAAACCCGACCAGAAGTTCCGGAGTTCCAAGCCGAAACTTCCAGGCTTCATCGCCTCGCAGCAGCCAAGCATTCTAAGTGTTGGCTGAAAGCTCCGATGGTCCTTGACTGGAACTTTTTGGACACTTTTTCAGCTAAGTATGTGAGTAACGGCTGGGTGACATAATTACTAACCTATAAATATCCCACTCAGTCCCCAGTTTACTTTGGTCATCCATCTTTTATTTTTCTATCCCCTAGCCTCTCTCATAGTGTTGTAGACCATTCCAACTTAACTCTTGAGCCATATACCCAAATTTTTGAGAGATTTGAGTAATTGAAAGGTTTGTGTGAGAGAAAGCTAGGATGGCTTGAGCATTTGATGATTCTTGCAGTGCTGTGGTGTGGTGTCTATTACTTTTGGAGAGCAATCTCCTAAACGGTTAGGTGTCTCCTGTGAGCATCCAGAGAATTGTGGATTGCCTCGAAAAATTTTGTGAAGGATTTCTTCTCCTCCGCAAGGGAAGGAGGTATGGATAGTGTAAAACCAAGCTGATCTTTGGGAGGTTGTCTAGGTAGAGCAACTCACATTTGTTGTTCGTGCTAGAGGATCAAGTTGGGATCGTTGTGGTCATTTGATCTCTAGGCAAGTACCTAGAAACGTTGGGGTTGAAAACATAGACTTCTTCCTAGGGATTTGCTTGGCGAGGCAATGGGTTAATTGAGACATAACTCCACGGAGTTTCTCAATGATGAGTAGGATTCTTTGAATCTGAACTTCGAGAAAAATCCTTGTGTCTCATGTGCTATCTCTTTACTTCCTGTTGCATATTTGAATTGCCTGTCTGCACCTTTCTATTGTCTGCTAACTTTGTTGTAGAAGTAGCTTGAATTTGAATTCAGATCCTCTTAAGTCGCAGTAACACTGGAAGTTCCGGATAGGAACTGCGAAAGTTTCGGACAGCCTAAGCTGATCGAAAGTTCCGATGTCTGTGTGTTTTAACCGCTGCATTTTAGAGAAAAATTCAGGATCACCTATTGACCCCCCTCTAGACGCATCTACTGGCTTTCATCTCTGATGACCAGCTGACTTGGAGCTCTGCTGTAAGGTTTCAACGTCTGGTTGCATGTAGATCTGATTGGTGTCACCGTATAGGCTTTGATTTGTCGGCAGCATGGTGTGAGTTGGTTTTGACAGGACTAGTGTGGAGGCTCGAGTTGAGCGTTTGCCCGCATTGACGTCCCAATCCAAACGGCTAGTTTTTTTTCTTTTCTTTTCCGCCTATAGCCTCATATGGCTGTAGTCTTGTATTTTTTTCTGCTATATCAATGGGACATGCGCTATCTTGGGTGCTTCGTTTTAAAAAATAAAAAGGTAAGATTGGCAGCCTCAACTCTCTGATCAGAAAGCTTCTGCTGAAAACCTTTCATAGGCCTCTACATCCTCTTTCTGATATGCATTAGCCTCAACAAGGGACTTGAGATGTTGACTGACCTCCAAGTTGCTTGGGCCATCTCTAGAGTTGTCCTCTTAGCTTTCTTTACCCTCTTAACTCCCATAGGCCTCTTTTGCTGCGTAGGTGGAGCATTCATGTTCAAATCTGGAGTGAAATTCCTAGCATCATTGCCATAGCTTGAGGCATGCACATTCCATTTTGGAGAATCACATATAGCCCTCCACCAGTGGGTATACTTGAAATGCTTCCCTTTTGTCCGGCTTTTATAAAGCTCCAAGGCTTCCTGCATGAGCTGATCCTCGCTTCGACCACTCACATAGTTATCCCTGAGCTGAATGTAGCATCCATTGAATAAAGCTACCTTCCTTGATGTCTTTTGCTAATGTGACTTCAGACGTTTGACATCCATTTGTTTGTCAGCATGCGTTTTCTGGTTGTAAACCTCTGCCACCTTAGTCCAGTATGTTTCACCCTTCCTGTTCACTACCTCTATAGGATCAGTTGAGTTCTCTAGCCATACCGAGACCTATGAAACATACAAATAGTAAATTTTTTATTGACAGCCTGCAATCAAATTTAAAAAGATGCTAAAATACATGAAAACTTTGACTAAACATTTCTAAATTCATCCCACATCACTGTACAGTACAGCACACCATATTATGTGGAATGTGCAGAACTACCATTGAAAAGCAGCTTGTAAAATCAAATGCAAAACATTACTTGAGATAAATGACTTTTCCATTGAAAATTTAAGATAATAAACACAACTGCCATCACAATTATATAAGAACCAGCACCAGCACATCTCAGTTTGTACAGTCCAATATAAACTCAATTTGTACAATCCTAAATTCCCTCACCTCGTACAACACTCATCACTAATACATCACAATTTTCAACCCATTCCATGTTACACGTCACTCATAACTCTAAAGTTCACCTGTCAACTATCAATTAGCACAACATTGAATCAACCATGCCATAGTTGCAGACCAAAGTAAATTTCAGAAATTGACAAAAGTAAAGCTGTGATTGAACAAATGCAAGAAGGATAAAGGACACATACCAGCCTTATGTCTTCTTCATTTGAGCAGTACCTCCTGGCCTTTGGATCAGCAACAACTTCTGGGAAGGCCATGACACGGTGCTGACGTGCAGATCTGGAGCTCGACGGTGCCGTCCCACCAGCTGTGCTTGGGGCCGACGAAGGTGGAGCTGGAGGTGCCGGCGGCTGTGTGCAGAAGGGGAGAAACGCTGTAGGCTGGAAAGGGAACAACGGATGTGCAGGGAATGGAGATGATTGGCTGGAAGATTGAGATAAACTAGCTGCTAGGTTCGGATCTTGCAAAAAACGAACAAATGATGCTGTCATGGCTGGATCTATCGCCACCTAGGGTTTGAACCACGATGATGAGAGGAAAAAAAAATCAAAACTTGTAACATCAAGGACGCATGATTTCTGGGTTAGGGTTTCACGACAACGTATCTCCCACCGATGCGATGGCTCCTACGAATGTTGTGGCTGCTGCTCAATGTGGCGACGGTAGCGACGATGAGAAGACCAACGGAGGATCGCGAGTGAGAGCGGGAGGGCGAGGGCCGGCGTGGGAGCGAAAAAATGGAACCCTCGTGTGCGCGAAGCGGCGTCCCGGCGTTTGCCGCGCGGAGCACGCTCGCGGTAGCCGGCCGGCCAGCCGGAGGCGCGAGCTGGAGAGAAGAGTGCTCGCGCGCGAGGGGACACGGGACATACCGCACGTAGTAGTACGTACGCGCGTGGAAGCTTGCGGGATCGATCGCTGCTGCCGTTTCGGCCGGTGCAGCGGCGACGAGGCCTCTCGCTGGGCGCGGCCGCGTCGACGGGCGGTGGCAGGTGGAAGTGGAAGTGGATCTCGTCGGCGACTCGGGCACTCGGAGAAGCTCTCGCTATGCCCTGCGGTTGCAGGCTTGCAGCTCTCGCGCGCGTCGCTCGATCGGATTATACAGACGCGGCGCGGCCTTTTTGTAGTGTCTTTTTGTGGCGGCAAAAGGCGCGAGCAGGGGCCGCCCCGCGTTGCGTGCTCCCGGCGTTCCAGGTGTGCTGTGCACCGGAGTAAAGTAGGATGAGGCGTGCAATTTATAATTGTATCACTGTGTATCACTGACATGTAAACTATAGTATAACGAAGTTTACATGTCAGAGTCATTCAGTGACAAATCGCATAAAATCAGAGATCTAATTCCGATAAAGTATTATGGCCGTCCAGAAATCACCTCAAACATAAATTCCAGCAAAAGGAAAAAAAGTTAAAATTCCTAAAATAGTGTGATTTCTAGAGTTTTTCACGGGTATTAAGAAAATATTTGAAGAAATTGAATTAAAGATGGTTGTGATGGATTGAGATGGAGAAGCATGTAGAGCAATTATTATATTTTGGTGGATAAATTTTGAACGCTCAAAAAAGGCAACAAATGCATTAGAAGCATTTAAAAAAAATCACCTTTTTCTCAAAAATATTTATTGATTGTAACTTAAATGAAAGAAAAAATTGCCCGTCAAACACTACAATGTCTAAACATAGTCACATCAAACGATATCACCATTGCCTTAAAAACAGTTAGACCAAAGGGTTACTTTTAGTCCACTGTAATACCAAAAAAAAGCTTGGTCTACCGATTTCGGTTCATTGAGCGTCAATGTCTTAGTGATGACTGCAATAGCCGACAACCTCACATCCACGATGGAAAAAATGGGAAAGAAACAACCCAATTGTTTACAATGACTAACTTATCTACTCAACTTATTTGCCATTAGTCGCCGTATGAAAAACACGAGCCTGACCAAAATCATATGGGCAGGTAAACGACCCAGGCAACGAAAAAGATACACCTTCTACAACACATGCTACGGATAATTAGATCTACGTCAACATTAGTAAACAGAATCAACATTTGCAGGGAATCAGTAACTTCCAGGGAACAGCTTCGCTTGTTACGTCAATGATAGAGAGAGCATTCTAAACAAAGGCGAAACAACAAACTTTGTCCTCCTCGATCAAAAAGACAATTTGCATGCCTGATAGGGACCACAATGTTTGTGTGTGGGTGTGTGCGCATCCAAAGGATTTTCTCTAGAGTAGGATAGATATTGCCAATGCTGATGAGTGCTGGAAAGCTCATGGAGCAAAAGCTACTTGTGGTAGGCATTCAAAAAATCCGTCGAGGCAAATTAATCACAACATGTCACCAACTGGGATCAATGGATCTAGACAAAGGCATCATCAGGACGATATGAGCACGCATACAGCCCCACAATCTGTGTGAAATTTAGTGAAGATGTCAACACCAATGCTTGTGCCAAGAAAGTGAAGCCCCCTGGTGTTATACTTTTCAGCCTGCACGTTGAATGGCGTTCATTCCAGACACGTGTGCTCAGCTAGAGCTTTAAAATGCGATATCCATCAAGATAGTAGTAGAAGATTGTCCATCCACAGAAGTTAACAAATGCAAGCAACCACACCTCACTTTCGGATTAGCATTGCAGAGACTGATGACATAATAGACCAGGAATTTTCAACCTTGATTTGTTTTCATCAGTTCATTTCTCACTTCTCTTTCAAATCTAATTACAACACAACACAACCGAAAAGGAAGGTCATGCCATGCCATGCCACCCCCCCTCCAACCCAATCAAATCATGGCTCGTCTATGGGATAATATGTTTCTTCTCCCAATTGCTAAAACAATCCAAGCAGAGAATGGTGAGGAATTTAGAGGGAAAGAGGAAGGAACACCACCACATCACAAAAGTTACCTTGTCCTGCATTCTAATTAAATTTTCCTTCAGTTAAGAGAACAACAAAAAGAACGAAGCTAAAGCAGTTGGGAGAGGGAGAAAGAGACCAGCTTTTGACATCCATGCATAAAACTGCTAAAAAGAGATTCTATGCACCTCCAGCTTTCCACCATGAGAGGATAACCTACTACACAAAAGTATCACTCCCATCAACCATTCCAAATACTTCAGTTAGCAAATGTTCCAGCAAAGGATGGAATGGGCACGCCGCCCTCTTCGACTAACAGCCAGCAAACAGGCTCTTGCGCCCGTGGCTGTTGAGGTGATCTGCTTCTTCTGGGGTCCAAGAGGCATAGCTCCGTTCGCGCATATTCAGAATTAGCAGTTAGCTCGCAAGTCCAGAGTAGCATCCTGGCGTCTGAGCATCGACATCTTACTTACCTGATAAGATGGATGTTTCAATTAGGAAAAAGAATTTACAGCAGGCTTGTTTCATGGGAGAAACATTTGAGCTTTGTACAGGGAAGAAATAGTAGATGGGGAGAAAAGAGCAAGTCCATTACCAGCAGCAGGCTTCTGATCACTCGAGGGTTTTACAGACATTGACACTGGGGCCCCAAAAGTCAATTGTGCCGCTGACATATGAGAGTGAGGCACACCGCTCGCAGACTGAGATGGTGCTGCAAGATGCATAAAACTGCCAGCGGGAGGATGAAGTGTCTTCATGTTATTGCTGGCTGCAGCTGCAAGAACATTCCCTGGATCAGTTGGCATTGCAGTTGTGGAAATTGACATGGAAGTAGAGCGGAAGGAGAGCATAGTAGACGAACCCGACATGGCGCTCTGCTGATGGGGCTGCTGCTGCTGCATCTTGTCAGCTGAGCGCTTCTGGTAAAGGCCAAGAGCAACACCTCCAGCAGCTCCAGGGGCTTGTGGCGTGTATGCATTGGAGATGAAGAAGTGACCTCCTTGCGGAAATGGCTGCTGTTTCAATGATGGCATGTGCGGCTGCTGCTTACTGCCTGAATTAGAACCAGGCGGCACATTCGGCTGTTGACCAAGTATTGATGGCATACTACTATAGTGGTTTGTGGGAGTTGACTTGGCTCCAGACGTCGATGCTGGATTCTTGGCTGATTGTTGTTGAGGTGATGGCAATTGGACAGCTGGTGGAACACCCTTTGCACTTCCAGAAGCCGGTGGGCTGCCACCAGTACTTTTGGAGACTGAATTGGATGGTGAACCAGAAGCAACAGGAGCATTTGAAGATCTTGACAAATCCCCTCCTCCAGTAGAAATATTAGTGACAGGACCCATCTTTGATGAACTCATGTTTAGTGAACTCTGGGGTTGGTGGTTTGAGGTAGAGAGAGACTGCATAGAAGCTTTAGCTTGTTGCTGATGGAGACCACTATTCTTCATCACAATCAAATTAGAGGATGGAGCACCAGGGGAAGCCACACCAGCAGGTGCACCCGTTGCTCTGGCTGACGAAGGCTTCAATTGAGGAGATTGACTAGGAACGCCCCCTTGGGCAGCACTTGATGGGTACATCATACCTTGAAAACTGGGCATGTTCAAGCGGTCTGAATATCCACCAGTATTGCTTGGTGCAGCAGATCTGGGACGAGAGTTCATATGGTGATGCTGAATCAATTGCTGCTGCTTATGAAGTTGAAGGAAATGTTGTTGTTGCAGCTGCTGCTGCTGCTGAGAAATGCTGGATGGGGATGGTGCTGCAGCTGATGTAGCTGCCGGGCCCGATGTATTTGCTGATTTGCCTCCTAGACTGAAGGTATTTGAAGGTTCTGACCCAATAAGGCTCAAGGTGCGGGATGAGCTCTCATTAGTGCTTCCACTAAGGAAAGGAGGCACATAAGACTTGTTATCTTGCCTGGAGAAGGAAAGTGAATGCTGCTGTGAATCACCTGGATACTTTGCAGCTGCTGATTTCTTTCTCTCAGTGTCGACAGTGTTATGCGTTGAAGAATCAGCAGCCACGGATTTTGTTTCTCCAGTGACCTGATGCTGGGGCTTGTGTTGACCAGCTTGAACAGATTGCGCTGTGGCAAAATTGAGCTGAGGATAACCATGCCTGCCTGCTTCTTGATGACTCTGGAATACTTGATGGTTCTGCGCCAATGAAGAAAAGTCAAGGCCACCTGGGGCAGATCCAGGAGCACCAACAGAACCAAAAGGCATCACAAAAGGCTGAGAGGAAGCAAGATCAATTCTCACACCCTGGCCTCGACTCGCCGGTGGTAGCTGCTGTGGGTGGTGATCACTTAACTTCTTGTCACTCTGACCACCACCACCAGTGGAAGTAGGGGGCATCAATGCAAAATTTGGAAGATGAACTGGAACGGCATAATTATGATCATAACCTCCTTTCTGAGGGTGAGATGACTTGTCATCACCCGATGGACCATCTTGCGCAGTTTTCTCATTGTCCTGGCGGTGAGCAAGGCCAGGCAGCAGCACTGGACGCTGGTTGCCACTGGAATAGCTCTGGGAATTATTGGCAGCTGTGGCAGCATTAGCATTTGGTGCATATCCCAGTAACCCTTGAGATTGTTGTGGCTGATGTTTCTGAGACGAAGTGGACATGTTTGACATGGGATTCTTCTGAAGATTTTGTGGTGATGCCCCTTGCTGCTGTGATGGGTGCAACATGTGAGAAGGGTAAACATGCCCATTGAAGAACGGAACAGCAGGTCCTGGCGGTGCCATGCCTCGATAGGCAGCAGGAGGTCCTCCAGCAGCAGCAACCTGGAACGGGTAGCCACCATTCTGTATGATGGCCAAAAACTGAGCATCAGCTGGTGGCAAGTTGGCAAAGCTCAAGTTCATGGCTGCTGCACCAGGGTTCGCTGCTGAATTGTGGGCAGCAGCAGATGGTGGCATTGCATTACTGCCCCCAGAAGGCTTTGCATCACCCACTCGGCTGGCAGCATTTGCAGCAGCCACAGCTGCAGCTGCAGCCTGTTGCTGGTTGAATGGAAAGATGAATGCTGGGCCTTGCTGAAAAAAAGAGGGTACTTTCATAAGAAAACCAAATGACGTTTTACCAAGAACAAAAACACATCGCACGCCAGACATGAACATACCAGCATGTTCGGTACGGGGCTTGATTGTTGTGCTTCATGAGCCGGAGGTTGCTTTCTTTGGCTTGATTCAGCAACAGCAGCATTGTTCATTGCTGCTTTATCCTTTGATAGGCTCCCCTGGAAAGGAGAGGTAGCAATTGAAGGAGCCTTGGCTTCTTGCAGGGGGGCGTGGGCCCTCACAGGGTAGCTCCCCTGCATTGGATTCACAAGAAGGGAGGCAGCCTCCGCTGGCGGCACCACGCCCATGTTGAATGGTCTTGGACCAAAGAATGGCGCCGCCGATCTACTGGCGGCGGCCGCCGCTGCTGCCGCCGCCGCCGGTGTCCAGAAGTTCATCTTTGCTGCCATTTGCTGGTTGTACCTGATCTGCTGGGCGATGAAACAATGCGTAGCACAGCGCTTTGGCCGTACTGGAGGTGGAGTAAGCAATGCAGCATGCTGCAATTAAAAGAAGAGCAAAAAAAATCAGTGTGCTTGAATGGGGTCCGAGCGAGAACCACATCTAGGCTGAAATGAGAATGCAAACCTGTAATCCGGCAGAAGACCCTGGCTTGACATCCATAGGATGATGAAGACCAGCTGCTGATAGTGCCGGTACTGGACCGAGGTAACTGGGAAGGACAGGAAACAGCAAGCTTTAGATCACAGATTGTTCTGGGAGCAAGAGTGCGGGTAATAACACATCAATCAGCCAAGAAAACTCACCCAAATGGTGGAAAACTCCCCAGCCAACCTCCAACAGGTATCGGCATAGGTGGTGTAACAGCAGGCATTGCTGCAAGAGAGGATGAATTCCAGATGAGAAAAACACCCACATTTCGAAAACCAAAAAGAACCAAATTCGCAAACGAACAAAGCGACTTTCTTACCAGATTTTTCATGCTTTATCTCATTCTTAGGTTTCTGCTGCTGCAATGCCGGCTGCGGCCGTCGTTCTGATGGGGATTTTTCGTCACCAAGGCTGGGCTTCTCCAAATCCAATTGCAGCGTGAGTTTCTTTGGAGCAAGCTCATCCGCTGGCATCCTCTGAACCATCTTATCATCCTCCAAATTGATCTCCAGACCTCTTCGTGGCCTCTCCGCGTCTTTCTTTTCGGAATTTCCTCTCCCAATCTAAAGTCAAACCAGAAGACAGGCAAAAATGGTCAATCAGTCTCCAAAAATCCAATGCTCTAGCCGGTGAGCTAAGAAAAATGGGTGAAACTGAAGTTCACACCATGTCCATCTCAGAATCCAATCCCTTCTTATCCACATCAGGGTCGGAAGCACCATCTCTATCAGGAGATAGCTTCCCAGGAGGAGGAGCCTGGAACCAAAAAATTTAAAAGATAAGAAGTCAGAAAAGGGAAGAAAAAATCAAGCAACAATTGCGGCAAAAATCGTCGCTTTCATCATTGCCCAAAAAATTCCGCAAGACCAATTCAACCACACACACAAGGAAGCATATACCCACCATGAGATCAATGCAAAACTTTTCTTGCCGAGCGCAATCAGATGCCAGCTCACTGAAAAAAAATCGTTCACATAAATTGTGAATATACTAATCACTTAATCAGATCGGCACAATCCAAAAACAATAATGGTTATCGCAACACCGAATAATATAAAAATCCAGGAGGACCCACATCTTTGTCGCAGCGGTGGCCTCGCCGTTTCTAGCCTCGGAGACGACCGCCGCCGATTCACCGTCCGGCTTGCCTGAGGGCTGCGCCGGCGGTGTCGGCTCTGGCCGGCTCTCCGGCCTGTGATCCCGGCGATCTGATTCGCCCGGCCGGAGCTCCGAATCTCGACTCCTATGGTCCTCCCTCTTCTCCGGCTCCCGCATAGCCTCGTGCTGCGCACCAGCGGTGGCGATGGTGGTACCACTGTCGGTAGCAGCCGACACCGATGCCTTCGCATCCGATCTTGACGCCGGAAGTGCTTCCGGCCTCGAGGACGGCTCAGCCAAGTCTGGCTTCGCCGGGCTAGCTGGCCGGACATCGTCGTCGTACTTAACGAGCCGTGGCCGCTTCCTCTTTGGCGCTACAATAAGCAGCAAAAGTTCGATGAGCCTCCCAAAACCCAAAATTGGCAAAGAAGAAATCGTTACAAAGAGGAAGTGAAAGAGGCTCAAACCTATAGTAGCAACGTTGGTCGAATCTGATGGCCGGGCAACCGAGGACGACGGGGCCGGCGAGGAGTTCCCGGACTTGGTCTCCGGAGTGTCCCTGACCTCCAACTTGTGGTTGCTCTCCACTGGCTTGGGAGGACATGGGAACTGCCTCGTGAGGCCGAATAGAACTTCGGCGACCTCGATCTCCTCCTGAATGAAAGACGGCGACTTCGAAATCTTCGGTGGGGGAGGCTGCGGTGGGGCTGTGGACGGAGCTGAGGCCGGCGTCGGCCGTTGCTTCGGTGCTTGCCCGGAAGCTCCGCTGCTCCCACTGCCACCAAGATGTTTCTGTGAAGACACCGGCGAAAAACCAAAAGAAAAAATCAGCTAAACACCGAGAGAAAAATCAGTAAGCCAAAGAGGCGAGGAGATATGTGACGACATGAACGCCGCCGGGCTCCGGCACCTACCAGCTTCTTCCTTGCAGGCCCGGTGGTAGAGCCGGACGCTGGAGAGATCGGCCGTGACGACGGCCGCTGGATCTGTGAGGTGTCTCCAGCGACGCTGCCGCTGCCGCCGGCGCTGCTTCCACCGCCGGGGACCGACCACTCGTGCGAACTCCTCTTTGTTGAAGCTGCAGAAAAACCAGAGGAGCGAGTTAGCCATATAGAGAAGAACACTGGAGATGCCGAAAATTCCGTGCTTTCCAAGCGCATACCTGACCGAGCCTTCCTCGGAACCGGCACGCCGATCATTTCGTCGGCGGCCTTCCATACGATGGGGCTCTTCGGATTGGAGCCCCTTTCCGCTGCATCTGCGGCTGGCCGCCATGGTGGTGATGGTTGTGGTAACCTCCACCGCCCCCGCCGCCGCCGCTGCTGCTACTGCTATGGTGATGGCCGCCGCCGGGCTGGGGCGGCGAGGGCGGCGGCGCCGTGCTCGGCGACCGCCGCTGTACCGGCGGGTACCGCGGCGCGGACGCGGCGAGCTCCTCGTCGGCGTCCTCGTCGTCGTCGCCAAGGCTCTCGTCGGAGGTCTCGTCGCCGTCGTCCCGGCCGCCGCCGCCGCCGCCGCCGTTGAGCATCAACCTCTCACCCCGCCGCCTCTCGGAGCGAGGCGAGTCCCTTGGCCCGCCTCCGCCGCCGCTTCCGCTTCCCCCGCCGCTGCTCCTCAGTCGCCGGCGCGGCGGTGGTCCGCCGCCACCACCACCGGACACCCCGGTCCTCCTGCTCCCCTCCCGGATCCGGTCCATCTCAGATCTGAGACATGCGCACCCGATGTCCGGCAAATCACCTCCTCCCTCTCCACCCCTACCTCGCTTGATTCCTCCCAAACCTCACCGCCAAACACCACAGATCCAAGCAAAATCAAAACACTCCGCTAAGATTAGAGGAGAGAGCTCGCTCTCCCCCTTCCTTTCCGTAGAAATTCCCCCTCTCTAGGCTACTCCTACTCGGGCTCTCCTCTCTTCTCTTCTCGCCTCCTCAGCTATGGTGGTGGCCTCCTCTTCTCTCCTCTTCTCTCTCGCCGCTGTTCTTCTGGCCTCCTCTCCCTTCCGTCTGCCTCGCTTTCTAGGCAGCCCGCTCGCCTCATCCTCTTTTTGTCGCTGCCCATCCCCGCATCGGACGGCCCGGATCCGCGCGCCCGGCGATCCCGCATCCGACGGCCACTGGCTCGCTGGTGCCAGCGTGGCGGGCACCGCCGCCCTCGGATCGGGGCAGGGGTGGGGCCCACCCGCGGGGCCCCGAGAGCGACGCTACCACCGAACCCGCAATAAAATCTCGGGGGGCTCTCTTCCTTACGGCTCAAGCATGTGCCACGAAACCGACACGTGGCGGTTGGCTGCGTGCAGGAAAAATCTAAGCGTCGACCGGCAGTAGGAGGTGGGTGGTGGATGGGGAAAAAAAGCCCCATTTAGCCCCCGAAATTAATCTATAATAAAATCAACACTAAATAATATTATTCTCTATTTATAAATTTAATATTGGCTGTTGTCCGCTTTTGGTGGGACCCACGCGTGGGGCCACGTACATGGTCCTGATCTGGACAGTGCGGAAGCGGGGTTTTACCGGGGCTGACGTGGCACGGCGTCGCACCGGTGGCTGCGCTTGTGTTAAAAGGGCGGAAAGTCTCAAGGCAGGCAGGCAGTGCCAGCGGGGCCCGCCTCGCGGTCCCGGGCATAGTCTCTCACCCTCGCTTTTCTTTAATGTTTCTACTCGTGGGCGCCGACGTGGCAGTGAGCTGACGTCACGTGGGCGCCCACTAGCCACCAACCTTCACCGCACTACCCTCGCCTACCCCCAAATAGTATCATTATACCGAGTATAAAATTCGATAAAAAATACTGTTTTCATTTCGAAAATTGGTCAATTTTGGAGTATTTTAGTCCACTCCAACATCATTAATCAATCCAGCAAGGGGATCGAGAAGAAGCCATCAATTGCCACTAAAATATTCGATCTACTCACTAAATTAAGCAAAGAAACCTGAATACGAAGTTCTAGTAGAGTTAATCTTGCTGCGGTATTTGGAATCCGAATGGATACTCCTACCAATTTTTACGAGTGACGTACTTCGATCGTGCAAGCTCTTTCTTAAATAAAGAAGAATCACGTGCGTGCGTCACCTGTGGTTTTTGGCTTAACACCGACGGTTAATTTCTCATGTGTTTATTACGTGGACACCGCAAATAAAATAATTAGACATACCGTAGAAATTACCGGGTCCTCTTTCGCTTAAAAATTAGCAGCGCCCGGAGATTAGGAGGATTGTGTTTACGGGGACAGTGAACACAAAGGTCTAGCTACGTTGGTAAGAGTGAATGTCTAATAAAATAGTTTTATTTTATTGTTTCATAAAACTATTTGAGTATTTAATGGGTCTTATTATAAAAAAAATAAAACACTAGAGTGTTTCACGCTGTTTTCAAAACAAAATGAAATACAATACGCTTTCAGTGAAGATTTTAAATATGTTTTATCCTTTTAAAAAACAGTGTCTGATGCATGAAAGCCAAATAAAATTTCATTGAGACTGGGCTAATGACGCCGAGTTAACCAGCCGGATTAGGTGTTAATCCCGCGCATTAACATTTAACCCCGGTGGTGGACGCTTCACGCGGGGCAACACGTGGTCGCGGTCCACCATGGGCTGTCGTGCACCACCGGAGGAGAGGAGAAAAAAAGGCCGAGGAGGATGTGGTGGGGCCTACGCGGCAGGATAAGCCGGGATTTTTCTTTTGTTTTTTTTTCTGTTTTTCCCTCGCGCGGGAGGAGAGAGACGTGAAGGAGAACAAAAAAAAGAGGGGGATCGGGAGGACGGAGTGGTGCACAGACCCGCGTGCACCTTTCCCTGTTCGCCAGCCAGTGACACGTCGGGCCCACGTACGGTGGGTCCCACCATGCGATTCATTTTTAGTTTTTTTTTTTTTGCTTTTCCACGGTGGAGACGGGGATGGTGTCTGGTTCGTTCGGGTGTGGGAAAAGCGTGTGGTGGAGTGGAGGGGGAGAAGGGGACCACATGCAACTCACGTGAGCCCCGGATCTTGACAAGGAGGCACGTGGTTGTAGGCCTCGCGACCCCTCTCACAATGGATTGTCTGCGCTCAGCCGGTGTACACTACTAGCAACGGGGGTAAAAACTGCACCCTTCGATTATTTACCGCTTATACATTTTAACAAGCGTGTAAATTATGGCCTTTTAAGATCTTTATAAAAGGTTTAAATTAGTACTATATGGTACAGTGGACACTCCGCATATTGGGGGGAGTGAGCAGGAAATGGAAATGGCCAGTGCCAAATTATGGCCATTGGATTCATCACAGTTGACTGCTAGAACGGCAAATACTGCCTACATCAAGGCATGGATACGTTGAATTTTACAGTGTTTGATTAATGCGCGACTCCTTACTTTGTCGTCTCTTGTAATCTTGCAACCGAATCAGCATTTTTTCCATTCTCTTTTTTTATTCCGAATTATCAACGGTTCGCTGCTTTAACATTTTACAACTGGTGCACCGCTCTTCGTTTTAAACAAATGCAGGTAGAATTGAGGGACTGTCCAAGTAAAGATACCCAAGGTCCAAGTAAAGATACCCAAGGAGAACCACACCAGGTAAAAAGGTAGAAAATCCACTTGTGAAAAAAAAAACAAGATTAACTCCGAAATACTCCTACCTTTGAATGCGATGCACTTGGGCAGCATCAGGATAAGCTAAGCACACAGGAGGAGTACTGGAATACAGTACCATTTTGCAGGCCGGCCTCCCTGACATCAACTTTGGAGTACGCCAAGGAGATGAACAAAGAAAAGAACCACAGCCTTTTGCCCAAGCATTTGATCCTGACCTGACCTGACCTGACCTCGAAATCCGTGCCCCGCTTCTCTTTGCTGACACCCAAGTCAGCAATGGCGGCCAATCGCCCAATCCGTGCTCCGGCACGGCCGCCGACGAGTCCGCGTCTCGAGGCGCCAAATATCCCGGCGTAGTAGCTAGCTTGGCTTCGATTCGAGCCGAATGAAAAGCCAATTCATCCCCGTGCAGAGAACGAGAGATCGACGAGCGCACTTCCGGCCATCGCCGGCGGGAGATGCGCCGGCGGCCGGTCTCTCGCCTGAAGCAGAAGGGCCACATGAACTTTAGTCGAAGTGATGGCGTGAGCGTACCTCACCACGCCGTCGAACACCATCACCGCGCGGCCTCGCGGATCGATCTCATGGCGCCCGCCCGGATACTTCTGCCCTCGCCGGCGCCGGCGGCTGCCGCATTACTCCCACCGCCACCACCTCGCCGGTGAGGTCGGTCGATCTCGCCCGGAGCCCTCGCCGGTGCGCGGCCGACCATGGCGGGAGATTGAGAGAGAGAGAGAGGAAGGCCGGGAGCTTGCGCGAGAGCAAAAAAATGACACAAACGCGGAGGCGGAGGAAGAGGAGAGGCCTCGTGATGGCCGCGTGGCTTTTTATAACGGGCTCACACTAGTAGCGTGTCGCTTTGCTCCCATTGCTTTCTACGCCCCCATCCTTTTTTATTATTGTTGTTATTAAAGCGAAAGCGGCGTTGTTGATTGTTGAACGGCCACATCGATCGGTTTCCTCCCCGGCTTTCTTTTTCCTTTCTCCGGCGATGGTCTTTTGGACCCGTTTGAAGAGCTTCTGGTGGCCGCTGCAGTTTTTTTTTAATGAGAAGCAGTCAACCGTTCACCTTTCACCTTTTCGTTTAGATTTTAATAAATTACAGTTTGTAAAATCAAAAAAATGAAATAAAAGACATAATCTGAAAAGTTAATTTTTCCAGATTAAATTGGCTATCAATCAACTGCTTGTCAAAATTTTCTTGCGAACGATCCCAAAGGTGCATGTGCCTTTGGAATTGGTTGTTTTTAGCACAAGTTATATTAGATTAAATAGTATACTAGAACTATACTGTGATTAAATAAGTAATCATGTAACAGTGTGTTTGGATGGTTTTAGTGCATTTTAAAAATAATTATGGAATATGGTGGACAACTGTGGCAAACTATGCACTGTCGGTTGTTTCAGTGGAAAATCTTGCCAAGATGTGAATGGCAGCAGTAAAAGAAAGCAAGTCACTCAATTTTCTGGAAGCATATTACTAGCCAACATTTTGT
Organism: Oryza australiensis; assembly: GCA_019925245.2. Taxonomy (NCBI): domain Eukaryota; kingdom Viridiplantae; phylum Streptophyta; class Magnoliopsida; order Poales; family Poaceae; genus Oryza; species Oryza australiensis. Next base: position 1,955,100 of record JAIFGZ020000393.1, on the reverse strand, counting down.
AAGAAAGAAAAAGTAAATTGAATAATTATAAAAACTATTTCTATCATACCCAAAAAGTTAATTTTAAGCAAGTTTTTAACGACAAATTTAAGATTTTCAGGCAAGATAATTGAATCCTTCTGTCCTTGGAACCGCTCGTCCATTAGTAATATGCAATAATATATAATATTACAACTACCCTCTAAATAAATCAGGGAGAAAACCAAATTTGCACACATGGATAATGGATTGCTACCTATATTGCCATCCACATGAGTAGATCTAGAGAATTTTGTGGTCCACACTCTTTGTTATGTGGATTGTTATTTATGTAACCAAAAGCCTGAGCTACCACATATGCCATGACAACGATATATATACTCTATGTCTAGGAAAAGGAAAAAAATAACTTATCTTTGTCGACATGTTTTCAATCCATTCACTAACGCCCTAATCGGTTGGTCCAACCTAATAACATATCATTTGGGTAGGGGTGATGACCTTTGCACTCTATCACAGGTAGAGGCCTAACAGCGAGAAAATTAATTATAAGCAAGCTAATTAAGCCATACAATAGTCTATTCAGCACTCCTTAATTATTTGACCACATGGCCTAAGCAATGACCAAAGATGATGATGGCTTGAATTGTGTGCTCTATGAGGTTTGTCCCTTCTCAAATCAGTCACTAGCTAGCCTGCCTTTTTGTTGTGATTGTCTGTGGTGGGCCATTTTCCTTTTCAATTTATTTATTAGAAGCTCAAGCAGCCAAGCTAGGAGTAGTATAGATCATATAGCATGCCCAACTTGAGTTTACAAAATTACAATCGACAAATTATGTGTACCCTGTTGAAGAAAATATCTCCCATAACTACACACTGTTGAAGTAGTATAGATTAATTGTCCATCCTTCTCTATCAGCTTTTTTTAATATATATATATATATATATATATATATATAAACTAGCGGATGTATGTATCTCAATATGATAATTGTATCAGGGGTCTCAATTTCGAATTTTGGTTGATGCAATTGAATAAACTTCTATTACACTTTTGAAATTTGAAAAGCTTTCATGTGATAGAGGGCACAGGAGTATAAATAAATAGATTACTTTTTTTCTTATCGGTTTAAATTCATTTGTGGCAACTGAGGATTATAAGATATCCTGCAGTTGTTAAAGTTCTCTAAACAAGGTCTAAACTTTTAAAACAACATTTTAAAATATTCATTTCATACCCTAAAAACCACTCTAAAATACTCATTTTAAAAGTACCATAAATAAAAATAGCCGGGTGCCCGTTGCATATAATATTATAAACAACATATATCTGGTATACTTTAGAGCCGTCTTTGTCCGTCTCAGCAACAGTAATTACTACTTCAGTCAATGTAAGATGCTAGGGTGGTGATTATTTAATTATTGGATCGATGGGGATGTATTAGTTAATAATTTCCTTGTACGATTACTAGGTAAAGGTCACGTACGCGCCTGATTCTCTATCTTAATCCTTATTATAATGCCTGGCCATTTGTTCATTAGAAGGTACAATTATTCCCCTAAAATATTCATACCAATTCCACTAAACCTATACTAACGGTATATTTTTTATAAAATTATATATATAAAAATTACTTAAAAATTATATTAATCTATTTTTTAAGTTTAAAATAATTAATATTCAATTAATTATATGCTAATTACTTATATCATTTTATATATCTTCTTTTTTTTTTCATCTTTCAAACCCTGCATAAACCATCCTAAGTGAGTAGGTGACAGAGCGCTCTGTTTCGATTCACTACACTAGATTGTGTCACATCATAACCAGCTTGTGTCACATTGCATTGATATGTGTGAAATGGTGAAAATAAATTTATTTTAAAAATGACAAGAGCAGTTTCGAGGGCTTAAATGTTGGATGATGTGAATTTATTTTGCAACGGAGGAAATATTTTCGAGTGCTCCAAAGTTGGATGCTATCATGTATATTGGCCGCTCTAGATGTCACTTCTCCCTCTTAAGTGTCGGCCGGCTAATAAAGTGTCAATGTTCCCAATTGTTAAAAAAACAATAAGAAGAAAGACAAGGAAAAGGAATTCCATTTCATCTTTTGTTGGCCTATTTTGCATTGATTATTCAATTTAGATCAGGTAGTGGCACTCGAATTACAAGAAACAATGACACATTTACGCTTTCAAACATGAGATGCAGAGGATGCAAAATCCAGATCTGCATCATCAAGTACTGGAATAGCTTTCAGTTGTTAATTTATCTGACAGAGATTATAAAATGTTGACCTAGGCATGGAGATTGATACATACCACCACTTTGATATTCGTTGCCAGCTACTACCTTTCAAAAAATATATATTAGTTTCCAGTTAAGTGCATATTTTATTTCTAATTGGTACCAGCAAAGTTCCCTTGTCTGTATCCTCCATAATATTATTCGATCCTCAGAACTCATTTCTAGACAAACTTTAGTCTCTGTTGGCGAGTGAATGCTAGTCAAAAAATAGATTGCCTGGGTATAAAAATTATGTAAACCACGATAAGAAAATGGATTAGATTTCACATTAAAAAGCAATTTAGCATGTTTAGATAGTTGAGAGAGAAAAATGTTCGGTATCATAGTTGCTGGTTCATTCGACTCAGATGATAGTTAGAGTGTGTTTCATACTCCTCTTCTCATCTTTTATTCACTCACTCCTATGAGCAATATGATTTGCAAAATTTTGTATAAAAAAATATTTTAAAAATCATATCAATCTTTTTTTTAATTTTTATAGTTAGTACTTAATTAATCATTAATCATGTGTTAATGAACCGTTCTATTTTATAGAAAAAAAAGTTTTCATCTTAAGCCAAACACAGCCTTAGTGGGGGTAGAATAAACTGTACTCTTTTTATTTATAGTACTGTACTGCAATAAGCCAATAACATTAGTATTAGAAAGAGGATCATATCAGAAAGCAAGCTCCTTATTTGTCATTTAGGTGTCTATGTCGGTCAAACGGGCGGCCCGGCACGGCTCGGCATGTGCTTTTTATTTATAGTACTGTACTGCAATAAGCCAATAACATTAGTATTAGAAAGAGGATCATATCAGAAAGCAGAGCTCCTTATTTGCCATTTAGGTGTCTCTAGTGCCGGCCAAACGGGCGGCCTGGCACGGCCCGGCATGGGCACGGCCGAGGCACGGCCCAGCACGGCACGACCACTGTGACGGGCCGTGCCGTGCCGGCCCGCGTGCTCCGCCCCCGGCCAAAGCACGGCCCACGGGATGCCGGGCCGTGCTCGTGTCGGCAGCGGCACGAATATGGCCCGTGGGCGTGGCCGAGCCCACGGGCCCACAAGACACGGCCGAATTTTAAAAAATAGAGAGAAATATGAAAAAATAAAAAAATATACAACCCATAAAAATTTAAAATGTAAATAAAGGATAAAAAATGAAATAATGATGTATTTGTCACGTTAAAAATATGAAAAAAATATATTCGTCATCTATTCTTCATATTGAAATTATTGAAATAAATATTGACACTTACTGTATGTTAAAAATAGTAGTGATCTTTATTGATGTTTATATCATTATATGATACAATGATACATCGCCTCGTTAAAAACTTTATCATGTAAAAACTCATAGGAAAACCGAGAAAACCATGACAAAGAAAAGAGTACAACTCAAAGATCACAACTACTTCTAACAAAGTTCTATTGGGGTTGGTCTGGATCTAAATAGAGGTTCTCGAACTGGACGGCCAATTCTTGGTTCTCAGTAGTGTATTGGCCATGTTGTCTAGCTAGCTCCCAGTCTTTAACGCTTAGTAGCATTTCGACGTGGTCATTGCTCAGAGTTGTCCTCCTTTTTTTGACGATTCCACCGCAAAGGCTGAAGGCCGATTCGGAGGATACTGTTGACACGGGCACCGTCAACACATCCCGTGCCAGTTTTGAAAGCACGGGATATGCCATCTTGTGGTCATTCCACCATCCGAGGACGTTGAAATCTTATGCTTCATGCCTGATGGCTATGTTTTCACCTGTGTGTGACACATCTATTAACCGGAGGCCTAGAACTCTTTTTTGCAACTCCCAATCATCATTAACAAAATGAACAACTACGCTAAGGTAATCCTCCCTAGCTCTACTACTTCATATATCAGAGGTAACACTAACAGAGAAAGTGCATGTACTAAATAGTTCCTTAAGTGCATTACTACCCCTCTCATAAAATTTTTCTAAATCTCGGGTTATTGTTTGTCTACTAACTGCTTTGAATCTAGGATTATGCGATTCCTGAACGTATTCTTCGAAAGCAGGAGACTCCCCAAAGTTCAAGGGTAAATCTTGTCTGGCGATTAACCGGACAAGATTTTCCCGAGCTACCATGGGATCGTACTCCCAGCTACGTACCGTACCGTCCGGGTTTAGCATCAGTTGTTGCTGTCGCATTGTATTCCTTGCTTCCTTGCACACGCCTCCGCATGACGCTTTAGGTGTCTGTACCACCGAAGATCGTGCGGATAAAGTATTCCTACAAATTCTACATCTAGCTTGTGTTACCTCCTCCGTCGGGGCCGGTCACTTTCATCTCGTCAAAGTGCGCCACACACCGGAGGTTCTCGATCTTTTCGAGCCGGTGTGTGTCGAAACACTTCATCGCGGATCCCGAATATCCTTCCGCCATCGCGCGTCGTGCGGTTCCTCCTCCACAGTTGGTGGAGTTGGAGCCGATCCGGAGGCATCGTTAAACCCCGACATGTAATTGGGGTCGAAATCACCCAAAGTGAACGACGGCGATATATGGATAGTTCGGATCCATTCTGCAATTTTAATCCGAAATAAACAAATTTTAGATATTTATTAAATACACAAACAAAATACAAATAATACATACATACATATGAATATGACTTATATCTTTCGAACCGAAAGCACTTCACACCTCTGCGATCAAACTAATTAACTACGAAACTAATTTTGATTTTTGACAAAATTTGAGCAAATTTTGTCAAAACCAACAAATTAGAGCACAAGAGAGCACTTGAGACTTGAGAGCACAAAATGAGATGTTATTTTGTTTGGGGTGAGGAGAAATGGCTGGGGTGGATGCCCTATTTATAGGACGAAATTTCATATTTTTTTGAATTTTTTCGGATTTTTTTTGGCCTCCAACGGCTATTTTCAAATTATAGCCGTTATATAGCCGTTGGGACACGTGGCATGACGTGATTCGCCGGTTCAAACCGCCCCGTACGCGCCTCCCTTCCTGCCCGCCACGCGTTGCGACGCCATTGGACCCTCCCGCGCCGTGCCGTTCCTGGCCTAAGACGGGTCAGCTTCCCCGTGCCGTGCCGTGCCGCCGCGGCTCGCGGCGGCCCAGCACGACACGGCCCGTCGTGCCATGCCGCACGACCCATCGGGCCGGTGCACAGTGCCGTCGTGCCCGGGCCGGCACGCCTCGGCCCGGCCCATTTGGGCGGCACTAGGTGTCTCATAGACATACGTGAAAAATAAGAAAATAAATAAAATACATTTCATCTGTGTATAATTGATCCGCATATAAACAGGTCGGCCAAGGGGACCTAAATTTGGAACCATAGTTACTTAACAAAATTTATGAGAACACAATAAATTATACTTATTTAACCCAAAATCAAAATAAGTATAAAATGTAACATATTCTATCCTACTACTATTGCTAGAGATATGTCGTATTTTATATTAGATTAATTTATTTTAAGACAAAGTCAATATTAAATTAGCTAGTCTTGCGCTATTAGATATTATAGTTTTATTGACCAGCATCTTACCACAATAGTAGGGTTAGAGAACTGAAATACCACGTGAAACAGATGTAGAAAGTGGCAGTAGTATGTGCATTTCTTCTTTCTTTTTTTCAGGTAATTGCAAAGTATTTCTGTAAACAGAAAAGTAACCTGCTGTAAAACATGCAGCTCATCGTGCAAAAAGGAGTACATACAATGCAAAAACTAATGGATAACCACCAGATGACTAATAGAGTAACGATGGTGACGATGCTTGTTACTTCGAACATGGGAAATGAAGTTGGGGAATTAGTCTTCATGATTATCTAACAGAATCTACTTTTAAAAGCTGGACCAGCCTAATTGTCTCTCCTACCACTTCACTCCAAATTAAAATGCATGTTTCTGGATGCAATTTTAACCCATGATCTTCTGCATCCAAGATATAGCTCATCTTCAGTCAACACTGTATTTCTGAAACACCACTACTTGAAGTTAGCGTCCAAGCTTGCACAAGTTTGGGTATAACCAAATTCGGTAGGGTAAAGTTACAAAGACATCAGTCCTATTGTTTCATCTGTACCTGATTTATACGTAGAACTTTTATATATGTTAAAAATAAACTATGATAAAGACAAAATCACTAAGTTTAAAATTTAAATTTTGGTTGTGACCGATAAGCTGAAGAGAAAACGATGAAAAAGTTATTTTGTCCCTTAAGTAGATATACATTTATTCTTTAAACCTGTTATATAAATGATTATGAATTTTTTATAACATAGATAGTTGTGTGATATATCAGTACTCCAACGTGCATGTTTAAATTCAATCTAGACAAATTGAAACAAAATTTTTGGTGTAATTTGTTTTTTATTTCTCATTTCGTGGATCAAATTTGAAATTTATTTTTTCATGAGGATAATGACTAATGTATGAATATCGTCAAATTTATTTTTAGATTTATTGTAACTATTTGATTGGTATTTGAGACTTAGGAACATACCCGTAAGGTGGCTATTATTTTATTTAACTAGTAATAATATGTTCGTATCAGGGTTCACCTTACCGCGAAAACCGCCATGGTTTTCGTGGTTTTCGCCCGTACCGTGGGGGTGCGGTATGGCATCCCGCGGTTTCGTTTGAATAATTTCGTGCGAATTCAAAAAAATTGAAAAAATTCATTTTATCCCATATATATATATTATAAAAAAATAAATTTCGTGCGGTTTGCCATGAAAACCATGATATGTGGCATGGTTTTCGTGCGGTTTGAACGAAAACCGCGACACGACACGGATTTGAATTTAGTTCAAATTCAAATTACGGTTTCACGACTTTCACGGTTTTCGTCGCGGTTGCGCGGTTTTCGTGATTTTGGGGTGGTTTTCATGGTTTTTGGTGCGGTTTTCATGCAGTTTTGACGAAAACCGTGGCACGACTAACCGTCACGAAAATTACGGTTTTCGCGGTTTTCGTGCAAAAACCGCTGCTACAGGGCGGCATGGCAAAGCATGGCGAAAAAGGTAAACCCTGGTTCGTATATTGCAACAACAGTTCCGTACCATTGGTAATGGGCTGTGTGTGGATCTAACATAAATCACCGTTTTTTTCTGTTTTTATCCGAAGGAATTTTCAAATTTTTCTATGTGTGAGAGCATGCTGCGCACTAGGGAAGGGAGGGAAGGGGAGGATGGACGACCTGTAAAATTATGTTGTTCTGAGATGGCTGGATAAATATTACCAAATTTTTTGTAGGCTAGTATTTCAATAAAGTATTTTTTCCTTTGTTAACTTACTTCAAAAAACTGACATTACAAATTTTTGTAATTGTGTAATGAACCAAATAGCTCTTATTAGGTTTTTTATGATAGAATCTACTTATCTCATTTTAAGTCCTAAAACTCGACATGATGTTTATTTTTAAATGGTTCAAAGGTTGATTTTCTTTCAATTTTAAATAAACTTTTGCAGAGTAGGTTGCCGGTTGTAGAAGTCAAATTAACTCCCAGAAATTAATCGTAGTTGGACGCGTTTGCTGGAAAGCAGAGCCGACTTGTTGATATTTGGTCAATAAAAATTGCAAAATCATGCGCGTTTAATTTCCCATAACACACTTTCCCTACTTTTAGCCTATTTTATGCACACCTAGCCCCTAATATTTTAATTAATCACAAAAATATGTTTGGTTAATGCTTTTTTTATGACAATGCGGCTAGTATATATATATTATTAATTTTGAGATCTATTGTTGCTACATCCTACTCCTATAGGACAAGTGAGTTAGAAGGGACTCCAGAGGGCCTGAAAGGCTGAAAACACGAAATGAGGTCTAACAAAAGAGATCCCCAATACTTGAAAGGCTCTTTCTTGTCCAGTTTTCTTTATAGTTTATACCGAGCTACTTGCTTAATTAAACTAATGCTGTAGGAGACAACTCGAGGTAAGTTGGTTCTAATCTTTTTCTGTTCTTTGTGCCTGCTTTATTAGGCCCAAGATAATATTATATCTGGGATCATGTTTCTAGGTTTAAATTTCTTAAGCCTATTAAAAAACATGGGACATGGACAAACAACCAGGCCAATGCCGCCATCCACTAGAGAGATTGATCAGTGATCACACAAGCTTGGTGACGCATATTTTTTTTATTTTTATTATTGCAATATTTTAACTTTGCATGATGCATGATGATATTATTATGTTTACCACTAGATACAATATTGGTGGTGAGGCCAATTATTTATCTAGGGCAAGTGCATGGCTTGTGAAGCTTTGTTTGACTAGTGCAATTATAGCCATGAACACACATCTGAGCCATTTGTATATATTGTATTAATATGGGCTATTGTGTAGCCCCACAACCAAACAATTTTATAAGCTGTAGCACAATTTTATATGCCAAGATATATCCTCAGGATTAAACAATTCTTCCTGTTGGCATTTGTTATTATATCAGTATCATGGCGATTACTTTACAAGTAAGTACGTGTTAATGACTATCGTAGGCGTATTATCGTGGATATAATGGTTTGAAAAGGACATGATATTATTTATAAATATAGAGTATAAATTAATAGGAGTAGCGTGGCAGGAAGGAGGGAAGGGTGCGCTAGCTCTAGAATGGCTTTGTCACTACTCGTTTAGGTTTAGCTGCCTAACAACGCCATTAAATTAATTATACAAACGTACTTCCAAAGATGACCTGGTGTATATATTATATATGCTGCCCACAACTATACGGTATTAAATATGCTCACCATGTTACCCCCTGAATACCAACATTTCAAAACAAAAGAATACAAATATATACCACTAGCCCATTCCGTTGTACCAGAGAGAGATATTGTATCAATTTTGTCATACTTTCCTCACATGATACTTCCAGAGTTTTGATCTCTTCAAATTTGCAAATACAAATAATAATAACAGTAATTTAATAAAAGAGATCAAACAGTAGAATATTTCACGGCACGAATTCCTAGGAACACACTGAAAAAATGTGGTTTTAGCCCTAGTACATGGGGCTCCTATTTTGCAGATCTGAAGATGGGTAGGTTCAGACTTTTACAGCAGCAGTAGTGGTAGTACTATCATACTCTATTCTCTTGGCAACTATACTCTACTTGCGCTTCCATGCATTAGCTGACATATATAGCCATAATAATAATAGTAGTATAGATGCAGCAGCAGCATCAAATTACTGTAGCATACCACACAAGGGGTGAAAAAGGACAGTTGCACCTTGGGCTAGCTGCCTAGCAGCAGTAGAGACAGCGTAGGAAAATAGCATTGTCCGCAGGATAGGCCTGTGGGCCGTGCATTTATCAGTTACTCCTACCACGTTTTGCAACTTCCTTTGCTCATTCAGGTGATAGTTGATACTCGATCTCCTACTTGTACTTGTAGCATTGCGTGGTTATTCATGCGGTTAATTTAAATTTAAACCAATCTAAGGTTAAAAATCCCCACGAAAAATAATACTTTCTTAATTCCAAAACGTAATCATTTTATAGTGTATTTTAGAACGGATAGAATAATATAATGTTATAAGTTTTCAGCTGAACATTTATGGACAGACTTGTGCACTTACTAAAGTGGAGTACTGAAGAAGATGTGTATGGTTCAATTCATCATGCCACAATCACATTTCCTTGCTGGAGGACTATCCATCAAGCGTTCAGTAGTAAAACATATGTTTATTTTTTTTACCTATTTTTTATTTTTTAAGATAAGAGATTCTTTCCTCTGAAAGAGTGGTAAATTCAGAGAAAAACACACCTCATTGCACCCTGAACATCAAGCAAACTGTAACCTAAAAGGGCTGACAGTTCAGTTTTTATAGTAAGCTTAATGTAGAGGTTAAGGTTGGGGATGTTCCAATCTACGAACTGTTGTTATCTCTACAGGCCTAAGAAAAAAACACTAATATTGATTTTTAAACAGACTTGACTTATGAGTGCATTAGCTGAAACTGCAAGTAAGCGCAATTCTGTCAACCTGGAAGAGTTTATAAAGCACGCTTCAAATTATCAGCAAAACACTTCCGAGTTCATCCGGAACTCTTGCAGTCATCATGCCCATCCTTTTCCTCACTTTCTTTTTAATGTGACAATTAAATTATTAATATCGGGCGACACGTACATGTCAAAGGCAAAATTCTACGGGCAAAGAACACCAATAATTTTCCTCACTGAAGGTACGTCAGAAAATGGAGTCTTTGGTAGCAGAAGTAGTACAAGGCGATGCAAACTTCACGGAGAAAAAGGCAGATAAAGATGCAACCTTTTTTTCGCCTAACCGTCTGTCATGTGTTGTGCATGGACAGGAACAGAAATCTCATCTCATCTCATCAGGTAGCCATCACCAAACAAAGGACAAATAATACCTCGACAGGGAGGAAATCATTGCCAGTGCTGGGACAAAATCAACTGAGCAGGATAGAGGGCATCAGGGCATGAATAGCTTTGCTTCCCTGTGTAATTGATACTACTACATTGGTTTTGCTATGTGCAAATGGGCCCCAGAAATTGTAGCTGGGGAGACATTACATTGGAGAGTTAGTCATGCATTTCCTTTTTGTGCCTTTCAATTAAGTACAGCAATAAGTATTGTGCTCCACAATAATGCAGGGGACCTAATTCTCCTGTAATGGCTTGATGGGGCAGGTTATGTACAATGCATTTTTTTTTCTCTCGAAAGCGCATGAGAACTGTACAATGTGACAACTATATCAATGTAAATTCTTGAAGAATACCGGTTTTCCAGCGCGTTGTAACTTGTAAATTAACCATATTTGGAATTGCCAAGTCAATTGTATCTTCCTCAGGTGTGGGAAGAAATTGACGGCATGAATGTGAAATTTTTATATTAGAAGGAATGATCTGGCTGGATTAATCTGATAAGCCGCTTGAAGTTTCAGAAACTGTATGTATCATCGCTGACTTCTTCCGGATCTCTAGCTCTTGTTGTCTCTTGAGATAACTTTGTGCTGTAGAGGTAATTATCTGAACGATGAAGTTCATGATCAAAAACCACACCACTGTATTCCAGATCAAAGAGAACGACAGATTCCATTTCGTTTCCTACACACACAATTAAGATATTTAGGAAATATAGTAACAAAGAACAAGATAGCAGATGATAACAGATTAAGAAAAAAACAACAGTAAATCAGAAGAGAGAGGTGTTATCATGATCATCTTCGTAATCACATTACTCTGGAATCTATGTTAAAGTTATTGTCAACCATAACGATAAATTTTACAAAGTGTGCTCTTAAGAGTATGTAAAACACAACCATAATTTTGTTGCAAAAGTCCTAGTAGAATAAAAATTATTGCTGCTAGACCATCATCTGCTTTGTCATTTAGAAGTTAGAACACATCATTTCATGAAAAACAGTGACATATATTATTACAATGACATCAACAGAATCAATAAATTTTGAAAACAACACATAACCACATAATGATGAGCAGACTAGCTTAAAGTTTTGAAACAAGTACGCCTGATGTGTGAGATTTGAAATGTTCAAAATTTCCCCAAAACTAAAAGAAATCTGTACCTTCATAGCACTTGATGCTGATGCAGCAACACTGGCTGATAAAAACTTTTTCTTGGCTGTCTTCAACTTGGCAACTAAAGAGGGAAGGACGGATGATACCACAGGAACATTGCCAAATACCCACATAATCCTTTTCTCCACCAAATCAAGAAGTTGGTTATTGCAGAGAGTAATTACTAATGTTGTCTACAGAAGTTATTTGTGAACTATGGTTAGATAACTTAACAAAGATGTTACGATGCATTGAAAATACTCAAAAGGAAATGTTTTGCAAGAGAATTTTTAAGTAGCAAACCTGGATATAAACCTTAATAACAGCCTTTCCAATTAAAGTTGCTAGAAAGAACTTCCAGAAGGGGATGCTAAATTGCCCACACAAAATACCAGCAAGATCGAAGAGGGGGTTTGGCACCTAATGAAAGGAAAAGTTAGTTTCTTTAGATGTCATTTCCAACAAGAGAAGAATAATATGAAAAACATTATGCCCTACATTGTGACAAAGCAAATCTATATTTTTTGGGAGTTTATGTGTGAATATAATGAGTTTCTCAAGCATTTTGAGTGAAGTTCACCCAACAAGTTAAACTGTTTAGGAGCTACAGGAGCTACAACCTACGAATTAGGTAACAAATAAATGTACACAAGAAAGGTACTAACCGAAGCAAGTAACAGGATGGTAGGGAAGTTAAGATACTGTGAGTGAGACATAAGCCATCTTTTAGCCCGATGCAGAGTTGAGGATAGAAAGCCTTCTCCTGAAACAGAAGCATCCAACTCTTCCAGCTCGTCTAATTTGCGTCCTGACATACTAGCTGGGGTTCATTTATAGTGAGTTAGTTCCATCAAGAATTTCTTCTGAACCAAGATCAACAATAAACTAGCAACAAGTAGGGAAAATACTGCATCTCTTAGTATTACCGTATTAGAACTTCAAGTTGGAACCTTATGGTACAGAACTTAGCACAATATTAAGAACTATATATCATTTATGTATCCTACACGGCATAGTATTTCCAATCAGCATAGCATCAAGGTTTTTGCAGGAGTCACTTCTGCACTGGCTGGCTAGAAACAGAGCCTGAAAATGACTCTTGGTTCTGGCTGCGAAGTGCAACACAAAAACGTCCCACTGTCTTGCTCAAAACCTCAATTTTATTTCACCCTGTCAGGGAGTTAGAGTTTATGTATTCCTCTCCCCTTTCCTTTCCTCGGATTGTAAATAACTAAAATTTCATGTTTATTAATATGCAGTAGTTAACATTCCAGAAGTTTCTTGCTCACAAGACAATATACGTAAATCGCTCTGCTGCATAATTTGACACATATCAATCCTATCACATGTTCATGTACGTTTGGAAAGGTTGAAAGATTATACCAAATTTTAGGTTATTCAAAACTGTCATGTTCTCTAGTGATTAATCTTTAAGATAAAAAGGGACATAGTGTGAGGCTGTGAGCATGTGAAAAGCATATAATCAAGTGGTGCTATAACAGCAAAGCAGTACAGACATAACCTGCTCTCGAGAGGAAATATGGAGGAAGCTCTCCAAGTGCAGTTCCAATGCCCCAGAGAACAGCTTCAAGATGAACTTCATGCAGTATTTTGCTAAATGGAATTGTTTCCTGGTACATTGGAGGTCCAAATTCTAGACAGTCTTTCTCCAACCATGAAGGTCTCCTTTTAAGGAGAATAGTATCATAAGGAGCACTTTTTAAATCAGTCCGACCGCAATGGACTGCCTTGATTGTAAAAAGGGCAATATGAGGCCCCAAATACAATACAAATGTGTGCAAACCAGAGCCTGAAAAAACAAATGACACTATGCCTTCAGAACCATACTTCTTGTATAGTTTTTATAATACTAAATGCTTATATGTTTATTTTACTCAACCAATTGAAGCTTGTTCACACCATTTCACTAAGCTAAATTCAACTTGCACGTACGAGCTTACCTAACCCAATGGATGAAGCCACCCCTAGTATGACCCACCATAATCCAAATCTGACATACCAAAGCAGCTCCTGAACATGCTGCATTGAATACAAAAACCTTGTTATATCCATTTACAAGAGTGCATGAACCACAGCCACAGTCTGGAGAAGGGAATGAAGAAAGCACATACATTTGCCTAACATGGACTAGCGCAAGCATCTTACCATTCTATAAGTATAGACTTGTTGATACAAATGCACTCATAATGTTTTTTTTCTAAGAGAAGATGATACCTTTTCATGTGGACCATTAGTTACCAAGAGTGGAACCCAGGCAGAAGCAACCAAAAGAACCAAGAACTTCAACCGAGCACTATCTTTCAGAATACATAAACATGTGCTTTTTATACTCTGTCCAATGGCTAATACAAATAACGCCAATGTTCTGAACGGCTGCGATGTTAGCGTTAATCTCTCCAGGTCTACTCGATGCTTTTCCCGAAGCTCTGAAACATAGAGTAAACCAGTTACAGAAGAAACATACAGTAATTTTATACCAATCATACGACAAACAGACAAAGCATCCATTGGTTTGGAGTATGGAGAATCCAAAGCATGAGCCCAATTTGTTGCCTTCTTATGACACTTTGACCGGTCGGAATTATCCATGTTTGGTGGTGTACGGAAAAAATGCAGCCACAGCGCGCATTGGAAACCCCGTATTTAGAAATATGCATCGTGGGCACTAGAATTTTTGTTGTGTACAATGCCTTGAAAATTGAATTTACATTCGTAAATGCCGAACAGTATACCCAATCACTCTATAGGTTGGTTATTCCCGCAAAAAAAAAGGGAAAAAAACTATAGGTGATCAGAAAATAGCATGAAGAAAAAAACATAGTTTTTTTTTCAAAATCCATAATCTAAGTGAACGAAATATTGACTAAAAGCCTCAGTTCGAGCATTAGTAAATCCAGTAAACAACTCCAACACTTACTAAAAAAAACTTAGCAATGTCTATCAACCATGGAGAGAGGGATCCTCTTAAGTCCAACAAAATAGATGAAATATACCAAAATCAAGCATGTAATATAACCAGCAAAGGAGAACAGTTCAACCGTCCCTTTGTATCAGCAGGAAAGGAAAGTGAATTGTTCCTATGAATAGAAGAAAAGGAAACAATTCCAATTTTTCGGGAAAACTTTAATGATACGCATTCGCAGGTCCATAAAACATCTAACAAAAATCTTTTGATTAATTTCACATATTAAACCATGGAATCTTAGCAACAAATCCCTGAACCTATACATGGCTTCAAAAATCAAAATTTCAGACAGACAAAGAAAACCAAAGCCAGACAGCCATCACAATTCACAAGAACGGCACACAGAGGACAGCAGGAGGCTCACCGGACAAGGCCTGGTCCTCGCCGGCGGCGGTCGCGGATCCCATCTCGCAGCCCTCGGGGTCGACCCCCCCTGCCGCCTAGATCAGATCTCTGATCTCCCGGAGGCCGCCGCTATATACACCAATGAAATAAAAGAGAGAAAAAAGGCGGGAGCTTTGCTTCTCGTTTGGTGGAGAAACGCGGCCGCGCTTCTCCGGAGGAGGAGGAGGAGGAGGATCACGACGAGGACGAGCTCGACGAATCGCGCAAAGGAATCGCTCCTTTCCGACCGGAAAGATTGGGCGAAAAATTGGGCGCTTTTTGGCGAGCGGAACGTCAGCGAAAGGGTGAAGAAAGAGGAAAACAAAAGGAAAGGTTTTTATTTTTCTTTTCGGGTTTTATTTTTCTTTTCGGTTACGTATTCAGGATTCAGGATTTCAGTTAATTCACCCGCAACTGATGCAAACGTGTTGCCGTAAGTAAGTACAACAGGTACAGTACCATATAATTTTTTGTCGGACAATTTTTGGATAATGTCGGATATCAAAACGAATAATGTTTTTTAAAAACGGAAACGAATACGATAGAGAAATTATCCGACGAATTTCGAAATCGGTCAAAAACTATCTGAAAAAATTATCGGATATTCAACCATGGGTCAGGGCTTTTATCTAACCATGGGTCAGGGCCAAATAGCCCACGAGCCCAGGAATGCGTAAATGCGTAACCTAGCCCATAAATAATAAATTATTTGGTTTATTATATATAATTATGTGAATAAATTATTTTTGTTATTATTGATGTCTAAATTTAATATATCTGATAATATATCTGATATTTGTAATGATATGGAAGATTATGATATTGTTATATATTAAGTTGACAGGAAAGATTATGATATTGTTATATATCTTCTAAGTCGATATGAATGTATGTTTACTAAAAAAATTATAAATGTTGATATATTTTAAGAAAATATTAAGCCATCTATCTTCATTGTTATTCATTATTTTGGAAAGTTTAATTTAAGAGGTTTTTATATTCCGATCAATTTCTATTATTCGTTTCGATTCGTATTCGCTCCGTATTTATTTTTGAAGTATTTATTTTTGAAAGTATTCGATTTTGTTTCCATATCCAGGGTTTTCGATTAAAAAATATGAAAACAAATATGATATAGCTAGTTTTCAACCGTTTTCGATCCATTTTCAACTCTATCTAAGATAGGTAATTAGAAGATTGAATTAATTTCTTTGTTAGAAAATTCAATTAGTTTCTTTTCGTGTTTTTCTGCCATTGTTGGGGCACCTTCTTCTCCAAAACTTGACCTTCCATTATACCCAACTCGACCTTCTTTGTTCGACGACACCATCGAACCATAACGACACGTCGACGTAGCATCACAAACCTTATCGATCACCTTACGTGGTTATCGGGTAGTCGCATGGAAAAACACGAGTTGGGTCCAGTCCAAACTTCTGTTTTTCTCTCATCGGAGAAAGCTACCGAGGGAGATTTCGTGCACGACACCGCGCGACGATGATCACACTGGAGAAGCTAAAGTCACCAGAAGCTAAACTCAGCTGCCATGTTTCTTCGCCGCCCCGGTTGCCAAAACTTGCAACGGAATCGATCGGCTCTGACCTTGTCTCCAGGAATAAGCACAACATGTGCATTTTCTGCTTCAGATATCACAGCAAACTTGTGATGAAATCAAAGAAACCGTCTTCCAACAAGAAAAGAGCAGGAGGTAATGTCCATGTCCATCAATGCAGTGCAGCACTCAGGCAGTTCAGTATCAGTAGCCTGAATGTCTGATCAAGAGCACTCGGGCTGGTCTGATGTTAAAGGTGGCGCATCAGCATCACAGCATCTGTACCAAGCAACAGTGAATCAAACTATTGTACAGATCTATGGGGCATTTGCATAACCCAGTAGTTTGTCACCTCTTTTCTCCCTCTGAATATGTTAACTTGGGTCAATTTCCAGACGTTGAAATGCCTTGCAAGATGAAAGATTCAAGGTTACTCCGTTCATTCCGTTTCGAGAGAGAGTTCAAGGCTAGAAGAGTAAAACTAGTACGCAAATAAGAAAGCCTACGGAGAATATACTTGAGCAGACATAAGAGCGCTTTCATAAGTCAGAACTACCAGAAATAAAACGGCGAGCTCTTCGAAACATGATATCTGTCATTTAACCCCCAAGCCTCCCATTTAGTTTTTAAGAATAAAAGCCATGTTTTCTTGGATGCTGTCTTTCGCATTTTTGTCAAATGAATCGTCTCCAATGTAAAGATCCAAAATTGACTTGCACAAAAGCTTGCTCTGTATGCTCCCCAATTCTTCTCCTTCAACTACACAAAAACAAAGAAGATAGCTTGTTAATGAAGAATGTTAGGTGGGCCTGTTTAATTTTTACTGGGAACTCATATGAAAAGGAAATAAACAGGAATAAAACATGACAGGGATTTATTATGGCATTAAATGCTACCTCACAGGTGCTACATGATTGCTTTGTCTCTTTCTTCTTTCTTTTCTTTTTGGTGTGATAGGATGAAATCAGGATAAAAAGTTGTTCCTTTAATTATGAAAAGGCCATGGATTTTCTACAGCATTATCTGTGCTGACTTATCTGCTATCTTCATGCACTCAACACTAGGACCAAATGCATGAATAAATTGAGAAAATGGTCCCAGGTATTGGGGAAACTGTATCAGATGCATGTCCATTCACTGTAACAACATTTCTTTTTGACTCTCAAAATCTTTCGTTCCATCAAAGTAAATACTATCTACAATGTCTCAAATCAATTAGTACAAAGCCGTGTACAAAAAACTACTACAAAGAAAAGGAAGAAAAAGTGAAAATTGAACTTACTACTTATTTTAAGCACATGGCTCGACTCCCTCGAGAGCTCAATCACAGACCCCTTTGGTAATTTGTATTCATCCTTAAAAAGTGAAACGAAACTGTGGAAATCAAAGGTGTCAAAGAGAGATGAAACTTTTATAGCAATCATTTGTAATCATTTAACTTGATGAAGGTATGCTAAGATTGGAACATATGCGTTAACACAAAAAATAGAGCAACATTATTTAACTAAACTGACACTGACAGACTTGAAACTACAATATGAGTAATTCAAGACAGTTTAACAGACTAGTACAGAATAATTGCTATCAGCTAACTATTGTTGCATGTGAGAATTAAAGCTCTCTAGATCCAGGAATCCTATCTTTCTTGTTTATCTGATGAAAAGCACAACAGCATTACATCAAGAATCATTCAATGTGCATTCTGACTTCTTTCGAGCTCCAAGATGAAACTACATACATTTTTCACAATGCACTTGGAGTTCTCTTAACAACTAGCTGAATTATAATTTGGTACCTCCCTTTCAAAAGGACTGTAGAAAGGCTCATGCAGTCACCCGCCGAAAGTGCACGGGCTTCCTCTGGAAAGGGCAGGAGAAAGTAACTGGCGGCCATTTTTTGGTGGCATGCAAGCGAATTTGTGCGCCAGAAGGTAAGGGTGGGCTAGGTGTGAAGAACCTAGAGTTCTTCGGGCAAGCATTAAGGCTAAAATGGCCAGTACTCAGTGTTAAGGAGGGTGACAAACCGTGGGCGGCAGTCGGGATTCCCCCTGATAAAGATGTGCTTGCAATCTTCGGCTCGACGGTTCAGTTTATACTGGGAGATAGGCAACGAACGTTGTTTTGGACAGCAGATTGGATAGGGAAGGGGAGCATTGAGCACAGATGGCCTTGTCTCTTCTCCTTTGTTCGCCGGTCGAAGCAGACGGTAGCGCAAGCCATCCAGAACCAAAGTTGGCTGCGAGACATACAGGGAGCATTGTCAGTTCAAGCAATTGGCGAGTATTTCCAGCTGTGGGATGAAATTCAACAGGTTTCTCTGCAGGCAAGCCCCTACGAGATCAAATGGAAGTTGGAAGCCAGTGGGAATTACTCTGCAGCCACGGCATATGAGTTATTCTTCATGCCGAGAGAGGACAGCCCATATGGTGAAATTTTATGGAAATCAAAGGCGCCATCCAGGATCAAGTTCTTCATGTGGCTCGCCTTGCAAGGGAGGTGTTTAACGGCTGACAACTTGGCCAAAAGAAATTGGCAGCATGACGAGCGCTGCAAGCTCTGTCGCGGAGAGCCGGAAGATTGCCACCATTTGTTTGTCTCCTGCCGCTTCACTAACGAGCTGTGGCGAATGCTGAGGCAGCAGTCCAATGTTTCGTTCCGAACACCAGGGGAAGAGGGCAAGACTCTATCTGATTGGTGGATGAGTACTAGAGCGCTTTTTCGGAATAGCTACAGGGAGATCTTTGACTGCCTGTTACAGCTGCTCTGCTGGCGTGTTTGGAAGGAGAGGAACACCCAGGTCTTTGAAAATCGAGAGAGCTCTGTTCACATGCTGCTGAGGAAATCAGGGAGGAGGCACAGGTGTGGAAAGAAGCTGGAGTTCTCCCCAACGACGGCGAGTAGTCCGCTAAGTTTCCTTTTCGGCGGAGCCCTTGCTTCCCAGCTGCTGAGATCCTCTGTTTTTTGGGTTTCAGAACAGTGACGGTGGATGGCCTCTGGCCTTCTTTCTCTTTCTTTTAGTTTTCCTTTGATTCCCTAGTCATTCGGTTTTGGATGGCTAGGATCGGCGTCTTTGCGTCGTTGTAATCAAAACTTTTACTCCCCATAATCTTAATAAAATTGGTTGGCCAACTCTTAGGCCGTACCCGGCAAAAAACCTCACTTAAACTGACACTAAATTGAACCTAAGGCAACTGGTAAGAAATATGGCAAATCGAATGTGGAACAAAGTAAGCATTGTTGTGTGCTTGTCTGCAACAATGAATCAGTGGCAAGGAAGCTTCATTGTTTGTCTCATGGAAAGATAAACAGCAGAAATCAGAATTACAATTACCTCTGAAGCAACTCATTAGTGTCTGATCCCCCAAACTTCTGCAGCCTGCTTGCTACGCTCTTCTCAAACGCGCTTCGCACCGAGCGAATGCTCAACCTCCCATACACTATCTGGAGCCTGACTGTCATTCGTATGTCACGGTCTAACGCATCGTTGATCAGCTCGGCGTTCTCCTTCAGTTCAGAGACAGGGAGCTTCTGGTACTTCTCCCTCAGCTGTTTCAGATCGTGGTCATCCGCATACACACCTACAACACATCAGCATTTCTAGATTTCGATGTTGTTCTAATTCTCTTTCGAATGGAGGGATTAAACATGCGGGTTTTTTTTCTAGATTTTGATGCTGTTCTAGTTCTCTTTCGTAATGGAGGGATTAAAGATTCGGTTTTTAGTGGATTACCAAACGCGTAGACGTCGATGGACTTGAGGCCGAGGATGGTGGTCCTGCGGAGGCCGACGCCGAGGAGGCGGCGCCCGCCGGATGTCTCGGCGGGGAATGCGGCGCCGGTGCGGGGCTCGACGGAGCCGGGGGCGGCGCCGTCGGCCAGGGAGAGGGAGGCCCAGAGAGGAGCGGGGTGCGGGAGCGGCGGCCGGCCGGCAGATTTGGCGGTGAGAGTGAGGGTTGCGGCGGCCGCCGCCGCCGCCGCTGCCGCGGCCGCCGCGGCGAGTGCGGCGGCGAAGGCCGGGCGGCTGGGAGGCGGGGGTGGGGGAGGCGCGGGAAGGTGGCGGTGGGAAAGCGGAGGGAGGCCATGGCGGGCGAAGACGGAGGCGATGGGGAGGCGGTGGGCTGCGGGGTGTGAAGGCCTGAGGTGGGCGGAGCACGCGATGTGGGTGAGCGGCGGCTGGCGGTGGCGCGTGGCGCGTGAGCCGGCGGGCGGTGGCACCGTAGCAGCGCTGGTGTACTGAAAGAAACTTTCTTGGCTTCGGTTGCGTTCTGTACTGCACTTTCTCAACTGTTCATGTCTTGTTTTTTCACGCGCGTTTCCTTAACTGCCGAAAGACATATTTTTCCCGATCTGGAAATGTATTATGCTAATTAATCAGGAAGTTTGGCTGTATCCACGTATGGATATTATGGATACAGAGGCCGAATTTCAAAGTAAATAAGTTATTAGGTATTATGAACAAAATTATCATTCCATTCCTGACCAAACGAGAGCTACATGCTGACTAATTTGGATATCTTGTACAAGTAATCAATTATAGTGGTTGATATGGGTAGGGGGCCGATGGAGTCTTGGTTGATCCAATTATTCCTTCCCGCGCGCATTTCGCAAACCTTAATGTACCTACCGGCAACTGCTTAATACTAATAACATAGCTGCAGATGCTATAGCTGCTTCTTTTTCCAAGAACATGCGCGGGAAATCGCATTACAACAAGATAAAACGACCGATTCTACAATGCCGTTTCATGTGGAAGTTCATCTTTTGGACAATATGTCCTGTGAAAGTTCATCCGTTGGACAATGTGTCCTGTGAATACAGCGCCATTGAATGTGTGTACACTTGCAGAAAATGCCATTTTACTGAGACCTTGTAGTTTACAGACTTCAAAAAAAAAAAACTCTGTATATGTGGTCTCCTATCTTAAAGCAGAGAACTCTCATTTTTCACAGCGGCAGTTTTCCTAGTTCAGATTCATGACGCTTCCCTCCAAATATCTTCCCAAATTTTCTTACAGGATGTGTACAATAAAGGCCTTCATGCCAAGCGTAGGCAAGTTGTACACATACAGTTGCTGTTGCTACCTTTTCCAGGCTTCGCCCTTGTATGGAATTGAGAGCTAGCTGGTGCATTTCAGTTCTTGCAACACTGCAATTGCACATGAAAGGTGAACACAGCTTTGTTGAATACAAAATGTCAGTGGATGTTGGCAGGTGTACATATGTGCTGGACAAGAATAGCCTAGTTTCCAATTGACCAAAATGTAATGTGATTCTATACATCTGTGTTCAAAATTGAAGAAAGCATCACTGGATTTGGAGGCCCTTGGTCTCTAGAGGGATGAGGGCACATGCCACTGCTGCTAGTAAGAGCATCAGGTCCATGAAAAACACAGCTTCTTTCTGACGGCAGTTCTCTAACAAACCAACAGTTACCACAGGCGAAACTATACTGCCAATCCGGCCAAAGGAAGACGTGATTCCTACCCCCGTATTGCGAGATGATGCAGGATAGATCTGCACAGAAATGACATGAATGGGATTAGAGGTTGTTTATTGTGCATTATATAATGCAGCCTTTAGTACCATGATACGTTTGTGCAAGAAAGTTTGATACATCAGGCATGATTTTGTCAGTTATGTGCGACCAGGCCATGACCCTGCATGATTACCTGATTGGAAATCTATTTCCACTAAACGTGAATTATCAATAAATTAAAATTAAAATTTAAGGTGCGGTAGAATCTTTATGTTACAAGTTGCAGCAAGTTGGCAATCTTGTGGGATGTGATTTGGTTTCATCTGTTTCACGGTTCATATAACTATATCACCTTGGATCTGTAGAAATATCTTACAGTTGATTATAAGCTAGTGGTATTATCCACCAGTGCTGTAGCCAGAACTTCAACCCTGCTAGGGTCAAAGACGTGATTACATGCCCCCATGGGGTCAGCTCCTATAATTTTTGCCATACTTCATTTGTTTTTCACTAATTTCCATATGTTTGAGATCATGAGATGTATTTTTCAAAAAGCCAAAGCTTTGACATGGCACTGTCTCCACTCATCATTGTACTGCAGCATGCAAGATAGCCTCTAAGTTATGTCACATACACTTCTCTCAGACGGAGGTACTTAGGACTTAAGCTTTTAGGATGGAAATGGATTATTCACAGGTAACGGGAAAAGTAAATCTAGTAGCATGTACCATGGTAGGATACTTGGCACTGACCTCAGGGGTATACACGTATAGAACAGCGAAGCCTCCCATGATGCAAGTTCGGGCACAGAATAGAAGAGTAGTTACCGAACCTTGTCCCAAATGTACAGCAAGTGGTGCAAGGAAAGCACAGGACAACAAAAGCATGATCCCCAATGACACTTTCCGACCAATTCTGTCAACCATTAGAGCCGCCAAAACCAGACCCGGAAACTCTGTCAATTCAAACATGTCTTTTTAGAAGTTGGAGCATTGATGTGATTATGAAATTAACCTCAGCGTTATTATAAGCTTTTTGACTGTAAGAGCTTGGTGCTATTTCTGATAATAGAAAAAATGGGAGAGGGTAACCTCTCTTTCTAGAAAAAAAATATTATAACCTTTTTTTGCGATTTAGTCTAATCTAAGCTTTTTAGTTCAACAAGTTCTTTCTCTAATGTTTATATATGCTATGTTTCACTTTTACTACTGATGGTGAAGTCTATGAACTAAATCTTTATACTTTTACTAATCTAGTTTCTTAAAATTCAAATCCTAACACTAGATGAATAAGGACTAAGCAGCAATTACTAGGACAACAATTTTATTGAACAACTTGTTAAAAGAAAACTTTTTTTAATGCCTGCTACCATTTAGTCTCTCCTTCAGGAACCTTCAATATTGATTTAGGGTCAGAATATTTTCAACAAAAAACAACTTTGATGATTTCTAGTTTTTTGCTCAAATGTAGTGAATCAACAGCTGAAAATCTGAAATGGTAGAAGCCCATCGAACCTAAAGAGTGAAGGAAAAAATCATAACGGAGCACAATTGCACAGTTGTACCTGCCAAACTGGTCACCAGCACATCTCTGTAAAGGTTGACATCCTTTGGTTGCATAAAATTTGTCCCAACTGATGCACACCTTCTCTGACCATTGCTCAGTTCAGAGGTCAGCAATATTACCCCGTAGTAAGCAAAATAATTTGCTAGATAGACAAACCAAAGAAGAAAGGTTGATCTTATTAGATCATACGACCAAAATTCTCGAAGTGCAGTAATTCCACCAGGCTTGGAACTTATGTGCTCATCAATTCCAGATTCACCATCTTCTATAATTAGAAGTGCTGTCTCAGAATTATCAAGCCTTTTGTCGACTCTCCTTTTGGAGGCATAAGTCAGTATGCCAGGAGGGAGAGAGCTATTGTTCATTGTTGCTATTTTTTCCAAGATGACCGTTGCGTCCATTGTTCTTCCTACTGAGCATAGATACCTTGGTGATTCAGGTGTTAAGGGGAAGAAAACGAGAAGGATGAAACATGGGGCCGAGGACAATGCAAGCAGACACCTCCATCCGAGTACCGGCATGACAGCCTGCATTAAGCATATACATACAAAGCGCAGTTAACGATTTATTTAACTAATGCAAAAAGTTGTGATTTTCCTAAAAAAAAGTGTAAAGCATTTAAGCAGTTGATGTTAGATTGATCTCCCACGCCCTGATCGGGGGGCCCACAACCAACTCATGGTTGGTAGGCCCCCGTCGCGCAACGCCACATAAAAAGAGAAAGGAGGAGGCCGGGGGCACGAATGTCGAGACCCATTCGTGCTCTCTCTTTCCCTCCTAACAAAACCCTAGCCCTAAACCGATCAAGGGAGGCGCTGTGAGTGGCGGGAAGCTTCCACCGACACCACATCCCGCACCGACGACATCACCGACAACCCATGGCGAGCTCCTCCATAAAGTTCGATGGTGAGTCATGATTCACCTACTAAATGTGTGCCTAGCCATATTTCCCTAGACCTAACAATGGTATCAGAGCTTAGCTAGGCACCAAGCTAGTTAGGATTAAGAAGGGCAGAGAAGAGAGGATCACAAATCCAAGAAAGCAAAGACTCAGATCCAACCCGAAAGGGGCAAAGACAAAAAAAAAAGAAGATCCTGGGGAGGGGCATACCTTGGCTCCTCGGATCCGGGCGATGCTGGCCACTAGCTCTTCTTGCGTTGTGCCGGTGGTCGTCGCTGGCTCGCTAAGACTCCGTCGCCGCATCCCGTCGTCTTGGCTCACCGGGTTTCGCCTCGGGATAGAAACCCTAGATCGGGTTTTGCACGCGTGCGCGCGGTTAAGGCCGATTCCCCTCTCGTAGATCCACTTGACGGCGGCGCACTCACCCTCGGGTGGACGCGACGCCGGCGAGGAGGCCTACGGGAGGGGGACACTGGCGGCGAGGGGGGACAAGCGCGGTGCGGGCGACGAAGCTGAGAGGGCAGCGCGGGTGAGATGAGCGCGGCGCGGGGGAAAGAAAGAATGTGGCCCAACTATCGATCTCCATCCAACGGTGCTGATCGATCGGACCAGATTAGGCCTAGGTAGGAAGGACAAATGGCGGGCCCAGGCGCAGGTTGCACCCTAATAATCTCCCGCAAGCACAGTATTTTCGCAGTACAACACACTATTTTCCAGTAAATTTTTTCTAGAAATTAAGTAAAGGCCAAAAAGAATTTAAGTTTTGAGGGTTTTTTTCTTGTGGGTAAAATTCCTAAATTAAGTTTGAGGCCCAGTATAGTTCTCGGTGCATCGAGTTTGAATTTTAGATGAATTTTGGCATTTTTTGCCTCAAGTCAAAGACTTTACTCTTTCTAATTAATTTCGAACCAACGAGACATTTTAATTGGAAAAAGTAAATTACATTCTGTAGTATGATAATTTTGTCTACTGACCAAAGTTGTTGATGAAATTGTTATGCTAATAAGTTTGATGACGTCATTGTTGATTCTATTTCTGCCCAACAATGATGTAGAATTGATAGTGAGGAGTTATTTGTTTTAATTTGACCAACGTTGAATTAATTCAAACTTTGTTTTCTGAATTTTTGTTTCAGATAATCCGTTGAGCTACATCTCGTCCATTGAGCCTCTAAATGGAGGAAACTACAACTCATGGCGAGAAAAGATAGAGTGTGTAAAGGGAGAACATAAGAGTCAAGAAGATTTCGATAAGCGAGTGCATGATCATGCACCGCTCAGAATGAAGTATGATGTTGATCGTTCTAAGTGGGACTAGTCAAACCGCAAGTGTCTGATGATAATCAAGAGTTCAATAGTTGAGGCAATAAGGTGAGCAATCCCAGAATGCACCACTGCCACAGAATATCTAAGAAGAGTGGAGAGTCAGTTTACTGACTCTTCAAAAGCTTATGCAAGCACTCTAATCAAGAGGCTTGTCACAGAGAAGTACACTGGTGGTGGTGTCAGGGAGCATATCCTGAGGATGAGCAACATGGCATCTAAGCTCAAACCCATGGAAATGGGGCTAAGTGATGAGTTTCTGGTTCATCTGATTTTTGCCTCTCTGCCTAAAGAATTTGAGGCTTTTGTTTTAATTACAACTCACAGCCAGAAAATTGGGGGTTGAGAAGTTGATTGCCATGTGTGTACAAGAGAAGGAAAGGATTAAGGGTTCATGTGGTGATTCTGTTAACTACGTGAACCACAAAAGGAAGAATTATTATTATAATTCTTCTTCTTCTAAGCCACAAGAGACGTCTCCTCCTCCAAGCCACATGGAAAGGCTCCACAGCCTAATTACCATCAGAGATCTGAGCCACATGGAAAGGCTCCACAACTTGATTACCATCAGAGATCTGAGCCTGATTATCATCAGAGATCTGAGCCGGTCCAAATTGAAAGGGACCAATGCTTATGGTGCAAAAAGAAGGGACACCATAAGAAAGACTGTGTGGATTTCCTGAAGCACATATGCAAGAAAGGTGATGATATTATTACGTTTATAGATGAATCCCTGTATCTAAGTTATGAAAAATCTACTTGGTGGATTGACTCAGGTGCAACTGTTCATGTTGCAAACTCTTTACAGGGATTCAGGACGAGGAGGACCCTGCAAAGAGGATAAAGAATAATTAAAGTTGTAAACGGCGTATTGTTGAAGCCAAAGCAATTGGAGAACTCCCGTTAGTATTAAAAGATGACCTTGTACTTCATTTACACAATTTCCTTTATGTGCCCTCCTTGCGAAGAAATTTGATAAGTGTCCCACGATTAGATTGTGATGGATTTCAATGCCATTTTGGAGATGGACAATGTAAAGTTCAGTTTAATAATAAATTATTGGCATTGCTTTCAAGCAAAATGAACTTTATTTGTTATCACTTGGTGATACCGTGAATGTTAAGTACCGAGAATGAGAATGCATCCTCGTCTATGAACGTGAGTAATAAGAGAAAAAGAATTGATGATGTATCCTCGAAATTATGACACTATCGTTTAGGCCATATTTCGAGGGGAGGATTGAACGATTGATTAAAGAATCATTTTTTTGCCCTTAGAATTTTTAGATTCAGATCAATGCATAGATTGCATTAAAGGTAAGTATGTCAAGAAAATAAAGAAAGATGCCAAACGAAGCACAGGAATTTTAGAAATAATTCACACGGATATTTGTGGTCTGTTTCCTATGACATCTGTGGATGGCTATGATTCTTTTATGACGTTCACGGATGACCATTCTCGTTATGGCTACATTTATCCAATTAAACAACGATCAGAAGCATTGGATAAATTTAAGATATTCAAGGCTGAAGTTGAAAATTAGCATGATCTAAAGAGTAAGATAGTAAGATCCGACCGTGGAAGGAATACTACGGTCGTCATACCCCGTATGGCTAAGTTCCTAGACCTTTTGCAAGGTTCTTACAGGAAAATGGCATAGTTGCCTAGTACTCTACACCGGACGAGCCTCGGCAGAGTGGAGTAGCTGAAAGACGCAACCGTACCTTAATGGATATGGTGAGAAGTATAATAAGTTACTTCACTCAACCGATCAATTTATGGATGGAGGCGTTAAAAACCGCCATTCACATACTTAGATCAAGGGGGAGAATGTTAGATTGATCTCCTGCCCCTGATCGGGGGCGCACAACCAACTCATGGTTGGTGGGCCCCCATCGCGTAGCGCCACATAAAAAGAGAAAGGAGGAGGCCGGGGGCACGAACATCAAGACCCGTTCGTGCTCTCTCTTTCCCTCCTAACAAAACCCTAGCCCTAAACCGATGGAGGAAGGCGCTGTGAGCGGCGGGAAGCTTCCACCGACACCATATCCCGCACCGACGACATCACCGACGACCCATGGCGAGCTCCTCCATGAAGTTCGACGGTGAGTCACGATTCACCTAATAAATGTGTGCCTAGCCATATTTCCCTAGACCTAACAGTTGAGTATTATAAACATTTTTTGCTATATGTTCTCTTAGGTTGTACACATACAGATATCTGCTCAGTGAGAACTAAAGAGTGAAGCAATCAAGTAGCAAAATACCCAGGCAAGTAGAGCTTCCAAGATTGTTCCCACAGTCCAAGAGCAATGGAAAACGACCATCCAGGTACCTCTCTTTGCAGCAGGAACAAACTCTATGAACCAAGTGGACAGCACATGGCCAGCACCCAATCCCAAACCAGCAACAAAGCGGAGGACAAGCAAGGATGCGTAGTTGGGGGAGAAGGCACTGAGCAAACCAAATATACCAGTGACAACTGCCGTGGAAAGAAAACCGATCCTGGAAATGCAGAGCAGCTTATGCATATTAGATGTAGTATTGCTGCATAGGCAGGTATATATCATATAAACATGGTTGTTGTTTCAATATAGAATGCCCATTTTTGGTACACCTGAGCTTGGAACCAATGCATTACTTCCATACTCAAACTACCTAAACAATTTTGCACAGATTTCTTTGCATAACCTCACCAAGTGTTCGATACTTGGATCCAACACACTCAGAAAGAAAAGAAAAGATTGAATTGCACATGCTGTTAGTCAGCACGATTTCCACAAAATAGAATTTTCTTGACAAAATTTCCTGATCGCTCATCCAAAATTGAAATATATGTACTTGGACTGAAGCGTGGCAATCATGAAACTGCAGGGAAAGAAGAAAAGAAAAGAAAAGAAAAGAAAAGAAAAGGATACCTTCTGCCGTATCTGTCCGAGATGAGGCCTCCGAGGCAGGCCCCGATGAGCATCCCGGCGAAGACGACGCTGCTGACGAGGCCCTCCGCCGCGCCGGACACCCCCCATTCCGCCTTCACGGACGGCCCCACGAACGACAGCTGCATCACCTCCATGGCCTCCGCGACCCACCCCACGCAGGCGTAGGCGAGCACCACGGCCTGGAACCTGCCGAAGCCGGCGCGCGTGAGCGCATCTTCCGTCGTGTAGGTCGTCTTCTCCTCGGCGTGTCCGCCCGCCATGGCCGCGCGTGAGGTGGATGGCGTTGACTGCCAAGATCAGAGGAGCTCATATAGATTTTTATTTATTTTTTCTGCTTGTCTGAACGTGTTTGTGATCGATTCGAGAGGAAAATGTTACTGGGATAAGTACTGGAAAAAATAAGCAACTATAGAAATAACTTATCTATATCTATGCTAGCTAAAGATTTTCATTCTATAACATTACCTCAACAACTGATATTTAGACATCGTAAATATACTATTATACCATTTGTTTTACCGTTGACTCTCCCTAAACTTTGAAAATCAACTACTTATTCCCTAAAGAAAATTATAAAAATACTATTTAAACTAAATATATGCTTAATTGACTTAATAAGCTATAAACTCAATTTATTTTGCATTGCAACACAGGGGCTCCTCGCTAGTAGGTAACTTTTTTATGGGGCTGCTATAGAACGGAATCTCGTTCGGACAAGATGATACCGGTTAGGTATTAGGTCTTAATACCTCTGAGATATCATGTCTTAATATCTAACCGGTATTAGGTGATAATCAGGCAATTTCTACCACGTATAGGATGATACTTGTGAGGTATCATGTAATACCTATAGGTATCAATTGACATCGGTCGATACCAGGTTGATACTCATTGGTATCAGGTTTGGTACCCAAAGGTATTAGGCGATACCTGTCAGGTATCAACTAATATCTCGTTGGAACCAACAGGTACCCATTGGGTATTAGATCTAAGCGGGGAAGAGAAGAGATCAAAATGGTTACTGGATAGCTTCGGCTCTAGTGACAACTCTCCCCGTCCTTACTCAGCGTGGCGGCGGCGCTTCCCATCCTCCCTCTGTTGGATCTAGTGATGGACGACGACAATAGCCACCTTCGCGTGCAACCATGGTGACCTGGGGAAGAAGCAGCCGTTGCTATTGTCTCCAACCACGTAACCCGTCGCCGAGAGCACTTGCTTCGCTGGCCCCATCAGTCGTCACTGGTACCATGCCACACGCTCCATCAGCCTCCATTGTCGTTGCTGCCGTGGTGGATTGAGGCCAGGGGAGAATGTCACGCCCAGAAATTTCTACCGGAATTTTCGAAGCTGAATGTGCATTAAACACCCTGTCCAGGACCAGCCAGGGATACACAAACGACAAATTGTATATACAGATCCACGTCTTAAAACATATAAAAAGTATTACAATGCAGCGGAAAGAAAAAAAATAAACCTAAAGAACTAGGCTTCGACGCTTGCGGCGCGGCGACTCCACTTCACAGGCATCCCTTGACAGCAGCGACAAGCCTACTCATCGTCATACTCAACTACAGCTTCATCCTCCAGCTCTGAGGTGAGAGAAAAAGAAGCAAGACTGAGTACAACCACCGTACTCAGCAAGTCATATCGAAAGGAGGTATGATGCAGGGTAATTTCCAAGGGAAGGCTAGGGGTTAACTTTTGCACAAAGCAGACATTTCACAAACTAAGTTGAAAGCAGTAAAACAATGATTAAATATAATTAAACAATATTAATCATCTCTTCTCAACGTTAAACCACGTTGAGTCAGGCCCAATCCATCCAACTATTCTATCCAGTTCCACTGAATCAGGTTATTAGCATTAGTGGGGGTAATCACGGTGAATCTAGTCGACAGCTCATAACCGCGAGCGCGGCTATTCGAATAGTTTCTAACTCTGATTAGAGGTGTACGTCTGTACCCACAAGACACAGCCCCACAACATGTTCCCGTGCGTCGACATGCCACCACGACATATCGAAAAGGGGTCTGTGATAGGACCATTCGCTGACCAAGCGACACCACACCTCAGGTTTCGTCCCTACCTTTATATCCAAGGTAGGCAGCCCCCTCTCATGCCTAGGTGAATCCGATAGCCGCATAGACCTTGCCCGGTCCATCCGCACTCCATCATGCTCACCCTTGCCTGGATGCGTCGGCTAGGGAAAGCTACACTACAAGCCCAGTCATTGCCCACGCTGGCTTGTGGTACGCACTAATATTTCTTTCAGGGTTTCCCGCGAACCGGTCCTTAACTTCCATGGGTGCGTCTTGCAAAACCATGCACCCACAGCCCACCATTTAGTCAAGTTTTAATTAACCGTTATCCTTTGACAACGACATCTCCGATCTAAGACCGTCATTTCATGCGAATAAAGTATAGTAAAATAATTCTCCCATTAATGATCTAGTGGTACTAAGAGCGCTAAGCATGTCCTAAACGTGAAACTAGTCAAATTAACTCCCAGGCAATCAATAAAGTGGGGTAAATGACCTAGGCTGAGTACTATAGGTCCCATCCCGATTATATTATAAAACAATGCAATTTAACAGATAAAGCGAGAATAATTTATAATATGGGTACAACATGATCAATGAAAGATGACTTGCCTTGGTCTTGCTCTGACTGAATTCAGCGACTACCTCAAAGTAAACGGGAGCGTCCTCGGAAGTGGAATCTACCGACAAACAAAGCACATCAAAAACAGGCTATTAGACTACTGAAACAGACAATTAAACTATTTTTAATGTGTTCTGGACATTTTTATGAATCCGCTGCAACTTGAACGGACTCAAACGGAGTTCGGATGAATTTTCTGTGATTTTTACAAGTTTCAGCCTTTTTACTAATTAAGAAAAAGAGAAACATGATTTACGACACAAAAGGATTAGGGCTGACGTCACGGCCGGGGCGGCACTGACCAGTGGGGCCCACTGCACGGTGACACAAGGAGAGGAGGGAGCACGGTGGACTCGGTCCACTGAGCTAGGGAAGGGGCGCCACGTGGCGGCACGTGGTTGGCGGCTCGGCTAGAGAGGAATGGATGGCCTGGATCCATCCGGATTGGATCCGACGGCTCAGAACGGGACCGGCCGATTCGGTGCGCACGAGCGACGAAAAAGAGGGGGGAGAGTGGGGAAGTGGGGGAGGTGGCCGGGGAACGCGGGGTGACGCGGGCGGGAGAGCGGGACGTGGCCGAAAGGGTGGCGCGGCGTGGACGTGCGCACGCACGGGCGTGAGATGCGGCCGGCTCGGTTGGAGGTTGGGGATGACAAGCGGGCTCCACCTGTCATTGTACCCAACCTCGAGGGGAGTAGTGCCGGCCAAACGGGCGGCCCGGCACCGCCCGGCACGAGCACGGCCGAGGCATGGCCCGTCACGGCACGGCCTGTTAGGCACGACCACTCTGACGGGCCGTGCCGTGCCGACCCGCGTGCCGTGCCCCCGGCCCAAGCACGACCCACGGGAGCCGGGCCGTGCCCGTGCCGGCACGGCATGAATATGGCCCATGGGCCGTGGCCGAGCCCACGGGCCCACAAGGCACGACCGAACTAAAAAAAGATAAAAATATGAAAAAAATAGAAAAAATAAACAACACTTATTTCTGTAGATAAAAATTAAAATTGTAAATGAAGGTTAAAAAATGAAATAATAATATATTCGTCACGTTGAAAATATGAAAAAATAATCTATTCGTCATCTATTCTTCATATTGAAATTATTAAAATAAATATTGACACTTACTATATGTTAAAAATAGTAATGACCTTTATTAATGTTTATATCATTATATGATACAATGATACATGCGCCTCATTAAAAACTTTGTTATATTGGAGCCGATCAGAGGCATCGTCAAACCCCGACATATAATTGGGGTCGAAATCACCCAGAGTGAACGACGACGACTGATATGGATAGTTCGGATCCATTCTGCAATTTTAATCCGAAATAAACAAAATTTAGATATTTATTAAATTCACAAACAAAATACAAATAATACATAATATGAATACCACTTACATCTTTCCAACCACGAGCTCTTCACACCTCTGCGATCAAACTATTTAACTACGAAACTAATTTTGATTTTTGACAAAATTTGAGCAAATTTTGTCAAAACCAAAAAATTAGAGCACAAGAGAGCACTTGAGACTTGAGAGAACAAAATGAGATGTTTGGGGTGAGGAGAAATGGCTCGGGTGGATGCCCTATTTATAGAACGAAATTTCATATTTTTTGGAATTTTTTCGGATTTTTTTGAATTTTTTTGGCCTCCAATGGCTAGTTTTAAATTCTAGCCATTATACTAACCGTTGGGACACGTGGCACGTTGTTATTCGTCGGTTCAAATCACCCCCGACCCGCCGTACGCGCCCGCCCCGTCCGCCACGCGTCGTGCCGCCGCGCCGTGCCGTGCCGACCCGTGGGCCGTGCGTCCCGGCCGGCACGGGGATGTGTCCGTGCCGTGCCGTGACGGCCGCGGCGCAGCCCGAGCAGAGGCACGGCACGGTCGTCGTGGCCGTGCGGCACGGTCCGTCGTGCGTGCGGCACGACCCATCTCGAGTCGGGCCATGCCGTGTCGGGCGGTGCACGGTCCGTCGTGCACCCACTTGGCCACCACTAGAGGGAGGAAACATGGACTTCGATCGACGGCTAAAAGGAACTCGGGCGGCCAAGGGAGGGTGGGGAGGAGAGAGGAAGGAAGGGGTGGTGATGATGGTGGCCAGTACTGGGCCGAAAGGGGAGGGAAGGAGGTCTTGGGCCGACGGGAAGGAGAAAAGGAAGGAACAAGAGAAAAAGGGAAAAAGAAAAAGGAAAAGCCATTTTCCTTTAGGAATTTAATTCTGATTAGTCTAATTTAATTTTTAAAATTGCTTCCGATGCTCTGAAAATTCTCATAAAAATCATGTTAGCGTATTTTGACACAGGAATTCAAGAAAAATTCCACCAAGCCATTTCCAATTATTAAACGGATTTTAAAATTCCAGGTTTGTCTTGCTTTATCTTTTTCGGTGATTTCTTTTGCACGATTTTCCCGGGTGATTTACTGCTAGGGAGAAAAAGCGGAGCGTGACAAACCTACCCTCCTTAAACGGAATCTCGACCCCGAGATTC
This sequence comes from Oryza australiensis, assembly GCA_019925245.2. Classification (NCBI taxonomy): domain Eukaryota; kingdom Viridiplantae; phylum Streptophyta; class Magnoliopsida; order Poales; family Poaceae; genus Oryza; species Oryza australiensis. The sequence goes on along the minus strand of JAIFGZ020000393.1, from coordinate 1,921,009 downwards.
GAAGGTGCTAGTGAAGAGGTGCGGATGGGCGGTCTTCAGCTCATCTTCTCTTTCCCAGGTTGCCTCTTCCTCTTAGTGGTGACTCCATTGCACACGGCAGAACTTGGTAACCCGGTTCCTGGTTCTCCTTTCACTGGTATCGAGGATGCGAACTGGCTTTTCAACATAGGTCAAGTCCTCTTGAATTTCAATGTGATCGGAACTTGCTTGCTCCTTAGGCACTCTCAAGCATTTCTTCAACTGAGATACATGAAACACGTCATGGATGCTTGCCATGGAGGGAGGAAGTTCCAATTGGTAGGCAACTTCTCCGCGACATTCCAGAATTCGGTAAGGTCCCACGAAGCGTGGTGCCAACTTCCCTTTTTTTCTGAAAACGGTGCACTCCCCGAAGTGGAGTGACACGAAGATACACGTGGTCTCCAACCTCAAAGCTTAACTCTCTTCGACGGTTGTCGGCATAACTTTTCTGACGAGACTGCACGGTTTTCAATCTTTCCCGAATCAGTTTGACCTTTTCCTCGGCCTCATTCAAGACATCAGTCCCAAACAACTGGCGTTCTCCTGTTTGATCCCAGAAGAGTGGCGTGCGGCACTTTCTGCCATACAATGCTTCGAACGGAACCATTTGAAGACTTGCCTGATAACTGTTGTTGTACGAGAACTCGACATAAGGTAGACTCTTATCCCAAGCTCCACCAAAGTCAAGTGCGCAAGCTCTCAACATGTCGTCCAAGATCTGATTGACCCTTTCGGTCTGACCATCAGTTTGAGGATGGTAAGCAGTGCTAAAGTTTAAATGGGTTCCCAATTCTTCTTGCAACTTCTGCCAAAACTTCGAGGTAAATTGACTCCCTCGGTCCGACACAATCTTCTTTGGCACTCCATGCAAACACATGATCCTTGCCAAATAAAGCTCTGCTAGTCTCTTTCCAGTGTAGGTGGTATGTACAGGAATAAAGTGAGCGACCTTGGTGAGTCGGTCCACGATTACCCAAACAGAATCATGACTGGCGGAAGTCCTTGGTAGACCCGTGATGAAGTCCATCCCAATTTCTTCCCATTTCCACTCCGGAATCTTAAGGGGTTGCAATAATCCTGTAGGTCTCTGATGTTCTGCCTTGACTCGCTGGCACACATCACACAAGGCAACGAATTCTACGATTTCTCTTCTTATGCTGACCCACCAGAATTTTTCCTTAAGATCTTGATACATTTTAGTGCTTCCGGGATGAATCGAGTTCTGGGTTTGGTGAGCTTCTCTAAGAATTAGGTCTTTCAACTCCTTGTTCTCAGGCACGCACAATCTTTCTCTCATCCAGATTGTTTCGTGTTCATCCTCAGAGAAATCCCTGGCTTTACCAGTCTTCATGTTTTTCTTTAGCTCAGCTATGTCAGGGTCATTATCTTGAGCCAGATGAACTTGCTCCATGAGTGTCGGCTGAGCTTCGAGAGTAGCCACGTATCCGTGTTTGACGATTCCCAAGTGCAACCTTTCCAATTCCCTTTGCAATTCAGTGCACATCTCTTCTGAACGAGCGGTGTTGCAGTAATTCTTCCGACTCAAGGCGTCTGCCACAACATTAGCCTTGCCGGGGTGATAGTGTATTCCCATATCATAGTCTTTAATCAACTCCAACCACCTTCGCTGACGGAGGTTTAGATCTGGTTGGGTGAAGATGTACTTTAGACTCTTGTGGTCGGTGTAGACTTCACAGCGGTTACTAATAAGGTAGTGTCGCCAAATCTTTAAGGCGTGAACCACTGCTGCTAGTTCCAAGTCATGGGTCGAATAGTTACTTTCATGAGGTCGCAACTGGCGTGAAGCGTATGCAACCACTCTTTCGTCTTGCATCAACACACATCCTAACCCATGACGAGATGCGTCACAATAAACTTGGAAATCTTTCGTCTGATCTGGCAAGGTTTGAACCGGTGCCGTGACCAATTTCTTTTTAAGTTCCTCGAAACTTTTGTTGCACTCGACAGACCACTGGAACTTTTCATCTTCCTTTAACAACTGTGTCACTGGTCTTGCAATTCGGGAGAAATTCTCAATGAACCGGCGGTAGCAACCCGCGAGTCCAAGGAAACTTCGGATTTGAGAAACAGTCCTTGGTGGGGTCCACGAGTAACTGACTCCACATTTGACGAATCAACTGCTAATCCTTGAGCGGTTATGACATGACCAAGAAACTGAACTTTCTCGAGCCAAAAGTCGCACTTACTGAACTTGGCGTACAACTGGTGTTCCTTTAACCTTTCAAGCACTAGGCGGAGGTGTTGCTCATGTTCTTCCTCAGACTTTGAGTAGATGAGAATGTCGTCTATGAAGACCACAACAAACTTATCCAGGAAATCCATGAACACCTTGTTCATTAGGTTCATGAAAAAGGCCGGTGCATTCGTGAGTCCAAAGGACATGACAGCGCACTCGTACAACCCATAGCGAGTGATGAAGGCCGTCTTTGGGATATCTTCTTCTTTGATCCGCAACTGGTGATAACCTGATCGTAGGTCTATCTTAGAGAACACTTTAGCTCCTTTCAGCTGGTCGAACAAGTCATCAATTCGAGGTAACGGGTACTTGTTCTTAATAGTGACCTCGTTGAGTGCGCGATAATCCACACACATCCTCTTGGTTTTATCTTTCTTTTCCACAAATATCACCGGAGCACCCCAAGGCGACGTGCTCGGGCGAATATATCCCTTCTGTAGTTGTTCATCGACCTGTTTCTTGACCTCGGCCATCTCGTTGGTAGCCATTCTGTAAGGTCTCTTATAGATCGGGACGGTTCCTGGTACCAAGTCGATCCGGAACTCAATCTCCCTCTTTGGTGGCATGGTTGTGAGATCCTCCGGAAAGACCTCTGGATACTCCTGGACTACGGGTATGTCCTCCAGTTTCTTGGGTTCTTGCTTTTTTGCCATTGGCTCATCTTGACCGGTAATCTGGTTCAGGCTTACTCCTTGCTCTAGAGGCATCGGAGACTGGAAGGTAACCACTTCTCCTTCCGGGTTGGTTAGGGTGATGGTGCGCGTCGCGCAGTTTATCACTCCCTTGTATGTTGTCAACCAATCCATCCCAAGGATGACATCTAGGTCTTTGGATTCGAGAAGGATGAGATTTGCTAGAAATCGTGATCTTTGGATTTCTATTGTCACCGAGGGACTATAGCTAACAGACATCATGCTATTCCCCGGGGTGTGAACCCGCATCGGTGTGACAAGTTTCTCTTTTCTTAACCCATGCTCCCCAACAAATCTCTTTGATATGAAGGAATGAGTTGCACCAGAATCGAACAAAACTGTAGCAGAGACTGAGTTTACGGGAAATGTACCGAGTATGACATCTGGTGCTGCCTGAGCCTCCTCAACTGTGGCGTGGTTGACCCTTTCCTGAACGAACCTTGGTGCGTTGCGCTTGGGCTTTGGACACTTGTCAACGAAGTGCCCGGGCTCGTCGCAGTTGAAGCAAACCAACGGCTTGTCCCCAAAGTCCTTCTTGGGTTGAGCTGGCGAGGATGGTGCCATTGGTGGGCGCGGAGCAGGGTTCCGGTGGGGCTGGCCACCACTGTTGCTATTGCTGCCACGGCTGAAGTTGGGGTTGTGATGGAAGTTCCCCTGGTGAAATGGGCGGTGTTGACGGACAACCATGGTGAAGGGTCCACCTTGCTGCCCTGGCATGAAGCGGGGTCGCTAGTTGTTCCCTTGGTTCGACCGGAACTGGGCTACCTTTCTTTTGCGGTCCATTTTGTTCCGCTGGTCTTCCTGGCGGATGGCCTTGTCGACCAGTTTCTTGAAGTCGACATAGTCACCCGAGATCAGTTGGTTGGTCAGTTCATCGTCAAGACCGTCCAGAAACTTGTCCTGCCTCTCAGCGTCAGTGCGCACATCTTCTGGTGCATAGCACGCGAGGCGGTTGAACTCATGTAGGTATTCCATCATGGTTCAATTGCCTTGATTCAGGGCTCGAAATTCCCTCTTCTTTTGTGCCACAATTCCGTTAAGGACTTGCACCTTTCGGAAGCTACGGCAGAACTCTGCCCAAGTAACCTCCGTCCCTGCCGGACGAGTCATCAGATGGTTGTCCCACCATGCCGAAGCGGGACCCTGAAGCTGATGAGTGGCGAACGCCACCTTCTCCTGGTCGTTGCACTGCAGGAGGTTAAGCTTCTTCTCGATGGCATGGAGCCAGTCATTTGCCTCCATGGGGTTGGTGGTGCTCGAGAAGGTAGGAGGACAGACGCGGAGAAACTCAGGTAGCTTGGACTGGAGTGGTGGGGGTGGACCAGCTGCCTGTTGCTGCGGTTGCTGAGCTTGTTGTTGCTGCAGTTGTTGGAGCATCTGCTGTTGCATATGCTAATGTTGCTGCTGCATCTGCTGCATCATGGCAGCCATCATCTGAGTCTGAGTTGCAAGGACTTAGGCGAGCGTTGGGTTCTCTGGCGGCGGAGGGGGACCGTTGCCTGCAGCCCCGTTGAGGTTGTTGCCTCCGTTCTGATCCTCGCCGTTGTTGACATTCCCGTTGAGAGGCCTGATGTTCACCATCTGGAGAGGGCGGACATAAGGAAAAAGAAAGACAAGAAGAAAAACAGACTGCTCAGAATCCTAAACCTTATTATAAATTATTCTGGTCTGAATTTAAACATTACAGAAAAAAGAAAAAGTTCAACTCCTAATTAATGGCAGCCATACCACAACCAATTGGTAGGGTCTGTCGACTATCCCACAAGCAAACACACCTAAGCACACAACTACCAAGCAACGACTAAAGAAAGCGAGAAACTAGGGTGACGTCCTAGTGCTCGGAACGGCTCCTGCGGTCGGTGGAGTCGAAGTCGGACTCAGGCTCGTCTCTGACCTCCTCTGAGCGGCTCCGGGAGTCCAACAGGTACGTCTCTCCACTGCCCGGCTCGCTGCCACTGGAACTGTCACTGGAGCTTCCACCGCCGAGCCGCCGCTGCGCCGGAGCCGCTATTGCCGGTGACGTTGACAAGCCGGGTGGAGGGGCCGGGCGTCGCAGACAACCAACCTCCTCTCGCCGATGCCCACTGCTGCGAACGCTGGAGCGAAGGTCAGCACTGGCGCCTGAGCTGGTGAAGGAGGAGGCGGTGGCGGCACAAACACAGGGAGCGGCTCTGGTGCTGGTGGAGGGTTCCGGTGCACAAGCTGGATGTGCACGGGAGCTGTAGTAGTCTTCCTCGGAGTGGTGCGGATCCTGGCGCCCCTGGGTGGCGAGCGGCCCTGGAGAATGGCATTCTCCCTCTTGAGGCGGGCCACCTCGTCCTTCAACCTGACGATCTCCACCAACTTCTGATCATTGAGGGCCTTGGTTGCCCTGTGCAGATCAGCGTGCAAGGTGTCCAACCCCTGCAGGACTATGGTCATCCGCCCAAAAGTCGTGTCGTTCTCCGACATGGCCGAGCGGAAGGAGCTGGTGCTATCGTAGTCGCCACGTCTAGGGTGGTAGCGGTAGGCGGTGTGGCGGCAGTCGACGTCGTGGCGCTCCCGGAGTCTGGTCAACATCAGGTAGGCAGCCTCCTGACAAGCGTGCTCGAAAGTGCCTCTGGAGGCCTCCACCACCATGTTAGGCAACACAGTGGGAATGCCGTGCACCTCCAAGCTGACACGGTGCGGCAACTCGCCTTGAGGTGGCGGATCTTGGTGTACTCGGGGAGACTGAGGTACTCGACCAGGAACATCATCTTACTCAGCTCTGCCACGAAATCTCCAAGGCCCTGACCGTAGTGCGTCGGGGAAAGGCCTGCCATCTATAGAAGACAAAGGAGGGGGAATCAATGCATGCTCAGATCCAAATTAAATAAAGCAATAAAGACTCAAGTAAATAACCAAGTAAGAAGCATATTTTATGCATGAAATAATTTTAGCATGATTACAAATAAAATACTACAGACTCTGCTAAGCAATAAATTAATGAGCGAAGTAATTACATATTAATAACAAGAAGCATGAAAACTTACAACCCGCAGAGCCTAGACGTGACTTAATGCATAGTCCCGACGATTCCCAAACGACTGTCGAATAAAATTCACTCCGACTCAGACCCCGTCTAGGAAAATTTCTAAAACCCTAGACCGACCAAACTCGGAAAAATCCAGTTTGAAGAACGATTAAGATTTTTCCCGCGAAACGAGAACCCCGAATTTTCCCGAAACAACTCCACTTGCAAAAGGGCAAATGCATATGAAAGAGTTTCAGAGGGTTCTTAGGGTTATCCAGTGGGCTCATCCTAGGTCAAGGTTGGCTCTGATACCAACTTGTTACGCCCAGAAATTCTACCGGGATTTCCGAAGCTGAATGTGCATTAAACACCCTGTCCAGGACCAGCCAGGGATACACAAATGACAAATTGTATATACAGATCCACGTCTTAAAACATATAAAAAGTCTTACAATGCAGCGAAAAGGAAAAAACCTAAAGAACTAGGCTTCGACGCTTGCGGCGCGACGACTCCACTCCACATGCATCCCTTGACGGCAGCGACAAGCCTACTCATCGTCGAACTCAACTGCAGCTTCATCCTCCAGCTCTGAGGTGGGGGAAAAGGAAGCAAGACTGAGTGTAACCACCGTACTCAGCAAATCATACCGAAAGGATGTATGATGCGGGGTAATTTCAAGGAAAGGCTAGGGGTTAACTTTTGCACAAAGCGGACATTTCACAAACTAAGTTGAAAGCAGTAAAACAGTAATTAAATATAATTAAACAATATTAATCATCTCTGCTCAACGTTAAACCACGTTGAGTCAGGCCCAATCCATCCAACTATTCTATCCAGTTCCACTGAATCAGGTTATTAGCATTAGTGGGGGTAATCACGGTGAATCTGGTCGACAGCCCATAACCGCGAGCGCAACTATTCAAATAGTTTCTAACTCTGATCAGAGGTGTACGTCTGTACTCACAAGACACAGCCCCACAACACGTTCCGTGCGTCGACATGCCACCACGACATATCGAAAAGGGGTCTGTGACAGGACCATTCGCTGACCAAGCGACACCACACCTCAGGTTTCGCCCCTACCTTTATATCCAAGGTAGGCAGCCTCCTCTCGTGCCTAGGTGAATCCGGCAGCCACATAGACCTTGCCCGGTCCATCCGCACTCCATCACGCTCACCCTTGCCTGGATGCGTCGGCCAGGGAAAGCTACACTACAAGCCCAGCCGCTGCCCACGCTGGCTTGTGGTACGCACTAATATTTCTTCCAGGGTTTCCCGCGAACCGGTTCTTAACTGCCATGGGTGCGTCTTGCAAAACCGTGCACACATAACCCACCATTTAGTCAAGTTTTAATTAACTGTTATCCTTTGCCAACGACATCTTCGGTCTGAGACCGTCATTTCATGTGAATAAAGTCTAGTAAAATAATTCTCCCATTAATGATCTAGTGGTACTAAGCAAGCTAAGCATGTCCTAAACCTGAAACTAGTCAAATTAATTCCCATGCAATCAATAAAGTGGGGTAAACGACCTAGGCTGAGTACTATAGGTCCCGTCCCGATTACATTATAAAACAATGCAATTTAACAGATAAATCAAGAATAATTTATAATATGGGTAAACATGATCAATTAAAGATGACTTGCCTTGATCTTGCTCCGACTGAACTTCAGCGACTACCTCAAAGTAAACGGGAGCGTCCTCGGAAGCGAAATCTATCGACAAACAAAGCACATCAAAAACAGGCTATTAGAATACTGAAACATACAATTAAACTATTTTAAATATGTTCTGGACATTTTTATGAATCCGCTGCAACTTGAACGGACTCAAACGGAGTTCGGATGAATTTTCTGTGATTTTTACAAGTTTCAGCCTGTTTACTAATTAAGAAAAAGAGAAACATGATTTACGAATTACGGCGCAAAAGGATTAGGGCTGACGTCACGGCCGGGGCGGCGCTGAGCAGCGGGGCCCACTGCACGGTGACACAAGGAGAGGAGGGAGCACGGTGGACTCGGTCCACCGAGCTAGGGAAGGGGCGCCACGTGGCGACACGTGGTTGGCGGCTCGGCTAGAGAGGAATGGATGGCCTGGATCCATCCGGATTGGATCCGACGGCTCAGAGCGGGACCGGCCGGCTCACACGGGGGCAGAGCCCGCACGGCGGCGCATGGCACCGGCGGACGGCGGCGCGCGGTCGGGATTCACCGGCGGGCGGCGGAGCACGAAAAGGCGGCAATTGGGCGCAAGGAACGGCGGGAAGAACCTGCGCACGGCATGGTCGGCATCGGCGGCGCACGACGTGGCCGGGTGGAACCAAGGTGGCGCACCAGAGGGAAACGTCGGCGACGAGCCCTAGTGGCACCGGCACACGGGAAGGGAACGGAGTGCGCGTCCTACGCGACACGGTCGGAACTAAACAAGCACGGAAACTCGCCGAAAAACGAAAGGAAAGCGGAGGGGGAAAAGGGAACCTCACCGACAGCCGACAACGAGGAAGAAGGCGGCGACGACGTGATTTAGAGTCTAGAAATTGGGGAAAAATGGTGGAGAGGGTATTCCCGGGGTTTACAAAGGCGGTGGTGGCGTCGGTTTGGTGCGGGCGTGCGGTGGTTTGGCCGGAACGGGGCCGGAAGCAGAGCTCGGCGGCGGTGGAGTGAGGTTGCTCGGTGCGGGAACACGGGAGGGCTCGAATGCGTGTGATTGCGAAAGGGGAAAGATGCACTGGGGTGTAGAGATTCTTTATAGGGGGTCGAGGCGGTGCGGCATGGCCGGGTCGAGCGGGAATGGCGGCGCGACGTGGCACGGGTAAGGCGGCGCCCAAAATTTGAAACGCGCCCGATTCGGTGCGCACGAGCGACGGAAAAGAGGGAGAGTGGGGAAGTGGGGAGGTGGCCGGGGAACGTGGGGTGACGTGGGCGGGAGAGCGGGACGTGGCCGAAAGGGTGGCGCGGCGTGGACGTGCGCACGCATGGGCGTGAGATGCGGCGGCTCGGTTGGAGGTTGGGGATGACAAGCGAGATCCACCGTCATTGTCCCCAACCGGAGGAGGAAACATGGACTTCGACCGGCGGCTAAAAGGAACTCGGGCCGGCCCAAGGGGAGGTGGGGAGGAGAGAGGAAGGGAGGGGTGGTGATGGGCTGATCGGCTGGGCCGAAAGGGCAGGGAAGGAGGTGGTGGGCCGGCGGGAAAAAGGAGGGGAGAGTGGGCCAAGGCCCACGGGGAGGAGAAAAAGAAGAAAAAAGAGAAAAAGGGAAAAAGAAAAAGGAAAAACCCTTTTCCTTTAGGAATTTAATTCCGATTAGCCTAATTTAATTTTTAAAATTGCTTTCGGTGCTCAAAATTCCAATAAAAATCCTGTTAGCGTATTTTGACACAGGAATTCAAGAAAAATTCCACCAAGCCATTTCCAATTATTAAATGGATTTTAAAATTTCAGGTTTGTCTTGCTTTATCTTTTCCGACGATTTCTTCTGCACGATTTTCCCGGGTGATTTACTGGTAGGGAGAAAAAGCGGAGCGTGACAGAGAAGGATTTGGCGGTCCTCACTTGGCACGGCGCGTAGCAACGACGGCGGTGCTTCCCACATCCTTCCTCTGTTGGATCTAGTGACGACGACAATGACAGCCACCTTCGCGCGGCAATGACGACTCGGGAAAGAAGCAGCCACCGCTACCATTGCCAACCACATAGCCAATCGCCGAGAGCTCCGCTGTCCATGCCCTATGCCGGAACTCGTCACCGGCAGCCACATCCTTCTCTCGCTTAGCAGGTCGTCTTCCCTGGCCTGCGCTAGAGGTCCTTACTGGCAGCCACCTCCTCCTTGTTGCTCAGCTCACGCTCCTCCTTGGATAGGCAAGGGGACAAGGGGATCCCGTCTAGCATTTCTCTTTTTTCTATATGTATATCCTTAGTGATCTAAAAGCCAATACTAAGAACTAAACTACGATCCTCAAAATCAACTCTAAATAAAACTAAGTTACGAAGTTCAAAATTTAGTTGTGATTCAAATTTGCGTAAATATGAAAAGTTTGGCTCGTTTATCATATACTCTGAACTGGACGTGTTATAAGTGGAGAAATGAGTTCTCTCTTCATCTCCAAATAATATAGAAAGCTAGCAGTATATTAGTATGAATGCACTAGGATGTGTGTGTCATGTCTTATACTTTATTTTAGAACGAAGAATTTTTTATTTTAAAACGAAGAAAGTAGATCATATTACTGCGAAAGAGCCAACTTTACCGCGGGCACTTAATATGCAGAGAGTAATAGTAATAAAGCCAATGTTTTTCAGGCATTCTTCCATGTGCCGTGTGCATCTGAAGTCATGTGAATTTTTATTTAGTTTTTTCTGCTTCTCTACACGTGTTTGTGATCTGTCCAGACGAGAGAAAAATGTTACTATGGATAAGTCGTGAAAAAAATAAACTAAGTAAAACTTTTTATATCTATGTTTTTTAAAGAAATATAACACAAACAAACACAAACGTTCACAAAGTGCCCACACTCACTTATAAGAGCACACATTATATCTTTAAAAGCATCTCTTATGATCTCTTATGAGTATTATGAGTATCTCGAGGAATTCATGGTAAACATCTCGCATACCATTGAAAGAATAATTAGTTGTAAATATGTTACAAACACATGTGCCAAGAGAACTTGATGTTCTAATAATCTAAAGCCAATACTAAGAATAAACTACGATCCTCAAAATCAACTCTAAATAAAATTAAGTTACAAAGATTCAAATTTCGGTTGTTGATTCAAATAGCGTATATCTGAAAAGTTTGGCTCGTTTCTCCCAAACTCTGAACTGAACATGTTAAAAAGGGCGAAATGAGTATGCCATCTTGCAAAAGAGCCAGCTTTGACGCAGCTACTTGAATATGCAGAGAGTAATAGTAGCAAAGCCAATGCTTTCAGGCATTCTTCCATGTGTGCTGTTTGCATCTGAAGTTCTGATTTTCACAAGTGGCAAGTGGTAACTAGTAACTAGCCCCTTTGTCGTGGAATCTACTGTTCAGTTCCTGCCCAAAATGTAGGAATCTTTGCAGTTACAAGTTGCTGAAACCACTAGTCGAGGAGCTCCTGCTCGGCAATCTGAGACGGCTGAGCTATCATCTGCTGATCGATGATATATATATGCAGGTGCAGGAGTAACTGTATTTCCAAATCTGCAGACTGCAAGAAGCCCTCGTGTTCACATGCTCTGCTTCTTCTTGGGTTTTTGTTCTGGTTCGCCTTCATGGCAGGGGCGGAGGCGGGGGTATGCCGGGTGGGCCCCGGCAATACCTTGGGTTTCACGTAAGAGGTATTATATATATACATAGGTATATGTTAAAAAATTAAAATGTTTCACGTAAGAGGTATTTATATATATGTATATAGTAAAAAATTAAAAATGTATAACAACATATTTTCTCTCCAGCACGAATCTCGTCCCGTCCGTCGCGCCGAGTGAAGACTTGGTACTCTAACCGCAAGTCCGCAACCGCTGTTGTTTATGGCAGTACAGCTCATCGCCTCAGAACTCGGAAGTCGAAACTTGGGAAGAGTGGAAGACGGGAACCGCCGCCGAACGCCCGAACCAGTGTTGTCAAACCCGTGCGCCGGTCGTCGCCAGCGACGCGCGCTCGTGCGCCGGCCACCGCCCTCGCGCCGGCCACCGCCCACACGTCGGCCGCTGTCCGTGCTCGCGCGCGGCCCATGCACCGGCCGCCAGCCGCTCGTGCGCCGGACCGCCGAATAAAATTAAGACATTCATATCCATTCAAAAGTATCGAATAAATTAGTCAGAAAAATAACATTATAAGTCTCTGGTACCTATTTATGTATATATTTTTAATTATCAATATGGTGTTTAAATATATTGTATTTAGTGGATTTAATCTTAGAATTACAGTTTTCATCGTGTTACTTAGTACATATATACCTAATCACGTTATTAATTTTATAATTATTACCTAAAATTTTATCTAATCATGTTGTTAATTTTATAATTATTACATAAAACCTTATGTTGATTTTTATTGGTGGCGCCAGATGTTGGCCTGATAAGATTTTTCCACGACTCTCGGCTGCAGCTTGAAACAAGGGCTCTGTTCCAAGAGGCTGGCATGGTTGCCTGTTCGAGTCACTTGCATCAGAACTCAGAAACTGGTTCACTTGCATTGATTGCGAGATAACTCCGCCATACACATGCTCCAACTCCAATTGCCCGTGTTCTTAAATCAAAAGTAATTTTGGATCATTACCCAGTAATGATAGTTAAGCTGGCTCTTGCCAGTTGCCACTGCCTATAAACTGTGAGCCTGGAAGCTATGGATGTTATGCTGATCGTCTCCATCGTCGTCCTCGTCGTGAGTCGGAGTCGCCATGTCGTCGGCGCGCCACCCTTGCTCCGGTCTCCGGGAGCGGCTCGGCTACGTGCAGTGCAACTTCTGCGCCACAGTGTTGCTGGTAAGAACGAAGCCGATTAGTTTTACCTACCTGGCTGGCTCCCCATGGCCATGCATAAGCGGGATGCTGTGCACGCGTGCAGGTGAGCGTGCCGTGCAGCAACGTGCTCAGGGTGGTGGCCGTGCAGTGCGGCCACTGCTCCGGCATCATCTCCGCCGTCAACCTACCGCCGCCGCCGGCGTCCATCGAGCTGCCTCCGCAGGTATGATTCATTCAGCTTCAGATGATGAAATGATACGCTGCAACTGTTGTAACCTGACGAAATGAAACAGGAGCTGGATGTTGATCTGCCGCCGAGGGAGTACTCGGATGAAAGCAGCGGTGACGACAGGGAGGGAGGAGATGCAGAGGACGATGCACCTGCTGCTGCTGCTAACAAGCGTACGTGCCCTGCCGTTTTCTCTTGATAAGTTTGTCTGAAGGTGATGATGACGATGATTATGGGCTAATTAAGCATGTTCTTGAGACATTTCTGCAGCGCCAGGGAGGAGGCAGCGGACGCCGTCAGCCTACAACTGTTTCGTCAAGTAAGGCCCAGAAAAACAAAAACGAATATACCGTGATGGACTGGTACTCTTATAGCCAAGTGCAGAGCATCACCCATAGCATACATGTATCTGAATTTTCTGATATAAATGCCCATGCATGTTATCCTACCATGATGTTCATGTGTTTAGGTGAGAGGTGATGAAAGTTATTTAACATTTGCTTTTGTTGTCAGGGAAGAGATAAAGAGGATCAAAGGCATGGAGCCTAACATCACCCACAAACAAGCATTCAGCACAGCTGCTAAAAACGTAAGAATGCATCTTCACCAAAACAGTCAGCCTGATTTTCCCTTGGTGTTTATTGTTTAGCTCACTGAATCATCACTAAAAATCCATTCGCCCCCAAAAGTGAAGAAATTTATCATTGGTTGCTTGATGCAGTGGGCTCACTTACCCAGAATCCAGCAGAAGAGAGACTGAGGCCAGAGGGATAGCTACTGAACTACAACTGGAAATGGCAACCTGCAAAACAAAGCAAACAAAATTAATGGGCACAAGAGTACCAGACAGCAGCGAGCTAGGCAGGTTCAGGAGAATCCAAGTTGTAGCTGTGCAGATAACCTTGCATCCATGGCTGTTTGAGTTGCACATCTCAAGCACGTGCTTCCTGAATTCTTCTCTTTCACGTGATAAATACAGCAAGTCTTTTCAATAAAAAGTTCAGCTTTGAGAACAGTTACAGCATAGTGAGACAGACTAGTTCCTAACCAACCTGATGAATCTAATAAGTTTGCCAACCAACACCTTTGTTGCACAGCAAAGAAGGGCTAGACATTAGAATGGTTTTATGCAACCAAACTTACTCATGGAACCTTAGCCAGTGAGCTCTTTTAGAAGAGAAGCAGACAGCTTCTTCAGTAATTTGATTAGCAGGCAATATTCTCATATTTTTGCAAGAGTACAAAAATGGAAATAAGAGCAGGAAAATTTGGTTTACACATTACACATATCACAAATATTCTATCTGTGATCCAAGCTAGTGCATTGAAACATCACTCTTTTGATGCTGGCATGAGTCGGAGCCTATCCTCGCTAGGAGGATTTCCTGGATCTTTCTCCTCTGACAAAAGGGCCTGCAGGTCACTCCCATTTGCCAGGCTGTTGAACTCCACCGATTTTGAGGGCAGAGCAGGATAACGTCGCTGGCAAAGGGTCATAAGCCTCTTGATTGACTGAAGGTACTTGCGAGTGGTTTCATCGTTCATAATGTGCGCCACACTATTTGTGTAGATCTTTTCTCGGGCAGAACGCTCGTGGATACCAACCATAGTGACTCCAATAGGCCATGGTGCATTGCCAATGGCCAGCTTGATGTATTGGTCCATTGCTGCTAAATAATCACGCTTCATGCAACATTCAACAATAACGAGCAATGCTTGACGGATGTCATCAGGAAGAACCTAAACATAGATACAAACAATAATTGGTACCAGAATTGCCAAACAATCTGCAGTAAAGAAAGGCATAGAACATATTATAACCTTTAAATGCATAAAAAAAAGCCCCCATATGAGCAACATAATTTAGCTCAACAAGGTATAGTTAGAAACTGGATCCATTGCAAGGAAATTCATAATTACATTGAGGTTGAATCCATGAAAGAAGGCAGAATTTTGTAGAAATTTAGGTTCAATGCCAGTATTGAATCTGGGCAGCTAATATCTATATAATAGTGAATTCAGCATCAAAATAATATGCTACAGAGAACAAATGCAAATCCCAATAAACAACAAAAGCTTTCAACATGCAAGATATAATGTTCGAGTTAGGGCTTCAAATCTGGATGTTGCTAAATACATGAGCCCCTGCTCCCAAAACATCCAAAGAATTTAATTTCATCATTTATTTGAGCACTAATGAAACACTGATATTGTGTGCATGTGTGTTGGTACTCCTCTCATGCATAGGTTATCAAACCTACAAATAATCCCCTGTTGTCTTGCTCTACCTGCTTACCACTACATTAGTACCTGGCAATCAGTATATCATAATCATCGCTGTCGCTGTGCCTGTATCTCATACAATAACCGCTAAATAATCACAAAACCTTAGTGAAACAGAGCAACCAAAATGATAACTGAAGAATTATGCAAACACAGATAGAATTTTATTTATATACTCCCTCCGTTTCAGATTATAAGTCGTTTTGACTTTTTCTCTAGTCAATTTTTTTTCAGTTTGATCAAGTTTATAGAAAAATATAGCAACATTTTCAACACAAAACAAACATTTTTATCAAAATATATTCAATGTTACATTTACTTGAACTAATTTGGTGTTGTAGATGTTGCTAAATTTTTATATAAACTAACCTAGAGCCCATGCGTTGCAACGGAAAACAAATTGAATTTCTAGCTTATTAAATAAATTAATAAGCACTTATTTAGCCTAAATAATACTATGATTTTTCTTATTCAACAAGTAGATGATTTTGAAATTTGAGGAAACCATAGTGAAATGGAGGACTTGTTGAAAGGTGGTGCAATAGTATAGATTATGGGGCCCAGATGTTAGTGGTAGGAGTGGTGTGGAAATGGACACCACCACTACTAACATTTTAAGTAGTACATATATAGATTTGGTCAAAGAAGTTTGACTAGGAAAAAAGTCAAAACGACTTATAGTATGAAACGAAGGGAGTAGTTGATATTGCGTCATTCCATTCAAGTAGGGGACATATCCGGTGAAAGCCATCAAATAAGTGAAAACCCGTAAAAACCGGACCTAAAAGTTTTCTAAATTCATGAAAAAATTACTAGAGGTAAGTGTAGGCATGAAATACATTCTCACCAAATCTCAAGTTCAAACTCAACTTTATTTGGAAGTAATAAAAAAAGACAAATTTTGGATGAATAGTAACATGATACTATTCATCTGAAATTTGTCTTATTTGTTTCTCTCAAATGAAGTTGAATTTGGGTTTGAGATTTAATATGAATTTATTTCATGCCTAAACCTATCTCTCGTAACTTTTTCATGAATTTAGAGAACTTTTAATTATGGTTTTCACGTGTTTTCACTTCTTTGATGGTTTTCACTAGATATTTCCACTTTCCATGTTCAAGCAACCAAGTGTAGGTCAGTTTCTTTATTGGAATGGGTAGATCATGTTGCAAAATTTTCTAATTCCTATGGTCATTGTGTTTCTCTACTCTAAAGCTTCTTGCTATGCTAGTAAGCTGTTCTTTAAGACCCCCAATACCTTTGCCTACAGACCAAACAGTAAAGCACAAGAACCAAAAAATAACTAGTTGAGATAGTTTCTACGACAATCATGGATGCCAAGCTCTGCCATCTCTTCTTTCTGATCCAGTCCTAAAATTGCATTCATCATGGTAACCAGTTACCCAGGATCATAACTTCAAGGTAAGCCATTCAGCTACAAGCTTCATTTCAAATCCTAATCCACACCATTGTTTTATTAATTAAGTTTTCTCTAACAATTACTGAAGTCATAGACGCAACCAAAATAACATTTAACAATGCATTGTTTAAGTAACTTATTGATGCAGTACGAAAAAATTCTCACCTGCTTCCTGCAAAACTCAAACAAGGGGCTGAGATAGCGCGCGCACTGCTTGAAGGTTGCAACCATCGACTTGCCCTTTGCTGTCCTCTTCTCCAGCTCCGGCATCTCATCAAGCTCCTGGTTCCACTCAATGAGTAGCTTCTTGAAGAACACCAAGATCTTATCCTCATCACACAGCTCCTCAAACTTGGTCTTCATCCGTTTTGAGTCCTTGTCCGCATCAGCATCATCCCCGCTCCTCCGGCCATCCCCGTCCCCATCATCAGCATTATCTCCGGCGGCGCCACCCTCTCCACCATCACCGCCGCCCGCTCGCTTGCCCTTGCCCTTGACATAGGTGTCCCGGCCAGCCCTCTGCCGCTTGCGGAGCTCAACCATGTCACGGAGGAAGTCGTTGGTCTGCCCCTCCGTCATGTCAAGGTCGTCGATGTCGTCAATCACGCCGGACTTGAGCACGAACTTGAGGCGAGCAAGCCGGGCGGCGTCGTCCTCCCCGAACAGCGTGACAGGCTCCCGCAGGATGCGGAGGCGCCGCACCACCTCATGCCGCGGGAGGTCGAGCTCGTCGATCCGGCGTTCCTCGGAGAGGAGCGCCTCATCCTGCGCAGTCTTCTTCCCCGCGAGGCCCGGCGGGACGGACGCCGCGGCGGCGGAGGCGGAGGAGGAGTTAGGGTTAGGGTTTGCGGCGGAGGACTGCGCGGGGTCCGCGTTGGGGTTGCTCGGGTCGGAGCCCGCGGCGGAGCTGGAGGAGGGCACCGGCGGGGCCTTGGAGAGGAGCTGGCGGTGCTCCTCATGGCGCCGCTTCTGGAGCTGCTTCTGCTCCAGCTCCGACCGCCGCACGAAGCTCTTCCCGCCGAAGTCGGCCGTCGCCGCCTTCCGCTTCTTCTCCAGCTCCCTCTTCAGAAGATCCATCGCTCCGGCGACGCGACGGGCCAACCCCGAGCTCTCTCCTCCGTTCTCGCCGCTTCCCGGAGAGAGGCGGCGCCGGCGAGGCGAAATTTCTCCACTATTTGGGACGCCGCCAATGGGGAAACGCGAAGTCGCGAACCCGAAACCGTAAATTGAGGATTTGCCCCTCATGGCCCACGTGTCAGTGTTAACATGTGACCCCACATGTCATTGATACAGGAGGATAAATCCTCAATTTTCAATTTAATGGGAGGGTATTTTTGATCAAATCTCGGGTCCGTGTCCGTGACACCGTATCGAAGAGCGGAGGAAAGGAAACGCTTCTCACACTTTCCCCTTTTTTTCACGTCGGCGAGAGCGCGCCGCCGACTATGTCGTCGGGGGCGCAGCAGCAGGCGCCGGCGCCGCCGTACCGGCCATACAGGCAGGTGCGGGCGGCAACCCCGCACAGCCGCGCCGTCTCGTGCGTGAGGTTCTCCCCCTGCGGGCGGCTCCTCGCGACGGCGTCCCTCGACGGCACGGTCGCGCTGCTCTCCCCTTCGTCGCTCGCCGCCATCGCCACCCTGCGGGGACACGCCGACGGCGTGTCCGACATCTCCTGGTCCACGGACTCGTTCTACCTCTGCTCCGCCTCCGATGACCGCACCCTCCGCATCTGGGACGTCCGCCCCGTCCTCGCCGGCCTCAACCCTGGCGGCGGCGCCCAGCCCGCCGACCCTAACGCCGACCGCTGCATCCGCGTGCTCAAGGGGCACACCAATTTCGTCTTCAGCGCCAACTTCAACCCGCAGACGAACAACACGGTCGCGTCCGGGGGGTTTGACTGCACCGTGCGCATCTGGGACGTCAAGAGCGGCCGCTGCGTCCGCGCCATCGACGCGCACTCCGAGCCCGTCACCTCCGTGCACTTCATCCGCGATGGCTCCATCATCGTGTCGGGGAGCCATGATGGGACCTGCAAGATTTGGGATGCGGGGACTGGGTCTTGCCTCAAGACGGTCATCGACGAGAAGAAGCCAGCGGTGTCATTCTCCATGTTCTCGCCCAATGGCAAGTTTATCCTCGTCGCGGCGCTCGACGACGCACTGGTATGATCAATTGACCCCTATCCCATGCCATTTAGTGATCAATCAGTTAATAAAACAGTGAATTCATTGTTAAGCTATTATTGTCTTGTTATAAGTTTATAACTGAAGTGCAAATGAAATTCGTAGGCCCATGGGTGCTCTAATGCACAAAACGTTGTTATTGTAGTTGTTGAGCTGTGGCGGAGCGACTGGCCGGAGAGCTCGGGCGGCCACCTGGTGTTGCATTTAGCGTATAATAAAGTTTTGGTGCTATCGTAGTTTTAAAAATATAATTTTTATAGCACACACTAATGTAGTTAGATATGCCCAGGCTAAGTTTCTTGGTTCCGGCACTGTTGATGAGGATTGGAAGCCCTGTTTGTTCATGTATATCATGCAAACCACAATTTTGGGGCAACATTTTTCTTCGAAATTGTAGCCATGTTTGCAAGTATTTTTGGGAATCAAGGTCACTGCTGTATTTTTCATCTGGGTTGTATTGGAGATCCTATCTTGTTTCGGGCCCAATTCTCTGTTGTTGTTTTATTTGCACCTATATTGACAATGAGTCTACATACTTCTCAGTTCTCTTTTTTTTTTTGAAGTAAAACTGAAATAGCCCACACTGAACAGAAGCCTATCTTAGCCTTATTTCTGGTTCATATTGTGGTTTTTTAATAGAAGATTGTTCTTCCAAGTGCTAAGCATTTAATCTTACTATTACTGGAGACCATGCAACACATCTTATATCAGTTTCACATATAAATGCCACGTTCTGCACTGGAATATAAATTATGATATGACCAATCATCCCTCGTTCTGAGGGCCATTTAGTTGAAGCGCTTGCCCAACATTTAAGCTTATATGTTATCTAAGTATGTGTATACTTTCTTGGTTTTCACACCAAAATGTGTATACTTTCTTGGTTTTCACACCAAACCTCATGTTCTTGTTCTGTTCCTTGTCATTGTAGGGTGACAAGTTTGTCTTCAGATTGTTCTATTGTTAAATGGTTTCCAAAATTCGCTACTGAAATTTATGTGGGCACGTCAACAGATTGTTCACACGTTAACAGATCACCATATCATGCATAGTATCAAGTGACTGGAGGCATATAAAGGCATTGAAACTTTCAGCGTGAATGACGTTGTCAGTGCGTTATCTTAGGTTGATCCATGGTATTTGTTGCACATAAGTACCCCATCAGCTCTCAAACTTTTTACATGTGTAAAATCCTATGGGTACTTTGGTCAATAGTGCTTCACATCAAACATCATCCTAAATAATTTTGGCGTTGTGTTGTGCTATTATGTGTTTCTTCATGGTAGTGGTTTTACTTCATTTACACAATATTGTTAGAAATAATCTTTATTTCATTTGGAGAGTATATGGTTACCGCAACCATGCTTCATAAGTTTATCCTTCTCAAATTGCAGAAACTATGCAATTTTGCCAGTGGCAAGTTCTTGAAGATGTACAGTGGACATGTTAACAGAAAGTATTGCCTCCAGTCCGCGTTTTCCGTTACGAATGGGAAGTATATTGTTAGTGGATCAGAAGACAATTGTGTGTACATATGGGATCTCCAAGGGAAGAACATTCTTCAGAAACTTGAAGGCCATACCGACACTGTCATCTCGGTATCATGCCATCCAATGGAGAACAAAATTGCATCGGGTGGCCTCGACAATGATAGGACTGTGAGACTATGGCTTCAAGATGGTTGATGAATTTGCAGGAGTGTGCCTGATACAACTCTTGTGTGAACCTGGACAGCAATAGCTATCTCGAAGAGGAATATGCTTCTGCTTTTATGGAGCACTCTTGTATGTATCTATCCCTGGAGGGATAAGAAAAGAGTTGTTAATTTCACCCGGCACTGCTTTGTTTCAATGTAAACTGTCCTTATGAGCTCTGGATGTCAGTAGTTCATCTAATCTCATGATGTTGAAGTATCTATCTATACTAATATAAAAAACTAATATTAGAGTAAGTACAATAGAAGACTATAAGCTAGCTATAAGCATATGTAGAGGAGGAGAGAAGAGATAAGAAAAACGGATTACAAATTTATAACCAGCTGCAGCAGCACGGGCTTTAAGATAGTACGTGTGTATGATGAGTGGGTCAACATGGGCTTCAAGATAGTATGTGTGTATTGTGTGTATGATGGGTGGGTCAAATATTAATGGTGTAGCATAAATTTATATGAAACAATTGTATATGTAAGCTAATTAGATTAACTGTATGTGACTAGTATAGTGTTTGTATAGTGTTTGTGCTAACGTTATTGATAGATTTAGCATAAGTTTAGGAATTTGATTTGCAAATCTTTTCCCAACAATATTTTTCTACAAGTCCACAACTGGGTATAACACTGTATGAAAATACTTTTTACATATCGTTATTTGATGTCAAGGTGTATATCTAGAGATCTAGAATTCAGATGCTTCCTGGTCCATAACTCCATATGTTCCACCACCTTTGTGTTGCAACTTCACACTTCAGATACAGTTTAGCCACTGATCATAATCAGCACGACATAATGCATGGAAAAGGAGAATGGCGACATAATTGAAGGACTTGTCTGCAAATCTTATATTACAAGGGAAGGTACAAAGTACATAGGAAATAAAGATTAGCAGTACCCTTTTTGTTGCCCCAAAGCAGTTTTTTCTTCTGGCGCCCAGCGCCAACTCCAAATCCTACAAGGTTTTTGTTCACTGCCATGGAGAACATAATGATGATCAATGATTCAAGTACAACAGTAAATAACACAAAATTCTTGGCCAATATATTAACATCATGAATTTCTCTTGGATCATTGTTGCACTTTTGTTAAAAGTGAAATATTCAGGCAAAATTAAGCCTCTTTGGCTGAACTTTGTCTGGCAAATAAAAGGCAAAAAAGAATGTTGTAGTTATTTATTAGTTAATTCATAAAATGATTACCGAGTATCTCCAAAAGGCAGGTGAAGAAAGGTCATATACCAAATCGGAAAAGAAGCCACATTGCTTTCCTCCCGTGCAATGGTAGAGAAGCACAACGGTGAAATGACAATTTGCACGAGCTGCCATGGACAGCAGTTAGTGCAGTTGTGACAAAATGGAAAGAATATGGGATTTATTTTCTTGTAACAGAACATTATCTGTTGTTTCGGGACAAAATTTTTTCTTCAGCTTTTGGTCATGTTTCAACAGAGGGATGCAAAAAAATTACAACAGGAAAACGGAGCACTTGTTAAAAAAGGTTCAGGAAAATTTGGTGTGATTAGGTGTTTCTCTATTTGATCACATAGCTCTGAAATAGGATGTAGGTGAAAAGGAACAGAGAAAGGAGCAGAATGAGCCACTAAAGCCTAAAGGTAAGGAGGCGGGCACATCAGAGAAAGAAGTGCCTATTGCTGGCTTCCTATGGCTAAGTTGGAGCTCGCTGATGTTGCAGATGACACAATGTGAGAACAAAAAAAATACTGACAGGCCATTGTTAGCTGCCAAACCCAAATGGTGATTTACTCCTGCTTCACCTTCCCCGTACTGCTCGTTTCATTTTCGTAACTCGTTCATGCTTGTGGCGCAAAAGCGACGGATGGACTTACCTGTATCGGGCAAAAGACCAGATAAGAATCACAAAAGTACAGGACAATGAAACACTGGAGATGCAGTAGCCAGTAGGTTTATAATACCTTTGCTTTTGCTTGCACAAAATCATCCAGCTTTAAGGCCCTCAAAGTTGTTTTTGTGCCACTCACGCCTCCCTAAGAAAATATGGTAACCATGTGAACAAACGTGGAGACACCACATTCAAGATGATGAACAAGCTTAAGAATGGAAGTATAAATATTTACAAGCAAGGACAAATCACCTTTTTTTCCTCTAGAAGTTCATGAACTGGTCTGTACGCAGCAACGATGCATAGGTTTAGTGGAGGCCAAGTGGGCCGCCCGACACGGCCCGGCACGGGCACGGCCGCGGCACGGCCCGTCACGGCACGGCCTGTTAGGCACGGCCACTGTGACGGGCCGTGTCATGCCGGCCCGCGTGCTCCGCCCGGCCCAAGCACGGCCCACGGGAGGCCGGGCCGTGCTCGTGCCGGCACGGCACGAATTTGGCCCGTGGGCCGTGGCCGAGCCCACGGGCCCATAAGGCACGCCGAATTTAAAAAATAGAGAAAAATATGAAAAAATAAAAAAAATATACAACCCTATTATTTCTATATATAAAAATTAAAAATGTAAATGAAGGATAAAAAATAAAATAATAATGTATTTGTCACGTTAAAAATATGAAAAAAATATTCGTCATCTATTTTTCATATTGAAATTATTAAAATAAATATTGACACTTGCTATATGTTAAAAATAGTAGTGATCTTTATTGATGTTTATATCATTATATGATACAATGATACATGCGCCTCGTTAAAAACTTTGTCATGTAAAAACTCATAGGAAAACCGAGAAAACCATGACAAAGAAAAGAGACAGCAGCAAAGATCACAACTACTTCTAACAAAGTTCTATTGGGGTTGGTCTCGGATCTAAGTAGAGGTTCTCGAACCGGCGGCCAATTCTTGGTTCTCGCAGTGTATCGGGCATGTTGTCTAGCTAGCTCCCGCCTTTAACGCTTAGTAGCATTTCGACGTGGTCGCCGCTCGAGTTGTCCTCCTTTCTTCGACGATTCGACCGCAAAGGTGAAGGCCGATTCGGAGGATACCGTTGACACGGTACCATCAACACATCCCGTGCCAATTTTGAAAGCACGGGATATGCCATCTTGTGGTCATTCCACCATCCGAGGACGTTGAAATCTTGTGCTTCATGCCCGATGGCGTCGCTGTCCACATAACTTGACAACTCTTCGGCAACACCGTGTGAAGTGACGTCTCCACTTCCAGCCGACGAACTGCCACCCCCTTGGCTTGAAGATGAGCCACCCCAAATTCTACCCCACTGTATCTTCTTCTTACCTGTAGTGGGGATAGGAGTGGGTCTCTGCTGGCGAACTCCCTGAAACTTTAGTTCATACTTTCCAAAAACTTTATATAGTTTACTCCTAACCTCAGTATAAAATGAACTATAATCTACACCTATAGTATCTCCAATAAGTGATAAAATAGTGGAGAATCCCCTTAATTTACCCCTAGGATCTAATATGAAAGCAAAAGCATACAACATAGGTATATTTTTCCAATATTTTAAATATTTTTGTTTCATGTGAAAGACAGTTGGGCTAGAATTTCATCATTTTCATATTCTTTTAACAACGTGGCAATCTCGAGAATATTGTGCAAAATTAAATTGGCAGTTGGATAGTAAACTTGGGACAGAGTAAGAGTAGACTCATAAAAAGTTTCAAGAAATTGGTAATATCTTTGGACAATTGCCCACACGTGCTCACTCGCATTGGCCCACCATCGCCGTTTCTTGGGCCATTACGTGACTCGGACAAAATCGCTTAGTAATTCACTATAAGGTAACACAACTTTTAACATTAAATAGGTTGCATTCCACCGATGCTCAGTATCGGTGGCAAACTTACGTGCTTTCTTACCACCGCATGGCAAAACCTCTTTCATGCAGCAATCCGCGGGTTAGAAGCAGTTAACCACGCGATTGCTTGACGAACAGCGTCAATGTGAACACTTACTCTCTTCATCCCAATCTTAACAATCGATTTATTATATGACAAGCACAACGCCGATGAAGTAGAAAAGACTCGCGCATAAACACAAAATAAAGGTTGCAATATTTTCATTGCCCTAGAATTAGCAGATGCATTATCTAGTGTAACAGCAAATATTTTATCTGCAAGATTATATTCATTAATTACCTCCCTAATTCTTTCGGCTATGTTTTCACCGTGTGTGACACATCTATTAACCGGAGGCCTAGAACTCTTTTTGCAACTCCCAATCATCATTAACAAAATGAACAACTACGCTAAGGTAATCCTCCCTAGCTCCACTGCTCCATATATCAGAGGTAACACTAACAGAGAAAGTGCATGTACTAAATAGTTCCTTAAGTGCATTACTACCCTTCTCATAAAAATTTTCTAAATCTCGGGTTGTTGTTTGTCTACTAACTGCTTTGAATCTAGGATTATGCGATTGCTGAACGTATTCTTCGAAAGCAGGAGACTCCCCAAAGTTCAAGGGTAAATCTTGTCTGGCGATTAACCGGACAAGATTTTCCCGAGCTACCATGGGATCGTACTCCCAGCTACGTACCGTACCGTCCGGGTTTAGCATCAGTTGTTGCTGCCGCAATTGTATTCCTTGCTTCCTTGCACACGCCTCCGCATGACGCTTTAGGTGTCCTGTACCACCAGAAGATCGTGCAGATAAAGTATTCCTACAAATTCTACATCTAGCTTGTGTTACCTCCCTCCCGTCGGGGCCGGTCACTTTCACCTCATCAAAGTGCCACACACCGGAGGTTCTCGATCTTTTCGAGCCGGTGTGTGTCGAAACACTTCCGCTCGCGGATCCCGAATATCCTTCCGAAGCCGTCGCCGCCGTCGGCACCGGTTCCTCCTCCACAGTTGGTGGAGTTGGAGCCGATCCGGAGGCATCGTCAAACCCCGACATGTAATTGGGGTCGAAATCACCCAAAGTGAACGACGGCGACTGATATGGATAGTTCGGATCCATTCTGCAATTTTAATCCAAAATAAACAAAATTTAGATATTTATTAAATACACAAACAAAATACAAATAATACATACATATGAATATCACTTACATCTTTCGAACCGGAAGCACTTCACACCTCTGCGATCAAACTAATTAACTACGAAACTAATTTTGATTTTTGACAAAATTTGAGCAAATTTTGTCAAAACCAACAAATTAGAGCACAAGAGAGCACTTGAGACTTGAGAGCACAAAATGAGATGTTTGGGGTGAGGAGAAATGGCTGGGGTGGATGCCCTATTTATAGGACGAAATTTGCAATTTTTTGGAATTTTTTTGGATTTTTTTTGATTTTTTTGGCCTCCAACGGCTATTTTCAAATTATAGCCGTTATATAGCCGTTGGGACACGTGGCGTGACGTGATTCGCCGGTTCAAATCATCCCGCGCGCGCCTCCTCCCTGCTCGCCACGTGTCGCGACGCCATTGGACCCCCGCAGGCCGTGCCGTCTCAGGCCGTGCCGTGCCGTGCCGGCACGGAACAGCACTGCAGCCGTGCCGTGCCGGCCCGCTTGGCTCGGGCGGCCGGCCGCAAGCTCGTGCACGGTCCGTCGTGCCGGCAAAGCCACGCCCATCACGAGCCGGGCCGTGCCGTGCGGCCGGTGCATAGTCTGCCGTGCCCGGCCGACACGCCTCGCCACGGCCCGTTTGGCCGCACTACATAGGTTCGCAAAAAGTGGCATGTTAGTCTCCATACACAATCAAAAAACAAATATGGCTAGTATAGATGTTTTCTTGGAAACCGGGAGGTGAAGAGTTGAACGGTTATGGAGGGCCTAGCCATACCCTCAAGTCACTACCAGAGTAACCTTCAGTTGTATTAGTTAATTCATAAAATGATTACTGTGTATCTCCAAAAGGCAGGTGAAGAAAGGTCATATACCCTTGAGGCAAAGAACTTGATGTGTTCCGTGGATCTATTATAGGATCTTCCCTTTCACAATCAGCGGAATCTCTTTGTTCGATTGACGATTGGCTGGAACACAGAATCAAGGGAAAAATACAAATGAAGAATCAATGATTGGTATTGGCTGAAACCCACAAATACCAATCGAAAATAAATAGACACTAAAAAAACTACATGCTAAAACATCATTAAACAAATCATCTAACCGATAACATTGGACAGACAACGCAAAATTTTACATATTAGGTTACAACTTAGCATAGAAATGATTAAGGTTGCTATAACCAAGATCAACACATAACAACTGAAATACAACATAATATTTGTTAGGTACATATTAGGTTACAACATAGCAAAGAAATGATTAAGGTTGCTATAACCAAGATCAACACATAACAACTGAAATACAACATAATATTTGTTAGGTGCTTTTATTTGATGTAATCGGTATCATGGTATGAAGACATAATAAGAAATAATAAGAAACAAGTTGCCTGTAGCAACTCGGAAGACTACCGATTTCCTTATCTAATTGTTTCCTTTGACACTTTTTCTATTATATACAGACCTGATACAAAACAATATAAAATGCTCTGATAGAACATGTCCATGCGCTACAATCGTTACATAGTTTCATTTAAATATAATACACTTTATCATGAAGAGTCTAGACGGGCTCAATAAAATGGGAACAAAATATGGACATATGGTTTATTCAGAAAAAACATATTTTCCAAGAATGCTATGACTGGACCAACCAAAACTAATTCACTATTAACTGATATACGTTGCCAATGCTAAAAACTTGCATCTTCTTAATAAAAAATAATCCTAAAAAAACAATCATATGACAAATAAAAATAGAGTCCTGTGAATTAGACCAAGTATATGCAGGTATGCAGAACCTTTGAAAGGTCGTCCCCACCTCAAGTTGAGACCACCCTGAAGCTCATCCCTTAGCAAACTTATGCAAATACATAATCCAAAAAACGTAGTTAATGAGTTAATTAATGCACTTATTGTATGGTTCATATAGACCAATTCAAATCCTAGTTTTCAACAAATTGAATAAAAAACTCTCACACATAATTTTAGGTACTGTCATGCCAACAGGAAATAAATCATGAAGTTTTATCTTACCATCTTTACATATTATCTCTCTGCAAATTTTTATACTCTTGAGAACACTTCATTTGAATTTTAGTTTAGGACTTGTTCTGAATGCCCCATGCTTACGTTTCCAAATTTCTTACGTTTCTTCTTTACACAAGCCTGCTGCAGAAAATAAAAATTAGCAGTCACACAGTTTTTTGTCAGAATTAGGATATAATTAGCAGTTAGTTTGAAATGGTTACTGTATGCTTGCACAAACTTCTTACCGAAGGGTGCGTTTCTCGAAAGCGCAGAGCAGCTGCAGAAACAAATTAATCTCAGTGCATAATGATCATGCAAATGCATGTCCGAATGCTTAGCTGCAGAGCAATAGGGGCATGTGGCATACTTCCATGAGGTCTTCCTCTCCAATGATTATGACCTTCCAAAGAGAACTGCATTCCCATCCTAACAAATTCAGTGTAATGTGGCCAACAAAGTTTGTGCCTTCACCCTGCAAAATTCAGACCACCAGTCAAACAGACTGCATCCTGAGTGATGAATTATTGATCAAACGAAACAACAGATTGATAGATTTAATTAAAAGATAGTTTACTATAAATGCATTGAGATGTTTCCTAAAAAAAGACATCAAGATGCAAAATGTAAGCAGTGGTCACTGGAGAGCATAAAACAGGATGTATACTTTTAAATCCATAAAATAGCAGCCAAAAAATTGAAAAAAACAAAGGATTTAAATAATGCATAGATGGTAACCTAACTTGAAATCCATGTCATTCATCCATGATAGAATTCTTCCTTATTATTTTTGTCAAGAAATAATTGCAAGATAGTGTAGTAGCTTTATCAGTGCAAGATGCTGTGAGTGTCTTAAAGCATCATGGCTCATGGGTAAGACATAACCAGCATGGTAGCAACAAACAATACTGGAATAATTATTTACAGAATTTTATTTTTCACAGACCCTAATTTTCTGCAAGAAAACCCAGATTTGCAGGAACGAATCAACGCACTTTCTGTTCAATTGAAGTGTACTGAACACGAGATTACCAGGTCTGAATCAGCACTGTCCATGGCAATCTTATGGATCTTCCCATCATGAGAAAGTTCAACCTCAGGTTCCAGAACCCTAGATGTACCATCTGATGCATATTCGTTTGTTTTTGACTGCAAATCTGATTTGACAGTAAGTTTAAGAGCAAGACCTGTCCATCAGGAAAAAACTTGTTACAAGTAACCTCCAGACAGACATGAAAAATAAATCTAAAATTAAAAAAGAAAAGCCAGTTACCTTATTGCTGTATCGGCCATTGTATCCTCCAAAAGAAATGAGATAATCATCTCCATTGTAATTGCTATGCACTAAAGTCATGCCCTAAAAGAATAACAAATCAAAACATTACCAACTGAAACAAAACCATTCTAACCACTACATATACTCAAGAGGCATACCTCACTAGCGGCGGATGGGGAAGCCATGCTGCGTCGGTGGCGGGATCAATCGAGGGCGGCGACGCGGGCTGTACTCGCGAAGCGGTGGCGACGGCGGATGGATGGGATCGGCGCGGCGGATAGGGACGAGATCGGCACGCGGCGCGGGCGGCGGATGGGAGAGCCGCGCGGTGTCGGTGGACTGGACTCGTCGGAGGGGTCGTCGATGGGCGATGGCAGTGGATGGAGGGGGCGCGTGGCGGCGGATGGGGGAGCATCGCGACGTCGGTGGGCTGGACTCGTCGAAGGGGTCGTCGGTGGCAGCGGATGGAGGGGCGCGCGGCGACGGATGTGGGAGCCGCGCGGCGTCGGTGGCGGGATCGATCGAGAGCGGTGGCGCGGGCTGTACTCGCGAAGCGGCGACGACGACAGATGGATGGGATCGGAGCAGCAGATGGGGACGGGATCGGCGCGCGACGGCGGATGGGGAAGGCCCGCGCGTCCGCGCGTGATGGGGAGAGTGATACGCCCGCGCGTGATGGGGATGGTGCGCCGGTTAATAATGTATCTCAGCTGTTGGATGATGAGTGAGTAAGAGAAAGTGAATGTATCTCAGCCGTTAATAAGGTGCATTATATAATGATATAGATATAGATATAGATTGTACTGCTCTAAAAAGGAGGAGTTCGTACCAAGAAAGCCCAGCCCATCCCCCATTAGATCTCCTAATCCAATGCTTGAAGAAGGATGTATCTGGTCGAGCAGCCCATCCCCCATTAGATCTCCTAATCCAATGCTTGAGGAAGGGTGTATCTGGTCGAGTCTTGCAATGTGACAGTGAAATCACCGATTCCCCATACGCATCGAGTGGACGCGCAATTCCATCGCCATAACACCGTGCACTATCTCCATCGGCGCGATGACATTGTTTCCCAAGCCCGCGTACAAATCACCGACACCTCCTACACCCGCGCTTCTGCTTGCTTCCATCAAGGGTTCCCGATGACCACGCCTACCTCCGACCGTTGCACCCCTCTCCACTCTTGCCCCCTCTTCCACAGGAGAGAATCCACATGCGGCAGCCCGCGCGCCAACTTCGGAGCATTCAACACCCGTACTCAACCCCTATCACCGTCGTCGAAAACCCCTCTCCCAAACCTCCAACCAACCCTACCTCCCTCTATCACACACATTGTCTCCTTGGTGGCCTCGCCGTCACACCCACTTCACCTCACCGGCCGCCTTCATGGCCTCGCCGTCGACTCCTAGTGAAATAGGGTGTCAGTCAATCGCGATCTGCCCTGCCACCAGGTCGTTGTCATGCCCTCAAAATCGGATCACGATCCTCGCCCTAATCACGCTCTGATCCATCTCTCTCCCCTTTTCCTTTTCGCCATCAATCGTATGGAGGTGTAAGGCCAAATGAGAAATTGAGGAGCCACACAACGAGCAAGATAGGAGAGGCAAGACGTGGTGGCGCTGGAAGAAGGGCGCGGAAGACGTTAGCGGCGGGGAGCACCGCGTACATGTGGCACCACCTACCGGCTACCCGTGCTGCCGCATGTTGATGGTCCTTAACTGCCAAATTTGACCATCAATTCTTGCATAAAACTAAATAAAATGGAACAACAAACTTAGTGATGGGGTTTATTACCAACCATTTTTCATTTTCACAAGTGTTAGTAAATATTTATATGCAGGAGATTTTTGATAAAAATGCACCCAAGATGCGAAGAAACACACATTCAGCCAATTAGACTTGAGCATAAGGATCCATGGGCCCACAAATCATAGCAAAATGACATAATTGGATCCAATTCACCTTGCACCATCATGAGGGCCCACATGACAGTAACTCAGGCGAACATAAGAGAGAACACACTATTTGGCTGGCATTTGTGCATCTTTACTATTTGATCGTTCGTTGATGATCAAACCACGGATATGTAACTTCCTATGCATTTTTAAGCTATGCAAACCATGTATTTTCAATCCATCAAGAATTTTGGTTCAGAATATATAGCATGCTCAATAAAATTTATATTTTTAATGTGGGTATTTGTATATAAATTTATATTTGTATATGGTAGGGCTAAAATACACCTAGATACATTTTAGCATTTTATTGCACAGAGTCACATGCGTAACAGAAGCAGATCCTTTGGACGCCCAAACCATATCCTCGCACGCACGCTCGAACCAAACACAAAAGCATCGAATCTCACTAAAACAGCGGATCCCATTAAAACTCTAAAGTTAAGCATGCTTGAGTAAGAGTAGTACTAGGATGAGTTTTTTACATCAGTTGTGACACACTAATATCATCGACCGTCTACTTGTAACTGGTTGCAACTCCAGTTTGACACTAGTTGCAACTTCAGTTTATTGGTACTATCAGTTGCGATACACCAATATCACCATTCACAGCTAGTCGCAACTTCATCTAGTAAGGTTGTAACCTAATCTAAACACCAGTTGCAACTTCAGTTACTTTATTGGTACTACCAGTTGTGATACACCAATATCACCGCCCATAGCTGGTTGTAACTTCATGTAGTAAAGTTGTAACCTAATCTAAACACCAGTTGCAACTGACATGTAGCTCTGGTGGTTGATCAGTTACAACACACTTGATATGCTGGTTGCAACCTAATCTAAACATCAGTTGCAACTCCAGTTTGACACTAGTTGTAACTTTAGTTTATTGATACTATCAGTTGCGATACACCAATATTATCGCCCACAGTTGGTTACAACTTCATCTAGTGAGGTTGTAACCTAATCTAAACATCAGTTGAAATTGACATGTAGCTATGGTGGTTGACCAGTTGTAACACACTTGATATGCTGGTTGCAATCTAATATAAACATCAGTTTCAACTTCGCCAGATACAGCATAACACGAGGACTTCTCAGGAGGTCATCCATCCTAGTACTACTCTTGTTCAACCACGCTTAGTTTCAGAGTTCTAATAGAATCCGGTGCTTTAGTGTCGGTCGCGACGAATCAGCCGATGGATTCGTATGCGGGATGACGTGTTTGATTAGTTGGGTGGTTGGATCAGTTATATATATATATATATATATATATATATATATATATATATATATATAGACAGAGAGAGAAAGCGCTGAAAACGTGTATTGCACATGCACGATTACTAGGACTACTTAAAATGTAAAATGTAGTGGTTGTGTTCGCTCTGCCACTCTTATTATTGATGTTTAGGTCCCATAATCTATATTATTACTATATTATATCGCCATCCAACAAGTCATTTCCCGTTTCACCGATGACTCTTTCCAAATTTTGAAATTTCAATAAAAATTATAAAAGTACTAGTTGGTTAATTCATGGGCTCAATTTATAATTAAATCAATAAATTAGAAACTCAATTTGTTTTCTACTAGCAAAATGCCCGTGCGTTGCAACGGGACAACGATGCAGGGAGGGAAGCAGGCGGAGGACGAAGGTCCAGGCGACGGCGCGGGAGCTCCGAGTGGCGACGGGAGGGAGGGACGCAGGCGCGGCGCGGATCGGGGCAGAAGAGAGGGACGCAGGAGGTCTTTTTTCATCCAAGGCCTCCCTTTCTTTTCAACATTGAGACTGCATGTTAATTTTATAAACAGTCAAGGAGTTTTCTGCAAAATAACCCTTTTTTCTTCTTTAACTGGGTTTTTTTAGAATAGCCAGACAGACTGCAGGTTAATTTCAAAAAAAACTCAAGGGGTTTTATGCAAAATAGCCAGGCAAAATAAAATTTGAGTGGAAACACTACTTGCTTTATATATATAATACTAGCAAAAATGCCCGTGCGTTGCAACGGGACGACGATGCAGGGAGAGAAGCAGGCGGAGGGCGAAGGTCCAGACGGTGATGTGCGAGCTCCGAGCGGCGACAGGAAGGAGGGGCGCAGGTGCGGCGCAGGAGCTTCGAGCAGCGACGGGAGGAAGGGGCGCAGGCGCGGCGCGGATGGGGATGAGAGAGAGGGACGCAAAAGGTCTTTTTTTTCACACACACGTACACCATCACCCCCTAAGAGTATGTCCGTATTTGATAATTTGATTATTATGAGACAAACTTAGTGCTTAATTATCGACATATATATATATAATAGTAAATATGCCCGTACATTGTAACGGGCATCATTTTATTTTATCATAATTATTCCAAAGTTAAAGTCTCACGTAATTCCAATTTATATTTTTTCTTTATGTTTTCACCTGAGGCCTATTGTCCGGCACGCTTGGAGTACTAAACATGCTTGCGCGAGTGATTTTGATTTAATTTAATTTAATTTGGATATCAAAGGTGAGTTTGTTTTTTTATTATAAAATACAAACTAAAGCTAGTATGTAAACAACATCATATAAAAAATTTAATATGACTAACTATAACTTTGCACATAACATTGCCATTTTTCAGCATTGGGATTGCGGGTTAATTTTATAAATACTTAAGGGGTTTTCTGACAAATAGCCAGATGGACTATGGGTTAATTTTGAAAAAACTCAAGGGGTTTTCTGCAAAATAGCCAGACAAAACAAAATATTGGGTGAAAACACTACTTGCTTTATATACATAGCAAAATACCCGTGCGTTGTAACGGGAGACGACGCAGGGAGGGAAGTAGGCGGAGGGCGAAGGTCCAGGCAACGACGTGGAAGCTCCGAGCGTCGACGGGAGAGAGGGGCGCAGGCGCGGCGCGGGGCGTGGCGTGGATGGGGTCGGAAAAGAGGGACACAAGAAGTCTTTTTTCATCCAAACCCTCCCTTTCTTTTCAGCATTAGGACTATGGGTTGATTTTATAAACACTCAAGGGGCTTCTATAAAATAACCCCTTTTTTCTTTAACTGGGTGTTTTTTAAATAGCCAGACGGACTGCGGGTTAATTTCAGAAAAACTCAAGGGGTTTTCTATAAAATAGCCAGGCAAAACAAAATTTGAGTGGAAACACTACTTTCTTTATTTATAGATAATTAGCAAAATGCCGTGCGTTGCAACGGAACGACGATGGAGGGAGGGAAGCAGGCGGAGGGCGAAGGTCCGAGCGGCGGCGCGAGAGCTCCGAGCGACGACGGGGGGAGGGGCGCAGGCGTGACGCGGATGGGGACGGAAGAGAGGGACGTAGGAGGTCTTTTTTTTTTCATCCAAGCCCTCCCTTTCTTTTGAGCATTAGGATTACGGGTTAATTTTATAAACACTCAAAGGGTTTTCTGCAAAATAACCAGAGATGGACAAAAAATTTTGATAGAAACACTACTTGCTTTATAGATAGTTATATGTATATATATATCTTTGAAAGCAAGGATATCTTCAACTTTATATACCATGAACCTTGATTAAGAAATAATATCAAATAGATATTTAGTGTAAGTTAATTTAATTTCACCAAATTAAGTCAAAAATATAATGAAAATAGATATTAACTTACGATACTTAAATGATTAGAAATTTGGTAAAAGTTTAAAATATTTATGACTCGGATATTATTAGTTAGAAAAGTATATTGATGAATAAGAAAAGTTGCATGAATATCGACGGCGGCGCGCTAGCTCATGCGTGCAGTGTGTGCTCGGCCGCCGCTCAGGGCAATGCACAACGACGCAAGAGGCGCGTAAGACGGGCTCACCTGCTCGAGGTGAGGAAAGTGAGGCAACAATGGAGCAAGATGTTATACGGATCAGAAATTTTATAGATTTAGACGAAAAACGATTTGATGATCAAAAAGTTATAGATTTTTGAAGTAGTTAAGATAAGCTCTATCGTATGTATAACTGAGTTTTTTTAAAAAATAGTCAGGTGGATTGCGGGTTAATTTCGAAAAAATTCAAGGGGTTTTCTGCAAAATAGCCAGATAAAACAAAATTTGGGTGGAAACACTACTTTATATAGTCTACTTGCTTTATATATTGTTATAGATTATTCATAATCTATAACTATATAAAGTAGTGTTTCCACCCAAATTTTGTTTTGCCTGGCTATTTTGCAGAAAACCCCTTGAGTTTTTCCGAAATTAACCCGCAATTCGCCTGGCTATTTTTAAAAAACCTAATTATACATACGATATAGCTTATCTTAACTACTTAAAAAATCTATAACTTTTCGATCATCAAATCATTTTTTCCTCCAAATCTATAAAATTTCCGATCCGAATAACCTCTCGCTCCATTGTTGTCTCACTTTCCTCACCTCGAGCAGCCCGACTT
Organism: Oryza australiensis; assembly: GCA_019925245.2. Lineage (NCBI taxonomy): Eukaryota > Viridiplantae > Streptophyta > Magnoliopsida > Poales > Poaceae > Oryza > Oryza australiensis. The sequence goes on along the minus strand of JAIFGZ020000393.1, from coordinate 1,886,162 downwards.
GCGCGCTCTTCGCGCCGCGCACACCCGAGCGGCGGCCGAGCACACGCCGCACGCGCAGAGCTAGCGCGCCGCCGTCGATATACATGCAACTTGTCCTATTCATCAATATACTTTTCTAACTAATAATATCCGAGTCATAAATATTTTTTAAACTTTTATCAAATTTCTAATCGGTTTAAAGTGTCGTAAGTCAATATCTATTTTTATTATATTTTTACTTAATTTGGTGAAATTAAATTAACTTAGACTAAATATCTATCTCGATACTATTTCTTAATCAAGATCCAAGGATACATAAAGTTAAAGATACCCTTGCATTCAAAGTTATATATATATATATATATATATGTACCGCAATCCCAATGCTGAAAAGAAAGGGAAGACTTGGATAAAAAAAGATCTCCTATGTCCCTCTCTTCCATCCCCATCCACGCCGCGCCCCGCGCCACACATGCGGCCCTCCCCCGTCGTCGCTCGGAGCTCCCGCGCCGCCGCCTGTACCTTCGCCCTCCGTCTGCTTTCCTCCCTGTGTCGTCGTTCCGTTGTAACGCACGGGCATTTTGCTAGTTATATATATATATAGAGAGAGAGAGATGGGCTACTATGTGGCGCGCCGCACAGCCCCATCTCGTGTGGCGTGGCCGAATCTCTAATTTGAAAACTCAAATTGAAAATCCGAACCGTTCAAATTGTTCTACATATTAATATTGCCTTGTATAACAAATTTTACATTTTTTTGAATTTTTTTTACTATTTTATCAGATAGGTCAAAAAAGCAATAATTCAACGATTTCTGGAGTATCTATTTTATTGTATTTTTGACCTATCTGATAAAATAATAAAAAAATTCAAAAAAAATATAAAATTCGGTATACAATGCAATATTAATATATAATATATAGAACAATTTGAACGGTTCGGATTTTTAATTTTAGTTTTCAAATTAAAGATTCGGCCACGTCACACGGGATGGGGTTGTGCGACGCGTCACATCTCTCTCTCTCTATATATATATATATATATATATATATATATATATATATATATATATATATATATATATATATATATATATATATATATATATATATATATATTACAACGCACAAACTCTGGTCTAACGTAGTATTGATTATTTGATGCCAGTGGCTTTGTGAAGTTAATGGTTCCACGCCTCAATGCCGTTCCAGCCCAACAAATTGTATGGGACGCAGGTAGCCACAGTACCGTTCCGGCCCGACTAATTATATGGGCTTCACTAACCAACATAGACTTTTATTAGTTGTCACCGTCACCGGTAATCCGATCACCCAAATGCCATTCCGCGCGATGCTTCCTCTCCTCCTCCTCGCCACGCTTGCCGTCGCCGCTGCCGCCGCGGGCGCACCCGCCCCCACCCGCTCGATCCCCTCTCCGCCGCGGAGCTCACCGCCGTCCGCGCCGCGGTGCTCGCCTCCCCGCTCGTCCCTGCCCGCCCGCTCACCTTCCACTATGTCGGCCTCGACGAGCCCGACAAGCCTGATGTGCTCTCCTACGCCTACGGCGGCCGCGGAGGCGGCTCCTCGCGCCACGTCCTTCTGCGCCGCGCGTTCGTCATCGCCCGCGCCGGCGGCGAGTCCCACGAGCTCCGCGTCGACGTCACCAACGCCTCGTCCCCGTCCGTCCTCTCGCACGCCGTCCACCGCGGGGCCGGCTTCCCGACGCTCACTCTGGAGGAGCAGTTCGCGGCGGTGGCGCTGCCGCCGAAGCACCCGCCGTTCGTGGAGTCCGTGCGGCGGCGCGGGGTGGACATGGACGACGTGCTCTGCGCGGTGTTCCCCGTCGGGTGGTTCGGCAGCGAGCCCAGCCGCCGCAGCAGCAGGGTGGCGAAGGTGCTCTGCTTCGTCGCCGGCGCGACGGCCAACTTCTACGCGCGGCCGCTGGAGGGCGTGACGCTGGTGGCCGATCTCGACAGGATGGCCATCGTCGGGTACAGGGACAGGGTGGCGTACCCGGTGCCCAAGGCGGAGGGGACGGACTACCGGGCCGGCAAGGTCGGGCCGCCGTACACCGGGCCGGAGCCAACGCCCGGCGTGGTGGTGCAGCCGGAGGGCAGGGGCTTCCACATTGACGGCCACGTCGTCAGGTATAATCAGTTTGACAATTAGCAACTTGTTTAAGCTAAATCTGCTCATTTACTACGTGTATTAGCACAAAACGAAGGGGCTTACTTGTGCCGTGTGAGGCATCTACGTAGCTTTGTGACATTTTCAATTTCAACTATTAGAAACTCGTGCACCACGCTTGAGAAATCCGAAGGATAGTCGCCGTCAGGGGACGGCAATGGCCTATTGTTTTTTCCTCTTTTTGAACTTGACGACAAATTATGGAGCTGGAGTTTTCAACTTTTGATCATTTTAAAAAACTTATTATATAAAAGGATAAAAAAACTTATTCTAAAAATAAAACATTTTTACGATGCTAATGTCAGTCGTGGTCCAACATAATAACGTCAATAATGTCGACATCGTCAATAGATATTTTTTAAACTATAAATAGGTTATTTTTCAAAAAATTATAAATAGGTCCCTTTTCACATTAGTGGCTCCGGTTTCACCGAAGAGTGAGGGGACGATGTCAATGTTATTGACGTCGTCATGCTGAATCACGACGTTAATGACTGTAGCGAAAAGATTTATTTATAAAATAAGTTTTGTTTTTGAGTAAATGATGAAAAATTTAGAAATATGGAGTCCATCCGTTCATGATAATTGCATATGATGATTGATAGACGTAAGCATTGCTTTGTAGTATAATGTACTAACATAAATATATATGGTGTGTTTGGATTGATGACAACGTGAGGTGACTCATGAGAGAAACAGAAGGGTTTACCTTTCCGATGGACTGCCGCATCCCAACTCCTAGCGGTACGGTGATTTTCGTCATTTTTTTATTAAATTATGGTCGAATTTAGTATTTAAAATTTGAAATTCTTGAAAATCACCTGAAATTTCAATCGAAAACTGCTTTCGTCCCACGTCGAAACAATAAAATTTTGTTGTGTTCGACCGGTTTCGGTGGGAAACGTGACCAAAACATTGGTAAGCGATTTCTTTTGGCATGACAAAATTTTGTTAAGATATGGTTGTTTGGTTTGTTTAAACTACAAAATATTTATATTCCTGCTACCTGTTTGAGCCTTTCAGGCAAAGCTGATTAGAGTACTTAGTTTGGTACTGTGATGTGTTTTTAGAATAGTACTATTAAGTAGAGTAAGAGGTGTTCTAAAAAAGGAGTGAGAGGTTTTCTGAGAGTAAATTAAGGTCAGATTGCCATGTGAATTGTGAAGAGTAAATCGTTGGATTGGCAGTTTCAGCATTCTCCTAATTTATATGATTTTTTTCTTTTTTTCCTACTAGTAATCAAGTTACTACAGATCGGTTGGGAAAACTTTAGATTCTAAAAAGAAAGTTGATGTAAATATGTGCGAATCACAATTAAAAAATCAGCTTCTGGTTTTTAGTACTTCACTTTATTCTATAACTGTAACTTATAGAATCTGAAAAAAAAAGTCAAACAGGTCCTAATCATCAACTCATGTACTGGTAGTTTTGTTAGACCCACCCGAGAATTGAACCTTTTTCACGTAGAGGACTGAAGAAATGGTCCATATTTCACCATTGCATTCATCAGCTGACAATCTGACGCGCACATGGATGTCGCCATATGCTGTGCTGCTACAACTGCAGGTGGGCCAACTGGGAGTTCCACGTGGGCTTCGACATGCGGGCCGGCACGGTCATCTCGCTGGCCTCGGTCCACGACGCCGACGCCGGCGGCGGACGGCGGCGGCAGGTGCTCTACCGCGGCTTCGTGTCGGAGATCTTCGTCCCGTACATGGACCCGGTCGAGGAGTGGTACTACCGCACGTTCCTCGACGCCGGCGAGTACGGCCTCGGCCTCTGGGCCTTCCCGCTCCAGCCCGGCGGCGACTGCCCCGCCAACGCCGCCTACCTCGACGGCTACTACTCCGGCCAGGAAGGCAACCCCGTCGAGGCCAAGAACATGATCTGCATCTTCGAGCGCTACTCTGGCGATGTCGCCTGGCGCCACACCGAGGCCGGCTTCCCCAACCAGCTGGTGAACTGAACAGAAAGCCCTTCGTCTTCGTGGCCGGCGTCGTGCAATCTTTGGCTAACTTGGTGTGTGATTTTCGAGGCAGATCACGGAGGTGCGCCCCGACGTGAGCTTGGTGGTGAGGATGGTGGTTTCCGCCGGCAACTACGACTACATCTTGGACTGGGAGTTTAAGACGAGCGGCTCCATCAAGCTCGTGGTATGAAACACTTTTCGCCCAGCTAATCGAAGCAGAATCGAATCAATGAGCTTAGCTTGTATATTCATGGCGTCGTGTCGTGGCAGGTGTCTCTCACCGGGCTGCTTGAGGTGAAGGGGACGGCGTACACGCACGCCGACGAGGTGAAGCAGGACGTGCACGGCACGCTGGTGGCGGAGAACACCATCGCCGTGTACCACGACCACTACGTCACGTACCACCTCGACCTCGACGTGGACGGCATCAACAACTCCTTCGTCAAGAGCACCGTCACCGCCGTGCGCAACACTAATGCAGCGGCAGACACGCCGAGGAGGAGCTACTGGACGGTGCGGCGGGAGGTGGCGGAGAGGGAGGCAGATGGGCAGGTGGACCTCGGCGCCGGCGGGCCACCGGCCGACCTGGTGTTCGTCAACCCGGGGAAGAAGACGAGGATGGGGAACGAGGTCGGGTACCGGATCGTCCCAGGCGGCGCGACGGCGGCGTCGGTGCTGGCCGACGACGACTTCCCGCAGAGGCGCGCCGCCTACTGCAAGAAGCAGGTGCGGGTGACGCCGTACAGCAGGTCGGAGAAGTGGGCGTCGGGGCTGTACGCCGACCAGAGCACCGGCGACGACGGCCTCGCCGCGTGGAGCGAGCGGAACAGGGCGATCCGGGGCGAGGACATCGTGCTGTGGTACACGCTTGGGCTGCACCACGTGCCGTGCCAGGAGGACTTCCCGGTGATGCCGACGCTGACCGGCGGCCTCGAGCTCCGGCCGTCCAACTTCTTCGAGAGGAACCCGCTGTTGACGACGAAGCCGATCGGGCATGGCCAGCCTCTCGTCAACTGCTCGTGCACCGGCGGCGATTCCATTTCCAGATGACTACAAGCTGATTGCACGTGCAACGGTGGAAGTCGGATTGACTATTTGACTTGCGCTGTGGCAACTGGTAAGTGACCCTTCATTTGTTGGGAGCATGTTTGCGGTTCCATTGGAATTGGCAGTCCTTGATTTCCTGTAAACTTGAGAAATTTCAATTGAATTGCATTCGCATTTGGATCCGCAATGGGAAGTGGTTTTTCCCTCGAGTGAGCTTTCTACTATGGTAATTGTAGTCATTGGGTTATCCTCAATTACGGCACATCCACATCGTATTGGGTGTTTGGATGGCCTCTATTGCCACACATGCTTGCCAAACCTGGCATGACATGTGGACCTAGAGCTAAAAAAACTATGACACGTTGTAAGTGTGACAATGAAACAAACAGTAGGCTCATAAAGTATGGCAAACTTTGATAAAGTATGGTAGTGAACCAAGCATCACAGTCCACGTGCACAGACCTTCATATGGAAGACCATTTCCATCTGTGCAACATGTGGCGTTTCACAATCTCAAAGCATTCTTCATGTCTTGTATAATTTGCGGGATTTCAACCAATTCAGAGAAGACCTTGGCAGAATGATCTAAGGGCGCGTTCTTTTCGGCGTTCTTTTTGGCTTGTTAGCCATTTAATTAGTGTATTAACTATTATAAATTTAAAAAATAAATTCATTCGAATTTTCAAATAAAATTTTATATAACAAGTTTTTTCAAAAATCACATTGTTTATCGATTTGAAAAACGTGCCAACGATAATCTAATCCATCGCAGAAAAAAAACAGGCCCTAAGACAGGAGAAGAGGAGGCCAATGGAGAATGATGAATTGGGTCAGCGACAGATGCAAGCTAGAAAGGTCAAACGGTGATATTATGTTGAGGGAAATAGGAATGATAATATTGGACGTTGGAGCACCTCCAACAGGATCTCATAAGATGATTCGAAAAAGTATATAGAAAATTCTCCAAATATTTAGAGCATGAAATTAAAACTCTATGCAGCAAATTCTCTAAAAACTTTTCTAGTTAATAACTAACTGGGTCTCACAAACAGATTGAAAAATTCATCATCCATTTTATTCTTTAAAAATATAAAAAATATAATGATAACTCAGCCGGGCCCTCCCACTACGTCGGGCCCGTCTGACGCCGCGTAGCTCATCCGACGTGCCGCCGCCACCTTTTTCTCCGTGCGGCTACACAGAGACAACCACGGCTCCGTATATGCCGGCTAGGACGATGAAGAAGGCGCCAACTTCATCCATCTCAGCGCGCTAGAAATATTTTGCGGGAGAGTGAATCTGTTTCGCGCGTGAGAGGGCTTGGCGCGGCTAAAAATGTTCATAGAATGCGTGCGCTGGAGTGTTTTGAGAATAGACCTGCTCTTTTCAGTTTTAAGAAAAAAAACAATTTTTGAGAACCTCTTTCTTTAGGGATCTGTATACAGGCTCTGTTGGAACAATTTTTTCAACTAAAATTTCAAAAATAGGTTTAGGGATCGTTTAGAGCTTCTGGTGGGATGCTCTTAGACCCATTCACTCTCTCTACTCCTCCCTATCAATGAGCAACCTAGCCAGCGTTCCACCTCCAAACCCACCACCACCCTTGTCGTTGCCGAGACCAACACCCTCACTTGCCTCTGTGCTCCATTCAGGTTCTATCTAACTGCTGCCATCTTCTTGTTGGACCTGGCCACGTAGTGTTCGGGGGAAATTGGTTGTGAGTGGAGGCGTCTGAGTAGTGACGGCCAAATGGGCTGTGCTCACGCGGGTCGGCCCGGACATGCTAGCCACTGTAGCGGCACGACCCAATAGGCAAACGGGCCGTGCCCGCCCCGAGCCGCCGTGCCGTGCTTGGGCCGACGCCCGAGCCCGCGGGCCGGCACGGCACGACACGTGCACTGTAGCGGCACGGCACGGCACGGCACGGCCCGCGACGCGTGGGGGTCGAATCGGCTTGCGACACGTGGCGAAAAAGCAGAGGGCGCACACAACGGCTGTTCGGCGGTCCAATAGGAGCGCGCCACGTGTCCCCCAACGGATATATGGCTGTTTAAATTTGAAATTAGCCATTGGAGACCCAAAAAGTCATAAAAAGTTCAAAAAAATTGCAAAAAGTCGAAATTTCGCCCTATAAATAGGGCATGAACCCCAGCCATTTCTCCTCACCCCTCACTTCTCATTTTGTGCTCTCAAGTGCTCTAAAGTGCTCTCTTTGCTCTCAAGTGTCTATTTTTTTGATTTTGACAAAATTTGCTCAAATTTTGTCAAAAATCAAAATTAGTTTCGTAGTTCAATAGTTTGATCGCAGAAGTTTGAAGTTCTCGCATTTGGAAAGATGTAAGTAATATTCAAATTTGTGTATTATTTGTATTGTGTTTATGAATTCAATAAATATTTTACAATTTGTTTATATCGGTTTAAATTCAGAATGGATCCGAACTATCCATACCAGTCGTCGTCTTTCACATGCCGGGGTTTGAAGATGCCTCCGGATCGGCTCCAAATCCACCATCTGTGGAGGAGGTACCGGTTCAGACGAGATACTGGCCCGAAAAGATCGAGAACCTCTGGTGTCTGGCAACACTTCGATGAGATAAAGGAAACAGCCCCGGACGGAAGGGAGGTATCAAAAGCTCGTTGTAGAATATGTAGGCAAATGTTATCTGCTCATGGTTCTGCTGGTACAGGTCATCTCAAGCGCCATGCGGAGTCGTGTGCCAAGAAGCAAGGAATACAACTCTGGCAACATCAACTTAAGCTAAACCCGGATGGTACGGTACGTAGTTGGGAGTACGATCCCATGGTTACTCGGGAATCTCTTGTCCGGTTAATCGCCAAGCAAGATTTACCCCTGAACATTGGAGAGACTCCTGATTTTGAACAATACATTCAGCAATCTCATAACCCTAGGTTTAAATATGTGAGTAGGCAAACAACAACTAGAGATTTAGAGAATGTTTATCAGAAGGATTCAACTGCACTTAAGGAACTGTTTAGTACATATACTTTCTCTGTTAGTGTTACTTCAGATATATGGAGTAGTAGAGCTAGGCAGGATTATCTTAGCGTTGTTGTTCATTTTATTGATGATGATTGGAAATTACAAAAGAGAGTTTTAGGGCTTAGGTTAATAGATGTCTCACATACAGGAGAAAACATAGCTGAAAGAATTAGGGAAGTAATTAATGAATTTAATCTTGCTGATAAGATATTTGCTGTCACCCTAGATAATGCATCTGCTAATTCTCGGGCTATGGAAATATTGCAACCTTTATTTTGTGTTTATGCTCAATCGTTTCTACTCCATCAGCGTTGTGCATGCCATATAATTAATTTGATTGTTAAGATTGACATGAAAAGGGTTCATAACCATATTGATGTTGTTCGTCAAGCAATCGTGTGGTTAACTGCTTCGAACCCGCGGATTGGTGCCTGGAAGAGGTTTTGTCATGCGGCCGGTAAGAGAGCTCGTAAGTTTGCCACCGATGCTGAGCATCGGTGGAATTCAACATATTTAATGTTAAAAGTTGTTTTACCTTATAGTGAATTACTTACGGATTTTGTTCAATCACGTGGTGGCCCACGAAACAGTGACGGGTCATCAATACTGAATGAGCATGTTTGGGCAATTGTCCAAAAATATAACCAACTTTTAGAAACTTTTTATGATTGTACTCTTACTCTGTCACAAATTTATTATCCAACATCTAATATAATTTTGCACAACATTTTTGAAATTGCTTCTTTATTTAAAGAATACGAAAATGATGATGTTCTAACTGAACCTGTCTTTCACATGAAACAAAAATATTTTAAATATTGGAAAAATATACCTATGTTGTGTGTGTTTGCTTTTTCTTTGGATCCTAGGTGTAAATTAAGGGGATTGTCTGCTATTTTATCACTTCTTGGTGATATTATAGGTGTAGATTATAGTTCTTTTTATACTGAGGTAAGGGGTAAATTATATGAAGTTTTTGGAAGATATGAACTAAAGTTTCTGGGAGTTCGACAGCAGAGACCCCCTCCTATCCCCACTACAGGTAAGAAGAAGATACAGTGGGGTAGGATTTGGGGTGGATCGTCTTCAAGCCAAGGTGGTGGCAGTTCGTCGGCTACAAGTGGAGACGCCTCTTCACATGGTGTAGCCGAAGAGTTGTCCGGTTATTTGGACAGCGACGCCATGCACCACGAAGCACAAGACTTCAACGTCCTCGGGTGGTGGAATGACCACAAGTTAGCATATCCCGTGCTTTCAAAACTAGCACGGGATGTGTTAACGGTGCCGTCTCGACGGTGTCCTCCGAATCGGCTTTCGTCTATGCGGCCGTATCATCGAAGACCGAAGGACGAATCGAGCGGTGACCACGTCAAAATGCTACTAAGCGTTAAAGACTGGGAGCTTGCTCGACAACATGCCCAATACACTGCGGACAACCAAGAATTGGCCGCTCAGTTCAAGCAACTCTACCTGGATCCAGACCAACCCTAGTAGAATTTTGTTAGAAGTAGTTCTGACCTTTGAGCTGTACTCTTTTGTTTGTCATGGTTTTCTCAGTTTTCCCTATGAGTTTTTAAATGACAAAGTTTTTAACGAGGCAACATGTATTATTGTATCCTATAATGATATAAACATCAATAAAGGTCATTACTATTTTTAACAAATTCTTTTGCAATATTTTTGTAAATGTGGATTTATTTTTAACATTACTAAGTCATTACTTTTTTTTGAAAACTTTAATTTTATTTTTTTATTTTTTTAAAACTTATGTGCCTTTTTAAAAAAATTGCACTGTACATAACGGCCCATGGGCCACCGGCGTGTGGTGCCGGCACGAGCCCGGCCCGGCTCCCCACGTGCCGTGCTTGGGCCGGGGGCTAGGCACGTGGGCCGGCACGACATGGCTCGTTTCATAAAACGGGCCAAACAGGCTGTGCCTGCACGGGCCCGTGCTGTGCTGGGCCGGGCCACCCGTTTGGTCGTCTCTGCGTCTGAGCGAGGGCGGAGCTGCCTTGGGAAAGCTATGCGGAGACAGCAATCTCAGATGAAGCTTGACCTTTCGAGGCGGAGTGGTGCACTTGCATGTGCAGATGTGTGGTGTCAGGCGTCGGGGTTGTGTTGACCCCGTTTTTGAGGACGGGAATCATTCGTGTTCATAGTCTCTTATCCTTGGATCGAGTAGTTTGGTACCCACGAATACAGTTCTGAATTACCAGGTGCAAAGTGCACGAATATCCTTACACTGAAATTATTACAATAATAGGCCCGAAGGCAATATCCAGTACATATAGGACCTACCGGTCCGGATACAACCGAAAACAGAAATTAGATGAGATAGGAGACGGAAGGCAGCGGCATGCCGATTGCCACAGGCAACGACTGGGGACTAAGACCTGTTGCGCTCCATTGTCTTCATTCCTCCTAGTAGTATGTGTACGGGTCCTCCTCATCTCCTTCATCTGGAGGTTTGTGCGTATAGCAAGGGTGAGTACCCAACGTACTCAGCAAGCCAACATGGAATGATGCACATGATAGGGTCATTCAAAGGATGGCTATGGTTTATTTGCGCAAAGCCAATTTTCACAAATCATTTCACAAACCTAACATCTAGCCAAGTCAAGTTTTAGGTCCATAGTATATTAAGTCGGCGACGGTTCTGTCCACCATCCATTGTGATCCCAAGGATAGCTTCCCGCCTCCGATTCGTCATGGTTTTCTGGGGGTGTCTTCCCCCTTCTCTCAGATAGATAAGTTGGTTTCCCCAGCACATTAAGTCATTATGCAATCCCAATCCCATCATTTTAAAATGTATGAGTCTAGCCACGGGAGAAACTTGTCACGTCGCTCATTAACCGCGAGCACGGCTATTTGAATAGATTCATTGACTCACACTGTAGTGGATGTACACTTTACCTGTACTCCGCAACTACTCATTGAATGAGCTTACATCCCTCTATATGGGACGGTCACGGCAAAGCCTTTCGATAACCTCACTTTGGCACCGCTCCATGAACTTAAGCCCTCATGCACTCTAGCCGTCATTTCCTAGCGGCGAGAGGAGTTCTGGTGTTCCCGGGGTAAGAGAAAGAATTGCTCTATCCTTGAACTTTCCACCTTCATGTCCTTTTCTTCATGTCTTCATTTCTACATGTTGATCGCATGCCCGATCTACGCCGAGTACCAACCAGCGGTACACCCTTTTGGAAGGCCCTTAACTATCGTCCAGGCACCCACCGGTGGTGCACCCCCACCGGCAAGCCCTTACCTCAACGCCAACACCGAACCTACTACGCAAGGATACGCCTCTGCTCGGATATTTAATCGGCTAGGTCTATACCCATTCGAGAAGTACGATTGTACTGGCTCGTTCTAAGTTGTAGTCTCATGGCTCGGTCCTTAACTGACCAGGGAGGTACTAGCCTTTCCCGGAATCCACCCAAATCCATCCATCCGCCTCGGTCTAAAAATGTTGGTTTCATATTTTTTGTTTTTCCATCAAAACCATTTTCATCATGTTCAAAGCAATGTGGCGCTCATGTCTCCAAATGTCGTAGCTCAACTACCTTCCCTAAGGTAGTTGCCCAAGCATAAAGCTCTTTATAAAATCATGAGTATGCATGAATCTAAGAATAGCATGGCTAAGCATTTTACCGAAGATATTCTCCGGTTGTATGTATCACATCGAGGGTTACAAGGAATAATTCTAAAGGTAATCAATAACAAGGCATGGCATAACAAATATAGGTAATTCTTTGTGTATAGCATGCATGTTTGAAGTTTAAAACAACATCATTTCGCAATTGGGATCAATATGTTCAAAGAGTGTGATGACTTGCCTTGCTCGCACACTTGTTGAATGGGGTCTTCCGCGTAGTCAGTGCTTGCTTCTTCGGACGCTATCTGTACGTGCGAGAAATCAAAGTTGAATTCAATTAGAATTCAAATAAAATCCAATTAGATCCAATAAAGGCCAAGTAAATCGCAATAGCGGCTCCTAACACTAGGCTACGACTCTACGCGAACCTAGGCTCGAGTTTCGGCGAAATCCGAGTTAGAGCGAAAGGGTTATAAGGATTTTGAAGTTTTGTATTGAATCGATTTTGTTAAGAAGGATGCGATATTTATTTTAATATGCTTAAAGTTTGAGAAATACTAGAGTTGATGATTCAATTAATAAAAAGGAAGTGGTTATCTTTAAATTTTATCAAAAATATTCGTTGGGTCGAGAAGCCCTAGGGTTTATAATAATCAAAATTAATTGGTGTCACGGTCTACCGAAAATGGGTTGGGAAGGGTTTAACATGAAACATATATGTCGAAAAAGGGTTGATCGGAAATTATGAAGATAGTTTATAATCCTTTGAAAAGATTCTTGTTTTATGAATATAACCTAAATGAATGAATAGCCCCTCCAAGATATATAAACATTTTGGATTTATCGGATTAAAAGTTCGAAGTTTAGGTAAATATAAACTCCATAATTATTTGTAAAGCAATTTAAAAGTAAATAAATAAACTCTTTTGAAAGATGCAAAATCTTTATAAATAAAGTTTTAGAAGAGTTTAAAAGAATTTAAATATTTTTCTAGGTTTTTACCAAGCTTATTCTTATTTTTAATCCCTTAGAAAAATTAAAATAAAAATGTTCAAAAATTTGCTTTGTCTAGGAGTCGAACCCACACCCTTCCTCTCTCTCAACTCGGCTCAAGCCATTGGGCTACCGAGCCAACCTTATTCCCTTTTCTCCTTCTTTTCTTTTCTGCTGCTTTCCTCTCTTCGCTGGCAAAAGGAAAGAAGAAGAGAAAAAGAAAATAAAATGGCGCGGGGAGGGATTCGAACCCGCGACCTCTCTCTGCTCTCTCTCACTCCTTTCTGTCGCGCCACGCAGCCCTTCTTTCCTTCTTTCCTCTCTTTTTCTTTTATTGTTTCTCCACTGTTCTTCTTCCGCGCGGCACCGGCGAAGCACAGAGCGAACGGCGACGAAGGCAGCCGGTCTAGGGGTGATAGGCGGTTCTACTTCATCTATGAGCTATGTTGGTCACGACCGAAGGTTTAGCCGGGGCTACGGGGTGACGGAATGGGTTGGCGACGACGGCCTGCTCGCGGCGGCGATGTCGCACGGTGCCGACGGGACGGCGATGTTCCGGCCGAACCAGGTGTTCCCAGAGCATCTAAGGGGCACAGGGATGCTAACTACGGGGTCGGTTTGGTCGGAAAAGAGCTGAGACGGCCTGGCGACGTGCGCATGGCGGCGGCCTAAACAGGGAAGCTTGGCGTCGCTCGTTGCCGGCGAGTTTCGGCGGTGAATTGGCTCGGGAAACATGGGGGAAACGAAGCTCAGAGCATGTAGTTTGTGGACGTGCCTTCAATTTGGGAAGAACTCGACCAAGGGCGATGAATTTGGGATTTTTCCTCGGGCGGCCGGCGCTAGGGTTCTTCGGTGTTCTTCAAAATTCGACCCGCACACCGCATGATTTTTGGGGAAATTTGGGGAGAGGCTAGATGACGTAATTGCACACAGCTTTTGTGTTTCAAGTTATGGCCGAGGAGCGCTATTTATAGCGGGATGTTTTCGGCTTGAGCTCGGCGGCAATGGCGATGCGGCACGGGAGCAGTGGGCACGCGCGAGGAGGGGGCCTGGGGTGAAATGCGATGCGTGGCGGCTCTCGGGAGGGGGCTGGCACGGCGAGTGGCGCGTGGGCGTGAGGGCAGCGGGGTCGGACGGGCGCGGCGCGTGGTGGCGCTCGGGCGGGGTCCGGGCGCGGCGACGCGGGCACGGGCGTGGCCGACGCACGACGCGTCGTGGAACGTGCGGCGGCGACGGCGCGGCCGCGCGGCATGGGCATGGTACGGCGGCGTGGGGCGCGGTGCTGCGCGCGGCGCGCGGCGTGCGGTGGCGAGGCGGTCCGGGTCCGGGGTATGGCGTCGAACACTTGGCGCGCAATGAATAGTGACCTTTCGCATTTTCCCGAATTAAATTTCCTAAATTCCCAATTTTATTTTCTTTCACCTCTAAAATTCAAAATAAAATATAACACACCCAAAAATAAGTTGTAAAATATATTTTCAACATTTTCACCCACTTTTACTATTTTAAAAATATATTTTACATAATTAATTTAATTCTTTTCCTCAATTCTAGAAAATGTGATTTTGATTCAAATTAATTTCTAGATTTCATATATATACCCTAAAATATTTTATTACTCATTTTGCTCACTAATTAATATTACTCAATCACCTAAATAATGTTTTGCTCCAAATTATATATTTTTATAAATCCATAACCCTTTTCCTATTTTATATTAATTTTTCCAATTCTAAACTCCGAAAATTTTCTCCCAGCGGAAATTCAAATCGTTTGGTTTTTCACAAACACCGAGATGAATCGCTCGCGTATAAATTTATGCAACCGAGTGGCAAATAAGAAGCGAAAACTCGATCAAGAAGCAACAATCAAAAGGATTTTGTAAGTTATGATTTTTAATTCCGGTTTGAAATTCTTCGATTTTCGGTCGTTACAGTTGCTTCCCCATGCCACAAAGTGGAGCTGACGCATGACGGCATGAGGAGGATGAAGTTGATGACAGCTGCAACGGAGACCACGAGGCGCTGCAGCCGACGGATGAGACCTCTACAAAATTATAAACATGACTCTTAATATCACATATATAAAAAATAGTAATATATATACATATATAAAATATTATCCATAAATATTTAAAATACATTTAAAAGATATATGTATATGAAAAACTTCATCAGTATTTTCTTAAAGCATTTTTAGATATGAAATTATTGATGATAGTATTAATATTAATCTTATCTAGCAATTCTCTTTTTATGAAAACATCTAGCAACTTTTTTCGTTTAGTCATTTAATTTAGCGTCGACAAAACAATAAGAATGGAACAGAATGAAAGCCGACTCACTCTGCAAGACTACATGTACACAAAATGAATTAAGAAGCGAGAATGGATCATAGGAGATTGAGGGATGATAATGGTAATACTCGGAGCTTTGCAGGCAGCTGTGGCAGCCGGGGAGGGCTTGATCACTTGATCGCTGGCAATTGACAGGGAAGGAGGAGCTCGATCGTGGTGATTCAACCGGCACAGAGTCGTGATGGCCTGTCCGACGCCATAGTGGATGTGGTCATGCGACGTGGTGGAATTGGAAACGTCGTGTGCACTGGTACTACGCGGGGGCCCTGATTTCTGGGAGGGGCTAGAGCGGCTGCCCCTCCCTTCCCTCAGGGCCGGGCCTGTCTACAACATATAGTGTGGAAGGGGGAGGAAGACGACCATTGTAGGATCGAGATGTCGACTAGAGGGGGGTGAATAAGCGATTTAAAACTAAATGGTACTAAATCAAAACTAACCTAAGTTGCTAGGCTCGGTGAGGGATAAGTCTAACTAAGAAACTAAATTATGTTTTGCAATTCTAAGGTGATAGTGGCTCAAGTATGTCTTTATAAATGTAAATTATACAAAAGTAAATGCAATAAGTAAATGAGACAAGAGACAAAGGAGTTTTTCACCGAGGTTCAAAAACTCACCGGTTTCCTAATCCCCATTGAGGCGAGCCCAACTCCATCGCTCAACCACGAAGCCACCGCACGCCCCCTTCGTAAAGGGGTGGGCAAGGCGGGAGCCGGCCCACGGAGAGGACTACCCAAGCCTCGATCACTAGGGGTAGTTCTTCCTTCACTCCGAAGGTGGTGAACTCCAAACTACTCACAAACCGACGTCGGGCCTCCTCCACAATCTTCTCAGAGAGGTCACCCGACAACTCCTCCACAACCCGTCTAGGAGGTGGCAACCTCCAAGAGTAACAAGCAATGACGCGACTCGTAGATGATCAAGTGCCACACTAGCTATACAATGAAAACAATGCACTTGACTCTTGGCTAAAACAACCCTCAACCACAACAATGAATGAACACTAGCTCAAGTGAGTGTGGGAGAGATGCAAGGGGTGTATGCAAATGAAGTGAGTGTCAAGAGAGTCCCCTTGCTGCCAATAGGGAGGTATTTATACCCTACACCAAGAAAACTAGTCATTTGGGACGAAATCTACCAACTCTGCTGCCTGCCGGTCAGACCGACTAAGACTGATCGGTCAGACCGGCCTAAGATGTAACGGCTAGAAAACTAGCCATTATAGTGCATTTAATGCACTGACAACAGGGTGGCCGGTCAGACCGGAGGCCAAATGGCCGGTTAGACCGCCCATGGCTCGGTCGGACCGCCATCGGCTCTTGGCCTCGACCGAATACGGCCTGGTGGCTCTGGATTGCCAGCCGGAGGGGATCGATCGGTTGGCAAGGGGCTGGTCAGACCGGAGGCTAATGGCCGGTCAGACCGCCACAAAAGGGCCAGTCAGACCACGCAATAGCCTGCGGTCAGACCGCCCTTAGCACCCGGTCAGACCGGTCACAAAACCACGGTCAGACCGACCATGGACAGAAAGCAACAGAAAATTTAAGAGAGCCAAGTCTAAATGCAAAAGACCTAATGTGGTATTTTGATAATCTCTTTGCTTAGGTCATTACCCCCTTGATAGTACGGCAAAGCTATAAATAAAATCTATAAAATTTGGTCGCCCAAACTCCTCGATCAAGTAAAATAAAACTGCTAGTTTTACCGTCTTCAATCCTTTCGCTTTGCACCATCGAACATAATCCTCGGTGATCATCCATGCACTCTTATTGTGTGATCCTAACTCAAATATATGTAACTCAAAATAATCGTTAGTCCACAATTAGCGCTTGTCATTAATTACCAAAATCAACAATGAGGCCTAGATGCTTCAATCTCCCCCTTTTTGTAATTGATGACAAACACCACAAAAATATAATAGGCATGAATTAAGGACACAAAAGAACCAAATATAGTATAAGCTCCCCCTAAACATATGCATAACAACCACAAGAGTCAAACAAATGACATAGGAAGTTTACACTATACTTTGCACATTTCAATAAGACATAACACAAATATAACAAAGATTGGATGAACATCACACAACAATCTCATACAAGCATGGGATGATCACAAAATAAAATCACATAGACAATAGTCATCCATCATAGAATAGAGATCACAAGATATCCATAAAACCATCAAAGCACATAGAGATCATCATCCAATCCACATAAGCTATTACAAGACCGCGAAGGGCCTAAAATTCACAAGAACAAAACGATAAAAACACACAAGATAGATAATAATAGCCCATTACATATAAATAGCCCTCCACCTTAGCCTAGTAAAAACGAGGACTAACCTCACTAATTCTAGTCCCATCCCACCTAAGATAAAAGAGGTCCTTTCTTCTCCCCCTTTTGGCATCAAGGACCAAAAAGCTTCACTCTTGAGGAGGTGAAGGAGGACGCGGAATAGGATAGTGAGATGGCCCGGAGTGATCACGGCATCGAGAGTAAAAAAGAGCATGAAAATTCTCCAAGGTAGACATACGTCGGTCCAACGTGCCACTTGATTGAACAACCTTTCCACAGTGGCATTCAAATTTCCCACATCTGTCCTTAACCTCCTAACATCTTCATACATAGTTTCTTGCCCGGTGTTCAACCTTGTCATGTTGTCATTGAGGGTATTTATAGCATCTAGCACCGGGTTGAAGTAATCTTGAGGGGGCATTCCAAAGTAGGCATATGGTGGGGTGAAGTAAGTACCAAAGCCTTGAGGAGGAGGTGGTGGTGGAGTGTCACATCCTGGGTTTTTCCCTAATGCATTTAAAACAATTTACCCGGAAATAATCGGAATTTCTGAAATTAACCTGGAGTCAACCTATAATTTTAAAATGCAATTAATAAATGGAAATGACATGGTATGATTTTTCTTGAATTCTTCATGTCAAAATACGCTAACAGGATTTTTACTGGAATTTTTAGAGCACTCTAAGTATTTTTAATCAATTAAATAAGAAAACAGAATTTAATTAAGTCCCTAAATCCCTTTTTCTTTTTCTTTTTCTTTTTTTTCCTTTTTCCGTACGCCCGTACGGTTTTCCCGCCCTCTCCGTGCTGGGCCGTCGGCCCGACACTGCTCCGCCCGAGCCGCACCCGCGCGCACGCCGCTCCCTCCCGTCGTGGGCCGAGGCCCACGGTCCCGCCGCGCCGCGCAAGTCTGGCACCCCTCCCTTGCGCCGCGGGCCACCGACAGGTGGGCCCCACCTATCGGAGCCGCCTCCCTTGCGCCCGGCCGCCCAACCGCCGCCGCCGCCATAGCCGCGCGCCCGCCTCTTTCTCGCGCCGTTTCCGCGCCCACGCCGCGTGGCCTCACGCCGGCTCCGCCCGCGCCGCCGCACCCGTGCCCGCTTTCCCGCACGCCGAAACAGCCGCTGCCGCCAAACGGCCGCCGAATACCTCGCCCTCTCTCTCCGAGTCCGAAACCGACGGCGAGGGATTCGCGCTCAACCCGTGCGCAATCCGGCCTCTTTCCGCCCTATAAAATCCCCTCATGCGCCACCGCGTTTCCCTTTGTTTCCCGTTCGGTCCTAGCCCCAAAATCGTCACCGCCGTCGTCGTCTTCCCCCATCTCCGGTGAGTTCGCCGCCGCTCCCTTCGGTTTCCCGTGTTGTCGTTGCCCCGAGCCGTTGTCCCGAGCCGCGGCACTCTTCGCCGTCGTTTCCGTGCATCGCGCCGCCCACCGTCGTTGTTCCCATGCCGACGAAGTCCGGACGGCCGCCGCGCGGGCATGGCCGCGAGCGAGCTTGAGCCGCCGCCACCGCGTCCCAACCCTAACCCTAACCCTAGCGTCGCCTCTCGTGCCGTCCGATCTTGCGGATCGGACGGATCCGCGCCGTCCGATCGCGACGGATCCGCGCCATCCGATCGCCGCCGTCCGGCCGCTCCGATCGCGCCACGTCGCCGCAATCCGGCCGCTCGGATCACGCCATGTGGCGGCAATCCGGCCGCGCGCCCGCTCCCGCGTGTGCGGCCGTGCGGCCGTCGGCCCTAGGGGCGACGCCACCCGACGTCATGCGACGTCAGCCCCGAGCCGCGCGAGGATGACGTCACCGGGGGACTTAATTGCGCAATAAATAATTTAATCTTTTCGTTTAGTTTAAAAATCGCAATTAAACTTCTAAAATTCATATCTTTTGAATCCGAGCTCCGTTTTAGTCCATTCAAATTTCATTAAATCCAGAAAAATGTCAAGAATCCATTAAAAATACTTTTCAGTGCTGTTTCAGTAGACTTTTTAGGGTGTTTGTTGAGTGCTTTGTTTGTCGTGTAGATCCCGAGTTTTCCGCGAGCCCGTTCTCTTGAAGTAGTCGCTGAAGTTCCTCGCCTCGAGCAAGGCAAGTCATACCTTACATTGACCATATTGTACCTATTTTATGTAAATACCTCTATTTCATTCAAATACGCATATGTTTTAGAATGTCATTTCATGGGATGTTTTATACCTATTGTACTCAACCATAGGGTTGTTTACCTTATACCATTGATAACACTGGGATCCAATGTGACTAGATGACAGTTTAAGGTTGCTTAGTCATGCTTAGCGCAACTAGCTCACTTAAGGGAATCACACTAAGTTTATTACTAAAGTTGACCTCCCGTGACATTAAGATATGACCTTGTTCTTAATAATATTGAATTATCGAAAGGTGGGTCGTGAGCACATGGTTGGACTTTGGTTAGCGTGCTCATGACGATTAAGGACCGGTTCTCGGGAAACCCGGAAGAAATGCCGTGCATACCACAAGCCGACATGGGTAATGGTGGGCCCGTAGCGTAGCCGTCTCTAGTTAACGTATCCCGAGAGGGCGAGCGTGATGGAGTTGGGTCGGCCCGGTTTAAGGGTTGATCGCTTCCGGATTCACTGCGGCACTAGAGGGCTGCCCATTGCCCGATGGGAATGGGGGCGAAACCTTGGTGTGGTACGATTGATTAGAGGGGTTGTGTGAAGGGTCCCTGTCACAATTCCTTTCCGGGCACCGTGGTGGTGCACCGGCGCACGGTAACGTGTTGTGGGATTGTGTCTTGTGGGTACGATTGTACACCTCGATCGAGTAAAAACTATTCGAATAGTCGTGCCCACGGTTACGGGCGATCGACCGGATTCACCTTGATTAGTCTCATTTATTTACTCGAATGAAATGTTGGAATATGACTAGTGCGGGTGGATGGATGGGCTTTGTAACGTGGTTTGAGCGTTGGACAGCGTTTATTTAATACTTGCTTAAATATTACTACTTTGTTTCTTGTCTTCAAATATTATTATTATTATATACCGCAAATGCTTTTTATGCAAATTGAGCCCCTTGACCTTTCCTTGTTATTTATCTTGCATCATGTCCCCTTTTCCTGTGACTTGTTGAGTACGGTGGTTGTACTCGTCTTGCTTCTTTTTCCCCTTCAGCCGAGAGGTTGAGATCGAGGTCTCCGAGGAGGTGTAGGCTTGTTCTCGTCAAGGTTTAGCCGTGGAATTGGTGTTCCGCTTCGCTCGTGTCAAGTTTAGCTTAAGTCGGTTTATTTTCCTTTCCCTGCATTTGTGTAACTCTTTTATATTGTTTCTAAGACGAGGATTCTGTATTATCAATAACGTCGATTTGTGTACCTCGGCGATTCTGGACGAGGAGGTAATGCACAAATTAGCTGCGTGAAATTCGGTGTGAATCTCTGGGCGTGACAAGTTGGTATCGAGCCTTCCGTGATCGTAGGACAAGCCAACTGGAAACCTTAAGAGCCCTCTAATTCTTTTCATGTGCATCTGTTTTTGAAAAAAAGGGGTTTTGAAAAGTGGAGTCGATCTAGGGTTTAGGAATTTCGAAAAAGGGATGTTGGTTGTGGGTTTTTGAGCATGTTTTGATTTTCCCACTCCTTTGTTTCTATAGATGGCGGGTTCCCCAACGACGCACCTTGGAAAAGGGATGACGGGTTCGTAGCGGCGCGCGTATGGCCCTTGCGGTTGGATATCCCGAAGCGCCGAGTATACAACGCTTGCGCCTCTCGGTGGCGAGTTGCCATACCGTGTTCGGTTGGAGGTTCACGGGTTTGTGGGAACGTGTCTTCCCAACATGGAGGTCACAGCTTCCGGAGGCACGTCGATCACGCTTGTCAAGAAGCCGCCTACCCGATGTTGGCCGGGATGAGGAGCGCATGATGCGACCTTCGCACCTCCTCCTACCGCTACCATCCCCGTCGAGGTAGTTCCTCGGAGGTCGGTGTATTCAAGTCTACGGCAGAGGAGAATGACACTACCTTCGGTCACATGTGCACCGTGCTCAAAGGATCGGATCGGATGCACTCGACCTACACAAGGCGACCAAAGAGCGAATGACAAGAAGATGCGAGGATCGCGCGACCGAGGACGAAGTGGCTCGCCCGAAGAAGGAGGTCGCCGTGTTGAAGGGACTTCCGCCACCGGTTGGGGTTAGACTCCGCACTACGCCTCGGAAGACCACCACCGCGCCTGTCCGTATCCAGTGGCACCTCGGATTCCACCGCCTTCTCCGGCTCCACCCGCTCCGGTTCCGGCGCCGGTTCCAGTTCCTCCTGCTGCGGTTCTACCCTCACCTTTGCTCCACTTCGGCAAATCAAGGCGAAGGTGGCGTAATGGTTGGATCTCCGTCTCCGGTGACTCAAGCTCGAAATTCGGCGGAAGACATGGACTCAGAAGAGACTCGAGATTCCTCGGAGGGAAGAGGCGGGATCGGTTGGGCTACGGCAACCGATTCGAAGAGTCCAAGTCGAGGTGACGCCGAGGACTCCAGGAGCCGTTCGGAAGAATGGGGATCTTCGAAGGAAGCGCCGACTCCTCGTCTCGTGGATCGTTCTAGTTGCCCTCTTTAGTTTTACCGTTTAAATTAGTTTGTCTTCTTGGTAGTTCTTTGTGTGTTAGGGCGCGTGTGTGGGATAGCGGCGCGATATCAAGTGCGATATGACTCGACCAATTAAGGATGTTTGGTGCTTTTCCTTGTTTTTAGTCAAGATCGAACAATGCATTTGAATTCAAATAATAAAGATTAGTTCTAAGTCTGCTGTTTTCTTCTTTTCTCTCTCTGGTCGGTCGTCTCCTTCGGATGGTGAACACCGGGACCGCGGGGCGAACGAACAATGGGCGATTAGGTGCCGACAACCACGAGGCTCACGACGCCAATGGCAATGCTCCTCCACCGCCACCCGAGAATCCCACCATTGCTCAAGTGCTCGCTTCACGACACACGATGATGGCTGCAATGATGCAGCAAATGCAACAACAACACCACTGGATGCAACGCGAGATGCTTGCAACAAATGCAAGAACAACGCGAGAATAATCGTTGCCGCCCCACCACCCATCCAAGCGCGAGTTCCTTCGTGTCCGACCGCCGACTTTCTCCAAGCACCACTAATCCCATGGAGGCTAATGATTGGCTTCATGCCATAGAGAAGAAGTTAGATCTGCTGCAGGTGCACGGATCGGGAGAAAGTCTCTTTTGCCCCTCATCGATTCATGTGGTCCTGCTTCCCTTGGTGGGACAACTATTTGGTTACTCGCCGGCGGAGCAGATTACACAGGAAGAGTTTCGTCGCGTTTCAGGACCGCACACATTCCTGCGGGAATAGTTGCACAGAAAAAGCGTGAGTTCCGTTCTCTTGAGCAGGGTAACAGATCAGTTACTGAGTATCTGCACGAGTTCAATCGTCTTGCCCGTTATGCCCCAGAAGATGTGCGCACTGATGCAGAAAGGCAGGAAAAGTTTTTGGCTGGTTTGGATGATGAACTCACGGACAAGCTTATCTCCGGAGAGTATGCTAACTTTGAGAAGCTGGTTGACAAGGCCATTCGACAGGAAGATCAGCGCAACAAGATGATCAAGAAGAGAAAAGTATTCCAGACACGACCTCCTCAACACGGGAAATCGCAGAGGCCGCGTTTCATGCCTAGAAGTCGAGTGGACCTACCACCATGATTGTTCGTCGGCATCGACCTTATCACCCGGGAATTTCCAAGCGCGGTAGTGGCGGTGGTCGGCAACAGCGTACTCCGGCCCGCGCCCTCCAACGGCGCCATCCCGGCAAGATCCACGCCACCACCTCCAAGGAAGGACTCGGGAGGAAAGCCAGGAGTCTGTTTCAACTGTGGTGACCCAGGGCATTTTGCAGACAAGTGTCCGAAGCCAAGACGCGCTGGGCCAAGGTTCATCCAGGCTCGAGTCAATCATGCGTCCGCCGAGGAAGCACAGACCGCTCCTGAAGTTATACTGGGTATGTTTCCTGTAAACTATACTCCTGCCACAGTATTATTTGATTCTGGCGCTACACATTCTTTTATCTCAAAGCAATTTGTTGGGGCACATGGGTTGTCAGTAGTGGGACTTAAGATACCTATGCGGGTTCAAACCCCTGGAAACCACTTGGAGACCACTCAGTATTGTCCCTCAGTGACCATAGAAATCCAAGGATCTATGTTTCTAGCCAACCTTATCCTCCTTCGGTCAAAGGCATAGATGTCATTCTTGGGATGGATTGGTTGTCCAGACATAAGGGAGTAATTGACTGCGCTAGTCGCACCATTACTTTAATTAATACGAAAGGAGAAAGAGTTGTTTTTCGCTCTCCCATGCAAGTCAAGCCCGTAGCAAGTTTGAATCATGTTTCCACCGGGGAATCGTCCGAAATGGCGGCCAAGACCCCGTGAAGTTAGAGGATATCCCCATCGTCCGAGAATACCCCAAGTTTTCCCAGGATTTAACTCGATGCCGCCAAAAGGGAAATCGAATTCGGATTGACCTAGTACCGACCGCCCCAATACACAAGAGGCCATATAGGATGGGAGCCAACGAGTTGGCCGAAGTGAAGAAGCAAGTGGATGAACAGTTGCAAAAGGGGTATATTCGCCGAGCACGTCGCCTTGGGGTGCTCCTGGTGATTTTGTGGAAAAGAAAGACAAGACCAAGAGAATGTGTGTGGATTATCGAGCCCTCAATGAGGTTACTATCAAGAACAAGTATCCCCTACCACGGATTGATGACTTATTCGATCAACTCAAAGGGGCCAAGGTATTTTCCAAGATAGATCTGCGATCGGGCTATCATCAGTTGAGGATTCGGGAAGAGGACATTCCCAAGACCGCCTTCACCACCAGGTATGGACTGTACGAGTGTACGGTCATGTCTTTTGGTTTAACCAATGCACCGGCTTTCTTTATGAATCTGATGAACAAGGTGTTTATGGAGTTCTTGGATAAATTCGTGGTGGTGTTCATTGACGACATTTTGGTCTACTCTAAGTTAGAGGAGGATCATGAGCAACATCTTCGGACCGTACTCGAGAAGTTGAGAGACCATCAACTCTACGCCAAGTTTAGCAAGTGTGCTTTCTGGTTAAAGGAGGTACAGTTCCTTGGTCACATTGTGAATGCCCAAGGAGTAGCCGTGGATCCAGCAAATGTGGAATCAGTTACTAAGTGGACCCCGCCTAAAACAGTCACGCAGATCCGAAGTTTCCTTGGACTTGCGGGTTACTACCGCCGCTTCATTGAGAACTTCTCCAAAATCGCCAAGCCAATGACTCAACTGTTGAAGAAAGATGAGAAGTTTAAGTGGTCGGCAGAATGCAATAGGAGTTTTGAAGAGCTCAAGAGGAAGTTGGTGTCTGCACCAGTGTTGATACTGCCCGACCCAGCAAAGGACTTCCAAGTTTATTGTGATGCATCTCGCCAAGGGTTGGGATGTGTGTTGATGCAAGAAGGCAAAGTGGTCGCATATGCATCTCGTCAATTGCGCCCACATGAAAACAACTACCCCACTCATGATCTGGAGTTATCCGCAGTGGTTCATGCATTGAAGATCTGGCGACACTACCTAATTGGTAATCATTGTGAAGTGTATACGGATCACAAAAGTCTTAAGTACATTTTCACCCAACCGGATTTAAACCTCCGACAGAGAAGATGGTTGGAACTGATAAAAGATTATGACTTAGGGATACATTACCATCCCGGCAAGGCTAATGTGGTTGTGGATGCACTAAGCCGAAAGAGTTACTTGCACCACTCTCGGTGTCGAAGGAATGTGTGACCGATTGCGGCGGAATTCGAGAATCTAAATCTACGAGTGGTGGATTTTGGTTTTGTGGCTGCTCTGGAAGCCCAACCCACTCTCATTGATCAGATTCGGGCTGCTCAGGTGTCAGATCCCGAAATGGCCGAACTCAAGAAGAACATGAGAGTCGGAAAAGCTCGTGGTTTTACGGAAGACGAACATGGCACAATCTGGATGGGAAAGAGATTGTGTGTGCCAGAAGACAAGGATCTGAAAAAGACAATCCTTACGGAAGTTCACCAAACCCAATACTCAATTCACCCGGCAAGTACAAAGATGTATCAAGATCTTAAAGAAAAGTTTTGGTGGGTCGGCATGAGGGAGGGAGATATCCGAGTTTGTTGCACTTTGTGATGTTTGTCGGCGAGTGAAGGCGGAACATCAACGGCCCGCCGGATCGTTGCAACCACTTCGATTCCAGTGGAAATGGGAAGAAATTGGAATGGATTTCATCACGGGTTTACCCCGCACAACGTCGGATATGACTCGATTTGGGTCGTGGTGGACCGACTCACCAAGGTGGCCCATTTCATACCAACATACTACCTACTCGGGGAAGAAGTTGGCGAGCTTTATCTCGCAAGGATCATGTGTTTGCATGGCGTGCCTAAGAAGATCGTGTCCGATAGGGAAGTCGGTTTACTTCCAAGTTCGGAAGAAGTTGCAAGAAGAACTCGGACCGTTTGAATTTCAGCACGGCCTATCATCCGCAAAGACGGCCAAACCGAGAGAGTGAATCGATTTTGGAAGATATGCTAAGAGCATGCGCGCTCGATTTTGGAAAAGCATGGGACAAAAGCTTGCCCTATGCAATTCTCTTACAACAACAGCACGAGCCGCATTCAAATGGCACCGTATGAAGCACTTTATGGACGGAAATGCCGCACACCCCTATTCAGGACGACGGGTGAGCGCCGATTGTTTGGCACGAAGTAATAAGTGAAGCGAGAGAAAAGGTCCGAGTGATTCGGGAAAGGTTGAAGATTGCGCGATCCCGACGAAGAGCTATGCGGATAATCGTCGAAGAGATCTCGCTTTTGAAGCGGGGATTTTGTGTATCTTCGCGTTACACCACTCCGGGAGTACACCGTTTCCAAACCAAAGGTAAGTTGGCACCATGTTTCGTGGGACCATACAGATTCGGGAACGTCGAGGAGAAGTGGCCTATCACCGGAGCTTCCTCCAACATGACCGGTATTCACGACGTGTTTCATGTGTCCCGCTTAAAGAAGTGTTTAAGGGTACCGAAGAGCAAAGCGAGTCCGGACTGATTGAAATCCAAGAGGACTTAACCTATGTAGAGAGACCAGCACGTATTCTTGAGGTCGGTGAAAGGAGGACTCGGAACAAGGTTATCGGGTTTTGCAAGGTTCAATGGACTCATCACTCCGAGGAAGAAGCTACTTGGGAACGAGAAGATGAGCTAAAGGCCGCGCACCCGCACCTCTTCGCCGGTACCTCCGAATCTCGGGGTCGAGATTCCGTTTAAGGGGTAGGTTGTCACATCCGGGTTTTTCCCTAATGCATTTAAAATAATTTACCCGGAAATAATCGGAATTTCTGAAATTAACCTAGAGTCAACCTATAATTTTAAAATGCAATTAATAAATGGAAATGACATGGTAGGATTTTTCTTGAATTCTTCATGTCAAAATACGCTAACAGTATTTTTACTGTAATTTTTATAGCACTCTAAGTATTTTTAATCAATTAAATAAGAAAACAGGAATTTAATTAAGTCCCTAAATCCCTTTTTCTTTTTCTTTTTCTTTTTTTTTCCTTTTCCGTACGCCCGTACGGTTTTTCCCGCCCCTCTCCCGTGCCGGGCCGTCGGCCCGACACTGTTCCGGCCCGAGCCGCACCCCGCGCGCACGCCGCTCCTCCCCGGTCGTGGGCCGAGGCCCACGGTCCCGCCGCGCCGCGCAAGTCTGGCGCCCCTCCCTTGCGCCGCGGGCCACCGACAGTGGGCCCCACTGCCGAGCCGCCTCCTTGCGCCCGGCCGGCCCAACCGCCGCCGCCGCCATAGCCGCGCCGCCCGCCTCTTTCTCGCTCGCTTCCGCGCGCCTCGCGCCGCGTGGGCCCCACGCGGGCTCCGCCCGCGCCGCCGCACCCGTGCCCGCTTTCCACACGCCGAAACGGCCGCGCGCCCCAAACGCCGCCGAATACCTCGCCCTCTCTCTCTCTCCCGAAACCGACGGCGAGGATTCGCGCCAACCCGTGCGCAATCCGGCCTCTTTCCGGCCCCTATAAAATCCCTCATGCGCCACCGCGTTTCCCTTTGTTTCCCGTTCGCCTACCCCCAAAATCGTCACCGCCGTCGCCGTCTTCCCCATCTCCGGTGAGTTCGCCGCCGCTTCTCCCTTCGGTTTCCCGTGTTGTCGTTGCCCCGAGCCGTTGTCCCGAGCCGCGGCACTCTCCGCCGTCGTTCCGTGCATCGCGCCGCCCGCCGTCGTTGTTCCCGTGCGCGACGGTCCGGCCGGCCGCGCGCGGCATGGCCGGCGAGCGAGCTTGAGCCGCCGCCACCGCGTCCCTAACCCTAACCCTAACCCTAGCGCCGCCCTTTGTGCCGTCCGATCTTGCGGATCGGACGGATCCGCGCCGTCCGATCGCGACGGATCCGCGCCGTCCGATCGCGCCGTCCGCCCGCTCCGATCGCGCCACGCCGCGCAATCCGCCGCTCGGATCGCGCCACGTGGCGCAATCCGCCGCCGCCCCGCCTCCCGCGTGTGCCGCCGTGCGCGCGACGTCAGCCCTAGGGCTGACGCCAGCCGCGACGTCGCCCGAGCCGCGCGAGGATGACGTCACCGGGACTTAATTGCGCAATAAATAATTTAATCTTTTCGTTTAGTTTAAAAATCGCAATTAAACTTCTAAAATTCATATCTTTTGAATCCGAGCTC
The DNA here is from genome assembly GCA_019925245.2 of Oryza australiensis. NCBI lineage: Eukaryota > Viridiplantae > Streptophyta > Magnoliopsida > Poales > Poaceae > Oryza > Oryza australiensis. Next base: position 1,858,016 of record JAIFGZ020000393.1, on the reverse strand, counting down.
CGTTTTAGTCCATTCAAATTTCATTAAATCCAGAAAAATGTCAAGAATCCATTAAAAATACTTTTCAGTGCTGTTTCAGTAGACTTTTTAGGGTGTTTGTTGAGTGCTTTGTTTGTCGTGTAGATCCCGAGTTTTCCGGCGAGCCCGTTCTCTTCGAAGTAGTCGCCGAAGTTCCTCGCCTCCGAGCAAGGCAAGTCATACCTTACATTGACCATATTGTACCTATTTTATGTAAATACCTCTATTTCATTCAAATACTGCATATGTTTTAGAATGTCATTTCATGGGATGTTTTATACCTATTGTACTCAACCATAGGGTTGTTTACCTTATACCATTGATAACCTGGGATCCAATGTGACTAGATGACAGTTTAAGGTTGCTTAGTCATGCTTAGCGCAACTAGCTCACTTAAGGGAATCACACTAAGTTTATTACTAAAGTTGACCTCCCGGTGACATTAAGATATGACCTTGTTCTTAATAATATTGAATTATCAGAAAGGTGGGTCGTGAGCACATGGTTGGACTTTGGTTAGCGTGCTCATGACGATTAAGGACCGGTTCTCGGGAAACCCTGGAAGAAATGCCGTGCATACCACAAGCCAAGATGGGTAATGGTGGGCCCGTAGCGTAGCCGTCTCTAGTTAACGTATCCCGAGAGGGTGAGCGTGATGGAGTTGGGTCGGCCCCGGTTTTAAGGGTTGATCAGCTTCCGATTCACCGCGGCACTAGAGGGGCGCCCATTGCCCGATGGGAATGGGGGCGAAACCTTGGTGTGGTACGATTGATTAGAGGGGTTGTGTGAAGGGTCCGTCACAATTCCTTTCCGGGCACCGTGGTGGTGCACTCGGCGCACGGTAACGTGTTGTGGGATTGTGTCTTGTGGGTACATTGTACACCTCGATCGAGTAAAAACTATTCGAATAGCCGTGCCCACGGTTACGGGCGATCGACCGATTCACCTTGATTAGTCTCATTTATTTACTCGAATGAAATGTTGGAATATGACTAGTGCAGGTGGATGGATGGGCTGTTGCAACGTGGTTTGAGCGTTGGACGCGTTTATTTAATACCGCTTAAATATTACTACTGTTTTTCTTGTCTTCAAATATTATTATTATTATTATATACCGCAAATGCCGTTTATGCAAATTGAGCCCCTTGACCTTTCCTTGTTATTTATCTTGCATCATGTCCCCTTTTCCGGTGTGACTTGTTGAGTACGGTGGTTGTACTCAGTCTTGCTTCTTTTTCCCCTTCGTGCGAGAGGTTGAGATCGAGGTCTCCGAGGAGGTGTAGGCTTGTTCTCGTCAAGGTTTAGCCGTGGAGTTGGTGTTCCGCTCGCTCGTGTCAAGTTTAGCTTAAGTCGGTTTATTTTCCTTTCCGCCGCATTTGTGTAACTCTTTTATATTGTTTCTAAGACGAGGATTCTGTATTATCAATAACGTCGATTTGTGTATCTCGGTGATTCCGGACGAGGAGGTAATGCACAAATTAGCTGCAGAAATTCGGTGTGAATCTCGGGCGTGACATGGAGGTGCCGCACTCGAACTAGCTCCATGATCAAACTGTGGTTGTCTCATCATAGGAACACGGGGAGTGCCAAGCTAAAGTCGAGGCTTGTATTGCTTGTGCTCCTTAAGATTGTTCCCGGCATGCCCAAGCTTGGCTTGAATCAACCTCATGATGTAGGGCGTATAGTAGATACCTTGACCAAAAGTGCCTTTGGATATAGCAATTTCTTGCATCATGAGATTTACCACATCAAACTGACGACCCTAAAGGATGCCATCAATCACATGCCAAGCCACTCCCCTAATATCATCATTATTTCCACACCGAGGAAGGATGGTCGCCCTTACTATTCTATTCACAACACTGGGAATAGTCCTCAACCCTGCAACTTTCCCATAAGTGTGTCGCCCTCCATCTTCGTAGAACTGCTCTAGGTAATCAATGGAGAACGGGTTATGGGTGTGCTCCTCATGGAGATCATCTTCAAAATCAAACCGGATGGTGAGCAACCTCCGAAACTCCCTCCTAGAGATAGTGCACTGGAGGGTGTTTGACATCCACTTCATCTTAGAAAAGTCTCCAGCAACCCATACTGTAGCATAGAACTGCCGAATGAGTTTCTCATCATAATCTTGCCTTAGTGTGACAATCCTGTCAATCCCTACTGTCCTGAGCAAGTCCTGCAGACCCTCAAACTCCTAAGTCTCATTGATGCTATGTCAGGAGATCCACTTATGCTCAGCAAAGGCCTTCCCCCTGTAAACTTGCTCAAACACCGTCTGTTGGAAGGCGGTGTGAAATCTTGGATCATTGCAGTCTCGAGGCCTTTGGAATTGATCATGGTGCCTAAGGATAGTATATTGAGTGGGATTCCTCATATTAAGCACAAACTGGATGGATGGATCAACCTCCATCTCATCGCCACTATCCTCATCCTCATTTTCTTCCTCAACATCTTCTTGTTCTTCACTTTGAGCATATTGTTCTTCACTGGACTCCTCATGCTCGCTCTTTGATTCTTGCACTTGAGCTTGACGGCTCCGGCGAGTGCAAGGAGGCATCTCTGAATCCAAAAGACAAAGGATAGAATATTAGCAATTATAGAGAGCATTTGGATATGTGGAAGGAGGTGTTCTCTGCCTGTCAGGGGCGATCAGACCGATGGCACCACGCCGGTCAGACCAACGACACAACTCCGGTCAGACTGACGGCACCATGCCGGTCAGACCGCCAAATCGCCTCCGGTCAGACTGTTGGCTGGTCAGATCGCCCATGACAGGGAGCTCAAACATCCAACTTCTCACACCCACAAAGTGTATCTAAACATGCTAGTACCAAAGATTGCACAAGATAAAGAGCAGGAGCAACAAAGGATATGTCTATTTCATCAAAATTTGATTTAGAGGGAGGAACTACCCTTAACCCTAGAAATTGAAATAGACCGATTTCGATGAGCACAAGAGAGGAAAAGTGAGATTACCGGATGAGGGAGATGATTTGCACGAAGAACAAACCCCTAATTTGTGCAAAAACAAGAGCACCTCTTCCTTCACCTAGGGTTCCAATCCATGGATAAAAAACACAATAAAAACTCAAAGTAATCCATGGAGTAGAGAGAGGAAGAGGAGGAGATTTACTTACGGTGTAACTGGAGAGAAATTCGTGGTCAAACCGAATGGATTTGAGGAGGAGATGAGCTAGGGTTTGAGGAAGGAGAGAGAGGGGGGTTTCGAGTTTGGGAAGTGAGGGGATGAGAAGGAGAGAGAATATGTCGGGTAGAAGAAGATGAGGGGTAAAAGCCCGGGCCCACCTGACGGCCAGTCTGACCGGTGCTACCCACCGGTCAGACTACCACACCCGACCGGTCAGACCATGCATATAGCGTCGATCAGACCGCTGGGCCCCATGCCGGCTGTGCACAGCACGTGCATAAACCGGCAACCCCCACACAAATAAAATCCAATAAAATTTTAATTTTTGGAGCAACTTTGAAATGCATGAGTTGAAATATTCCTAACCATCCATAATAATTGAAAATTATGATGGTTTGCAACTTAACTCACTTAAGTGCTAGGAGTTGACCTTTTATGGTCTATAGGGGTTTTTGGGCCAATTTGATTTTCAAATAACTTTTGAAAAATTCAGTTTTTGAAATTGATTTGAATACCAAAAACATTTACAAATGTCTTCTCTACCAACTTTACTTTAACACTTTTCTCAAAATCCTTCTCAAACTCATTTTGGAGATAAATCTCATTTTAGTCAAAACTAAGAAGCTAGTTTCTTCAAAAAGGGCCAAAATGACATTTTCAATCGAACTTCATTTTTCTAGCAAAGATAGGCTTGGAAAACATATAGAAAATATTTTTAAACCTTTTCAAAGAGATAGTTTTGAAATTACTTTGATTTTTCAAAAAATTTGACTTATGTTGACTTGGGCATTTTGAAAGCTCTATTAGCACTTGTATTTGATTTGTTCACATCTAAAGAGTAGTAGAGCACATGAGGAACTACAATACTCCCTCTTAATGTGACAAGCTACATTTTAGCCAAGAATTGCCTAGTAGCAATAAATCCCAAGAATAAGAGCAAAAAACAAGCAAATAGACAATATAAACAAGTAGCAACCATGGTGCAAGACCTCAAGCAATATTTGAGAAATCTATGACATTTAACTCATTCCTCAACTTGCAAAAGCGGGTTTCATCAAGAGGCTTGGTAAAGATGTCGGCTAGTTGATCTTTGGTTCTTATGTGGCTAATGACTATGTCATCCTTGGTAACATGGTCTCTTAGAAAGTGATTACAAATGTCAATATGCTTGGTTCTAGAATGTTGGACCGGATTGTTGGCTATCTTTATGGCACTATCATTGTCACATAGGAGTGAGGTTTTGGTGAAGGATATATCATAGTCCAACAAGGTTTGTTTCATCCAAAGCAATTGGGCACAACAACTACCCGCCGAAACATATTCCGCCTCGGCGGTAGAGAGGGCTACGAAGTTTTGTTTCTTAAATGACCATGACACAAGGGATCTACCAAGCATTTGACAACTACCGGATGTGTTCTTTCTATCCACTTTGAAACCGGCATAATCCAAATCGAAATAGCCAACTAGCTTAAATTTTGCACCTTTTGGGTACCACAAGCCAATAGTTGAGGAATGCTTTAAATATCTTAGAATCCTTTTCACGGCCACTAAGTGATACTCCTTAAGAGCGGCTTGAAACCGTGTACACATGCAAACACTAAACATGATATCCGGCTTAGATGCGGTAAGGTAAAGCAAGCTACCTATCATGGATTGATAAAACTTTAAATCTACTGGTTTACCTCCCTCATCAAGGTCGAGATGCCCGTTGGTTGCCATAGGTGTCCCTATTGGCTTCGCATCCTCCAAGCCAAACCTCTTGAGTAGATCCTTAATGTACTTGGTTTGGCTCACAAACGTCTCATCCTTGAGTTGCTTGATTTGAAGTCCAAGGAAGAAGCTCAACTCTCCAATCATGGACATCTCAAACTCCCTAGACATCATATTACCAAACTCCTTGCAAAACACCTTATTAGTAGAACCAAATATGATATTGTCGACGGGTGGGTCGGCAGTCCTCCAAGGGGGGTCCCCGAGGAGGTCGAAGAGAGATTGGTAGAGAAGCTGCCCTCCGATGGATCTGATGGTCAACTCGAATCCTAAGATAAGCCAAGAAACAAGACACGAGAAATTATACTGGTTCAGCCCTTCCAAAGGATAATAGGCCTACGTCTAGTGTGTTATGTTCTTTATTTGGGGTGGATGATGAACAAGAGTTACAAAGGTGTGTGCCTGAGTTCTCTCGGATGTTGGCTCCTCCTTGGCCCGTCTCCCTGCCCTACCTTTAATACCTCACGGGGGGCAGGTATAGGTGAGCTTGGCGGCCAAGGAAGCTAAGACTAAAAAGAGACAAAAGGTATGGTACATAGAATATTTGACAAAGTATACGTTGGTCTGCTAGGTCCTGTACACGGTGGGTATCTTGTGCTCCTACCAGCCCTAGGACCCCGCTCCTATGCCGCCGTGGTGTCGATGTCAAGTTTCTCAGAACCGTCTTCTCCCTCTTCCTCCATGCCTACCAAGTTTTTTCCCGAGGACGCTCGAGGTCGAGCGACGAGTCGGGGTCGAGAGAAGGGGCCAAGGTCGGACTCGGGGGAAGGCCAGAATACCCAACCCCCAAGGAGGGTCGGGCTCTCGGCCACATCCCGAGGACACTCGGTTTGACTTCTGTTGGGATCCAATCCGGGTCTTTGAGGCACCCCGGGTGACACCTCTGACAGATATCATCAACATAAATTTGACAAACAAAGAAGTCATCACCAATAATTTTGGTCAAAAGAGTGGTGTCAACTTTTTCAATTTTGAAATTCTTTGACAAAAGAAAATCTAGGAGCTTGTTTTAAACCATAAAGAGCTTTTGAGAGTTTATAAACATGGTTAGGATTTTTAGGATCTTCAAAAAACCGGGTGGTTGTTCAACAAAGACAAGTTTGATAATTTCACCATTTAGAAAAGCACTTTTCACATCCATTTGAAATAGTTTTATATCAAAGCATGACGCAAATACAAGAAGGATGCGAATAGCCTCAAGTATTGCCACGGGGGCAAAAGTTTCACTGAAGTCCAAACCTTCAACTTGTGTGAAATCTTGAGCAACCAATCTTGCCTTGTTTCTCACCACCAAACCGTTCTCATCTTATTTGTTCCTAAAGACCCACTTTGTCTCTATGACATTGTGGTCTCTAGGTCTTTCAACCAAAGTCCACACCTTGTTTCTTGCAAAGTTATTGAGCTCTTCATGCATAGCATTAATCCAATCCGGATCACCAAGAGCTTCATCTATATGTTTTGGCTCAAGACAAGAGACAAACGAGTAATGTTCACGAATCGAAGCGACACGAGATCGAGTTTGGACACCCTTACTAATGTCACCCAAAACTTGGTTAATTGGGTGATCCTTGGAAAGAACGGTGTGTATCCTTGATGGCATAGGTGGATCTTGTGCCTTGTCCTCCTCCACTTTAACTTGATCTTGACTTGGAGTAACGGAAGTAAATGGCTCATCTTGAGTGGAGGTGGATGGCTTTTCTTCCACTTCAATAGGCTTGATACCTCCAATAGACATGTTCTTCATACCTCTCATCAAGCCTTTATCACCTACATCATCCAAATTCTCGTGCCCCTCTTCGGAGCCATTAGTTTCATCAAATTGAACATCGGCGGTTTCTTCCATAATACCTTTGCTTTTGTTGTAGACCCGATATGCCTTGCTATTTGAGGCATAACCTAGAAGAAACCCTTCATCACACCGACTTTCAAATTTGGTTAGTATAACACCCTTTCGGTAAATTTAGCATTTGCACCCAAAAACTCGAAAATAGGCAACATTTGGTCGACAATCGAACCATGGTCAACTTGGTTGCAGATATTTGCCGCTTCATCTGTCGCGATGTCTGCAACCATTTGGGCGATTTCTATAATCCGGAGAGCGAGCTTGTGACGGACGATAAATTCAAACGACTTAGAGCGTGGAAAAAAGATCATCTGTAATCATTTCTAATTAAGTCTATTTTTATATGTGCTTTCGAACTATTGTAAATTACGAGACGAAACTTGATATGTATATGAACATGCATGATGTGTACATTTATATATTTTTATGAGGAAATAATTAAATATCTTTTAATTCTTCTACGAATATATATATACATGCATCTCGATCGATCGATAATATTACGCGAGAGAGAGGAGAGGAGAGAGGACATAGACAGAGAGAGCTAGACCTATAGCTAAACACATGCAGCTATAGCGCACATAAAATAATGCGCACGGGATGCAATCTTTTCGTGCGGTCAACTTAACGAACCGCATGGAAAGATCAATTATCCCGTGCGGTCGGGTAAAGTGGCCCACACGGGATAATCGATCTTTCCGTGCGGGCCGCTTAAGTTGACCGCACGGGATAATTGATCTTTCCGTGCGGTTGGGCCGTCTGTACGCAAAAATGGTCTTTTCCTAGACCATCTCAAGCGTGCGGGCAGGCCTTCCGCACGGAAAGATGTCTTTCGTTCCGCACGCAAAAATTGTTTCTCCAGTAGTATCATGCTCTGCTAGTATGTCGGGTTTCTGTTTCTGATCGAGCAATGGATTCTGCTTAAGGCCAACATGAGCTTGTCGTGACAAATGTTACCCTAAAACTTTAAGAAAAGAATACTCTAGTTTTCATTTCTCCAACAATAACATATAAAACAGTGTGACCGTATGATATTTTGTGTTTCAATTTGACCGTCCAACGTTTTACCCTAGATCGGACGTTTGCCGCCTAGTCGATAGTCATGGTGAAGTAATGGAGGGTGTAGACGATGAGGAAGGCTGGGTAGGCATCATCGGTTCTCGAGGCCACATGGCACACTTTATAATTTTTGTTTGTGGGAGGTAGCAACTAGCAAAGATGTATTTTCTATTGATGCTCAATGTATTACGAGCACATAATGTAGGAGCTCTGTCAATGAGAAAAAAACGTAAACAAGTCCGTGTCCGTTCTAGTATGCCAAACCAACTCTATCACCGGAATAGACACTCTAAAAAACTCAACGTAAATGCCTAATATAAATAAGAAAACTAAACAGAAAAAGAGTAAAAGAATAAGACACAAGTCATCTGTTGTACTGCACATACACACGTAAGATAGATGTCACTAACATGTGCTTTAGTCCCAAACGTCAATCACACATAATGCAGATGTATTATAGCAGAAAATCCCCCATCAAAGGGATATGATATGTAAAAAATAACAAAGGCTACTTATGTCGAATGAATTTATGTATCACTGTAGGTGATATCTTGATAGATTATATTTTTGGCTGTAGATGTAGATGCCAATTTTAATTTATTTTTTTAAAAAATATTATTTTACTTAACGAAACACATAGTATATAATAGCAATGGAACATCAATAGATGGGACTTGCACATAAATGGACCTTAAGCCCTAAAACCAACCATATACATTGTGAGAAAGTTTGCAAGTGACCTTAAGTTTGAGAGGTTAGCTGCAAGAGGCTTGGCCATAGGAGAAAACAACTCAATAATGTTTGACTCTTTTTCCTCCAAACTCTCTCACCAGCGAAATGTATATACTAGTTGTGATGCATAATAATATTGTTTAATTGTGTGAAATTCAGCTTAATGCTTTTTTATATACATTGCAACAATTGCCATATAGCTAAAGTTAAGCACCCTCTCATTCTCAAAATATAATAATTTTTAGTATTTTTCAAAATATAAGAACTTCTTCACCTACATTCTCTTCTCAACCTTCAGCCATTTAAACTTTTTATCTATTTTTCTTTCTTAACCAATCATAACATTTTTTTATTTAATTTTATTTATTTTTTATATTTATATTCAGTCAAAACTTAGTAGATCTTATGACTCAATGGGACTCATACATGGAAGGCCTGGACCGTTTTGGTATACCTCGTGCACAACATGACAGTGTATTTTGATCGGAACCTCTCAACTCTCATCCCCTACAACACAACACACCTTCCGTACGAAAAGACCGAAAGTTTCCCGTATAATACGGGGTTAGGCCGTGCCTGCGAAGTGCGAACAGGTGGAGCTCACATGTCCGCGAGGAAGGCGACCTCTCGCTGCGATTGGACAGTGCAGCCGCAGCTCGCAACACCCCACGCCTCCACCTCCCGACACCCAAGCGAGAGCCTGTCTGCCTCGGCCGCTTGCTGCCCCGCCCGCCCTGCCTGTCTGCCTCCGCGTCTTTTCTGCTGCCCACATTCCCCAACACCACGCTGGTGGTGGCGGTCGCCCTCGCACCTCTTGTCTTCTTCTTCCCGCTCGCTTTGCTTTGGTTAGTACTTTCCTATGCTACAAACAACTACTGTACTGCCACTGCAAGCTTAACGGACCAAGCGAGAGAGAGAGAGAGAGATAGAGATAGAGATGATGCTGTTGCTGATGGCGCTGGTTCACTGCTCCTGAGGGGGAACACGTTTGCTGTGGAGCGGTTGGAGTTCTTCTTCTTGGCGCACCGGCCAGGTGAAAACGGCCGCGCGCCCACCGGCTCTGCTCTGTCCGGTGCTCTGCTGACCTGAGGCTTTCGGTTTCTCTTGGTGTGTGTTGTTCTCTGGTGTCTCCGGCGACTACTCCGTTCTTCGCTTCGCCGGTGGTGTTCTTGATTTCGTCAGGGAAAGGTATGGCTGTTCCTTCTCTGGTTGATCCAATGATGTTCCTTTGTGGTTCGGGTTCTTGATTTGTTGCTGTGTTACTTTTGTATCAGATTTGAGATGAACAAGCGTGGATTTGGTTGGGGAAATCTTGAGATATCGAGCGCAACGATCCGTTTTTGATCCATCGATTTTCCCCCGTTTTTTCGTCAGTAGGAGCAAGCAAATGACGGTGTGAGTGATAAGTAGGGCAGTTGCGCACGAGGTGTTCGTCAGAAAGCCGCAAAGGGAGTGGGCTTTGCAAGTTGCAACCGTCGCCATCGTCACGATGAGAGATTTCGCGTCTTGCTTAAGTCAAAGCGGCGTCCAGGTCGCCCATTCCTCTTCTCCAGGTGGCCAGAACATGGTGCAGTGCACCTACCTAGCCCGCCTGCGTGGCAAATCTTGCAGCGTGACCGTCACCTGGAGCAAGATGACCATGGGGCAAGCTCTGGCCATCGCGGTCGACGACTCCTCTAATCGTTGCCTGTGCAAGACAGAGATAAAGCCATGGCTGTTCTCGAAGAGGAAAGGCTCCAAGGCCATGGAGATGGACGGTGGAGCGTTGGATATCGTTTGGGACCTGTCCTCTGCGAAGTTTGCGGCCGGGCCAGAACCCATCGAAGGATTCTATGTTGCCCTGGTCTGTGATCTTGAAGCTGTTCTTGTGCTCGGCGACATGCGCAAGGATGGGGAACACAGGGTTTCGTCAGATGTATTGGCTTCCAATGCTGTCATGATAGCTAGAAAGGAGCATGTTTATGGGAAGAAGGTGTATTCAGCAAAGGCTCGGTTTCTGGACGTTGGTCAGCTCCACCATATCACCATAGAGTGTGACACATCGGGGTTGAAGGATCCAAGCCTAGAAATCAGGATTGGCAAGAAGAGAGTCATGCAGGTGAAGAGACTTGCATGGAAGTTCAGAGGAAACCAGACGGTCTATGTTGATGGACTTCCGGTAGAGGTCCTATGGGATGTTCATGACTGGCTATTTGGTTCATCCAATGGATGTGCCGTGTTCTTGTTTCAATCAGGCCAATCCATGGAAAAATTGCTGTCAAGGTCTTGCTCTCAGAATGAAAAGGAGCTTCAAGCGCATCGTTTTGGCTTCACTTTGATACTTCATGCATGGAAGACTGAATAGGCAGAAACATGATGACAGGTTTCTTTGGCCATTCTATCGTAAATTAATGAATCCTAACAGTAAGAATATGCAAGCCTGACAAAACCTTGTTCAAGGATTTCATGCTTCTTAACTATTGTGTCCTAGTGATGATTAGCAAGTTGAGAATTTGAGTACCCATATAGTTTTTGCTAGATAGGTAGTTAGAGAGAATGTCAGATTGTAGTGCCCCATTTGTATTATCATGTCTTTGACATATACATTCTGATCACAAATCCAAGAAGCAAAGCAAAAAATGATGCTTTTTTGAAAACTTTGACATTCTTGTGCTCTACATTCAGTGTGAGGCTTAGTAGACATACTACTGAATCAAGAAAATCTGGTGCTGTGTTCTGTGCCAACTCCCAAGTTACTTGTCTTAGCAAAGATAATTGTAATAATCAACTACTTTCACAAGTGCAACTCTGAACATGCTGTGAGCTGCATCTTGACGATCCTTGATGACTAGAGGATTGGTAAAGATTGAAGGCAGAAGTTAAAATACCCCAAACCAATAATATAGATTACTGATGGGAAATTCAGTTGCTGGTAAAATTACTAATTTTTACGCTGTATTTTTCAAGCTCCATATTTTTTTCTCTACTGCTATAATTTACAGAGTTGATAACAAAAGGTTATCCAAGTACTGACTTTTGTTGTCAATTTTTTCTCCTTTTGTTGATGGCCCGGAGCTCCACCACTTTGTGATATTGGTCCATGAACTCCTTAATTTAGTACATTTTCATATTGGTGGTTTCTTTAACTGGATGTGCAGTGGGAAAAAAAGGAAAAAGCAAAGCATCACACACCTACTACTACAAGGATAATGTTAAATTTTTTATCCTGAACTACAATAGTTCCAGTCAGTACAACAGTCAACGTTCTATCTACCATGTTTCAGCTAATACAGTATTTGTGAAAATTTTGTCAGTAACTGTCACACTAAAGTATGTCCACATTAATAATAAATGCTGCTGCAGTTTACATAACTTTCTTGTGTGTGTCATACAAATTGTAAACCATACAGATGATAGGTGCAAGAAAACAAACATGATTACAAGAAACACTTGCTTCAGTGCTATCCCACATAAGATACCACTCAATTTCTAGAAGCAGTGTTGGTTAGCATTGAGGAGCTCATTTGCACAACAAAGAATATCCCATATATATTGCCACATGATGAGACCAGAGGTGGGGCCAAAGAAAAAAAAACAACTTGCCATTCCACTGATTCCTTTCCATTTCCATGGGTCCATGAGATCTCCAGAATTGCTGATGGAGCAAAAGCTTCTCTCCACGGGAGAAAGTGAAGAGGCAACTACTGGAACAACAGGTCAGTCTCTCTTCTCGATTTCCTTCTCATGATCTCTTAAGATACTTAAACCATCCTATTCAGGGCTCTTTCTTATATATTTCTTTAATTTTGTTTTCCGTCCACTTGGCTCGTGGTACAATGGTGATGCTCTAACAGACGCCCTGTTAAATCTCAGCATTTGGATGTGACCTGCTGCACCAGATCATGTAGGCACAAAGTTCATTTCTCACCAGTGCTACATACTGTTTACCGACGGAGTTGATGTTTACATATCAGCCATGACTCAGGAACTACTCTGAAAACAGGAGATTTGCAGCTCAAATCTCTGCCGTTCGATCGTATCCGAACGGTCAGATTTGATCAGATTGTCCTACATCGCGTGCCGACGGAAATGGCTTGATAATAGTTCTTCAATCTTCCATGCCAGTACAATGCCCTTACAAATATGCCCTTACAAAGAAGCCAATACGCTCGTGGCATGCATTGTTGACACGGTGGTAGGCCATGGCGGCCAGAAAGCTTAAATAAGACCTAACAGAACAAGTGTTCTCTCTTCGATTGCAAGAAACTTTTCTGCGACGAGTGAGCCATCGATCCAGCGGCATTTACATTGGCCTCTTTCTTCCCGTTGTTTATTCATGGAGATATGGATGGACAGTGACGCGGTACCAAGATTGTTAAAGCCTGCGATTAAGATGCAAGGGAGAGGGCAACGTGATGGCGAGAAAGGAATAGTAAAGCAGAGGAGAGGCAGAGGCTAGCTTCACCCAGCCTCGAAGCAACTGCAACTCCCCTCCTCTCTTTCTCTCTTCTCTTCTCTGACCACTGACCACTCCTGCAAGATGGCTAGCTAAGGCATATATTGGTGTTTTGCCTCTGCCTGTTTCAGCTTGGCTATAGCTGCAGCAGCTGAGGTGAATGAATGCATGGTAAGGTGAATTCAGGGTGCAGAGGTAGGCGAGTAGCAGCTGGGACCATGGGCTGGCTCCAGTCTCTCCTCGCGCCTCTCAAGAAGCTCTGGATCCGCATGCATTCCGCCCAGAGGAAGAGTACGTCAAGATCTCTCCAATTCTCTCGCTCAACTCGTTCTTGATATGCTGCTGCTGCTTCTTGTTTCTCAATTTGTGGTTGCTGCTGCTCTGTTTGCGATTCTTGCGAGCGACTGATCAGTCGCTGGATTGTTTTGTGTTTGCTTGTGTGGTGGCATGCAGAGAGAGGGATCTATATCCTGTACGAGGACGTGAAGTCGTGCCCATGTGAGGACGTGCAGATACTCTGGTCCATCCTCGTCGAGTCCTCCCACGGCGACCACCACCACCCGCCGCCGCTGCGGCTGAAGCAGTGACGGCGGCGACGGCGACGACGAACTCCGGGCCGGCGTCCGACCGACGAGCACGGCGCTCCGAGACGTACCGACGGTGGCGCGACCAGCAAGAGTGTCGGTGTACATAAAGACGTACGGCGAGGGTGTTAGCAGCTCGCCGTGGTAGGGAACAGAGAGAGTCGTTTTCATTTCAGTTTCTTTCGCCCCGTTTTGAGCCACAGAAATGGCGTGCATAAGCCGATGAGCTCCTCGTCTCTCTCGCTAGCTCGGATATTTCCGGTGTCCCTCACCGACACTGCGAGCTAGGAAACTAGTTTTTTTTTTCTTTCGTTGTCACTCTCCTTTACTTTTCGAAAAAGGAACGGCACATGTAACGCTCGGTTGGTGATCGCGGGGGTCAATGGGCCACGCGTGCCAGTGGCTTTGTACATACAAAAAGCAAGAACAGAGAAAAAAAAAAGAGAAGACGACGAGAAAAAGTAAAGCTGTCCATATTATAGCAGTATCATAGTATGGGGTAGCTAGTGTTCATCACCTCTGGATGGATGGCTCGTGTGCGAGAGCAGCCAGGGTGGTTGACCATCGGCCACACGGCCCACACGTGTGGGAGCCACGGGCGGGAGTCGAGGCGCGTTCCCGTGGTTGGATCGAAGGAAGGAACGGTCGATTCGATCGGGTGGCGGGTGGTTTTCGACCGGTCCGGGCGGGGGGTGGGGGGTTTCGCGTCGCGTCGAGTGCATGGTTTGTTTGTCAACCTCGGGGTGGTTGGGTTGGGTTGGGTTTGGGTTTGGGGATTTGGTTGGTCGCCGCAACCTTCGCCGTCCTCGCATCCGGTCGTCTGCTCGCTGGTTGGTTTGCATTGCAGCTAGGAGCGGACGCGTTTTGCAGTACGACGGTTGGACGTTGGACGGGGCGCGCGGTGTTCGTTAGCCGCGACGGTTTTGACCGCGCCCATCGCAGGGCTGAGCAAATGGGAGTCAATACCGGCCCAACTAAACTAATCTTGATATTGGCCCAGTGTCAGGATGGTACGGCTTACATCAGACCGGGCCGTGCTGGCCTGGTCATAGTGCGCTAGTCCGACTTCCTCTCCCCGATAACCAGCCGCTGGATGAAGGCCCGAATCGGAGTAATATACGACGAATACGGCTGCCTACTCGGCTAGGTATGGGTATAATAAATTGGTTGCGTACGGGTATTATTCGAGGAGGATAAATAAGGCTAATTCCAATGAAAAATTTTATATTAATATTTTAAGACAACCATATAAATATAAATATAAATGAAGTAAAATGATGTTTCAAACTACTCTCTCCAATACATAATTTCACGTTATGATTTTATAGGATCAAAATTACATTTTATTTCTTGACTCACGAGAGTTGGTATTCGTGTATACAGGGTTTCATCTTTTCCTCTCTCTCTTCATAACTACGTTGTCATGTCATCATATATGTTGATGTGTCATTGTATTTAATGTGTATGAAACTTCTATGAAACTTTCATTGAGATTAATAAATTGATTGATTCGTCATGTTGTGCCGTGTTGCGTCGGTGTCGCACGAAACAACACACCGATTAACCCATTCCCCTTCCGCCCGTTAGGGCAAGTACAATGCGTCTTGTCGAAACTTGGTTTCGGCAATATATTTTCTGGGGTCGCAGTCAAGATCGCCAAGCACAATGGGTTAGAAGAAGAAGAAGATTTAGACAGGTTCAGGCCCTCTCGAGAGGTAATACCCTACTCCTGTTTCGGTGGATTCGATCCGCCGAGTGTCTTTATTGATCTCGTGATCTAAAGCTCTCGCTTATGAAGTCTAAGATCTTTGATCTCCTATTGGAATATCCCTCAAGGGACGCCCCTTACCCCCCTTATATAGTCTTGGGAGGAAGGGTTTACAAGTCGGAAACCCTATCTTACTCTAAGTAGGTTTCCTCAATCTTACCAAACCGTGACTATAGGCCGATTGCCTTATCTCTATCGGCAATCGTAACACCTAAGTCAAGTTCGCTTACAGATATAGCAGCACAATCTATCCCTACCTCCATGGATAAGCTTGCCAAGTGGATACCCGATTGCCACAATCTCCACAGTAGCCCCGAGTCCTTTTCGGTCGACGAGACAACTCGGCTTCGACCAAAGCAAAACTCAATCAAAAATCTCTTTGACCGAGTGCTTTTGGCGCCGAGTGATTTCATCATCTCGCCCGAATCTTCCCGAGTGGCTCCAAAGACGTGAAGGGCTGAAAAATTCTCAAAAAATAAATATCTAGGTGCATCTCCCGATGCACCTAATTATAGGTGTAGCCCCGACTATGTGGTTAGTCAAAAATAGACTAAGCATATAGTCAAGAACTATATAAAAAATTATTCTCATGTAGATGCCTAGCTCATGCTAAAGCAATCATAGAAACCTTATTACTCGCAAGTTCATACTCAACCGAGTGAATTTGCCCGAGTCATCTCGAACAAATAATTCAATCATCCTCTTGGGTAAAAAGCACTCGGTAAACTCTTGCTCAACCGAGTGGATTCGCCCGAGTAATCCCTAATAATAACTCAATCAACCCTAGCGGGTAAAAAGCACTCGGTAAGCTCATGCTTATCCGAGTAGATCTGCCCGAGTCATCCCAACAAAAACTTTAATCATCCCTCATGGGAAAATAAATTCTTTCAATCATATGAAAAATATGACCAAGTTATTAAACGACTTTCGCCATAACACTCGGTCTCAATCTTATAAAGATCTTCACCAAGGTGGAAAATAAGCGCATCGGCAAGATTACCCGACCAAATGCCGAAAAACCAAACGCCCTTGTTCACCAAGGTGGCTATAAAAACTCTGTGTTGGTCACCTTCCAAATTGCATCGTGCCAACTTCTCATGAAGTTAAGCAAACCGCGGTATGGAAGGATCTTTTAAGGTATTGGGCACTCGGACACGCGCATATTGCCGGGCAAATCGCTTAAGCTCATCCGCTTAAGTCCCTAAGGACACGTATCGGACCACACCTTAGCCGGGCCGTAGATTTTCTTATGGGCTCGGCCCACTCACCGAAAACCTAGCGCAACCCTCAAATCTTTCTTTATAAAGACACGAGGTCGTCCCCGCCTCTTCATCTTCCAAAAATTCCCTTCTCGCAATCTGTTCATCGGTTCATTGCGGAGAACCCTAGGCTTGCGCACTTCTCGTCCATCCGCCAAGAAGCTCGCTTGCCGCGACAACTAGCTCCCGCAACCAAAACTCCCACATCTTTCGCCCAAGATCCAACCTTTCTCGGCCGGATCCGCTCCTCACCAACCTCGATCTCATGGCGGAAGAGAAGAATATTCCGTTCGACCAATGGGCCACCTCGGATGTGAGGGAATACACCCTCAAGGAGATGGTGAAGCACGGCGTGCTTCCGCCCAAGGAACTAGTGGAATGGCGCCGGCGGCGGGGAGGACTTCCGACCCCAAACACCGGTGAGCTCGTTGTCTTTACCTCCTTTTTCTATTGCGGATTCGTCTTCCCACCTCCGAATTCTTTCGGGGCTTTTGGACTATTATGGTCTTCAAATATACCATCTCGAACCCCAACTCGATGCTTCACATAGCACTCTTTATTCATGTATGTGAAGCCTTCCTTGGCATTCTTCCTCACTTCAATCTGTTTCGTCGTATGTTCTACCGAAACCCCATCCGAACAAGGACCATCCTTGTGTCGTTGGCGGGGCAGCTTCCAGGCTTCGCGGATCTCTCCGCAAAGACTACTTCTCTCTCCCCTTGAAATCCTCGAACAAAGGCGGCACTCGAACCGGTTCTACATCGGCAATCTTGAACCCACCTCCCTTCCTTTGTCGGTCTTCCTCCTGTCCCCAAACCATCTTGGAGCACCGTCCCGTAGCCCAAGAATGGGATGAGGCCAACGATCTGCTCGCGAAGATCCCGGCGATGAAGAAGAGGAACCTTCGCGGGGAACAAATCACTCGGCACTTCATCGTGCCGACGGCGCCAATCGGGAGCGGTGAAGCCGGCCTTCGAGTACGAAGGCGGAACAGACCCCAATCGGGAGGACCGGATCCGCTCACTTACGAGATCCCGAAGATCCGGATGTACAAACTCTTCTCATCCGGATCTCGGTCGAGCGAGCCCTCATACTACCAGTCCTTCCATTCAAGCATCCATCGACCTCCTCCTCCGTAAGCCGATTGATTGCTCTATATTATCTTTCGATCTTGACGTCTTGTCGCTTAATGTTGCACTTTCCCTTGTCCGCAGAAAACGCCTCCATCACCTCCAAGCCATATAAGATGGCTCATGATGACGCGCAAGACATCGCCCGCTAAGAAGCCGACTAGCGGGATAAAAATCCAAGCCGATCCAGTCGGGAAGCGGGCGGCGCCGAGTGAGGACTCGAACAAGCGCGCAAGCAAAAGGCGGCCGATCATCGAGGACTCGGATGACGACGTCCCGGCTCCTCCAGTCGAGACTCCGCATCTAAGGCGATCGCCGCGGACGCACCGAAGATCCGCCGATCAACCGTAAGCTCGAAACCAAAGTCCCGAGCTCTTTCATAGAAAACTTTTCTTTATCTTCGCCGTATTTACTTGTGCAGGAAGCCCGGGATATAGATCCCTCGGAGGGATGAAGGGCCGACCCGGCCGCTGCTCCCGAAGCGCCAAGGCCGTCGAGCCAAAACCCGGAGCCCGCAACCAAGTGCGAGCGTTCGAGAAGCACCCTTCTCCTCGAAGGAGAGCGCCCCGGGAAGAGCCCCCGACCGCCGGATATCCCGACCGGAAACCGCCGGCCGCGGAAGCCCACGATCGCGGCCCAGCGCCCCGACGAGGGTCACTCGGCACTGAGCCCGAAGAAGAAGAAGGGCCTGGCCGCCCCACCTAGGCGGGCCCACGAAACCGGTGAGATTTGTTTCGAACTTTCCTTTGTTCTTTCAATTTTGAATCTTTCATGTCTTCATTGGTCTTTCTTATTTGCCACCACGGTAGAAGAGATCCCGTTACGCCTTCGAGACCCGGGTTCCTCCGATCGAATCGAGTGGCGGGACTCGGAAGGCGAGAGACAGGGCATCATCCTCGACCAGCGGGTGAAAAGGATGAAAGGGATGCCCTCGTCGAGAGCCGAACGTGGCGACCCGACTACTCAACGTAAGCCTTCATCTTTCTTTTTTATTATATCTTTGTTATCCTTCTGTCGATCATCCTTACGCCCTTGCGTGCGAAAGAATATTGCCGCTCAATGGCAAAATCCGAGGCGCGGAAAAGCGGTGCCTCACTTAAACTCCTTGGAGGACGTTCAGCGACAGTGAAGGTCACTCGGGAGGAGGCCGCTTCAAGGGAGGCCGCTTTAAGGAAGGAGATCTCGGAGCTTCGAGAAGCGAACCTCGACCTCCGCGGATCAATCGGAAGTAAGCTCCGCCTCTCTCGGCTTCATCGTGATTCTTTTGTTGATCTTGTCCATTGATAATCCTCTTTCGTTGTAGAAAATTCTTCGGAGGTCCACTCGCTTCAAGTCCAACTGGAAGCGGTCGGCCTCGACAAGGCCGAGATGGAGGCCGAATTTGAAGGTAACCTTCTCTCGAAGTTGAATTTCATGTGCTTGCTTCATTCCCGAGTGCCTTGACCGATCTAGGACTCCTTGCAGCTTATAAGATAAAGACCCGAGCCCAGATGACGTCTTACTCGGGCGGATCAAATCCAGCGACGAGATACGGGAAGAGGTCGCCAATGCCGCCGCACCAATCTTGACGGCCTTGTTTGATCAAGGGGTTGGGCGCTCGCTGAGCCAATCGAGATCTTCGACAAGCTCCGGCGCTCCCGAGCGATCTCGAAGAACATCACCGAAGCGCCAACATGGGGGCTGGTCCGGCTCTTGCACGACCAAGTCCCTCTACCCCAGTGGATATTCATTCAATCGGGAGGGCTTCGCCGAGGGGACAACAGAGCGAGCAGCCTTAGATATGCTCGCGAGGCGCAGGAGGCGGCGAAGAAGATCTCTTTAGATGTAGTAAACAATTTTAAACTCGAACCGTATTTTGATGTCGTGTAATCGCAACACTCTTGTCATGAAATCTATGTGCCTATTTTTAGTTTATTTATGTCAATGCCTTGATTCGAGCCTTTGCGTGAAATTTCTTAAGTAGTTTTCGTCATTTGTCACCAAGCCTAGGCTTGATTAGGTCATCGGAAAACTCTCGGTCCTTAGACACCGAGCTCGAGTCGAAGGACATTAAACAATGATAAACCAAATTATGCACAAAAATTTGACGAGGAAAATTTGAGCTTTATTGATATGTGTATCGCCCATTGCTAGCTCAAGAAGTCATCTTGCTTGAGGTTGGCGAGTCAAGGAAAACATGAGGCCTTAGCCGATTAGGCGTAAAACCGACGAAGATGTTCAATGTTCCAGAGTTCTCCACCATAGACCCGTCCTCGCGCTTTGCCGGTAGGCACCGGCCGAGTCACTTCGCGATTATATAGGGTCCTTCCCATAAGGGAGATAACTTGTGTCGGTCCTTGGTGGTCCGGATCTTGCGTAGGACCAGTCGCCAACAATGAAAGCTCGTGCTCGCACGTTGCGACCGTGGTATCTTCGAGCCCTTGAAGGTATTTGGCCGACGGATGAGGGCGCCTCGCGGGCCTCTTCCAATCGGGCGAGGTCATCCACTCGGTCGATGTCGTAGCGTTCATCGTTGAAGGCTGCGGACCGGAGGGATTCAAACTCCATCTCATTTGGCAACATGGCTTCGCGCCATAGACCAAAAAGAAAGGAGTTTGGCGGTGGCCCGACCGGGTGTAGTTCGCAGCGACCATAGAACCGAGGGAAGTTCTTGGACCCACTTGCCGGCGTAAGGGCTTAGCCGGTCGAAGACGCGAGCCTTGATGCCTTGAAGGACCATGCCGTTTGCTCGCTCGACTTGCCCATTGCTTTTGGGGTGAGCTACGATGCGTAGCGAGATCTTGATTCCGAAGTCTTCGCAGAATTCCTTGAAGATGCCTCCGTGAATTGAGTCCCATTATCGGTTATGATTCTATTTGGGACGCCGAAGCGGTGCACGATGTTGAGGAAAAATCCCGTGCTTTGTCGCACGTGATTGTGGCGGCGCGGCTTGGCTTCAATCCACTTGGAGAACTTGTCGATTGCGACGAAGAGGTGTGTGAAACCTCCTGGGGCTTTCTTGAAAGGGCCAACCATGTCCACCTCCATACCGCGAACGGCCGGAAAGTGGGATTGTTTGAAGCTCTGGGCCGGACATGGCTTTGTCGGGCAAAGAAGCGGCAGCCTTCGCAGGTTCTTACGACTTTATCCGCGTCGGAGACCGCGGTAAGCGAAAAAATCCTTGTCCGTAAGCTTTGCCGACTAGAGTGCGTGCAGCCGCGTGGCTTCCGCATATGCCCGAGTGGATATCTTGGAGTAATTGTTTCCCTTCTTCGGGTGTGATGCACCTCATTAGAATTCCAGAGGGGCTTCTCTTGTATAGATCGGAGTCGACCATGACGTACGCTTGGCAACGACGCCGGACGCGTTACGCTTCATCCGGTCATCCAGGCGGCTCTTGCTTGAGTTAAGAATTTGATGAGCGGCGTCCTCCGGTCGGTATCGACCATGGTGACTTCGTTCGTGGTTTGCTCGTTGGGAGGCTGTCTTTGCCGTGACGGTTGGCTCGTAGAGATGTTCGACAAAGACATCGTCGGGCGGCTTCGCGCTTTGATCCGAACTGCGCTAGCTCATCGGCGGCTTTCGTTATTGTGTCTCGGGACATGTGAGAGTTCGAGTCCGTCAAACTTGTCCTCAAGCTTGCGGACCTCTTGCCGGTAGGCCTCCATAGTGTCGTTTAAGCAAGACCAGTCTTTCATCACTTGATTGACGACCAGCTGGGAGTCGCCTTTCACAATAAGTCGACGAATCCCGAGTGAGACTGCAAGGCGCAGTCCATGTAAGAGAGCTTCGTATTCGGCGACGTTGTGTGAGGCGGAGAAGTGGAGGTGAAGGGCGTATCTTAGCCTTTCCCCAGTCGGGGAGATCAGCACAACTCCTGCTCCCAAGCCAGTGATCCTCTTGGATCCGTCGAAGTGCATGGTCCAGTGTTGGAGGTCTTCCCGAGGTACGTGCTCTTCTTTGTTCGAGTCCACTCGGCCAGAAGTCCGCTAAGGCTTGTGACTTAATGGACGTCCTGGGCTTAAAAGTTAAGTCCAGCGGCATCAGTTCCAGGGCCCACTTGGCGATGCGCCCGGTTGCCTCGCGGTTGTGGATGACGTCGCCGAGTGGAAAAGAGGTGATGACGGTGACCGAGTGACCCTGAAAGTAGTGTGCCAATTTCCTCGCGGTTATTAGAACACCATAAAGCAATTTTTGTACACAGGGGTATCGGATTTTGGCTCCGCCAATACTTGACACAAAGTAAATTGGTCTTTGGATCTTCCGGG
This sequence comes from Oryza australiensis, assembly GCA_019925245.2. Lineage (NCBI taxonomy): Eukaryota > Viridiplantae > Streptophyta > Magnoliopsida > Poales > Poaceae > Oryza > Oryza australiensis. The sequence continues at coordinate 1,836,020 of JAIFGZ020000393.1, read as the reverse complement.
CCCGTCCTTCTTCTTCTCGTTCAACCACAAGGACCGTGCGACCACTTGGTGAGTGGCTGAAACGTGTCTACAAGAGGGTTCCCGGGGTGAGGTGAAGCTAGAACGGGTGGCGTGGTAAGGAACTCTTTGAAGTCTTCAAAGGCCTTGTCGGCTTCGTGGTCCACCGGAAGTCGTCTGTCTTCTTGGCGGTTTGAAGAAGGGCATGCCTCGCTCGCCGAGTCGGGATATGAAACGGCTTAGCGCCGCCATGCAGCCGGTGAGCTTTTGGACGTCTTTCGATTACTCGGGGCTTCATGTTTAAGATGGCGTTGATCTTTTCGGGTTTGCTTCAATGCCGCGATGTGATACCATGAAGCCGAGCGGTTGCCGATGGGACGCCGAAGGTGCACTTCTCCGGTTCAACTTCATTCGAAGGCCCGATGTTTGCAAAGGTTTCTTCTAAGTCGGCGATCGGTCTTCTTTCGCTTGGTCTTGATGACAACATCGTCGACATAAGCTTCAACGTTTTTGCCGATCTGCGTGCGGGAAGCATCTTTGGATCATGCGTTGGTATGTAGCTCCGGCGTTCTTCAAGCCGAAAGGCATGGTGATGTAGCAGGGCCCCGAACGGCGTGATGAAAGATGTCTTCAAGCGGTCGGATTCTTTCAAACGATCAGTGATAGCCCGAGTAACAATCCAAGAAGCTCGGGAGTTCGCGCCGGATGTTGAGTCGACAACTTGATCGATGCGAGGCGGCCCGAACGGATCTTTGGGGCAGGCTTTGTTGAGGTCGGTGTAATCGACGCACATGCGCCATTGCCCCGTCTTCTTGCGGACCAAGACTGGATTGGCTAGCGTCGGGATGAAGGACTTCTTTAATGAAGCGGCAGCCAAGAGCTTTGCGAGTTCTTCTTTGATCGCGTCTTTTCGATCCTGTGCGAACTGCGTAATCGTTGTTTAATTGGTTTGGCGTCATTTTTGACGTTCAAAGAGTGCTCGATCACCTCCCTAGGAATTCCAGGCATATCGGATGGTTTCCAAGCGAAAACATCTTTATTATTTTGGAGGAAGGTGATGAGCGCGCTTTCCTATTTAGGATCTAGGTCGGCGCCGATTACGGCGGCCTTGGAGGGATCGGACGAATCAAGCGAGATCTTTTTGGTCTTGGCGTCGCCGGATCCCGATTTGGCTATCTTCTTCGCGGGGACTTCGTCCTCTGCCGGGTTGATGCAGCCAATCGGACTTCTTGTTGGCCACGTAATCTCTCTCGAGATTGGGCCATGTCGCAGCTCTCCTTGTCGCGGTGAAAGCTTGCTTCACATCGCTGCGAAGGGTGATGACGCCGTTGGGACCCGGCATCTTCATGCAAAGATAGGTGTAGTGAGGGATCGCCATGAACTTGGCAAGCGCAGGCCTTCCGAGGATGGCATGATATGCCGTTTCAAGTCGGCCACCTCGAAGGTGACGTTCTCCGTTCGGAAATTCTCTCGGGCTCCGAAGGTGACTGGGAGAGAGATCTTCTGTCGGGCCGATCTTGACGGGCGGCCTTGATGGCGTCGTTTGATTTGGCGTATGAATTCGCCGTCTCAAACATCTGCTTCACCGTCTTCGGTGGCTTGCGTCCGAACTTGCCGATAAGCAGCTCATCACGGACTCCCTTCTGGAAGGCGGCGATGATGATGTCATCGGTGATGTTCGGGATCTTGTTGCGCTTCTCGGAGAAGCGACGAATGTAATCCTTCAGAGGCTCGTCCGGCTTCTGGATGACATTGTAAAGGTCGAAGTGCGTTGGGCCTCTCGAAGGTGCCTTGGAAGTTGGCGATGAAGTGGTCCCTCGGCTCGCTCCACGAGCCGATTGAGCCTCTTGGCGGTGGTGAGCCAATTTCGGCCGAGTTTGCGAGGGCCACGGGCGAGTAGTTCGCCATGGCTTTGTTGTCGCCACTGCGGCTCGGATGGCAAGGGTATATACATTAACCAAGACTCGGGGTCGGTTTTGCCATCGTACCTTTCTATCCCGGTGGGCTTAAAACCACTCGGCCAATGCACTCGGCGGAGCTCCCGAGTGAAGGCCGGTACTCCATCGTCGCCGCTATCGGTGATCCCCTCCGATCTTCCGAGTGCGACGGTCGCGCTCTTGGTAGCGGCGGTCGAGGACTTCCCCGAGATCACTCGGCGGGGTCTTCATTGGCTGGTTGGGTAGGCTGGAACCATTGCGGTGGACTCGGTGGTGGACGGGTGGACGTCCATGTCGTTTGCGGCGGGAGTCGACCGTCGCTCTTGGTGCCTCGGCATGGACTCGGGAGGCGGGCCTCTTGGCCTAGTTGACGCCGAGCCGGCTCGGGCCTCCTGTAGTCTCCCGACCTTAGGAGTGGGAGCCGGCTCTTGTCGGCGTTTCGGCCACGGATTCGATCGGCCTTCTTGCCGAAGTGGTGGGAGGGCCGTTAGCCGTGGCGCAACGATGGTCTTGATCTTATCCGTATAGGAGTCACGTTGGCGGAGCTGTCTCCATGACGGTATCCAAGAGCGTGAGTGCGGCGACGCGTTCGCTGTGGCGTCGGAAGACATTGGTGTTGCGAACCCGTGTTTGGAGGATGGCCTCCGGCGGATCGTCAGCCGCACGCGAATCCAGGCTTCCTTTTATCGGCCTCGTCTTTGCGTTGTTTGTCTTCTTGGTGTCTTGCGCTCAAGCTCCACTCGCTCGCTCCTCTTCGGCAAGCCTTCGGCCATGGTGAGTCGGACTCATCCGGCTCGGCCATGAGGACGTCGCACTTCGGCTCGCATCCATATGGCGGTCGGAGTTGTCGGCTTCGTCGGAGGATGCCGTAGAGATTGTCGAAGCCGGCGGAGCGAGGTATCCGTTGAGCTCAAGATGAACAGGAGCCAAAGGACGGGAGGATGACGCGACCTCCCTTGATCTGGGTAACCCGGATCTGGATCGTTCCGTCCGAGTTGGAGCTTGGGGATCGGGCTCTTCCGAGTGGATCCTCGCCAACTCGGGGAGAGCGCTTGATCGTAGATCTTGGCGACGTTTGGTAACCCAAACGGCACCGAAAGGTCTTCGGCCGAGTAGATTGCTTCCGTCGGGAGGCAAGAAGATTGGCGCGATCTCGGCGGCATTCGGTAATCCGAATGGCGCCGAGTGAAGTCCGTCATCGGAAAAGGTGGATCGCATCTTGGTCTTCAAGATGTTGTCGAAGATCTCGGCGCGTTGGAGAGCCCGAACGGCGCCGAGTGGGTTGTTCCCTCCGACTGGTTCGAATCCGAGTCGAGGGAGGAGTCGCTGACGAAGTTGGCGGCGAAGTCGCCGAGTCTTGAAGGAGATCCCATCACGCTTGTCGGCGAGATTGTTGAAGAAGTCTCGACGCGCGGCCCCCTACCCGACGCGCCAACCGCCGAAACTTGGTTTCGGCAATATATTTTCCGGGGTCGCATCAAGATCGCCAAGCACAATGGGTTAGAAGAAGAAGAAGATTTAGACAGTTCAGGCCCTCTCGAGAGGTAATACCCTACTCCGTTTCGGTGGATTCGATCCGCCGAGTGTCTTTATTGATCTCGTGATCTAAAGCTCTCGCTTATGAAGTCTAAGATCTTTGATCTCCTATTGGAATATCCCTCAAGGGACGCCCCTTACCCCCCTTATATAGTCTTGGGAGGAAGGGTTTACAAGTCGGAAACCCTATCTTACTCTAAGTAGGTTTCCTCAATCTTACCAAACCGTGACTATAGGCCGATTGCCTTATCTCTATCGGCAACCGTAACACCTAAGTCAAGTTCGGCTTACAGATATAGCAGGCACAATCTATCCCTACCTCCAGTCGGATAAGCTTGCCAAGTGGATACCCGATTGCCACAATCTCCACACGTCTACAACCCTCGTCTATAATCTGGTAATTTTGCAAAAAAAAACTTGCGTCACCTCATAGACGGGAGGCCTATCGCGTGACGAGTTGACGACCTTCGGCTCGTGCTCCCATGCGAGAAGACAGCCGCACATCGCGTTGTAGAACTGCTCGACGACCCCGCCCTGGTGAGCGCCAAATCACCACGCATCCCCGCATCCCTGCATCGGCAGTGACGGCCACGCATCCCCGCCAAATCAACGGTGGCGACGACCACGCATTGATGTACGGCTTCCACCCCCTACTCGACAGCTCCCGGCTAAGGAACTCCGCCCGATGCTTCTCGAACGCGTCCGCCCTCGCCGTCGCCGCCGTCTTCTACCTTCTCTCCTCCTCCGCCTCCGCCGCGCGGTTTTCAGACGCATCAGCGTCGTTGTCAGCCTCCTCGGTCATCTTCTTGGATGATAACTTCCTCCTCAACTGTCACGCCCGGAAATTTTTCTAAATTTTTAGACTATTTTGTATATTAAATCACTGTCCAGGCATCAACCAGGATACACAAAATAATAAATTAATATATAGATCCAAGCATAAAATAAATGTATAAATACTACAGAAAAAGAGGCACTCCTCACACTCAAAAGAAAGCAGCGAGAACGAAAAAAGACGATCCTAGAGAGGCTTCAGCTCCACTCCATAGTTAAACTCAATTGAGTCTGAGCCTTAGTTCTCTAACATCGTCTTCGACTCAGAAGCACTACACTTCTGGAGGGGGGAAATTTGTAAGGCTGAATACAACCAACGTACTCAACAAGTCAGACCAAGGCAGAGATGCGAGGGAAGGCAAAGAGAGGCTTGGGGCTAATTTTGTGAAAAAGTGGTTGCAAACACTTTTAGTTTTGAAACAGGGAAAATCGTTTATTAATTAAGTCAATATTGAACCTCCACTGAACAACGCTATCCCACATTGAAGAGGCCCAACCATTCCTACCTGACCTAAACCAGATTATTAAGTCAATTTATTTAGGGTAAGACTAATCATGGTGAATCTGGTTGATCGCTCATAACCGCGGACATGACTATTTGAATAGTTTTACTCTGATCAGAGGTGCGTTACTTTACCACAGGACATGATTCCACACATGTTGCCATGCCCCGAAGTATCACCGTGATACTGCAAAGGGGAAATCATGACAAGACTTTTCGCATAACTTCCCCTAACCAATCGTACCACACTAAGGTTTCACCCCACTCCCATCAGGGCAGTGGGCAACCCCCCGAGTGCTGCGGTGAATCAGGTAACCCAGCAACTGGTTTAACCCCGACCGATTGCAACTCTATCGCGCCCACCCTTGCTAGGGAACGTCGGCTAGAGAAAAGCTACACTATGAGTCCAGCGGTTGCTCATTCTTACTTGTGGTAAGCATTGTTTGTCTTTCAAGGTTTCACATGAACCGTTTCTTAATTGCCATGGGTGTGACAATCAAAATCATGCACCCATAGCCCACTATTAACTCATATTTTAGTTGGGATAATTATGACCAATAAGTTTGGCCAGATATGTCGAGCTTGCAGCTCATGAGATATTAGTGTAATTATTGTGATTATCCCATTTAGTGAGCTAGTGGTAATTAAGCATGGCTAAGCACAAGATTCTAGCAAAAGTCAATATCAGTGACTAAAGCTAGTCAATTATCATCCAAGGTTAACAAAGGACGAACATCAAGTAATAGGGCACAAGCAAGCAGATAGGTAACTCCATCATCCCATGTAATTAGCAGAACATGCAATTTTATTTGTAAATTGTAAAACATTTATAAAACAGGTTCAATATGCTTCAAGGAAAGTGTTACTTGCCTTGCTTCTTCAAACAAACTTCACTTCTTCGCGAGCGCGAACTCCAAAAACTGCGAAATCTACACGCTGGCACGCAAAACAAGGAAAACCCTAATAAAAATAAAAACAATACATTAAAAGTAAACCAACATGTAAATCTCACTTTTAGATGAATTTTGTAATTTGAATGGCCCAATTTGGAGTTAAAATGAATTAGATATGAATTTTAGAAGTTTTGGACCATTTAAATAAATTCTAGAATTAATTCGATTTATTGCGTAATTTTTAATTATTTTTCAAATGAAAAAGGCGCGGATGACGTCGGCAAGGCGAGGGCTGACGTCAACATGGCAGCGGTGGTGGACGGGTCCACGGTGAACTGGGTCCACGGGGCCCGGTCCACGCGTCCACCACATGGCTGCCACGCGGGACGAACCAGACAACGTGGTGCCGACGTGGCAAGGCCGCTGGCAGCCACGGTGGCCACCACGTGGACGACCTAGATAGCCCTGGAAGGGGGATCGGGCGGCCACAGGACCAACGACCTAGATCGGCCCGAGGGCAATCCGATGGCCGGCGAGGCGGCGCGGCAGCTGCCGGTCGGGCGGCGAGCAACGCGGATATGGCGCGCGCGTGTCCCGATGGTCGTCGGCGACCGCCATCGGTGCTGCGGCGAGCACGAGAAGCAGTGGGAGGGGGGAGAGGGAGAGGAGAGGGGCTCACCGACGTGGCGGGAAAAGGCGACGCGGGCAAACGGCGGCGAGTGGAGGCAACGGCCGGCGCTTGTTATGACAGCACAGACGGCGCTCTGTTTGTGGTTGGCGACGGTGGAGGGGCGACCGAGGAGCGTAGAGGCACGGTGGAGCCGAAGGAAGGGACGACTCGGCTTGGGAAGCGGCGAGGCAGCGGGGAGCGGCAGCCGGAGGCGAAAAAGGACGGCGGCGGCTCGGTCGCACGGCGGTGGGGTGATCCGGCGATGGCCCGAGGGCAGGACCGGCGACCAGGGTGCAGTGGGACGCAGGAAAGGTGGCGGTGGCCTTGGCACGTGATGGCGAGGCTCAGAATGGCGGCGGCGTGCGGCCAGAGTGACGGCCGCGAGCGGCGAAGCGAGGAGGAGCACGGGAGAGCGAATGGGAGCGTCGTGGGCTCTGGAAATTTGGGAAACCGGAGAGGGTGAGGTGAGGGGATTTATAGCCTTGGGGAGGGGCGTGGGTGGCCGAGGACGACGGAAATCGCGGCGGAGGCGGTGGCCGGCAGTAATGGCGCGACGACGTTAAGGCAAGGATTAAAGCGTGGGGAGCGCGGGACGGGCTGGGAAACCGGTGGCGTGATGGCGCGGGTTAATGCACGCGCGAGCGGCAGGGAGGAACATGGCATTCGCGGCGACGAGGTTGCGAGGTCGGTGGCAATGGCACGGCGCGAGGAAGGGGATGTGCCCGATAGGTGGGCCCCACCTGTCGGTGACCGGGAGATAGAGGGAGCAAACCCAGACTTCGGTCGATCCCGCGTGAGTGAATGGTTCGTGTTCACAGGGCTAGCCCACGAGAGGGAGGGACACGCGCGCGGGAGAGAGAGGAAACCCGGTCAGGCCGAGGTAGAGAGAAAGGAGGGAGGCAAAGTGGGCTTCAAGGAATTGGGCCAAAAATGGCCCAGGAACTGGAGAGGGGATTTAATTTGTTTTTCATTTAAATTAATCACATAAATGATGTGGGGGGTGTCACACCGGGGTACCTCATAGAGCGGACTCAACGGTAACTAAAGTTGGACTGAAAGTCCTCGGACGGAGTCGGCAGCCCGACCTCATCTTGGGGTCGGACGCCCCGACCTTCCCCAGGTCCGACCTTGGCATCCTTTTTCTCGACCTCAACTCATCGGCCCGACATCAGGTCTCCTCGGGAAGGAACGCTTGCTTTGCAAGGTTGGCCGAGGAGGCAAGGAGGGGACAACCCGACAGAAGATGACGTCACCCAACAAGGCTGGACAGGTGGTACCTACGGAGGACGGATCCCAAGAAAGGATAAGGCACAAGACACCCACGACGCGCAGGACCCGGAGGGATCTCTATGTACCTTTTCAGATATTGTTTGTACTTATTTTTAGATCTTTAGTCTTAGCTTTCTTGACCCTCAAGTTCTCTTATAACTGCCCCCTTGATTATAAAAGGGAGGGTAGGATGGGCCGAGAGAGACGATCGATCTCTAAGACTATTCTTGGCCAGCTTCTTTCTAAGCCCCAAGAACACTCGTCATTGTAATCCCTGTTCATACTCCACCACATCAAAGAACACCACACACTGGGCGTAGGCCTATTATCCTTCGGGAGGGCTGAACCAGTATAACCTTTTTTTTTATCTTTGGCTCGTTTGATACTTGAGTCAACCATCAGATCCATGGGTGAGACTCCCCGATCATTCTCATTTACCTCCTCGGGTAGCCCCCTTGGAAGATTGCTGACCATCCCGTCAACAAATGATCTTTGAATTTTTATAAATACTTTCAGTGCTCAAATAATTTCAAGAAAAATCTTGAAAATAGATGGACACTCAAAGTATTTAATAAAAATAAAACTAGATCATTCAATGATTAATTTAGTTATTAATAAAAATAAAACTAGATCATTTAATGATTAATTGAGTTATTAAATAATCACTGAAATGCTCTTTGTATTATTAACATTATTTACGAGCTCCAAAATTTCACGGAAATTTCGAGAATACTTTAGGGCATGGAGAATATTTCAAAAATATTTCCATCCATAATTTTTAAAGATTAATTTTCTTCTTAATTTTTACTTGATTAGTTTACTTTTAATTTTATTTAATTTCGGAAAATGATTTATTAAATGATTTTTAACCCAAAGGGAAATCGGGTGTGACATCGCCCGACTCGGCATTGACCGTGACGGCTCGAGCGATCGGGACGCCGTCGGCGTGCGACGCACCTCCTTGGCCAACACCTTGCCGCGGGTGGTTGCCGTAGCAGGGCGTACACCCCGCCGACGCCCGGACGTGGTTGGCCGGCAGCGGTGCAACCTTGCCCCCGGGAGGAGTGCCTGCTTTCCCCTTGTGCTGCTGCTTCTGCTACAGGTCGCACATGTCGACGACGAAGTGGCGCGGGTGGTCCATCATCAGCTCCGCCATCGACACCGGCTCGCTGAGCGCCCGCACGCTCCCGTCTGCCATCACCACCTTCCTGCCATCGCTCGCGCCCACCCCCGCGCGCAACGATATCAGATTGCCCATCCTAGCCCCTGCCGCTCCCGCGCCCAACGAGAATGAGCCGCGCCCGTAGCTCAGGTTCGGTCTCGTCACCCGCACCGCGAATGTCGTTCTTGTCCTCGAAGAAGAGGTAGGAGGTGATGGGGAGGAAGAGTGCGAGCGAGACGGAGAGGAGGAGGCACGCGGCGGGGCGCAAGGTAGCGGTGTCGGCGAGGAGGTCGAAGGCGAGGAGGAGCGCTGTTGTGAGGAGGGAAGAGGGCAAGAGAACACCGGAAGAATTCGGAAGAAGCCGAGTGAAAAAGTTGAAGCCGGAGATGAAATAAAAAAATTATTTATAGTTCACACCATTAAAGCTTACAGATGAACCTCTTGTCTATGGATTGTAGGATCTCTCTATCTATCTGTCTGTATGATAGCTTATTGTGGAGATTATGACAATCGGATACCCTTATGGCAAGCCTGTCCGACTGGAAATAGGGATAGGTTATGTTTATGGATTATGTAAACCGGCTATGACTTGGGTGTTACGTTGCCGATGAGATAAGGCAACGGCTCATAGTCATAACTTGGTAAGATTGAGGAAACCGACTTAGGATGTGATAGGGTTTCCGACTTGTAAGCCTACCCTCCAGGACTATATAAGGGTAAGGGGCGTCCCTTGAGGGATATCAGCTTTAGGAGCAAGAGATTAGATTCATGAGCAACAGATCTTGAGATCAATACAACACTCGGCGGATCGAATCCCCGAAACAGGAGTAGGGTATTACCTCACGAGAGGGCCTAAACCTGTATAAACCTTGTTTTTCACTTAACCCATCGAGCTTGGCGATCTTGACTGCACCCCCAAATTTCTATTGCCGAAACCAAGTTTTGACAGTTGGCGCGCCAGGTAGAGGCCCGCGCGTCAAGACTTCTTCTTCAATCTCGCCGACAAGCGCGATGGGATCTTTATCAGGCATCGACGACTTCGCCGCCAAGAGACTCGACAAGATCTCCCTCCTCGACTCGGATTCGGACCAGTCGGGAGGGGGAACCCGCTCGGCGCCGTTCGGGTTACCGAACAACGCTGAGATCTACAACAAAGTTCTGACTTCCGAGTTGGGGTCCGCCCACTTGGAAAGAGAATCCACTCTGCGCCGTTCGGGTTACCGAACAACGCTGGGATCTACGACAAAGTTCTAACTTCCAAGTTGGAATCGATCCACTCGGGAGGAGAAACCCTCTCGGCACCGTTTGGGTTACCAAACGCCGCTGAGACCTATTGCAGACTCCTTTCTTCCGAGTCGAAATCAACTCACTCAGAAGAACCGCCGTCATCTAGCTACGACCCGGACTGGAACGATCCAGATTCGAGCAATCCGGGCTTAAGGGAAGTCACCGTCATCCTCCAACCATTCGGATCATGCTCATCCACGGAGCTCGATGAATACCTCAGCTCTTCGGATTTCGACGACCTCTACGGCATCTCTACGGACGAGGCCAAAGACTCCGACTTCGACAAGGACTACGATCCTAGGTGCTTCAACATTCTCATGGCTGAGGTGGCCGAGACCGACTCGACCATGGCCCGCAGGATCGCTGAAGAAAAACAAGCCAGGCTTGAGCAGGAGCGCAAGTTGGCAGAAAAAGAGAATAGGCGCAAGGAAGAGGCCGATAGGAGAAAGCGAGACCTGAGGGCTACTAGATGATCCGCTCGGGAGGCCATACTTCAGATGCGAGTCGACAATACCAACATCTTCCAGACGCCTCAACAGAACACCGTTGCCGCCCTCACCCTCCTCGATACTGTTATCGAGACGGCACCCGCCACGGTAACACCAATCCTGGATAAGATCAAGACCATCGTCGCGGCTACAACCAACTGCTCTCCCTCCACCTCAGCGCGAAGGCCGACTGAGTCCGTCGCGGAAACGCCCGACAGAAGCCGACTTCCGCCGCTGCGGTCGAAGGATTATAGGAGACCCGAACAAGATCGGATGGCCACTAGGTCAAGAGACCCCCACCACGAGACCACACGGAAGCATCAAGAGCTATCGACCGACTCCCGCGAAAAACGGCACGTTCATGACCGAGTCCGCCGCAACAACAACTCCGACTACAGAAGCAACCTACAAAGGACCCCGCCAAGTGACCTGCGGGAAGTCCTTGACCGGCGCTACCAAGAACGAGAGTGGTGCTCCCACGAAGATCGAAGGAGATCGCCCGACAGCAACGACGACGGAGTACCCACGTTCACTCGGGACCTGTGCCGAGTGCATTGGCCGAGTGGTTTTAAGCCCGCAGGAATCGAGAAGTACGACGGAAAGACCAACCCCGAGTCGTGGCTGACCGTGTACACCCTCGCCATCCGTGCAGCAGGAGGAGACAACAAGGCCATGACCAATTATTTGCCTGTCGCCCTCACCAACTCGGCCACGAACTGGCTCACGAGCTTGCCAAGAGGCTCGATCGGCTCGTGGAGTGAGCTCCGGGACCACTTCATCGCCAATTTCCAGGGCACTTTCGAAAGACCTGGGACCCACTTTGATCTTTACAACATCATCCAGAAGCCCGACGAGCCGCTGAAGGACTACATCCGACGCTTCTTGGAAAAGCACAACAAGATCCCCAACATCACCGACGACATCATTATTGCCGCCTTCCAGAAGGGAGTCCGTGACGAGTTGCTGATCGGAAAGTTTGGGCGTAAGCCACCGAAGACGGTGAAGCAAATGTTCGAGATAGCAAACTCCTACGCCAAATCCAACGACACAATCAAAGCGGCGCGGCAGGATCGGCCGGACAAAAGGGACGACAAGCAATCGGGAGGAAGCTGGCATCCTAAGAAGGATACCGGCAACAATAATCAGGGCCAGAAAGATCGCAAACGCCGGCCCAAGGACCTGGTTGCCACAACGTCCAACTCTTAACGCCGTCCCCGGGTCACGGCCTATGACACGATCATGAACGCTCAGTGCACGCATCATCCAAATCACAAGCACGCGGCCAAAGATTGCCTCATCTACAAGCAATTCGCTGAACAATATGCGGCGTAGCTAAACAAGAAGCTGACTGACGAAGCCGGCCCATCGGGAACCAAGAAGAACAACCCGACTAGAAATTCGGAGCCTTTTCAAGACCCCGTGGGCGAGCTGAATCACATCTTCGGGGGGCCGCAGGCTTATGAGTCCAAGAGGAAGCAAAAGCTGACCGACCGCGAGGTCAACGCGGCACAACCCAAAGTCCCACAATACCTACGATGGTCGGAGGTGGCCATCACGTTTAACCGCTCGGATCATCCTGACCGAGTGGTTCACCCGGGGCGGTATCCCCTGGTACTAGACCCGGTGGTTTGAAACATAAAGCTGAAGCGCGTCCTCATTGATGGGGGCAGCGCCCTCAATATTTTGTTCACCAAGACCCTAGACGTGATGCAGATTCCAAGAGTCGAGTTGAAGGCAAGCTCAGCCCCCTTCCACGGAGTCATCCCAGGGCTGTCATCTACGCCACTCGGGCACATCGTCCTTCCAGTCACCTTCGGAGTCCGAGAGAACTTTCGGACGGAGAACATCACCTTCGAGGTGGCCGACTTCGAGACGGCCTACCACACAATCATTGGAAGGCCTGCGCTCGCCAAGTTCATGGCGATACCACACTACACCTACCTCTGCATGAAGATGCCTGGCCCCAATGGCGTCATCACCCTGCGCAGCGACGTCAAACAAGCCTTCACCTGCGACAAAGAAAGCTGCGATATGGCCCACTCTCGTGAGAGATCACGTGGCCAGGAAGAAATCCGACTGGATGCATCAACATCTGAAGAGGGTAAAATCCCTACGAAGAAGATAGCCAAGTCAGGACAAGGCGACACCAAAACGAAGAAAATCTCCCTTGATCCATCGGATCCCTCCAAAACCGCTGTAATCGGCGCTGAGTTAGATCCTAAATAGGAAAGCGTGCTCGTCACCTTCCTCCAAAATAATAAAGATGTTTTTGCTTGAAAACCATCTGATATGCCTGGAATCCCTAGGGAGGTGATCGAGCACTCTTTGCACGTCAAAGATGACGCAAAACCTATCAAACAACGATTACGCCGTTTTGCTCAGGATCGAAAAGATGCCATCAAGGAAGAACTCACAAAACTCTTAGCCGTCGGTTTCATCAAAGAAGTCCTCCATCCCGACTGGCTGGCTAACCCGGTCCTGGTCCGGAAGAAGACAGGGCAATGGCGCATGTGCGTTGACTACACCGATCTCAACAAAGCCTACCCAAAAGACCCATTCGGATTGCCTCGCATCGACCAAGTCGTAGACTCAATAGCCGGCTGCCAGCTCTTGAGCTTTCTGGACTGTTACTCGGGCTACCACCAGATCAGCTTGAAGGAATCTGACTGCTTGAAAACATCATTCATCACACCGTTTGGAGCTTACTGCTACATCACGATGCCCTTCGGTCTGAAGAACGCCGGAGCCACATACCAGCGCATGATCCAGAGATGCTTTCAGACGCAGATCAGGAAAAACGTGGAAGCTTACACCAACGATGTCGTCATCAAGACCAAGCAGAAGGAAGACCTGATTGCCGACTTAGAAGTAACTTTCGCAAACATTCGAGCCTTCAGAATGAAGTTGAACCCGGAGAAGTGCACGTTCGGCGTACCATCAGGGAAACTGCTCGGCTTCATGGTGTCCCATCGCGGCATCGAAGCTAACCTAGAGAAAATCAATGCCATTTTGAATATGAAGCCCCCGAGTAACCAGAAAGATGTCCAGAAGCTCACTGGCTGCATGGCGGCGCTAAGCCGATTCATCTCCCCACTCGGCGAGCGAGGCATGCCTTTTTTCAGGTTACTGAAGAAAACCGATGACTTCCAATGGACCGTGGAAACCCACAAAGCCTTTGAAGATTTCAAAGAGTTTCTCACGACGCCGCCCGTCCTAGCCTCACCTCAGCCTCAGGAACCCCTGCTATTATATGTCTCAGCTACTCACCAAGTGGTCAGCACGGTTCTCGTCGTTGAGCGTGAGGAAGAAGGTCAAGCCCAGAAGATTCAAAGGCCAATCTACTTTGTTAGTGAAGTACTGGTAGGAGCCAAAATTCGCTACCCTCAGGTACAAAAATTGTTATATGGTGTTCTGATAACCGCGAGAAAATTGGCGCACTACTTTCAGGGTCACTCGGTCACCGTCGTCACTTCTTTTCCACTCGACGATGTCATCCATAACCGGGAGGCGACTGGGCGCATCGCAAAGTGGGCCCTGGAACTGATGCCGCTGGACCTAACTTTCAAGGCGAGGACGTCTGTAAAGTCACAAGCCCTAGCGGATTTCCTGGCCGAGTGGACCGAGCAACAAGAAGATGTACCTCGAGAAGACCTACAATACTGGACCATGCACTTTGACGGATCCAAGAGGATCACTGGCTTGGGGACGGGAGTCGTGCTGATTTCCCCGATTGGAGAAAAGCTGCGATATGTTTTTCATATTCATTTCCCCGCCTCACACAACATCGCCGAGTACGAAGCCCTGCTACATGGCCTACGACTTGCTGTTTCACTCGGGATACGACGGTTGGTCGTGAAAGGAGATTCCCAGCTGGTTGTCAACCAAGTGATGAAAGACTGGTCCTGTTTAAACGACACCATGGAAGCCTATCGGCAAGAAGTTCGCAAACTTGAACAAGTTTGATGGACTGGAGCTATCCCATGTCTTAAGACACAACAATGAGGCAGCTGATGAGTTGGCGCAGTTCGGGTCCAAGCGAGAAACTGCCCCAACAGACGTTTTTGTAGAGCATCTCTATGAACCGACTGTTGTAGCAAAGCCAACTCCCAACGAGCAAGCTGTAAATCAAGTCGCCATGCTCGACGCTGACTGGAGGACACCGCTCATCAAATTTTTAACTCAGCAAGAGCTGCCGGAGGACCGGGATGAGGCGGAACTAGTCCGACGCCGTTGTAAAGGCTATGTCATGGTCGACTCCGAATTATACAAGAGAAGCCCCTCTGGAGTCCTAATGAGATGTATCACGCCTGAGAAAGGACGGCAACTACTCCAAGATATCCACTCGGGTATATGCGGAAGTCACGCGGCGGCACGCATCTTGGTAGGCAAAGCCTATAGACAAGGCTTCTTCTGGCTTACGGCGGTCTCTGATGCCGACAAAGTGGTTCGCACGTGTGAGTGCTGCCAGTTCTTTGCTCGGCAGAGCCATGTTCCAGCCCAAGAGCTACAAACGATTCTATTATCTTGGCCGTTTGCGGTATGGGGCTTGGATATGGTCGGTCCTTTCAAGAAGGCTCCTGGAGGATACACACATCTGTTCGTCGCAATCGACAAATTTTCCAAGTGGATCGAGGCGAAGCCGGTTGCTACAATCACCGCCGACAAGGCACGAAACTTCATCCTCAACATCGTGCACCGGTTTGGCGTCCCAAACAGAATTATAACCGACAATGAAACTCAATTCACTGGAGGCATTTTCAAGGAATTCTGTGAAGATTTCGGCATCAAAATCTGCTACGCATCAGGCGCGCACCCCAAAAGCAATAGACAGGTTGAGCGTGCCAATGGCATGGTTCTTCAAGGCATCAAGGGCCGAGTGTTTGACTGGCTAAATCCTTATGCCGACAAATGGGTTCAAGAATTACCTTCGGTCCTATGGTCACTGCGGACTACGCCCAATCGGGCTACTGGCCAAACTCCTTTCTTCCTGGTTTACGGGGTAGAAGCCATGTTGCCAAATGAAATGGAGTACGAATCCCTTCGAGTCCGCAGCTTCAACGACGAGCGCTATGACCAAGACCGAGTGGACGACCTAACCCGACTGAAGGAGGCCCGTGAGGCAGCCTTGATCCAGTCGGCAAGATATCTTCAAGGACTTAGACGATACCATAGTCGCAATGTTCGGGCGCGAGCCTTCATTATCGGTGATTTGGTTCTACGCAAGATTCAGACCACCAAGGACCTTCACAAATTATCTCCACTATGGAAAGGACCATATATAATCGCTGAGGTGACTCGGCCAGGAGCATATCGACTAAAGCGTGAAGATAGATCCATGGTGGAGAACTCTTGGAACATCGAACATCTTCGGCGATACTATGCTTAAATTGCCTTAAGGTTTATGTTATTCTCGACTGCCAACCTCAAGCAAGATGACTTCTTGAGTTGACAGTCGGGGGCTATACATGTGTCAATAAAGCATGGTTTTCTTCGACAACTTGTGTGTATTTGGCTTATCATATATTAGTGTTTTGATTCGAGTTCAATGGATAAGGACTGAGAATTTTTTGATGACCTAATCAAGCTTAGGCTTGGTGACAGTCGGACGAAAATTACTTAAGAAATTTTCTATGAAGACTCGGGTCAAGGCATTAACATAAATAAGCTAGATATCTACAAGTTCACATCAGTAATGCGAAAGAGGAAATTTTGGGAAGACAAAGTGGCGAGGATGACCTCGAGGCTTCGTAAAAAGACTTGAGGGTTTTTGCTAAGTCATCTTGCGATTGGGCCGAGCCCATGAGAGACTTGCGGCCTAGCTAAGGTGTGGCCTGATGCGTGTCCTTATGGACTTAAGTGGATGGACTTAAGCAGATTTGCCCTGGCAATATGCACGTGTCACAGAGCACAATACCTTTAAAATCCTTTCATACCGCGGTTTGCGCAACTTCATGAGAAGTTGGCACGATGCAATTTGAAAGGTGACAAACAGTTAAGCTTTTCATGGTTGTCCTGATGACAGGAGCTGTTTGGTTTTTAAACGTTTAATTACATGATTATATCAATGCTGTTTTTTCCACCTTGGTGAAGATCTTTTTAGATTAAGACCAATATTATGGCAGGAGCTATTTAATATTTTGGTCGTATTTTTCAGATGACTTAAAAATTTGTCCTGAGATGACTCGGGCAAACCAACTCGGATGAGCATGAGCTTGCCGGAATTGGTTTCTTACCCATAAGGGCTAATTAAACTATTTGTTCCGAAACGACTCGGGCAAACTTACTCGGATAAGCATGAGCTTGCCGAGTGATGTGATTTTTTATAATTGCTTTGGCTTGAGCTAAGCATTTATATGAGTATGATTTTTTATAGTTCTTGACTATATGCTTAGTCTGTTTTTGACTAATCACATAGTGAGGGGCTACACCTAATTATGTGCATCAGGAGATACACCTAGATATTTATTCTTTTAAAATTTTTAGGATGTTTTCCAGCCCTTCACAGTCTTTGGAACCACTCAGGAGATTCAGGCAGAGATGATGGAATCACTCAGCAACAGAAGCACTCGCCCAGGGAATCATTCGGCTATGTGTTGCTTTAGTTCGAGGCAAAGTTATCTCGTCAACTGCGAAGGTCTCGGGGGCTACTGTGGAGATTATGGCAATCGGATACCCTTATGGCAAGTCTGTCCGACTGGAAATAGGGATAGGTTATGTTTATGGATTATGTAAACCGGCTATGACTTGGGTGTTACGTTGCCGATGAGATAAGGCAACGGCTCATAGCCATAACTTGGTAAGATTGAGGAAACCGACTTAGGATGTGATAGGGTTTCCGACTTGTAAGCCTATCCTCCAAGACTATATAAGGAGGGTAAGGGGCGTCCCTTGAGGGATATCAGCTTTAGGAGCACGAGATTAGATTCATGAGCAATAGATCTTGAGATCAATACAACACTCGACGAATCGAATCCCCGAAATAGGAGTAGGATATTACCTCACGAGAGGACCTGAACCTGTCTAAACCTTGTTTTCCACTTAACCCATTGAGCTTGACGATCTTGACTGCATCCCCAAATTTCTATTGTCGAAATCAAGTTTCGACACTTATAGATGAGAGGTCGTCTATGAGTTGTACATGCCTTTATCACTCACCTCTTCGGGCTCCAGCCAATCCCGTCTGCCGCCGCCACCAATTTGATGGCGAAGCAAAAACGGCCACCCGATCCCAGACAACAGATGCCCCTCTGCAGGTGAAGTGGCCAAGAAGCCTCGACGCTAAGCTCTACTCCTGTTTCGGCGCTGGTTCCATCAGCCAGACCCAGATTCACTCCCCCTTAGCGAAACAAAGGGCGATCACCTACTGGATTGCTGCTCCAAGCAGCCGTCTTGGGGGGTCAAAGCGAGCGTGCGCGGCCTCTCCAAGATGTTGTCCGCCGCGACGGGACTCCTTCCCCGTTCCCGATCCTAACTGGTAAGCCCACCTACGCCTGCTTCATTTTTCGTTGAGACTTTTTTTGCTCAAATCATGTTTCTTTACTTGAGATTTCTGTTCAAATCGTGTTCTGTTCCATCTGACCTGGTCAATTTTGCAGAAGAGACTGGGGGAATCTCGCGGAAGGGCCCGCCGGGTTGATCGTGGAGCGCTTGCTCGCCACCAACGTGGCCGACTACGTCTGCTTCCACGCTGTGTGCGGCCCGTGGCGCTGGTGCTGCGCCAGCCCGCGCGCTCAGTTGATGGTTGCTTCCTTCCCCGTGGTGGATAATGATCGACAAGTCGTCGCCCACTGTCGCGTGCCGCCACCGCTTCCTAAACGTCACCACCGGCGGGTGCATCCACATGGACCAGCCGGAGCTCGCCGACCATGACCTGCTCATGGTGACCCCAGAGGGCCTCCTCCTGTTGTCCCGCAAGGACGCCCCCACGATGTCCTCCTGCTGAACCCGCTCACCCGCCAGCTCATCAAGCTCCTACCGTTTGCCACGGTCCTTATGCTGGAGCAAGTGCGCGGGCAAGATTTTTGGGTTAGCGACGTCGCCCTTTCCGACGACTACGACAATGACTCCTCCACCGTGGTAGCATATCTCAAATCCCCTAGGACACTCGCCGTCGCCAAGCCCGGCGATTAGCGTTGGACCAAGATAGCCTTCGACCATAGGCTTAGGCTGTACTCGACATTGCCCTTCGCCGGCCGCATCTACTATGCCAGCGCCATGGGTATCATGACACTGGAGACCACCAGTTCAGATCAGCCACCGCTTATGCTAATGGCGGTCGATATGATGATCAAGCCACCATTTTCCTTCTGCTCGATGAGCGACAACCTTCATCTGGTGGACAATGGCGGCAGGGAGTTGATGCTGGTGTACCGAACTATATGCTGAGTCCGAGATGACGACGAATTCAGGATGGAGTACGTGGTGTACCGGGTGGATTTGGACTCCCGGCTGT
This sequence comes from Oryza australiensis, assembly GCA_019925245.2. Classification (NCBI taxonomy): domain Eukaryota; kingdom Viridiplantae; phylum Streptophyta; class Magnoliopsida; order Poales; family Poaceae; genus Oryza; species Oryza australiensis. The sequence continues at coordinate 1,816,993 of JAIFGZ020000393.1, read as the reverse complement.
TGATTCCGGTGAGGAGCCTGAGCAGTTGTGCCGTGTTCATCGGACTGTCTCGGTCGGTGTCAGTTTCTCCAAATGCCTTTCCCTCCGTCACTGGTGATACGGTCTACCTAGGGTTTGACTGCAACGAAAAAACGAAGCCAGAGAAAATCGGTGGGTACCATGTTTGGGATGGAAGTATTGAACCTTCTCAATCGAGGTTTAAGACGTCTAATCTCGTGAACTGCCTCTCCTGGTGCATCAGAACCAACGGCAAGCAACTTGCTTGACGCCGCGGGGCAATCTGGCTAGGGAAAAAAATTGTATGGACATAATTATCATCAAGGATGAGCGAGATCAAAGAGGATAGCTACAAGAGCTTTGTAGTTTAAGCTCGTCTATTTTGTCTTGTGTGTTTGGACGGTAGACCGCCACATGGTGTCTCTTTGTTCTTATTGTTGACTGGCTATACCCGTAGACGCACTACTGGAGAAAACATAATTGGTTGAAGTGGCAAAAATCACAATAGTCTCGGTTTGAGTTGCACCCGGGACTAGAGATCACCTTTAGTCCCGGTTCAAATGTTGTCAGAGCGTGTCAGAGCGTCGGGCACCTTTAGTCCCGGTTGGTAACACCAACCGGGACTAGAGATGCTACCTCTAGTCCCGGTTGATGTTACCAACCGGGACTAAAGGTGCCCGGCGCTCTGACATGCTCTGACAACATTTGAACCGTCACCTTTAGTCCCGGTTCTTGACACGAACCGAGACTAAAGGTCCTAGAGAGCCGTTGAATTTTTAAACCGTTGCCTCGGGACTAGAGATGCCATCTCTAGTCCCGGTTGGTGTTAACAACCGGGACTAGAGATTTTTCTTTATATACTCCTTCTTCCTCCTCTATCCCGAGCCAGCCACACTTGTACATCTTCAAAATTTTTTCTCTAGCTTGAGGTCCGGTGCTGCCAAGGTTAGCAACTTCTTTGGTGATAATACACAAATATTTGCTATCTACAAAGTTAGCAACTTCTTCCTCTTATAGATTCACGGTTGTTTTCTATACATTTTGCTATCTACATGTCATGTGCTATCTACAATCTTAGCACTTCGCATTTTGCGTTTGTTTTCTATATATTTTTATCTCTAGATTTGTATGCAAACATGAGGAGATGTTTTCCCGCCTACTGAAATTCACCTCTAGTCCCGGTTGGTTTTAAAAACCGGGACTAATTATTACAGTGTCCAATTATATTATGTTATATTCATATATAATTATAATTAACATATGTTCATATAATTAACAAAAAATATTATAAATTAAAATAATAACATATAATTAGCATTTGTCATATTTCAAACTATTTAAAATTTAAATAATAATATATAATTAACATATGGCCTATTTAAAAAATATTTTAAATTGAAATAATAATATATAATTAACATGTGTCATATTTAAAACTATTTTAAACCCTAAACCCTAAAACCTAAACCCTAAACCCTAAACTCTAAACCTAAACCCTTTTACCATTAACCCTTAACCTAAACCCTAAACCCTTTTTTAAACCCTAAACCCTAAACCCTAAACCCTCGTGCGGCCTACGTGATTGGCATGTAGAAGTACTGCGACACGAGCTGGAACGTCAATGCCTTCTCCTCTGATCTAACATCGTCTCTCATGCTCTTGGAGGCTGCTCCGTTCTCATCATTGTAATAGAGCAGTGACAATCTCTTCTCACTTTGTTCTACCTTGTTCTCCGATTGCTCCATCTCATCCCAATATTTCAGCACATCATCTTCAAAGATGTCACCAAGCTCGTCTGCATGGCAAGAAACAAGTGTCTAAGCAACACAAATCCAGAAAGCACCATTCCTTTTCGATTAGAAAAAAGAGAGCATCATTCTTGCATTGATCCGAGTAGAAAGAAAAGAATCATACCTTATAAAACGTTGCTTTGCATGAAAGTAGAGAAAAATGGCTGGGGATGGAAGCTCGGGAAGGAGATACTGGAGAAGAGAGCTTCCTCCTCAAGCAGGTAACTATCAGGCCAAAGGCTAGTGCAATAAGGCCACCAGCTAGTTCATGAAAAAAAGTTAGATCAATAACGAGATAAACAGATAAACAAAGATAGTCTTGCAGCCAAAAGAAGCTACTGCTATAAAATTTTCTCGCGATGAGCATGGTTAACCATATGCATGATGCAAGACAAAACTGCATTTACCTATGTTTTTGGCTGGGCTCCATTCTTTCGAGAGACATGAAGCAAATCTCACACTTCAATGGGTCAGGATCAATGAAATAGCTTATCTTAGTCGTCTCGTCCATATCCGCATCCAGCTGCTCCTGATGATCCGTGGAGAGGCCTCAACGTTTTCTTCATACCTTCTTCACCGATCTTGGTCTCTTCAACATGTCATGATCCATCGTAATAGCCTTCTTCACCGATCTTGGTCTCTTCAACATGTCATGATCCGGATCACGATCTTTTTTCTTGCTTTTCTCCCTTTGCTTCATAATCTTTCTGTCTTGCTCTTTCTTCGAGTATGGCGTAGCAGTACTCGTGTATCTCTATCAAACATTGAATAGCGAGAGATATGGCAATGATTGGATAGTGCGGCTATATATGGCAATGATGGCTTGCCTCCTCCGTTCCCGTCTCAATGCCTCGGCGGTGCCATGAAAACCGCCGGTGGCGCACGACGGCGGACTACCTCTATCCGCCCGCCGTGATCGAGCAGTACTACCGCCGCCGTCGCCGCAGTCTTTGCTCCCGCCGCCACCGCTGTCGCCGGTCTCCCTAATTTAGAGGTGTGCTTTCTCTGTTTTCAGTGGCAATGTTCAAGTTCTCATTGCTAATATCTTCTGCCTTATTCTCGTGAATTGCCACATAAGCATTAGCTGTTAGAGCATTATTGTCCTGACCACAAGTTAGGATCTTCTGTGAGTATGGAGCATGTCGACGGCCGCCCTCTTCCTCCGCTTGTAATTCTCCCTGAGGACTTTTTCGTCGACCTCGGTCTCACCCTTTTACCGTTTTTATTCATAGCTCCCTGCAAATGTAATATGATCAAGGGGAATTGACTATGAATTCAGTGGATGGTGTTGGTGCCTCCTCCAACAAGGACGCCGCCGCACCACGCCGTCTCCACCGTCTTCGTCGCCGGAGGACCGCCGCGCCGCGGTCTTCGTCGCCGTCGCCGCCGCTGCCGCAGGTTAGCCACCGCCGCCCCCTTTTTTCTCCGTGATGCGCGCTAGGGTTAGCCGCCGCCGTCGATGCCATCGCCATCGCCACCATTGTCGTCTCCGCCGCTGTCGCCGTCGCCATCGCCCCCTCCCCTTGCCGCCCCCTCCCTGATCCCCACGCCGGCTGGCCACCCCCTAAACCCTTAAACCTTGCCTCCCCCTCCACGCCGCCGGCCCCTGCATCCTCGTAGCCGCCGTCGCCTCCCCTCCATGCCGCCGCCGCTGCCGTGGCCGCCGCTGCCGTGCTATGTTTAAATTTGAAAATTTTGTGAATGTGAATGAATGAGAAGGATTTGAATATGATTTCAATGTGTATGTGTAAATTTATGAATATGATTTTGATGTGTATGTGTAAATTTGTATGGACTTTATATGTAAATGGACTGTTTATTTAAATTTTAATGCATGAATATTGTGAATTTAGAATTTTGAATGTGTATTTAAATTTAAATGCATGAATAGATTTAAATTTGAATGTGTATGTGACTTGTGAATTTTGTATTTTTGAACGAACGAGAACGATAAAATCAACAAACGGATGTGAACAGATGGACGGACGGACGAACAAATGAGTGTTCGTTCGTTCGTTCGTGGACGAACGGACGGACGGACGAACGAAGACTCGTTCGTTCGTTCGGTCGGTCGGTTGTCCGTTCGTTCGTTCAGTCGGTCGTTCGTTCGTGGACGAACAGACGGACGTACGGACGTGGACAAACGGACGGACGGACGAACGAACAGTCGTTCGTTCGTTCGTTCGGTCGTTCGTTCGATCGTTCGTTTGGTCGTTCGTTCGTTCGGTCGTTCGTTCGTTCGTTCGGCCGTTACAACGTACATAGGCATGCAACGTCCTCTCTCTCTCCTCTCCTCTCCACCTTATCTCCCTCACATAATTTGTCACGCCCAGAAATTCACACCAGAATTTCTGCAGCTAATTTGTGCATTACACCCTCGTCCAGGCATCAGCCGAGGTACACAAATCGACGTTATTGATAATACAGAATCCTCGTCTTAGAAACAATATAAAAGAGTTACACAAATGCAGCGGAAAGGAAAATAAAACTGACTTAAGCTAAACTTGACACGAGCGAAGCAGAACGCCAACACCACAGCTAACCCATGACGAGAACAAGCCTACACCTCCTCGGAGACCTCGACCTCAACCTCTGGCACTGAAGGGGGAAAAAGAAGCAAGGCTGAGTACAACCACCGTACTCAACAAGTCACACCGGAAAAAAGGGGCATGATGCAAGATAAATAACAAGGAAAAGGTTAAGAGGTTCAATTTGCATAAACAGCATTGGCAGAATATAATAACAGTGTTTGAAGACAGTAAAACAGTAGTAATAATTAAGCAGTATTAAATAAACACTGTCCAACGCTCAAACCACGTTGCAACAGGCCCATCCATCCACCTGTACTAGTCATACTTCAACATTTTATTCAAATAAATAAGTGAGACTAATCAAGGTGAATCTGGTCGATCGCCCGTAACCGTGGGCACGGCTATTCGAATAGTTTTTACTCTGATCAGAGGTGTACAACTATACCCACAAGACACAATCCCACAACACGTTACCGTGCGCCGGTGCACCACCATGGTACCCCAGAAAGGAACTGTGACAGGACCCTTCACACAACCCCCTCTAATCAATCGTATCACACCAAGGTTTCGCCCCATTCCCATCGGGCAATGGGCAGCCCCCTCTAGTGCCGCGGTGAATCCGAAAGCTGATCAACCCTTAAAACCGGGGCCGACCCAACTCCATCACGCCCACCCTCTCTGGGATACGTTGACTAGAGACAGCTACGCTTCAGACCTAGCCATTACCCATGCTGGCTTGTGGTATGCACGGCATTTCTTCCAGGGTTTCCCGAGAACCGGTCCTTAATTGTCATGAGCACGCTAACCAAAGTCCAACCATGTGCTCACGACCCACCTTTTTCATAATTCAATATTATTAGAAACAGGGTCACAACTTAACATCATCTGGGAGTCAACTTCTAGTAAGATACTTGATTCGTGTGATTCCCTTAAGTGAGCTAGTTGCGCTAAGCAAAACTAAGCAAACCTTAAGCTATCATCTAGTCACATTGAACCCCAAGTTATCAATGGTATAAGGTAAACAATCCTATGGTTGCGTACAATAAGTATAATCATCCCATGAAATGACATTCTAAAACATATGCAGTATTTGAAAGAAAAGAGGTATTTACATAAAATAGGTACAATATGGTCAATGTAAGGTATGACTTGCCTTGCTCTGGAGACTGAGGAACCTCGGCGACTACTTCGAAGAGAACGGGCTCGCCGAAAAACTCGGGATCTACACGACAAACAAAGCACTCAACAAACACCCTAAAAAGTCTACTGAAACAACACTGAAAAGTATTTTTAATGGATTCTTGACATTTTTCTGGATTTAATGAAACTTGAATGGGCTCAAACGGAGCTCGGATTCAAAAGATATGAATTTTATAAGTATTTATTGCGCAATTAAACCCCCGGGTGACGCAAGCATGGCGCAAGCGGTAGGGCTGACGTCAGCTGGCGCAAGCGGCCGACGCAAGCGGCGCGGCGCGGTCCACGGTGGACCGAGTCCACGGCGGCGGAGAGAGCGGGACACGTGGCGCGCATCGGTGAGGGCGGCGGTGATCGGACGGCGACGGCTGCGCGCGAGAGAACGTCGGATCCGCCCGATCCGAAGGATCGGACGGGCGCGATCGCGGTAGGGTTAGGGTTCGGCGCGGCCGAGGGCGGACACGCGGCAGCCATCCGGCGTGCGGCGACCGGATCGAACGGCGACGGATTGGGCGGGATCGGACGGTGCGGATTCTCCCGATCCGACCGATCGGACGGCCCTGGGGAAGCGGCGCTAGGGTTAGGGTTTTGGGCGGCGGCGGCTCGAGCTCGCCCGCCGGCCATGGCCGCGCGGCGGCCGGCCGATCTCCGGCGGCACCGGCTACGGCGGCGGAGTGTGCTGCGAGCGCGGGAGACTACGGCGGAGAGCAAAAACGATGCGCGCGGGAGCGGCTCGGGAGGCAACCCGGAAAACCGAAGAGAAAAAGGAACGGCGGCGCACTCACCGGCGTTGGAGAAGACGACGATGGCGACGGCGGATTTAGGGCTAGCGCTAGGGGGAAACAAAGGGGAAACGCGCGGCGGCGAAGGGGGAATTTTATAGGGGCACAACGAGACCGGAACGAGCACGGAAACGGCGCGGATTTGTCGCCGTTGTTCACGGATTCGGAGAGAGTGAGGGAAACAACGGCAACGGATTCCTCGCGGATAAGGTTTCCATCGGGCGCGAGGGTTGCGGAGATGGATGCGGCATTGCGGGATTGGGCCCGGCATGGGTCCGACGTGGCTCGGGTTCAAGGGAAAGGAGCGGAGCGGCGCGCGCATGGCGGGCGGCGGGCTGGGCCGACCGGGCGCGGGGCGGGGGACTGATAGGCGGGACCCACTGTCGGTGCCTCGCGGCGAGGGAGGCTTCGCGGACTTGCGCGACGCGGCCGGCGTCGCGGCCTCGGCCCACGACCGAAGGCGCGCGCGGGCGGCTTGGGCGGGAGGGACCCGGCCGGCGGCCCAAGAGGGAAGAGCGGGAACACTGTGCGGCCGTACGAAAAGAAAAAGAAAAAGAGGAAAAAGGATTTTTGGGGGCTTAATTAATTCCCGATTTCTTATTTAATTGATTAAAAATACTTAGAGTGCTCTAAAAATTCCAAGAAAAATCCTCGTTAGCGCATTTTGACATGCGAAATTCAAGAAATATCCTACCATGTCGTTTCCATTTATTAATTGCATTTTAAAATTATTGGTTGTCTCCGGTTAATTTAAAAATTCCGATTATTTCGGGTAAATTATTTAAATAATTTAGGGAAAAACCCGGGTGTGACATAATTCTCCTCTCTTTCTCTTCTCTCCTCCGGATGATCGTACTCACGGACGTCAACGAACGTTAGAATGAACGGACGATAGTTTAGGATTTGGGTTTGGGTTAGGGTTAAGGGTCCGAACGAACAGACGTGAACGAACGATAGTTTAGGGTTAGGGTTGGGTTTAGGGTTTAGGGTTTAGGGTGAATGAACGAACGACCGAACGGAGACGTGAACGATAGATTGAACGAATGGTCGGTCGTTCGTTTGGTCGTTCGGTTGTTCGTTCGGTCGTTCGTTTGGTGTGGATGTAATCCAGGAAGTGACTTCTGAAAAATATCACCATTGTGGATGTGCACAATTGGATCTAGTGTCTGTCGGATTTCATCTATTTTTTTCATCATCTTCTTTTCTGTCTATGTTTTTTTACGTAGACATACATGATATTCCTGAATAATTGATACATGTATTAACCGAATAATTTTTTTTAGAATTCTTTGATTAAGTCCTCAACCCACAACAATCAAATGGCGGATCGTGACGAGGAACAATTTCTCCTTGATGAGATCGCACGAGGAACAGAGTTTTACAACGGGGAGGGACACGAAGATCCAGATCAATACCTCAACGAGGAGGGGAACGAGGGGGGAGACGAGCAAAGGAACGAGGAGGGGAATGAGGGCTCCGCCTCCGTGGACAGAAGAGGCCACACGGCCTCAGCAAGAAAATAGAGGGTCGACATGTCATAATGGAGGTGGCACCTGACGGTCGAAGAATTGCCCCAGAGGACGCCGCAAGGAAGTTTGTGGCGCACAACGGATGGGTGGTGAGGGATCACGTGCCCGTAAGCGTTGCCAACTGGAGGCGGTCTACCAAAGGAGGAGAGGAGCAGAGCTATCTCCCAGACTCAGAGAAAGAGATGCTCTGGACGACAATGCTACAGACGTTCACCATCCCAGACTCAGATCAGGCAAGGGTCAAGGAATGGACGTTGAAGAAAATGGCAGAGCTCTTCAGGAACTACAACAAACAGTTACATAAGAAATATATCCTAAAGGGCCAGACACCAGACTTTGACAAGTTCCCAAAGCTCACGATCATTGGGATGCTTTTGTTGAGCGCAAGACGAGTGAAGAAGCGCAATCTATCATAGAAAAGAACAAGGCCAACGCAGCCAAAAAGAAATACCATCACAGGCTTGGGTCAGGCGGCTATAAAAAAGCAATGGAGAAATGGGAAAAAATGGAAGCCGACCTAGAAGCACGGGATATCGTTCTAGGCACAGCAAACTGGCCGGAACGATCAAAGAACTGGTTCTATGCTCACGGCGTCTCACTTAATCCCGTCGATGGCACAGTGATCTTTGGTGATGAAATTCAAGAAGCCGGATGGAGGTTAGAGGAGGCGGTGCAGGCCAGTTCGTCGGGCTCGTTCAGGCCCGATAGAGAAAGGACGAGCTAACGCTCGTCCTCCAAAACCCAGAGCACCCGAGGCGTACGCGAGGAAAAGGCGTCGTCCCCTGGAAATACGGGTTCCAAGCTGACATCGACACATACAGGAGCCGAATGAGGTCAAATCGAGAGAATGATGCTAGATTCGCTGAGATGGAAATGAAGCTCTCGCAGATCGATCAGATTGTCGACGAAAGGGTTTCCGTAAGGTTGGCCGAGGAGCGGAGCCGTGGGTTAGCCAACATGGATCCAAGAAAAACCCGCACAACTCCAACAAAGAGCGCAGCAAGCTGCGCGTCTACGAAATGAAGGCGAGCCGGCCCCACAAGCTCAACCGGTCCGCCATGCCCCGTGGATGACATCACACGGCGGACCCGTGTGAGCCGCACATCCCGCCGAAAAACATAACAATAAAGGTATGTTCGTACTTTTATGTTGTACGTATATTTTCTTGAATAACTTGTCAATCAACGTTCATTATTAACTAATAAGCAATCTTCTCGAACAGGTCACGTCGGGCATGGCTATTCCAGTAGCCCGAGACGGCACCTACCACTCTCGGCCCGTTCCACCTTCGTACTCGAAGGTTGAAATTGAACAGGTGGAACGTGGCTATGAAGATCTAGAGCTGGATATCCCCGGAGGAGACGGGGAGACGACGCTAGGAGAAATGGCTCATGGAATACTTCTCTGGAGAAAGATCTTCATAAAATTCCCCGGACGAGCAGCGTCTCCTATCGTTCCACCGTCCTCGCCTCCACGTGGGCTGTCTCCTCCGCCTCCTTCGCCGCCTCCGCCTCCTCCGCCTCCTGCGTCGTCTCCACGAGCACCGACTCCTAAACAGCCGTCTCCAACTCCACCGCCTTCCAACCCTCCTCCGTCGCCACAACGAGCACCGACTCCTAAACGGTCATCATCCAAGAGTGTGTCGTCAATATCAAGCGGTCGTCCAAGGAAGACTCAGAGAATTGAGAAGACGCCGCCACCCGCAAGCGGTCAGCTGCTGGCAAGGCAAAGAAAGCGGGCAAAGATGCACCTCAGCTTGGCATGCAGCAACAGAAGCCTCTAGAGTTCAGCACGATTCCAAATATTAGACCTGATTTAAGACAATTAATGCAAGAAATTGGAATTAATATGGATCAATTACACGGGCGTGCACCCCTGGCGAAGGCTCCGCTTAAATACAAGTTCAACCTTGGAAAGCCTCTCGTCAAGCCGGATCTCGTGAAAAGGCTTCCAACTCAGATGTACCGCTTCCATCAGTGGTACATGCAACGATCCAACAAGGGTGAAGACATGATAACATGCAAATATTCAATTGACTACTTCGATGGAGAGGACTACCTCTATCTCCGATTCGAAGATATATTCGACCTGTACCAACTTGATGCCCTTGACGTCTCACTTCTAACCGCGCGGGTTTTGTAAGTATCGCCATGTTATCTCGTTTCTTACCTCCTTGAATTTAGCTGACTAAAATTCTTTTTAACCGTTGTAGAATGGCGATCCAACACTGCAACAAGCACGAATGCACCAAGCATGGATTCATGGATCCACGCAAAATCAACGGCCCATTGGTTGATCAGTTTCCTAATGATACCGTGGACAACATATACAACGCGCTTGTGAAGCAACCCTTCCGGTCCTTCATCCTTCTGCCCTACAATACTGCGTAAGTTTTTTGTTTCTTTTCGAAGCAATTTCAATCCCGTGCATACATAAAGTTTCATATGTTTCATCTAAACCAATTTGCATATTCCACTGGATTCTGTTAGTACTTGACATGGGTCAGTCGAAGATCCATGTCTTTGACTGAATGGATAAACCAGAGTCCACGTACTCTGACATATTTGAACTGTTTAACAGGTAATGTCATCTTACTTTCTATTGCATATATGCGGTTCTCGGATAATTATGTGCTAACTTTCAACTGCACGTAGGGCATGGGAACGATTTCGGGTCAATGTTCGCGGAAAATTGAAAGATAAGCTCTCTGTGCGGATGAAGTTTCTAGTGAGTAACATGCCTGCTCCTAATTTGAGTTGAATCATTATTATGTTCTAAAATATGAAATGCATATTAAATCTGTCGTCGTTTCTCTTTTAGTGTGCAAAACAGTCGCAGGGCACCAACCTATGTGGATATTACGTCTGCGACTACATTCACCGCTTTGTGACCGAAGTCAAAACTGTCGATGATCTAGATGTACGTATAACAGCAATTCATACATTACGTCTTGATTTCCTATTCACTTCATATATTTATTTCTCGTTTATTCTAATTAATGACAGTTTATGCGAGTAAGAGACGACCTCCCCCACGAGACTTTCATACAAGCCGTTCAGAAAGATTTGATGGGATTTATTAACGAGTAGGTCGTTGATCCCGCGGGGGAGTTCTTCATTAGTTTTAGTAGCTAAACCACTCCATCCACAGCAAAGTAGATTAGAGACAATTTTTTATAAGCTAGCTAGGAAACATGTATGAATATTGTACATATTTTGGTAATATATGTATATTTTCTTTCTTAAGTTCATTTAAATGTGTGTAAATTATATATTTATGTGTAATATAATATATGTGTGTAATATATATATATATAGCAGTACTGCTGGAGAAAGGGCAAATAAAAAAATTTAAAAAAATCTTTAGTCCTGGTTGAAGCCACCAACCGGGACTAAAGATGGCGGAGCCGGCCATGTGGCTTCTCCATCTTTAGTCCTGGTTGGTGGCTTCAACCGGACTAAAGATGCATCTCTAGTCTAGGTTATTTAACCGGGACTAGAGGTCGTCCATCTCTAGTCCCGGATTCATAGTCCCGGTTTGACAACCGGACTACCGAGGGTTGAGAACCGAGACTAGTGTGGCTTTCTCCAGTAGTGACGGTATCAAAAAGGTATACATAAGACTAATGAGAAAACATGGAACAATGATTTATACTAGTTCGGACTCTCAAGATGAGTAATAACCCTTCTCTAGTTGATATGGATATATGAAAAAATACCATATGTATTACAAAGGAGAAATAGGATGGCTAAACTAACTCGTCGAATAGGATATGCCAAGAACGGCCCGACGAGATCTAATCGACAAATATTGCTCTGACTTGCTTCTCGATGTGGCTGGTGGCTATGGCTTATGATTCGATGTCTCTCCTCCACGAGAGAAACTTGTATTTATAGCATAGATCAACTTTCTCCAAGTAGAATTGAAGAACTAGAATAGGATATGGGCTTAAGGAGATTTTGCCTTTCTCGAATAGGACTGTTAACGCCAAAATTTGGTAAGATTTTTTAGTGGATTAGGTTAAGAAAAGATGTCAAATAGCCGATAAAAATTTATCTAGGAGAGACCGAGTTCAAGAAGAAATCTTGAAGACTATTGCATGGTGGCTTAAGTTCATCTATTAATTAGGCAAGTTTTGTATTTAGAAAAGTTTGTGTTATGTTCGATAAGGCTTTATGTTTTTCCTTTTATCTTTAGAAGTTTGTATCGTGTCCAATTAGGGCTCTTATCGGCCTATGGATATAAATATGTACACCCAAGGTCCCTATAACTTATCTTCACAGGTCAATAGACATCTACTTTCGATGCATCATCATCCTCTTATGAGGTTTTATTTCGACAAGGTCTTGTCTTCGTGCATTGGCTGCATCGATTAAGTTTGACCTCCAGCAAGAAGTGAGTTTCATTATCTTTGCTTGCGCTGGCGTGGCTAGGACTTCCTCGGTTGAGTTTGATATTCTAATCGGGCCGACGCAAGTATTGCATATCTGGTATATTATCTATATCTTTTGTTTCATTAATGTTTATAGTCACATTGGCTTAGTTATGACTTTCTCGGTTAGGTCTGATATTCTGATCAAGTTGGTGTTTCTTTAAACATAATGTCGCTTTACATAGATTTGTTATATCCATCACATTAGACAGATTTATCGGTTCATTGAGTATTAAATTATCATATACAATCTCGTGCTGCATTGGTTAGATCCGACCTACTAGATTGTTATTGGTAATCTAAGTCTTGTTAAGCCAATATGTTTATGTTAATGTTTCATTGGAGGGTTAGCCGATCTTATCTGATGTGTTAAATTTCTCTTTTGATGATTTTACTGTCTTGATTAAATTTAATATATGACCACTTTGATCGGTGTTATATCAGCTGATTTAAATATATCAGGCAATTATCAACCTTATGTTGCATCGGTTAGGTTCGACCTGTGAGGTTGTGGTTGTAAGTTAGATTTATTTTAGTCAGTAGGCATCGATCATTGTTTCATCGGGGTTTCAGCCGATGAGTTATCTAGATATTGTTTAAGTGTTGCATCGGCTTATAAGGATTATATACAAGTTGGTTTTAGCCGACGGTAGCAAAGGTTTGATTGATCACTTAATCATTTGGATTTAATGACATCGGATTTTTAGTTGATGTATGCTTTAATTGTCAGATCATCATTTATTCTATCATAACATTATTGGCCGATTGATTTCTATTGGATTACATTATCATTAGCCAATTGCCTTTCTATGATTATTTATTCAAGTGTCAGAATCTACATCAGACATATAACCGATTGCTCAAGACTCTATCGACATCGGCTAGTACCACTACACTGGCTTGTTAGCCGATCTGCTATTTGATTATCAATTTATATATCTTGTCAGTTACAGGATCAAACTGACTGGCACACCCATATCTCATAAAAATTTAGGACCTGCTCTGGTGCTAAGCAGATCTCTCAGGCTATTGTATTTGTCGACATAGTTCGTGTCAACACAGATTTGGTACTATCGACCGACTGCGAATTTTTCGTCAACATACTCTGACACCTTCTATTCCAGGAAGACAATTTCATTCTATATCTGTCGTATTTACTTAATTAAAGTATACCTTCCCATATATTGTTAGGTATATGATATTGTCATATACCATGAACCCAAGTATAGGAGGTATGTCTTATCCTTGACATTGACAATAGCTCCTGACTTCAATGCAAATTAACAAATCAAGGTTCTCGACCGAAAACCTTGGACAAGAGTCGTCGAACTCACCAGACTGTTCTCAGACAGCCGAGAAGATATTGAGTATGCGACTAAGTTCCCTGCCTAGTCTTGACCAAGAACATGACCATCGACTGAATTTGGATTGAAGTCAAAAACTCAAACTGCCATAAACAAAAATTCCGCCGGCAATCTCTCTTTCTTTCTCAAAATTTGGAATGCCGGATGTGACCTATAAATCCCACTCAAGATCTGTTTGGGTTCCGCTTGCACAAACAAATTCTTCGCTTTCATCTCGCGCTCCCAACTTTTCACCCTAGCCTCTACAAAACCCTAAACCTCAAACTCCATATATCTCCATCAGCAACCTCATTGATCAACCAAGTCCACCATTGATCACAAAGCACTGAGGGAGTTGCTAAAGGAAGCCCCTTGCCAAGTGTCAAGATGTTGGGACGGCCGGAAGGAGGTACAAATCCCTTAACTAACCTGGGAGAAATTGTCACTCTTGTGTCATTTGATCAATGTTGCTTTCAAGAAATGTCTCATCCGGAAGGTACCTCTAACAAATGAGAAAAGGTTTTGCGAGCTTAGGAGTGAGCTCAACATCTTGGATTCTCACAACATTTCTTGAGGATTTATTGGCTAATCAAGAGCCAAGCATATATCATAATAAATGTAGATTAAATATTGAACTATTGTGTCTTTAGATCTCTTCTTGAGTAGAAGTTGATCTTGATTCCAGGAATGAAGTTCAAACATTCTCACTTAGCCTAAAACTTCTTATGTAAAAATTTATGAAAATTGTTGTGTGCTTGTTTTTATGGCGAAAACTTGGTTTTTCATCCTATTGTAATGCACAGTGGCCCTTGTTATTTACTGATTGCTTTTGTGCTGGTCAAGGGCTTTACAATAAACTCTACATGTCCATCCCATCGTTCATTCATGCTATCTTGCAATGGCCGGAAGTTTCGGACCCTAGCCTGGAACTTCCGATCATTTTTCTTTGCCAAAAATTCTGTTGCGACCGGAAGTTTCGGTCCATGCCTCCCAGAACTTTCGGGCATCGGGGGTATCAAGCCCCAGGGAGAGCCGCCGCAAACCCTAACTCTCCTCAGATCAGTGCCAGCAAAACCTTAGCTCTCTCTCTCCCCCTCTTTTGACGATCTGAGAATCCCATCGTGTTTTTCCTTCGTTCTTCATCGTTTCTACTCACACTTGTGACGAGGAACACCTCACTATCATTGATTTGAAGTTCCGTACACTCAAGGTACCTCGTTCGATCTCTCTCCCTAGTTTCATCTTCTTTTGGCCCGATCTCTCAATCTGTAGACCTAGGAAGAAACCATTTAGATAGAAATACTTCTGCTACCTTGTAGATCGCTGATCTATAGTTTTTGTTCAAATGCACTGGATTTTTGGCCATGTCCTGGTCGGTCGGAAGTTTCGGGTGAAGAACACCGGAACTTTCGGCCGGCACTTGTCCAACCAGCTGCTCCATTGATTCCACCTTTTGTTGTCACTGCACTCCTTAATGTTTGATTGCTCCCTGTTGCAGTGGTAACCATGCCTCATGTGAAGCGCCAAAAAGCCAGCAGGATGTCTCCGGGGATGACATGTAACACCCTGAGGTGTTTTCCCTTTTTAAAAATCCAAAAGAAAATCGTTGGAATTAACAGGAGAGAACAAATAATTTTAAAAGCCAAATGCTAAATGGAAATGACATGGTAGGATTGTTCTTAAATTCTACATGTCAAAATAAATTAACAGGATTTTTAGTGGAATTTTCAGAGCACAAGAAGTAATTTTTAACCAATTAAAATCAAAATCAGAATTAATAAATCCTGGAAAAAACGGCTTTCTCTCTCCTCCGTCCTTTCCCGCCAAAAATCGCCGTGGGCCGCCGGCCCGAGCCGAAGGCCCAACCCTCCGAGCCGCGCGCGCCGACCGCCGCCCGGCTCGCCAGCCCGCCCGCGCGCCCTCTCTCTCTCTCTCTCGCAGTCGGCCAAAAGGCCACGGCCCGTCGCCCTCTTGCGCCCGCGAAAAGTTCACTCGCCTCCCCTTCACCCCGGACGCCGACAGGTGGGGCCGCGGTCGCCGTCGCCCTCGACTCCCGGCCGCCGGCGCCATTTCCGGCCGCGCGCTGCGCGTATCTCGTGCCATCGGCCACCCCGCGCACCCAAACCGCGCCGCCTTTACTCCCCTCTTCCCCCGCCGGTCGATGACGCCCCCGGCCGCCTCCTCCGCGCCCCTTAATGGCCGGATTTAATCACCGGCCATTACTTCCCCCAAATCCCGCTGGCGAGGAATTGCGTCCCTATCCGATCGCCGCCGACCTCTCCGCGGCCTTTAAAACACCCCCTTGCCCTCCCCGTCCTTCCCACGCCTCCACTCAAGCCTCGCACTCTCTCGTTTGCCCTCGCGTCGTGCGCTCAAATCTCGGAGCTTGCCGCCGGCTTCGGCCGCGTTTTTCCGCCGCCTCTAGCCACCCCGAACCTAGTCGTCGCCTCCGCCCTCATCGCCGGTGCTTGTACCGCCCGCCGCCCTTCGCGTCCGTTCGTGGTCGAAACCTCTGTCGCCGTCGTCGTCTTCTCCAACTCCGGCGACCCCGCGGTGAGTCGCCCCTCTTCGCCCTCTCGGCCATGCTCGCGCTGCCGCCCGGGTGCGCGCGGCTCCGCCCGCGCGTAAAGCCGCGGCATCCCGCCACCCCGCGCCGCCGCCCAAATGGCACCGGCCGGCCGCCAGCCACCGTGCGTCGTCGTGCCACACTACCCGTGCCGCCGCACCCCTTCCCGGCCGTCCGATCGGCTTCGGCCGATCGGCACCGTCCATCCCCGCTCGCCCACGTGGCACGCCACGTCGTCACCACCTCGACACCACGTGTGCGCTACGTGGTGCACCGCCCAGTCCGGCCGTGGAACCGGTCCACCGTGGACCGGGCGCCGCGGACCGCCGACGTCAGCCTCGGCCGCCGACGTCGCCCTAGCCGCCGACGCCTTCCCGGGTTTTATTGAGCAATAAATCAATTAAGGATTTTTCTGTTTTAGTAAAAAACCCAAAAAACTTCTAAAAATCATATCTTTTCAATCCAACCTCTGTTTTAGCCCATTCAAATTTCATTAAATTCATAAAAATGCCAAGAATCCATTAAAAATGGTTTTGTTTCCTATTTTAGTAGCTTTTTAGCCTGTTTTGTTGAAGTGCTTGTTTGTCGTGTAGATCCCGGTAGTTCCGTCGTCCCGGTTTACTTTTAAGTCATCGCTGAAGTCCCCCAAGTCGAAGAGCAAGGCAAGTCATTCTATATTATTGATCATATTGCTTCCATTTTGCTAAAACACATGTTTTATTCTATGAAATTGCATGTATTTTATGATGTCATTTCATGGGGAATAGTACACCTTATACTTAGTTTATGCCTTAGGTTTTACACTCCAAACCCTTTGAGTAAACTTGGGAAAATAATATGATTAGATTCAGGACTAGGTTATGCTTAGCCTGGCTTAGATTCACTAGCTCACTAAATGGGTCATTCTCACTTAATATGTCTCTCCTGGACTTCTGTTCGGAGGTTTAATAGTTATAAATTCAGGTGAACCTGACTAATAACTAAAATATGACAAATGGTGGTGTAACACCCTGAAAATCGGAGAATTTGAAAACCGGGAATTAAAAATCGGAACTTACAAAAACCTTTTGGTTTTATTGCTTCTTATCGTGTCTTCATTCTTATTTGCCAGCTCAGTTGCATAAGAGTTCTCTTGAACTTTGTTTGATGTGAAATTGGGATCAAAACCCTAAAAATAAAATCTCAAATTGGGAAGAAAATTCCAGGATCTATATTTCAAAAAGGATAAAAATACAAACCGTAGAATTACAAAAGTAACTGGAAAATATAAAGGTTGGCATAAACCCTAGAAGGATAAGGAAAGGATAATCAAAATTTTGAATTTGAATCATAGGAGATAATCGAGAATAGAAAATAAAATGGGAAATCCTTTTTAAAAGCAAAGGGATCAAATTTTTGGAAATATAAGAAGGGAATAAATCAAATATGAAAAATATAATAAAAATAGGGAAAATGTTTGAAAATATGAATCCAAAATTATTTTGGGGATGTTAGAATTTATTCTTAATTTTTAGGGTGAAAGGAAATAGAAATGGGAAAATTAGGAAATTAAATCGGGAAAAGAAAAAGTGCACTATTCAATTGTCACCGGTGTTCGACGAGTGCTCTCACGCTCGCACGCGTGCGCCACGCGTCGCTCGTCATACCAGGCGCTCGTGCACGCACGTTCCAGCCGGCGCGCTCGCCCGCGCACAGGAGAAGCCGTACGTCGCACGACGCCGAAGTCGCCGCTCGCCATGTCGCCCGCGTCACCGCGTCCCGCGCACAGCGCCCGCCACGTCGCCCACCATGCCATGGTACCTCGCCCGCATCACCCCCTAGCCTCGCACAGTCCACGCCGTACGCCCACGCGTACGCCCGCACGTCGCGCACGACCTCCACGCGCGCGCACCATACCGCTGATGCCGCGCCATGGTCGCCGTCGCGTCGTCCTTTCCCTCCATCGGCTATAAGAAGCCTCTCCAAGCCGAGCTCCAAACACCGCAAATCTTCACCACAATTCCTCGTGCTTTTCCCCCTGTTTCCCCAACTTTCCCCCTTTCTACTCGCCGCATCGCTCGAATTTTGGAGAGAACCGAAGATCGGCTGAAGAACTTGCCGACGAGTCGCCCGGGACAATCCTTTGAAATTCGCTGCACTCGGTCGATCTCCGTTCGAAATGAAGGTACATTCGCAATCTATGCTCCCTATGCTTGCATTCCCCTCTTTTCCCCCAACCAAAAGCTCACCGGAGATGGCCGTCGACGAGAGCCGCCGGGAACGCCCCTGTTTCTCACCGACGCGTGCACGGTGCTAGCTCGGCCCAAAACCTTTCTAGCCGAACCAAGCGCATGGGAAGCTTGACCTTATCCCCTAGATGCTCCTCAGCCCTTTTTCCTAGCTCGGGCTTCGGCCAAAGCATACCAGCGACGAGCTTCATCGCTGCCGCGGGCAGGCCAACGTCGCCAGCACGACTCGCCGTCTCCCCGGTCCTGGAAAGCCCCAAAACGTGACCCAGTGATCGGTAGATGGTGAAAACCTATTTAGGCACCAATATCCTGAACATGGTGGTCACTGCATCGGGAGGAACAGATGAGCATACCTGCCAAGAGGCTGCTTATCTGATGCTGGCTTGGATGAGGGAGATGCATGACTACCATCTCTGCCACTCTGCCTACCGGTACCATCCCCGACGTGGAAGTTTGTCAGCAGTCAACACCTTCCAATCTGCTGAAGGGGAGAACGACACCACCTTCTCTCACATGAGGACTGTGATTGAAGGGCTGGATAAGATGCACCTAGATCTCCACATGGCGGCAAAGGCCCTGAATGACTAGAAGATCCTAAGGATCAAGATCCTGAAGGATGAGGTGGATCGTCTCAAGAGAGAGATCGCTAGTCTGAAGGGACTTCCACCTCCCAACATCCTTCGGATCAAGATCACGCCGCGGAAGAACACCAAGGCCCCGGTGCGGATGTAACTGGCGCCCAAGTTTCCACCTCCTGCACCGCCACCTTCCCCAGTCCCCGCCCTAGTGCCAGATCCTACTCCTGCTCTGGTCCCCACCCCAAGAAGAGGAGGATGGATCTCGGTGTCCAGCAGCAGCAAGGGCAGTAGCAGCGGCAGCTCCAAGAGCCCCGGAAGAAAAGAAGAGTTAGCAAGCTCTCGAAGCCACTCGAAGGAAAAGGAAGATGGGAACTCCCTAGGGAGTGGTTTCGACTCCTCCGACCGCGGAAGCCGCTCCGACCGCGGAAGCCGCTCCGACCCCTAGAGTGTCGCTTTAAGTGTTTTAATTAAAGAACAGATCAAAACAAGTAATAAAGATTGGCTTCTCTGTCCAATCTGTTTTACTCCTTCTCCCCGTCTTGTTTCCGCTCCTTCAGATGGTGAACACCAGGAATGGCAGTGTCAACACCAGCACTGAGTCAGCTGAGAAAAACACCCGTACTAATGCCAACAACCCACCTCCTCCACCTAAGAACATCACTTTGGCACAAGTCCTAGCCAACCAGACCCAGATGATGGCTACAATGATGCAGCAGATGCAACAGCAACATCAACAGATGCAGTTGCAAATGATGCAACAGTTTCAGCAGCAGAACCATAATCAGCACGACCATTTTGCACCACCACCTCCCTCACAAAAAAAACTGTCAGAATTCCTTCGGGTCCGACCCCCAACTTTCTCCAGCACCACCAACCCCATGGAGGCTAATGATTGGATCATCGCCATAGAAAAGAAGTTGTACCTTCTCCAGTGCACGGACCAGGAGAGGGTGTCTTTCGCCACCCACCAACTCCAAGGCCCCGCCTCAGCCTGGTGGGACAACTTCTTGGTTACCCGTTGGGCAGACGCACCTGCAGTTACTTGGGCAGAGTTCTGCCACCAATTCTGGAAGGCACACATCCCCGGAGGGATAGTAGCCTAGAAAAAGAGGGAGTTCAGATCCCTGGAGAAAGGCACTCGGACTGTCACCGAGTGTAACATCCTGGCACAGGGCTTAATTGGATTAATAGAATACTCATACTTACAACTTCTTTTCCGGAAGCTCATCTCCAATGAAATCTGAGGTTAACCGTGCTTGGCCTGGAGCAATTTGGGGATGGGTGACCGACCGGGAAGTTCTTCCCGGGTGCACATGAGTGAGGACAAAGTGCGCAGAAAAGACTAGTGTTGGTCTGTGAGGACAGTCTAAGGTCCTAGAGAGCTTCCAAATGTAGGCGGGCCCAGCCCGGGAAGGGTGGAACAGTACAAGTGGTATCAGAGCCGACTCTCGCGGTTCTCGCTTAGCGCGATATGCTCTAGAGGACGTACGCACTGATGCCGAGCGTCAAGAGAAGTTCGCGATATGCTCTAGAGGACGTACGCACTGATGCCGAGCGTCAAGAGAAGTTTTTGGCCGGGCTGGACGATGAGTTAACAGACAAACTCATCTCCGGTGAATACGCCGACTTCGAGAAGTTAGTCGACAAAGCCATCCGTCAAGAAGATCAACGCAATAAAATGCTTAGAAAACGGAAGGCTACTCAATTTAGGCCACAACCTCAGCAAGGGAATCCCCAACGGCCGCGTTTCACTCTGGGTGATCAAAGTGGACCTACCACTATGATCATCCGTCAACATCGCCCATACCATACCTGGAATTTCCAACCCAGCAGAAGCCGTCCCGGACAGCCGCAGCGCAACCCGGCGCCGCGTCCGCCAACGGCGCAGCTACCACCGCAGTCCAAGCCAATGCCACCAAAGAAGGACTCAGGATTCAAACCGGGTAACTGTTTCAACTGTGGAAATCCTAGACATTTCGCAGACAAGTGTCCAAGACCAAAACGCACGCCGAGGTTCATCCAAGCAAGAGTGAATCATGCTTCGGCAGAGGAGGTACAAGACGCACCAGATGTCATACTGGGTATGTTCCCTGTGAACTCCTTTAATGCATCAGTCCTGTTTGATTCGGGTGTGACCCACTCTTTTACATCAAAAGCATTCGTGTGAACACATAGGTTGTCGGTGTTAAAACTTAATATACCCATGCGGGTTCAAACTCCCGGGAACCATTTGAACACTGCCCACTTTTGCCCTTCAGTGGCAATAGAAATCCAAGGATCCCCCTTTCTAGCCAACTTATCCTTCTAGAATCAAAAGACTTGAATGTCATCCTTGGGATGGACTGGTTGACCCGTCATAAATGTCTGATCGATTGCGCAAGCCGCACGATCTCCTTGACCAATGACAAGGGAAGAAAGTGATTTACCGCTCCCCTAAACCATTGAGGGTAGTGGCAAGTCTGAATCGGATCTCGGATAAAGAGAAGCCCGAAGAGAAAGGAAAGGACCAGGAGAAGTTAGAAAATATTCCTGTGGTTTGTGAGTACCCGGAAGTCTTCCCGCAAGACCTAACCACAATGCCACCTAAAAGAGAAATAGAGTTTCGGATTGACCTAGTCCCTGGCACTGCTCCGATCCATAAGAGATCCTATAGAATGGGAGCCAATGAGTTGGCAGAGGTCAAGAAACAAGTAGATGAACAGTTACAGAAAGGCTATATCCGCCCGAGCGCATCGCCCTGGGGTGCTCCAGTAATATTTGTGGAGAAAAAGGATAAGACCAAAAGGATGTGCATCGACTATCGCGCACTCAACGAGGTCACTATCAAGAACAAGTACCCTCTCCCTAGGATTGACGACCTGTTCGATCAATTAAAGGGAGCAAAGGTGTTCTCAAAGATAGACGTACGGTCAGGCTATCACCAGCTAAGAATTCGAGAGGAGGACATTCCCAAGACCGCCTTCATCACTCGGTACGGTCTGTATGAGTGCACGATCATGTCCTTCGGACTTGAAAATGCCCTAGCCTTTTTCATGAATTTAATGAACAAAGTGTTCATGGAATTCCTAGATAAGTTCGTCGTAGTGTTCATCAACGACATCTTGATCTACTCACAGTCGGAAGAGGAACACGAGCACCATCTCCGGTTGGTACTCGAAAAGTTAAGAGACCACCAGCTCTATGCTAAGTTTAGCAAATGTGCTTTCTGGTTGAAGGAAGTGCAATTCCTCGGCCATATCGTGAATGCCCAAGGAGTTGCAGTGGACCCTTCCGATGTGAAAGCAGTAACCAAATGGACTCCACCCAAAACTATCACCCAGATCAGAAGTTTTCTAGGGCTTGCGAGTTATTACCGTCGGTTCATCGAGAACATCTCAAAGATTGCCAAGCCATTGACGCAGTTGTTAAAGAAGGATGAAAAGTTTATATGGACTGCCGAGCACAACCAGAGTTTTTAAACTCTCAAGAGAAAACTGGTGTCCGCACCCGTATTGATCTTGCCAGATCAAACCAAGGATTTCCAAATCTATTGCGACGCATCTCACCAAGGGTTAAGCTGTGTGTTGATGCAAGATGGAAAAGTGGTCGCTTATGCTTCCCGCCAGTTGAGACCTCATGAGTCTAACTACCCAACACATGACTTGGAACTAGCAGCAGTCGTCCATGCTTTGAAAATATGGCGACATTACCTCGTCGGTAATCGATGTGAAATATATACGGATCATAAGAGCCTGAAATACATTTTCACCCAAACGGATTTGAACCTCCATCAGCGAAGATGGTTGGAGTTGATCAAGGATTATGATCTAAGTATACACTATCACCCTGGCAAAGCTAACGTCGTAGCAGATGCCTTGAGCCGAAAGAGTTACTGCAACTCTATTCACATAGAAGGGAAATGTGAACAGTTACTACAGACCTAGAGCACCTAAACCTGGGAATTGTCGAACCCGGATTTGTGGCCGCTCTTGAAGCCCAACCTACACTCTTAGATCAAATTCGCATAGCTCAAGCCTCGAATCCTGACATAACTGAGCTTAAGAAGAATATGAGGGTGGGAAAAGCTCGTGACTTCACGAAATATGAGCACGGAACCATATGGATGGGCAACAGGATATGTGTGCCAGAAGATAAGGAATTGAAGAAGTTAATCCTTACTGAAGCTCATCAAAGTCAATACTCTATCCACCCGAGAAGTACCAAGATGTACCAGGACCTTAAGGAGAATTTTTGGTGGGTTAGCATGAAAAGAGAAATAGCAGAGTTCGTGGCACTATGCGATGTATGCCAGCGAGTGAAGGCAGAACACCAGAGGCCTGCTGGATTACTTCAGCCACTCCAAATCCCAGAATGGAAGTGAGGAAATCGGGATGGATTTCATCACCGGTTTACCTCGGACATCGTCAGGACATGATTCTATCTAGGTTATCATCGATCGCCTCACTAAAGTAGCTCCTTTTATCCCAGTGCTTACCACCTATACGGGCAGAAGGTTAGCGGAATTGTACCTTGCAAGGATTGTGTGTCTTCATGGGGTACCCAAGAAGATAGTGTCTGATCGTGGTAGTCAATTCACCTCCAAGTTTTAGCAGAAACTACAAGAGGAACTTGGCACCCGGTTGAATTTTAGCACGGCCTATCACCCACAAACCGATGGTCAACGTGTAAACCAGGTTTTGGAAGATATGTTGCGAGCTTGTGCTCTGGATTTCGGAGGAGCTTGGGATAAGAGCCTGCCCTATGCAGAGTTCTCCTATAACAACAGTTATCAGGCCAGTTTACAGATGGCACCTTTCGAAGCACTTTATGGACGAAAGTGTCGTACCCCGCTTTTCTGGGATCAAACCGGCGAACGTCAGTTGTTTGGGAGTGAAGTGTTAAGTGATGCCAAAGAGAAAGTCAGAATCATAAGAGAAAGGCTGAAAGTTGCACAGTCTCGTCAAAAGAGTTATGCAGACAACCGTCGCAGAGAGCTAGCTTTCAAAGTCGGAGACTATGTATATCTTCGTGTCACCCCACTTCGGGGAGTGCACCGATTCCAAACCAAGGGCAAGTTGGCACCACGCTATGTGGGACCATATCGGATTCAACAGCGACGAGGTGAAGTGGCATACCAACTCGAACTGCCACCCACCATGGCGGGAATCCATGACGTTTTCCACGTCTCCCAACTCAAGAAGTGTCTGAGAGTTCCGGAAGAACAGGCTAGTCCAGATCAGATCGAAATCCAAGAAGATCTGACTTATGTGGAGAAACCAGCACGGATCCTCAAAACCAGTGAACGGAGGACCCGGAACAAGGTTATCAGGTTCTGCCGAGTTCAATGGATTCATCACTCCGAAGAAGAAGCAACTTGGGAGAGGGAAGATGAGCTAAAGGCCGCTCACCCTATCTGTTCGCCAGTACCTCCGAATCTCGGCGTCGAGATTCCATTTAACGGGGGTAGGTTTGTAACACCCTGAGGTGTTTTCCCTTTTAAAAATCCAAAAGAAAATCGTTGAAATTAACTGGAGAGAACAAATAATTTTAAAAGCCAAATGCTAAATGGAAATGGCATGGTAGGATTTTTCTTAAATTCTACATGTCAAAATACATTAACAGGATTTTTAGTGGAATTTTCATAGCACAAGAAATAATTTTTAACCAATTAAAATCAAAATTGGAATTAATAAATCCCGAGAAAAATTGGCTTTCTCTCCTCTGTCCTTTCCCGCCCAAAATCGGTCGTGGGCCGCCAGCCCGAGCCGACAGCCCAACCCCTCCCCGCCGCGCGTGCCGACTGCCGGCCCATCTCGCTAGCCGCCCACGCGCCCCTCTCTCTCTCGCGAGCCGGCCGAAAGGCCACGGCCCATCAGCCTCTTGCGCCCGCGAAAAAGTACACTCTGCCTCCCCTTCACCCCGGGACGCCAACAGGTGGGGCCCATCGGTCAGGCTGTCATCCCCGACCCCGGCTGCCCCGGAGCCATTTTCGGCCGTCGCGCCCGCGCGTATCTCGCGCCACCGGCCACCCCGCGCACCCAAACCGCGCCGCCTTTACTCCCCTCTGCCCCCACCGGTCGATGACACCCCCGGCCGCCTCCTCCGTGCCCCTTAATGGCCGGATTTAATCACCGGCCATTACTTCCCCCAAAATCCCGCCGGCGAGCAATTGCGTCCATATCCGATCGCCGCCGACCTCCCCGCAGCCTTTAAAAACCCCGCCCTCCCCATCCTCCCCACGCCTCCACTCAAGCCTCTCACTCTCTCGCTTGCCCTCGCGTCGTGCGCTCAAATCTCGGAGCTCGCCGCCGTCTTCGGCCGCGTTTTTCCGCCGCCTCTAGCCACCCCGAACCTCGCCGCCGCCGCCGCCCTCATCGCCGGTGCTCGTACCGCCCCGGCCGCCCTTCCCCGCGTCCGTTCGTGGCCGAAACCTCCGTCGTCGTCGTCGTCTTCTCCAACTCCGGTGACCCCGCGGTGAGCCGCCCCTCTTCGCCCTCTTGGCCGTGCTGTCGCGCCGCCGGTGCTCGCAGCTCCGCCGCGCTAAAGCCGCGGCATCCCGCCGCCTCGCGCGCCGCCCAAATGGCACGGCCGCCGCCGCGCCGCCGCCACCGTGCGCCGCCGTGCCGCACGCCGTGCCGCCGCACCCTTCCCGGCCGTCCGATCGGCCGCCGATCGGCACCGTCCATCCCTCGCTCGCCCACGTGGCATGCCATGTGGTCTCCACCTCGGCACCACGTGTGCGCCACGTGATGCATCGCCCGGTTCGGCCGTGGACCCGGTCCACCGTGGACCGGCACTTCCGCGGACCGCTGACGTCAGCCCTCGGCCACTGACGTCAGCCCTAGCCGCTGACGCCTTCCCCGGGTTTTATTGCGCAATAAATCAATTAAGGATTTTTCTGTTTTAGTAAAAAACCCAAAACAAAACTTCTAAAAATCATATCTTTTCAATCCAACCTCCGTTTTAGCCCATTCAAATTTCATTAAATTCATAAAAATACCAAGAATCCATTAGAAATGGTTTTGTTTCCTGTTTCAGTAGATTTTTAGCATATTTTGTTGAAGTTCTTGTTTGCCGTGTAGATCCCGGTAGTTCTGCCGTCCCAGTTTACTTTGAAGTCGTCGCTGAAGTCCCCCAAGTCGAAGAGCAAGGCAAGTCATACTATATTATTGATCATATTGCTTCCATTTTGCAAAAACACATGTTTTATTCTATGAAATTGCATGTATTTATAATGTAATTTCATGGGGAATAGTACACCTTATACTTAGTTTATGCCTTAGGTTTGACACTCCAAACCCTTTGATTAAACTTGGGAAAATAATATGATTAGATTCAGGACTAGGTTATGCTTAGTCTGGCTTAGATTCACTAGCTCACTAAATGGGTCATTCTCACTTAATATGTCTCTCCTGGACTTCTGTTCGGAGGTTTAATAGTTATAAATTCAGGTGAACTGGACTAATAACTAAAATATGACAAATGGTGGGATGTGGGTGCTATGGTTTTGGTTAGCGACGCCCATGGCAATTAAGGACCGGTTCACGGCACCCCTCGGGAGAATGACCATGCAAACCACAAGCCGAAATGGGTAAGGTAGGTCTCGTAGTGTAGCCTCTCCAAGCTGACGAACCCATCGGCAAGGGTGAGCGAGATGGAGTTTCAATCGGCTCCGGTATAAGGGTTGCTGGGCTGCCGGATTCACCAAGGCACTCGGGGGGGCAGCCCACATCCCAGGGTCCGGGAGTAGGGGCGAAACCTTGGTGAGGTTCGCTTGGTTAGTGGGGGGTTATATGAAAGGTCCTATCACAGTTTCCTTTCCGGGGTACCATGGTGGTATTCCGGCGCACGGGAGACCGTGTCGTGGGGCTGTGTCTTGTGGGTACAGTTGTACACCTCTGATCAGAGTAAAACTATTCGAATAGCCGTGCCCGCGGTAATGGGGCGATCAACCGAGCTCACCGTTATTAGTCTCACTATTACACCCTGATTAATGGAACATGACTAGCATAGGTGGATGGGTTGGGCCTGTCACAACGTGAGGATAACGTTGGACAGTGTTGGATTCAAAATGCTTTAATTACTTAAATTACTGTTGTTTTGACTGTGTTCAAAATCTGTATTGCTTGGAAAAACCCTTGCTATTTGCGCAAAAGCAAATCTTAGCCAAACCCTTGTCTTCCCTGCATTCATTCCACTCCCCTTCCGGTGTGACTTGCTGAGTACGTGGAAGTACTCATCCTTGCCTCTCCACCAGAACCTGAGCAAGAAGTTGAAGACGAAGATGAAGTGGAGTAGGCTTTGTCCTACACTCTGGAAGTTGCCTGTGAAGTGGGTGAAGCCACGTGGCCAGCGTCGAGTTTAGGCTTAGGCCCCTCTTTCCTTTTTCCGCTGATCTTTTGTAATTTTTTTGTAATGTTTCTAAGACGTGTGTAACACCCTAAAAATCGAAGGAAATTAAAACGGAATGTAAAATTTGGAACTTGCAAAAACTTTTGCTTGTTGCCTTTTTCTTGTGTTTGTGCTTCTTTTTTGCCAGCTCAGTTGTATGAATTTAGTTGTGAAAATTCCTCTCTGTGTTTGTGAAAACCAAACGATTGGGATTTTCATTGGGAAGGAAAATCTCAAAATATAAGGTTAGGAATTTTTAAAATAAAATTGGAAAAGGGATGCGGATTTATGAAGATATATATTTGAGACATAAAAAATAATTAGTGATTATGGAAAATTAATTAGGGAAGAAAATGGACAATAAATTAATTAGGGAAGAAAATTAATTAGGGAAGAAAATTAATTTTGGGCAAAAATAAATTATTTTCTTGTATATTTTCTCGGAGCAAAATTTGAAAGTCGAAATCGGACTTTTCCGAAATTTCGTTTCGTGTCGTTTTAAAATCCGGATTTCGTTTAGTTCTTCCTCGCCATTTAAATATGTTTCTCTTTTGTGCTCGAACCTCCGTAACCTCGAGTACAAATCCCTCCGCTGATATTTCCAAATCTATTTTCTCAAATAATCACAATCGTCGTTTTGCGAAAACCCTAGGGCATCGACTCGAGTTCAAACTCGGATGTTTCCCTAGCAATACTCGCCCGAACTCAAGTAGAATTCTAGGCCAAACATTTGGAGTTGTTTTCGTGGTTTTTATGGTTCTTTTCGATCTCTCGGTATTTTATTGAATTCTAATTGAATTCAATTGATCTTTCGCACGTACGGATAGCACCTGAAGAAGCAGGCATCGACTCCGTTGAAGATCCCGCTCAACAAGCGTGCGAGCAAGGCAAGTCATCACACTCTTCGAACATATTGATCCCAATTGTGAAATGATGTTGTTTTAAACTTTAAACATGCATGCTATACATAAAGAATTACCTATACTTGTTATGCCATGCCTTGCTATTGATTACCTTTAGAGTTATTCCTTGTAACCCTCGATGCGATACATACAAACGGAGAATATCTTCGGTAAAATGCTTAGCGATGCTATATTTAGATTCATGCATACTCATGATTTTATGAAGAGCTTTATGCTTGGGCAATTACCTTAGGGAAGGTAGTTGAGATACGGCATGTGGAGACATGAGCGCCACATTGCCACGAGAATGATGAAATGAGTTTTGATGAAAATTGAAAGTATTAAACAAATGTTTTAGACTGGGGCGGCTGGATGATTTGGCTGGATTCCGGAAAAGGCAAGTGCCGACCCTGGTCAATTAAGGACCAAGCCATGAGATAGCCGGGAAACGAGCCAGTACAACCGTACTTCTCGAATGGGTATAGACCTAGCGGAGTCGACATGAGAGCTGAGGCGGTACCTTGCATAGTGGTTCTTATGTATGAGATGAGATTTGAAAGGGATGATGGGAAATTGAAATTTATTATAACTTGATGAATGAAGTCTTCCCTTACCCCGGGTGCGCCAGAACTCCTCTCACTGCTAGAAAATGACGGCTAGAGTGCATGAGGGCTTATTTTCATGGAGCGGGTACTGCCGAAGTGAGGTTATCGAAAGGCTTTGCCATGACCATCTCATGTGTTGGGACGTAGGATCAATTGTTGGGCTGTCGCGGAGTACGGGTAAAGTGTACATCCACTGCAGTGTGAATGAATCAATCTATTCGAATAGCCGTGCTCGCGGATATTGAGCATCGTGACAAGACTTTCGCTTGGCTAGACTTTAAACTTTAAAATGATGGGATGGGTTTGCATAATGATTCTTAGTCACTGGTGGATCAACTTCTCGAGATGCGAGAAGGGGTGGACTCCCCAGAAAACCATGACGAACCGGAGGCGGGAAGCCATCCTTGGAATCACGATGGATGGTAGACAGAACCGTCGCCGATTTAATGAACTATGAAACTAAAACTTGACTTGGCTAGTTGTTAGGCTTGTGAAAAGAGTTGTGAAAATTGGCTTTATGCAAAAGAACACCAGCCATTCTTTGAATGACCCTATCATATGCATCACTTCCGTGTTGGCTTGCTGAGTACGATTGGTACTCACCCTTGCTATACGCACAAACCTTCAGATGGTGGAAATGAAGACTTGGAGGATCCCTATGCCTACTACCATGAGGGCGAAGAAGCTGATGGCGCTTGCTAGGTCTTAGTCTCCGGTCGTTGCCTGTGGCAATCGACAAGCCGTTGCCTTCATTTCGCTGCCTTACCTAATTTCTACTTTTGGGTTGTATCTGGACCATGAGGTCCTATGTGTTGGATATTGCCTTCGGGCATATTATTGTAATAATTTCGATGTAAGACTATTCGTGCATTTGCACCTGATTATTCAGTATTGTATTTCGTGGGTACCAAACTACTCGATCCAGGGAAATGGTACTATGAACACGAAAGATTCCCGTTCCAAAAACGGGGGTCCACAACGTGGAACTGTAATATCAACAATTATCGTATGTGTATCCTGGTTGGTCCTGGACAGGGATTTTAATACACATATAGCTTCAAAAATTCGGGTCTGAATTTGGACAGGGATTTTAATACACATATAGCTTCGAAAATTTGGGTCTGAATTTCTGGACGTGACAAGTCTTGTAACGTCCCACCACCCTCCTCGGGCTGGGCCCGCCTACATCTGCAAGCTCTCAGAACCTGAGCAAGAAGTTGAAGACGAAGATGAAGTGGAGTAGGCTTTGTCCTACACTCCGGAAGTTGCCTGTGAAGTGGGTGAAGCCACGTGGCCAGCGTCGAGTTTAGGCTTAGGTCCCTTTTTTTTCCTTTTTTTGCTGCTCTTTTGTAATCTTTTTGTAATGTTTCTAAGACGTGAAGCCACGTGGCCAGCGTCGAGTTTAGGCTTAGGCCCCTTTTTTTTCTTTTTTCGCTGCTCTTTTGTAATCTTTTTGTAATGTTTCTAAGACGTGAAATTGTATTATCAACAATTATCGTATGTGGAACTGTAATTGTCTGAATTTGGACAGGGATTTTAATACACATATAGCTTCGAAAATTCGAGTGAATTTGGACAGGGATTTTAATACACATATAGCTTCAAAAATTTGGGTCTGAATTTCTGGGCGTGAGAAGTCTTGTAACGTCCCACCGCCCTCCTCGGGCTGGGCCCGCCTATATCTGGACCTTAGACTGCCCTCACAGACCAACACCAGTCTTTTCTGCGCACTTTGTCCTCACTCATGCGCACCCGGGAAGAACTTCCCGGTCGGTCACCCATCCCCAAATTCCCTTAGGCCAAGCACGCTTAACCTTAAAGATATTTGGAGATGAGCTTCCGGAAAAAAAGTTGCAACTTGTTGATATGAGTATTCTATTAATCCTATTAAGCCCTGGGCTAGGATGTTACATGACAGTCCTCCTGTTCGTTATCCTCGGGGGTGCTTGGGAAAAGAGAAGGTTGTGGAAGGGGGCAGTGGCAGTGTTGACCAGAAAATTCAACACGCCAGCCTTGGAGATATGCTTAGCTCCAGTGCAAGTCCTAGAATCGATGAAGCACGGGCGTGCCAGTCAGTTTGATCCTGCCACTGACAAGATGTGCAAAATAGGAGAGCATAAATCATATCGGCCAATAGACCGATAATCAAAACAGCCGATCTGTTGACAGCCGATTGTGTGATTCCAACCGATGCCAAGTCCAGATAACTCGTCAGCTGAAACCCTAACGAAACCCTTATTGATAGCCATCAGGCAGGCTAGAGAATACGGTTCTAATCACAACTTGGTAGGTCAAACTGAATTGATGCAGCACTAAGTATGAAAAGAAACACAATATCTAGACAATCAAGCCTTTGACTAATTTTTAGGGTGGTAGATGACTAAGCTAATCTAATCTAATATAACGATTTAGCTGGTATCGGCAGAAACCCTAAAATGAGAGACAGCCGATAGAGCTAAATCGAGATACTAGGACTAGATTAACAGAGACATATGATAAGACCGGCTAACCCTTCGGTGAAACATTAGCATGAACCTATCGACTTAACAAGACTTAGCTTATCGATAACAATCTAGTAGATCGGACCTAACCGATGCAGCACGAGATTATATATGATAATTAACACCCGATGAGCCGATAGATCTGTCTAATGTGATGGATATAACAAATCTACCTAAAGCGACATTACATTTATAGAAACATCGTCTTAATCAGAATATCGAATCTAACCGAGAAAGTCCTAACTAAGCCGATGTATCTATGAACAGTAATGAAACTAAAGATAGATACGATATACCTGGGCCGGCAGGATCTTGGACTTACCCCTTCGCCGGAGATCGAAGCCGATACAGACCCGCGTCGGGTGCCAAGTCTTGTCGAATGATGAACAAAGTGGAAAAGTAAAAGGTGGTGATGCGCCGAGGTTGTATTGATCGAGAGATATGAGTTACATGAACCCCGGGCTTACATATTTATACCCATGGGCTAACAGAGAAACAAAGATCCTAACAGATTACAAATCCAAACTTTCCTAAAGATAAAAGGAAACAAACTGAATCCTTACCGAATACTAACACACTTTCCTAAAGATAAAATAGGAAACTAACAAACTCTTCCTAATTAATATATACAATTGCCTTTTTAGGACTCTATCCTTATATGACAATCCTCATGAAGCACATCATCTTAATCCGACGGTGTCTCCAATGTTGTCATACCAGAATTGACAACATCGACTTTCCTTATCCGATTCGGTATGAGCCAATGGACACCTTAGCCGATTCGGGTTTCGGGGCGTACCAAATTCCGCTGTTAACAGGCAGTCAGTCTGTTCCTCTGGATCCTTCCAGGTAAACACGAGCTACTCGGGGTCACCCTCTAGGTGTTCACGATCCCGGGAGTGGTGAAGGGGGTGCCACTCGTCCTGAGGATCCTCTTGAGGCTCGTCGTTCTGGTGCACAGTCCTCCAGGCCACAGTTGGATGAGCCATGTTCTTTTGGGAACCTTATCCATCTCTTCAAGACTAGGGGGTCACAATGCTGACCCCTCTGACCACACTGCAAGGCAAAAAGATCAATTATCCAAAGAACATTGCTCGGTGTGGTCGAGACCGCTTGGTGGATCCCGACTCCATGTCAGTTGAGTCCTTGGATCCCCGGTTCCGCACCTTCTTCCAGCTGGATTGGTATAATTCTGTGTTCTTGGCGAGGACCAATCCAGTGGTCGAGATAAAGTGGCTGGACTGAAACTATATGAAGTCAAAGAGGAACTCCTACTTCAATGATCTCATGCAGGTGTGCCACCACAACAATATTGGAAATATTCTGAGTCTGGAGTATGACTGGAACGTCGAGGTCATTGGGCAGTTCTATGCCATGGTTTTCATTAGTTCCTCGAAGACTGGTGTCCCATACATGAAGTGGATAACCGAGGGGAGATCATTCAGAATCACTATGGCTCGGTTTGCTGGGATTCTGGGATTGGACCCTGATGATCTGGACCGGCCTAACATCCAAAGTGAGGAGCCTGTCCCCATGGTCCGCACCAAGTTTCTCTACGCTCTTGATGCTCCCAAAATCTGCTTGGGGACCACCAAGGGGTTTCTTCCTCAGTACAAGCTTCTCTATTCCATCTTCCGGTGGACACTTCTTCCCAAGGCCGGTGATGCCACTGCTCTCCCAGCCAGACACGCCTACCTTCTCAGTTGCATGAGGTACAATCAGCCTCCTTTCAGTGTTATAAAGCTCATTTGGTTCGAGATGTACAATACTGCATGTGACCCCAAGAGAGGATGTATATATGCCCCATATATTATGCAGATTATCACAGAGGTCATGTGCATCTACTACTCTTGTGACGGCACACATCGTCCTTTCCATCCCCATGTGCCAACAGCTCCCAAAGTGCCACCATCTGCTCTCTCCACCTCAGCTGCAGGTCCTACTGCACCTCCTCCATCCTTTAGCTTCAACTCTCCTATCAAAAAGACATTTCAATTCATCTTTTGTCTTTGTGCCAAAACTGCCAAGAAAGTGAAAGAGATTGAGAAGAGGCAGAAGGAGCTCTTGAGAGAAGCTGGGAAAGAGGTCTTTGATGATTCTGAGGATGAGACCTATAAGGACCCCTTTGCAGCTTATGAGGTGGTCCGAGATATCGCTGCTGGTGAGGGTACCTCTGTTGGTCCTCAAGCTTCTGATGAGCAGTCTTCACATTCTACGGAGGAGGAAGAAGAAGACATCCCTATAGGCTGTAGTGGATTCTGCATAAGAAGGTGCTCCCGTGGAGACTGACCCTGGTGTTGGAGGTAGAGGAGATGAGAACATTTAGAGTGGCGACACGAAGATTGTCCCCTCCGGCAACTCCGACAGCATGTGATTCCCTTCTCTTCTTGTCCCTTTTTGGTGTCTTGATGCCAAAGGGGAAGAAGATTGCACAGTGAAGGGGGTCACAACCCTCCTTCCTCGATTTTCGCCCTGTTGCCTCCTTCTAACCGGTCGAAAGTTCCGGACCCTTGGCATGAAAGTCTCGACCTAACTCTGCTGTTAATATTCCAAGTCATTTCCTCCCTTGATCTTTTGGACATGTAAAAATTTCTATGATGTTGGGATGTTGTTAGGTTTAAGACTTTTTAATTAGCTTCTTAATGCAATATGCGATATTTCGTGGCAATGTGGTGTATTGTTCTTTTATCCTTTGTATGTGTGCTTACCTTGTCATTTGCATTAATTATCTATTTTATTCACACATTGTTGCACCCCACGAGTGAGAAGTGTTGGATAAAACTCTCTCCATTTATTCCTTCAATATATACATAAGAGATTCACTCACTACTGGAGAAAGCATCTTTGGTTGAAGTGTCAAAATCCATAATAGTCGGTTTGAGTTGTACCCGGGACTAAAAAATATCTTTAGTCCCGGTTTAAAAAGGCAACGGCTCTCTAGGACTTTAGTCTCGGTTCGTGACATGAACCGGGACTAAAGATCATCTTAAGTCCTGGTTCAAAACCTGTCAGAACCTGTCAGGGCGTCGGGGATCTTTAGTCCCGGTTGGTAACACCAACTGGGACTAAAGATGTTGTTTTGTCCCGGTTGGTGTTACCAACCGGGACTAAAGATTGTTTTGATATTTAGTGCCGGTAGGTAACACCAACCGGGACTAAAGATGGGGTTCCTTTTTAAACTCCTTCTTCCTCCTCCAGCCCAAGCCAGCTCCACTTGTCTTCAAAATTTTGTTCTAGCTAGAGGGGAGGTGCTGCCAATTTTTTTTTGTGATTTTGTTTTGGTGATAATACATAAATCTTTGCTATCTATAAGGTTAGCAACTTCTTCCTCTTATGATCTATGTTTAGCACTTCGCATTTTATGGTTGTTTTCTATACATCTTCATCTCTAGATTTTTTAAACATGAGGAGAGAGAAAATTTATTTGGACTAATTATTTTTCTAAGCACATTACATTGTGTGGAGAAAAAAGTTAGGGAAAATATAGAGGAAGAAAAGTATGCTTAGCATGTTACATTTCTAGGAATTTAGTACATACAATTTTATCTCGCAAAATATTTATTGAAAATGATGAGAGAGAATCTTTTGGACAAAAAAGTTATAAAATAGATGACAAAGGAAAAAATATAGAAAATTTGATAGTAGGTTAGAAAAGTAAGGTAATTTTGTTTGAGCTCGTGTAGTAGTAGTACTCGTGCATCTCCGTCATAATTGTAGCTGTGCAGGAGGACATCTTGATATACTCTCCATTATTGTCTGATTACATATATATAATTATTGTAATAATTTAAATGGTTTGAATTTCGTGGATTTTTTCTTACGGTTTTTGTGCATTCCATGTAGATGGATCGGCAATGGATGTACAACGCGGATCGACGGTCGACAGAGTTTATTCAAGGCGTGCATTATTTTTTGAGTGTGGCTGATGCCAACAAGCAGAAGGGTTTCATACGTTGTCCATGCAAAAAGTGCAAAAACGAGAAGGAGTATTCGACATCAAGAATTATCCATGCCCACTTGTTTTAGTCGGGATTCATGCCTCACTACAATTGCTGGACATCACACGGAGAGGTGGGGGTTGCAATGGAATAAGATGAAGAAGATGATGATAACATTCCGGACTGTGGTCAATACGGTGGGTTTGAAGAGAATACAGCAGGCGAGGCAGACGGGGATGCTGAAGAAAACGACAGGTCTGATGACCTTGGTCATATGTTGTGTGACGTACAGGGGGACTGCGAAGGTGAAAAGGAGGTGCAGAAATTGGAGCGTATGTTAGCGGACCACAAAACGTCCTTGTTCTCAGGCTATGAACAGGGGCACAAAAAGTTGGGTACCGCGCTGGAATTCTTGCAATGGAAGGCCAAAAATGGTGTCAGTGACAAAGCATTTGGCGAGTTACTAAAACTTATGAAGAACATTCTTCCATAGGGAAACGAATTGCCGAAATCAACGTACGAGGCTAAGAAGTTAGTCTGCCCTCTAGGACTGGAGGTATAGAAGATACACGCATGTCCTAACGATTGTATCCTGTACCGCGGTGAGGAGTACGAGAACCTAGAAGCATGTCTAGTTTGTAAAGCACTTCGATACAAGATCAGACGAGATGATCCAGGCGAAGTTGACGGCGTACCACATGACTCCAGAGGAGTTGCACGAGGCCGTCCAAGATGAAGTCAAGGCCCACTTCAGAAAGAAGTCTCCTAAGAAGCCTCCTAAAATCCCCGAGGAGACCAAGGAGTTCTTCAAGAAGACGTACTTAACGCCACAGCCTGAACCGCAACCTCAACCGCAGTCCGACTATGACAGGACTATTCGAAAGGCTGCTGGCAAGGCGAAGAGAACAGGCAAAGATGTACCCTAGCTCGGCATGCAGCCTCAGAAACCTTTGGAGTTTAGCACAGTTCCAAATGTTAGATCAGAGTTAAGACAATTTATGGAATCTGCTGGAATTTCAATGGATCAATTACACGGCCATGCTCCCCTGGCAAAGGCTCCGCTGAAATACAAGTTCAAACTTGGAAAGCCTCTTGTAAAGCCGGGTCTAGTGAAAAAGCTACCTACACAGATGTACCGCTTCCACAAGTGGTACATGCAAGAATCCAGCAAGGGTGAAGAGATGGTAATGGGTAGATATTCACTGCACTATTTCTTCGATGGAGGTGACAACTTCTATATCCAATTCGAAGACATATTCGACCTGTACCAGCTTGATGCCCTCGACGTCTCACTTCTAGCCACGCGGGTTCTATAAGTATCGTTCTGTAATTTTGTTTTTTACCTCCTTGTATTTAGCTGACTAAAATTATTTTTAACCGTTGTAGAATGACGATCCAATACTGCAACAAGCACAACTGTACCAAACATGGATTCATGGATCGACGCAAAATCAACGGTGTATTGGTTGATCAATTTCCTGATCCAACAGTGGACAACATATATAATGCGCTGGTGCAGAACCACTTTTAGTCGTTTATCCTTCTGCCCTACAACACTGCGTAAGTTTTTTCTTCCTTCCATACCGATTTCAATCCCGTGCACACATAAATTTTCATATGTGTCCTCTAAACCAATTTGTAGATTCCACTGGGTTCTGTTAGTCATTGACATGGATCACTCGCGGATCCATGTCTTTGACTCAATGGATAAACCAGAGTCCACGTACTCAAAGATATTTGAACTGTTTAATAGGTAATGTCATATATCTTACTTGCTATTGCATATATGCGGTTCTCGGATAATTACTAGCTAACTTTAAACTACACGTAGGGCATGGGAACGTCTCCGGGCGAATGTTCGCGGAAATTGGAAAGATAAGCTCTCCGTGAGGATGAACTTTCCAGTGAAAAACATGCTCCAAAGTTGTTTTGAATCATTACTTTGTTCTAAAATATGAAATTTATATTAAATCTGTCGTCGTTTCTCCTTTAGTCGCAGGCCACCAACTTACACGGATACTATGTCTGCAACTACATTCACCGCTTTGTGATCGATGTCACAACTATCGATGATATAGATGTACGTATAACAGCCATTCATACATTACGTCTCGATTTCCTATTCACTTCATATATTTATTTCTCGTTTATTCGAATTAATGACAGCTTATGTGAGTAAGAGACAACCTCCCCCACGAGACTTTCATACAAGCTGCTCAAGAAGAATTGATAGGATTTATAAACGAGCAGATCATTGATCCTGTGGGGGAGTTCTACTTTTATTTAAGTAACTTAACCACCGGATCCACAAAATAGATAATTTTTTGTAACATACAAAATATATGTGGATATTGTACATATGTGTACATATTTTGGTAATATATGTATATATTTCCTTTCTTAAGTTTATTTATATGTGTGTAAATTATATATTTATACATATATATATGATATATATGTATAAATATATGTGTGTACAATATGTATATGTGTAATATAATATATGTGTGTAATATATAGGCAGCAACACTGCTGGAGAAAGGAGCAAACTAAAAAAAATAAAAAAAAAAGTCTTTAGTCCCGGTTGGTGGCTCCAACCGGGACTAAAGATACATCTCTAGTCCCGATTATTTCAACCGGGACTAGAGATGGTGATCTTTAGTCCCGGTTTGACAACCAGGACTACTGAGGGTTGCCAACCGGGACTATTGTAGGGTTCTCCACTAGTGTTGGTGATTCTCGTTGGGTTATGGTTTGATGCTTATTACTCATGAAGGGTGACCTAGACGGTTAGGTGTCTCCCATATGGCTTGTGGGCGAGCATTCTATCGTTAGATTAGAGCAACCTCTTTTACATTACATTCAGATTTACTGCACACTACTAGAGAAACCATCATTGGTTGAAGTGGCAAAAACCACAATAGTCCCGGTTTGAGTTGCACCCGGCACTAGAGATGATCTCTAGTCCCGGTTTAAAAATTCAACGGCCCTCTAGGAACTTTAGTCCCGGTTCGTGTCACGAACCGGGACTAAAGATCACCTCTAGTCCCGGTTCAAATGTTGTCGAGCGTGTCGGGCGTCGGGCACCTTTAGTCCCGTGTTACCAACCGGACTAAAGGTGCCAGCCTCGACACGCTCCGACAACATTTGAACAGTCATCTCTAGTCCCGGTTCTTGACATGAACCGGAACTAAAGGTCCTAGAGAGCCGTTGAATTTTTAAACCGTTGCCTCGGGACTAGATGACCTTGTTCTCCGATGTGCTGAAGTATTGGGATAAGATGGAGCAATCGGAGAACAAGGTAGAACAAAGTGAGAAGAGATTGCCACTGCTCTATTACAGTGATGAGAACGGAGCAGCCTCCAAGAGCATGAGAGACGATGTTAGATCAGAGGAGAAGGCATTGACGTTCCAGCTCGTGTCGCAGTACTTCTACATGCCAATCACGCAGGCCGCACAAGGGTTTAGGGTTTAGGGTTTAGGGTTTAAAATAGGGTTTAGGGTTTAGGTTAAGGGTTAATGGTAAAAGGGTTTACATTTAGGGTTTAGGGTTTATGGTTTAAAATAGTTTTAAATACAACAAATGTTAATTATATGTTATTATTTCAATTTAAAATATTTTTCAAATAGGCCATATGTTAATTATATATTATTATTTAAATTTTAAATAGTTTGGAATATGACAAATGTTAATTATATGTTATTATTTTAATTTATAATATTTTTTGTTAATTATATGAACGTATGTTAATTATATATGAATATATGAACATATGTTAATTATAATTATATATGAATATAACGTAATATAATTGGGCATCAGTAATAATTAGTCCGTTTTAAAACCAACCGGGACTAGAGGTGAATTTCGTGGGCGGGAAAATATCTCTAGTCCCGGTTGGCGGCTTCAACCGGGACTAGAGATGCCCACCTACCTGGGACACGTGGCTGCCCGCCATCTCTAGTCCCGATTGGTGGCTTCAACCGGGACAAAAGGTATGATCTTTAGTCCCGGTTGGAACCACCAACCAGGACTATATCATCTCTAGTCCCGGTTGATGGCTTCAACCGGGACAAGAGATGTCGTACCTATATATAGCAAGGGCCTCACTGGGATCCAAACACTTAGCCGTTTTCGCACAACTGCATCGTCTTCTTCGTCGTCGCCGTCGCCGAGCACAAGGACGCCGCCGCAGCACGCCGTCTCTGCCGTCTTCGTCGTCGTCGGAGGAGGAGGAGGACCGTCGCGCCGCCGTCTTCATCGCCGTCGCCGTCGCTTGCCGCAGGTTAGCCGCCGCCGCCCCCTTTTTTCTCCGTGATGCGCGCTAGGGTTAGCTGCCGCCGTCGATGCCATCGCCATCGCCACCATTGTCGTGTCCACCGCCGCCGCCCCCTCCCTTGCCGCCCCCCCGATCCCCATGCCGGTCGGCCGCCCTAAACCCTTAAACCTTGCCTCCCCTCCACGCGTCGCGCCCTGCATCCTCGTCGCCACCGCCGCCTCCTCCATGCCGCCGCCGACGCCGTGGCGCCGCGCGCCGCCAGCGCTGCCGCTGCGTGCAATATGTTTAAATTTGCAAATTTTGTGAATGTGAATGAATGAGGAGGATTTGAATATGATTTCGATGTGTATGTGTAAATTTGTGAATATGATTTCGATGTGTATGTGTAAATTTGTATGGACTTTATATGTAAATGAACTGTTTATTTAAATTTTAATGCATGAATATTGTGAATTTAGAATTTTGAATGTGTATTTAAATTTAAATGCATGAATAAATTTAAATTTCAATGTGTATGTGACTTGTGAAGTTTGTATTTTTGTACGAACGAGAACGATAAAATCAACAAAAAGATGTGAACGGACGGACGGACGGACGAAAGAACGAGTGTTCGTTCGTTCGTTCATGGATGAACGGACGGACGGACGTGGACGAACGTACGGACGTACGGACGTGGACGAACGGACGGACGAACGAACGAACACTCGCTCGTTCGGTCGGCCGGTTGGTCGTCTATTCGTTCGGCGCTTCGGTCGCTCGCTCGTGGACGAATGCATGCACGGACGCACGGATGTGGACAAACGGACGGACGGACGAACGAACACTCGTTCGTTCGTTCGGTCGGTCGTTCGTTCGTTCGGTCGTTCGTTCGAGCGTTACAACGTACATAGGCATGCAACGTCCTCTCTCTCTTCTCTCCTCTCCACTTCCTCTCAGCTCCACCTTATCTCCCTTACATCATTCTCATCTCTTTCTCTCCTCTCCTCCAGATGATCGTACTCACGGACGTCAACGAACGCTAGAACGAACGGACGATAGTTTAGGATTTGGGTTTGGGCTAGGGTTAAGGGTCCGAACGAACGGACGTGAATGAATGATAGGTTAGGGTTAGGGTTGGGTTTAGGGTTTTGGGTTTTGGGTTTTGGGTTTAGGGTGAACGAACGAACGACCGAACAGAGACGTGAACGATAGATTGAACGAATGGTCGGTCGTTCGGTTGTTCGTTTGGTCGTTCGTTTGTTCGGTCGTTCGTTTGTTCGGTCGTTTGGTGTGGATGTAATCCAGGAAGTGACTTCTGAAAAATATCACCATTGTGGATGTGCACAATTGGATCTAGTGTCTGTCGGATTTCATCTATTTTTTTCCATCTTCTTTTCTGTCTATGTTTTTTTACGTAGACATACATGATATTCCTGAATAATTGATACATGTATTAACCGAATAATTTTTTTTCAGAATTCTTTGATTAAGTCCTTAACCCACAACAATCAAATGGCGGATCGTGACGAGGAACAGTTTCTCCTTGATGAGATCGCACGAGGAACGAGTTTTACAACGAGGAGGGACACGAAGATCCGATCGCACCTCAACGAGGAGGGAACGAGGGGAGACGAGCAGAGGAACGAGGAGGGGAATGTGGGCTCTGCCTCCGCCTCCGCTGGACAGAAGAGGCCATGCAGCCTCAGCAAGAAAATAGAGGGTCGACATGTCATAACGGAGGTGGCACCTGACGGTCGACCAATTGCCCCAGAGGACGCCGCAAGGAAGTTTGTGGCGCGGATGGATGGTGAGGGATCACGTGCCCATAAGCGTTGCCAACTGGAGGCGGTCTACCAAAGGAGGAGAGGAGCAGAGCTATCTCCCAAACTCAGAGAAAGAGATGCTCTGGACGACAATGCTGCAGACGTTCACCATCCCAGACTCAGATCAGGCAAGGGTCAAGGAATAGACGTTGAAGAAAATGGCAGAGCTCTTCAGGAACTACAAGAAACAGTTACACAAGAAATATATCCTGAAGGGCCAGACACTAGACTTTGACAAGTTCCCAAAGCTCAGAGATCATTGGGATGCTTTTGTTGAGCGCAAGACGAGTGAATAAGCACAATCTATCATAGAAAAGAACAAGGCCAACGCAGCCAAAAAGAAATACCATCACAGGCTTGGGTCAGGCGGCTATAAAAAAGCAATGGAGAAATGGGAAAAAATGGAAGCCGACCTAGAAGCACGGGATATCGTTCCGGGCACAGCAAACTGGCCAGAATGATCAAAGAACTGGTTCTATGCTCACGACGTCTCACTTAATCCCGTCGATGGCACAGTGATCTTTGGTGATGAAATTCAAGAAGCCGGATGGAGGTTAGAGGAGGCGGTGCAAGCCAGTTCGTCGGGCTCGTTCAGGCCCGATAGAGAGAAGGACGAGCTAACGCTCGTCCTCCAAAACCCAGAGCACCCGAGGCGTACGCGAGGAAAAGGCGTCGTTCCCTGGAAATACGGGTTCCAAGCTAACATCGACACATACAAGAGCCGAATGACGTCAAAGCGAGAGAATGATGCTAGATTCGCTAAGATGGAAATGAAGCTCTCGTAGATCGATCAGATTGTCGACGAAAGGGTGGCCGTAAGGTTGGCTGAGGAGCGGAGCCAG
The DNA here is from genome assembly GCA_019925245.2 of Oryza australiensis. NCBI lineage: Eukaryota > Viridiplantae > Streptophyta > Magnoliopsida > Poales > Poaceae > Oryza > Oryza australiensis. Next base: position 1,774,780 of record JAIFGZ020000393.1, on the reverse strand, counting down.
TGGGTTAGCCAACAGCCGGATCCAGCAATAACCGCACAACTCCAACAGCAGCGCAGCAGCTGCGCGTCTACTGGAAATGAGGGGAGCTAGCCCCACAAGCTTAACCGGGTCCGCCATGCCCCGTGGATGACATCACACAGCGGACCCCGTGTGAGCTGCACATCCCGCTGAAAAACATAACAATAAAGGTATGTTCGTACTTTTATGTTGTACGTATATTTTCTTGAATAACTTGTCAATCAACGTTCATTATTAACTAATAAGCAATCTTCTCGAACAGGTCGCGTCGGGCATGGCTATTCCAGTAGCCCGAGACGGCACGTACCACTCTCGGCCCGTTCCACCTTCGTACTCGAAGGTTGAAATTGAACAAGTGGAACGCGGCTATGAAGATCTAGAGCTGGATATCCCCGGAGGAGACGGGGAGACGACACTAGGAGAAACGGCTCATGGAATATTTCTCTGGAGGAAGATCTTCATAAAATTCCTCGGACGAACAGCGTCTCCTATCGTTCCACCGCCCTCGCCTCCACGTGGGCCGTCTCCTCCGCCTCCTTCGCCGCCTCCCCCTCCTCCGCCTCCTGCGTCGCCTCCACGAGCACCGACTCCTAAACGGCCGTCTCCAACTCCACCGCCTTACAACCCTCCTCCGTCGCCATAATGAGCACCAAATCCTAAACGGTCATCATCCAAGAGCACGCGGTCAATATCAAGCGGTCGTCCAAGAAAGACTCAGAGAATTGAGAAGACGCCGCCACCCGCACCAAAGCGATCGGCCGCTGGCAAGGCGAAGAAAGCGGGCAAAGATGTATCCCAGCTTGGCATGCAGCCACAGAAGCCTCTGGAGTTCAGCACGATTCCAAATATTAGACCTGATTTAAGACAATTCATGCAAGAAGCTGGAATTAATATGGATCAATTACACGGGCGTGCACCCCTGGCGAAGGCTCCGCTTAAATACAAGTTCAACCTTGGAAAGCCTCTCGTCAAGCCGGATCTCGTGAAAAGGCTTCCAACTCAGATGTACCGCTTCCATCAGTGGTACATGCAACGATCCAGCAAGGGTGAAGACATGATAACATGCAAATATTCAATTAACTACTTCGATGGAGATGACTACCTCTATCTCCGATTCGAAGATATATTCGACCTGTACAACCTTGATGCCCTCGACGTCTCACTTCTAACCGCGTGGGTTTTGTAAGTATCGTCCTGTTATTTTATTTCTTACCTCCTTGAATTTAGCTAACTAAAATTATTTTTAACCGTTGTAGAATGACGATCCAATACTGCAACAAGCACGAATGCACCAAGCATGGATTCATGGATCCACGCAAAATCAACGACCCATTGGTTGATCAGTTTCGTAATAACACCGTGGACAACATATACAACGCACTTATGAAGCAACACTTCCGGTCCTTCATCCTTCTGCCCTACAATACTGCGCAAGTTTTTTCTTTCTTTCCGAACTAATTTCAATCCCGTGCATACATAAAGTTTCATATGTGTCATCTAAACCAATTTGGAGATTCCACTGGATTCTGTTAGTACTTGACATGGGTCAGTCGAAGATCCATGTCTTTGACTCAGTGGATAAACCAGAGTCCACGTACTCCGACATATTTGAACTGTTTAACAGGTAATGCCATCTTACTTTCTATTGCATATATGCGGTTCTCGGATAATTACGTGCTAACTTTCAACTGCACGTAGGGCATGGGAACGATTTCGGGTCAATGTTCGTGGAAATTGGAAAGATATGCTCTCTGTGCGGATGAAGTTTCCAGTGAGTAACATGCCTGCTCCTAATTTGAGTTGAATCATTATTATGTTCTAAAATATGAAATGCATATTAAATCTATCGTTGTTTCTCTTTTATTGTTCAAAACAATCGCAGGGCACCAACCTATGTGGATATTACGTCTGCGACTACATTCACCGCTTTGTGACCGAAGTCAAAACTGTCGATGATCTAGATGTACGTATAACAGCAATTCATACATTACATCTTGATTTCTTATTCACTTCATATATTTATTTCTCGTTTATTCTAATTAATGACAGCTTATGCGGTAAGAGACGACCTCCCCCATGAGACTTTCATACATGCCGCTCAGGAAGATTTGATGGGATTTATTAACGAGCAGGTCGTTGATCCCGCGGGAGAGTTCTTCATTAGTTTTAGTAGCTAAATCACTCCATCCACAGCAAAGTAGATTAGAGACAATTTTTTATAAGCTAGCTAGGAAATATGTATGAATATTGTACATATTTTTGTAATATATGTATATTTCCTTTCTTAAGTTCATTTAAATGTGTGTAAATTATATATTTATATGTATATATATGCATGTTGCATATATATGTATATGTGTAATATAATATATGTGTGTAATATATTAATATATATATAGCAGTACTGCTGAAGAAAGGTCAAATTAAAAAAAATAAAAAAAATCTTTTGTCCCAGTTGAAGCCATCAACCGGGACTAAAGATGCATCTCTAGTCCCGGTTATTTAACCGGGACTAGAGGTCGTCCATTTTTAGTATCGGATTCGTAGTCTCGGTTTGACAACTGGGACTACTGAGGGTTACGAGAATCGGGACTAGTGTAGCTTTCTCCAGTAGTGGCATGTTCTTCTTCTAAATGATATAGGCCATTTCTGATGATATGATGTCGGAGTATCCGTTGAAACTGGAACCGTGTTGTATCCGCGGCTACTTTCACGATCAGGGTGAGATCCTTCTATCCTCAATGGTGCCCCAGCAGCATCACCGCACTTGTTGCTAAAGCCTCTTTTTATGATCCTTGACCCAGCTGTGTGATCTAATTTTCTAACTGTGGTAACTGAACTCTTCCTACTGCTGTATGTCTCACTGTGGCTGCCATCACCGCCTGCAGTCAAAGGTATATATTTCTTGCCAGCATTGGGATCGCCTCGCTCGCGATCAGAAGCACTCTCGAGATGAATTGTAAATTCTTTTTTGCTCTCATAATCTGCAGCAGCATCCGCAACTTTTTCCTCTCGGGTGTGAGGGCAATCACCAGAGGTTTTAACTTTTCTAGTTGAGCCAATCGATCGTCTGACTATAGTAGCTGATTCTGGAAGGATATCCCTTCTCAGTGGTCTGTGTCATCTCACTGTGGCTGTTGCCGCCTCCAGTCAATTGCATGTATCCCTTGCCAGTATTGGTGTCGACTCGCTTACAATTAGAGCTACTCTCTGGGGGAAATAACAATTTACTTTACACTCCCATCAGCTGCAGCAGCATGCGTCACTTTCTCCTCTTGGGTACGAGAGCAATCACTAGACTTGTGGGCCAACCCGTTTGGGTGTTTGCCGGAAGCTATATCTGAATTCGGATGATATTACACCAGCAGTACTGATTCTCTCAACCCATCATCAGTTTGGTGATGAAATTACACCAGCAGGACTGATTCTCAACACATCATCAGTTGGTGAAGCACCACGGTCGTCGCCGACAGTGTCGGCGATCTCCCAGTCGAGGAACACGCCGGGGATCGAACTTGCTTGGTTCTGAACACGCACGCGAAGTGGAAGAACACGATGAATACTGTGAACTTTGGTGCCGCTCAAAACCAGCAGCTTTTTCGTTACTTGATTGTGAATTTATAAAGCAACAAACAAGATCGTGTGGCGCTTGCGCATCTACCGGGTCACGCCATCCCATGACCATCGTCAGTACCCACGATTTACCCTACAAACGCGCCCACGTCGCGGAACCACGACGGGCTCAACTTGTGCCAAAACAGGGACGCTCAAACAAAAAACAGAGTACGTGGGAAATAGAAACTAACTTCCTTGAAACAAGGTGTTCGATCAAGGTTTATGCCAACAGACAGCAGGAATGGCATCAGACTGTTTCGTCCTTGATGACTCATCAGCTGCACCGTGCTTGTGGCCGGAGCCTCTTGGCATGCTCGTTCGCCCAATAGCAGTGCGCTCGTTACCGGCGGCAGTCATGCCATTCTCTTCTTGGCTTGTTCCTTCGCCCATCAGCAGCATGATTATGACCAGTGGGAATTTCTTTCCATTGTGCATAAACGTTCATTTCATCAGCCACGCACTCGCCGCCACAGAGATCGGCCCTTCTTGTATTGGTGGTAAAGGGGCGGCGCCGCGCTCGTCGACGGAGCCTGGTACCTTGGGCTTGTTCCTCGAGCCAGCAGCACCCCGATCGCCGGTGACGGACGGAACGGGGTCGGAGGGATTCGTCCCCTGATGGTGCCCCCCGGCAGCCGCACCGTGGTCGTCACCGGACCATCCCTCCCTCCCATTAGCTGTGCGCTCCTCGCCGGCGGTAGAACTCGACGGCGCAAGTTGGGACGCTCGGCACTTACGTCTCTCGTACACCACCACCTTGCGCTCGCCGCCGCCTGGAGGATAGCCACCGCCACCGCCATCACCGGCTTCCTTCGAAGGATCCATGGAGTCGGAGGGTTTCTTCCCTGAGGACGCCCTGGCAGCCGCACCGTGGTCGTTCCCGGAGCCTCCTTCCCTCCCATCAGCGGTGCGCTCCTCGCCGATGGCAGTCCTCGAGGGCGCAACCCGGGATTCTCGGCTTTTGCGTCTCCCGTACACCACCACCTCACGCTCCCCGCCGCCTGGAGGATCGCCACCGCCGTCCCCGGCGTCCTTCAACGGCGAAGGAGCCATGGGGAGCGGTGCCAGCGATCGATTTGGGTGGGAAGCGACGACGGTGATAGCGAGGGGAGCGGTGATCGGGGATGGAGAGGCGGAAGGGTTTCTCTAGGAGGAGGGGTTTATGGAGGAGGGAAATTCGAGCGTGTGGGAGAAGGAAGGACGGGGTCTTGCTTTTCTTTTTTTTCTCCTTTTGGAGTCCAACCTTTTTTTTCGTAGGGTCAGACGCGAAGAGGGCGAGAGGCAAAATGAAACATGCAAACAGTGGTTAGAAGCTCAAAGACACCCGTGCACTTTTTAACTATAGTTTATTCTCGAAGTAAATGGTACTACTATAGTACAAGTTTAGAGCCTGTTTGGTATTTTAGTCCAGGGACTAAAGATTAGTCTCTGGACTAAATATTTTAGTCCCTGCCTGTTTGGTTTCAGGGACTAAAGGAAGGTGCAAAGACCATATTGCCCTTATGTCGTCGTGTCATTGCTTCCGCACAAACGGTGAAAAAAAACATAAGCAGAGAGAAAAGAGAGTGTAGTTTCAGCCTTTGCTTTACCTTTACCTCAGCGTTCGTTCAAGGACCATGTACAGAAGACCACTCGGGTGAAAAAAGAACGCACAGTGATTTTCTTTTTTTAACAGTCTAACTAGTAAAAGTAATAGTACTAAACAGTCACTAATAACTATTCGTTCGTTTCCAACATGCGAGTTCACCTAGGCCAACCGTTCCATTTATTGTTGCGTGCGTGTAACGGCGAGATGGTCGGTCATGGGGCGGGAGGAGGCCGCGACCCGAACCAGTCGACGAGGAACCGGTTGGCGGCGGGAGGAGGCCGGGCGGCGCGATGCGGTCGGGCGGCGCCGGGAGGCGCGCAACGGTCGGGGGCGGCGCGGGCGGTCGGGGGCGGCGCGCGAGCAGCGCGGGAGGCCGCGGCGCGCGCCGCCTGGCAGGGAGGATGCGGGCGACGCGGAGACGGCACGGGGAGGAGGCAGCGCAATAGGCAAGGGTATGGAGAGTAAATCTGCACTTTAGTCCCAATTAGCATCTATCTTAGGGACTAATCACCTGATGCAAATTTAGTCCGTTTTAGTCCCTGCTGTTTGGATAATTAGGGACTAAAGGAGACTAAACTCTAGGGACTGGGATTAGTCCCTCAACCAAATAGCCCCTTAGGATATTCATGTTTAGAGCATATCCAGTAAAAATATACTAACAAGTCTGAAAATTGAGAAACTTCAATCTACGCTGTTGCATTATGTATCCATAATCATGACTGATTTGGTTCAATATGAACATTTGCAATAAATCGTATCCTTTTGTTGGTTGGTACCTTCCGTTTCTAAGCCCGAACTCATCGGCTCTAATCACAATAACTGCTAAATGATATATATGAAAAAAATTTATATAAAAGTTACTTAATACTCTAATAAATTTATTTGTTAATTTTTTTATATATTAATACTTAATTAATTATGATAATTATGTTTAATTATGATAATTATGCTTTTCATTTCACGTACATTAATTAGCCTTCCCAACAGCTGCTACCAACGCAGCCTTAGACGCCATGCCCGCGTCCTCCTACCACATTCTTCCAATCGGCAATCCTAGAAGAGAAGGCCATTCTCTCTCAGTTACATCTAGAACATAGCCGGTGGATCCTTGCTCAGCAACAGCTACGTGCAGTTGGTTATATATGTTGAATCAAATGATACCACATATTCAGTGTGTGTATATCTTTTTCTAGAAGTAGCATCAACACAAAATACACATACACACAGACCAACGGTTCCTCATAATCCAAGACATACTCAAAGAAAAAACCAAGGCTAGAGCATCCCCAAAGGAGCCGGTAAAACAGATTATTCTCCAGATTAGATGAATCAAGCGCCGAAACAAACCTTCAACGGCAGTTGTATCCCTATCGCCAAAAAAACCAGCCCTCCATCCCGGATTTCTCGGGCGCTATTGCTGGAGATCCTTCCCTGTTCGCCAAATCAATCCCAAGACCACAAAATCGATTGCATGCGCGCGAAATCGACCTCGGCGGAATCCTCTGGCGCGGAAACCTCTGGCGCGACATCCACTGGCACCTCCTCCTCTAGCGACTAGCCCCAATGGCACCTCCCGCGAAGACGACGGCCACACATCGGCCGATGGGGCACGCAAGGCCGTTGGAATCGGCATCCCCATGACGCCTCCCCTTGGCCGAAATTTGTTTCCAGCATGGCCACCCACGGGCGGCTTCTTCCAACAGCGAAACTCAGCAGAGGGGGGTGGATTCGGGAATGCACACGGCGGCAGCGGCGTATGGCCAGCTTCAGAAGGGGATGGAAGTGGCGGCGTCGAGATTTCCGCTGAAGGTGCTCCCGGCAACCGGACGTGTGCCTCCGCAGACAGCACCGGTGACGACGGCCTGAAAGCCTTCTCCCAGAATGGGTATTCATTCCCTGACATATGTGATGCAGCCCCATCACTTTGGTTGTTTACATTGATGACTGAAATCCTCTGAAGTTTTATGATGGTGCTTGATGAATTTTGCTCGATTGTTGTGAATTGTGGTTCAGTTTGCTGTTTTCATTAATAGGACCTTGATTATTAGCAATAATATTGCACAAACATGAGATGGTTTGCCGATAGGATTGCCGATAGGATATGCACTGCAAGCCTATGATTTGCAGTCAACAGAACACAGGAGTTGTTATGATTTTTTTTGATATGAATTTGCTATGAATTTTTCAATCTCTGTGTATTGTCTGATGGGGTACAGCATGAAGTAGGAGCAAATATGATGGTGAACAGCACGTGTACTAAAATTGCTTCACATGATCTGTGTATTGTCGGATGGTGAACAGCATGAAGTTTTAGTAACAATTATATTTCAGAACTTTGCTTGTTGCTGAATTGAAGCTGTGAAGTTGAGCCTACACATTTATACTGGTTTGTTCCTAGATTGTTTGATTGATAAAAGCCAAAAAAAATGTAAGATATGTACTAAATATGACCAGGTCTGAATAAGTGTAAAGGGCACATGAACCTCAACGCATTTCTGGAGAAGTGGCATTTCTCACTGCATGACTGCCTAGCAATGCCAGGTTCTGGACAGTTTTTTTGGCTGGCATTATACTAGCCTTTGATGACAACTTACCAATGCCATGGTTCAGGGTGGTTTCACTTCGTTATTTGCCATAACTAAACTAGCCAGTAGCTTTTTGTTGTTCACAGATGCTTAATTCACATGTGAATCTGTTAATGTTGATCTTGTTTATTTAGTTGTCTAGCTTACAGTAGTTGGGTGATCATTTCGATCAGTTTGCATGGCTCCACTTTTAAGGACTAATTACCAGTAAAGTAAAACTGTATATAATCCTGAATTTTCAAGTGATGAACCCCTGTTAAGATGATAGACATTCTCTTTGTGTGCAGTAGTCACTTATGTAATCCCCTGACCAACGGCTTGTTTTCACCATGGAATGATTCAAGCATTCAGTTTGTATGTATCTCGTAAATTGCAAGTTATTCACATATTCAACCAACAGAAATATGTTTAATGGATCTAAACATTTATATTGTTTTTGTTGCCAAATTAATGTTTGACAATGTTTTTTTGTGACACAGGAACCATGAACGGAGGGGGTTCATACACTAGCCTAATGTTTAATGGTAGTGATATGATTCGTCCTAACATTTCAAGTAGCCAACTTGAAGATCAACATATCTCACCAACAGAGATAAATGCTTTCCAAGCTAAGCCATCCCAGAAAAGGTCCAAGAATTTCAGCAAGGAAGAAGACGTCCTTCTTGTTTCGGCTTGGCTAAATGTCAGCCTGGATGTAGTTAATGGTGCAGACCAATCAAAGAATACATATTGGGGCAGAATAATCGATTTTTTCATGTAAATAAGACATTCGAGTCAAATCGAACTCAAGGATCTCTTTTCAATCGGTGGTCTGGTATTCAATTAGATGTTAACAAGTTTGAAGGATGTGTATCTCGAATTGATGACAGAAATCAGAGTGGCCAGACCATCCAAGACAAGGTAGCTCAATTATTATTTATCTAGTAAATATTCTATCAATCCCTGTCCATCAAGTATTGATTGTAAATGTTTGTTAACCAGCAAATGCAGGCATTACGTTTGTTCAAGAGATCATCAATCATTTTCGTATTTGCACTGCTATGAGATTTTGAAGCATGAGCTTGTAGAACCCCAAAAGCTCGTTCAACATCCTTCCTGCAAGCTTCTTGCGCCTTAACAAATTATCTCTTCTTATTATCTTGTGGTTGTGAGATGGTCTTAACAAATGTTGCCCATAAAGAATATATCTTATCTGCAAGATAATAGCCCATAGTGTAGTCATGACCATTGATACTATAATTTACCTTTGGTGCATCGCCTTCAGCGAGCCTTGCAAACACAGGGGAGCGTTGAAGGACGTTTATATCGTTATGTGAGCCAGGCATCCCAAAAAATGCATACCGAATCCACAAATCTATAGAAGCAACAACTTCTAGAATTGTTGTAGCCTGTTGGGTATGGTCGTGGTACATATCATGCCATTTTGTTGGATAATTTTTCCATGTCCAGTGCATGCAATCAATTGAACCAAGCATACCATGAAAACCATTACTTTCACCGATTGCAAGCAATCTTGTCGTGTCCTCTTCATTAGGGGTCCACAAATACTCTTCTCCAAATATCTGCACAACAACTTTTACAATTTTTCTCAAACTTTCCGTTGCAGTACTTGCTCCAATATGGACGTATTCATCAGTAGCATTCCAATACGGATGTATTCATCAGTAGCATCAGCAGATACTTCATAAGCTAATATCCGGAAAGCCGCGGTAACCTTTTACAAAGAAGATAGTCCAAGGACACCGGCTGCATCTTTTTTTCACAAAATACTCATCAAACCCTTCTATTGCATTTAGTATATGTAAATACAATGAACGCCACATTTGAAACCTGTTAGAACAATTGACTAATCACACACACACATTTAAACATAACAAATAAAACGACTTGCTGATAAAAAATAACGAACCTGCGTCTGAAATAAAATGGGTCATACGTAGGTTCTTCTGCAAAATAATCTTGATAAAGTCTCTGATGTCCCAACAATCTGTCTCGATTAAGAACGTGATGTCCTTTGACGGATCCATGATGCAAAGGTTCATTGTAGATCGCATGTATGGCGTTAAATATAAATTCATCATCATCATCGTCCGACGACGACGATGAATCCGATATTAATTGAAGAATAGATCGATTCATGATGAACCAACTATCCACTGCACACATAATTGACATTGATTATAACAAAGATTGGGATAGGGACACTTGTTTGCCGCAATTTGCAGTGGAGAATCATACCTGCTGATCAATCCTGATGAAGCGTGATGGCGTTGAATCTGTTCTCTCCAACGAAACACGTACGCAAGCTGAACGGGGTAGGGCTGCGACGGTCGGTAAAACAGTGTCGCCGACGGCTGCCGATCGCAGGAGAAGAAGACGGCTCACAGGACAAAGGTTCCCAGTCGGCTGCTGATCAGATTCACGCGCGTCGAACACGAATACTCACAGGTTAGTTTTGGCGCCGGTTGCGGCTGCATCACGCGTGGCGAAGACGACGGCTCCCAGGATAGCGTTTCGGCGCTGGCTGCTGCTCCATCTCACGTGCGCCTCGGGTTTGATTCTGTTAATTTTGTTGGCTGACGTGGCACAATTGTAGATACATATTTTTTATTTTTGGGCCTCCACTAAAAGCCACACATATATGAGACATGTATGAGATTGTTTATTTTTGGTGAGATCCTATTTGGTGTTTCATTTGGAAGGTCAAATTAATCCATTGGTGATGCTCTTTGAACCATGCTTACTACAGGGATTCTCAATAAACATCGGTGCATATGTATATAGATTATTCTCAATAAATATGCTATGAATGCCCGTATCTACCGGAGATGCCCCCTCACTTTGATTACGTGAAACTCCTTATATTTAAACATGCTACAGATGCCCCCTCAATAAGCATGCTATCAACGTCAAGATCTGATAGAGATTCTCTTGTTACTATTTTTCATCTTTGTTCAAACTCTTTGGTAAGGTGGTATATTTATCTTCTATATATCCATGTGGATGTTATGTTCTTCAATCTCTATTGTTCGATTACACTATTTCTCTCATTTGTTGGTCGCTTTGTTAGAAGTAGTAAGCAGACACACCTAATTACATGATTAGCACCGATATAAAATTATATTTGGATGTGAAATTATTTACATTTTTTCCACATATAATTATCTTTAATTTTATTAAATAATCAATCATATTATTTTAGATATTAAAAATATTTTTAAAAATCATACCAGTCTACATCATCCTACTTTGCTACCTTTTCACTTGCTCATGCGGCCCGCCACCTCTTCTATTTGTTTTTCTTTGTTTTTCTTGAGACTTTAAAAATCAAACCATCTCTTTTATATTTTTAAATTTTTTTAAAATCTTGTCAACCACTTATGCCTACTCATTCTTTTTTAAAAAACTTATGCCTACTCGTTTGCCACCGCTTTGCTCCCTCATCCGTCCCTACTATTTGCTATCTTAGGATTTAACAAATCAAATCTTATTATTTTGAGATGTATTTTGAAAAAAGTTATTTCGGAACGTTTTCATAATTTTTAAAAATCTAGCTAGAAGTTGTCATCCTACTTCTACCTTTTGCCGCCTCTTGGCTCGCCCTCTATCAACTTGTTTATTTATTTACCGATTGCAGAAAGAACGTGACCATCAATTGTAGCCAACCCACCAAGACCTCGTGGTGTACAGTGTTGGAAATATGAACCTCATTTTAATTGAAGGAAAAATATGTTGATTAAAAATAACGCAAGTACTAAACACAAACGAACAAAGCTACCGAATGCAATCAAAATACGCAAGGAAAATCACTCGTTGATCCTGCGCAGAACGAAGCCAAACTCGTCGGTGCAGATGAAGCAGAATACCAAGCGGTCACGTATAGACGCTGCCCAAAAACCTGATTGCCGCCCCGTGTAGGAGACTCGTGGCAGTGGTTTTGGATATCCTGCTTTCTCTGAATCCGGTGCACGCCGAAGTCAAAGGTTGACGAGACACAACAGCTAGAGAGTCAGAACAACACGCGCGTGTGAGGAGAACTGTGTATCAGCCTATCCTAACCACTAGGACGTCTTCTAGTTTTGTAGGACTTATCAAATGCTTCAAATTCCTAATGTAATCATCAATTAGCAGAAATAACCCTTATAAAAAGTCCCTTATCAAGTAGTAAAAACTGACCAATTGATTGAAAAAAATGCTGCACTCAAATGCCAGAAATTGATGCACTTTACTGTCGTTAAAGACAACATTAATCGTCATTGACACAACACAAACAATAAAAATTGCACAAAGAAGCAAATGACAACATTAATCGTCATTGACACAACACAAACAATAAAAATTGCACAAAGAAGCAAAAATATACTGACAACGTTTAATCGCCATTGACAATGCAAAAAAAATAAAAATTGCACAAAGAAGCAAAAATACACGTGGGCTACACGTGCGTGTGGACACGATCTCCTTTTCTCTCACATTTATCTATTATGCATAAAAAGAAGACTCTTATATTTAAATAAAACAATTTTTCCTTGAATTAGCAATATGGGACTAAATGTTATGTATGTTTTGGAATTTAAGATTAGACCATAAATAAGCCAAAATCCAACATACAGTACAAATACGGATGCCTAGATGGCCAAAGGCAAGCGATATGTATATGCACAAATAACAAACCACAAAGCTTGTGCGTATAGATAGCAGCCTTCAGAGCGACAGAGGTTAGCCATCAGGACTCCGTATTGCGTCAGCTTAATTGCTCACAAATTAAAATCGTCGAAGAAGCGGAATCATGCTTATATACAGATTGTGACCATAAAGTTTACTGAGGTTGTATTTTTCAACTTAATAGATAGATTTGTATTATGTATGTAGTTTTATTTTTTCCAAATCTATTGATCTATACTTTATAATCTGTTTCTAATTTTCCAACTTTTATATTGATGCTCATTAAATCTCAACGGTTGAAATCCAGACTTTTTCGCGATCTAGCAGTCAACATTTTTCTTTTTTCCTTGATTAACGTGGAGTAATTTTTGGTTTCAAGAACGAACTTATGGTTTTTTCAAACTATCTTTATATTATAAATGATAGATAGTGGTTAAACTTAGAGAAACGTATCATATATACACAAACTTTTCTCGTGTATGTTACAAAAAATTCTATGAACACAAGCTTTCAATAGAATTATACCTATATGTAAAATTTATTATATTTTAATTGTAAAAAAATAAAATTCCGATAAATTTTTACTCGTAAAACTGATCTTAAAACTGATAGATTTTTTACCTTTTTGTTACAGCTAAATTTAAATATAAGACTTTATATATATATATGTAATACTGTTAGGAATAAATGTTAAATTTTTTTTATAATTTTCTGTGACATTTGTTAATTTATGTGTACGAAATGAAGTTTGTGTGTATAGGATATATTCCAAACCAGGTACTTCAGCTTCGTTCTATTATAGTATCTTCTCACCATCTCTACATTCATTAATTTTCTTATTAAAGATGACACATACCACTATGCTATGTTGTTTATGCATAACAACGATTAACTCATCTACAATGGAATGCCGTTATCTTTGGTCTATCAGCAGTTCTTAATTTTGAGCTTCATATATTTTTAGTATTTTCTACATCATAATCCTATACCTCTATGCTAGCCTACCACATCTATATCTATTACTATCTATATAAAAAGTAGTTTTTTCACTCAAATTTTGTTTTGCCTGGTTATTTTGCAGAAAACCCCTTGAGCTTTTCTGAAATTAACCCGCAATCCGTCTGACTATTTAAAAAAAACTCAGTTAAAGAAGAAAAAGAGGTTATTTTGTAAAAAACCATTGACTATTTATAAAATTAACTTGCAGTCTCAATGTTGAAAAGAAAGGGAGGGTTTAGATGAAAAAAAGACCTCCCGCGTCCCTCTCTTCTGCCTCCATCCGCGCCGTGCCTGCGTCCCTCCCTCCCGTCGCCGCTCAGAGCTCCCGCGCCGTCGCCTGGACCTTCGTCCTCCGTCTGTTTCCCTCCCTGCATCGTCGTCCCGTTGCAACGCACGGGCATTTTGCTAGTTGACTTTAATTTGTATAAATATTATATTATTATACATTATTGATATTATATATTTTAATGTCTCTATTCCTCTATTTCTTGTTATTCCTTTCATAAGAGTTTGACTAAGTCATTGTTTCGTTTTTACTACTTTTTCATACCAATTGTTGCTATCGTTGGGTTTGATTCAGCAACTTGGACTGAGCAACTTTGTCATTTCTGACAAGCACGCTCTTAAACTGCTATATAAAAGTTTTTTTAAAAAACAAACAAATCAATTTTTAAGTCTACAATAATTATATACTTAACTAACTAATCATTGTTAATGATTCATCTCGTTTTTTAAAAACAAATTAGCCAAGCCGAACGAGTCAGTTCAAATCCTTCCTTAGGTGGCAGCTCCAAATAATAACTTCATCGTTTTTTATTAACACGTTTTCTAAACTACTAAGCGATAGTTTTTTTAAAATAATTTTGTATAAAAGCTTTTTAAAAATCAAATAAATATAATATGTTAATAAACTTTTGGTTTCAGGTGCGGCTAAAAATCTCCTCTCAACCTCGGAAACAAACTCACTGTCATTCGAAGATATTCTTTATAAAGTAGATAACATACTATCATTACGCATAGCAAGTAGTATAGTATATCCCCTTTTTCTTGAAAAAGCTGTACTTATTAATTGGAAGTAATTTGAAGGTAATATATATATATATGTATATATATATATATTCTATTTGGCAATTCGACACACGTCATCGACCAAGATAGGAGTAACAAGAGGTACTTGAGACGATCTGAAAGTTGTCGAGTAATTTGAAGTCAACCTTAATTTTAAAATCTTATATACATGCTCACCCGTGTTTACTGATAGTTTGTCACTTATAGAAATAGCACCCTGATATAAAAAAGAGAGTTCCTCTAACATATTGTTACCATTAATCTCTACCATATGAAACCCATCGTCATAAGCTACATGTCAGCCACCAAAAATCAGAGGATCACAATCTTAAACCATTTTACTCTTCATGGCAGTGTGGTTAATGGGCACAGAGACTTCTATTCAAAAACATAAAAAAAATAAAATCCACAATGCATAGATATGAACATGAAACTCATACCATACAATAATTTTCAAATTAGATACGGTTTGGCACACCTCTTCAGATCTCATCCATAACAGATTTAACAGATTTAAGTTTGTATGTTAAATTATGGTGATTTAAAATTTAAAATTTTTATCTAAAATGAAAAAAAAATTATCAATATATTATGGATGTAGTTAGGTTAATGAATTTGGGAAGTTATGAATATTCAGCTCCACGAGATCTTTGGATCCGAAGTTGTATCACAGAGGAGCTTAATAATCCCCGCTTTACTGATGTCCTACTAGTACAATGCAAAAAATGATAAAAATAAGACAAGACGTACGAAACATTTTCAGCAGCAGCAGGCGCAGCACACAACCGTTCGAGCGTCGCCGTCGTCCACCCTCCAATCTC
The DNA here is from genome assembly GCA_019925245.2 of Oryza australiensis. Lineage (NCBI taxonomy): Eukaryota > Viridiplantae > Streptophyta > Magnoliopsida > Poales > Poaceae > Oryza > Oryza australiensis. The sequence continues at coordinate 1,759,424 of JAIFGZ020000393.1, read as the reverse complement.
CATCGGCTCTTCCCTCTAATCACACTCCACTCTCCCTCCCTACCTCCTGCGCCGCACCGACACTCACCTCCGCCGCCCGCCATGGACCGCGACCCCTCCGTATCCGACGAGGACGACGACCTCGAGACCCTCGTCCCGCAGAACCACGCCAAGCCGCCCTCCCCTTCCTCCTTCCACGTCTCCGGCCTCCGCGCGGCGGTCCCCTCCTCCGCCGCCACGCTCGGCCGCGTCCTCTGGTCCCGCCGCTACCTCCTCCTCTTCGTCGCCCTCCCGGTGCTCTTCCTCGTGCTCTTCGTGTCCCTCGGCGGGGTGTCCTCCCTCCGCCTGCCGGCCTCCATCCGCCTCCCCTCCGCCGCGCCGGCCTCCGACCCCGCGGCGTCCCGGATGCGCGAGGCCGAGCTCCGCGCGCTCTACCTCCTCCGCTCGCAGCGCTCCGGCCTCCTCAGCCTCTTCAACCGTTCGGCACCCTCTGCCCCCACCGCCAACGACAGCACCTCCAGCTCGGCCGCCGCCTTGTCGTACTCCGATCTCCACGACGCCCTCCTCAGCCAGATCAAGATCAACCGCGAGATCCAGGCGGCGCTCCTCTCGGCGCACCGCTCTGCCGCTGCCGGCAATGTGACGGAGGATGGGTTGGATCTTGATCTGCCGGCTGACTGGTGCAGGAGGAGGGAATTGCCATCCAACCGGCGGACAATAGAGTGGAACCCCAAGAAAGATCGCTTCCTGTTTGCCATCTGCGTTTCCGGGCAAATGTCCAACCACTTGATTTGCTTGGAGAAGCACATGTTCTTTGCAGCGCTGCTTGGCCGGATCTTGGTAGTGCCTAGCCAGAAGTTGGATTATCAGTATGACCGGGTGCTTGATATCAACCACATTAATGATTGCATTGGAAGGAAGGTTGTAATTACGTATGAGGAATTCACAGAGAAGAGGAAGAAAGTGAGCATTGATCAGTTCATATGCTACGCAGCATCACCCCCTTGTTTCATTGATGAGGATCATGTTAAGAGGCTGAAGGGATTGGGGATTTCACTGGGAAAGATTCAGGCAGCTTGGCCAGAGGATGCGAAACTGAAGGAGCCAAAGAAGAGATTTGTGGAGGATATCATGCCAAAGTTTACCACGGATGCTGAGGTGCTTGCGATTGGTGACATGTTCTATGCTGATGTTGAGGAAGAGTGGGTGATGCAGCCTGGTGGTCCATTGGCACACAAATGCAAGACTTTGATCCAGCCAAGTAGGCTTATTGTGCTCACTGCGCAGCGCTTTGTTCAGACCTTCTTGGGGGGCAACTACATTGCTTTGCATTTTCGGCGACATGGCTTCCTGAAGTTCTGGTAAGATACCCTTTTCTTTTTTAGTCACCTCCATCTTTAGCAATATGGATATGTTGAATTGCTGGGAGGGCTGCAGTACATTTTACAAGAAGATCGTGTCAATTAGCCTCTAATAGTTGCTCTGTGCTGGCTTAACAAAAATCCTATCATCTTTTTAGTGCTCAGTTTTTTTAATGCTTTGACAAATGCAATTTGCAGAATAGTTTTTTATCCCATTAAATAACTCACATAGAGATGATGCACTTGATTTCATAGGGAATCCCTTGGATAACTCCATAGAAAGTTAGAAACCAGGCATTTTATTCCATAGGGAGCGCTTGGAGCTGGTCCTAGTTGCTTCACTTAGATCTAGGCATATAAAATGTTATAGAAGTCAACTTGTATGTTCTGTGCACTTGATCAGATTGACTTGGGCCTTCTTAAAAGTTCTGATGCAGCCAATGAAGAGCCTAATTGAACAACAATTTTACCATAAGTGCTGTTATGAAAGTCTGAGCTCCTATAGCATATGATATATCTTCTAGGAGGCACTAAAGCAATTGTCCATGATATTGAGCTACAGTGTTTGGCTATTTGCTAACTGTCAAGGGCCTCAAGCCCTAGGATAGCACGACCCCAACTACGCAGCTCGTAGTCGCGATCCGTCTTCTCCGGCGAGGTTTACCCCTCCGCCGTAGGCTTAGTTGAATGAGAGAGAGAGAGAGAGGAGTTTTGGGATAACTGATTGCTTGCTTAACATCGTGGTGTTTTGCGATACAAATAGCCATCCGGCCAAACCATGCAAAAGGAAACTAATCAACCAATCCATGCAAAAGGAAACTAATCAATCTCTTAATTCTAGGAAATAAACAAACTAGCAATCATCGCCTTCCATCTAGCCACTGGTCGATGGGCTGGCCTGGGCGTGACTTGCGTGTTCTGCCCCACGACGCACGTCGCGGTTACGCCGGCGCCGGGCATAGCCTTGGCCCCACATGACACTAACATTCACTAATATACTGAAATAATGATGTTCTTGCTACTTCTAATCGACTAAATGTTCTCTTGTAAGTAGTTAAGTGGTACATAGTAATGTATTGATTTCTTTGTTCAGCTGATGTAAATCAGTCCCCACGTATTAATATTATATCTTACTGCAATAGTTTTGAGAATTCTACCTGGTATCTTGGTATCTAAATTACTTTCTTATCATTTTGATGCTTACAATACTAAAATGATCAGCGGTTGAAGATTTTCAACTAATTCATGTCAAGCTATAAATAATGTTATCTTCAATGAGTTAGTAACAGCACTTGAAAACTGATGGACATTCAATTAAGTTATACATCAGTTGCTGTTAAAATGTAACCAGTAGAACACTTGAACTCCCGAGAAAACAGAGCATGGTTTGAAAGCAATTAGTTGCATGCTTGTATAGAAGGGAAATCCATTCATCTTTGTTGCCCATTTTGGAGCTGGTTGCTGCACTTGGTTCTCTCACATTGTGATTTGTGAAGCAGTGTCGAAAGTGTCATGGAAGTTTTTTCACTATTCGAGCCTAATAAACTTTCTGCTAGAGCACATGGTATTAACTCATTAGCACGCAGCACCTTACAGTGACTGAGGATCAAATTTGTTGAAGGCAACTTGTTTTACTTGAGCACAATAATAAATCATCTTTTGTTACCCTTATATCTTTTGTAATCTTTTTCTTGATGGAACACAAAGTACTTGTTATTTATTTGCTTGTGCTTGTTATGACATAGTTCTGAGCCACCTGTTTTTAAGCTTGTAACTGTAAAAAACTACTAGGTGTTACTTAAATACTACAAAGGAATCTGAGTGATACATGTCTAGGGGTTTGATTGAGCATGATATATGACTTGTGCAGCCGTGCCATGCGCTAGGAGTAGTTTAAAGGTTCCTAGTTCTAGCTCGACTGCTTAAGTCTTCCCTTGCAAGTACTATGTGCTTGTGGTTCTTTTGAGTGATGTATACCACAAGTTGGCAAAGTTTTTTGAATAACAAGACATTTACTGATATGTTCTCATCTTCCTGCAGTAATATGAAGAAAGAGAGCTGCTTCTTCCCCATCCCTCAGGCAGCAGATTGCATTCTCCGAATCGTTGAGAAAGCTAATGCCCCAGTCATATATCTGTCTACTGATGCTGCCGAGAGTGAGGCAAATCTCCTGCAATCCTTGGTCGTGTTCAATGACAGGCAAATCCCTCTTGTGAAAAGGCCAGAGCACCACAATTCTGAGAAATGGGATGCCTTGTTATACAGAAATCACATGGGTGGAGACAATCAGGTAACTCATACATTTCAGAGTTGCTGTCCACATTTTTTGGAACTTTTCTTGTTACCAAGGACGAGGTTGTACTAAAAGGCAAGCTGGGTTCGGCTCTTTTGCAGGTTGAGGCCATGCTCGACAAGACGATCTGTGCGATGTCAAACGTTTTCATAGGTGCATCAGGCTCAACCTTCACAGAGGACATCCTCCGTCTACGGAGAGGCTGGGGATCTGCGTCCCACTGCGACGAGTACCTCTGCCAGGGTGAGCTACCCAACTTCATAGCAGAGCAAGACTGAGAAAATGACACCCTAGAAGAAGAATTGACAGATACATTCCCCTTTTTCCCCTACGATCTGGTGATATGGTACACATCCTGTAAATTGGCGTATACATCCTAGTGTAAAAGAGCGATGATATTTGTTGTACCGGTATCCCCATTGATTTGTTCGGTGTTGTTACACGGTTAGTCAATACAAATTGGGTTTTTTCCGCGTGCTCAGTGTTCATGCTCGGTCTTCGGTTTGGGAATGTGCGAGACGCCTGTTTACTGTGAGGCACAGCTTCATACAATCGTGGGTTGCAATTGTGTTGATCTAGCAAGGGTTAACAATCCTGGATCAAAAACCGATTACGAGCGGTATTTCTGGATTTTGCGAAAGCCGGTGAGAAACCAATGAAATCTGAACAAATTTTGTTAAAAATTTAAAATTCAGCTTTAAACTTAACCGAAAAACAAGCGGTGCGTGTTTTTCGACCTGGTCTGAGAATTCTAGCTTTCGCGAAATCCGGATCGTATTCCACTGGCATTGTAAACCCTGGTAAAGGGAATTTGTTTTTTTCTTTTTCTTTTCTTTGAGAAAGCTCACAGCTCGCTCCAGCTTAACCCGTATGGGCGATTCGGCTGGGCCTTGTGCGGCATGGGCGCATCCACGCATATGGCGCATGCCACAACCGCGGGGCCCGTCGGCGGCCGGCACCACCCAGCCGAGCGCACCGGCCCGTGATATCCCAGGCCGCGTACCAAAGTCCCATTCCCAACTCGGCAACAACACTAGCAATGTCAGTATAGAAATGTGCGAATTTTTTTATTTTAAATTTTATTTATTAAAATATATAAAAAATAATTTTTGATTTGAAAAATTTATAAACTATTCATGCATCGTCGTCAGAGGACGATTTTTAAAAATTGCCTTTCCACATGATGATTTATTTAACGTGACACACAGTCGTTGGTCATCGAAGAAGAGACATTTTGCAAATTGCCCCCTACAAAAAAAATCGTTTTTTAGGTGGACGTTTTTCACTGTACGGGGCTGTTTGCAAGGGGCTGTTTGCAAAAAAATCATGAGGGGGCAATTTCGCTATAGGGGCCACCTGCAACTTTTCGTCGCCCTCGGTGTGACTGTTAGGCGAAAGCCAACGACGTCGCCACATCGAATAAATCTCCTCCGAAAAGACGATTTTTAAAAATTACCCTTCTAAACGACGATAGGGGATTAGTTTCGTAAAATTTTTAAATCAAAAATTATTTTTTAAATATTTTAATAAATAAAATAAAAAATAAAAAAATTCAGAAATGTGTAGCTGGTCCCTCACGAAACCTGCGTGCTCCCTCAGCGCTCGCCTACCGTCCCACCCATCCCACTCGGCCGAGCGTGCGCGGTCGCCTCACCGAGTCACCGTCTGACGGAGCTCTGACGCACCTCCGCGCGCGTCGACGCCTCGACGGGTTGCCGTTCCGCGCGCCACGAAGCCAAGCTTCGCCCGTGGCCGTGCGCCGGATGACCGGAAACGCCGCCCATTGGTTGCAGACACCGCTGGAGGCGAGCACGTGTCCACGTGAATCGTGAACCAATGTCTCTACTTGTCGCGTTCGTCTCTGGCCGGGTCAGGTTTCAGAGTTTCAGACTTTCACAGAGACCCGAGCTGGCGAGCTCACGTACAGTTTATTCACTTCCAGCTGCACCAGGGCACCACGGCCTTCGTCTGAAACATTGGGCAGTTCCCCATGAATCTCGCGAGCCCGGCATGGCCAGGAAAAAGACCGTTCCAAGCAGAGAGCCTTGTCCGCGCAACAAAAGGCTAAAAAGGTCGGAATAGCGATGCTCCCTCTCTTGCTCTCCGGCCCGGCGGCCGGCCCCCTCTCTGAAGCCTGGATAAAGAGCATGCTCTATGCTCTGCTCTACGTAGTACGTACCCACAAAAACAACGTACGACAAGGTTGAATGATTTTGTGAGTTGCTATTATCAACTCTACATGCTGTGAATAGATCCGAGGAGAGTTCTGCATGCAAGGCGCGAGAGTGAAATTCTTTTTTGAAAATATATTTTTTTACTACTTTAACATGAATATACACATTTAGAAAGAATTGATGACAAAAGTACATCATTATCGTAAAAAGAAAGGGTGAATTCGCGTGTTACCGCGAGAAGAGGACGCGACACCACGTGATCTCACACAGTGTGCGAGACCGCGACTTCGCATTCTTAACTAGAGAACTCACGCAATTAATAAATTAATTAGCATCATTAACAATCAATTAATTATTTTTATTTATTTAGTTAGCGTTATTAGTAATTAATTAATCACTGATCATCAGGACCATTCCGGCCATGTCGCTGGTTGGCCAATCGAGACCATGACGGGTCCCGTGATCTCGTGGCATCATCCTATGAGACCGTGGCGTAGTTATCGGTGTTGTCATTATTGTTTGTTGGTTTTGCAATTTAGTCGTAATTTTATATTGTCGAAGATGGTCTATTCATGTAAAATCTTTCGAATTTTGTATTTTCTGAAAAAAAAATAAACTTCAATAGTATAATTTTAAATTTTATTCGTGCGAGAGTCGTCCGTGAGACCATCAACAGAGTAGTAGTTGTCCAGCGGTTGGAAGTTGCTAGGTCAGGTCTCACGTGCGTCGTTGCGGCCTCCGGCTGCCGCCTTCCAGTCTAGCGTGAGCGCTCCGGGGACTGCTTGTCTCGTCGTTTGGTCAATTAAGTAGCTCACTCGATCAGAGAGCAATTCGGTAGACTCACCTATGTGAAAGTATGAAATTCCCGCTACCGAGATGAGATAATGGGAGTATGATTTTAATCCTTAGATCCAAAATATATTTGATAGAGCAGGGCAGTGATTTTTAAACCTGAGGTCTCGTGTTCAATTTTTCACACGCCCATAATTTTTTTAAAAGAATGTTTGGATGAACGTCTCTCCTTTCAAATCATGTTTTTTTAAACTTTAAGGTCTCGTGTTTAATTCTCCATAGGCTTATAATTTCTCTAAAAAGAATGTTTGGAGAAATGTTTTTTCTCTAAATCTCGTTTTATGAAATTTCCACGCACCCTTCAAATCATGTTTTTTAATTCCAAAAAATTTCATGTTTAATTCTTTACATGTTTATAATTTTTTCTTTAAAAAATATTTGAGAGGATGTCTTTCCTTCCAAACCTCGTTTTATGAAATTCTCGCTGCGTGGGAGTATATTAGCGCGCTCACAGCCTCACATATCACATGCGTGATACGCACGGTGTGGTATCCTGTCCTAAATGACGTGAGGATGGTGAAGGAGATTGTGTGACGACATGCGATCGATTGGGTTGATCTGCTCCAGTGTACGTAGTGTGTAGAACCGAGGTCAGGTCACGCATGCGGATTTTTGTTGACGTCCTCATGCTTCCCTGGGAAGAAAATTTGTTGATACGTGATTCGATTGATTTACAATATAGCGATCGACATAGCGTAGATGAGTTACATATGCTGTAATTGTTGAAATACGAGTGGATTTATCGGAGTTAAACTTTTAGATAAAATGGCTAATGAATGCAAATTATTCTTTTTTAAGCATCTCCAATAGATATTTATATTTTTATTAATTCTAATAATATATAATTTTACATAAAAATTAGTCTTTAATAAATTTTATATAGCCTTTTTATTTTTGCTAACACTTCATCTTACTTAAGTTTCTCGCTGGCTTCTTATCATCAAGTGTACGCAGAGTCGTTATTTTTGAATTTATTGAAAAACGTCAACACAAATAAAAAACAACTAAACAAAGATTACACATAATTTTTATATAACAATATTTGAATATGCTTAAAAAAGAGAGCCCATGCAGATGTACCGATAATTTATTTATTGGTTATAAAGGAATGCTAAAGAGAATACTATCTTAACGTATTCACAACAAAGATAATATATATATATATACTAGCAAAATACCCGTATGTTGCAACGGAACGCGGTACAAATACCCATACGTTGCAACGGAACGACGGTACAGGGAGGAAAGCAGGAAGAGAACGAAGGTCCAGATGGCGGCACGGGAGCTCCGAGCGGCGACGGGAGGGAGGGGCGCAGGAGCGGCGCGGATGGGGGCAGAAGAGAGGGACGCAGGAGATCTTTTTTTTATCCAAGCCCTCTCTTTCTTTTCAACATTGGGACATGTTAATTTTATAAACAATCAAGGGGTTTTCTGCGAAATAATCCTTTTTTCTTCTTTAATTGGTTTTTTTTAAAAATAGCCAAACGGACTGCGGGTTAATTTTAAAAAACTCAAGGGGTTTTCTGCAAAATAGCCAGACAAAACAAAATTTAGGTGGAAACACTACTTGTTTTATAGATAGTTATAGATTATAGATATATGTAGAGAGAGATGGGTTACTGTGTGGCGCGCCGCACAGCTCCATCCCTGTGGTATGGCCAAATCTTTAATTTGAAAACTCAAATTAAAAATATGAACCGTTCAGATTATTCCACATATTAATATCGTCTTGTAGACCAAATTTTACATTTTTTTGAAATATTTTACTATTTTATCGGATAAGTCAAAGATGCATTAATTCAACGATTTCTAAGTATCTATTTTATTGCATCTTTGACCTATCTGATAAAATAGAAAAAAATTCAAAAAAATGTAAAATTTGGTATACAAGGCGATATTAATATGTAGAACAATTTGAACGGTTCGGATTTTCAATTTGAGTTTTCAAATTAGAGATTCGGTCATGTCACAGGGGATGGAGCTATATGGCGCGTCACATAGTAGCCCAACTCTATATATATATATATATATATATATATATATATATATATATATATATATATATATATATATATATACCGTGAAATATATCATGGGCCTTGCTATATTGCTATATCAAAAGATAAAGAATATCTCTTATATTTAAATAAGAATAATGTTGTAAACTCATGTATCAACACTATTTATTATTAGTGTCTTAAAATTTAGGTGCCATTTTAACAGATGGAATTGTATCTGTAGAAAAGATTAACCTAATTTATTTGTGCTATCATGTTTATGGGGTAAATTTATGATAGAATAATCTGTATATGCTGTCAAATTTATTTGTATCTATTGTTAAGACTATTTAGATGAGAATGTCATGAAAAGAGATAGAATGTGGGTTCGTGTGATTTTTAATTAAAATATATTTCAATTATTTATAAATTTTCTATAAGAAAGATGAACAGTCAAGATTCGGAAATGAGTATAGTGTAATTCTTAAGATCGATCATCTTTTTCATTGTTTTATAGATCTAATTTAGATAGATTGTAGGTGATAGATTCTAGTCACCTACTGTAGAAAATAATGGGGGTGAAAGGAGCTACAAAGAAGGCGATGGACTAATCATATGTACCTATGTACAAATATAACAACCTTTTAATTTTTAATCTGAGGATTAAAAGCTTAATGCCCTGGAGAGGTGATCTTACCCGTTGTGCAGGAAAAGGATAACTGCTGAAACCTGAAAGCATATTATTTATTTATATATATATATATATATATATATATATATATATATATATATATATATATATGGGGTAGGGTTAAAATGCACCTAGGTACATTTTAGCCCTACGTTGCACAGGGATCGAGCGGACCAACCATGCGCGTGTGTGACCGAGTCGTGCCGCGGCGCGACGTGACGCTGATGGAGTCCAAACCGAGATACAGACACACATATCCTCGTCCAAACCTTATCTTTATGTACGCGCTTGAACCAATCACACAACCACCGGATCACACTAGATAGTGGATCCCATTAAACTCTAAAGTTAAACGTGTTTGGGCAAGAGTAGCATTAGGATGGGTGACCTCATGGGAAGTGGGTGACCTTATGAGAAATCTAGTTGCAACTTTATTTACACATAAATTACAATTTCATCTAAACATCAATTGCAACTTCACCAGTTTGTTACACCAGTTGCAACACACCAATATCACTGACCGCCCAATTGTAACTGGTTGCAACTCTAGTTGTAACTCCACCCGTTGCGACACACCAATGTCACCGACTGCCCATTCAGTTGCAACTCCAGTTACAACTTCATCTAAACACCAGTTGTTCGTCCAATTGCAACTTCATCTAAACACCAGTTGCAACTGGCGTGCAGGTCTGGTAGTTGACCAGTTGCAACATACTTGATATGCTGGTTGCAATCTAATCTAAACATAGTTGTAACTTCGCCGGAGGACTTCCCAGGAGGTCACCCATCCTAGTACTACTCTCTTTCAAATTATAGATTCGGCCATGCAACACAGGATGGGGCTGTGTGGCGCGCCACACACTAGCCCATATATATATATATATATATATATACAAGCAAGTAGTGTTTCAACCCAAATTTTGTTTTGCCTGGATATTTTATAAAAAACCCCTTGAGTTTTTCCGAAATTAACCCGCAACCCACCTGGCTATTTTTAAAAAAACCCAGTTATACGTACGATATAGCTTATCTTAATTACTTAAAAAATCTATAACTTTTCGATCATCAAATCATTTTTTTATCCAAATCTATAAAATTTCCGATCCGTATAACCTCTCGCTCCATTGTTGCCTCACTTTCCTTACCTCCAACAGGCGAGCCCGACTCACGCGCTTCCTGCGTCGCCGTGCATTGCCCTGAGCGGCGGTCGAGCACACGCTGCACGCGTGAGCTAGCGCGTCGCCGTCGATATACATGCAAGTTATCCTATTCATCAATATACTTTTCTAACTAATAATATCCGAGTCGTAAATATCTTAAATTTTTATCAAATTTTTAATCGGTTTAAAGTATTAGTAAGTCAATATCTATTTCCATTATATTTTTGACTTAATTTGGTGAAATTAAATTAATTTAGACTAAATGTCTATCTAATACTATTTCTTAATCAAGGTCCAGTAGTACACAACCCACCTGGCTATTTTTTAAAAAAAACCCAGTTATACGTACGATATAGCTTATCTTAACTACTTACAAAATCTATAACTTTTCGATCATCAAATCGTTTTTTGTCCAAATCTATAAAATTTCCAATCCGTATAACCTCTCGCTCCATTGTTGCCTCACTTTCCTTACCTCCAACAGGCGAGCCCGACTCACGCGCTTCCTGCGTCGCCGTGCATTGCCCTGAGCGGCGGTCGAGCACACGCTGCACGCGTGAGCTAGCGCGCCACCATCGATATACATGCAACTTATCCTATTCATCAATATACTTTTCTAACTAATAATATCCGAGTCGTAAATATCTTAAATATTTATCAAATTTCTAATCGGTTTAAAGTATTAGTAAGTCAATATCTATTTTCATTATATTTTGACTTAATTTGGTGAAATTAAATTAATTTAGACTAAATGTCTGTCTAATACTATTTCTTAATCAAGGTCCAGTGGTACACAACCCACCTGGCTATTTTTTTAAAAAAACCCAGTTATACGTACGATATAGCTTATCTTAACTACTTAAAAAATCTATAACTTTTCGATCATCAAATCATTTTTTTCCAAATCTATAAAATTTTCGATCCGTATAACCTCTCGCTCCATTGTTGCCTCACTTTCCTTACCTCCAACAGGCGAGCCTGACTCACGCGCTTCCTGCGTCGCCGTGCATTGCCCTGAGCGGCGGTCGAGCACACGCTGCACGCGTGAGCTAGCGCGCCGCCGTCGATATACATGCAACTTATCCTATTCATCAATATACTTTTCTAACTAATAATATCCGAGTCGTAAATATCTTAAATTTTTATCAAATTTCTAATTGGTTTAAAGTATCAGTAAGTCAATATCTATTTCCATTATATTTTTGACTTAATTTGGTGAAATTAAATTAACTTAGACTAAATGTCTATTTGATAGTATTTCTTAATCAAGGTCTAGTGGTACATAAAATTGAAGATACCCTTGCTTTTAAAGTTATATATATGTATATATATATAATTATCTATAAAGCAAGTAGTGTTTTTATCCAAAATTTTCGTCCATATGGTTATTTTGCAGAAAAACCCTTGAGTGTTTATAAAACTAACCCGTAATCCCAATGCCGAAAAGAAAGGGAGGGCTTGGATAAAAAAAAGACCTCCTACGTACTTCTCTTCCGTCCCCATCCGCCCCGCGCCCCGCGCCGCGCATGCGCCCCTCCCCCTATCGTCGCTCGGAGCTCCCGCGCCGCCACATAGACCTTCGTCCTCCGCCGGCTTCCCTCCCTACGTCGTCGTTCCGTTGCAACGCGCGGGCATTTTGCTAGTATATATACAGCAAGTAGTATTTCTACCCAAATTTTGTTTTGCTTGGCTATTTTGCAGAAAACCCCTTGAGTTTTTCCAAAATTAACCCACTGTCTGCCTAGCTATTTAAAAAACCAGTTAAAGAAGAAAAATGTTATTTTACAGAAAATCCCTTGAGTGTTTATAAAATTAACCTGCAGTCTCAATGCTAAAAGAAGGAGGGCTTGGATAAAAAAAATCTACTGCTCCTCTCTTTCGTACTCATTCGCACCGTGCCCCACGCCACGCCTGCACCCCTCCCTCCCATCGCCGCTCGGAGCTCCCGCGACGCCACCTGGACCTTCGCCCTTCACGTGCTTCCCTTCCTGCATCGTGGTCCCGTTACAACGCACGGGCATTTTGCTAGTATATATATAGTAAGCCTACCCTAAAATTAGCACGTAAGTGTGGAGATTATGGCAATGGGTTATCTACATGGCAAGATTATCCGACTGGAGGTAGGGATAGATTGCGCCTGCCATATCTGTAAACCGAACATGACTTGAGTATTACGATTGCCGATAGAGATAAGGCAATCGGCCTATAGTCACGGTTTGGTAAGATTTAGGAAGCCGACTTAGAGTAAGATAGGGTTTCCGATTTGTAAGCCCTCCTCCCAAGACTATATAAGGGGGTAAGGGGCGTCCCTTGAGGGATATCCTATGCTAGATCTGAATCATACGATTTCATAAGCAAGAGCTTTAGACACACGAGATCAATAAAGACACTCGACGGATCGAATCCACCAAAACAGGAGTAGGGTATTACCTCATGAGAGGGCCTGAACCTGTCTAAATCTTCTTCTTCTTCTAACCCATTGTGCTTGACGATCTCGACTGCAACTCCAGAAATTATATTGCCGAAACCAAATTTCGACAGTAAGGTTGGGAGACCAAAGGCAGTCTTCCGTGCACCGGACATGTACCTTACCGGGGAAGGATTAATGGTTTTTTAATCTTATGTATGTATTTTTGGGATGAATAGTAGTCTCTCGTTGTATGTATGTACCTATGTTTTTTCGTATGAGACTTCTTTGACTTGTGTAGTACTGACATATAGGTTACAGTAAAATGGGGCCATGTGGTAGTGACTTAAATGCAATCCATTTTTTGCCTTTTTGGAGGTATAGTACATACTTATTTTTCTCTTGTATATACGTAGGAGATTACAAGGCAGGTATTACTTTGATTGAAAATAATAAGCCCATTGGTTTAAATGTAAATTGAGATGCTTTGCTTTTCTTTTTTCAGAATTTGTAGAATTTTCTCTTGTATATCGTGGCCATCTCTCATACGTACATACGTAGTATCTACGTCTTTTTGAATATTTTTTGATGAATGAATGGTACATACTTATATTTTTTTCTCTCGTATGTACGCCGGAGAGTAGAGGGAAGGATTACTTTAATAAATCTAATTTAATTTGGTTGAATATAATTTAATGTGGTTAAAGATAATGGACCACCAATTTAAGTGTAAATTGAATCTAATTTAATTTGGTGTTTAACAATTTGCGGCCTATAGATATATGGGTCCTCATATGTCTATGATATGTATATATGGTAAATTGTTAAACACCATAAGTAAGAGTGATAAATTATTAAATATCTCTCTAAATTGATGGCTAGATATTTTTCTTCAAAATTTCTTGGATTTTTCTTTTATTTATTAGAGAGTCACAAGTGTTTCTAAGAGTATTTGTAGGATGTTTAATGTATTTTTAGTATATATAATTCTCTTATTTATTAGATATCATTGTGATATATTTTAGCTATATTGTAAAATGTAAATAGCACGGGTGGTTTTTTATCGATGCTAACCGTGCTTCCCTAATGTTGTCATTGTAAGAACTTATTTTTTTCTTTATTATATATATAGGGCTCGTTTGGTAGGGTTTCTGATTTTATGATTCTCTGATTCTAGATTCTGATTCTCCTGAATCAGATTCTGGAGAGAATCAGAATCAATATAATAAAGTAATAATGAGAACAATATTTTAGATGATTTTCAGGTGATTCTTGGGAGAAATTGGTTTCAGATGATTCTGAGGAGAAACTGTTAAGTTGATTCTCACTCCTATGTAAAACTGAAGTAATTCTTCTCAGAATCAGTTACAAAATAACCCGTTTGATAGAGATTCTACTAATTTTGTTGAGAATCAGGGAGAAAAATCCCTACCAAACAAGACATAGTTTAGGTCCGTGTGTTTCTAAAATAATATATAGTGATATAATCTATATAATTTTTTAAATGATTTTCTTATCTTTTCGTGTCAATTGGATGGCATGTCGAGGGTGAGGATATGTCCCTAAGTTATATATTTCTTATAATTCAAAATATAGTCACATGGGTTATAAATTGTTACTTTAATTGTAAATAATCCTTTTAGATTCATACGGATCAAAGATCGGATGGTTCAATGGTTATTTGTTTCACATTGCTGAAATTACCTACTGAAAGGGAGGAGGAGAGCATCATACGCGCAAGTGAAGGGATAGATGGCCATGCTCGTCTCGTGCAGGCATATGTATGCCTTTGACGGTAGAATTGTTATCTGTAGATAGATAGGGTTTTACTTGACACCAAATCCACCTGTTAAAAATATATCTAACTATTGATAACTTTAAATTGGGAGAGAAGGGGAGAGGGCGGTGATGGTGAGAGGAGGCGTACGCACTTAACTACGTACGCACGCACGGAGACGGACAGGAGGCTAGGCGCGGCTTATAATTCTCTGGTTTGGTTTAGGTCAGTCAAATCTAATCCAACAGTTTATAAATATTTTATAATATGGGACCCATCGATTTAGGAAGTAGAATTCAAAGGCTAGATATTTAGAATTTTCTCTAATTTATTATATTTATTATAGTGTCACGTAACGATTTAAAAGTATTTATAGGATATTACGTGATAGCTTGAGAGTATGTATATGATGTTTCATTAACTTTTTTTAGTATGTAATAGATAGATTAGATCATCGCTGATGCAAGCTTAGCTTGATTGGTGTGCTGTAGATTGTACCAGCCAGTAGACATTTTGTCTTCATTCCACAATTGCGGTGTATAACACGATGTATACCAATGATGTATATCATAACGAGTAGCAATCGACGTACATGAGATCGTTTATCGTTTATATATTTAACAAGAAAATTGAGATGGTTCAAAATGAAACAAAGACAAGTTTATCCGATTCAAAATAAAAACATTAATTAAAAAATAATTCAAAATGACATATCGATAAGAGTGATTATTAACGTGTCAAATTAATCAAGTTGTTTATAGCGCAAGTTGTGCACTACCATCCAACATTTCAACACGCGAGGATACACACCTCGTCGAATTCCATCTTATGTGTTTTTCCCAAACGGACGTACTCCTACTAGACTCACCGCAATGCAAACACACACAAAAAAAACTTTCAAACCCTTCCACTTTCAATTAGGACAATTCGGAATTCTTTCGTTCACTACCTTACTTTGTCTTGTCATGTCATCATAATTTAATTTAAGTTATGCAGATTTGATCAAATTAAACATATGTTTTGTTCGTGTTACACGTAAGACAAAGATTCCTTTACCATGACACGAGCCTTATATGTCATTGACGCATAAAGTATGACAAGCTTGCTCTCTTATGACTGAAGTGTAGCTTTAATTTTGTTAGTTACGTCTTAGACATGTTAGCTAATAAAAATATGACAAGTTTTGGCAATGTAAATAAGCTAAACAAATAGGCTCTTCATTTGTCGTCTCGACGTCTATAATGAATGTTGGTGATCAGAGTATCAAAATGTGGAAAAGCGTGTCGTACGCCTGTATGTAGTATTCGTTGGCTTTTGTCGTGATCATATTTAACTATTTATCGTTTTAGATTTGATTTTTAATTATTTATTATATAAATCTATATGTCATAGATACGTACTGCGGAGATTATGGCAATCGGGTATCTACAAGGCAAGTTTATCCGACTCGAAGATAGGGATAGGTTGTGCCTACCAAATATGTAAACCAACCATGACTTGAGTATTACGTTGCCGATTAGATAAGGCAACGGCTCATAGTCGTAGTTTGGTAAGATTGAGAAAACCGACTTAGAGTAAGATAGGGTTTCCGATTTGTAAACCCACCTCCCAAGACTATATAAGGGGGGTAAGGGGCGTCCCTTGAGGGATATAGGCTTTAGATCATATGCTTCATGAGAAGTTAGATAAGCTTTCAGCTTTAGATACACGAGATCATGAGATCAATAAAGACACTCGGCGGATCGAATCCCCGAAACAGGAGTAGGGTATTACCTCACGAGAGGGCCGAACTGTCTAAATCTTCTTTTCCTTCTAACCCATTGTGCTTGGCGATCTTGACTGCGACCCCCAATTTTCTATTCCCGAAACCAAGTTTCGACAGTTGGCGCGCCAGGTAGGGGACCACGCATTGAGACTTCTTCAACAATCTCGCCGACAAGCGTGATGGAATCTCCTTCAAGATTCGGCGACTTCGCCGCCTACTTCATCGACAATTCCTCCTTCGACTCGGATTCGAACCAGTCGGAAGGAGAAATCCACTCGACGCCGTTCGGACTCCCGAATAGCGCTAAGATCTACAACGACGTCTTGGAGACCAAGATGCAATCTACTCTCTCCAACGAAGGACTTCGCTCGGCACCATTCGGATTACCGAATACCGTCAAAATCTGCGCCAATCTTCTCACCTCCCCGACGGAGGCGATCTATTCGGACGATGACCTCTCGGTGCCGTTTGGGTTAACAAACGCCGCCGAGATCTACAGCAAACTTCTCTCCCCCGAGTCGGCGGCAACCCACTCGGAGGAGCCCACATCCCCAAGCTCTGACTCGGACTTGAACGATCCAGACCCGGGCTACCCAGGATCAAGGGAGGTCGCCGTCATCCTCCCATCATTCGGCTCCTGCTTATCTTCGGAGCTCAATGGATACCTCAGCTCCGCCGGCTTCAACAACCTCTATGGCATCCCTTCTGACGAAGCCGAAAACTCCGATTGTCGCATGGACTATGAGCCGAAGTGCTTTGATGTCCTCATGGCCGAGCCGGACGAGTCCGACTCAGCCATGGCCAGGAGGCTTGCTGAAGAAGAGCGAGCCAAGATTGAGCACGAGCGCAAGACGGCCGAAGAGGAGAAGCAACGCAAGGACGAGGCTGACAAGAGGAAGCAGGATCTACGTGCAGCCGGACGATCTGCCCAGGAGGCCATCCTCCAAACGCGGGTTCGCAACACCAACATCTTCCAAACGCCACAGCAGAACGCTGTTGCCGCTCTCACTCTCTTGGACACTATCATGGAGACGGCACCCGCCAAAGTGACTCCGATACTCGACAAGATCAAGACCATCGTCGCAGCCACAGCTAACGGCCATCCCCCACCTCGGCACGAAGGCCGACTGAGTCCGTGGCTGAAACGCCCGACAAAAGTCGACTCCCGCCTCTAAGGTCAGGAGACTATAAGAGGCCCGAGCCAGATCGGTCGACAACTAGGCCAAGAGGCCCACCCCGCGAATCCACACAGAAGTACTAGGAGCAAACGGCCGACTCCCGTGACAAACGACACGGACGTCCACCCGTCCACCATCGCGTCCGCCGCAACAACGGCTCCGGCTATCCAACCGGCCAACCAAAGACCTGCTAGAGTGATCTGCGGGAAGTCCTCGATCGCCGCTACCGGGAGTGGGGCGCGCACTCGGGAAGATCGGAGGGGATCACCCGATAGTGGCGACGACGGAGTGTCGGCCTTCACTCGGGAGCTTCGTCGAGTGCATTGGCCGAGTGGTTTTAAGCCCACAGGAATTGAAAGATACGACGGCAAGACCGACCCCGAGTCATGGCTTACCGTCCACACTCGCCATCCGCGCCGCAGGTGGCGACAACAAAGCTATGGCCAATTACCTTCCAGTGGCCCTCGCCAACTCCGCCAGGAACTGGCTCACGAGCCTGCCAAGAGGCTCAATCGGCTCGTGGAGCGAGCTGAGGGACCACTTCATCGCCAACTTCCAAGGCACCTTCGAGAGGCCTGGCACACACTTCGACTTATACAATGTCATCCAGAAGCCGGATGAGCCTCTGAAGGATTACATTCGGCGCTTCTCCGAAAAGCGCAACAAGATTCCCAACATCACCGACGACATCATCATCGCCGCCTTCCAGAAGGGAGTCCGTGATGAGCTGTTAATTGGAAAGTTTGGGCGCAATCCACCGAAGACGGTGAAGCAAATGTTCGAGACGACGAACTCCTACGCCAAGTCCAACGATGCAATCAAGGCGGCACGCCAAGACTAGCCTGACAAAAGGGATGACAAGCACTCGGAAGGAAGCCAACATCCGAGGAAGGATAACGGCAGCAGCAATCAGGCCCAGAAAGATCGCAAGCGCCGGCACAAAGACCTGGTTGCCACAACATCCGATTCTCAACACCGCGTCGAGTTGCGGCTTACGACGTGATCATGAATGATCGTGAACACTCAGTAAACGCATCATCTGCACGCAATTCGCAGAGCAATATGCGGCACGGTTAAACAAGAAGCCGACTAATGAAACCGGTCCATCGGGAACCAAGAAGAACAACCCGACTAGAAATTCGGAGCCTTTTCAAAACCACGTGGGCGAGCTGAATCACATCTTCGGGGGCCGCAGGCTTATGAGTCCAAGAGGAAGCAAAAGCTGATGGACCGTGAGGTCAACGCGGCACAACCCGAAGTCCCACAACATCTATGATGGTCGGAGGTGGCCATCACGTTTAATCGCTCGGATCATCCTGACCGAGTGGTTCACCCAGGGCAGTATCCCTTGGTACTTGACCTGGTGGTTCAGAACATCAAGCTGAAGCGCGTCCTCATCGATGGGGGCAGCGTCCTCAATCTCCTGTTCGTCAAGACCCTGGATGAGATACAAATCCTAAGAACTGAGTTGAAGGCAAGCTCAGCCCCCTTCCACGGAGTGACCCCGGGGCTGTCGCCCACACCACTCGGACACATCGCCCTTCCAGTCACCTCCGGAGTTCGCGAGAATTTCCGAACGGAGAATACCACCTTCGGGGTGGTCGACTTCAAAGATGGCCTACCACGCGATCATCGGAAGGCCGCACTCGCCAAATTCATGGCGATACCACACTACACTTACCTCTCGCATGAAGACGCTCGGCCTAACAGCGTCATCACCCTGCGCAGCGACGTCAAACAAGCCTTCACCTGCGACGAAGAAAGCTGCGATATGGCCCAATCTTGTGAGAGATCACGTGGCCAGGAAGAAATCCGACTGGCTACATCAACATCTGAAGAGGGTGAAATTTCTACAAAGAGGATAGCCAAGTCGGGACAAGGCGACGCCAAAACAAAGAAAATCTTCCTTGATCCAGTCGGCAAGATATCTTCAAGGACTTAGAAGATTCCATAGTCGCAATGATTCGGGCACGAGCTTTCATTGTCGATGATTTGGTTACGCAAGATCCAGACCACCAAGGACCATCACAAATTATCTCCACTGTGGGAAGGACCATACACAATTGCTGAGGTGACTCGGCCAGGAGCATTTCGACTAAAGCGCGAAGATGGATCTATGATGGAGAACTCTTGGAATATTGAACATCTTCGACGATACTATGCTTAAATTGCCGTAAATTTCATGTTATTTCTTGACTGCCAATCTCAAGCAAGATGACTTCTTGAGTTGACAGTCGGGGGCTGCATACGTGTCAATAAAGCATGGTTGATGACTTGTTTATATTTAGTTTATCATTGTTTAGTGTTTTGATTCGAGTTCAATAGATAAGGACTGAGAATTTTTTGATGACCTAATCAAGCTTAGGCTTGGTGACAGTCGGACGAAAATTACTTAAGAAATTTTCTATGAAGACTCGGGTCAAGGCATTAACATAAATAAGCTAGATACCTACAAGTTCACATCGGAGGCATAAAGAGACCAATATGATTAGATGAAGTGGCGGGGACGACCTCGAGGCTTCGTAAAAAGACTTGAGGGTTTTTGCTAAGTCGTCTCGTGATTGGGCCGAGCCCATGAGAGACTTGCGGCCCAGCTAAGGTGTGGCTTGACACGTGTCCATAGGGACTTAAGTGGATGGACTTAAGCAGATTTGCCCTGGCAATATGCACGTGTCACATAGCCCAATACCTTTAAAATCCTTTCATACCGCGGTTTGCATAACTTCATGAGAAGTTAGCACGATGCAATTTGAAAGGTGACAAATAGTTAAGCTTTTCATGGCTGTCCTAATGACATTAACTATTTGGTTTTAAAGCATTTGATTAAATGATTATATCAATGCTATTTTTTCCACCTTGGTGAAGATCTTTTTTAGATTAAGACCAATATTATGGCAGGAGCTATTTAATATTTTGGTCGTATTTTTTAGATGACTGAAAAAATTTGTTTACCCATGAGGGTTGACTAAATTATTTGTCCCGAGATGACTCGGGCAAGTTAACTCGGATGAGCATGAGCTTGCCGAGTGTTTTTTACCCATGAGGGTTGATTAGATTATTTGTCCCGAGATGACTCGGACAAGTTAACTCGGATGAGCATGAGCTTGCCGAGTGTTTTTTACCCATGAGGGTTGATTAAATTATTTGTCCCGAGATGACTCGGGCAAGTTAACTTGGATAAGCGTAAGCTTGCCGAGTGTTTTTGCCCACGAGGGTCAATTAAGCTATTTGTTCGAGATGACTCGGGCAAATCAACTTGGATAAGCATGAGTTTGCCGAGTGAATTAATTTCTTACCTATAAGGGTTGATTAAATTGTTTGTTCTGAGACGACTCGGGTGAACTGCTCGGATAAGCGTGAGCTTGCCGAGTAATGTGATTTTTTATGATTGCTTTAGCTTTAGCTAAGCATTTATATGAGAATTATTTGTTCCGAGATGACTCGGGCAAATTTCCGGGATGACTCGGAAAGATCAGCTCGGATAAGCATGAGCTTACCGAGCGAATTGATTTCTTACCTATGAGGGATGATTGAAATATTTGTTCCGAGATGACTCGGGCAGATTCACTCGGATAGACATGAGCCTACCGAGTGCTTTCCACCCACTATGGTTAATTGAGTTATTTGCTCTGGGATGATTCGGGCAAATTCACTCGGACGAGCACGAGCTTACCGAGTGATGAGGTTGCTTCAGCTTGAGCTAAGCATCTACATAAGAATGATTTTTTATAGTTCTTGACTGTATGTTTGGTCTGTTTTTGGCTAACTACGCAGTCGGGGCTACGCTTAATTAGGTGCATCAAGAGATGCACCTAGGTATTTATTTTTTGGATATTTTCCACCCTTCACGTCTTTGGAGCTACTCGGGAGATTCGGGCGAGAGATGATGGAATCGTTCGGCGCCGAAGCATTCGGCCAAAGAGTTGTTTGGTTGTATACTTGTCTTGGTTCGAGGCCGAGTTATCTCGTCGATGCAAAGGACTCGGGGCCGTGGAGATTATGGCATCGGGTATCTACAAGGCAAGCTTATCCGACTCTGAGATAGGGATAGGTTGTGCCTACCAAATATGTAAACCAACTATGACTTGGGTATTACGTTGCCGATTAGATAAGGCAACGACTCATAGTCGTAGTTTGGTAAGATTGAGAAAACCGACTTAGAGTAAGATAGGGTTTCCGATTTGTAAACCCACCTCCCAAGACTATATAAGGGGTAAGGGGCGTCCCTTAAGGGATATGGGCTTTAGATCATATGCTTCATGAGAAGTTAGATGAGCTTTCACTTTAGATACACGAGATTATAAGATCAATAAAGACACTCTGGCGAATCGAATCCCCGAAACAGAGTAGGGTACCTCACGAGAGGCCCGAACCTCGTCTAAATCTTCTTTCCTTCTAACCCATCGCGCTGACGATCTTGATCGACGCCCACTTTTCTATCACAAAACCAAGTTTCGACACGTACAAATTCATATGTCATATATATATATATATGACAATATGTTTATATTTAATAGTGAAAAATAGTTAAATGGTGCGTGCGCGCGAGTTAGAAAAAGACAAACGGGGCCTCTCGTTTTCGTTCTACTCCGCCTCTTGTTCTTCCGTTTTTCAACCACCTCCCGTCCGGCTGCTGCTCGGTCGGTCGGTCGGTCGGTTTTTCTTGCGCTGGAAACGGAGGAGGAGATCGAACGGGAGAAGAATCAAATCTGCGAGATGGAATGGAGCCGGTGGCGGTCCACCAATCAGTCGGTTGGGTGGGTCCATGCCCGACCTTAGTCGTCGTCGATCGCCATGTGCGGTTTTCTCGTCTGCATCTTCGTCGCATCCGAACGTACCCTACCGACCGCAATTATTGACCGCTGGTCCATCACCCCAACCCAGCCCATCATCCATCAAATCCATTCGCTGTGCTACCTCCAACACCACGCACACGGACGGTGGCTGACTGGGTTGCTCGCTGCCTAGTCGTACTGCCATAACCTAGCAGGGAGAGAATGGAAAAAAAAATCTCTGTACTCTCTTCATCTGAAACTTTTCATTTAAACTTATTTTTGATTTTTTTTTCGAAAATGTAAGATCTGTTGGTAATCTCTATGTATTAATTTAAATTATTGATCAGAATTAAAAAATCATTTTAGTACCTATTGGTTGTATATATATGTATAATTTATTGCTTTTATAATTAAAAAATATTTTATTTGTTTTGTCATATGATTAATGAGTTAATTATTTTTAATTTTGATTAAAAAATAGATCTTAGACTTTTGGAGAAATGAAATATATTTTTTAGAGTGATGGTTTTTGTTAGGAACGTAGGAAGAGGAGTGTATGGATAGAGCAATTTTGGTGCGGTGGTGGCTAGTGTTTTTTTCTTAATTGTACGAAAAATGCATATGATCAAATCACAACTAAACGTACCTTTGTGTAAACATATCACACTCGTACGCTTACGAATGTGTCCTCTAATCCACGGTTACATCGGTATTTTATGGTGGTGGTGAATGGAGTGATGCTATGGGTATAGAATTGTTTTTACCGCGGTTAAATTTATGGCCGTTTTTCTAAGCACATGTAAATACTCCCTATGTTTAAAGAGAAAGTTATTTTAGATAATTGTTTAGTAGAGATTAAGGTTTGTGAACGAAATACTCTACGCAGACGCGCACGTATTCATCCCTATAAACATACACACTCTACAAACACCTTCAAAAAATAAAATTGAATAGACATATTTTGAAATTGACGAAGTCATCACGGATACCTCGCTATCGATGGATACATCGTCTATCACTGAAAAAATAATTAACCATAAATATGAGCACCCATATCTAAAACTTAATCTCAGGTGGATTGGTTCCAACCATAAAAAACCAATCCAATTGAGTTACACTCATTTCACAATATTATATTGTCTCTTGTTAAATAATATGTGGTTAGGATTCCTAACTTAGGAGTGGGAGAGTGGTTGGTGTATGACTGAAAGAAATTTAAATTAGAGGTAATTGACAGGATAAATAGTACTCCTGAGTAATAAATTTTGAATCTTACATTAACATCCTCTTTGGAATAATGGATGGATCAGTACTTTTCTATAGTACTATAAAACTACTTTTGCACGCTCTACAAATTAATTTCTGATACTCTTTCATATTATATATATAATAGTCTTTTGGATCAAGTGAATAACATATATTAAATATATAAGTGTAAAGATTTTACACATAGCAAAGCATGATTGTTGTGCTAGTTTTTAAGAATTATGTAGAGTTTTATGTGTTCATATCATATAGATACCTACACTTACCCCTATGTAAGTTGTGTGTGGGTAACTGTGTGTATACACGTCTGCTATAAATTAAGAAAAATAGCTAGAGAAGTGCATAATATGATAATCATATCGTTGTCATGCCATTAGTGTCGTGACACTTACTAATTGACTATGGATATGCATAGAATTGTAGGCTGTACCATCAACCATCACGAATTAGCCAGTACTACTATTATTAAGCAGCGCGGATGACCTGTTAGTATTGTTTTATTTGCTGAACAATGTTGAAAAATGCTTGCTAGAATGTGATGCTACTAAATAAATAATCTTTGCTTCACTGGCCAAAATCCATAATAGTCCTGGTTTCCATAAAAATCGAGACTAGAAAAAGTTTTTAGTCCCGATTAAAAAAGACAACGGTTCTCTAGGATCTTTAGTCCTGGTTAGATCCTTGTCAGAATCTGTCAGGCCGACGGTCATCTTTAGTCCCAGTTTGTAACATCAATCAGGACTAAAGATCCTATCTTTTGTCCTGGTTGGTGTTACAAACCGAGACTAAAGATCTAAATGATATTTAGTCCCGGTTCTTAACACTAACTGGGACTAAAATGAAGGTGTTTTTTTAACTGCGCTAGTTAAAAATATGGTTTGTTATAAAGGAATGGACATAATAATTTGTTGCATGTTTCAAATGGCTTAAAATTAATTTGAGAGGATCTATAATTGAAAAGGGGTGGTGTTGTGTGGGGGTGGGTGATTGCAGATAGAGGCTTTAATCATTACATTGTAATTACAAATTACCATATTGTTATTAACTAATGATTCTCAATATATAATTTTTTAAAAAATTATTTTGGTGATAATATACAAATTGGAGGGATCTACAATATTGATAAGAATGTCACTTCTTCGAATACACACAGCATTCCTTCTCTAGACATACAAGATCTAATCACTCTTGCTTGTGTTCTTCGTTCTGCAGGTAGGGATTAGCCTTCTTGGCGAGGTCAACCGGGTCTGTGTCTCGGTTGATAACCAGAGGAGTTGTGTTGCTAAGATTACAGGCACTGATCTTTTGATCTGAAGCCGGATCGGTGTGTCACTAGAACCTTCCGTACCATAGCCTTTGCATATTTTAGTTTCAGAGTCTGTCGTGTTGAGTTTGTGTCCTAGTCGAGATCTTGTTACTGGTCAGATCGTGTTAGAGTCCAGTTTGTGTGTTTCCTTTTCATCAAACCCTAGCTGTCGCGTCTAGTTTGTGCGCGTGTAACAAGTTTTTTTTGCGCATTGTTCCCGTTTTGTCCTCTAATCCAGAGTCGGTTTTTAAAACAACCATAACTTTTTGCATACGAACTCTGATTGAGACGTTTCATATATAAAAATCAATCAGAAAAAACTAGTCAGAAGATTGTCTTTTCGTGTCTGGAAGCTTTTTTCCCATTCTGAGCACATCTTTTAAATTTTTTATCGGTCACGTCTTTCACTTGTTTAGGCTCAAATATTCTGTGACTACCACTTGTGTACTCCTAATTCAAGAAAAATATAAAAAAAATTAAAAAGTCAACTTTTTCCAAAAAAAAGTTTAACAAAAGAGGAATAATATCTAGAGAAGCACATAGAGAGGTGCAATGTCTAGAATTAAACTCGAGCTTTAAAAGGAATATGTTAATTACAATTTAAAACAGTTTTATATCAGCATATGTTAATTATATATGATTATTATAATTTAATAACAGTTTTAAACTATTTTAAATATTTTCTCAATAATTTTGTGCTTTGATTAAATTTTAATGCATTAGTTATTATTGTTTTAAACCTATATATAATAAAATTAATTTGACCCGGTTTAATGGATTATTTAATTTTTAGTGTCGGTTGTTAACCCTAGCCGAGAAAATTTTTTTGAAAACAGCGAGAAATTATCTTTAGTCCTGGTTGATGACTACAACCAGGACTAAAGATGAATTGAAAATAGCGAAAAATTATCTTTAGTCCCGGTTGGGGCCACCAACTAGGACTAAAAATTGGATCTTTAGTCCGGTTGTTGGCACCAACTGGGACTACAGATCCAGGGGTGTATATATCCTGGCGCGCATCGTCTTCTTCACCGATTCAACACTTAGTTGTCTCTCCCTCTCTCAGCTCTCTTTCTCGCTCCGACGACACGGTGAGAGGGGAGGAGATGGCGGTGGCTCGGAGGTAGCGGCGGTGCGTTCCCCTCCGCAAGATCCGGTGGGAGGGGAGGTGGTAGCGACTCGAATATGGCGGTAGCTCGGAGGTGGCTGTGGCACGGCGCCTCAGAGATGGCGATGGCTCGGAGGTGGCAGCGGTGCCTTCTCCTCCTTTTCCTCATCCTCTCTAGAAGCGACGGGCGGCGGCGGCCTCCTTTTCGCCGAATTCGGCGCCGTGAATTTTTTTTAGAATTTTGTGATGTTCTATACTAGAATTTGATATGTGATATATGCGTATCTGTGATATATATGATATGTGATATATGTGAATTTTGTGATGTTTATTACTCGACATGGAGGAGATTTGAGGATGTTAATTTGATATGTAAATTTGATTTTGGCAGCAAAAACAACGAAAAACAACAAAAAAACATTTAGGGATGTCGGGAGCATAATATATAAACAAGCAGCAGGAGCAAAATTAAAAAAAATTTAGTCTCGGTTGATGGACTAAAGATAACGGAGCCAGCCACGTGACGCCATCATCTTTAGTCCCGATTATTTTAACTGGGACTAAAGAAAGACATCTTTAGTCCCGTTTTCATAGTCTTGGTTTGCAACCCTAGACTAAAAAAGGTTGCAAACCGGGACTAAAGTGGGTTTCTCAGCACTGACATCATCTGACCATCACTGTTTGTAACTGTTGCACGATATGACCAGGGACGACTCTTGATCCATCTTTGTATGAACTGAGTTTTAAAGTTGAGCCTGAAAATAGACCTATAGAGCCTGAATCTATGGATATGGATAATGGAGGTAATAGGGAGGATGAAAAAAAAAAGGAAGATGGAGTAAGGTGCAAGGTGAGGGTAAAAATACAAATGTAGTCAATCTTATGGGAGGTCCTACAAAAGACAATGGTGACCGGTACAGTGGATCGAAATCAGAGAAAGGGGTACCTCTACTCCATCTACACAGGTTACGTTGTTGCCTGATTTAAAGGGCCTGACAACGTTGGATGAGAAGTATGATGGACTGGTGAAGTGGAGGATGCAGTCGTGGTGGTGGAATCTGTTCAGTCCCAAGACAGTTTGGCAGTGAAGCTGGCTGCTGTTCCAGAGGCATTACTGTCTCCAACCCGATAGAGCAAGAGAAGGTCAAGTGATGGTGACCAACTTGCACTGCAAAGGGCAGAGACGATAAAAGCTGGAAGGAATCTAGAGAATCAGCATGTCAAAGGTAATTTGCAAGATAATGATTTTTTTTACAATTTTCAAATGATACAATTTCTAATTCTCTTGATAAACTTGGAATTATTGTTACAAACAAGGATGTTAATTTTGATAATATTATTGATGACATAAGGAGTTTAGAAGAAGCTAAATTGAGTGAATTTTCAATTTTGAAGGATAATCAAACCCCTAGTTTAAATAATAAGACTGATTTGATAGAGGTTCAATTAGAGGATAATTTAATATTAGAACAATTATGTAGTGATATTATGGAGGAGGTGATGGAGATGGGCGGTGATTATGCTAGTAATCTAAAAACCACTCCTGTTTATATGGTATCTTCTCGAAAAATAGGAAAAAAAGGTAATGAAGGGTAAAAACCTATATAAAAATAGTTTATAATGAAAGGAGTCTTTTGGAATTGTGACGGGTTCAAGGACCAAAAAAAGATAAGTTTATTTCTGATCTCACTAAGGAACAACAACTTGATTTTATATAGCATTATCAGAGACCCTTAAGAGAGAATTTCCATCTGCTGCCCTTAAAAATCTATCTTCTGGGAAAGATTTTTTTGGCATTGTAAACCTCCTAAGGGAAGATCTGGTGGCATGTTGTTAGGAATTAATTTGCAAAGTTTTGATATTGGTTAATAGATGAGAGAAATTTTTATATAAAGTTCCATTTATGTAATAAAATAGATAAGGTTAAATGGGCTTTTGTTTTGGTTTATGGACCTGTGCAAAATGAATTTAAGGAACATTTTTAGCCGAGTTAGTTCATATGTACAGTCATGAAACTTTACCAATTCTTATTGGTGGTGATTTTAATAAGCCCTGTTGAAAAGAATAATGACAATTATGATGACAGATGACCCTTTCTTTTTAATCCAATTATAGATGGTCTTAGTCTTAGAGAATTAGTAATGTATGGTAGGAATTATACATGGGCAAATTTAGCGACGCCTACTAATTGGATGGAGTCTTAATGTCGATAGAGTGGGAACAGAAATTTCCATTATCCTCGATGTTTGCTCTAAATAGGGATATATTGGATCATACTCTTTTATTGTTAGATACAAATTCTGCATCATCGTGCAATAGCCAACAAAATTTCAAGTTTGAGTTAGGTTGGCTGCTGCGGGATGGCTTTGTGGATATGGTTAACGAAGTTTGGTCTAGTGTAGATGAAGGTAATAGCCCGATCAAGCGATGGCAAACAAAAATTTGCAGATTAAGACAACATTTAAGAGGTTGGGCTAAACACACTAGTGGTACTTACAAAATGGAGAAAAAGGAACCTTTAGATAATCTTGATATTCGCGACAAAAAGGTTGAAACGATTTTATTGACACCGGAAGAGCTTGATAATAGTATACGAGGAGTCGTTTAGCGTTTTTGTTAAGAGAGGAGGAAATTAAATGGTATCAGCGCGCTAAGGTTAAAGATATATTGAAAGGGGATTTAAATACTAAATATTTTCATTTGATAGCAAATGGTAAGCATATGAAAACAAGAATTTTTCAATTACATGATGGTGATGCAAATTTAAAATCGCATATCACAACTTATTATAAAGGTTGATTTGGTCCACCCAATAATTCTCTTTTAACCTTAGATGAGAGTAGAATAGATGATGCTCCTTAGGTGTCTGAATTGGAAATGAACTTTAACATAAGAATTCACTAAGAAGGAAATTCGAGATGTAATTTTCCAAATGAAACATAATAAAGCGCCGGGTCTAGATGGGTTTCCAGCTAAGTTTTATCATGTGTTCTGGAATGTGATTAAATTATATTTGCTAGATTCATTTAAAGATTTTCATAGTGGAGCATTACCTTTATATTCGCTTAATTTTGGTACTAGTATATTGTTGCCTAAGTGCAAGGAGACTAAAAAGATTCTAGAATATAGGCCTATTTGCTTACTTAATGTAAGCTTTAAAATTTTTACCAAGGTTGCTACAAATAGAATCACTAGGATTGCTCAAAAATTCATTACCTCAACTCAAACATCATTTAGAACTGGGAGAAATATTATGAAATGTGTTGTTATATTACATGAAACAATACATGAAATACATAGAAAAAAGCAAAATGAGGTAATTTTCAAGATTGATTTCGAGAAAGCATATGATAAAGTAAAATGGTCTTTTGTACAAAAAAACATTGAGAATGAAAGGCTTTTCACCAAAATGATGTGAATGGATATCTTCTTTTATCCAAGGTGGGCATATTGGTATAAAAGTAAATGACCAAGTAAATGACCAAACATACAAGGGTCTAAGGCAAGGTAATTCATTATCCCCACACCTTTTTAATATAGTTGTTGATATGCTAGCTATATTAATTAAGAGAGCTAAGGACAACGTCAAATTAGTGGGGTCGTTGATACTCTTACTTTTTTAGCATGACTTAGAAAAAGCTAAGAATTTGAAGTTGTTATTATCAATATTTGAAAATCTTTCGGGCCTAAAGATAAATTTTCACAAGAGTGAATTATTCTGTTTTGGTTAGGCAAAAGAATGATAGGAACAATATTCCAATATTTTTGGTTGCAGAATAGGAATTTTCCCTGTCAGATATCTTGGCATTCCTATGCACTTTAGAAAGCTTAGTAATAAAGATTGAAATTTAATTGAGCAAAGAATTGAAAAAAACACTTAGTAGTTGGAAAGGTAAGCATATGTTGTAGGGGATCAGTAGGGAGAGATTGGTTCTGATTAATTCAGTGCTTTCGAATTTAGTCGTATTTATGATTTCTTTTTTAGATTCCAAGAAGGGTTCTTCAAAAAATTGATTATTATAGATCATGTTTCTTTTGACAAGGGGATGAACACAAAAAGAAGTATAGACTTGCAAGATGGGAAATTATATGTCAGCCAAAGATCAGGGTGGACTTAGAGTTCATAATGAAGAAATTCAAAACCAATGTTTATTGAGCAAATGGTTGTTTAAGTTAATAAAATGATCAAGGTGTTTGGCAAGACTTATCAAAAAGAAAATACTTGAAGAATCAATCAATTAACCAATTTGAGACGAAACAAAGGGATTCCCATTTTTGGTCGGGACTTATGAAAGTCAAGAATAGATTTTTAAATATAGGTTTGTGGGTAGTCAATAATGATGAACAAGTAAGATTCTGGGAGGATAAGTGGAGGGAAAATACCTCCTTTAAGGACATGTACCCATCTTTGTACTTTTGAACTCTACAGTTTGAAGAATAAACTCTTATATTACAAATTTTATGCGTTCTATTCCGTTGAATGTTTCTTTTAGAAGAGAATTAGTAGGCCAAAACTTAGTCAATTTGCATAATTTATGTGTTTAAATTGTGCATATTCATTTGATAGAAGGAAATGACATATTTCAATGGAATTTTCACCAGAATGGTCAATTTTCAGATCGTTCTATGTATTTAGCTTTAATTAATAATAGTTATATTGAGAGGAATAAGATTATCTCGAAACTTAAGATGTAATATTAATATTTTTATGTGGTATTTGCTTAAAGGATTAGTGTTAACTAGAGATAATTTGACTAAGAGGAATTGAAATGGTAGTATCAGATGTTAGTTTCTATGAAAAATAAGACGATATATCATTTATTTTTAGATTGTCATTTTTCCAGATTCCTCTGGAGAGCAATAAAAATTTCTTTTGGCTTATATCGTCCACGTAGTATATCTCATATCTTTCGGAATTGGCTTATGGCCGGTATTGATGAAAAAACAAAAAAACTTATCCTTGTAGGAGCATCTGTTATATGTTGGGTTCTATGGCTTAGTAGAAATGATATTTTTTTGACAAATCACTGTCTAAATTGCATATACACGTACTTTTCATGGCAACGTACCGAACACAACTACAAATGTGTGATGAAGACATCAAACTTATGCATGCTGCATGTCGTAACCTAGAGGCACCTATTATGTATATTTTCGTCAATTTTGGATGGAGATTCACAATTAGGCTTCAATAATTATGAGGTCTTTGTCTGTGAGGTCTCTTCCGGAGAGGTCAACTCCCACAATACCACATAACTTCCCAAGAGTCCGGTTATGTGTGAGATAGTAGAGATACAAGAACTTCGTTTAATATTACGAACTAATAATGTACAAGTACAAGTTATACAATACAAAAAGACATGACACTTTCACAAGGATAGCCCAAGTGTAGAGTCGACCTAGAATTCATGTTATTCTTCGGCTTCGGGTTTTCCTGAAGATGTTATATGCAACGATGAGTACCAATGGTACTCAGCAAGCCAAACTGAACTTAATTTATATAAACAAATAAATACGCAAGATATCTTAAAAAGATTAATATTATCTTAGCCTTAACATGATTCTATACTACATGGATATGCATGATATCTTAAAAGGAACAATATAAGTCTAGCCTTAACAGGATTCTATACTACACCTAAATAGATATACATGATATCCTAAAAAGAATAACATAAGCCTAAATTTAACATGAACCTAGGTTACTCAGCAAGCCAAACTGAACTTAATTTATATAAACAAATAAATACGCAAGATATCTTAAAAAGATTAATATTATCTTAGCCTTAACATGATTCTATACTACATGGATATGCATGATATCTTAACAGGAACAATATAAGTCTAGCCTTAACAGGATTCTATACTACACCTAAATAGATATACATGATATCCTAAAAAGAATAACATAAGCCTAAATTTAACATGAACCTAGGTTTTACCCTTTCCTACAATTACTTATATATGAATTCGATAATTTTAAGATGACATTTTAGAAAAGTTGTTAGTGATATGCACTAGAGGCAACATGGAGATGTTGGATATCACGTCAATGTTTATGTATAAATGAATAAAGTGTTATTCAGTTCCATGAAATAGACATCTTGTATTGATCAATAAGTACGTGACTTATTTATGAGACTCGATATGTATGAATCTATTTCTAAACGATCCCTGATCATATGTCATATTGTTGGAACAAATATGATTCTAAGATCGGCATGTTTATTGATTGATGATCATGTCTCGTAGATCATGGGTATGGAGATACCAAATCAATAAACATGGACATATGTGTTAGAGAACACATTGTTGGATAGACCCACCATGAGACACTACAGAATTAATGTGCCATTAGTTGGTCTCGGTAGTGTTGGTACAAAGTCCTTAGACCTGAGATCACCATGGATTCCAACATGTGTAGTAGCCTACTTTGGGACTACCAAACGCTATTCAGTAATCGGATAGTTATAAAGGTAGTTTTCGGGTTTGCTATGAAACATGGAGTGGGATGTGAGTGATCAAGATGGAATTTGCCCCTCCTTTGGAGAGATATCTCTGGGCCCCTCGAGGTAATGGATTATGGAAATGCATGGCCATGCTAAGTTGATTGAGGAGTCAATCAACGTACGATAATCCAATACGGTTCGAGTGAATGGTTAAGCTATTGAAGGGATGGCACACATCTTGCCTATAGCTTAACCGGTATCGTGAGGCAAAGGGATTTGTGTACACATTACAGTTCGAGCCGATATTATATTCTTGTATACTATGGTGTCAATATGTGCTACTAGGCGCCGCTATTGACGTGCGGCTGAGTTGGACTCGAGCCGACGATCGGCTAAGTTAGACTATAGCCGAAACCGAGTATACCCGAACCTACTGGGTCGCACGCTTAAGGATAGAATAGATATTCGAGTTGGACTCGGATACGGCTCGATCGGATAGGGATCCGATCGGATAGAGTCCTATGGGCTTACGACGTGTGGGGCGGCCAACTCTATGAGATACGGATGAGATCCGATTCAAAATAGAGTCCTAATCGGCCACTAGTCCCGCCGGCCAACTCTATATAAAGGAGGGAGGGGTGGAGAGCCGTGAGACGTCAATTGCATCGCGTGCAAGAAGTCGCCGAGATCAATCTCCACGAAACCCCCCACTTTCGAGCCAAACCCTAGCCTTGCATCGCGTGCTAGCACACGGGTGTACGGCATTCTGTCCCCTGGACGTGTGGATAC
Source organism: Oryza australiensis (assembly GCA_019925245.2). NCBI lineage: Eukaryota > Viridiplantae > Streptophyta > Magnoliopsida > Poales > Poaceae > Oryza > Oryza australiensis. Next base: position 1,726,097 of record JAIFGZ020000393.1, on the reverse strand, counting down.
CGTGAGAGCGCTGCTACGTTGCGCGCTCTTGATCGGCCGCGGTCGGCGCATCGGAGCGAGGCGTGAGAACGCGGCCGGACGACTCGAATCGGGCGATTGGCGAATCGGCTGTCTCCGGAATAGGCTACACCTGTTCGGATCGGATTGCCCCGATTGGCTATTCCGCCGCACTCTACTCTAATCGGTAACGATCTATCGGCCCTTACTTGCAAGTGTTCCCGGTTTGCGCGGTAGAAATTTTTGTTTTCGGCTAGCGTAGCTTCCGCGTGACCCTTCAAAGGGTATCGAGCTAATCTTGCTTAGTTCGGGTTTTAGATTGGATCGGAACAAGTTTTGCGCACGGGTTGATTAGATCAATCGGTTTAACGGGATCCGTTGAGGAGAGTTAATGGTAATTGCGTTCCTTGATAGTGTATCGGAACGGTGTAATGTGATTACGTCGAAGCAATTTCCAAATAACTCGGTTTGAGTTGGGTTCGAGATAGCGTTCCTTGATAGTGTATCGGAACGGTATAATGTGATTATACCGAAGCTATCTCGTAGTCCGACTTTGTTGTCGCCTCGCGCCTACGCAAACCATCTCCCTTGATAGTGTATCGGGACGGCATAATATGATTATGCCGATATGGTTTCCATAAGCGATTTCATAGATTGGATCTATGAATTTCGTGTGGTGTTCCTGGCGTACCCCTTATAGGTCGTCTCGATGCCGTAGCTCGCGATAGGTAGAAAACGTTTCTACGCCTAACTTGTTTTTGCAGAGAATGCTTTGAGATGGTATGGCCCTATTGTATGTATGAGATGTATGAGATGCATGTGATGCATGTAATATTCTTTCATATGTGCAATCCCCGTAATATTCTTTCATACGTGCAATGCTTGTAATATTCTTTCACGACCTGCGAGTCGATGTAATCTTCAATTAGAGCTTCTACGTAGTAGCTTAGTTTGAAGATATCAAGCATTCGACACTTGGAATATGGTGCCGAAGATGGAGATCCTCAGCGCGACATGGAGATGGAGATCACCATGTGAAGGGGGCCATACTATTTCATTATATGCTATTCTTCTTGATTTCATATGTGATATGTTTGTTTGATAGGATAGCATCCTCTCAAAATTAAGTAGTAATGATGCCCTTCCAAATGTTGCACCGTCCACCGTTATGCTCGTCAATGGTGGGTCCGCAAAAGCAGAGTGTCATTCTCTATCATAACACGAGGGGTATATGTCGACATATACATGCAGGAGCATTTGGTTTACTTAACAAGGCTATCAAAACAGCTTTGGGCCTTGGGGCATAGGTTGGCGCCGGGCATGGAGATGCCACACCAACAACAAGAGTCACATAGAGATGTGATTAGCAAGGTGTTGCTTACCGATGTTACTAATTTTCTAGCAGTGATGCCAAAGCTCACTAGAAAATTAATTAACATGTGGATCTTGACCCAATACGTAACCTAGAGGAAGGTGGAAAATACGTAATGGGAGTCTAATGTTAAATTGTTTAACAATAGACATAGCATAAACATTGTGCTAAACTTTGCTTTTTCTGTTGTAGAATAAATGGCGGCTAATACTACACCCAGTACCTTTAATTTGCGATCTATTCTCGAAAAGGAAAAATTAAATGGAACAAACTTTATGGATTGGTATCGCAACTTGAGAATTGTTCTCAAGCAAGAGCGTAAGGAGTACGTTCTTGAAGTACCCTATCCCGAAGATTTGCCAACTAATGCCACCGCAACCGCACGGAGGGCTTATGAGAAGCACACTAATGATGCCCTAGATATAAGCGCTCTCATGCTTGCTACAATGTCCCCCGAGCTTCGAAGCAATATGAGAGCAAATGCTCACACTATTATTCGGGGATCAGCGTGGCATGTTTGAGAACCAAGCTCGGGCCGAGAGGTTCAACACCTCAAAGTCCTTGTTTGCGTGCGAGCTTGTTGAGGGAATCCCGTTAGTCCGCATGTGATAAAGATGATTGGCTACATTGAGAGTCCGGAAAACTGGTTTTCCCTTAGCCAAGAGTTGGCTACGATGTGATTCTCCGCCGCTCCCTCCAAGCTTCGAGCCATTCATATTAAATTATCACATGAACAATATGGATAGGACCTTGGCTGAATTGCATGGGATGCTAAAGACATGAGGAGAGTATCCAGAAAAACGGTCATCATGTGATGATGATGCGAAGGCTAAGCGCAAACCACTGTCAAGAAACTTTGCACCAAGAGAAAGTTAACTCCCGATGAGATCGCGAGTGCCTCTAATGCAAAGAAGGGCAAGAAGGGGTCGGCGGCATCGATGCCGTTTGCTTCTACGCAAGGAGACAGCCACTGGAAAAGGAACTGCAAGAAGTACATGGAGGATCTCAAGAAGAAGCAAAGTACGACTTACGCCTGGTATTAATGTTATCGACATTAATCTTGCTACTTCACCTACGACTCTTGGGTATTTGATACCGGATCGTAGCTCATATTTGCAAATCGTTGCGGGAATGAGAAGAAGTAGAGGATTGAGAAGGGGCGAGGTGAACCTGCGCGTCGGCAATGGAGCAAGCGTTGCTACGCTGTTCTTTGTCGGCACATACCACTTCATCTACCTTCAGATTAGTTTTGGAATTGAATAATTGTTATTGTGTTCCAACACTATGTCAAAACGTTATTTCCGCTTCATGTTTGCAAGCGGAAGGATATGATTTTAGATCAATGAACAATGGTTGTTCAATATATCTCGAGATATGTTCTATTTTCATGCTCCATTGGTGAATGGATTATACGTTTTGAATCTTGAAGCGTCTCCCATCTATAACATTAATACGAGAAAGACAACTCTCTAATGATATAAACCCCACGTTTATCCGGCATTGTCGCTTAGGCCATATAAATAAGAAACGCATGGAGAAGCTCCATAAGGATGGATTGCTTCACTCTTTTGATTTTGAATCATTTGAGACATGTGAGTCTTGTTTACTTGGTAAGATGACAAAGGCACCTTTCACGGGACACGTGAAAGAGCAAGTGACTTGTTGGCACTCGTACATACCGATGTATGTGGACCAATGAGCTCGACGGCCGAGGTGGTTATCGTACTTCATTACCTTTACCGATGACTTTAGTAGATATGGTTATATCTACTTGATGAGGCATAAGTCCGAATCCTTTGAAAAGTTCAAAGAATTCCGAATGAAGTACTGAATCATTTAGGGAAAACAATCAAGTTTCTACGATCGATCGTGGAGGGAATACTTGAGCCAAGAGTTTGGTAATCATCGAAAGATTGTGGAATTGTTCCACGCTTAACTCCGCCAGAACTCCACAATGGAACGGAGTGTCCGAACGGAGAAATCGCACCTTGTTGGACATGGTGCGGTCGATGATGAGCCAAAGTGATCTTCCGTTATCTTTCTGGGGATATGCTCTTGAAACAGCATGCGCTCACACTAAATAGAGTTCCATCTAAGTCGTTGAAAAGACACCATATGAGATATGGACAGGGCAACCCCTAGTTTGTCTTTTCTCAAAATATGGGGATGCGAGCTTATGTAAAACGTTTACGATCGACAAGCTCACACCCAAATCGACAAGTGCTTCTTTGTGGGATATCCTAAGGAAACTAAGGGATATTACTTTTATAATCGGGAACAAGGCAAAGTGTTTGTTGCCCGACACGGTGTCTTCTTAGAGAAAGAGTTTCTTTCAAGAAGGGTTAGTGGGAGCAGGGTGCATCTTGAAGAAGTTCAAGAAACACCGAAAATGTTTCGCGACCACGTAACCACAACAGTAAGGTGCAAAGTGTTGCGCCACCGCTTGTAGATACACCACCCCACTGAGGTCCGAAAGATCACGTCGTGCACCCGACAGTACACAGTGCGGAACAACGTGATATATTGTTGTTGGACAACAATGAACCTAAGACCTATGAGGAAGCGATGGTGGGACCCGATTCCAACAAGTGGCTTGGAGCCATGAAATCCGAAATAGAATCCATGTACGACAATCAAGTTTGGAACTTGGTTGATCCACTCGATGGTGTCAAAACCATTGAGTGTAAATGGGTTTTTAAGAAAAAGGCCGATATGGATGGAAATGTTCACATCTATAAGGCGCGATTGGTGGCGAAAGGTTTTAAACAGATTCAAGGAGTTGATTATGATGAAACCTTCTCGCCCGTCGCAATGCTTAAATCTATTCGGATTATGCTAGCGATTGCTGCATATTTCGATTATGAGATATGGCAGATGGATGTCAAAACGGCTTTCCGAATGGAAACCTAAGCGAGGATGTATACATGATACAACCTCGGGGTTTTGTCGATCCGAGATCGCTGGAAAGATATGCAAGCTACGAAATCCATTTATGGATTGAAGCAAGCATCTCGGAGTTGGAATATTCGTTTTGATGAAGTAATCAAAGGGTTTGGTTTCATCAAAAATGAAGAAGAGGCCTGTGTTTACAAAAAGGTCGTGGGAGCGCAATTGTATTTCTAATCTTATATGTGGATGACATATTACGATTGGAAATGATATCCCTATGCTTGAATCCGTCAAGTCTTCATTGAAAAATAGTTTTTCCATGAAAGACTTAGGGGAGGCAAAGATATATATTAGCATTCGGATCTATAGAGATAGATCCAAGAGGCTAATTGGATTAAGCCAAAGGACATACATTGACAAGGTGTTGAAAAGGTTCAACATGCATGATTCCAAGAAAGGTTTCTTGCCTATGTCACATGGCATCAATCTTAGCAAGAATCGGTGTCCTCGGACACATGATGAGCGGAATAAGATGGGTATGGTTCCATATGCTTCGGCAATTGGATCCATCATGTATGCCATGCTTTGTACACGCCCGCATGTCTCGTACGCTTTGAGTGCTACGAGCGGATCCGATCCGATCCAGTGAAGGTCACTGGATCGCCAGTAAAGAATATCCTTAAGTACTTGAGAAGAACTAAGGATATGTTCCTAGTCTATGGAGGTGAAGAAGAGCTCGTTGTAAGTGGTTACACCGATGCTAGCTTCCAAACGGACAAAGATGATTATAGATCGCAACTGGGTTCGTGTTCCGCCCGAACGGAGGCGCAGCACGGAAGAGTTCCAAGCGGGATACCGTTGCTGATTCTACAACGGAGGCCGAGTACATTGCTTCGGAAGCCGCAAAGGAGGCTGTTTGGATCAAGAAATTCGTTTCGAGCTTGGTGTGATGACTAGTACGACGGTCCAATGTCTCTCTATTGTGACAATAGTGGAGCCATTGCGCAAGCCAAGGAGCCGAGGTCACATCGGAAGTCCAAACACATACTTCGGCGATATCATCTCATCCGCGAGATTGTGGACAGAGGTGATGTCAAGATATGCAAAGTGCACACGGATCTCAACATAGCCGATCCGCCGACAAAACCTCTCCTCACCGAAGCATGAGGCGCACACAAGAGCAATGGGTATTAGATACTTACATGATTGACTCTAGTGCAAGTGGGAGATTGTTAGTGATATGCACTAGAGGCAACATGGAGATGTTGGATATCACGTCAATGTTTATGTATAAATGAATAAAGTGTTATTCGGTTCCATGAAATAGACATCTTGTATTGATCAATAAGTACGTGACTTATTTATGAGACTCGATATGTATGAATCTATTTCTAAACGATCCCGATCATATGTCATATTGTTGGAACAAATATGATTCTAAGATCGGCATGTTTATTGATTGATGATCATGTCTCGTAGATCATGGGTATGGAGATACCAAATCAATAAACATGGACATATGTGTTAGAGAACACATTGTTGGATAGACCCACCATGAGACACTACAGAATTAATGTGCCATTAGTTGGTCTCGGGTAGTGTTGGTACAAAGTCCTTAGACCCGAGATCACCATGGATTCCAACATGTGTAGTAGCCTACTTTGGGACTACCAAACGCTATTCCGTAATCGGATAGTTATAAAGGTAGTTTTCGGGTTTGCTATGAAACATGGAGTGGGATGTGAGTGATCAAGATGGAATTTGCCCCTCCTTTGGAGAGATATCTCTGGGCCCCTCGAGGTAATGGATTATGGAAATGCATGGCCATGCTAAGTTGATTGAGGAGTCAATCAACGCAGATAATCCAATACGGTTCGAGTGAATGGTTAAGCTATTGAAGGGATGGCACACATCTTGCCTATAGCTTAACCGGTATCGTGAGGCAAAGGGATTTGTGTACACATTACAGGTTCGAGCCGATATTATATTCTTGTATACTATGGTGTCAATATGTGCTGCTAGGCGCCGCTGACAGCCGAGTTGGACTCGAGCCGACGATCGGCTAAGTTAGACTATAGCCGAAACCGAGTATACCTGAACCTACGTGGTCGCACGCTTAAGGGGATAGAATAGATATTCGAGTTGGACTCGGATACGGCTCGATCGGATAGGGATCCGATCGGATAGAGTCCTATGGGCTTACGACGTGTGGGGCGGCCAACTCTATGAGATACGGATGAGATCCGATTCAAAATAGAGTCCTAATCGGCCACTAGTCCCAGTCGGCCAACTCTATATAAAGGAGGGAGGGGTGGAGAGCTGTGAGACGTCAATTGCATCGCGTGCAACAGAAGTCGCCGAGATCAATCTCCACGGAAACCCCCCCCCACTTTCGAGCCAAACCCTAGCCTTGCATCGCGTGCTAGCACACGGGTGTACGGCGTTCGTCCCCGACGTGTGGATACCGGTAGAGGCGCGCTACGTTGGGCGCTCTTGATCGAGCGGTCGGGCGCATCGGAGCGAGGCGTGAGAACGCGGCCGGACGACTCGAATCGGGCGATTGGCGAATCGGCTGTCTCCGGAATAGGCTACACTTGTTCGGATCGGATTGCCCGATTGGCTATTCCGCCGCACTCTACTCTAATCGGTAACGATCTATCGGCCCTTACTTGCAAGTGTTCCTGGTTTGCGCGGTAGAAATTTTTGTTTTCGGCTAGCGTAGCTTCCGCGTGACCCTTCAAAAGTTGCTTATGCCATTAAATTGGATTCACCCATAGACACAACTCCATTAACCGGGAGTACGGCATATTCGAATACAATCAACTCTACAGCGTTTGCTCAGCTTTACCCGAGGATTAACCTTAGTTAGCCAGACTAAGGGTAACATAGCATTTAAATAGTTCTAACCTTTTCTGACGTGTGAACGAGACCGATGGGCTATCTTAATAGGAGCACCAATTCTAACCAGTACTTGGTGGATCCATCTCCTATTTAATAGCTATTCGTCACACACTTGTCCTGGCTTGATAAAACCTGAGATGCTATCTTAACAGAAGGTACCAATTAGATTAGTATTAGTGTTTTTATCCGCTGTTTACATAGCTGTCCACCAATGAGACTTTCTCCAATTCTCCAATGCATAGAAGCACATAAATCCCCTAAGTCCCCAGGGAGATCGGAGAGAAATATATAAATGTTAAGCTGGTATAACCGATCCAACGGATGGACGAAACTATGTCCTTATTCTGGCACAAGAGTTTTTATATTTTCTGGCATATAGCTAAAACCGTTCTCATATCATATGAAATGATATGGTTTCTATTTACCTATCACATGAAATAATAGATCATTTTCTTATTTTATTGCATGAAAAGATAATATAACTCCTTATGACATGCAGGAAATATCAATACATGCAATACTGCTCCTTTTATTATATTCATAATTTTATACTTAGTCCAAGTTATTAATATGTGGTTTAAGGAGAAGGAGAATATATCTAGTACATGAAATAATAAGCTTCTTCTTTTCTACACATGAAATGACAAGATATTTCTAATGTATGAAGTATTAACTTATATGGACTAGAGAACTCCTTATATTCACATAAAATATTAATATACCTAGTTTAAAGAATATTTAAAACTATATGAAATGATAAATTATGACTATCTAACCCATCCCTAAAACATTTCTAACTAAATATACTATTTAAGCATGGTAACTTATTATCTTTAAATTCTATAAATGATCAAGGATAGTTTGACTTGCCTTTTGAACCAATGGTCTCAAATCCTTCTTTTCCTTGAATAGTAGCGAGGGCATTTACGTCAATGATATGATCAAGCTTAATTAATTTTCTTTGTGAACTCGATGTCATAATCTATTGATATTTGATAAAATAAATCAAACGAACAACTCAAAGAAACATCAAATAAATATAGAAATTCAAAAGGAGTTTAAAAGGTGATTTTTAAAGTTTTAACTGAAAGTTATTTGTTAGATCCTAAAACTTAAAATTTAGGCTTGTATAAAATAAAGAAAAAAAATAAAAAGAGTATTTAAATATTTTAAAGAGGAAAAAAGATAGTTTTTGGAATTTGAAATAAGAAGATTATTTGCTAGATTTTAATATTTGAAATTTGAGCTTGAATCGAATAAAAAAAGTTGAAGGACATATTTCAAATATTTTAAAAGGTGGATGAATAAGTTTTTAAGAAAAATAGAATAAATTTGGAAGGAGTCAAAGGGGTTAAACTATTTTTCTAGGGATATTTGTCAAATCCTAAACTTTACAATTTAGGCTTGATAAAATAAAATAAAAAGAGTTAAAAGGAATATTTAAAATATTTTAAAAAGGAAAATAAATAAGAAAATTATTTGTTAAATTCTAAAGTTTAAAATTTGGGTTTGTCTTAAAATAATTTATAAAGAATTGAAAGTTAAGAATATTTTAAAAAGGAATATAAATAAATTTGAAAGAAATAGGAGAATTTATAAAATGAAGTTTTGAAAGGAATAAAAGGATTTATTGGTCAACTAGAAAATAAACTAATTTTCTAGAATTTATTTCTACATTTCCTAATCTTCTTTCACTTTTCTTTTTCTTTCTCTATTTCTTTTCTTTTCTCCTTATTTTCTTTCTTTTCCTTCTCTTTTCTCTTTCTCCCTTTCACTGTTTCTCTTCTTCTCTATTTCTTTCTGCCAGAGCCGGTGCTGGTAGAGATGAGGGCGCAAGGCGGTGAGGAACGAATGGACCTTGGGGAAAAGGTGTCTATGACCATCTATGAGACACGGAGATTCCATTTTGGACTTGGTTGGGTCAATGAAGCGGTGGAGCGGGCCGCCAGCGGCGAGCTCATAGCGGTGGCGGCGGCGCTTGTTGCCAGAGCGTTCCGGCGATGATTCGGCCAAGGCGAGTTATGCTAGAGCATCTACAAGGTGCAGTGAAGCTAGCTAAGTGACTTAATAAGTCGGAAATGCACTAGAACGTCTTGGCGACGTGTGCACGATGGCGGTCGGAGCATAGCAAGTCCGGCGGCTTGTCGGCGGGGGTTTTCGATAGTCAAATGGGCCGGGAAAGTTAGAGAAAATAGATTGTTTGACAAGGGGAATGCGATGATACCTTTAACTTGGAGAGAACTTAATCGGGGACGACGAATTTTGGAAAATCGCTCGGTGTAGCTAAAACTAGGGTTCTTCGATGTTCTTCGAAATTCAAGCGGCTCACGGTATAAAATTTGGGGAAATTTTGGAGGGAGGTAGAGAAAGGGATAAGAAAGAAATGTCGTATAGAAAATTTGGGCCGAGGGGTTCTATTTATAGCCGTTCGAGGTCAGTTTGAGCTCGCGGCAATGGCGACGTGGCAATGGCGGTTCGGTGCAGATGAGGATGGCGACGTGGTTGCTCCAATCACGAGCGACTGCTTGTTCAAGAGGATAGGGGTGCCTTGAGGTCGGTTCCTGGTTCCAATGGGTAAGAGCTGGCGCCCACGGCTTGGCTTGAAAGCTTGCGGCGCCTTAGTCGGGCTTGAACCGGGGAGGAAAAAGAAGAACAAGAAAAGAGGGAAGGGTTAGGGCAGTGGCACAAGCTCGGTACTCTACTCCAGCGACCAGGGGCGACGCCCACAGTGCGACAGCAGGAGCAGCGGCGGTCGTGGTTAGCGCAAGCAGAGGAAGAAGAAGAAGGTAAAGGAAGGAAGGAAAAAGAAAAAGAAAAAGAGGAAAAAGGGAGAATTAAAGAAAAAGGAAAAAGAAGAGGAAAGAAAATTTTAAGGAAAATTTTAGAAAGAGTTTGATTTAGAATTTAAAATCAATTTAGCTCACTTTTTAGGAATCTTTCTCAAATTAAAAGTCAAATTGGGATTTTTCAAAAATAGAAAACAAGGTTTTAATTGATGTTTGATTTTTAAATTAGGATTAAGGAAAATTTGGAAACAATTTAATTAATTTTAAATTCAATTTTTGAAAACTTTATTAAGTTAAAGATTAAATTGATATTTTTCAAAATAAGGGCAAAGAATTAATAAATTTGGGATTTTTAAATTAACACAAGGAGAATAAATAAAGAATGAAAATAAATTTTTAAGAGATTTTAAATGTTTTAAAATAGAACACACACTCGCAAAAATTTTCGACGTCAATTTAGTTATTTTTAAAAGTGTGAATTTAGGGATATTACATTGTCTAGTTGGTGGTTTTGTTTTTGTTTTTTGTGTGCTACTATGTATTTGTTGGTGTGTACTCGTCGTTGAGCGAATTTCTATAATAAATGGTTGTAGCTCTTTGAGCCAAAGTCAGAGTTTTATTCCATTATCTAAAAATGGGGGGACTTAAGTCCTCCTACTCCACTCGATCATCAGGAAAAGGGAGAGGAAAGAATACTGAGAGGAAGAATAGGAGGTTAAAGGAGAAAAAAAGAAGAGAAGTCGTCTCTCTATTTTTTTCTTTTTTATTTGCCCTAGATATGACCATGATACCATATCAGATAACACGGTTCAGGTGTACAGGTAGTACAGCTACGTATTATACGTACGTACGGATCAGTCAGCTTTGAAATTCGTTTTTAAATTTCCGAGAGCGTCTCCTCGCAGCCATCTGTCTAGCGATTGCGTTACCTGCTAGCATCAGGCAAATAAACAACTTAGCTTCAAATAAGACTGGAAGACTACATTCTGGATTACTCATACTTCCTTTCTTCAGCAGTTTTCCCACCCTTCTGTTTTAATGATTGTTGGTAGACTGGTGTACGGAGTACAAATGTAACTTCAACAAGTTAGTGCAAAGAAAACTTCATCAAGTCATTGCCAGCTTGCTGAAAAAAATTCAGTTCCATGCATGCGTAATCAAGCTTAGGGCATGTGGATGTAATGCTTGCTAATTTCATCGGCAAATATAGCATCCGTACTGCTATGTGAACCACACGAATGGCATATGTTGATTATCACACGACGTATACCAGAAGGACTCGCAACTTTTCAATCACCAACAGCTCAAGAAATTAACAGATCGGCCGTGCCGCCGTTTCCAAGAATCCAAGATACTGTTTTTATATCCACACCTTTACCATATCACTTCTTAGCTCTAGATAACCAATAATCTTTCAGCAAGCAAAGCCACACCTTTTCCGGTTTCCCCCCTCATCAACCGGGAAATCGTGCAACGCGCAGCGCGTGCGGCTGCCGTGGCTACGTTGCGTTGGCCCGTTGGCTCGGCGAAAGGATCCGTGCCGGGGCCCGATGCGGAGGAGGTTGCCGCGTCAAACGCCGGACACGTCACGTTGCGGGGCTATTTTTCCCCTTTATTTTCGTTGCTTTTCTCCTCTCCCCAACACTTACACACAATCGAGCCGTCGCCGTCGCCGTCGCGGCTGTTTTTCCTTCTTCTTTTTTTCTCTCGCGGGGGTGGGTGGGCGTGCCGCGGCCGTACGAGCTTTCCGGATCTCCGTACGGGGGCGTGTACCGCCACGCGACGTGACCCGGGCTGGCTGGGGGCAGCCGGCAGCGTGCCCACGAGGCCCGCATGTGCGCTGCCCGTCGCGTCGCGCGCGCTGCTCGTGTCATGGCTGCCTCGCTGCTGGGGTTTTCGACACGCCTGGAACTGGACGACGGCCTCGTGGTAGGACCCAGCCACCGGATCGCCACGCCGGATGACACTGGTAGCCACGCAGCAGCTATTGGCCGCCTAGCCAGCTCTATCGATTTTACTGCCCAGGGACATGGGTGATCGAAGTCTACATTTATGAGCTCATACGTTTTTCTGATTTAAGTTGGAGGGAGTTTCGTCGTCATACTAAGTTTCACAATATTACACTGTAACCCTATCCGACAACCTTCTCAATATTTGAAGTCTTATCATTTCTCACGGCAACCTTACAATTTTAGTGGTAGTCATATGGTTACTGTGATAACCGTAATACCATCCGTCGAAGAAATATGAACCAGAGTTTTCATGACCGACTATACATGGCATTTCTGTCATCAATTCTCGAGCGCAATCCCCTGTAGGCTGTGCTCAGGACACATCGGCCCCTGAGCATGACTGCTCGAGGCATATCTACCCGAACATAGTCCTTGGGTGCTACCCTCACGGACGGTGCTCGAGACATACCCGATCCTGACACAGGCCCCATGCGCTATGCTTTGCGACTGCTCGGGGTATATTTGCCCTCAGGCGTGGCCTCCATGGGCTATGTCTGAGCGCACAACCCTTAGGTGCACCCAGCAGGCAGTGCTTGGGGCGCTCATTGGCCCCGAGCGCAACTGCTCGAGGCACATTTCTCCTAAGGCACGGCCCGTGCGGGCTGTGCCCGATTACATCCCTTGGGTATGGTCTCTAGCGGACAGCGCTCGGGACACACATCGACCCTCGAGCATGATTGCTCGGGGCACATCTGCCTTATATCTTCAAGAGACGTACAAGACTTACAATATCCATCATGAACTCATTCGTCAATAATATCTTCGATAAGCTCATCCAAATCAACAAGAAAACCTATGATCAGCAATTGAAGCAATTGCGGGTGCCTCGGGTATGTTGGGTACCCCGGACATGCGACGTGCCCCAAGTATGTTTGGTACGTGGACCGTGCCTCGAGCACTACAAAAGTCCCGATGTCTCGAGTAAAACCCCTAGGTCGGGCCAACTTAGACCCTGTCGATGGGTTGCGGTGCTTGGTCCTGCCAGGGGCACAACTGGTTACCTGTTTACCCTTGCGTGTTGCCAAAAATTAGCTTCCCAATGGGCCATCGAGAGACAGAGATGGGTGAACTAAGTAGCTTGACCATGGATAATCCTTGCAGGCAAGACTCTATTCTTAATTGTGTTCAGGACAAGATGGAGCTCTAATAGATGACACATGAGCCTGGGTTGCCTAATCCTGAGTATGAAGGATATGTGTCCGGAACATGGACAGTGCCTCGAACACTGCCTAAGTCCCGTGGTCTGGAGCAAAACCCCTCTCGTGGGCCAGCTTAGACCTCGGAGATGGGCTACGGTGCTCGGTCTGGCCACTTCCACTCTGGGCACACTACCGAAGTCCAGGACCGATGGTTGATCGCCTCGTGTCCATATGCTCAGGGGCTTCCCTCCGCTCCCAGTCACACAGGATGCCCGATCTAAGGCGTAGACGGATGCTGAACCAACCCAACCAACAAAAAAGACATTCGAGTTCACACCGACAAAAAGGCCTCAACCTTGGCCCCTATCTGGCTCCATGCCTAGGGTCGAGGCCGGGGGCTACTGTTGGATAAATAGGAACCATGGTCCCCATCACCGGCTACACATGGCATTCCTGCCACATGTTCCCGAACATGGTCCCCTATGAGCTGTGCTCGGGGTACATCGGCCCCTAAGCATGACTGCTCAGGGCATTTCTACTCGGGCACAACACCTGGGTGCCACCCCTGTGGGCGGTGCTCAGGGCATACCCGACTCGCGTGCGGCCCGTGAGCTATGCTCGGGGCACATCCGGGCCGAGCGCTGCGCGCGAGGGGGGTTATATCGCCCTCGGGTGTGGCCCCGCGGCTATGCCCGAGCATAGCCCTTGGGTGCACCCAGTGGGGAGTACTCGGGGCGCACATCGGCCCTGAGTGCAACTGCTCGAGGAACATTTGTCCTAAGGTGTGGCCTCTTGCAGGCTGTGCCCGACTACAACCCCTGGGTACGGTCTTCAGCGGGCAGTGCTCGGGGCGCATATCGGCTCCCGAGCGTGATTGCTCAGGACACATCTGCCCTATATCTTCAAGAGACGTAGAAGACTTACGATATCCATCATGAATTCCTTCATCAACAATATCTTCGAGAAGCTCGTCCAAATTAACAAGAAAACCTATGATCAACAATGAGAGCGGTCACGGGTACTCCGGGCATGCGGCGTGCCCTGGGCACGCGGCTGCCCCGAGCTCGGTGGCCATGCAGGAACAAGGCGCAGGTGTCTTGAGGCCCAGGCTGAGGCCGAACACACCCTTTGCCCCGAGCCCTACTCAAGGAACTTCATCCCATTTATGAGAATCTATGGGCCTGGAGGACCGGCAGCTGCCAACACCTTGCACAAACCTCAAGATAGAGCAACTCGGAGCCCAACTCATCTGCATGCTGAGAAGACATGCATATATATATACTATGTGTCTATACTGCGTCTGGATGCATTTCAGGTACAGAATGCACCCAGGCCAACCGACCCAACCAATCAGGCGCACCACTCCACATGCGAACCCACCGGCTGATTCGTCGGGACCGACACTAAAGCACCGGATCTCATTAGAACTATGAAGTTAAGCATGCTTGGACGAGAGCAGTACTAGGACGGGTGACCTCCTAGGAAGTCCTTCGGTGGAGTTGCAACTGGTGTTTAGATTAGGTTGCAACCAGCATACCAAGTGTGTTGCAACTGGTCAACTACCAGAGCTGCACGCTAGTTGCAACTGGTATTTAGATGAAGTTACAACTAGAGTAGCAACTGGGCGGGCAGTCGGTGATATTGGTGTGTCGCAACTGGTGTTTAGATGAAGTTGTAACTGTAGTTGCAACCAGTTGTAATTGGACGGTAGGTGATATTGGTGTGTCACAACTGGTGTAACAAACTGGTGAAGTTACAACTGGTGTTTAGATGAAGTTGCAACTGGGTGGTGGGTGGTCGGTGATATTGTGGTGTTTAGATGAAGTTGCAACTGGGTGGTCGGTGATATTGTGGAGACATTGGTGTGTCGCAACTAGTGTAATAAACTGGTGAAGTTGTAACTGGTGTTTAGATGAAGTTGCAAATGAGTGGTCGGTGATATTGTGGTGTTTAGATGAAGTTGCAACTGAGTGGTCGGTGATATTGTGGAGTTGCAACCATGTGCCGCAACTGATGTAAAAATAGAAAACAACAGTTGTAATTGTGTGTAAATAAAGTTACAACTAGACTTCTCATAAATAAAGTTGCAACTAGACTTCCCATAAGGTCACCCATCCTAAATCTACTCTTGTCCAAACACGCTTAACTTTAGAGTTTTAATGAGATTCGCTACCTAGTGGGATTCGGTGTTTGTGTGATTGGTTCAAACGCGCGCATGAAGATAAGGTTTGGGTGCTCGAAGAATTTTTGTGTGCGCGCGTGGCTCGGTCTGCGTCACGTCACGCGTGAGCCTGGTCAGGTTTTTGGCGCGTCGCTGCGTATGGCCCCTATGCAACGTACGGCTAAAATGCACCTTGGTGCATTTTAGCCCTGTGTGTCTATACTGCACCTGGGTGCATTTTAGGTACAGAATGCACCCAGACCAACCGACCCAACCAATCAGGCGCACCACTCCGCATGCGAACCTATCGGATGATTCGTCGAGACCGACACTAAAGCACCGGATCTCATTAGAACTCTGAAGTTAAGCATGCTTGGACGAGAGTAGTATTAGGATGGGTGACCTCCTAGAAAGTCCTCCGACGGAGTTGCAACTGGTATTTAGATTAGGTTGCAACCAGCATACCAAGTGTGTCGCAACTGGTCAATTATCAGAGCTACACGCTAGTTACAACTGGTGTTTAGATGAAGTTGCAACTAGAGTTGCAACTGGATGGGCAGTCGGTGATATTAGTGTGTCTCAACTAGTGGAGTTGTAAGTGATGTTTAGATGAGGTTGTAACTAGAGTTGCAACCAACATACCAAGTGTGTTGCAATTGGTCAACTACCAGAGCTGTACGCTAGTTGCAACTGGTGTTTAGATGAAGTTGCAATTGGATGGGCAGTCGATGATATTGGTGTCGCAACCGGTGGAGTTGCAACTGGTGTTTAGATGAAGTTATAACTGGAGTTGCAACTAGTTGCAATTGGGCGGTCGATGATATTGTCGCAACTGGTGGAGTTGCAACTTGTCCAAGCATGCTTAACTTTAGAGTTTTAATGAGATCTACTACCTAATGAGATCTGATGCTTGTGTGATTGGTTTAAGCGCGCGCATGAAGATAAGGTTTAGATGCCCGAAGGATTTTTGTGTGCGCGCGTGGCTCGGTCTGCGTCGCGCCGTGCGTGAGTCTGATCAGGTTTTTAGCGCGTGCGCTGCGTGTAGCCCCTGTGCATAGGGCTAAAATGCACCAGTGCATTTTAGCCATGCCGTGTGTATATATATATATATACACGTACTCTAGTCGGGTTTCATAATATAAAGTTAAAAAAATTAGTTTATTTTTAGTTTAAAGGTACTAAAACAACTATATAAAGTTGTCTTATAAAGTACTATAATAAAAAATAAAAGTTATTGTTTATTGTATATAATGTATTAAAAATATAATAGATATCATATCATTTTTTTCAAACATGAAAGGATTATACAGAACCGGAGAGAGCAGTACTCCGTATCAACAAGCAGCCGCCAAAAAAGCCAAAAGATGGTAAACAGTGACGCCTAATTTTCGTTGTGTGACAAAGTTGACAACTGCAAGGGACCGAAGAATGCAAGGGTAACAATTTTGAGAGTGATTCTTACACGGCAGACTATATTATTTATATGGTGGCTTCATATGCGTTTTCGCCTTTTTGGCTGGAAAAATTATACACGCAAAACTGAATCATGCCACATGAGGACACAAGGATAAGGAGCAACATGGCAACTTGGCTCACAAGTGATCAGTGTAAATTGTAAATTTTATATTTGAGTTATGCTCTCTGCCTCTCTCATGCATTGGCGGGGATAAAATTTTCTGTCCAAAAGGAAAGGCAAACAAGCATTTGTTTAGCTCCATTCCATGTTAACTATTAGGGTTTGGAAACCACCTCCCCTCAGTGGCGGACCCATGATTTTATAAGAGTATACGAACCGTCGAACCCAAACCGTAAGCATAACAATTAACAGTAAAAATCACTCAAAGTCCCAAACATGTTGATCGCTAAAACAAATAAAGTTGTTGATATTTGATACTAATATAATTGTTTAATAGATATACCTTATGAAAGATTACGAGGACAAGGTAATTGCATCTTTCGAGTCTTAATATTTTGAAACCGCCGAAGGATAGTAGCTTCATCAAGTGATTTGAATAATTCCCGCTCAATATAGCAAATCATCGACAATCTTATTATACAATTTAGTCTTGATAATTTTCATCGCTGAGAAAGATCTTTCAACTATTGCCGTAGAGACCGAAACTAACAATGCCAATTCAATGAGCTTGTAGACCAATGGGAAAACCAAATATTTTTCTGTTTCAACTATCTTTGCTGCCAAACTTGCTATATCCGCACAAGAAGCAAATGCAGCATGTCTTCTCACATGAGAAATATATGTCTCAAGTTGTTCTCTTATTATTGCACGATTATGATCAGAGAAATCCCCATCATAAATTTCAGTAAGCCGAGCAATCTTGTTGACATCAAACTTGGAGAAAGAGTTCTTCGGATCAAGACAAGAGAAGCATGTCAATAACTCTGTAGTCGTTTCACTAAACCGATGATTCATCTCAACACATATTTTGTCAACAACATAAAAAATTTCAGCACGAAAATAATGAAGATTAGTGATAGTAAATCCATCACGCCTCGAACGTCCCCTCGTCGGTATCTCTTGAGCCATATTTGGAACCGGAATACCCTTCACTTCACAAAATTGTTTTACCTCATCAAATAATGTGTCCCATCCACTTTCTCTCATGATGTTTAAGCGAGTTTTTACATCATGGACGAGTTGTATATACAATAAACGAAATATTTTGATTAGAAAGAAGCAATTAGACAAATGAGAATTGAATATAAAGACTAAATACTAACCTCAAGAGCATTAACAATGTTAATATCTTTCTTTTGTAGCAGATGTGAGAGCTCATTTGTAATACCAAGCAGTTTTAACATAAACTTCAAAATGAACACAAACTGAAAACACTCTATTTTTCTATCAAACCAGCAACTTGATTTGGTACTAGTGCATCTTCATGAACCATACGCAGCACATCTATCACTGAATCCCACATTTGAGATAAACGAACCAAAGTTATGTGATGTGAACCCCATCTTGTATCCCCGGGTCTAGCAAGGATACTTTCTTGATTCAAGCCCCTCCCTATAGATGCCTCACCACTTTCAAGCCTAGCCAAAATAGTTTTATGATGGCTTTCAATCAACGCATCCCTTCTCTTGCAAGATGCACTTGTTGTGTTCACAATTAATGACACATACTCGAAGAAATCATGGACAGAAGAGCAACAATTTGCTATAGAAATATCAACCAATTGTAATTGATGGGCAAAGCAGTGGACATAGAATGCATATGAGTTTTCATCTAGAATTTTTTTGGAGGCCATTAAATTCACCTCTCATATTGGAAGTCCCATCATATCCTTGTCCTGTTATTCTAGTAACTGATAACTTGTGCCTATCAAGAACATCAAATAATGCTTGCTTCAAGGCTTCAGATATAGTATCGGTGACATGTATAAGAGCAAGAAATCTTTCAACAACATTCCCTTGATAGTTGACATATCTACAAAATAGAGTGACAAAAAAATTAAATACTAAACCAATTAGGTAATGAAAAAGAGTACAAATTAAATGACTTCCTATACCTTAAAACTACTGCCATTTGCTCTTTGACTGATATGTCACGTGATTCGTCAATGAGCACGGAGAATTGTCTATTACCAATCTCTTTCATAACCACTTTAGTTATTTCTTCTACACAACATCTTGCAAGATCCTTTTGAACCTTATGCGAAGTCATCTTGCAATTTAACCCACCGCGGTCATAGGCATCTCTCACTTCCTCATTATTATCTTTAAGAAAATCTATCAGCTCCAGAAGATTACCTTTATTTAAAGAGGTAGAGGACTCATCGTGCCCACGAAAAGCCATGCCTTGCTTTAAAAGGTATATTGAACAACGAAGAGTAGAAGACAAACAAATTTGATACAATTCTTCCGACCATTGACTAGCTCTAAATAACACATTGGCACACTCTGCCTCTGACTTTTAAAATCATCATAGTTCTTGACGCATTTGTTATGAGCACTATTTATGCCACCGACATGATCAGGAAGTGATTTATATGCATGCTTCCAATCTCTCCACCCTGTTCTATTGAAAACATCATAGCCGAAGTGTTCCGGTCTTTCTGGTTGTTTAAAAAGGAAGCAATAAAAGCAAAATCTAGCATCCTTGGACTCACTATATTCTAACCAATTATACTTCTCATACCATGACGGTGAAAAGGCTCTTGAAGCACCAGCCGCATATTGTGTACGAGGAAAAATCAGAGTAATTGGTTGTGTTGGATCCTTCAAAATATATGCTCTTCTAACTTGGTCTTGAATTTCAGGAGCATACTCATATATTGGTTTTTTAAGAGCTGGATCATATATGATTTCATTAGGATCAAACTCACGAGCAACATTATTTCCCTGAATTGGTTGAGGCTGCAGATGATCTGGTGTTTGATTTGGCTCCTCCAAATTTTCTTGAGTTCCATGGCTGCCACCGTGATGATCTCTACTTGTTGTATCAACCAAGAAACGTCTCATCCCTAAATCATATTTCAATAATTCAAAAACATATGCACCAATAGTCAGTAATGCCAAATACCAATAGTAACAGCCACAATTCAAAACCTAATTACCCCTAAGTACAAAAACATTAAAGAATAAAACTAAAAAAATAGAATTATTACCCAATTGGCTAAGTCTTCTCTGCGCTACCATTTCTGAAACAAGAACAACCGAACAAAAGACTAATGGAAATTGGAAAACCCAAAACACTGTGGTCTATGGACGCTGAAAATCAAAACCTAAAACCTGGTTCAACCTGGCCGTGAAGAAAAAAAATAAATTCTAGGTAATGTATAAAATTCTAGGTAAAAAATAAATTACACGCTTAAAAAGGAGAATTGAAAGGCACTGTATGTAATTTGCATCGCTCATTGGACTGAACAGGAGAACAAACAAGATTGATACCTATCCAGTCTGGCCGTGATCGTGAAGGGCTTTGAAGGCGTTCCGGCCGACGGCTGTGAATGCATCCAGACCAGTCCAGGTCCGGCCGTGAAGACCCCGGCAGTGGCGGCACAAGAGATTGGCTCGACCAGACCCTTGGATCCTTCCTCCCCTCGAATGCACGGCAAAGTCGGCAGTCGCCAAGCCTAGTAGTAGGAAGAGATCAGATTACTTTTTTCGCTTCCATATCGATCAGGGAGAGGAAGAGGATGGGCGGATTCGATCTGCAGGTGAAGGCGGCGTCGCTCCTGGAACCGAACCATCGCACGCAGCACACTCCTACTCTGAGCCGGGCGCGTCTTTGCCCCAGCCCAGAACGGCGCGTCGCTCCTTCTACCTGAGCCGCGTGCGCGCCCCAGCGGCCCAGCCCAACATGGCGCCTCTGCTTTTTGCCCCAGCCCAACACACCAATCTCTATATTTTTGTAATGGGCCTCAATGGTTGTAGGCCGGGAGCCGGGCAGGGCCCGTGGTCGCGGGCCCAGGCCGTGTGGACCCCGTTTTGGAACGGGAATATTTCGTGTTCATAGTACCATTTCCCTGGATCGAGTAGTTTGGTACCCACGAAATACAGTACTGAATAATCAGGTGCAAATGCACAAATAGTCTTACAACAAAAGTATTACAATATAGGCCCGAAGGCATTATCCGACATATAGGACCTCATGGTCCAGATACAACCAAAAGTGGAAATTAGGTAAGGCAGTGGAATGAAGGCAGTGGCTTGTCAATTGCCACAGGCAACGACCGGGACTAAGACCTAGCAGGCACCATCGTCTTCTCCGCCTTCCTGGTAGTAGGCATATGGATCCTTCAAGTCTTCATTTCCACCAGCTGAAGGTTTGTGCGTATAGCAAGGGTGAGTACCAACCGTACTCAGCAAGACAACACGGAAGTGATGCACATGATAGGGTCATTCAAAGGATGGCTTGGGTTCTTTTGCATAAAGCCAATTTTCACAAATCTTTTCACAAGCCTAACAGCTAGCCAAGTCAAGTTTTAGTTCCGAGTATATTAAATCGCGACGGTTCATGCGCCATCCATCATGATACCAAGGATGGTTTCCGTCTCAGGTGCGTCATGGTTTTAGGAGTCTACCTCTTCTCGCGGGTCGAGAAGCTGAGTCCACCAGCATACAAAATCATTATACATACCAACCCATCATTTTAAAATTTATGAGTCTAGCCAAGCGAAAGTCTTATCACGATGCTCTATATCCGCGAGCATGACTATTCAAATAGGTTGATTCATTCACACTTTGCAGTGGATGTACACTTTACCCGTACTCCGCTTCGCCCAACAAATGAGCCTACGTCCCAACACATGAGACGGTCACGGCAAAGCCTTTCGATAACCTCACTTTGGCAGTACCCGCTCCATGAACTTAAGCCCTCATACTCTAGCCGTCATTTCCTAGCAGTGAGAGGAGTCCTGGCGCTCCCGGGGTAAGGGAAGACTTCATTCATCAAGTTATAATAAATTCCGATTTTCAATCATCCATTTCCAATCTCATCTCATACATAAGAACCACTATGCAGGGGTACCGCCTCCGCTCGGCTATTTACTCCGCTAGGTCTATACCCATTCGAGAAGTACGGTTGTACTGGCTCGTTTCCCGGCTATCTCATGGCTCGGTCCTTAATTGACCAGGGTCGGCACTTGCCTTTTCCGGAATCCACCCAAATCATTCAGCCGTCCCAGTCTAAAACATTTGTTTGGTATTTTCAGTTTTCATCAAAACTTATTTGATTATTCTCATGGCAATGTGGCGCTCATGTCTCCACATGTCGTATCTCAACTACCTTTCCCAAAGGTAGTTGCCCAAGCATATAGCTATTTGCAAAAGCATGAGTATGCATGAATCTAATAATAGCATGGCTAAGCATTTTACCGAAGATATTCTCCGGTTGTATGTATCACATCGAGGGTTACAAGGAATAATTCTAAAGGTAATCAATATTAAGGTATGGCATAACAAGTAATTCTTTGTGTATTGCATGCATGTTTAAAGTTTAAAACAACATCATTTCGCAATTGGGATTAATATGTTCAAAGAGTGTGATGACTTGCCTTGCTCGCAACCTGGTTGGCTTGAGTCTTCAATGTTCTCAACGGCTCCTTCAGACTCTAGCGTACGTGCGAGAAATCAAATTTGAATTCGATTAGAATTCAAATAAAATTCAACAAGATCCAATAAAAGGCAAGTAAATCGAAAAAGCGGCTTCTAACACGAGGCTACGATTTTACGCAAGCTTAGGTTCTACTTTTGACAAAATAGGAGCTAGAGCAAAAGGGTTATGAGGATTTGAAGTTTGCATTGGACTCGATGATGTGATATTATTTTAATATATTTTGATCTTGAGGAATATCGTGATTGGTGAGACCAAAGTATGATAGTGACAAGGAAGGATCACTTTCCAAATTTATCCAAGTTTTACTGGGCCGATAGGTTCTAGGTTTAAGGTAATTAAATTTGAGAAAAATTAATCATAAGGCTTGGCATAGTATCGAATAATTTAGATTTTAATTTTAGGAAACCCATATGATAAAATTAGGGTTTAGTAACAATTTTAGGTGACAATTACATTCCTAATATTTAGAGCTATATTGTTTACCCTAGATAAATGACAAGATCAAATATCAAGGTATAGTAACGTTCTATGGTAGCTAAGCTAAATAATATGGGTGAATTATTCTAATGGTTAAATGTAATTTAGATTTGAGTTTCAAAATACCCTAAGATAGATAGATCTCAATTATTTAGTTTTTAAATGTACTATCCTAATGTTTTAAAACTATATTCATTATATTTGATGACAAAATAATATTAGTTGGATAATAACATTTTTTTTGTGTAGCTAAAATAACATTGGTGGATAACTTAGAGTTTTGGAAATGATCCAAGTATAAAACAATAAATCTTATATTTATCCTAAAAATAATTTATTTCAGAAATCATGTTTTATCACCCTAAATTATTCCAAAAAGAAATATTTACTTACTCTATTCCTTTTCCGTGTTCTCTTTATATTTTCCTATCCTCCTTTTTATTCTCTTTTTATTTTCCTAGCTTTCTCCCTACTCCCTGGTCTCTCCGTGAGTGGGCCAAAGAAAAGAAGAAAGGAAAATAACTCGCACTCCTCTCTCTGTCTCTCTCCACTACGCAAGCGCTCTTCGCTCCTTTCTTTCTCTCTTTTTGTTTTGTTCCCTCTTCTATGCTTCTTCTTCCTCCTCGTGCGGCGCCGGTGGGGTAAGGGCAAACGACGGCGAGGAAGGCCGGGCTTGGGCGAGGAGGTCTAACACCGTCTATGAGCTACGACGGTCCCGTTTCTGAGCTCGGCCGGGTCGGGAGGCGGCGAGGCTAGCGGTGGCGTTGAGGCGGCGAATGCGGCGGCGACATAATCCGGCGATGGCACGGCGCCATAATGGGTCGTTGAGCACCTAGGGAACCTAGGGAAGCTAACGGAGGCGCTTGCTTAGCCAGGGAGGCAACGGAGCGGGCTAGCGACGGCGGCCTCATAATGGCGACGGTGGCGCACGTCAACGACGTGTTTTCGGTGACGGCATGGCCACGGCGACGGGTCACTGAGCATCTACATGCTATGGGGATGCTAATGGCGGTGGTAGTTCAGCCGGGGAAGTGCGGGAATAGGCTGGCGGCGGCCGGGCAGGGCGCATACGGCGGGGCTCGGCGGCGGCGGGCTCCGGTGGCGGGTCGGCTCGGGCAAGCGAGGGAAAAGGTATTGCTGAGTATGGGGAGCATGATCGTACCTTTAATTGCACACGAGCTCGACTGGAAACGACGGAATCTGAGAAATCGCTCCGACGGCGGGTTGGCGAGCTCCCTGGCCGATCGCCGGTGTTTCGCGAAAATTAGAGTAATGCGTGGAGAAAAGCTGGGGAAATGTGGGGGGAATGCGGGAGGGGACGATGGTGAAGGTTTTACGTCTTTGCAAGCTTGGTGCAGGGAGGCCTCTTATAGGCGGTCGACGCGAGGTGTATCGGCGCACGGCATGGGCGGGCGGCGCGGCATGGCGCGGCCGGGCCGTGCGCGGGGCGGGGTGACGCGGCGACGTGGCGGCGGTGTGCACGGCCTTGTGCGGCGGTGGGGCGCGCGAGCGGTATGGGCGCGCGGTGCGGCGTGGACCTGCGTCGGCGGGGCCGAGGCCATCCGGCGTACACGTGCATGACCGAGCCGGCGACCACGGAAACACGTGTGCACACGTCCCTGGGTACGACGCGGCATGGTGGGCTGCACGTGGCGCGCATGGACACGGTGATTGACCGGTCGAACACTTGCTGAGGTAATGAATAGTATACTTTTCTATTTTTCCGATTTTAATTCCTAATTTCCCAATTCTATTTCCTTTCTCCCCTAAAATTCAAAATAAAATATAACACACCTAAAATAAGTTGTAAAATATATTTTCAACCTTTTCACACACTTTCTATTATTCAAAATATATTTTTCCTTTCTAATTTATTTTCTTTTCTTTTAAATTCAAGAAAGTAGGACCTTTGATTAAAATCAATTTTCTAACTTCATATTTTCTTTTCAAAAATATTTTTATCACCCATATTTAAATAATATTTACTCTTCCATCATTAAATTAGAGTTTAAACCAAGAGTATATACTTTTCAAAGTGACTTTTATAGTTCCCCAAATCTTAATTATTTATTCCTTTCAATCTATATTTTTTAACCTTTTCTCCCATCGGGATTTCAAAACACTTGGTTTTTCTCCAACCTCAAATTAAATCATTTCCAAAATGAATTTTATGCAACTATGTTGGCAAATAAGAAGCACTAAACACGATCAAGAAGCAACAAGCAAAAAATTTTTTTTTAAGTTTCGATTTTTAATTCCCGGTTTTAATTTCTTCGATTTTCAGGGTGTTACAGCCCGCCACTGCCTCCCCTCCCTTTCTCCTTTTTTTCCATAAATCTTGCTTCTATTTTGAACATAACCAACAAGGTTTTACTACTCAATGAAAACGGTACATAATTTACCAAGTGAAAAACATTACAATTAATTTATCGAGGCTCATAATAGATTTGTTTTTACAACCAAACGATAGGGAGTCGACCGATCATATCCACGGAGGTGACAGTGGGTATCTTTGGGAAGACGAAAAAAAAGGGTGAAATGCTAATTATGACCGTGACGAGATAGGTTTGTAATATATATATATATATATATATATATATATATTATATAATTTTTCTCTAAAGAAAAAGGGTTTTGCATTTGGATTGTTTAGCTTGTATAGAAGGTATCAGCCAAAAATGAGGCAAGCACAAATCAAAATTGTTGAACATGGGCCATAACTACCCTTTAGAGACGCATATACGTTGCATCGATTTGTATGGTTATGAATGGACCACCATGTACCCTCATGGCCCAAGTGTGCTTGCTGGGGGAAGCATAGCATTTAGAGGGGTTTCGCCATCAAGATGAGGCAGACAAATGTAGTGAGCTCTCCAACTCAGCAGCACAGGACAAGAGGCACAACAAGAAAGGACCCACAATAATTTAGGCCTCGTTTGGTTTCTACGTCTAACATCGAATATTTAGACACTATTAAATAGATACTTAATACAAAACCCATTTACAATCGATGAATTATTTACGAGATAATTTTAATGAGTCTAATTACGTCATGATTTAACGATATAGTGCTATAGTAAATATTTACTAATCATAGATTAATTAGGCTTAATGATTCGCCTCGCGAATAATTCACCGATTTTTTATAATTAGTTTATGTTTGATTTTTTAAATTGATGTCCAAATATTCGATATAACACGAACTAAGGCCCATTTGATAGGGATTTTCCTCTCGATTCTCAACGAATCGGTAGAATCCTTAAAACGGGTTATTTTGTAACGATTCTAAAAAATGACTTCAAATGATTCAGCAGTTTTACATAGGGAGTGAGAATCATCTAAAAAACAGTTTCTCCCCAGAATCACTTAAAACCAGTTTCTCTCAAGAATCACGTGAAAATCATCTAAAATATTATTTTAATTATTACTTTATTATATCGATTCTGATTCTTTCAAGAATCTGATTCAGGAGAATTAGAATGTAGAATCAATGAATCATAAAATCAAAAGCCCTAACAAACGAGCCCTAAATTTAGTCTATGGAACCAAACACCTCTTTATACTTCATGAGTTTTCATGACCGATGTCACAATTAGATTTTCTTTGTTATTAATAGGGGTCCTTTCATGTAAAAGAAGAGGATAAAAGTGCAGCATTGATGACATAGTTGCTTCCGTCCCGAAAACTACTATTACTTTTAAGGGTGCACTCGTCTTTATCTATTGGTTAAACAATAAAGTGCCATAAATTTCACATCTTCCTTAAAAACTATAGCATGATTTTTGTTGGGCTACCTTTTTCCCAAGTGTTTTAACCAATTATACAAAAGCATATACACAAAATAATACAAGTAAATGAATGTGTAAAAGAGAAGCTTAAGGGCTCCTTTGGAACACATAATTTTCAAAACCGATGCATAAAAGATAAAGAATTGAAATGAATTTAAAAAATCCATTCCTTTGTTCCAAATGACTATATAGGGATCCAATCTATCAAAATTCATCTAAAATTTCGATGTTCTAAAGGAGCAGGAGTTGAAAAAAAAACAAATCCATAGACTTGAGTAAAATAGTAGGTGAAAATTATTAGAAATCAAAGAGCTCCTTTGGAACTTTGGAATGTAGGATTTTCAAAAACACGAATAAAAAATACAGGATTGCAGGACCCTGACACTTTGAACCATATGGATTGAAAAAATATAGGAAACCTGCAGAAATAACCGTTTAGATGAAGTACGAAGAAAAACAGGGAAAACACATAAAACAGAAAGAGAGATATATATAAAGAAGTTTTTTCTAAGAGGTTGGATCTCAAGTAAAAATTCCTATGTTTTGGGCAATAAAAAAATCGTAGGATTTTTTAATGATCTTTGGATGACTATTCTTTTGATAAAAAGGATCATGTTGGAAATTTTTTCATAGGATCGAGCTCTTCAGAAATTTATTAAAGTAATAGAAAAGGAGCCTTCATGTTTGCTCTCATGGCCTAGAAATTTCATATTAATTGGAGAAAAAGAAAAATTTGAGACCATATAGAAATACAATTTAAAATAAATTCGAAATTAAAAAAATAAATATTGGAATAGTATACTAGAGTCCATACAAATATACAATTTAGAGATATTTAAAATTCAAAATTAAAAAAATAAAATTAAAAGTAGAGGTAGAGTCTATAGAAAAATACAATTTCCAAATAACTAAAATTCGAAATTAAAACAAGCAATATTGAAAGATGAGTTTAGAGTCCGTATAGAAATACGGTTATAAATAAAAAATAATCAAAATTTAAAAAATATATTGGAAGAAGAGTCTAGAGTTCATATAGAAATTTAGAACTAACTTAAAGTTGAAATTTAAAAATAAAAAAAATTAAATGTAGAGTTTATAGTTCCTATAGAAATACAATTTAGAAAAGAACTAAAATTAAAAATTTAAAAATGACGAAGATTTGGAGAAGAATATAAGAGTCCATATATAAATACAATTTTAAAAGAATTGAAATTTGAAATTCAAAAAAATATTAGAAGAAGAGCCTAGAGTCCATGTAGAAATATAATTTAGAAATAACTAAAATTCTAAATTTAAAAATAAGAAATAATGAAAGCAAATTCTAGAGTCTATATATGAATAAAACTTAGAAATAACTAAAATTTAAAATTTAAAAATAAAAAATATTAAAATAAAAGTGTAGAGTCCATATAGAAATATAATTTATAAATAACAAATTCACGAAATTAAAAAAATATTGGAGGAGTTTAGAGTCCTTATAAAAATACAATTTAATAATAACTAAAATGTACAATTTAAAAATAAAAAGTATTAAAAGAAGAGTTTAGAGTTCATATAAAAATAAAATTTATAAATAATAAAACTTCAGAATTAAAATATAAGAAATATTAGAAGAGAAGTCTAAAGTCTATGTAAGAATATAATTTAAAAATAAGTAAAATTCATAATTAAAAAATAAATAACAACTATCACATATATACAATATAATATAAAAATTACATATTGGTTGGTGAAATGAGTACAAAAGTTAAAATTATACTGTAATTTAATATATTTTAATAATAAAATATAAATATATATATGTTATTTATGTGAGATAAAATATAACAATGCTAGCTATCTAATCTGCGTGGGCTAGTTCCAGAAATCCTATGAAGCCTTAATTTTTTCCCTGCTAGAACAGTAAATTGTTTATTGCAACATAAATCATACATATCTTGCGTTCGTACAAAATATATGCATCTTATTTTGCTATGCCGACAATCCCAAACTGATAATAATTTGATTGTCATTGCTACCACATGAGGGTGATCAGCCCTCTCCCAATTGAATAATCACCAACTAACCAACGACCATATCAAGAATCCCAAGCTCCTGTCAGCGATATAATACTCAGAAAAAAGAATCCAGGCATGTATATCTCAGGTAAAAACACCAGTAAAACCCCAAATTTTTATCTGGCTTTTCTATAATCCATCTCGTGCACATCGATCAAATCAGCCTCATCATCTCCATCTTCTCTCTCTCTCTCTGCCCACACACCATGTGTGCCCACATCTCCTCGAGCAGGTCTCTCTCTCCTACATCAATCCTCTCCTCCTCTTCTCCCTCAGTCCCTATCCACTCTTCTTCCTAGCAGCAGCACATAGCGTGGCAAGAAACAGGGAGCTGCAGGGTGAGGCTGAGAGGTGAGAGGAACTAGAATGATGGGCGCCAAGGCCAACGCCGCCGCCGCCGCCGGAAACCTCCCGGAGTATGCCGAGGTCGATCCCACCGGCCGGTACGGACGGGTACGGTACATCTCCCTCGGCGCCGTTTCTTGATTTTTCGCTGCTTTTTACTACCGGATTGCTAATCCGTTTTGCTCCGCAGTACAACGACGTTCTTGGCAAGGGCGCGTCCAAGACCGTGTAAGATAAAGATCCCGCCGAGCTCTCGCTGGCCGGAGCTGGATGCTGCTGCTTCTTCTTCCTCTTTCTTCTTCTTTTGCTCGGCGGCGCCTGACGCGAGGGAGGTGGTGGTGTGTGCAGATACAGGGCGTTCGACGAGTACCAGGGGATGGAGGTGGCGTGGAACCAGGTGAAGCTGCACGATTTCCTGCAGAGCCCCGAGGACCTGGAGCGGCTCTACTGCGAGATCCACCTCCTCAAGACGCTCAAGCACCGCAACATCATGAAGTTCTACACCTCCTGGGTCGACGTCTCCCGCCGCAACATCAACTTCATAACCGAGATGTTCACCTCCGGCACCCTCCGCCAGTAAGCAATCTCTTCCATCCACGCCTAGCTCCTTTTTTCCCTTGCTGTTGTAACGCACGCCTCAAAGATGTCTCCTTTTTCTGCCCAATCTCCGAAAAGGATGTTCTTTTTCCTGCCCAACTGCAAAAGACGGAATCTTTTTTTGTGCGTGTGTTTGATTGGTTCTTGGATTGATCTTGTGCTGTGATTTGCTGGTGTGGTGGTGATTACTGATTAGGTATAGGCAGAAGCACATGAGGGTGAATATATGGGCGGTGAAGCACTGGTGCCGGCAAATCCTCAGTGGATTGCTGTATTTGCATAGCCATGATCCACCCATCATCCACCGGGACCTGAAGTGTGATAACATCTTCGTGAATGGCAACCAGGGGGAGGTCAAGATCGGTGACCTTGGCCTTGCTGCCATCCTCCGCAAGTCCCACGCCGTCCACTGTGTAGGTAAGGCATCTGATTAGCTAGATAGTGCTACTGGATTGTGCCTGCTCCCAATTTGCGGTAGTTTTATGGAAATTTGATTGGGGTGGAGGTGTGGGATTATTTGGTTAGGCACGCCGGAGTTCATGGCGCCAGAGGTGTACGAGGAGGAGTACAACGAGCTGGTGGACATATACTCGTTCGGGATGTGTGTGCTTGAGATGGTCACCTTCGAGTACCCGTATAGCGAGTGCACACACCCAGTGCAGATCTACAAGAAAGTGATCTCTGTAAGAATTGCCTCCTGGATCCTTTTAATGTTTGCAGCACTTTGTGATTCTGGTGTGTGGCTAGCTCGAAACGCATTTGCTGATTTCAGCTAGTGGTTTGGCTGGTAGGGTACTAAGCCAGAAGCCTTGTACAAGGTTAAAGATCCGATGGTGAGGCAGTTCGTCGAGAAGTGCCTGACCACCGCATCCCAGAGGCTCTCAGCGAGAGAGCTGCTCAAGGACCCATTTCTACAGGTCGACGATTTGGTTTTTTGTCCGGGGGATGGAGAATACAGTCTGATGAACTATCTGCGGCAGCCTTGTTTAGAACACGCTTATAGCAATGTCTCCATGATGAGTAATGGCTTCTCTGAAAGCATTGATGAGGATACACCAACGGAAGATAGATGGGATTGTGAAGATGATGACATTAAAGCTGATGGTATTGACCTGTTCAATGGACATGAAGATGAGCCTCTTGGCAATGTGGATATCACAATCAAAGGGAGAAAAAGTGAGGATGGAAGCATATTCCTCAGATTACGGATTGCAGATAATGATGGTACGCACAAATGTTCAATGCCTTAAATTCTTGGGTTAAATTCAGTGCACCAAAAAAATGCCAATCTGTATTATTCTCGATATCTAATTTCTCACTTTGCAGGGCATGTACGGAACATCTATTTTCCTTTTGACATAGAGGCTGATACCGCATTGAGTGTTGCGACTGAGATGGTAGCCGAGCTAGATATAACTGACCATGAGGTTACTCGAATTGCTGAGATGATTGATGGTGAGGTTAGTGCACTGGTGCCAGATTGGAGGCCTGGCCCAGGCATAGAGGAATCTCAAGACACTACGTACTGCCATAACTGCGGATCAAATGTATCGTCATGTGGTTCACTTTATGCCTACATGTCATCTGCTGCTCGAGGTTGCCAGTGTGCAGAGCTACATGGGCGGTTTGAGGAGATAACATTCCAAGCCAATGGAGAGCAGACCGTTTTGCCGGACTCCGGAGGCAGCTCTGATGACGGAGGTGGCCAAACACATGTCAAAGATAAGGAGGCCATACACAGTAATGGGTTTGTACAAATGGGTAGAAGAGGTCCTCCTGATCAGCTTTGTTTTAGCTCATTCCAGGAACAGTCTTGCTCACCTCGGCACTATGAGTATGACACTAACCTCCAAACGAAAGGGTTTGACATGAAGCATGAAGTAAAGATGGCCAAATACAAAGCACGGAAAATGGCACATCTAAGGAGAGCTATTCATCCATCTCTGGACTTTGACAACTTGAATGGAGAAAGGCGGATGAAGTCTTCACTGAACAAGTTACAGTCTTTTCATATTGGTAAGAACCACAATTTCCGCATACCGACCAGCGAGCGAAGCCCAGGCGCTAGAGACACCGAGGAGCACCCTGACATGAGTAATCTAGCATATCATAGCCGGCACCCCGATCCAGGAGCCCAAAGGGCCTGGCATTGTGAGTTTGATGCACAGAGCAGTCCAGATCTCATGTTTACAGCTAGGAGTTACTACACAGGAGCTCAGCTGCCAACAAATCTCCCAAGAACAAAATCTGTAACCCTAAATGCTGTTGATGCCTGAAATGCTTTCTTGCCGTGTAAATTCCATAGAATATAGAGTGTACATTGCTTTTGTTCTTTTTGTATGCAATAATATGAAGTATAGCTATGTAGGCAAGAAACTGAAATGCATTTGGGTCATCTGTGGATATGCCAGAGCTGTGTGTAACTTCCTAGCTTGTGAATTTAGAGGTGCCTTTTGTCTTGGAAAGAAAATAGTTCATTTTTTTGGATGATAAAAGAGGGTCTCTTTTTAGGATGATCGGGTGCAATCTGCTACATTTGCTTCCCTGATGCATCCTAGTTTACTCACCATGGCATCTGCCAAAGAGCTATATTCCTGTACACCATGATCCAGAAATCCAAAGCAGGATTAATTTTACATATTTTTAGAGATTGCAATGTTCTTACTGTTAGTTAATTAGGCATAAAGCAGGACTGCAAAAAGCATTGTGCCTAAGCTGTGAATCACATGACCCAAATCAGGAGCTGAAACTCTGTCCTGAAGAGCCTGCTGGCACATGACACCTATGAAGTGGACATCCATGATCCACCTCTACTAGTGGCAGTAGAATAATTGGAGGTTGTATCAAAGGTACAGACATGCCAGCAACTGTATTTGCCAACTCCTAATTTAATTGATACTGCACTATTGTCAATTGATCCTCACATCACACCACTTGATCCTACTCGGTTGGCATTTGGCAGCCTCACACACTGCACACAAACATGAGATATATTGTTTCTGTCTCTCACTTTCTTATTGCTAACTATGATGTTTTTTGAGGTAAAGAAAAAACAAGACAGAAGTGACAAAAATATTTGATCGTCACAAGAACGGCTACCTTTATAGAAAATTTAAGAAACCTCTTTTGCCGGCAACAATTTGTGTGTGTTGTGTAGAGCAAAGGATGGTCACCACATGCTGCCTGATAATATTCTCACTTGCTACTGCCAGCTCGTCTTGCCGGAGCAGGACAAAGGGGTCCATCTCCATCCATGGATAACTTGTGGAGAAGATTTGGTTTTCATATCTCTGATATTTGGGGTTCTAAGGTGATCTTTCTTTTCTACCTTCCTGTGTCATTTTATAATACTTTTGGCATGGCCTAAGGTATTCTGTAGAATGAACAAAGACACATGCAAAAAACTGTGGTCTAAACTAGAAAGAAGTGATGATACCTTATCAAATGATCTACAAAAATAGTTTATCCATAATTCTAAGTGGGCTCCATTATTTAGGATAGACAGCTTTTGTGGTCACTGAAAGTTGGCATAATTAAAATGGGTGTCTGAAGATGAGTCAAAAGTGACAGACAGTTAAGGAACCCACACAATCCTGATAAAGTGACTAACAAGTTAACCTAACAACTTTGCAAAGGTAGGAGTGTTTTATATTCATACTGCAAAAGGAGATTCAGATAAGCATCAAAGGCAGGAGGATGAGGTGAGGGTGGTAGGAGATGAAATGCAGAGTAGCCTTTTAATTTTGCCATTGAATAATTCAGCTTCTGGATCATATGGTCCTGTACTCCTGTCCCAAAGTTCATTGAATTGGATGAGAAACGAGAGGGGGGGGGGCACCCTCTCTCTGTCTATTGCCTGTCCTCATGGATGCGTGCCATATTGTGACCTGCCTAATTCTAAGACTTGGTAGTACGGCTAGTATTAAAACAGTGCACGTTTCTCTGTAATGTACCTGTCCATCAGTTAATGCCATGAGACAAATGTCACTCAAGGTTGGCCATGGTTCAGTACTGAAAATAACAGTATTCGACAGTTCAAGATGGTTTTGGTTAAATGTACTACAAATCTAAACAGATTTATAGTATTATAATATATTTCATTCAACCAAATTTTTTTACAATAATTGCTTTAATTTCTACAGGAGTTCTATAAAATTTTTGAGAAATGCTTACATATAGCATGAGCCTAGGGGGTCAACCTAACTTCTTTTTGCCTTCCAACAAAATAAAATAGGAAAAAGCTTATTGGTGGCAGAAGCAAGCATAGGAGTAGATCATCAAAAAGCCTATGACCTTATCCAAAATTGCAGATGAGGTAGTTGCTTTTCTGGGAAGAAGTAAATAACTGGATTACTAGAATGCTTGATAGATGCAAAAGTCTATTGTCTATATACCTAAAATACGCTGTTCCCAATATCACACAAGTTTTTCCTTTTTTTTTTCCGACGAAAAGCTGATTTAGCCACATGACATGGGCATCTAGTATATCTTAATCATGATGCATAAAAAACAAGTATCTAAGCAAGTTTCGTTCTTCAGGATTCAGCCTTTGCATTTAGATTGTGTGATACACTTCATCTTCTTTAGCTCTTGCCTTTATAGTTCTGTATTATCTCCGGTGAGGAACTGTTCACAAGAAATTTGTCATTTACATGAACTCTTCGGAGTTCTGCTTAACTCTATTACAAGTCTTATCGAATCGAGTTCAAGACGTGCCAATTAGTTTGATCCTGCAATAATAAGATAGATAAGTAAAACATGTTAGATTATGATGACTAAGGGGTCGATATAGTATCATGCCCTCAGTCGATGTCGATGGATTTTGGATCAACTTCTTCCTCTGAATATCTAAACTAATCTAAGCATGAACAAATTGATATAACCGCTGAAATCTAAATATGATGACCCTAAAAGAATATCGATCGAAACTTAGATATAATATAATTATAAGTTGTCTAAATTTATTACAATCAATCTTGATAGACCGGATCAAACCGAGACAGTATAAAAATAAAAGTAGTAAAGTAGAATTCGAACAATTATGTGATTATTTGAACATAGGTCGATGCACCAAGATAATTAATTATTATCATTAAACTATATGAAAGAAATAAACTCGTATCGGTTATAACAAATTAAAATCTATCTATAATTATTAATCACAATTTTGATAGATTGAACTTAACCAAGACAATATAAGATTGAGACTAATAAAGACAACAACCACCCGATTATACTAAATCTTTGTGGATTAACCGATACAACGAGGTTAAATTATGATAAGCAAATAACTTATCGCTGAAACTCCGAGAAATAATGATTAAAACCTATCGACTTTAACAAATCTAACTAGCAAATTATAACCTAAAAGTCTTGACTTAACCAAGATAGTTCAAGACTAATAATAAACTCGATAGATTTAAACCAGTCGATTGGTATTATTCAGAGTGATTGATATATTGAATCTAACTAAGACAACAAAGCAAAGCCGATATATCGGATAAGCAACACAACTAAAAGCTTAACTAGTATATCAGACTTAACCGAGAAAGTGCTAATTCCACCGATACAAGCGAAGTTGACAAAACTTACTTTCTCGTCGGAGATCGAAACCGATGCAGCCCAAACATGAAAACAAGAACTTGTCAAAACTAAAACTAGAGTTGGCGATGCGTCGAAAGTTGTGTATTGAACTGTTGTTGTTACAAGAAAACCCCGGGCACACAATTTGTACCCTCAGGTTGGTACAAGTTCGACTCAAACACGACTCCTATCGGCTACATAACAGGAAAAGGAAACTAATCTGAGTCTGATTCTAACACGACTTCATTGGCTAGGGACTCTCTCTATTGAAATAAAAACAAAAAAAACCTTCCTTATTACGGAAGCTAATACCAAAACTAGATAAAATTTGTCAACCAAATCAACTATAAACATGGCATTAACTCCACCTTCGACTCTGTTTTGACTAATGGAAATCGCCAAACTTTGCCATTAACAGATGCCCCCTCAATTCGGGAGTATGGATATACATGCTTCGTAATTTTTTGTACGGCCCATTAAGCACCATCGGCCCAATCGACCCAACCCGCTTGCCACGGCCTTTCACGCACCGTGTAGTATAAAACTCTTTAGTCTCCAGCGGTACATCACGCATCACATCCCTGCCAAAAAAACCCTTAGTTCTCCACACCGGCGAGCTCAAACCCTTCTTTCTCTCTTCTTTCCTCCGGCGATCTTACCGAGCAGCCTTCTCCTCGAGTAAACTTCTTCATCACCAAATGGCCACCTCTACTGGCATCCCGACGGTAAGAATCGCCATGCCTTTTCTTTCCCATCTTCTTTTACCGTATTTATGTAGATTCAAACCTAGGTCTTTAGTCCCGTGTTCTTCATGTTCTTCATTTTTAATGTTTACTTTCTACTGTAGCATTTGAGAAACCAAATAGTGATCCCTATGCTCGATTGGTTACCTTTCTATTACATGGGCCCGATGGGACTCAACCGAATTCATCAATGTCGAAACCAATCGGATTCCTTTCAAAAACTCTAGCCTTACCCTCTTACCCTCTCTGATTGGTACAACAACTTCATATCTTGGCTATCAAAAATCCCTGGCTGGTGAACTTGGTATCTTCAGATGTTAGCCTCCAAATATCAACTGCGGACCGATCTAGGCGTCACCCAATGCACCAACTTATCTTTGGACAATATGGAAAAAGGTGATCCTCTTGTGACATTGGCTTGTTACTTTTAGTCTGACACCCTCAACGCCTTCTTATTCAACCATGGGTCGATGACACCAAATCTACTGGACATAGTCATGCTCATTGGCCTAGATATCACTTCACCAGCCAAACTTGTCGGCTTGAAAATCAAACGTGCTGATCGGCTCGATAACAAAGCAGCTGGAGGGTGGGCTAATTATATCGCCAAGCACGCCAATACTTCTGTGTCAGTCACCAATCGAGAAGATGTTGCATTCCTCAACTTATGGCTGGAAAATATGTTTTCTGTGAATCAACCCTGGGAACGACAACCAATATGCAGCATGTTGTAGAAGCTCTATCTGATGGGTGACAGATTTCCTTGGGCAAATATCTCATAGGGGTAACTTACTAACTCTCGCATCAAGAAGCTTCCAGGTTCTCGGTTGGCCAACAGTCAGACACATTGGCGGCCCTTGGTGGTTCATCCAACGTTGCTTAAAACTGTATACTGCTAACATTGCAGAGAGAGCGTCCTTCAACACCCTAAACTTCCCATCGGATCATGCAAAAGACACACTTCCTACTCATTACCGATGCATGTCTATCGGCGAGGCCGTACTAGTTTATCTAGGAAGTAAGCTGTCAGCCATCGATGCAAGCCATTGGTTCAAAGCTTTTTATGTCGACTTTACCAAAGTGCACTTTGAGCTCCTTCTGCCTTCCGATCGAACAACATCAACTCTGACAATACAAGCAGGGATATCTTCATCACATCAGTTATACCATGCATCCTCCTAGTTGGCGTTTCTACCTATCACACCTCTCGTACTTCTTACGAATTCTATCATCCATCGGTCTCTGCCCACCAACTTGGATTTGACCAACTTCTAATTGTCCTCCACTTCATCGGTGAAATCCAAGCCAGAGGACCAGTGGCAAGCGCTCTAGAATTTGATCGCTTGATGTTGATCGAACAAACCCCCTTGGGCACTTTCGAAGATTTTAACAATCACTCAATAGGCTCAAAACTTTGGTCTCATGAATGGAAGCAACATCTCTTCAATGCAACACTAGCCACATATTGCTCAATCCTTGACCCTGATTACGTTGAATTCGATCAAGAAGTATTCACTTGCTATAATCTCTCAACCCTTCAAGACACATGTTTATTAGTAACATCTTTTCTCACTATTTTAGATTGTCGATATTGATGCCCCAATAGTCAGTTGGAGCGGCTGCCTATTGAATATGCTCCAAGATCGGCTAACCCAACCTCGGTGCTGGTGCCCCTCCACCATCATCCTTGCTACATGGAACAATCCGGGAGCCGATCCAAAAAACAAAGAAAACTTCCGTTCATTTAGGCCATAAAAAGAAGAAACAAGTGATCAGCTCCTCCGCAGTGCACCCGAAGAACTCCGTGAACTTGATCTT
Organism: Oryza australiensis; assembly: GCA_019925245.2. Lineage (NCBI taxonomy): Eukaryota > Viridiplantae > Streptophyta > Magnoliopsida > Poales > Poaceae > Oryza > Oryza australiensis. The sequence goes on along the minus strand of JAIFGZ020000393.1, from coordinate 1,688,351 downwards.
GAGGTCGAGGCTGTTATGGATGAAGCCATGGTTGAAGAAGAAATGGAAGTCGTCGATGTGGCCAGAGAAGACGTGGAAGAAACCATCAATGTGGTTGAACCGATAACTACCACCGATGCTGCCTTGCACGCAGAAATTGACACAACCGTTGATCAAATGAGCGAAACCGATGTCAATACTAATCAAGCAGAATAACATGCAGCCTCAACCCCGGGCGCTGCACCCCTTGCACTAGTAATTCCTTCATAACTCATCCGATCATAATTTCTTTTGCTAATATTTCTATAGTTTCAGACTCTAGAGAAACCGACTTTCCCTCATCGATTGACATCGTCTTCCAACAAGCGCACTCTTGAAGATGTTGCTCCTCACCCACCAGCGCTGGAAGCTGTCATAACGATGAACATGCTCTAGCCGATGTTGCACCAATCCTTCTGGTAAACATCTTCATGCCGATTATTTCATAATTGTCTTGATTTTTGTCCTAACCTTAAATTTTAAGACGCAAAATATAGCCGATCTCTTCTCCTTTGATATTGGCCAGTACCTGGATGATGATGATGAACAAATTATCAGCAATGCGACCTCTCCTCCTCCTGATACCCTTAAGAACCAATTGATGGAAATCGCTGATCGGCTAAACGCTTTAGTTGATGCCTTGGTAGAGAATGCTAGCCCCATCAGAAGCAGAGTTGATGAAATTCAAGACCAACTTCCCGATGAGCACCTCAATGCCTTGATTCTAGCAGCCTTCTTGGAATTGCATCGGCTTCAAGTTCTAAGGGCTCGCCAACGCATGATCGATCGTATTGACTTAGATGCTCATAAGCAACCCTGCAAGCTGATCGGCAGAAAGCCCAAGTAGATAAAATTAAACTTGATGAACTGGCTGCCACTATAGAATATACCAAGATCCAAATTGAAGAACTAGAGAAACAAGAAGCTGATCTGATGGCCCGTGTTGAGCAAACTTGCAAAGATCTAGCGTCAGCCAAACAGAAACTTATCGTTCTTCCCGAGGCAATTGATTACTGGAAGGCCAAACTCAAAGCATCAATCCGCCAAGTGGCTAACCAACGTATATCCATTAATCCAATCCCAGGAACCGACGCCGATGATCTTCGTACCATCAAAAAAGTTGATCAAATTCGCCTGCAATCCAAAAGTTCTTGGGTTGATGTAATAGATCAAACACTTGGAAATTTAGCGTAACAACCTTGATACTGGATAAGTTTTGTAATATATTTATCGGCACTAAGTTATCTACTTGCTTTACTATATCCATTTTCATTCATATGTTCCTATGGCTGATTTTTATATCGGCCATCTTGAGGTGATGATTTGTATATCGGCTATAACATAGATCGGCTATCGTCCAACCGATTATAAACTAATCCAAACACTAGGATGATATTTCTTCAAATACTTCCCATTGAGCGCTTTCCCAAACACATCTCCATCGAGACCTTCAAGCATATAAGCATCGCGCAGCACACAACGATGTATCTGATAGGGCCCTTCCCAAATAGGCGACCATTTTCAAACTTATTATCTGTTGTTCCTATCGGTAAAATCAACTTCCAAACTAGTTCTCCTTCTTCAAAAGACTTTGATACTACTTTTTTGTTATAATGTCTTGAAACCTTCTCTTTGTCTCTTTTAATCTTCTTAAGCGCACGTAGCAGATTCTAAGCCAAATCCTCCAACTCATCAGTCATCAAGTTATAATACTCATCAGCCGTTAATTGATCATGCAACAAAATTCTTCTAAAGCCGATGTTAGTTTCTCATGGCAAAACAATTTCGTGTCTATAAACCAACTGATAAGGCGGTACTTGAGTAGCCCTATGACATGCCATCCGATAGGCCCATAACGAATGGGTTAATGTAGTATGTCATTTCCTTGGTTGCTCATCAATTTGTCGCTTAATCAACTTGATCAAACTTTTGTTAGATGTCTCTGCTTGTCCATTAGATACGGAGAAGAATTTAACAACTTGATGCCCATACTGGCAACAAACCTAAAAAATTCATCGGCTACAAATATAGATCCTTGATCGGTTGTTATAGTCTAAGAAATTCCAAATTGATAAATTATATGCTCCTTATAAACTCAATAGCATATGTGGCATCAACCTTCTTCAAAGTAATTGCTTCAACCCACTTCGTAAAATAATCAGTTGCCACAAATATTTTTTTATGTCTCTTACTTGATGGAGGATTAATCTGGCTGATCATATCAATACCTTGTCCTCTAAACGTCCATGGTTTTATGACTGGGTTCATAGTCTATGCTGGCGCCCTCTGAATAGCTCCAAATTTCTAACAATCTTGGCATCCTTTATAATATTTGAAACAATCTTTTAGCATTGACGGTAAAAAATACCCAACTCTTCGCAATAACCATGTCATTTTATGAGTGTGTTGAAGGGATGCGCGGAGGCTACGCTAGCCGAAAACAAAAATTTTCTACCGCGCAAACCAGGAACACTTGCAAGTAAGGGCCGATAGATCGTTACCGATTGGAGTAGAGTGCGGCGGAATAGCCAATCGGGGCAATCCGATCCGGAACAGTGTAGCCGATTCCGGAGACGGCCGATACGTCAATCAGCCGATTCGAGTCGTCCGGCCGCGTTCTCACGCCTCGCTCCGATGCGCCCGACCGCGGCCGATCCCACCACGCCCGATCGCTCCGATTGCGGCCGATCCGAAGCCGATCAACGGCGCGCAACGTAGCAGCGCCTCTACCGGTATCCACACGTCCGGGACGAACGCCGAACACCCGTGTGCTAGCACGCGATGCAAGGCTAGGGTTTGGCTCGAAAGTGGGGAGGGTTTCCGTGGAGATTGATCTCGGCGACTTTTGCACGCGATGCAATTGACGTACCGCAGCTCTCCACCCCTCCCTCCTTTATATAGAGTTGGCCGACGGGACTAGTGGCCGATTAGGACTCTATTTTGAATCGGATCCTATCCGAATCTCACGAGTTGGCTGCCCATACGTCGTAAGCCTATAGGACTCTATCCGATCGGATCCCTATCCGATCGAGCCGTATCCGAGTCCAACTCGAATGCTCGTTCTTATCCCTTTAAGCGTGCTACCACAGGTTCGGGTATACTCGGTTTTGGCTATAGTCTAACTTAGCCGATCGTCGGCTCAAGTCCAACTCAGCCGACCGTCAACGGCGGCGCCTAGCAGCACATATTGACACCATAGTATACAAGAATAATATCGGCTCGAACCTGTAATGTGTACACAAATCCCTTTGCCTCACGATACCGGTTAAGCTATAGGCAAGATGTGTGCCATCCCTTCAATAGCTTAACCATTCACTCGAATCGTATTGGATTATCGTCCGTTGATTGACTCCTCAATCAACTTAGCATGGCCATGCATTTCCATAATCCATTACCTCGAGGGGCCAGATATCTCTCCAAAGGAGGGGCAAATTCCATCTTGATCACTCACATCCCACTCCATGTTTCATAGCAAACCCGAAAACTACCTTTATAACTACCCGATTACGGAATAGCGTTTGGTAGTCTCAAAGTAGGCTACTACACATGTTGGAATCCATGGTGATCTCGGTCTAAGGACTTTGTACCAACACTACCGAGACCAACTAATGGCACATTAATTCTGTAGTGTCTCATGGTGGGTCTATCCAACAATGTGTTCTCCAACACATATGTCCATGTTTATTGATTTGGTATCTCCATACCCATGATCTATGAGACATGATCATCAATCAATAAACATGCCGATCTTAGAATCATATTTGTTCCAACAATATGACATATGATCGTGGATCGTTTAGAAATAGATTCATACATATAGAGTCTCATAAATAAGTCACGTACTTATTGATCAATACAAGATGTCTATTTCATGGAAGTGAATAATACTTTATTCATTTATACATAAACATTGACGTGATATCCAACATCTCCATGTTGCCTCTAGGGCATATCACTAACAATCTCCCACTTGCACTAGAGTCAATCATGTAAGTATCTAATACCCATTGCTCTTGTGTGCGCCTCATGCTTCGGTGAGGAGAGGTTTTGTCGGCGGATCGGCTATGTTGAGATCCGTGTGCACTTTGCATATCTTGACATCACCTCGTCCACAATCTCGCGGATGAGATGATATCGCCGAAGTATGTGTTTGGACTTCGATGTGACCTCGGCTCCTTGGCTTGCGCAATGGCTCCACTATTGTCACAATAGAGAGACATTGGACCAGTCGTACTAGTCATCACACCAAGCTCGAAACGAATTTCTTGATCCAAATGCCTCCTTTGCGCTTAGAACGACAATGTACTCGGCCTCCGGTTTAGAATCGGCAACGGTATCCCGCTTGGAATTCTTCCAGTGCGATCGCGCCTCCGTTCGGGCGAACACGAACCCGCATTGCGATCTATAATCATCCTTGTCCGTTTGGAAGCTAGCATCGGTGTAACCACTTACAACGAGCTCTTCTTCACCTCCATAGACTAGGAACATATCCTTAGTTCTTCTCAAGTACTTAAGGATATTCTTTACGCGATCCAGTGACCTTCACCGGATCTCGATGGTATCTGCTCGTAGCACTCAAAGCGTACGAGACATCCGGGCGTGTACAAAGCATGGCATACATGATGGATCCAATTGCCGAAGCATATGGAACCATACCCATCTTATTCCGCTCATCATGTGTCCGAGGACACCGATTCTTGCTAAGATTAATGCCATGTGACATGGGAAAGAAACCTTTCTTGGAATCATGCATGTTGAACCTTTTCAACACCTTGTCAATGTATGTACTTTGGCTTAATCCAATTAGCCTCTTGGATCTATCTCTATAGATCCGAATGCTAATATATATGTTTGCCTCCCCTAAGTCTTTCATGGAAAAACTATTTTTCAATGAAGACTTGACGGATTCAAGCATAGGGATATCATTTCCAATCGTAATATGTCATCCACATATAAGATTAGAAATACAATTGCGCTCCCACTGACCTTTTTGTAAACACAGGCCTCTTCTTCATTTTTGATGAAACCAAACCCTTTGATTACTTCATCAAAACGAATATTCCAACTCCGAGATGCTTGCTTCAATCCATAAATGGATTTCGTAGCTTGCATATCTTTCCGAGCGATTCTGGATCGACAAAACCCCGAGGTTGTATCATGTATACATCCTCGCTTAGGTTTCCATTTAGGAAAGCCGTTTTGACATCCATCGCCATATCTCATAATCGAAATATGCAGCAATCGCTAGGATAATCCGAATAGATTTAAGCATCGCGACGGGCGAGAAGGTTTCATCATAATCAACTCCTTGAATCTGTTTAAAACCTTTCGCCACCAATCGCGCCTTATAGATGTGAACATTTTCATCCATATCGGCCTTTTCTTAAAAACCCATTTACACTCAATGGTTTTGACACCATCGTGGATCAACCAAGTTCCAAACTTGATTGTCGTACATGGATTCTATTTCGATTTCATGGCTCCAAGCCACTTGTTGGAATCGGGTCCCACCATCGCTTCCTCATAGGTCTTAGGTTCATCGTTGTCCAACAACAATATATCACGTTGTTCCGCACTGTGTACTGTCGGGCGCACGACGTGATCTTTCGACCTCCGGGGCCGGTGTATCTACAACCGGTGGCGCAACACTTTGTTCCTCTGTTGTGGTTACGTGGTCGTGAAACGTTTTCGGTGTTTCTTGAACTTCTTCAAGATGCACCTGCTCCCACTAACCCTTCTTGAAAGAAACTCTTTCTCCAAGAAGACACCATGTCGGGCGACAAACACTTTGCCTTGTTCCCGATTATAAAAGTAATATCCCTTAGTTTCCTTAGGATATCCCACAAAGAAGCACTTGTCGGATTTCGGTGTGAGCTTGTCGGCGTAAACGTTTTACATAAGCCTCACAACCCCAAATTTTGAGAAAAGACAAACTAGGGGTTGCCCGTCCATAACTCATATGGTGTCTTTTCAACCGACTTAGATGGAACTCTATTTAGTGTGAGCGCAATGTTTCAAGAGCATATCCCCGAAGGATAACGAAAGATCACTTTGGCTCATCATCGACCGCACCATATCCAACAAGGTGCGATTTCTCCGTTCGGACACTCCGTTCCATTGTGGAGTTCTGGCGGAGTCAATCGTGAAACTATTCCACAATCTTTCGATGATTACCAAACTCTTGGCTCAAGTATTCCCCTCCACGATCGATCGTAGAAACTTGATTGTTTTCCCTAAATGATTAGTACTTCATTCGGAATTCTTTGAACTTTTCAAAGGATTCGGACTTATGCCTCATTAAGTAGATATAGCCATATCTACTAAAGTCATCGGTAAAGGTAATGAAGTACGATAACCACCTCTGGCCGTTGAGCTCATTGGTCCACATACATCGGTATGTACGAGTGCCAATAAGTCACTTGCTCTCTCACCGTGTCCCGTGAAAGGTGCCTTTGTCATCTTACCAAGTAAACAAGACTCACATGTCTCAAATGATTCAAAATCAAAAGAGTGAAGCAATCCATCCTTATGGAGCTTCTCCATGCGTTTCTTATTTATATGGCCTAAGCGACAATGCCGGATAAACGTGGGGTTTATATCATTAGAGAGTTGCCTTTACGTATTAATGTTATAGATGGGAGACGCTTCAAGATTCAAAACGTATAATCCATTCACCAATGGAGCATGAAAATAGAACATATCTCGAGATATATTGAACAACCATTGTTCATTGATCTAAAATCATATCCTTCCGCTTGCAAACATGAAGCGGAAATAACGTTTTGACATAGTGTTGGAACACAATAACAATTATTTAATTCCAAAACTAATCCTCGAAGGTAGATGAAGTGGTCTTGTGCCGACAAGCTCGTAGCAACGCTTGCTCCATTGCCGACGCGCAGTTTCACCTCACCCCTTCTCAATCCTCTACTTCTCATTCCCCGCAACGATTTGCAAATATGAGCTACGATCCGGTATCAAATACCCAAGAGTCGGTAGGTGAAGTAGCAAGATTAATGTCTATAACATTAATACCGAGCGAAGTCGTACTTTGCTTTTTTTAGATCCTCCATGTACTTCTTGCAGTTTCTCTTCCGTGGCTCGTCTCCTTGCAATAGAAGCAAACGACATCGATGCCGCCGACCCCTTCTTGCCCTTCTTTGCATTAGAGGCACTCGCGATCTCATCGGGAGTTAACTTCCTCTTGGTGCAAAGTTTCTTGACAGTGGTTTGCGTTTAGCCTTCGCATCATCATCACATGATGACCATTCTTCGGATACTCTCCTCACTGTCTTTAGCATCCCATGCAATTCAGCCAAGGTTCTATCCATATTGTTCATGTGATAGTTTAATATGAATGGCTCGAAGCTCGGAGGGAGCGGCGGAGAATCACATCGGTAGCCAACTCTTGGCTAAGGGGAAAACCTAGTTTTCCGGACTCTCAATGTAGCCAATCATTTTTATCACATGCGGATCGACGGGATTCCCCTCAACAAGCTCACGCAAACAAGGACTTCGAGGTGTTGAACCTCTCGGCCCGAGCTTGGTTCTCAAACATGCCACGCAGTCCCGAATAATAGTGTGAGCATCACTGCTCTCATATTGCTTCGAAGCTCGGGGACATTGTAGCAAGCATGAGACAGCTTATGTCTAGGGCATCATTAGTGTGCTTCTCGTAAGCCCTCCGTGCGCGTTGCGGTGGCGTTATTAGGCAAATCCTCGGGATAGGGTACTTCAAGAACGTACTCCTTACGCTCTTGCTTGAGAACAATTCTCAAGTTGCGATACCAATCCATAAAGTTTGTTCCATTTAATTTTTCCTTTTCGAGAATAGATCGCAAATTAAAAGCACTGGGTGCGGTATTAGCCGCCATTTATTCTACAACAGAAAAAGCAAAGTTTAGCACAATGTTTATGCTATGTCTATTGTTAAACAATTTAACATTAGACTCCCATTACGTATTTTCCACCTTCCCTCTAGGTTACGTATTGGGTCAAGATCCACATGTTAATTAATTTTCTAGTGAGCTTTGGCATCACGCTAGAAGATTAATAACATCGGTAAGCAACTCTTTGCTAATCACATCTCTATGTGACTCTTGTTGTTGGTGTGGCATCTCCATGCCCCGGCCCCAACCTATGCCCCAAGGCCCAAAACTGTTTTGATAGCCTTGTTAAGTAAACCAAATGCTCTGCGTATATGTCCGACATATACCCCTCGTGTTATGATAGAGAATGGCACTCTGCTTTGCGGACCCACCATTGACGAGCATAACGGTGACGGTGCAACATTTGGAAGGGCATCATTACTACTTAATTTTGTGAGGGATGCTATCCTATCAAACAAACATATCACATATATGAAAGCAAGAAGAATAGCATATAGTGAAATAGTATGGCCCCCTTCACATGGTGATCTCCATCTCCATGCCGGTGTAGAGGATCTCCATCTTCATCACCGTTCTTTCGAGTGCCGAATGCTTGATTTCTTCAAACTAAGCTACTACTATAGAAGCTCTAATTGAAGATTACATCGACTCGCAGTCGTGAAAGAATATTACAAGCATTGCACGTATGAAAGAATATTACAGTGATTGCACATATGAAAGAATATTACATGCATCACATGCATCTCATACATCTCATACATACAATGGGGCCATACCATCTCAAAGCATTCTCTGCAAAAACAAGTTAGGCGTAGAAACGTTTTCTACCTATCGCGAGATACGACATCGAGACGACCTATAAGGGGGTACGCACACGGCGGTCCCGCTATGAAATCGCTTGTGGAAACCATATCGGCATAATCATATTATGCCGTCCCGATACACTATCAAGGGAGATGGTTTGCGTAGGCGCGAGGCAGCAACAAAGTCGGACTACGAGATAGCTTCGGTATAATCACATTATACCGTTCCGATACACTATCAAGGAACGCTATCTCGAACCCAACTCAAACCGAGTTATTTGGAAATTGCTTCGACGTAATCACATTACGTCGTTCCGATACACTATCAAGGAACGCAATTACCATCTACTCTCCTCAACGAGATCCCGTAAACCGATTGATCTAATCAACCCGTGCGCAAAACTTGTTCCAGATCCAATCTAAAACCCGAACTAAGCAAGATTAGCTCGATACCACTTGAAGGGTTGCGCGGAGGCTACGCTAGCCGAAAACAAAAATTTTCTACCGCGCAAACCAGAACACTTGCAAGTAAGGGCCGATAGATCGTTACCGATTGGAGTAGAGTGCGGCGGAATAGCCAATCGGGGCAATCCGATCCGGAACAGTGTAGCCGATTCCGGAGACGGCCGATACGTCAACCATCCCATTCGAGTCGTCCGGCGCGTTCTCACGCCTCGCTCCGATGCGCCCGACCGCGGCCGATCCCACCACGGCCGATCGCTCCGATTGCGGCCGATCCGAAGCCGATCAACGGCGCGCAACGTAGCGGCGCCTCTACCGTATCCACACGTCCGGGACGAACGCCGAACACCCGTGTGCTAGCACGCGATGCAAGGCTAGGGTTTGGCTCGAAAGTGGGGAGGGTTTCCGTGGAGATTGATCTCGGCGACTTCGTTGCACGCGATGCAATTGACGTACTGCAGCTCTCCACCCCTCCCTCCTTTATATAGAGTTGGCCGACGGGACTAGTGGCCGATTAGGACTCTATTTTGAATCGGATCCTATCCGAATCTCACGAGTTGGTGCCCATACGTCGTAAGCCTATAGGACTCTATCCGATCGGATCCCTATCCGATCGAGCCGTATCCGAGTCCAACTCGAATGCCTGTTCTTATCCCCTTAAGCGTGCGACCACAGGTTCGGTATACTCGGTTTTGGCTATAGTCTAACTTAGCCGATCGTCGGCTCAAGTCCAACTCAGCCACCCATCAACAGCGGCGCCTAGCAAGCACATATTGACACCATAGTATACAAGAATAATATCGGCTCAACCTGTAATGTGTACACAAATCCCTTTGCCTCACGATACCGGTTAAGCTATAGGCAAGATGTGTGCCATCCCTTCAATAGCTTAACCATTCACTCGAACCGTATTGGATTATCCGTCGTTGATTGACTCCTCAATCAACTTAGCATGGCCATGCATTTCCATAATCCATTACCTCGAGGGGCCCGAGATATCTCTCCAAAGGAGGGGCAAATTCCATCTTGATCACTCACATCCCACTCCATGTTTCATAGCAAACCCGAAAACTACCTTTATAACTACCCGATTACGGAATAGCGTTTGGTAGTCTCAAAGTAGGCTACTACACATGTTGGAATCCATGGTGATCTCGGGTCTAAGGACTTTGTACCAACACTACCGAGACCAACTAATGGCACATTAATTCTGTAGTGTCTCATGGTGGGTCTATCCAACAATGTGTTCTCCAACACATATGTCCATGTTTATTGATTTGGTATCTCCATACCCATGATCTATGAGACATGATCATCAATCAATAAACATGTCGATCTTAGAATCATATTTGTTCCAACAATATGACATATGATCAGGGATCGTTTAGAAATAGATTCATACATATAGAGTCTCATAAATAAGTCACGTACTTATTGATCAATACAAGATGTCTATTTCATGGAACTGAATAACACTTTATTCATTTATACATAAACATTGACGTGATATCCAACATCTCCATGTTGCCTCTAGGGCATATCACTAACATGTGTTCCACAAATTTCCTCATGAACTTCACACATGACCACCTTCGCTTCTTCCAAATTTAAACACCTAAGCAAAAAACCATCAATCTTTCGATGATATAAATCATCATCAAGTAATACATATTTAAGAACTTGTACTTCAATTTCCTTGATGCCGAATGCAATGGATTCTTTAGATATGCAATAATGTCACTCTTCCAATCATCGACATCAACATTAGCCACCTCTATTTCTACATCTTTCATCATCGGCTTATAACCTGATGCCTAAGCAAGATCATTGGCTTCAATATTTTGTTCTTTAGGGATATGCCTCATTGATATAATCCTAAAATTCTCTATTAGCTCTTGACGTTTCTCATGATACACCCTAAAACTTCACCTTTGCATTCATACTCCCCAGTTAATTGCTTAATAACTAATAATTAATCCCCAATAATCTCTATCGTATCGGCCTCAACCTCTTTCGACAACTGCAGCTCTTGGAGTACTGTCTCGTATTCTGCCGATAGCACAAACCACTTGTAACAAAAAATTACCTTACTTGGAGATTGAAATTCGATGCAGCCCAAAGACGAGGCAAGAACTTATCGAAATCGAAAGTAAAACAAAGGTGACGATGCGCGAGATTGTATTGAGTTGTGTGTTGTTAATTACATGGTCTCGGGTCATATTTATACCCAAATATATAACGAGTTCGTAACGGACACGATTCCTATTATAGATTAGATTACAAATATTCTAACCAAACCGACACTTGCCTTGTTAACGCCAAAATTTGGTAAGCCCTAGAGTCTTCATCGGCTAAGTATTCATATCGGCTCAAAGCAGAATCGGCTGAGAGTTCTGCATCGGCCGATGGAGGATCAATATCTTCAGCAATTGGATTCTGGTTAGATTCGATTTGGAAAGATTTTATCCAAAAACACCGAGTTCAAGAAGGATATAACTTATATCTATTAATTAGGATAAGTTTATTAACTTTCTATTTTATCTTTAGGAAAGTGTGTTAGTATCTAGTAAGCATTGAGTTTGTTTTCTTTTATCTTTAAAAAAGTTTGAATTATAATCTGTTAGGATCTCTGTTAGCCTACGGGTATAAATATGTAAGCCCGAGGTCCACGTAAATCAATCCTCACGATCAATACAACTCGGCGCATTACCACCCTTTTACTTTTGGCTACTTTGTTCATCATCCGGCGAAACTTGGCACCCAACACAGGGCTGTATCGGCTTCGATCTTCGGCGAATGGGTAAGTCCAAGGTCCCGTCGGCCCAGGTATATCGTATCTATCTTTAATTTCATTACCGTTCATAGATACATCGGCTTAGTTAGGACTTTTTCGGTTAGCTTCGATATTCTGATCAAGTCGATATTTTTATAAACGTAATGTCGCTTTAGGTAGATTTGTTATATCTATCACATTAGACAGGTCTATCGACTCATCGAGTATTAGATTATCATATATAATCTCGTGCTGCATCGGTTAGGTCCGATCTACTAAATTTTCATAGAGGATGATCAGGTATCCAACTCCAAAGAGTAGCGACTAAGAATTAAGTTGGGCTCTTATTGGGCCAATTCAGTAACCAAATGGATCAGCACAAGCTCGCAAGGACAACCCATCTACCTAAATGGGCCGCGGATATCAGTCCCCAATCATTGCTTCTATTGGGCGGGGCCCACATACGCTTTCCTAAAGGCCCATAACACAGTGCTATACTAGTCTATTACTACTGCGCTGAGAGAGCAGCTTCCCATTTCTAGGTTTCCCTCCTCGTCGCTGCCGCCGCCGCAGCCTCCTCTCGCTCCGACAACCTCCCCCCTCACAGCTGCTCTTCGCCATGGGCCGCATGCACAGCAGCGGGAAGGGCATGTCATGCTCGGTGCTCCCCTATTGGCGCGCCGCCCCGGGCTGGGTCAAGGCGTCCGCGTCGGAGGTGGAGGAGATGATCGTGCGCGCAGCCAAGAAGGGCCAGCTGCCGTCGCAGATCGGGACGATCCTCCGCGACGCCCACGCCGTCCCGCTCGCCCAGGGCGTCACCGGCGGCAAGATCCTCCGCGTGCTCAAGTCCCGCGGTCTCGCGCCCGAGGTGCCCGAGGACCTCTACTTCCTCATCAAGAAGGCCGTCGCGATGAGGAAACACCTGGAGAGGAACAGGAAGGACAAGGACACCAAGTTCCGCCTCATCCTCGTCGAGAGCAGGGTGCACCGCCTCACCCGCTACTACCGCCTCGCCAAGAAGATCCCCGCCTCCTGGAAGTACGAGTCCACCACCGCGAGCACTCTCGTGGCCTGAAGCGGAACTGAAGGTTTCGTTCGTTTAACCTTCTGTTTCTGTGACTTGATTCTCTCGACAGCATTGGAGTTTTGTTTAATCTTAAGTAAGTAGGAAATGCTTTTGTTTGTATAAGGTGTTAAATTTACCTCCTGCACCTGAAGAGAGAGTTGCTTACTGAGATTCGATCAGATTTTGTTTTTCCCCGAAAGTAAGGTGTTATTCACAATGATCTGAAGTTTAATTTAACCTTGAGTTTTGGTGGTGCTTTCTAAAGATGTATGATCATAGAAAATGCAGTACTTTGAGTGATGCATGATGCATGATCGGGTTTTCCAAATGTATTACTTTTTTCATGTTGTCAGGTTTGCGATGGTGAATTGTACCAATGTCCGATGGTACTAGGTTTGCTATGATTTGGCTAGCCTCATTATTGATTATTAGTGGAAAGAGTAGTATTGAATTAAATGGTAATGTTCAATGTGATCTCTTGTTCCCGACATTCAGGAGGAGCTGTTGTAGCAGTGTTTATTTGCTTTTCCATGCTGCAAGCTTTAGGACTAAGAGCTCTATAAACATTTTTTTGGTAAACTTACTTGAAGGATTCTAAGTTGGGTGATGACGCAATGTACACAAATGCCAAGGAAAATGATATTTTGATCCAATTAGTCTATAACTGCTGATATTGGGTAGGAGGTTATATAAAATTTCTTTTTTTTCTAGCTACCATGCGCTGGTATCAGGGCGTAAGTTGTAACGTCAAACCTATTGAATAGGGCTGGGCATATGTGAACCGAAAACCGAAAAAAAAACGAACCTCACCGAGCCAAACCGAAGTTTGTGGTTTTTTGGTTTTCGGGTCTGGTTCAGGGTGTTGCAAAAACCGACTAGTTCGGTTCGGGTTCGGTTTTAGTTGGATGAAAACCGAAATACCGAAATAACCGAAGTTGTTCGTCGGCCAGCCATATCTCCCTTATTTCCTCGGTCAAACCCTACCTGTGCCGCGTAATTCCACCCCAAAAAAGTTGCGCCGCGTGCGATCCCCCTCGAAACCCTAGATGCGCGCGCGATTCCCCCCACCGAAACCCTAGCTGCGCCACGTCGACGCCACCTCCTCGCCGCCCTAGCCCGGTGGCCTCCGCGCCGCTCCTCCCTCCGCGCCTCCGCCTCCGCCTCTGCCTCGTCGCCGCCGCCTCCTCCGCGCCGCCTCCGCCTCTCGCCGCCCGGCTCGGTGGCCTCCGCCGCCCTCCTCCACACCTCCGCCTCCGCCTCCTCGCCGTCCCTCCTCCGCGCCTATGCGCCTCCCTCCTCCTCGCCGCCGGCCGGGCCTCCGCGCCTCCTCGGCCGCGGCCTCCGCTCCCCCTTCCCTCTCTCGCCGGCGGCGCGCGCTGAGCGGCGTCGTGCCAAGAGGAGCTCCGCCGCGAGAAAGGTGAGATTTCTCCTCTTCTTCTTCTTGCTCGGCGCCTCCTCGGTGAGCTAGGATTTCTCCTCTTCTTCTTGACATCGTTTTTTAGTAAAAACCGAAAACCAAACAGATTAAACCGAACCCGAATTATGCGGTTTTCCGTATTTACAAGAACCGATTGGTTATTCATTAACACCAAACCGAACTTTGCGTAGGAAAAAAAACCGAACCAAACTATCGATTTAAACCGATTGCCCACCCCTACTATTGAATTCCGCTGGTATATAGACTAGTTCTTTTGTTGATCTTATAAATTATAAATCCATCTTCTGTTTGATTGGAGTCATCTTTGCTAATATTCCAATAGATATGCTAGCTCATGATTCATGTTTGAGAAACAGAGCTCATATCTCTTGTCAGTTGAAGTTCTGAATGAATTCTTGTGAAGACTGTCCTTTTTTAGGGAAATCTGTGCCATAACATTTGGGAGCTGAAACTTTATTGTGACGGTATCACATTTTTGTCTTTTGAAGTTATGAAGTATCCAGTTATGAGTACTGGTTTTCTTTTTGACTTCCAGAATGAGCTTTGGACATCTATTTTGTCGGCTATTCCATGGATATTAGATTTATGATCTCTGTAAGCAAATTTAGCGATATTTCAGTGTTAGGCCAGTGTACAATGTGAAACGAGCATTCGTATTTTCATTTTAGAACCAACAGTATTGCCTAGCAAGGTTTTCTTATTGACACTTCTTTGATTTGCTACTATACTTTGTGCTAAATCCACTGATCTGACTGGAGCAGGTCTTGTTCATGGATTATTTACGTAACAAATGATCCAGCTAACATGCTGCGGCCACTGTATCATGTTTAGAAAGTAGAGCTCCAAATGCAGGTGAATTCCAACTGTCAGTGCAATAGGGTCTATTGGGAGCATTGTCTCCTTTTGGGTATTTTAGGTCAATATGATCCAAGATCTTGATTAGTGGTTTGTGAATATATTCCAAGATCTGGTAACCTGATATCCTATCTTTTCAGTCCAATAGGTAGATTTCGCCTCACATGAAACAACCGGACCTATTGTCATTTTGTTACTAGGTGTTTGTACATGTTGTCTTTGTAGCATAATTAGTACTGATGGCCAATTAGCAGCAGCTAACTCTTTACAATGATTGATCAAATAAAGCATCTGCACTTTATCATCTGGACGACCTGTTGGCTTGTGCTCGCGGCGCTGGGAATACCTGTCGTATGTGCGCCGCTGATCTTAATAATGTTGTGTGATTTTAATCAAGTTGGATACTTGATTTGAATATATTGCAGATATCGTACCTACTTGCTCTGTTTGTTTTTTGGTTATATTTCTAGGCAATGCACTCTAAGTTGAATGCCACCATCACAGTATGTAGTAAGGGTGTGTATTTAATCTTTACCTCGGAGAGTTCATCAAACTCTAATCGTGTTTGAAACTTGAGTGTGTATTGTAGTCTTTACCTTCCATGGTGAATGATTTATTGATTCAATTTGATAGGTTGTTCTACTATATTACTGTCATCGTGCTCGGTGTGTACATTTTTTTATGGGGGATGCATATGCTGCCCAACATCATTAGGCCACTAACTTACTGATAGTGTCCAGCACACTAATTAAGTAATCTGACTCCTCCAAAAAAAAACCGACTTCAACCTCTGTTCTCTGATAAGTCACCCTATGCTAGCATGCTACACCCTGTTTGATCTTAGTAATTTACTTTGGTATCCTTCGCTACTTCATGTTGTTGCCTTGTTGGATTGAGATGCCATCTAGGAATGGTACGGATAATTATTCGTTTTACAATTAATAAAACTGACAGTAATTACCTACTCAATTCAATGAGTAACACAGATCTGAGTGTGAGGAACAACTAGCCACGTTCTGGTCAAAGGCAGGCAAGAATTCCTTGATGCCGCCAAACTCAGGATAAAACAATGACGCTTCCGGTACACTTGCTATCCAGTTGAATACATTATGCAACATCTTGCCATTTCTTTAACGATTTTGATCTTAATAAAGAACTCGTCTTCAGACATGGCGCCATCCCGGCGGACAGTTCATCGCCTCGTTTTATATCTCTGGATCTGAACACAAGCTGCTGCACTGCATTGCCATTGCCACCCATCTCTTCTTCTTCTTTAGCTGAAGCTGGCATTGTCTTGCTGAGCTCGTTGGATCTCTTGGTCTCGCTGATCTTGTTGCAATGGCTAGCGTAGTGCAGTACCAGGCGGCGGCGGCGACGACGGCGATGGCGTGCGAGGAGGAGTTCATGCCGCAGGGGCTGATCTCCTGCTTCGGGCGGTCGCTGTCGAGGGCGTCGTCTGGGCGGCACCTGGAGTACTGCAGGGATGTGAGCGCCGGCGCCGGCGCCGGCGAGGAGAGCCGTCGTATGGCGCAGGAGCGGTCGGCGAGGGCGAAGCTGCGGTGGAAGGCCGTGGCGCAGGAGATCATGGCGAGGAGAAGCGGCGGCGGAGGATCAGGACGGAGGAGGAAGACGGCGTTCAGCTACGACTCCAAGAGCTACGCGCTCAACTTCGACGACCAGGCCGGCGCCGAGTAAGAGCTCCAGCTGCTATACGTCGCCGGTGAGCTAGCTAGCCGCAAAGACTGGACAACGAGCGCGTGCAATGTCGCGCTCGCGCGCGACGGCCGGCCGGCGAGGGGACGGAGTGCTCGCCGGTAGATCCTCCGGCGACCGACCCGGTGGGTGAGCGCGCATGCATGACGGGATTCGTATGAAGAGAGATCAAAGCTTGATGTTGAAGACTTGAAGGGTGATTCTTGTTCGAGTTTTTGTTTCATTGGCTGCATTCGCCATATTTGATGGTCTAAGTTACAGAAACTATAGCTATTGTGTCGCGTGTCACTTTTGACGTGTGGCTAATTTTTTCATAAAACCTCATCTTTATTAAAATTTTAATTAATTAAAGTATACATTAAATATCTTTTAATGTAGCTTAGTTTTAAACTATCAACCAGAGTTAAAAACTTAATAATTAATAATTTTATGTACACACTACGTTTTAGAATTTAAGTAAATCCATGATCAAAATATATAGGGGTGAGGTTTCGTAAAACTTTATAACCATCATAATATATGAGATTAGATTATGCATGTCATGATACCTATTATTTCCTATAACTATGATCATAAAACATGGGGTTATATGCATTTTGACATCTTGTGGTTCAATAGCTAATAAGGGTCTGTTTAGTATGGCTTTTGATTATATGATTTTCTGATTAGATTCGATTCTCCTGAATTAGATTATGAAGAGAATAAAGTAATAATTAAAACAATATTTCAGGTGATTTTTGGGAGAAACTGATTTTAGGTGATTCTGAGAAGAAATTAATTTCAGATGATTCTCACTCCCTGTATAAAATTGTTGAATCACTTGAAGGATTTTTATCAAAATCAGTTGCAAAATAATTCGTTTGACAAGAATTTTACAGATTATGTTGAGAATTAAAAAAATCCCTATCAAACGGGGCCTAAGAATTGAGGAAAAAATATTCATGTTGCGTTTTATCCACTGGTGCCTGGTCTATGGTGAAATGGAGCAGTGTAATTCTTGTGTGGAGGGCCACTTGAAACTTGAAAGTTCAAGCCTTCATTTAAAAAAAAATTCAAAAGGCTTCAAGTTCAAGCCATGTTAGTGTGGCAGTATAGCTGTTTAGTAAATCAACAAGTGGTTTCCAAGCTACTTATTATGTCCTCATGTGCTGCTTGTAGTGTAGTGTCATTTGGTTGGAGGCAGCTATTGACCGGACAAAAATGTCGACCGCATGTTTCGTTCTGTTCCATGCCGGTTTTCTTTTCCGGATGGTGCACACGGCACACAAGGCGCGCCAAAAGCATGAATGGTTTTCATCTCTTGCTAGAAACACCACCATACTTGCACCAGACATAGAAAGACATGTCAAAGGATATGCATGAGTTTGTATTGTGATGTGACCATGATTATCATTAATACAATCATTACTCACATCATAGCACAACCGAAAAACTTCGAGATTAAGTCACAGAAGTTCTGTAAATCCAATTCGGCCATCTACAACAGTATTTACTTCAAACAGCCGTCAAATGTGCATACGAGCTCCGTTTTGAGTCCATGAGTACTTGATGAAAAAATCTCAGAGTTCTCTTTCCAACGGATCTAGCCTCATCTCTAAATTTCATCTCAGTCGATCGAAATCAGAGAAACAAGATGGGCCTATAGACTTATAACTTTATCTGGGACCCCGATCCAAGTAAGGCTAAGTGGGGTGCGTCCTAATCTGATGGAGCACGCCCCTAGAGACCCCTTGGTCATCCTCTCACCTTCTTAAATAACTAAGTACTCCTTCAGGATTTCTCGGGTTTTGTCGGTTAAAGTTTAGCCATTTCTACCTTTTCCAATAAAGCCATGATCAGTTAGATCGTCGTTTTTCTCGTTACGAAATCCTAACTAATCATTTGTATTCAACTTTTATTTATAATTCAAATTGCTTTTATCTTGTTTTTGCTTGTTTCTTCGATTTGCTTGCAGGAATAAGCTTGATTTGCACCCGCAAGATTAATAACACATGGAGAGATGTATCGATTATTAATACGTAACACAACAACGTCTTGAACGGTTATAGTCGGGCCATCAACGTTTCTTCCAAATCGTAGTTATTATCAAATCATCAAAAAATCAGGTCAATCAAAATCGTGAGCTTATCAAGTGGAGCTCAGGGTTTATCAAGTGGTCTCAGAGCTTTCGTTGCTCGGTGAGTTTTTTTATCTATCTATAACCAGAAAATAGCCACACAAAAAAGAATTGCATCCTTTACCTAGCCATATTTGTGCCATTTCATTGTTGTTTTTAGTTTTTGCTTTGTTGAATTTTGTGCTGCATCGTCGTGTTGTGTTGATGGTATTAGCGTCTAGTCCGTTTAGAGTTTCGAGTTCTTGTTATGTTTAGTACCATAGTTGTCGTTGTCTGCGTGTCTTTCTTGTCGTCGGGGCCTTCGAAAACGAAATCATCTTGCCGCTAGGGTTCTATTTTTATAGTTTTAAGAAGTTTCTGTCGATTAGTATCGGAGTTGTCAAGTTGCTAGGGTTTCGCCATGTGCGTACTCGTTTCGCATGTGAAAGAGGAAGAAGGAATGGGGCCAGAGTTTTGTAGATTAGATCAGTCCTGTTGGTTTGTTTCCATCTAAGGCCAAACTTTTCACTTTGGTCAAGTTTGTTTCCTTCACCCCCTCATGTTTTTTTCCAACTCAAGTCCGATTCCAATTGTGTTCCCCATGGGCTCGTGGCCAAGACCGATCACTTGGAGTTGGGTTCCTAAATTTTTGTTTAATGTCAGTTTGGAGATCTGTTTGAAAAAATGAAACATGTATAACTTCAGCATTCCATTTATAGTTCTAATTTTAGGGTTTGCACTTTTACATTTGAGTTCCTATAATTTTATGTTTATATTTGAGTCCTTATAATTTACATTGAGATCCTTAAGTTGGTTTTTGCTGAAAAAAAAAAAAGAGAGAGAAAAGGCATAAAGGTGCTTACAGAATTTAAAAACAAATGCCAATTGATGCAAAATTCTAATATAGAAGATCAGACCCAACCGAGGCAGTTCTAAATTACGTCTGATCAAATAAGCTAGATAAGTCGATAGATCTATGCTAACGTGATGGATATAATGAATATATCTAAAACAACATTGTGATTGTAGAGATATATTGACTAAGCTACAAGATTGGACCTAACCGAGACAGTACCAATTGAACCGATACGTCTCTAAACACAATGCAATTAAAGATATAATTGAAATATCAGGTAGGCAACGTTTGTGCCGACCGGAATAGAATATTGGATGTAATCCGAGAAGTTCTAGCCCCGTCGATACAAGCGAAGTTGACGGAACTTACTTTCTCGTCGGAGATCGAAATCGATGCAGCCCAACTTGAAACTAAGAACTTGCCGAAAGTAAAAGGCGGCGATGCGTCAAAAGTAATTGTATTGATCTGTAGAGATAAGTTACAAAGACCCTGGATGTACATATTTATACCCACAGGTCGATATAAGTCCTGATCAGACACGACATAAACCATGGGCCGATATGAGTCCTGATCAGACACAACACAAACTTTTCTAAAGATAAAAAGAAAAGCCATAAATCCTGACCGGACACTAAACAAAACTTCCTAAAGATAGATCATGCCTAACTAATAGATAAATTAAGTTTTCATATCATGGTCTTCACGATTTCTTCTTGAACTCGGTCTTTTCTGAATAAACTTTTCATCGGCTAATTGTGTTTTTTCTTAACCGAATCCACTAAAAAATCTTACCAAAATTTGGTGTTAAGAAAGCCGCACTAAAAAAATAAAGAAAAAAGGAAAGAAAGAAGAGAGAAAATGAGTTGTTCTCTTTAAGTTTGCTTTTGTATATTAGAATTGTGCTTGAGTTGTTTGTAGTGATATCTTGTGGTATCGTTTGTGTCTAGTCTTGTGTCTCTAGTACGTTATAGCCTAGGACCAGTACGGTACTGACTTTGAACGATTATTTAACTTTGCATTTTTATCTGAGCATTTGCTATTCCTTTGCTACATATTTAAGCCTATCCAGAACTATATAGATTTGATTGTACCCAAGGTATCAATATATTCAATCGCCATTTGGTCTAGGTTGAGTCGGTGTGGTCACCATTCTGCTCGCATTGGTAAGAACTTGTAAGAGCTTGGTTAAAAGCTTGAATGTGTGTGATATTTGAGGTTTCACTACCTAATAGTTGATTGGAGCGTGCATATTCTTGTATATGTTTCTTGTTTGCTACTAACCATGACATGATTGCGCAAGAGGATACGAGACGGTCATGCTCAACATCGACTTCTTCATCTTCGACGATATATGACGACTTTTTCACGTGATGCATATGAGGTACCTGACTATAATTTTGCACGAGTTGAATCCAAGTTACCATTCTACGATGGCAAGTACGACTCTGTTGCTTATGTTGATTGGGAGCTAGCAGTAGACAACGAGTTTGATAAATATGATTTTTCTGATGCTCAAATGATTAAGGTTGCTTGTAATAAGTTTATCTCTTCTACATTCTTTTGATAGAGTCATGTTAGTAACAAACCTCAAACTCGGGATGAATGAAAAACTATGATGAGAAAGTGTTTTGTGAGTTTTTATTACAAAAATAATGTTCTTGAGAAATTAGAACATATGAAACAAGGTGATAGAACTGTTAGGAAAATTTAATGTTTGTATCATCTACAGTGGTCTAAAAGAATGCAATGAAAACACAATGCTTAGATTTTTTAAGGGGTTTAATTCAGGTTATGCTTGCTAATATCATATATAATCATATTGGACACCTATTTATGCTTACTCATAGCATTGAGAGTCAAATTTTACAATATTTCATATCAAATGCGAGAAAACATGAACAATGTGATTTATCTCCCATTTGTGAATATCCTATATCCTTATGCAATGATGATGCACAAACATGGGAGAAGCAATCTTTTGTCTCCTGTTACTAACGTTTCCTGAGGAGTTCAAAACATTCAACAAAAGGAGGATAATGATGTCTTGAAAAAAAGGAGAAGCATGAAGCACCTACGATGTATGAAGAAAGTTTGTAAGGTAATTTAAATGGTGCTGAGATAACTGAAGGTGAGTATGTATTCTCAAGCTGAGATATGACATAATTAATGAATGGACATGCTATTTCTTGTGTTAATTCTTTTTTTTCTGATTTTAAACATGTTGTTCACATTGCTAATGAAGTTGATGAACATGAATTGTTATATTTTTTGAATACATTGGGATATGTTCTCTTTGATAGCCTTTGTGAGATTAGAGATTTGACGAAGAAAATATTTGCTAAATTTGGTTTTTTCATGTCCCGCAAATGCCATTTTTAAAATATTTGGCAAACATAATGATCAAGGAATGTATTTGGTGCATAGAGTTTATATACGTTCAGATTTAAAACCTCTTGTAGTCGTGGATGAAAATTATAAGCGAGAGAGATATGTTATTACTAATCATGTTATCTTGAGTTTGTCATGTTTTAATTTAAAAAATAGATTGGTTTTGAAGAAAGGGAGCAACTAGATCACTCAATGCTACTACCGTATGTCATTAAAAAGTATTATTATGATTACTTGGTTTCCGAAGAAAGGGAACGAGATGAGCTGCAAGAGAATAATTTCAACGCAGTTCCTATGTATTTCATTGTGCATTTTCATTACTAGATACATTCTTTTCATAGGAGATTACTATAATTTGCTAAAGAACTGATGATATTATATGACGAAAGTTTGTTGCGTTTGTTTTCATATAGACACTTCTATGTGCAAAATCATGCACTACGTGACAAGAACCATATGAAAAAACTGAGGACGGTTTTCCGTAAAGAAAGAAAGGATGATGTGACCCTGAGCTATTATACAATCGTTGCTCACATCATAGGACAATTGGAAGACATCGAGATTAAGCCGCAGAAATTCTGGAATCTAATTCGGCCACCTATAGCAGTGTTGACTTCAAACAGTCGTCAAATATGCATACGAGCTCCCTTTTGGGTCCATGAGTACTTGATGAAAAGATCTCGAAGTTCTCTTTCCAACAGATCAAGCCTCATCTTCAAATTCCGTCCTAGTCTGCCGCAATCACAGAAACAAGATATTGTGTCATCTATAATGAATCTATGAACTTATAAATTCATATGGGACCCCGGCCTAAATGGGATTAAGTAGGATGTGTCCCAACCTGTTGGAGCATGACCTTAAGGACCCATTGGTCATACTCCCACATTCTTAAATAGCTAGATACCCCTTCAGTTTTTCTTGGGTTTTTTAGATTAAAGTATAATCATTGCTACTTTCTAGGTGAAGCCGTGATCGGTTAGATCGCCGTTTTCTCGTTACGAAACCCCAACTTATCATTTGTATTCATTTCATATTTGCTATTTAGATTGCTTTTATCTTGTTCTTGCTTATTTTTTCGATTTGCTTGTAAGAATAAGATTGATTTGCACTAGTAAGATCAACAACTCGTGAATAGATGTATCGATCGCTAAGACGTAACATAACAATGTCTTATATGGTTGTAGTCAGGTCATCGATGTTTCTCCCAAATCGTAGTTATCTCAACTCACTGAAAAATCAGACCAAACAGAGCCGTGATCATATCAAGTGAAGCTAAAGACTTTATCAATCACAAAATAGAAGCTATACCAAATGGACCCATAGTATTGGTTTGTGTTTAAAATATATAGCAATATAGTGTTGAATGTGATATATCTTACTACTATAAATTTAAATAAAAGAATTATTTAGATTTATAATATTAAAATGTGTTATATCCGATATATTGTCTGGTTTATTAGGTTAGATTATGAAGGGAGAGAAGTAGTGTAGTAAAAGGGGAATCGGGAACCATTCGCCTGGGGCCTCCTCCACCGATGGAGGCCTCCCTCCCGTTTCACCACCACCACGCTGCCTCCTCCACCGCGGGCCCGGCGCATCACGCGGCCCGCCTCGCGCCTCCTCCTCCACGAGACCCGCGCGCCGCTGCCCGCTGGGCGACTCCTGCGGTCGCGCGGTGCCGGAACCCACCAGCGAATCTAGGGTTGTTGCCCCCTCCGCCCCGCTCCCGCCTCCGCCTCGCACCATCCCCCGCGCTGAGGACAACAGCAGCAGGCGAGGGACCTCCGCGCCGTGCCCCGCCTCTCGTCGAATGCTCCGGCGGCAGCAGCCTACGACCGCGTGAGGAGGAGGAGGAGGAGGAGCGCTCTTCGACGGCGCACGCGGGAGTGAGCCTAGGCACGTACCGTACCACTACCAACCCCGCCTCGTCCTCCCTCTCGGTAATTTGTTGTACGATGAGTTTGATGCAATGCGGCTGATCTGTTGATCGGGAGACCATGGCTCGGCGTGGTGGAATTGGGGCAGAGCTCGGTTGCGTTTAGATGCACACCCCTGCGGAATCGTGTGGCCGTGGCTTGTCTCATCGTCCAGATATTTCCAGTCACTTGAATCTTCCCAACTGCTTCGTTTATTATTGTTGTGGCTTGTATTCTAAGAATTGGGTAGTGTTCGTCCTTTTTAATCCGTTTACCTATTCTACGAGTGGTCACTGGTTTGCAGCAGCAATTGATCTGATACTTGATGTGATCTTTTTTTCCCTAAAATTTTGACCAAGAGATTAGACTGCAATTAAATAGACAGTCAAAATTAAATAGACAGTCAAGTTCGTTTGCTTATGTCACCGATTAGTTAGCTTGTTTCGTTACGCTTTGTGAACATAAAGAAAGAGTGTTGTTGTTTAAGAGAGAAATCTTTCCTCCCCATGAGTTCTGAAGTTATACAATGGTTCACTGGATTGGAAGAAATTGCTGCTTTCGTGTAGCCTTTTTTCTTGCTGTGATCTGAGTAATTGTGATTTTACACAGTGGGCGAGGACAAAGTTTTGCAAATGTCGTCGACTGTGCCGAAGGCGTCCAATATCTTCTGGCATGATTGCGCGGTTGGCCAGGCTGATCGGCAGAAGCTACTGAAGCAGAAAGGTTGCATTGTTTGGATCACAGGACTTAGTGGTTCAGGTAAATAAAGCTTAATTTCTTTGAAACTTTGTGTTGTGCTTCTTGGGATGTTGGCACATCTGCTGAGCTGTTCGAGCATAAGATAATTTCAACAGCAATTTGTGTCTATGTGGAATGATATATCTTTACTATCAAATAAAGCGTTCTTAAAGTGCATCCTACAATATTTTGGGCTAAAGGGTGTAATTTTGGGTGAACCTTGTTACAGACTACGCAATGCAAAAAATCCTACTGGCTTATTTCTTTAGTTCTTGAATGGTTTATATACTTATTGGTTAGGTAACTACTAAAATATTTTTTACTTTATCTTCATCATTTCTACTGGGGCAATTTGATCAATAACACTACAAGAGTTGGAAAATGATATTGATGCATCAGTGACATGTGTTCAGTGTTCCCAGGTCCTGCTTGTGATCCTCACACTAGATGTCACTGTTCAATTTATACATTTTTACAATGTCACCTAGCAACGTTCCCTTAAAATAGTCAGTCGATCATTGGAAGTTATGTTCACAAACCACGATGAGTTCAACTCTGCTTAAGAGATGGTGATATGTTCTAAATGATCAACTACGTTTCAGAGGATCATGTCAATATATGATACCTGTTTTTTGCTGTCCATGAATACAGGGAAATAGTTTTCAGGTTATTGAAGGGCAAATCTGTAGAATTTGTAATACTACTATAAGCTGACATGTCATCATCTACATGGCTGATGCTTAGTTTCTTACTATTGATTTGTTCTATCTTCATGATTTAACATTTATTGTCCATGAAAAACTTCTTAACTTTCCAAGTGATGATTTACTTTTTTTTAAAGTAAGTTCATTCTCTTACCTTCCATTGTGAAGGTAAAAGTACCCTGGCATGCACATTAGATCGAGAGCTTCACACAAGAGGGAAGCTTTCTTATGTTCTTGATGGTGATAATTTAAGACATGGTTTGAACAAGGATCTTGGCTTTAAGGCGGAAGACCGTGCTGAAAATATACGCAGAGTTGGTAAGTATTCCCTGACACAGAACTTTCATTTGTCAATTGAATGAAGTTCTCATTAAGGTAAAAATATGATAATGCTTGTGTTATTATTTTACATTTTTGACACATCTGTGCTTGACATTTATATCCAACTATTCTGAGCAGGTGAGGTAGCAAAGCTATTTGCAGATGCAGGTCTAGTATGCATTGCAAGTTTCATATCTCCATATAGGAGGGACCGTGAGTCTTGTCGTGCATTATTGTCAGATGGTAACTTTATAGAGGTAAGCAATTCTTAGTTTATCGTCTGTTTAAGTGCACCTAGCTTTGTTATGGGCTTTAATTTTAAATATTCACAAACACCCCTGAAAGCCCTTTTGTAGGTTTTCTTGAACATGCCCTTGGAATTGTGTGAGTCGAGGGATCCTAAGGGCCTTTATAAGCTTGCTCGTGCAGGAAAAATAAAGGGTGAGATTCTCATATAATGCTTGATTTCCAAAATCGAGAGATTTAAGAGTCCTTAATACAAAAGTGAATTGTTTAAAAATCCGCATTACTTTTTAAGATTTGTTCATAATATCTGAATGATTGCCTACTTGAATAATTACTCTTGCCAAGTTGAAGTACATTACGCATATCTTGGTCTCTTGGGGAAGCAACACCAGAAACCAGACTAGGGAAAACTTAATAGATGGCTGTTCTCCAAAATTGTCGATTTCTTTAAGCACCAGGAGTCTGGAATTTTTTTGCCTCATGCTCTTGTGCAAGTCCAGACATCTTAGGAAGGAAAACATTTTCACTAAAGCAAGTTTCATTGTGTGCCACTGCCAACTCGTCCTCACTTTGTCAGCTCTAACCTTTTTCGCTGCCAATAATCTCCACACTAGTTTTTGAATCATGTATACATCACTCTTGCTTCAAGCTTTAATTTTGTCCTGTTGCAGGTTTTACTGGAATTGATGACCCTTATGAACCACCATTAGACTCTGAGGTACATCTCCATCAGATTTGCTATCATCTTCACATGATCAAAGTGTGCATTATTAACTGTGTTAGTATGGCTGTTCCTTCTGGTTCATATTAAATCAATGGCCTTAATGAAACTCAAGATATTAAAAGTTTTCATTAGTGATTGGATTAGATTGCAGAGCATGATCCATTTTATAAGCATGTTACTCCTACATAATAATCTTGTAGGATAAATGCATTCTTAGCAGAGGCAATGAGAAAATATAGTATTGGTGGTTGGTTGATGGTAATGGCAGTTGTGGGTAGCGAATGTTACATTATGATTATTGCCACACTATGCGTCTATATCGCTAGCTGAATGCGTTAATATAGTTGTGATCCTTATTGTATTTGAGTCTGCAATTTGTCTTTTTGTTTCTCTCAAATGAAGTTAAGTTTGGACTTAAGATTTGATGAGAATGTATTTCATATCTACACCTACACCTATCTCCAGTAATTTTTTTCATGAATTTACAGAATTTTTAGTTATGATTTTCACGAGTTTTCGGCACTTAGCTCGTTTTCATTTCACGGATATGTACTGTTGTATTTTATCCTAAATTTTAAATTACATCTGGAGCAGTCTGGAGGACACCTAAATTAATCAATTTGGTAGTTGTCTATTTGTACATCTATGTCTTTGTCATTGTATCATTTATTGTGCCCCACATGAAGTTGCCACTGTTTGTCCTTTACCCAGTATCACGAACGCTATCCTTTTGTTACAGATTGAGATCAAAGAAGTGGATGGTGTATGTCCTTCACCATCGGACATGGCAGGACAAGTAGTCACTTATCTAGAGGAGAAAGGGTTTCTGCACGAGTAGATGGGATGCATCGATCAGTCGGTAGAGTTTTCCCCTCCATATTAGACTAGTGCAGAATAAGTCAAGCGTTGGCAGGTTTTCTGTACTTGTTTTGTTTAGATTGGTTGCATGCTTTTATCTACCCATATTCCTTCTTCACTGCACAGCTAAACGTGCTGTGCAATGACACTCAGGTATGTAGATTTGTTGTTCTGGGATCCAAAATCCTCCCAGTTATTAACAGACCATAGAAGATATCCATTTACATCTGTTCTTACACTGGACTTGTATACTGCTACTGTCCTTGTAACAGAATCAATGCCTGTATTATCTGAAACCAATCCAAGCTTCAAGGCTGTTTGGTCGTAAGAATATAAGATTGTCGTGACCTTGACTATAGATAATACGGATGCCTGGTGAAGGTAATATCTCGTCCTCGGAAATCATTGGAAGTTCCTACTTCCGTGATCATCGGCAACCATTTTATCGTTATATGATCTGAAGTTACGAGGAAAAAAACAAATAAATTCAGATCTGAAGTTAGGAGGAAAATAAAGAAATGCAGCATATTCATATATAGCCTCAAAGACCTGATTATAACATAGTGAAATTTACTAGGCTGGCAAACTGTACACATGTATTTTTAATCTGTATGGTTATTCAAGTTAGAGGAATTATATGTGTTTAAACTATGGGATTTGCAAGATTTGTCACCTGAAATCCTAAAAAATTGAATTGAATCTGCTTACCATAAGATCCACGTCAAGATTTATGCAGCGACGACATCGGTGGCGTCTTCTTTCAGTGAGGACGGCGTGCGAGACTATGGTTAGAGTTTAGTGTTTTGGGAAGGGGTTGGAGGAGGGGTTATTAATACAATGCAAGTTAGAGGAATTATATATGTTTAAACTATGGGAATTGTAAGATTTGTCCCTAAAAATCCAAAAAAAATTGAATTGAATCTGTTTACCATAAGATCTATGTTAAGATTTGTGTCGTGATGACGGTGGTGGTGTCTTTTTAGTGACGACAGCGTGCGAAACTATGGTTAGAGTTTAGTATTTTTGGGTATGAGTTAGAGGAGGGGTATCCGGGTATGCATTGAGGGATGACATGGGAGACGGCAAACACAACAGGTGGCAAAATGGCAGTGGTACTATCACAACCACAATGTTGGAGGAAAGCGGTGGACGTGGTTGATGGCTAGGGCTCGAAATCTAGAGTAGTTAGGAGATGGTGGGACAACAATGACATCTTCAACGACGAGATCCAGTGGCATCTTCAACGACGAGATCCACTGGAAATAAGGAAGAGCTATGGCACCTTGTTATCGTTTGGCCTCAAGAAAAGTAGAGGGACAAGGGGAGAGCCGCTGGAAATAAGGAAGAAAGCGAGACGAGGGCACCTTGTTGTTGTTTGGTCTCGAGAAGAGTAGGGGGACGAGGGGAGGGAGAAGGCAGATTTGGTAGGCCTATTTGTATGAGAGATAATGTCAGCTAGACACTAAAGACAATGGTATGGGGGAAGGAAGATGGACTTGTGATTTAGGAAGGATGCACTCCTGCGAAGAAAAAGAGAAGGTGATAAGGTTACTGTGTTGCAAAATCTTACCGTAATCTAAATAGTCTAAAATGAAGTTGTGGATGTTGTTTTTAGGTGACTAGAAATTACATGTATTTGTCAGCGTACTTGTATTAGAGTAGGGTCAATAATGCAGCTCGCTACGTGCGGTGAAAATAACCACATCAACATATTACAGCTACTACTAAAAGCTACACATATAGTTGAAAGGACCTTGATGTCACCTAGAGAAGGTAAATAGGCATTTAAAACTTTTAATTAAATACAGAAGCTAAATATTTTTTTAATATTTCGAAAATCTCATATTTACAAGCAAACTAGCTAGGCAAGTAAAAAGGGATAGCGGCACAAGTAGAAAAATGATTGCACAAATAGTAACTAAGCTACGAGCGGCTCCAAATAGTAAAGATAGATGAGTGAGAAAGAGATATTATCGAGATTCTTGTAAAATGATGTATTTCCGAAGTTTAAATCCTTGAGTGCATTCTACTCTCTGTTGAGGAGCTCATAATGAGTCGGGTCTTTTCTAACACTATCCTCATGAGGTTACACAAATACACTTCTTTCACTAAGAGTATCTCTTCCTTTTTGGAGATGAAATTCGACCTTCACAAACTCTCTCGGCACACCACAAACAAATCGGTATCTTGAGGTTGACTCCTAGCCGTCTAAGTGTCCTCAACCACCAAGAGTAACAAATGCACCAAAGATTTCTTGGGGATGAATTGAGTGCTCAACAAGTCTTCACGAAGTCAACACCAAGCACTCAAACAAACTCAAATCAACCACTCATACACGAAATCCAAGCTTGTAGATCGATGGAGAGAAAGAAGTGAGAAGGAAACGCTCAAAATAAATTTCAAATCAACACAACCCAAGTGCACAAGATAAGCAATGGAGCCAACAATCTTGACTTAGGGGTGGAGGGGGCTATTTATAGCCACATCCTCACATCTGCACATTGGAGACAAAGATTTCATTTTTTGAAAATTCTAAAGACCATTTTTCAGACAAATCTGAAAAACACCAGTACTAAGTTTGAAGATCAAAAACTCATTGGGACAAAGTCCGAAAATCACTTTTAGGACAAGTCCAAAAATTACTTAAGGACAAGTCCGAAAATGATCAGATCCAAAACTTCGATACACAGTTATTTTCGGAAATTCCAAAAATCACTTCAAGACAAGTCTGAAAATCACTTTTAGGACAAGTTCAAAAATGACCGGATCCAAAACTTCGATGCATAGTCATTTTCGAAAATTCCAAGAATCACTTTAGGACAAGTCCAAAAATGACCAGTACCAAATTTCAGCGCATAACCATTTTGAAAAATTCCGAAAATCACTTTTGGACAAGTCCAAAAAAACCATAAGTGAAAAATAAGGAACGAGAACCATATAAAAAAGATTTTGAGTACCAAACTCATCTCTAGACATCAAGGCAACATCCTCCTTAATAATACGGCTTTTCTACCAACTCAGGAGCAAATAGAAAAACTATATCTATACGAATACCTTTACGTCATCTTCTTTTGTTATCTTGATCAATGCTAATATGAAATTTGGCTTGATGTACATCAACGAATCATATTCTCTTGATCTTTCGACATTTTATCTTGCTCTTCTTATTTACCAAAGATTGATCGTCAGCAACTTGTGACATCCTATGGTCTCGATCGGTTCTTCGGTATTTCACCAAGCATTTGCTCCTTTACCACTGCATAGGGTCCTTTGGCTCCAAGCCTCCGCTTGCCTTTCTTCTATGCATGATCCATTACGTAGCTAAGTCTTACCAATCATTTATCGTATCTTATCATCTTCTATCACTTGCAGCTTTGAATCGTAATAAAACCTCATTGTATTGCATCTTTTCTTTATCATCTTCAACGGACTAATTATTTGCTTATTCACTTAACAAACACATTAATCTTTTAATTGTTTATCATGGATTAACCAAAACTCACCAAGAACATAGATGGCTCTATCGGGTGCATTTCATCTCTACACTTCTCCCAACGATAGCTTTTCTGTTTATTTAGGCCCCGTTTGGTAGGGATTCTCCTCCCTAATTCTCAAGAATCGGTAGAATCTCGCCAAATGGGTTATTTTGTAACTGATTCTGAGAAGAATCACTTTAAGTGATTCAGCAGTTTTACATAGGGAGTGAGAATCACCTAAAAAGCAGTTTCTCGTCAGAATCACTTAAAACCAGTTTCTCTCAAGAATCACTAGAAAATCACTTAAAATATTGTTCTAATTATTACTTTATTATACCGATTCATATTCTCTTCAGAATCTGATTCAGGAGAATCTAGAATCAGAGAATCAGGAGCATACCAAACGGGTCAATCTTTCCCAATGAGGTTGGATGGGTTTGGAGTGGGCCTACAAAACGCGTATATTATCGCTAGTACGAGCTGCTCGCCGGCTGTAGCGCGTGAAAAACTGGGATGGTGTCGGACGGTAGATTAGTCGTTCACTTGCTTCTCTCTTTTTTTTCTCTCTCTTTTCCCCCTAAGAATTAAATGGCGTGATATATTTTAGAGCTTGTTGAGTTGGTTTATTGTATCTGCTCTTACACTGTTATTGATAGGCAAAATGGTAGCGCATGCAGAAGCTTGCGGTTTCTTACAGAGTCGATGCCGTCTCCGTCAAACTACAGACATGGTCAAAGAGGAATACGGGACCTTTGCGAGTTGCGTCGACCGCTCCGCCGCGGAGACGACCAGTCGAGATCATCACCACACGCCTGCCGGCCCATCTGCCTACGAGTCCTGTACACTTCACACGCCCGCGCGCCCCACCCGCGGGGCACCGGTCAAAACGCCGCGGCTCACGACAACAAACCAGCAAAACCGCGCGCGCCCCCACCGGCGGCCGATGCGACGACCGGCACGAACGCAGCAGCTGCCTCCTCGTCTTCCCCTCCCGCACGGCACCACCTCGCCCACCTAACCACGTCAACTCCGCCCGCGCGAGCTACGTACCCTTCTCCCTTTCTCCGCGACGCCACTCCACCGCGACGCGAGCAGAACACTCCACGCAAAACGCAGTCGTCTCACCAAAAACCCACCCACACAAAAACCGCACGCAACAACTTAACGTACTCTGGGCCGATGGTGTTCAGCGTCGCGTGGGTGGCGGCGGCGGCGCGGGTGCCCGCAGAGCTTTGCCAGGGCCGGGCGCGGGCGCCGGGGCAGCGGCGGCGGCTGCGGGCCGACGAGGTGCTGCGTGCGCTGCTCGTGCAGCCCGTGCGGGAGCTCGAGCGCCTCGCCGACTGGCTCTTCGTGTTCTTCTGCCTCCCCCTGCCGGACTACTACGTTCCGGGCTCCGGCCGCGGCGGTCTGCTGGTGGCGCGGGCGCCGTCGTCGTCGGGCACGCTCCTGTACTACAGCGGTAGGTACCGGAGGTCTCTCTCGCTCTCGTCGCCGTCGTCGTCCTCGTCGTCGTCGATGCCCTCGTCGGAGGAGTACTACTATTACTCCGACGATTAGGACGCATCGAATCAAGCATAGATGTACAGAATGCAATTGTGTTGTTGTTTATTCATCTAGCCATGGGCTTTTGTCTGCTAAATTCTTTGTAATTTGTATATATGGGTCATTGAACCGACAAATTCAAATGATGGTTTTTGTTGGTTTTGTTGGTTAAGATTGTTTCAGTTCTGAAATTTGAGGCGTTTGATGGCTTTGCGATAGCTTCCTTGATTAAGAAGTGAAAATCAAAATGATGCCTTTGTTGTTGACACAAGTGTAACAACTAACAACCATATATAGGTGGACGGCGATTTATTATTTCGAAGAAAAAATATAGTTTGTACTTGGTGGCCGGACAATAATTGGGCCCATTGCAACAAGAGCAATTAAGAACAAATGGAATGTTTACTAATTGTCCCTTTGATCTATCATATATTCTTAGGGGACCCTTTTCTCTTCTTCAATACATCTTGAGCAGTGGTTGCCAACTAGTTGAAAAATGTTCGGTTTTACAAATCAAACTGGGGGACTGTATAACATAAATCATCTGAAAAAGAGAAAACGGTACGGCTAGTTTTTTTTTGGTTATGAAGATCCTTTCCTAAATTGCAATATTGCACTTCTAAACATTTCGAGGTACCTTCCAATTATTAGTAAGAAGTTCGATCGCATTACTTCTCAATAAAAATTCCATTTTTAAGACAACTATAACCTTTCTGAATAAACATTATTTCGGCATACAAGTGTATTGAAGATGCACACATCAGGGTTTAAACTGTTTGGATCCAACACAACGGGTTTCGCAAATTCCACTCGAATTTACTGTTTAAAATTCCAATTTCTTAAAAACTATTCCATTTTTGCCTCAAAATCTGCATTCATCCTATGTCGAAGCCTTGAAATTTCATGGTTTTCTTTTTTAAAAAAAAGAACCCTAGCACACATATGCACATCACATGAATATAACCGTGACTTTGCAAGTACATCCCACACACTAAAGATACTTTTTAAGTATAAGCTATAACCGATCGGTTCAACCCAAAAGCTTAAGCTGATGGACGAAGACATGCAATTCACTTCATATTCAAACACTCCCCGCATGCGAGGCCCCCTCAAGCCTCAAGCGTGAAAAAGAAGTTGGCTGTAGTTTTTATTTAATTGTGTGCTAGTCAGGATTCGAACTCGAGATATCCGGCTCTAATACCATATTGAGTTGCATGCACCGATCAGTTCAACCCAATCAGTGTTATGAATAAGACATATTTAATATTTTTGTTAGGCTTGGCGGGGCCCATCATATACCAAGATTTATATGAAATTAAGCCTCATATATATACGGAAGGTGTTCCGAATAAAGAAAAAAGCATAGTCCTACTTGGACAAGACAAAATCTATTCGGATCGTATCCGTACTTGGTTCCCTAATTCTATTTAGACAAGTGGACACCCAATATATAAATACAAGACCCCCCAGGAGGAGGGGACACGTCAAGACAGATCAACACAAGCCAAAATACACCAGGTAAGCCTAGACAAACCCAATCTAGAGCCACAAAGGTCGACATGAAAAATCTAGAGCTACCTCCAATCTCACCGAGTTCCTACTCGAGAAAACAGATGATTGCTAGCCATCGACCAGCTACTCGAGCTTTATGTCGCCAGACTGATAGAGACTAGATTAGGTTCTTCCTTACATTATACTTGTATAATACTGATATATAAAGGCAACACTGGCTTCGTTCAACAGGAGTAGTGCTATCAATTGTCGGTTAAGAGACTCGAACCTATATAAAAATCCTATCTCTCATTTCTTTCATTTCAATCTCTCTAACTTTATTAGCAACGATCCCCATACTCTATAAATATCATAGGCATGTATAGTTTGTTGTTGACAGAAAGAAGGACAATTCACTTCATATTCTAACATAAGCGATAAATCCTAATATCACTAAATTTGTACACAAAGTGTACCTAATTGTGTGTACCAGGATTTGAGCTGTAATAACCCACAAACTCCATCACCAGACAAAAGCGTTTTCTCATATGTAGGAAAACATGTGATTAACTATTCATTCGCCTAATGTGGCCTTAGGCTTAGGGTGTGTTCGAGTTGGACAATTTGGTGCGCTAATTTGTTTCACGTAAAATAAGATGGATTATTAATGAATGATTAATTAAGTATTAATTATTATAAATTTTAAAAACATGTTTATTTGATTTTAAAAAACTTGTATAGAAAAAGTTTTTTCAAGGTTGAACAATTTTGTAAAATATGCTCATTACAAATTAGGAAATAGCTTGGCCAAAGTAGCTCAATCAAACTCGGCCTTAAATTCTTTGAGAGAACCGTGCACTAGATTTATTTTGATAAGTACTACTAGTTTCTAACTTCTAGTTGCACACAGATACACTATGTTTTTCAATGCCTTGCTCTATCCATTGATTTGTACAGAAGTAAACGATCAAATGATTCAGTGCCACTTGCTATTTGTTTAGAGCAGAACACATTTTGCCCCCGACTATATACGTTCACAGGTCCTCTAGCCGTCGATTTATACTTTAATACTTCATAACATAATAATCCTTGAGACATAAATGAATTAATATACGGGCCAATTCTTACGGATCTTCAATTCTTTAGGCCTTTAATCCCGGCGTTTCACACCGGCGGCCCATGCAAAGCCCAATTTGTCCGGGCGCGTGAATATAGAATTTTTAGAGGATTTCAATTATATGAAAAACCTTTAAAACAAAAGATTGAATTATATCCTATTCTTTAAATTTTCTATAAAATAGGTAATCCTATTGAGATTTTAAAGAAAAAATAGCAAAAGGTCAAATTTTCTAGAAAACTTTCTTTAGTCTCTGTTCCTCATTTGATTTCTGCATTTTTCTTGTGGATCATTCTTGTATTTTTTTTATTTTACAATTTTTTTCTTTTATATTTATATTTTTATTAAAATTTTATATTTTTCTATGCCTTCTCTTTTTCATTTTTACGATTCAAAGTCCTTATATTTTAACTTGCCAAACTTACGCAAACAAACCAAGCCGAAACCATCGCGAATGCTATCACAGCCGTCCGTTCCCACCTGAAAACCGACCGAATCGAACGGCCACCATGCCCCCTCCACGCACCTAATCCAACTCTAATCAAGCGACTCATCATCGAGTCTCTCTCTCTCTACCTCACGAAGCAACCCCAAACTTCTTTACAGGCCGTGACGCCCACGCGATTCCCTCCTCCAATCGAATCACGTCGCCGTCCTCCTCCTCCGCCGCCGCCACCGCCACCGTCTTCGGCGCCCTCGGATCCGCCCGCGATGCAGCACGGCGGCAGCGGCGACTACGCCTCCTCGGCTCCCCCGGCGGGCCACTACTACCCGCAGCAGTACGCGCCGCCCCCGGCCTCCGCCGGCGCCGCGCCGCCGATCCCGGCGAGCTACGCCTCCGCGCCGCACTACTCGGTGGGTGGGTACTCCGATCAGCCGCCCTCGGCCCCGTCCTACTCGCAGCCGCCGCCCCAATACGCCGGGTACGCGCCGCCCTACAATCCCAACCCCGCGCCCTACCCACCGGAGCCGTCCCCGGCGCCGGGGCCGTACTACTGCTACCCACCGACGACGACCGCGCAGCATGCTCCGGCGGCGGAGTCCAGCCCCGCGCCGCTGCCCTACGACGCCCCGTACTACGGAGGCTACCAGCCGCCTACCGCGGGGTACGGCGAGGATGATTTCCTGAACGAGGGCGCCTACGCGTATAGCGGCGACGGCGGCTCCGAGCCGTACGGGGCGCGCGGC
Organism: Oryza australiensis; assembly: GCA_019925245.2. Taxonomy (NCBI): domain Eukaryota; kingdom Viridiplantae; phylum Streptophyta; class Magnoliopsida; order Poales; family Poaceae; genus Oryza; species Oryza australiensis. The sequence continues at coordinate 1,651,674 of JAIFGZ020000393.1, read as the reverse complement.
ACGGCGCCGACGCGGTCGGGTGCGGCGATGTTTGATGACTATGGCCGGTCGATTGGGCTCTCGTCGGGAGGGGCGGAGCAGCGGCCCGCCGGTGGCGGCGGCGGCAGTGTGGGAGGGAGCTTTGGGAAAATTGCGAGGGCTGTTCCAAAAGCAGAGTCTCATGAGGATGCTAGCGGTGGTGCGCAGAAGTTTCGGGTTAAACTGCTGCCTGAGGGTGCCGGGAGCCCTACCGATGTGCTTTGTCAGGTATGATGAAATGATATTGATGATAGTTTTGGTCAAATTATACATCACACATGCATAATTTAGAGTCATGACGTTTGAAACTTTTTAATTGTGCGATAGAGTGTGGCCTTGATAGTTCTAATATGCCTTTAACATGTTCATTTTTGCTGTTGCAGATTGGTCTGGATGGAATTCGCATGCTTGATCCCAGCACAAGCAGGACACTAAGGATTTATCCCCTTGATACACTGACAAGATGGGATGTAAGTTGACACCCCTTTTGCAGAGGATTACGTGTATATCTTCTTACTACAAATATACAATGGCAATGTTGTTCTTAAATGGACGGTTCATGGTTGTGGTGCTTGTTTAGGTTTTAGATTCAACCGTATTTGCATTTTGGGCGAAGACTCCAGTTGATATTGAAGCAAAGCGAATAAGGTTGAAATCAAACAGCTATACCTCCAATACTTTGCTTGACACTGTGACTGCAGCAACAGTGCAGGTATTTGACCATCTCCTCCCATTATCTATCGGTATTTACCCTCATTTTAAGATTCTTAGGTTTAGACTTGCTTTGCTCTGTAACACCACTACTAATAGCTGCTTTTGGTGAAAAAGTGTTAATTAGAAAAACCAAAGTGATGAGAATATTTGAACCAATACTTAGGAACCAACAAAATATGACTTATATCATTAATGTATCAGTTCTCCAAAATATTACTAGAGATCAGTATGTCATATTACGGCGATATGATGGCATATAAGTTGGTTAACTTGGATACCACATTGATTATTCTGTTTGAATTATATTCCAATATTCTGTGTTTGAATTACTCTCTTGTGTATTGATGAATGGAATATAAGTTGGCTAACTTGGAGACCACATTGATTGGCAGTATCCTTTCACAATATTTGTAGAAACTAGTTTTTTTTGTTTTTAAAAAAGATTTTGCTCCAACATATTTTTCTTGATAGATTTTGTTCATGGGGTTTGCTCATACATTCAGCATATTTAATGCTTCTTTTTTTGACAAAACGTTCACATTTTTTTAACTTTGTGAAACTACTTACAGTTTAAGGAGATTGGTGGAGATGCAAGAGGCAGAGGAACTGTAGACAGTAGCAAACCCATGGCACAGTTAAATGAGAAGAAGAAAGGTTTTGATTGGATGTTTGCAAAACCTGTTGACGAAGTGAAAGACCATTGGGTAAGTTGAACTGCTGCGACACACATTTACTACTTGATCTTAGTTACAAGAATGCTGGAACCTTTTTAGTTTATTATTTGTTTACTTGCATGGTTCCACTTCCTATTTTTGATAATTGTCTTGCAATATCTGCTCTACCCTGTGAATGCATGTCGTTTGGCCCCCCTTTTTTGAAGTGTATATAATTTGCCCTTTGATTAGTCCTTTACATGACGATACATTCTGTAACAATTTTGGTTGAGCATTTCATCATATAGTGAAGACCACTTCAGCTCAGTTAGCAGTACAGATATTGCTCTAGCCACTGACTGTTTTGCCATCTTGTACTGCCATTTTGTTAATCTTATGATTGTGTTTCTTCTCTTGATCTTCATGAAATGGCTGCACAGACTTATTTTGTCTTTATCTCCTTTCTAGGTTCCAGATGAGGCTGCGAAGAAGTGCTACTCATGTGCTGTTGATTTTAGTCCTTTTAATCGCAGGGTAATTTGAATACTCTTTGTATGGATATACTTATTTGTTACTTTTATGATGATATTTTGATAAATTAAGATGATGTTTTCTTTGCAGCATCATTGTAGGAACTGTGGTGAAATATTCTGTGACAAATGCAGTCAAGGAAGAACTGCTCTGACTGCTGAAGATAATGCCCCACTTGTCCGAGTTTGTGATAGATGCATGGTACTTCTGCTTCTTGTTGCTTAATTATATATTCTTTCTTTTGCTTGATGTTATCTTAGGGTAGTTAGCTCATTTTAAACATAGCTTGACCGTGTTACTTGTTGGTTGTATTTCTCTTGTTTCTAGTGTTTTCCAAACCGAGCACAGCTCGCATAACCTCTGCAGCAACTCACCTATATTTGTCTGTTGCTCTACTTATACATGCTTTAGTAGTTTTATCACTGACCAAATGGAAAACATAGTAAAATTTGAATAGCTGTGCACTATAGCTCTTCTTGGCGATTTGAAATTCAATGCCATGTGTTCATACGTCAGAATGTTTCTTATTATCTCAGGCAGAAGTCTCTCAAAGGCTTAGCATAGCACAGGAAGCTGCCAACAGGTCTGCCACAGTGCAAAGTCATGAAGATCTTGCAAGAAAACTTAAGGTGATGTACTAGATGACACTTCCTCTATATTATACGTTCATTTGAGTGACTTATACACTTAACGGATTAATTGAGCATGATTTGTTGGAATGTAAGAGTTGCAAATGTTTGTTGGCACATGTTTTGCCGCCAAAATTTTAGTCCCTACATCTCTAGGTGCCATCAGGAAATTTCAGCATGTTCTATGACTATGTGATCTTAACAAATTTATGCTTTGATCAACAGGAGGAAATGGAGAGAAATCGCAAGTCCTCGGGTTCTGCATCTGGAGGTGCATCTGGGACCAGAATGAGGGAAGTCGCATGTCCTACTTGCACTGTCCATCTTCAGGTCGGTCAGACTTCAGGCTGTGTATAACTCAAATGTTAATGCTCTTACAGTAATGACTTCGTTTGGCTCTTACACTCACTAACAATGGATGTGCAATTGCAGGTTCAGGTTCCAACCTCTGGCTCAGAAACAGTGGAATGTGGGGTATGCCAGCATGCTTTCCGTGTCAGCGCCAATTGATAAACCGAGAGACAGAGCATGTCTATAGCAATTATTCTGTTTATAACTCACTTATTTTGCTGTTCCATACATAATAAGCGTGTGTTCAGCCTGTACATGTTTCCTGGTTGTGTTGGTGACCATGTCAGGATATACTAGGTTTTTCTTGTACATGGGTTAATCCTAAAATATATGTTCTAATGCTGCTGAAATTGAAACATTCTTGGATGTTTGTGGAGAATACCAAAGAAACATTCGTTTCTGGTGGCATGCTTCAAACACATATTTCAACATAAATTCTTAAAAACAGCTTGGGTGTGCTTTCAGATACAAAATGGAATGGTATTTGAAGCTTGGGTGGTTAAAGATGCTTGCTTGCATCTTCCTGTCAGCATGGTCGGTTCGCTTCCGGTGGCAAATATGTCTTCTCCGGATTATGTTGTGAGGCAAATGTACTTGATTGCCTAAAAGTAAACACTTGTTATTACTTGCTAGTTGCTACTACTACTTGTTAGACAAGAACTGAACGTGGGGCAAGATCAAACTGTGCCGAGTTGAAGCACGCAAGAGCTTAAACCAAACCTCACTGCAAGGCACTATAGCAGCTTCTTGTTCAACATCCATCATACCTCTCGAGAAGCAACATTCCTTGACCAAATTTATAGCAATCAAGTGACCCCCATGGCTATGGCCCAATTGAAGCAGCAGCCGCATCTGTAGTTCTGCACACGCTCCACGGTTGTGTCATCTAGCTCCAGGCAAAGAGCGTGCAGGGAATCAGGACAGCACGTAGCAGGCCAGCAGCAACGCAGGCAGCATCCATGCATGCATGTGGCCGGTGTCCATGGACGACTCTGGATGGCCCACTCAGCATGGACTACAACGAAATGAACCTCCATCCTCTCCCTAAAAGAGGATTCTTCTAGTTCAACGGCGGATCTAGAAATTTTCTTAAATATGAGCAAGACACTACGATAATGGTTAGTCGATGTTATTGTAAAATGTTGGTGATATATATACTACCGAGACTGATCTGGTTCAATGACGAATCTAGGAATTTTCTTAAGCCTGATCAAGACACACTACGACGGTGCTACTCCATGCTATCGTGAAATGTTGGTGATATGTTATGCTCTCCTATACTACTGCGATCCGATGAGTCCGGGCAGCTGCCTAAGGTCGCCGGGTCATGGGTCCGCCAATGATGATCGGGCTAAATCACAAGGAGAAGAGATGGAGAGAGAGAGAGAGAGAGCGCGCGCGCGAGAACATTGATCTGATTTTAACCATTAAGGAGAAGGAGGACACCGGCACGTTGGCGGCATGATTGATCTTTCCTCGAAAGCAGCGTCTCTTCCTCTCCCCACCCGCGGCGTTTAAGCGGAAACACCATCATTCTGCTGCTGAAAGTGTTCCATCCAGGCATGTAAATCACGGGAAAGTCTGTGCAGGAAACCGGTAGAAACTCGGGGCAAGATGTGGCAACTCCACAGTAAAGCTAGCTATCAAGCCTATGCAATGCAGTGTCTACAGGTATCCTGTCTCTGAATACAACGCGAGAGGCGAGCTCTCGAGATGGCAGCTTGCGGCGTGATCCGATGAGTAGTTTCAAGTGTGATACTAGTAGTAGCTGAATTCTTCAGACATTGCGCTGTGGATACTGTGTTTGTTAATTCTTCAAGCTACAATGATCTGCCTTTTGGGTCTTTTTCTTCTTCTTCGCGAGCGAATTAACCGAGCCTGCAATGCATGACAGGTTTCTGTTCCTAATCCGGCTGGCCCATGCTGTCATGCTGTCTTTTGACCGTCGCTTTGGGCAGGAGCCGTACTGTATGATTATTACTCTGTAACTGACAGTGTCGAAGGTGTTCATCTCCATGAAATTTGATGGATAAATCCTGTGCATTTGTGTTTCTTGCTTGTCTTTGTACCATCCGATGTGGTCACCTAATCTCTTGAATCTTGAAATAGCATTTGATCCAACAAGTAATAGTAGTATGACATCCCAACTTCTGAATTGTCTTTAAGCAATTCTTGATTGCTTCTGGGTAGCTAGCTGCATTGTCCTTGCACATTTGGATGTTACATTGGAAGAGAAAAACATATGTTGCTTTCATTAACTCCATTCTTTCAGAAAGATTAGCTGTTTTCGGTTCATGAAACCTGATGGATTAATTTGCTCTCCCACTCCATATATTCCCTAGTCCGTACCTCCTTTTCTCCCTGAGAATCTTCAGAGTACTGAGAATAAGGTAGAAGAAAGCGAAGAGCACTAAAGCCATTCTTATCTGTAGTACTATCTGAAGTTAACACTGCACCCATCATGCACAGTACCGAACTCAGTTTGGTGGATTGGAACAATACATTCTCCCTATATAAGTAATCCCAAGTTGTTCAATTAGGACTTCAGATCCCATCTTTCAATCGCTAATCCACTTGACTACGTTCAAAACGATAATCTGCATGTCTTTCCAAATATCTAAAGACTAAAAAAAAGCTATATGCATTGCAAACGGGCCATGCTATTCAGACATGCATTTTGGCACTATCTCTGTCCATTATGCAGTCATTTGAACATGTTCCATGTTCTATGATCTCTCCAACCATGTCCTCTGCATGATATCGTTGCATATATGGACTCACTCAACCATTTCCTCACCATATTCTAGTAGCTCAGACTCAGCCATCATGCTTGGCATGCTTGTAGACAGCCACCAGCAACATGCTAAGATACAGTTGATAACTGCATTGGATATGGACCTCGATTGGACTGCATAGAACATAGATAATGCTTACAGGTTGTTTTGACAGTGACATGGCATACAGTTGAGTGGAAAACCGATGATTGGGTCCAATAGTGATTAAGCAAGTAATCTTCGGTCCTTAGCTATGAAATGAACTTGGTCACGACCGTCACTCAAAACAGAAGAACGCAAGAGATTGCTTGTTTCTGTTCTCTGAAGAATTAACGTGTGTGGTACTGTCCACCTATTGGAATTCTTCCTTGAGGGAAGCTCTGAATTAGGCCAATTGTCTGTCCTACAAATTAACCGAGTACTCTACAAATTTGTGTTATCTATTCGAGTGATTAAGTATGGCTGATAGCTATGGTTGTTGAGAACTGAAATGGGCATGGTCACTTCTGTCGCTCAAAACAGAAGAACGCGAGAGACAGCTTGTTTCTGTTCTCTGAAGAACTAACGGTGGTGTGATACCGAGCACTGATTGGAATCGTTCCATATATGAGCAACTCTGAATTAAGATGGTCAATTGTGTTGTTCTACAAAATCACTACTCTAATGGCTAATTAAGCAAGATTTGATGGACTGCATGGTGCACTAAACACAAGGCAGAACATATGCACGTAAGCGCTCGCGAATTCAGAGAAAACGTCTGATGTATGGGAGGGAGCAGATAACATCGGGCCGTGCTACAGGGTGCCTCGGTGTCCTGCGCTCCTGCTCTCTAGGCTGCGTGCGTGCGTGGTGTGGCTGCCCGTTTCATGCTTCGGCTACATCGCCGAACTCTACGCTCGTGGTAGGTGAGGTGAGCTGCTGCGACTCGGGCGCCGTAATGTGGCTCTGAAACTGGCCCAAAACCGTATGGCTTTTGCAGGATTTCCCTGCGTACAGGACGGGTCGACTGCAGCGTGAACAAAGTTACTACTCCAGTGTTTCAATGAATCTTACCTAGGTGAGATGGTAACAAAAACGACGATGGGCTCCTTTCAAACGCTTGATAAAAAAACATATCAATAAAAATAATCATACAAGAATAAAAAATATATCAAAGATAAAAAGAATCCTTGATAGCACCAAAGGAAACAAACGAATAAAAGAAAAGTTTTCTATGAATAGAAATGGGAATGTAATCCCATGAAAACTTTTTTATGAATCAAAATTTCTTAGGAAATTAGGTCCTCCAAAATTTCTATGGCGATCCTTCAATTCAAGAGGTCCTTACTATGAAGTTGTGTATGAAGTTGTGTTTGTAGTAAAGTTTTATATATCGTCAATTACTGTTTGGTTATCAAGGCTATTAAGCATATCACCGTGGTCTAGTGTACAAAACCATTTGATAAATTGATCAACTTAAAAAACTAGAATTTAAATTGTTTGACAAAATTATTTGATAAATTGATCAACTTAAAAAACTAGAATTTAAATTGTTTGGCAAAATTTATATAAATTTCATCTGTTCTTATTGATAACTGTACCATATCAGTCGGTTTTTTTACATTTTAGTGCCTAAACGGTTTTGTAAATGGAGATTGGAGACTCAACTCCGTAGACGTTGCAGTGATCACACCAACGGCCGTTGAAACCGAGCAACTTCCACCCAACCGCCGCTGGCGTACGAGCCCGGGACCGTGCGGCGCGGGTTGCACCCGCACCGTCGCGAACGTGTCCTCCTCCCTGTCCCATGCGCGCCACTCACGCAGCGTGACTCACGCACGAACGACGCCCAAATGCCCAATCCCAAGTTCCCAACCCAACCCAACCAGTAAACCCATCCATCCATCCACCGCCCCCGCGCCGCGGGGTGGGGGGGCTCGGTGCGTGCCCTGGCCGAACCCGCGCCAGCTTTAAGCCGCGCCACGGCCACGCCCACGCCCACGCCGCCTCCTCTCTCCGACCCGGGCCAAAAGCCGAGACGAGAGTACGAGACTTCTCGCTCCCTACGACCCTACCCACGCACGCCGCGCCCGCTGCGCGGCGGCCGAAGCATAAACGGCACCAACGGGCGGATTTTTAAGTGCGGCCACCTCCATCCTCCCCGTGTCCGCTAGTTCCCCCTCCCTCCGTCGTCTCCGGCCACCAAAAGGAAAGGGAGCCGAACCGCCCCGGAGGAGAACTTCGGGCGATGGCGGCGCGCGGGGGTGCCTGCTGGCGCTGGCGGTGGTGGCGGCGGCGGCGCTCCTCTTGGCCTGCACCGCCGAGGGGGGGAATGCCGAGAGGTCGCCGCAGCAGCAGCAGCTACGGCGGCGGCGGCACCTGCTGCGGCGGCAGCGGCAGGTGCACAGCCACCTGAGGCGGCTCAACAAGGCGCCCCTCGCCAGCATCGAGGTACGGCCGCCATCCATCCATCCGTCTCCTCTCCTCCCACCAACATGGCGCGCATTCAATGCACGCCTCGCCATCGATTTCCGTTTCGTTTTTGCTCTGGTCGCTCGCTGGAGGTGAAAGGAATCCATGGAGAAAGGCGGTGGTGCATTTGGTATGGAAGTCGCAAAAAGTTTGCGCTTTTGATGGGTCGACTTGCTCGTGCTTGGTGATGAGCTGCTTTGCCTTGGCCGGCTTCGCTTTGAAAGAAATGGATTGACTGTTCCCCATGGACCATGGCACATTGGGGTTTCTTCCGTTGATGGAGGAAAAGGTTCGCTTTTGGAGGAAATTTTATGGGTGCCCGTGCTTCTTTGGTTCTCTCGACTTCAAGGGAGGAAAGATATGGTTGCTTTCCTTTCTTTGGAGAACAGACTACAGAGTCTTCTTCCTTTCCTTTTTTTTCGAACCATTAGCATATTTTCCTTTTGTTGCTCAAAGATTTCTGCTTTGAAGTATGGTTGATAGTCTCCTGCATGGATGTTTTGAACCATCTCAAGTTGCATTGCTTTGATATGAAATTCCATAACTTTTTTCTCTTCCTTTTTTTACACTTTTGTAATGAGAATTTTCCCCGTCTCTCTCAAATCATTCCTGTCCTGAATTTAGGGTAATGTTTTCCCTTTTTCTTGCTTTAATTGCATGAGTGTGTGAATTCAACAGAGTCCAGATGGAGACATCATAGACTGTGTGCACATCTCCAACCAGCCTGCTTTTGATCACCCTTTCCTCAAGAACCACACTATCCAGGTTCCTCTCTCTCCAGAACCACCATTGCTCTCTTTTTACAGTTGGGGTAGAGCTTCCCCACATATCATGATAACACTCAATGCTGCACTATCATCACCTTTCAGATGAGGCCTGATTACCACCCAGAAGGCCTGTATGATGACTCCAAGGTTGCATCACAGCAGAACACCCAGACAATCACCCAAATGTGGCACAAGAACGGCAAGTGCCCGGAGAACACCATACCAATCAGGAGGACCAAGAAGGAGGACGTCCTGAGGGCCAGCTCCATCAGGAGATATGGCAAGAAGAGGCACAGGAGCACCCCAAACCCCATGTCTGTCGACCCTGATATGCTCAATGAGAGTGGCCACCAGGTAGGGTAGAGTGTGTAATGTGTTCCATTCAAGAACTAATCTCCCTAATAGTACTAACATGGTCTTCATTTAAATCTTGTTTCTTCTCCATGGTGCAGCATGCAATAGCATATGTGGAGGGTGATAAGTACTATGGAGCTAAGGCCACCATCAATGTGTGGCAGCCAAGAATTGAGCAGGCCAATGAGTTCAGCTTGTCCCAGCTCTGGATCTTGGGTGGTTCCTTTGGGCAGGACCTTAACAGCATTGAAGCAGGATGGCAGGTGAGAGGGAGAAGAAAAACCCACTTAGGTCAAAAGTTCTATTAAATGCTTTGTTGCAGCTTCCATTTTTGTTCTTCCATGCGCCCAATTATGAAGCTCATTCCTCCCCTTGCATGCGTCAATAATTCCTGTGTTGCAATAATGATATGGTACACTACTACTGAAGAAGCCTTTCATTTTAGGAGCCAGACTAGATTATATTCGTTTACACAGATCCTTTCTTTCATGAGCACTGTTTTTAGGAGCTAAGAATGTTGTAATGGCGGATTAAAGCTATATGCAGTACTCTCTTGCATTGTGGCTTATCTTTATTCTCTCTACATTATTGCAGGTCAGCCCAGATCTGTATGGGGACAACAACACTAGACTCTTCACCTACTGGACTGTAAGATAAACATCACATTCCTTTCAATCTCCACGATAATTGTTTTTAGCCTTCTTTTTGTCTCTTGTTTAGATCTACATTCCCTATCTCCGTGTTATTAAATTACAGTTTAGCCTAATGATACTGATTTTTGTATTGCCTCTCTACTCTTTGTAGAGCGATGCGTATCAGGCAACAGGATGTTACAACCTACTGTGCTCAGGGTTCATACAGATAAACAATCAGATAGCCATGGGCGCCAGCATCTTCCCACTCTCCAACTATGGTGGCTCCCAGTATGATATCAATATTTTGGTCTGGAAGGTAAAATACAAGAAACCTTCACATGCGTGTGCATACACACAGACGAAATTCATGAACGGTGCCAGCGAATCTATGCCCACCTGTTTCTTGTTCTTTTCTGAGGCACCTCCAGGGCTCAAGGTCAAGGCTACAACTGTGGCCCTGGCCTGTTTTGTGGACGCATTCACAGTTGTCCCCCCCCCCTCCCCCCCCCCTCCACACGCACTGGATTTATGCATGCTAATGCTAACGCTAATGATTTGAGTTTTAAACAAATTTTCACAGGAATATTCTCCTAGAGATCAATGTCATTACCTTGCGCACTGTCATTACCATGTGACGTTCATGTTTCCATACCACCACTTGCATAACCAACAAAGATCTCGCTCCGCTCCACGTATAATTCCGAAAGGGGCTGTCAAGATAAAATAGTTTTGAAGTCCTTTTCATCAAAGGGTTGATCCTTTTCATAGTGCATATAATGAACACAAAAAGAAAAACTTTATTTTTGCGCATGCATGATAACACTAAAAGGTAGTACCTACAATATTCCCTTATCATTATCCTATCTGCTAAATATACCCCATGGATTGTGGTTTGCAGGACCCAAAGGAGGGCAATTGGTGGTTGCAATTTGGTAATGACTATGTCTTAGGCTACTGGCCATCCTTCCTCTTCTCCTACTTGGCAGACAGTGCCTCCATGATAGAGTGGGGTGGTGAGGTGGTGAACTCTGAGCCTGATGGCAGCCACACCTCCACACAGATGGGCAGTGGCCACTTCCCTGAGGAAGGGTTTGGCAAGTCCAGCTACTTCAAGAACATACAAGTGGTGGACTCATCAAACAATCTCAGGGCACCAAGTGGTGTTGGGTCATTCACTGAGCAATCCAACTGCTATGATGTGCAGAATGGCAACAATGGTGACTGGGGCACATACTTCTACTATGGAGGGCCAGGGAAAAACCCAAACTGTCCATAGGAGAAAATGGAAAAATTCTATCCAAGCCCCTAACAAACCCTTGACACCTCTGTATTATGCAGTAAATTAGTTTACACCTCTTCTCTTTTTTTTTCTTGGTTTTTGTTTTGGTTTCACCATTTTCCCCCAGGTTATTAACTTCTAGGTAAGTGTTTGACATGTGAAATTTGTTCTCTTCCTCAGAGATGTTGGTCTGGTTCTTGGGAGGAGTGTGGTCAAGTTTCTGAAGAGAAACAGGCCTGTTTGGTTGGTTGTGCACTTGTGCCTCATGTTTTGTCAAATAATTTTTGTTTTATCCCCATGCATGTCTTCAACTTGATTGTAGGAGCTACTGCACTTGTTAAGTTGAATTCAATTAATTAAGCTGTTGGTGCATGTGTGGCCTTTGGTTAATACCTGTACCAACATCAGTTTTTCTATCTTGAAAAAAGTGGCTAATCAAGTGCTTAGCTATTGGAAGATGTGCAAAGATGCCAACTTTTTGTGCTACGTTTGGTGGCCACACACGGGTCTTCTGGAAAGTTGCATAAAAGTTGGTTAAACATATGGTTAGACCTGGGACTTGCATTCTGTGAAGGCAGGTGGAGTTCACATTGCAAGCAACAGTGCAAGCACCATTGCTTCAGCAATCTTCAAGCTCCTGACTATTGGTGGCCACTGATTGATGATTGGTGATTTGTGTGCGCTGCCTAACTGAATTGACATTTTTAGTGGTCTTATGTTTTATTCTGACTCATGCTTCTAGTGTAAGGCTTTTGGACTTCAGTGCTCTAGTTGTGGCATCCAGTTCACGAGTGTAAGGTTTGATCCTGTCCAGCTATAACGCACAAACTGATATGGGATTTGGGACGATTGATTTTCTATCTGGTCATTTGATATGTTTCATGCCGAAGAACTAAAGAATGAAGAGCATGTTTGAATAAAAGTATTAAACCAAGTTCCTTGACGGTTACAATTTTGAAAGTTCAGGCCTTTTTACAAAACTTATTTTACAAATAAACCTCTAAGAACTAAATCGGAGGAATGGATCTTCAGCTCCACAACGACATTGGACACGAGCTCAGTGTCAATGTTAATGGCCTTTTATGGTTAGCGCTGAGCTAAGGATTCATTCATGTAATTAGGTTTTTTTAGTGCCTATGTGTGAAATAAGATTTATCAAAGGACCAAACGCCAAAATTGCTGACTGAGGGAGCACCAAATGAGCTTCTGAAATATGTGAGCTCCATGATTGTGCGAGCAAAGATGGTTAAGAAAACAAACCACACCAGAAAGTAACCAAAGCAACATGAGGCTTTTTTACCATGTAATCCAGGCAACATCTCCTCTCCAGCGTTGAGCTCGACAGTAGTACAGCAACAGCACAGCCACGGCCGTAGTAGCTCACGAGCACTCACCAAGCTGTCTCAAAAGGGCTATAGAAAGAAAACAAGCTGCCTTCACATGCCAAACAGGGCCCCCTGCCTTCTTTTGGTTGGATTCGATGGAAAATAACTACACCAACAAAATCCAGGGCAATGCAATGCAATTCACTGCAATACTGCATCCATCCATGCATGCATGCAGGCAGCCAGTAGCAGGGCTCTCATCACAATCTCACTCACTGGCTGCTGCTGACTCCAGTAGTACTGGGCTACTAGCTGTAGTAGCCAGCTATGACAGTGGTGAGCATGGCTGGTTTCGTGTGTTTGCCCAGAGGACAAGAGGTCACAGTGGTATTCATCAACTTCTTGACGCCTCTCTTGTTTGCAATTGCAGAGCTCATCGTTTTTCATCCACATCATGTATAGTGAGATTCTTCCATGGTGATTGTGCCTTTCAAAGTCTCACCCCCCGCCAACTTGTCATCTCTCTCTCTCTCTCTCTCTCTCTCTATATATATATATATATATATACACACACACACACACATACACACCAGCGTGCATTGGATGCTGAATTGCTGATGTGTTCTTTTGTTTTGCCTATTTCAGGCTAATGCATTCGATGTCTTGTAGTAACCCTACCATTTCTTAGGGGACCTGTGTGTTCATGTGAATTATAGTGAGGCCTTATTTAGGAAAGCATCTAGTAGCTACGGTTTCTTCTAGAATATCCTGCTCCTCCAAACAATTTAAATTCTCACCTATATCATCTGAGAATTTAATTCAGAAAATGAAACAGTTTTTCCAGATTCGTACGAGCTAGCTACTTAGAATCTAAGCTCTCTCAAACAGGTCTTAGCCTTAGAAACTTTTCACAAATGTACACTACAGAATTGAACTGCATGGAAATGCCTGAAAAGTTTGAGGCTCCAAATGCCACCTTGGTTTTCTGAATGGCAATATTGAGTATAGACATTCTTGACTTGAAAACTTTTCCTATGTGGATAGGCATCTTGAGTTTGATTAAGTAATTGCCATGCAGGTTGAGTATAGTGGAAGGCATTAGCAATAACCTGTGGCCTTTGGTTCTGGTAAGAACAATGTTGGATATCAAGAGGTCTCAAATCGTTTGAAGTAAGTTACAACTTATAACTGGAAGCTGATAAAGCGAAGGGGCAATTTTGGAATAATCAATTTGGTTTGGTCCGTTGCTAAGAAATCAGTAGAAATCGGGTTCTTATTATTATGTTCTTGGAATTGATTTTGTGGCATGGACCTTGTATCATTGGCTTGCTCACAAGTATCTGTACGGTGTAATTGGCAACCCCACTAGCAAGACACCAGCTTTCCAAAGAGGCTGCAATGCAATTGCAATGGGACAATAATAGACGACGTATCGCTAAAGAGGAGAAGTATACGCTGGTTGTCTAGTACTGTACTACTTTACCAGTATGACATACGGCAGAGAGAAAGCTCGCCATCTTTCTACTTGGCACAATCTTCTTGTACTTTTCCGTTTTCACTTTCACCGAGTAAATGATCAGGGCTAGGAGGAACACAGCCTTTTCATCATTAAAAGAGGCAGCAGGAGCAGATCAGAGCAGACATTTAGATCTGTAAAGCAATGCAACTGTGTGGATAGCCTGAATTATTCATCAGTAGTAGTAATAGTAGTATTTGCGCTGAACTGTTCAGTAGTATTTGCAGTGAAAACCATACGTGTTTACGGTGAAAATGCCAGTGATGGCCCGGCATTGAAGACGATGGGCCAGGAGGCAGCGGCGGATGGGGCGGCGTTTGTTTTCTTCTTGCATTGACGCCCATTGCCTGAAAAATCCAACTCCATGTTCCTGAATTCAGAGACAATTGCACCTTTCCTGCTTCATGCTCTTGACTTTTGGTAGTAGTACAATTTTTGATAATTCAGTGAAGCTTTCTATTTCAATTGCATCGTTTGAAGATCACATAAGGAGTTCAAAGAACATAACAGGAAGAGGAATACACATAAAGTTGTACTGTAGTTTACTACTTAACTGATTCAGAAATGCAGTCTCAATGTTCCAACGCTACCAAATGGACAGATGATTATAATCACTCAAGACACAATAAGTCATAAGCCATAACATTTTCTGATACAGCATGTTTATCATTCTTGAACATCATCATGATTGATGAGTGGCACATGACGCTCACATCACACACAACTATAAACCATAGACAAGCGTTGGTATCTTTTCAATGGTGTACACACAGGAATTGTCGGGTAGAGTAATCTTTCATGTTGGCTTCTCGTAGCTGTTTTGGTCTCTGAACTCTGATATCTTACTTCTGATCATCTCCGCCACATGAGGCTGCACAAACATGTGTGTAGGGTCAAGCATGTGCAGGATGAACTTGTCCGAAGCGGGCATTGAAGCATTCAGGTTAACAATGAACTGTGCCATCGGTACATCGCTGAAAAAAAGGATTTATGAGTTGATTGTGCAAACTATATAGAGGTGAAGAAAAATGAGCTAAAATTTATCAATTGTAAAATGAGCTTACCAGGAGATGAACAACCCCTTTATTGCATTAACCATGTTTTCTGCTCTTTGGAGAACAAAATGCCACCTGATCATTTAATCAGCAAACCACACAGCCATGTCAGTGGAGAATCAAAATTACTGGAAACATTCCCCAACAATTAGACTCTAAAACAGTGATGAGGCGATCTTTTAAAGCACGGTAAAAAATTGCAAGTGAGGAGATAGTGGAGATAGAATCCTTACTGTCTTATAACAAGGAGAATTATGCATTCATATAATGACAAGGACCAAACCTAAATCATCTATGGTTAATTGCTGACCGCTACAACACAGGTACTAGCAAGGTGTGAGCATGTCGATTTGAAGAGGCAATAAGTTTAAAACATGCTACTGGAAGTTGGTAACTAACAAAAATATGCAAAACACTGGAGTGGCCAGCGATCTGTGCTTTTGCACAAACGATACTCACAATAAAAACAAAGATTGTGAACTAGAACAATCTTTATTACTCCCTCCATTCCAAAATATAAGGCACAACTATTTTTTGCAAATGTTTCATAATATAAGGCGTGCATGCATGCAATTAATTAGCACTTTCTCTCCACTAAATTATTATTTTTTAAACTATCCACCCTCAAGATCTCTAATTCTATTGGATAGATGCATTGTATTTATTAAAATGAAGTGCTTCTTGGTCTTTGGGTTAAGAGTGATCGTACCTTATATTTTTGGAACAGAGGGAGTATCTTTTTTGTGCAACACATGCCCCTCAATGTGTGTATACAATGAGACGACGACAAATCTATTAGATCTTAGGTACAAGCTACAAAATCCATTAGTTAAAGAACAGTTAACACTATCAAATTAGTTTTACAGAGCGATGTAGCAAGTTGCGATTTTGGACCTCGGGGAACTGTCTCAGTAAGGCAGGCAAAAGAATCAACAGGCTCAAATTGCATGTTGATCAGGGGCGGAGCCAAGATTTTTATATGGGGTATGCCGAACCAAAAAATTTATATGCAAACCAGTAAAAACTATTTAACAATTCAATAAAGTTTTATAGAAATTGTCCAACAATTCGATACACAAGTACTAAAAGACATACTAAGTCTTAAATTATAGTACAAATAGTTTAAAATAGCACATTGATAAAGAGGTAGACCAACAAATAGAATTGGCACACTATTTTTTGGACCTACGCTTTATGATGGCCATGAAAGTCTTGACTACATCATTTTCATCCACATCTTCCAAAATATCTCTCTCAATGAACGTGACAAGACAATCATCCAAAAGACTATCACTCATCTTATTTCTTCGCTTGGTTGTGAGGAAGTATTTTTCGGCATGAATAATTGTGCTGTTTTGCACAGAGAGAAGATTTATTGCTTATAGTTTAGTACTTTCTGAATGAATTTTGCTGTTGATAAGGTGAAAATTATTTAGTCTGAACTTTAATTTGATCCCGGAAGTGCAGTTTGGCATTCGATATTCTAATCAAAACTTCAGCTAGGAAGTCATTCTAAACTGGTCGAATGATTTGAGTCCTATTGCCTAACTCGTCATCAAGCTTAGCTTGAAACAATTAACAAATTTATCACGCAGACAAGGTGCGGCTTAAATGCCATGCATTAAAGAAGAACAACAGGAGGCAATGCTTTGAAAAAAAAAAGATCAGAGGGCATCTCAAGATTCCGAAGAGAGCGAATCAAACACAACAGCTGCCGTATAAAAGCAAATCTGAACTTTAAAAGGTTGAAGAAGGTTTCAGAAGTAGTACCTGAGTTGGCAATGCAGAGGTCCCACAGATGATCAAGGGGGTAGACGCAGAAGCTTAGCCTTGGCCAGGCCGGGGAACCGCAGGGGCGCCGGGGAGGAGCAGGGGCCGAGGGGGAGACGCGCCGGCGCCGGGAGAGGAGACAGCCGCGGCCGGGAGGGGACTGGAGAGGAGACGCGCCGGCGCCGGGACTGGGAGGGGCCGCGGCCGAGGAGCCGCTGCGCCGGGCCGGGGAGGAGCCGCCGGCGCCGCGCAGGGAGGAGCCAGCCGCGGCCGGGAAGGGGAGCCGGGGCGTCGGGCCTGGGAGAACACGCCGCCGCCGCCAGGGGAGGAGCCGCGCGCAGGGACAGGGAGGAGAGGAGTCGGGTGACCAAGTCGGGCAGGGGAGAGAAGGAGTTTTGGAAAAAAAATTTAATTTTTTTTTGTTTGTTGGGCTTGGCTGCTGGTTGAGCCTATGTCATATCGTACTCGTGGAGTTACTGGATCCACCTTTAATGTTGAATGTTGAGATAAAATAGGGTTGCGTCGGGCAGGATAATCCATGAAAAAATATACCACACTGATTGTAGTATTTTTCATCAGCAGGCATAAATCAGTAGTTCAGTACGAATCCTCCCTAGAAATCTAGCAGTTCATCTCACCTTTGTCGCCTCCCTGTGCTGTTGTCTTCTCTAGCGTCGTTGCGTCGTACTACGCGAGCAAATCAGCGAGGAACAAAGAGCCGGCAACGACGGTGGCGATGGCGGGGGCGACAGCGGCAACTCAAGGTGGAGGATCGAGGTGGAGACGGCGGTTGGGAACGTCGGGTCGGCAATTGGTTCCGACCAACCTATAGGCCTTGTTTGGATGAACCGAGGCAGGTTATGGCCCACTTAAACTGGGCCTAAAATTGAGTGGTCCTCAGCCCGACTAGAAATCGTAATGCATCTCTGGCCATAAAAAAATTCAATTCTAAATATAAACCTGACACAACCTAGGATTAAGCTATAAACCTAAACACATTTCTATCCAAATTTATATAGTTAGGATTGGGTTTTTATGGGACAGAGTATAAGTTCCAATGAGATCACATCCCTTTGCCTCATTATTCCAATAAGATCTCATCCCTTTGCCTCAAATAGTGACAAGAACAGTGGTAAATAGGGATGGCACCCACCGGGTTTCGTACGGGTACAAAGAAAACTCATCCATGGCTAAACCCATCAACCCGAGAAAAACTTACCCACGAAAAACCCACAGACACAAATATAAACCTAAACCCAAACCCACGGGTATCCATCGGGTTTCGAGTATCCGTCGAGTTATCAACTTTTCATAGACAGTTGTCAGTTTGTCACATACAAAAAGCAACAACACACCAAAGTATCAAACAATAAATTTAATTATAACAAAAAGCAACAGACTTCTCATTCTAACGTATCATGCAATAGACTTCTTATTCTAACACATCATGCAGTACACAGAAAATATGATCTCACAAATATGCAATAAATATTTGGGTTCATTATAGGGTCTAAATGTGTAATAAGTCTTTTAAATAGTACACAGTAAATATATGTTCTCAAATGTCACAAACATGCAAACAAATCTCACAAACATTTCATTTGGCTATTGGAGCCGTGGGTGGAGGGCGTACTGGACAGAGAATAGAGTCTGGAGGACGGATGCCTAGCCTTTTTTTTGTCTGTTTCGGGCAGGTTTGAGCGGGTTAGATGCGGTTCGGGTATGCCCGCAGGTTCAGATAAATCTATGGGTAAAAACAAAACCCGTACCCACGCCCATAAACTTCAGGTTCGGGTTCGAACATACCCACGGACGGATTTTACTATCCATACTCATGCCCATCGGATACGAAACCCGCGGATACCCATATCCGTGGGTAGGATTGCCACCCCTAGTCAAAAATGTTGTTTAAGTTGGGTTAATCGCCCTTTGGGTATTTGTACAAACTAGAAATAATGTTCTCTCCATAAAACTACAGATAATGATGTGAGATAATTATATAAGTACAATATCAGTACAATTGTTTGTCAGAAAATGTTTGCTACTATGTGGTAACACATACGCTCTTCCTTATTGTAGGCTGAAATGGAGGAGTAAAAAGATAAGAAATAAATGTCAAGCGTCTGGGTACGGGCAAAACAGAGCTTCAAATCATCAGTCAAACGGTTCAAAACTTTAGTGGATCTGCATTGATCATCGGCCGGTTGCGTTGGCTTGGAGATCAAGTCCAAAATCCATCAAGAACTTGGCTCAAGAGTAGTCAGATGGTCAAGAATGAATCTCATCTCTGGCATTATGCGATGGTTTGGCAGTGCTACCCAAAAATCATTGGAAAATGCAGCAAAGATGTGGATGTTGCCATTTTCCAGTACTTCAAAAGATGCACTCATCAAAGCAAAGCTCATTTCTGCGGTTGAGGCTTCCCAACAGAATGCAGAAATACAGAAACAGAAACAACCCTGCAATTATAGAAAGAGCTCATTACTATCATGGGTTCGCAACAATCAGGACAATCTGTTACTCACTTTAATAAGCACTTACGTGGATCCGAGGAAGAAAGCAAGGGATAGATGGAAACCAAGCAAAAGACGAAAACAACCGCTGTGAGAAGCATGGCAACTGAAGTTGAGTACACCTGCATGCATGCAAGGTTACATGGTCAGATAAATGATTGATGAAAAACTGTGTGAACATTACGTCATGGCAATAAGTTGTTGGCAAACTACAAAGTCACGATGTCCTCTAACAAAATTTGCCTAAGTTTTTAGTAGACGTAACAATTGGTGTGTAAATCAAGAGGTCTTTGAGCTGCCTCAATAATTGTACAGAGAATCTACAAAATCTAAGGTTGGTATTTTTCGTGAAATTTAGTTTTACAGGTGCCTCGCATATAATAAGGTTTTAAATAAGGTTTTGAATAAAAAAACAGGCTAGTGCATTATAGTTATCCTGTTTTCTAGAGGATGCAACGGAACCATCCAATGTCCTGCTTAGAGGCCTGGATTATCTGATTACTAAAATAGTTTCTCCAATAACAAAATATGACATATTTCCCTCATATATCAAAATGCAGAAAATGTAAATATAAACAATAATCCACCAGACAGGCATAGGCATGAACACAACATATGGTAAGATGTAGTTAAGGAATACAGACAGGTATAAAACAAAGCAAAGCTTTAAGGTGTAATGTAAATGTAAGGCTGCAAGTCATCCATGTAAGGCAAAACAGCTGTGATGAAAAGAATCTAGAAATACAATCCGGTAGAACTCTAAGGCCATGAAAAGAGCAAGTCAGCCGTAGAAGTTCAGAACTTGTACCTTGACAATGTTGTCAGCATATTTCATCACCATTGATACAGCAATGCCACTGCAAAGCAAAAATTTAAAATTTAAAATAATACAATGTGATATGTAAACCTCAAAAGAGAACAGACAAAACAAGACCCAGCAATTAGTACCTGAGTGCATGGTTGAGAATCATCAAAACGGTAATGAATGAGTAGCATGAAAAAAGCCTCTGCATTAGATGCAAAATCAACTTAAAATGGCTGATAGAGTGAAACATATCAAAATATTAGCATGACTTGATAGAATTTCAACAGAACTAACTTATTCATGACAACATCGAAGTCCTGAACACAAATTGCAACTAAATTGAAGCGCATTCAAAAAATGTACAGCCAAAAATTCTGCACATTAATGTTTCTTGAAGGACGTTTCTTGATGATTGCCTGCATTGATCAAAGATGAACAACTCACATCTAATAAATCTTCCTAAAGTCAGATAAATATGAAAAGGGGGGTAATAGCAGTCTATAGTAAAGTCACTAACTTCTGTGTATACACCTGCGAAACCACTTGGAAGAGCCATCACCTGCAGAATAAAGTGCATTCATTAATTCAGTCAGTGGAGTTAAAATACATCTTGTAGCATGTCTAGGTGACTAACTGATTATTTCCAATCCTAGTGACTTACAATTGCCATAACCCAACCTTGAATAGGGGTTTGAAGAACATGATCAGACCTGAAAAATACCATATTATTCTACTAATTGACCGTGATGTTTGAAGGAATATTATTGAGAATGAACACAAAAGTATCAGAACATATTTTGCTTACGAGGGGTTCAGCTGGGCCGTAGTGCAACCAGCGCATAAAAGAATAAATGCAGCCCACTGAATTTCACTTAACCTGGAAAGAGCAAAAATAAAAACACTCAGTTATGAAATTAAAATGGAAAGAATGAAGAGAAAAATAAAGAATAAATTTAGATTTTAAACACATCAAGATTATGAAGGCCAGGTAAGCAGGCTAGAATAAAGTAGCAAAACATTTAGCATTTCAAAAGCAAGGTAAGGAATGTTTCAAAGTAAGCTACATCTGCAAATGCAAAACAGCCCAAAGTAATCTAGCAGTTTTTAGAAGATATGTTTGGTGGGCATGCTTAATGATGACTACTAGTGCAATAGAACTTTATTACATGATGACTTTTGTCATAGAACTATAACATGGCAGATTTATATCCAACTATACAGTCCCAACTTCAAGGTCCAAGTTGAGTAAAGCATCATACAAACATTATCGAGCTAGTGAGCAAGCAAAGTAACCTCTTTTTCGATGTTGCAGATAAAGGTAACTGGTTATGACTTTGAAGATTCTGGAGAATGGAGAGTTTACTTCTTCTTTAGAATGATGCGGTATAACACACCCGTGCTAATAATATTCAGGTTCTTCAGGATTTGATAAGCTGGTGCATCCACATATACAAAGATGTAATACTGACAGGAAGCAGGAAGTGGAAAAATGTATCAGACACTTCTTGTTGCAAACAGAAAGATACTTTTAGCATGGAAGAACTGAACAAGTGGACATACCTGCAGTAAATTCTTTACCATGGAAAGTATGGCTGGAATAGGATAAACACTAACTTCATCAAACGATGTACTTAACCTGAAAAATATGACGATAAATCATTAAAGAGTAGGATGAAGACAATAAACATTAATATGAAATTAGACAGTAGATTATGATAGAATTATCACGTGTTATCTTCTGTAATAACCTGACTGTTCCATGTTCTGTACAGGGCTATGAAAGACAATAGGCATTTTAAAGCTTCCATAATCATTGTACTAATCTATACTAATATAAAATGTACCAGTTTCATCACATCATCATACAATTAGCAATTTACAATCTTTCTACCCCACTTCGCTTAAAATTAGCGTTGGTTAGGTGAGCCTCACGCTGGATTGAATTAAAGCTCAAATAGATAGATTCTACAAAAGTTATTTTTAATTATATAAAATAAAATTTTAATAGTTTATTAAGCAAATATCATAACACCGTAGCGTTAGCACGGACATATTACTAGTAAAAACAAAGGGAAAGCTCCTGGAAGTTGGGAGTTACTATCACTAGTCACCGAGAGGGCAAGGAATTTGTGAATTTTCCTCACCGAAAAATTTGCCGTAGTGACACTATATTCATATTTTCCAGCTCTTTTCAACCACAAAATGAGTATTGCCTGAGAACTTGTTAATAATGTCAACGCAAGTGTAACAACAGACATGCTACAATGCATTACTGATAAATCAATTGATTTTCACAAGTATGTTATATGGGAAAATATCTAGTGAAAACCATCAAATAAGTGAAAAGTCATGAAAACCATATAAAAGTTTTGTGAATTTATAAAAAAATCAATATAGATAGGTATAGACATGAAATACATTCATACCAAATCTTAATTCCAAATTTAACTCTATTTGAGAGAAAAATAAGACAAATTTCAGATGAATAGTATTTTGTTACTATTCATCCTAAATTTGTTTTTTTACTTCATAGATAAGTTTGAACTTGAGATAGAATATATTTCATGACTACACCTATATGTAATTTTTTCATGAATTTACATAACTTTTTTATGTATGGTTTTCATGGGTTTTTATTTATTTGATGATTTTCACTGAATATGTCACAAAGATTCCAACAATTGAGTCTTACTTTAACTTCCAACTATTCTTGCCCTTTGAAGCTCCTGCAGTGCTAATACTGGAGGTTGCTGAAGCTGTAAATAGTAAGATAGTAAAGATATCATATTCTATTTAGGAATACCAAAAATGTTCCTCTCACCAGGGGTTTCTATGTCTTTCTGAGGTACAACATCATATCTCTCCTTTAGACAGTACAACAGATACTTAACTTGTTAGCAAACACAACAACAGCTGAAATACAAGCTTAATTGTATAAGTAAAAACAAGAAAGAACACCATATCTTAGTCGGGAGGCGGCGGGATGGGCTGGCGGCTCGGGCGCCGCTGGCGGCAGGGACGGGAGGCGACGGGACGGCTGGCGGTTGGGGGCGATGGGCGGATGGCGGCTGCGACCAAGGAGTCGGGAGTCGGGACTCCGGCGGCGGGATGGTTTTTTTGTTAGGTCGTCTTAATTAACGGGCTTGTGATTATGTTACTACTGGCCCTTGCCTGCCGGATATTCAATCTTTTTTACAGATGTTTTTCGACAGATTTTGAAATCCGTCGAATAATTTCTTTATTATATTTATTTTTGTTTCTAAAAATAATTATTTGTTTCTGGTTTCATATATCATATTCTTCGAAAATTATCCAACCACTACATTCCAAATCCGAATGTCCGAACGAAAACCATATAATATCCTATTACTCAAGATAATGATAGCGGTGCTGTTTTTTTCATATAACCTCTTTTTTAAATGAAAACATTGGTAGCGATCCAAATATTTACAAATTAGTCCTTGATCCGGTCGGTGGTTTCGGCTCCACGGCTCCGCCCTGGCCGTTGTCACCGACGGCCGCCGCTCGTCTCATCGTCTGAATTGCACCTTCTCTTGCATATTTGCATACAAAAATTCGAGCTGCTATTGATAATTGAGTATTAGGCTGCTGAAACATATGTTATCTTTGTCTCCGCTCCAATGGAATTCAGAGTATATGGAAGCTCTGTCATGTCGTTTGAGTTGAAGAAAAGCTTTTGGACATATCTCTTTGTTATTATGAGGCTTTTTCTACCTTTGAGGCCTCTGGCCTCGTACGTAGTTCTTGCCGATTTATTGGTAATTTCTTACTGTCATTTTTATATTAAATGCTGGATCATAAATACGATCACTTCGATGGATCTTTTGTGACAGTTTCATTTCTTTTTCAGTCTCTTCATGACATCATTTGTAGCAGCACATTTTCTGTTGTATGAATATGATTGTTGCCTAGTTAACAGATAGCAGTGGATCTGTTGGATGAATATGATTATTGCCTTGTTAAGAGATAGTAGTGACTTGTTAATTTTAAGATAAACTGACCTAAGATAAACTGACCCAGTTTTAAAGTTGTAGTTCGTAAGGGGTAAATACACGTGCATGTATGTATATAAGCGCCCGCGTCTTTGCTGTGTGTTTCGCAAAAAAAAAAAAGAGAAAAAATATAGTAGTGGATAAGACCTTGCTGCCGCGGGATACCAGCAAGCAACAAGGCAACAATTCCGTGATGGGAGGAGCGACGTGGGTGTAGACCAGTAGATCCAGCAAGGCAGCAATCACACCAACTCAAGCATTTAAGAGAGATGATGCTAGCTGCATCTCTGCAGACTTCCAAAGTTCCAATAAGACAAGAAATGTACACAGTGAAGCGTTTCAGTGTAAACAATATACAAGTAGATTGGCATTGGTTCAACTGGACCTCCATGTATGCTGTTCAGTGTTAAGCTGTGGCATTGTGATATATCATGTGTAAAAACATGACATTTTGATGCTAAGACCGAACAGAAAAGCTCATAGAAAAGGACATCTTTATTTCATTTACAAGGACAAAGACGTCCCTTTCGAGAACAGGACATTCATTCAGCAGAGGATGAGGCTTTTGCAGCTTGAAGCATTTCCACAATAAGTGTCTTAACATCCCTATACAAGAACAGCAAAAACAATATAGTCAGTCTCAAACATCTATATTTGAAATAACCATATCATAGACATTAATTATAAAGTAATCATTCGGATGTTTAGATAAAAGGCTTAAGAGAACGCAGTGCAGGACTGCGGAGACTCACTTCCTGTCCTGTGCACGCCTAGGGAAGGGGATACGCAGCTTCAAAACACTTCCATCATAACCAGCCTGGACAAATGCAAAAGCGTATATTAGAAGTTCAAGGTTGGCTTTTGATTGAATGTACACTGAAGCACGTTAAGGTTCAAGGAGATATGTTCAAAGATGTAAAGAAATAAGTATGTTGTTGATGAAGCCAATGAGGGGCTCCAAAATTCAAGGTATCTATAGGTTTTTTTTTCCTGAAACTGTAATGCTATCAGGATTCAGGAAAAATAACTTTTGCTTTCAGAATCTTATCTAGTTCTAAATCTTATTGCTTTGTTGATTGTTCATCGTTGCAGCATTGTTATCATTGTATCAAATGTAACATAAATGTTTCATATTTGGTTCCTTGGTTGCAGGCTTGCAGCATTTCCAGGATAACATATAAGTAGTTTCATATAGTACAAGGTAGGACAAGGTTTTTGTTACCTTCACATTGAAACCAAGACTATCCACATCAAGCATGTAAGCAAAGTCCACCTGAGATGGTTTATCTTTTTCAACACTCAGTACATTAAAAAAAAAAGAACATTCTGTCTAATGTATAAGGTAAAACAGTGGATAAACTAAAAAATAACAGATAAGAGTAAAATAAAGCATAAATAGGTTTTCGGGGAAAAAAGTACAGGCTCCTGTTCCACTACACACTATTGTGATCAGGATATGGTTCAAGAGTACTGGCAAAAAGATGTTCACTGGTGCTGCTGGCCAAAATGCGCATGCCATGTGCATATTATAGAATTATAGTTCTTGTTGCTAATAATAAACTGGATACACAAAATAAATGGTATAAATTTGTTGGACCCGAACTACAGAACCGGGGTAATCAACCCAACTCTCAACACCTCCCTGGCTTCCATTCCTACAAGAATTTGAGAACATCGCAAACAGGGCCTGGTTGTGTGGCTATGCATTGCTAAATCTGGCCATTGCACAACACTAGGATAGGTGATAGGGTGTGGCTGTGTGGGTTCAGACCTCAGGTCATCAGGAGGCGCTTAACTTGAGGAACTTCTGGTGAGGTTATAGACAGAAGTCTTGTGAATCCATCCTGCACCAGCTAGCCATGGTTCCTCAGTGTAGGTCTTGCCAAAAGAAAACAACAACCGTATGCTTGAACCCAAGAATGTTCTCCTTTTTCCAAACTAAACACACCAAAATGACTGAACACACACCATTCAGTAACTTAAAAAGTTAGTTGCGGAACAGTCTCTCAGCAAATGTGATTTGCCTAATATTTTGTGCCAAGTAGCATTTATGACTAAAAACTGTACATAAATTTTCTTGTTTACTTGCCTTGACAGTGGTTGAGTATTGCACAATGAGTTTTGTATCATCAGAATGATCCTTATTCATGTGGCTCTGCATGGAATTAAAATTTAACATTATTACGCTAATGATTGACATATCTACGGTGATGCCCATTATTAATGGAAAAAGGAAACAGAATGTGGACACACCATAATAGGGGTTGAGAATTGAGATATTGGGTCCACTTTTGCCTCCTTGAACTCAGCAGCACTGAATTCTGGGGATGTTTCACAATAGCATTAAAATCAGGCACCATTATCATCACACCATTTGTCATGGTTCCTATTCTTGTACAAATACTAGCAGTTGAAACACAATAAGGAGCATGACTACTCAGCACTCACAAATAAATGAGTAAATAAAAGGTTGATTAGATATCGAACCCTGAAATCTGGTTCTTATAAAGGATAACCTTCACTTTTCAAACAGTGGCTCAACTAGGGTAATGAAGAAGGCAACATACCTCCAGAACCAAGGATGGCAGTTGCAACCCCAGACACATACCGCACGGCTTTTGGACTGATGTGCAGAAAATGGAAGTCACCAAAATCAACCTTATTTGGCATTTTTTCATCAGAAATCAGTACTTCATGAAACAACATGTGCTTCCAAAATAATAAAAATGTCCACATAACATACCCAAAATGCCTCAGGATGTCTTCGTAAGTATGCACTTCGTACTGCATCTTTTTCTTGGTCTGAAACCTTTCAAACATAATACAAAGACCAACAGATATATATTTGTCACAACATGTACAATATGATATAGGAAAGTGTCATATAGAAAAGAAACAGGGTATAGGCAGGCCAGTATCTGGAGCATTACAGGCGTGGCATCACCATATACAGTAATCACAGTATCTGTTCTGTCCTCAGGGTCTTTGGCAACGAGGAGCGAGCATTTAGGATTTTCAGAGAGATTCTGCACAAATAATGTATCAGAACCCAAGAAGCTTGCATCAAGGGGAAACATGACAATCTAAAATTTTCCAGCTGGACTGCTGGTGAATGTAGAGTAGCAGTACTATTTTCAAATATCACTGCTAGTGGTCTGCATTTTACATTTGTATGCATATTGAGTTATTTACTTTGCACGTCCAAACATCTATGTCAGTGTAGTAATAGCACTACTGTGTGTATGTACAGCGCTATCCATGCATGGGAAACAGTGAGTAAGTAATTGTATCATGCATTCAAGATCATAAAAGTGCATTACATCGTACCTTTGAATGAATTGCTAAACTACTAACTGCTAATATGGGGGAACCATCCTGATCACATGCAAAATCAACCATTGAACCAGACGGATAGCCAACATGACCCTGTAACAAAATAGCATGTTATTCCATGCTCTTGAGGATTGCCCTGTACATTGCAATACAACCACTACTCATTAGTCTACAGAATACCTGAGAATGGGTGGCAAGGACACCCCTAACACTTCGGTCCAGAATGGTCCGTATTTCTTCAACTGGAGGAAGTCGAGCAGCTTTTTCCTACGATAACAAAAATCTTGTTTGAGTATGCATGATCAAGAAATGATAAAAACTAAAAGATAGATCATTGAAGGTTTCCCTTTCTAACAGTTCCACACTTGTTCCACGAGTTGATTGCTCAGACTCTTGCAGGAATTGACAAGGGAAAGGTTTGCAAAAGCTCAGTTGGTGGTGTTGTGGCTAGGAAACAATGGTTCTCTGTAGGTCTAACTCTTGTTAAGGAAATTTCTTCATGTAACTGTTAATTATTGATACGATGCCTACTTGCAACACTAATTTGTTCAAACATTCACACATAGCAGAGTAGCAGACAGCTTCCAACTCTGTTTCACAATACCATAACTAATCCTTCCTGGGAATAAATTTGACGTTTGACTTTTTAAAAAGAAACTGACTGTATTACATTTGTACATTTACCCAGCGCATTGTCCTAAATTTGTGGAATCCCCGGGACACTACTGGCCCAGAACAAGCCAATTTGTGTAAGCTACTGCCTGGTTAGGTTCCTCGCTCCTCGGGGACATCACATACAAGGCGTGAGGTGTCCAAGGAATAAAAGGGCGATCACGATGCCAAGGGCCGTACCTGGTGAGCGCGGATCACCTCGAACGCGTCCGCGGATCCGCCCGGTGCATCGGCAGGCGCCGCCATCTGCAACGCAGGGAAACAACGGCATCAGCCACAGGCATATCCACCTCAGGGGCATTCCGTCGAACACCTGGTACGCAACGACCCATAAGACAGGCCAAACAAGAGGCTGGGAAGCAGGGGCGCGCAAGCCAGACCTGAGAGGAGCACGAGGCGATGAGGCGGCCGCCGCGGAAACTGCGGCGAGGAGGACGGAGGGGAGCGGGCAATAGGCGGTTGGAGGAGGAGGCGGCGTGCGCATGGTGGCGACCGCTTTGTAGGCGGAGCAGTCGCGAGAGCGTTGACGGCGCGGCCGGCGTGAGCAGCAAGGGCCTCATCGCGTTCGCGTGCACGCGTCTCTCTAGGCGAGGCCGTGAAGCGCGGTGTGCGTGCCGCGTGCGTGTTTGAGACGAGAACGGAGTGAAGCGGTGAAGCCTCGTTTGGTTGCCGCTTGGTGATGGCTCGGCCACGGCACGGCGGCGGCGATGCGCTTGCGTTGCGTTGCGTGCCGGGTGGACGAAACGAAACAGACGCTTGACGCTTTGGCCCAAATAGCCAGCCTTGGCATCTGTCAACTTGGCAGGCCCAGCCCAATGATACGAGGATGAATGGGGTGGTGACTATTAGACTGTCTCCAACGATGAGACTCAAACGCATTTATGCATTCTCACAGCGTATTTACCTATCCAAAATAACTTTCAACGAATGACTCATACAAGTAACCTATTTTGGGTATCTAGGCAGACGATAGGCAAAAATGCCTCACCTCTTTCTCTTGACGCAAACTTCTCACGCTCACGTTCACACAAGCGGGCCCGCGCTAGCCAGAGGTGGCTCATGTTCACACAAGCGGGGCCCGCGCTAGCCAGAGGTGGGAAGACGCATTTGCATCTGTTGTTGGAACACAACTCGTTTTATGTTCTGTACCTTTCACTGTGGGAGACCTAAACCATGCAATCTTCTATTTGAGTTACAACTGTTGGAGATAATCTTAGGGCATATTCAATGTTTACGATAAGTATTACGTAGCTGGTGGGTCCCATTACTGTTATGGTTATTGCCATAATGTTTGAAGCACGAGTATAAAAAAAACTCAACCAGCAAAGGATGTGTCGTCCAAATTTACTGTATTAGGAGAGAACAAATTCTCGTTTAGATTGAGTTTTTTGGGATTGAGGAAATAGATATTAAGATGGCCCTACAAGTGTAAGGTCCTAGTACTTTTTTATCAACCATGTCAATTTCTCTTCCTCACATCTATTTTACCTCATTATTTTTTTTACTTGTGGTCAAACCATAGCTTAGAGCTATCTTTTGTATTTAATGTTTTATGGCTTTCATTCATAATGTATATAGTCCAAGACCTTATGACCTCTTAGTATAACCACATTGTGACCGTCGCCCATTGCAAGTATGCAACTAATTGGACACTGGAAAATAATAAGTTCGCTTTGCTTATGGTTGAATTTGATTCATATCCTTGAACCGCAATACCGAATATCTCAACCTTCTAAACTATTAAAACCAGTGCAATTTGACTTCCTCAACTGTTTTGGAAGACGGTTTCGCTGATATGGCTTTTGACTTGGCCAACTCGTGCTGATATGGCAACCTAGTCACAAAATACAAGCGAGGCCCACATGTAAGCGACTAGGAAAAAAAATTAAAAAACATGAGGCCCGCTTGTCAGCCACCTTGTCCCCTATCTATGTTTTTCCCTAAAGACTCCACGCTCGGCAGCTCTTTGAGCCCGACGGCCTCGTCTTGGCATCACCAGAGCCGAAGGAGAGTGGAGGGGTCCATTGTGGCGCCGACAGGACGACAACGGAGAGTGGTTGCGGGACGACGGAGAGACGGTGACCATCAAAACCCTCTTTAAATCCCGTCCCTTGACCAATCCCTCATGTCGCTCCTTCCCCCACTCACCAATGGCCATTGCTGCCGCCGGATCGAACCACGAGTGCCACCAGAAGCAACAACAACTCAGATATTCCTCCAAGTCTTCTTCTCTCATTTTGCTACGACTGCACCATGGCGGCGGCTCTGGTGGTTCCCGCCTTTTGCTGCCGGTCGGGGCGCTGCTACCTGACTGGGTCACTCCGTTCTCCTAAGGTAAAGGCAGCGAGGAGGATGACAGGTTCGACACAGAGTGCAGGCTAGTCGAGGTCGTGAGGGACCTTGACGCAGTGTTGATACGCTACCTCAGGCTGCAGAAGCTACAACACTGTGGGGAGAAGGGTGCCAGGATTGTCATCATTGAGGGTGACGGGAAGCTCAAGTCGGTCACTGTGCTCGAGCTCGTCGTCGACATGTTCAATGACTCCGCCTGGCTAACGTCGCTCCTCATGCCCGTCGCTATTGGGCATGTGAGGTACTCCACCGCTGCCCACATCCCCGCTCGGCTGGCCACTCCGCCACTAGCGCCGAGGCGGAAGGGGCCGCGTTGGGAGAGAGAGGAGAGCCCTATCGCCTCTCCCCGCTATCGTCCCGTCACCCTTTTGCTGTTAGGCCGAGAAGAAGGGGAAGAGAGAGCGTGAGAGAGGTTAGTAAAGAGAGGGATGATAGGTGGGTCCTACTTTATTTATTTATTTTATTTGATAACTGAAATGTCACGTGAATGTCACATCAGTTAAAACTGATTTTTAGACAGTTTTAATAGATAAGAAAGTTGTTATATTTGATTTTGCAATTGAGAGATACAAATCAAATGTGGCCAATAGTTAAGGGAGTCAAACTGGACCTAACGAACCCAAAAACCGGGCCTAAAAGCTGGAGCCCATCGCACAACTTCGGAACGTAGCACAATTTACCGTTGAATCTCCAGGCACCACGGACACGATGACACGAGCATCTGACATGATGATACTGCGTTTTCCTAACAAAAAATGCGTATTCCACAACGACTGTTCATTCGTGTTGGCAACGTACAAATAGCAATGCACAATTTGCCTCTGATGAATCCCAGTATCACACGACTAAACAAGCATCTGACATTGTAATGTGCTTTCCTAACCAAAAATGTGTAGTATTCCACAACGACTGATCATTCGTGTTTGGCATTGGCAGTGTCCAAAATAGCAACGGATTCTACCACTTTCTACGGTTCGTTCAACCCCCAACATCCAACCCAGGCACAGAACCATTACAACTCCCACGAGCTTTTCCCCTCCATCTGGCTCCGTCGGCCGGCCACGGTCACGGCCTCGGCGTGCGTCCTCGATCGCGCCGTGGCGAAGGAGGAAACAAACAAAGGCGGGTTAACCACGCGCGTACCCCGCGTCACCCCACGCCGCAAAAGCAGTGGACAAAGAGAGAAAAATAGTAAAGGAGAAAACGCGATTACAACTGAACGGCAGCAACGCGCGCCCCGTTCGTTTTTAATTGGATTAAAATTTTCATCTTTCATGGCGTCTGTTTGGTAGGGGCTTCTGATTTTATCATTCTTTTATTTTAGATTTTAATTTTTTTAAATCAGATTTTGATTTTGAAGAGAATCAGAATTAGTATAATAAAGTAATAATTAGAACAATATTTTAGGTGATTGTCTGTGATTCTTGGAAGAAACTAGAAACTGTTTTTTAGGTGATTCTCACCTCCTATGTAAAACTGCTGAATCACTTGAAATGATTAATAACCCGTTTGGTAGAGATTCTACTGATTTCATTGACAATCAGCAAGATAATCCTTACCAAACGAGACCTAAATATGTTTTATACGAAAAAAATTTTATATAAAGTTGCTTTAAAATATCGATAAATTTACTTTTAAGTTTATAAAAACTTAATTAATCATACATCAATATCATCTCGTTTTACGTAAAACACTTCGTTTTTATCATTATCTATAATAAAAGAACACTACCTAATATTTGCCGTCTACTTTTTTTCTTCCGAAGAATTGAATTGTTCTTCACCACGGCCTTCCAGATGGATCGAAATGTTCAAGGACGGAATTGTGCTGGACTGCTGGTGGTCTGGTAGGATATATTCTCCTCTGCTCGTAGAAAAATTGACGTTTATTTTGTACCATTTCGACGTGCCTGTCTGTTCGTTGGCACGTTGCAATCAGGGGTATGGTTAATCGGGTTTCACTCTGAATTCTGTGCACGAGAGTGTCGCGATCGCAGCAAAGCAAAATATCGTTGGCCTTCCTGGAATTCTCTGAGAGGGGGAGGAAGGTCGAAGGAGGGGAGAATGGACAAAAGAGGAGAAGGAAGGAAGCTTAACAAAGGAAGGACGGCCGCATTGCTGAATTTAGCTTTGACAGCTAATTTCGTGGAGGGCCATTTGGCAACTGTCACGCCAGCTGTTCCCACTAGGCTGTCCTCTTTCCCCATGAGTCCTTGCCCCCTTCGTTCTTGATCTTCTGAATCTATCTTTGTGTAACCTGACTTGCGCTCTGCTTCTCTTCCGTGCAAGTAGTCTCGACTAAAAATCAATGCAGAAAAATAAATTATAATAAAAAACATAAAAATAAAATCAAAGTTCTAAAATTTAAAATTTTGGTGCGACTCGAAGAGTAAACGATGAAACGAGTCCTTGCAGTGCTCTTTTATGCTGAATGACTGAATAGATGAATAATTTATGATAATTATTCTAAGATAAAAAAATGAATTAGTCTAAAGTTGAAAAAATGAATTTAAAACTGTTTTCCAATAAATTTTTATACAAAATTATACCATTTAGAGGTTCAGTAAACATGCGTTTATCATTCTATTAAAAAAGAAGAAAAAGACAGTCAATCAACTCATGATTCCTATTTAAATACTGCAAATACATCAAAAGATGTTAAAAAAAAGCCAGCTAGTTGTCATGTTACCGTTGCTTAAGCGGCCATTACAGTCAACGTGCCAACAAAGTCGCGTCAAAGAAAATAGAGATGTCACATCTCTCACCGGACCGTTAACAATATTTTCTAACTCAAAAAACATGATTCACATCGACAGGTAGAATGAAGCAGCGGAAGCCGGAAGGCATGTGCACTCGTGGTGTACGTTAGGTATGAAAACGGTCAAGAACGACTGGGAAAAAGAACTTAATCATTCTTATTCTTAATCATTTTTATTCTCGTACGAAGACGAAAAAACGGACGGAATACGAATTTGATAATATGAAACAATAAGAACGGTTGGCTGCATATTAATTATGATCGGGAATCGGTAAAAAAACAAAAACATCGACACACATATTAATAACCTGCACACAAATAAACAACCAACTATAAAAATGCATTATCATATCCAACTCTTTTTTAACCTAGAAACATGGTGATTTTACAGAACTATTATTTTTTTCAACGGCACCTGCTTTACAAGCTATAATTGATACAACCAACATAGCATTCACTTCAATCTCAACCTATATGATGCAGACGTACAGTGTCAATGGTTATTATCTAACCAGAAGAACAAGCGACATAAGTTATACTAAGTTGGTAGCTACAAAAGTTTTAAGCTAAACACTAAATTGAGATAGTAGTAAAGAAGAAAGCTTTAAAAATTATTATAGAAAACAACAGATCAATTATTTTTATCAGTAAACCTAAATATTACAAACCAATGTCAAGAATTGTCCTGTGTATAATCTCTCATTATAACTCTCAACAAATAGAGCTTAGCAATATATGATGAGGTTAATTTCATAGAACAAATACGGGATCTGTGAATACGATCGGGAAAATACCTCAACCGTTCCCGTTCATGTTTCCCGTTTTTCTCGCGGATACGATATTTGGTCGGGATTTTCGATATTCGGTGTCGGTTGATCCAAAATTTTTTCGTACCCGTTTTCATCCCTAGTGCACATTGATGAACAGCTAGAAGCCTGGAACAAAGACCTCACACACGGCCCCTCGATTTTTAAAAATTTGAAACCTTTTTAAGAATTTGTTTTATAAATAAATTATTTTAGAAATAAATCTTTTTCTCGATGCCGGTGATCCGGTGTCGAGGTCCAAATGTCCAGCGTCTCGATGCCAATGTAGATGTAAAGGTGTCGGGTGCATAATTGTCACATCCTGAGTTTTTCCTAATTCATTTAAAATAATTTACCCAGAAATAATGAATTTTTGAAATTAACTTCGGAGTCAACCTATAATTTTAAAATGCAATTAATAAATGGAAATGACATGATAGGATTTTTCTTGAATTCTTCATGTCAAAATACGCTAACAAATTTTCTTGAAATTTTTAGAGCACTCTAAGTATTTTTAATCAATTAAATAAGAAAACGAGAATTTAATTAAGTCCCTTTTCCTTTTTCTTTTTTTCTTCCTTTTTTTGTACGCCGTACGGTTCTTTTCCCGCCCGACGCCGTAGCAGGCCGTCGGCCGTCTCCGCGCGCGCCACCCTCCTCGGTCGTGGGCGAAGCCCACGGTCCGCCCGCGCCGCGCAAGTCCGGCGCTCCTCCTGCGCGCGGGCACCAGCAGTGGGCCCCCTGTCAGCCGCCTCCCCGCGCCCGGCCGCCAACCGCCGCCCAGCCGCGCCGCCCGCCTCTCTTCCGGGCCGTTTCCGCGCGCCTCGCGCGCGTGGGCCCACGCGGCTCCGCCGTGCCGCACCCGTGCCGCACTTCCGCGCGCCGCAATGCCGCCGCCCCCAAAAGCTGCCGTATATCCTCTCTCTCTCTCGAGTCCGAGAACGCCGGCGACCTTATCCCCGCCGTTTCCGTGCCCGTTTCGGCTTCCTCTCTTCCCTTTAAAACCCTCGAGCTCCGCCTCGTTTCCCTTTGTTCGCCGTGGTTTCTAGCAGTGTCGCCGCCGTTCTCCGTCGTTCATCCGCCGGTGAGCTCGCCGCCGTCCCGGGTTCCTTTTGGTTTTCGTTTGCTTCCTTTTCCTTTCGCGCGCACGCCGCCGCTCGTCGGGTCGTCGCCGCCGCCCCCGCCGCCGTCGGATGGTCGTCGCCGCGTCCGCCGCCGCCGCCGCACCCGTGGAACCCTAACCCTAACCCTAACCCTAACCCTAGCGCCGCCTCTCGTGCCGTTCGATCTTGCGGATCGGACGGATCTGCGCTGTCCGATCGCGACGGATCTGCGCCGTCCGATCGTCGCCATCCGGCCGCCGATCGCGCCGCGTCGCCGCCGTCCGCCGCTTCGGATTGCGCCACGTGGCGGCAATCCGCCGCCGCGCCCCGTCTCCCGCGGCTGCAGCCGTGCGGCGACGTCATGCGCGCCAGCCTGCGCGCAAG
The DNA here is from genome assembly GCA_019925245.2 of Oryza australiensis. Lineage (NCBI taxonomy): Eukaryota > Viridiplantae > Streptophyta > Magnoliopsida > Poales > Poaceae > Oryza > Oryza australiensis. Next base: position 1,616,114 of record JAIFGZ020000393.1, on the reverse strand, counting down.
GGTGACGTCACCGAGACTTAATTACGTAATAAATAATTTAATCTTTTGTTTAGTTTAAAAATCGCAATTAAACTTCTAAAATTCATATCTTTTGAATCCGAGCTCCGTTTTAGCCCATTCAAATTTCATTAAATCCAGAAAAATGTCAAGAATCCATTAAAAATAATTTTCAGTGCTGTTTCAGTAGACTTTTTAGGGTGTTTGTTGAGTGCTTTGTTTGTCGTGTAGATCCCGAGTTTTCCGCGAGCCCGTTCTCTTGAAGTAGTCGCCGAGGTTCCTCGGTCTCCCGAGCAAGGCAAGTCATATCTTACATTGACCATATTGTACCTATTTTATGTAAATATCTCTTTTTCTTTCAAATACGCATATGTTTTAGAATGTCATTTTATGGGATGATTATACCTATTGTACTCGCCATAGGATTGTTTACCTTATACCATTGATAACTTGGGGTTCAATATGACTAGATGTTAGCTTAGGGTTGCTTAACTATGCTTAGCGCAACTAGCTCACTTAAGGGAATCACACTAAGTTTAATGCTAAAGTGACCTCCGGTGATATTAAGATATGATTTTGTTCTTAATAATCTTGAATTATAAGAAAGGTGGGTCGTGAGCACATGGTTGGACTTTGGTTAGCGTGCTCATGACGATTAAGGACCGGTTCTCGGGAAACCACGGAAGAAATGCCGTGCATACCACAAGCCGCATGGGTAATGGTGGGCCGTAGCATAGCTGTCTCTAGTTAACGTATCCCGAGAGAGGGTGAGCGTGATGGAGTTGGGTCGGCCCCGGTTTTAAGGGTTGATCGCTTCGGATTCACCGCGGCACTAGAGGGCTGCCCATTGCCGATGGGGATGGGGCGAAACCTTGGTGTGGTACGATTGATTAGAGGGGTTGTGTGAAGGGTCTGTCACAATTCCTTTCCGGGCACCGTGGTGGTGCACCGGCGCACGGTGTGTGTTGTGGGATTGTGTCTTGTGGGTCTGATTGTACACCTCGATCGAGTAAAAACTATTCGAATAGCCGTGCCCACGGTTACGGGCGATCGACCGATTCACCTTGATTAGTCTCATTTACTTTATTCGAATGAAATGTTGGAATATGACTAGTGCGGGTGGATGGATGGGCTGTTGCAACGTGGTTTGAGCGTTGGACGGTGTTTATTTATCTTGCTTAAATATTACTACTTTTTTCTTGTCTTCAAATATTATTTTTATATACCAACGCTTGTTTATACAAATTGAGCCTCTTGACCATTCCTTGTTATTTATCTCGCATCATGTACCCTTTTTCGGTGTGACTTGTTGAGTACGGTGGTTGTACTCGGTCTTGCTTCTTTTCCCCTTCGGTGCGAGGTTGAGAGCGAGGTCTCAGGAGGTGTAGGCTTGTTCTCGTCAAGGTTTAGTTTGTGGAGTTGGTGTTCCGCTTCGCTCGTGTCGAGTTTAGCTTAAGTCGGTTTATTTTCTTTTCCGCTGCATTTATGTAACTCTTTTATATTGTTTCTAAGACGAGGATTACGTGTTATCAATAACGTCGATTTGTGTACCTCGGTGATTCTGGACGAGGATGTAATGCACAAATTAGGCTGCGAAAATTCGGTGTGAATTTACGGGCGTGACAAGTTGGTATCGAGCCTTCCTATGAGCGTAGGACAAGCCAACGGAAACCTTAAGAGCCCTCTAATTCTTTTCATGTGCATATGTTTTGAAAAAAAAGGGGGGTGTTTTGAATGATGAACTCGCGGACAAGCTTATCTCCGGAGAGTATGCTAACTTTGAGAAGCTGGTCGACAAGGCCATTCGACGGGAAGATCGGCGCAACAAGATGATCAAGAAGAGAAAAGCATTCCGGACACGACCTCCTCAACGCGGGGAAATCGGCGGAGGCGCGTTTCATGCGGAAGTCGAGTGGACCTACCACCATGATTGTTCGTCGGCATCGACTTTATCACCCGGGAATTTCCAAGCGCGGTAGTGGCGGTGGTCGGCAACGCGTACTCCGGCCCGCGCCTCCACGCAGCGCCATCCCGGCAGATCACGGCCACCACCTCCAAGGAAGGACTCGGGAGGAAAGCCAGGAGTCTGTTTCAACTGTGGTGACCCAGGGCATTTTGCAGACAAGTGTCCGAAGCCAAGACGCGCTGGGCCAAGGTTCATCCGGGCTCGAGTCAATCATGCGTCGCCGAGGAAGCACGACCGCTCCCGAAGTTATCGGGTATGTTTCAGTAAACTATACTCTGCCACAGTGTTATTTGATTCTGGCGCCACGCATTCTTTTATCTCAAAGCAATTTGTTGGGGCACATGGGTTGTCAGTAGTGGGACTTAAGATACCTATGCGGGTTCAAACCCCTGGAAACCACTTGGAGACCACTCGCATATTGTCCCTCGGTAGCCATAGAAATCCAAGGATCTATGTTTCTAGCCAACCTTATCCTCCTTCAGGTCAAAGGCATGAGATGTCATTCTTGGGATGGATTGGTTGTCCAGACATAAGGGAGTAATTGACTGCGCTAGTCGCACCATTACTCTAATTAATACGAAAGGAGAAAGAGTTGTTTTTCGCTCTCCCATGCAAGTCAAGCCCGTAGCAAGTTTGAATCATGTTTTCACTGGGAATCGTCCGAAATGGCGGCCAAGACCCTGTGAAGTTAGAGGATATCCCCATCGTCGAGAGAATACCCGAAGTTTTCCCAGGATTTAGCTCGGATGCCGCCAAAAGGGAAATCGAATTCGGATTGACCTAGTACCGGGACCCCAATACACAAGAGGCCATATAGGATGGGAGCCAACGAGTTGGCAGTAAAAAGCAAGTGGATGAACAGTTGCAAAAAGGGTATATTCGCCAGCACATCGCCTTGGGGTGCTTCGGTGATTTTTGTGGAAAAGAAAGACAAGACCAAGAGAATGTGTGTGGATTATCGAGCCCTCAATGAGGTTACTATCAAGAACAAGTACCCCCTACCACGGATTGATGACTTATTCGATCAACTCAAAGGGGCCAAGGTATTTTCCAAGATAGATCTCGATCGGGCTATCATCGATTGAGGATTCGGGAAGAGGACATTCCCAAGACCGCCTTCACCACCGGTATGGGTATGAGTGTACGGTCATGTCTTTTGGTTTAACCAATGCACCGGCTTTCTTTATGAATCTGATGAACAAGGTGTTTATGGAGTTCTTGGATAAATTCGTGGTGGTGTTCATTGATGACATTTTAGTCTACTCTAAGTCGGAGGAGGATCATGAGCAACATCTTCGGACGGTGCTCGGGAAGTTGAGAGACCATCAACTCTACGCCAAGTTTAGCAAGTGTGCTTTACGGTTAAAGGAGGTACGGTTCCTCGGTCACATTGTGAATGCCCAAGGAGTAGCCGTGGATCCGGCAAATGTGGAATCGGTTACCAAGTGGACCCCGCCTAAAATAGTCACGTAGATCCGAAGTTTCCTTGGACTTGCGGGTTACTACCGCCGCTTCATTGAGAACTTCTCCAAAATCGCCAAGCCAATGACTCAACTGTTGAAGAAAGATGAGAAGTTTAAGTGGTCGGCATAATGCAATAGGAGTTTTGAAGAGCTCAAGAGGAAGTTGGTGTACGCACCGGTGTTGATCTTGCCCAGACCCGACAAAGGACTTCCAAGTTTATTGTGACGCATCTCGCCAAGGGTTGGGATGTGTGTTGATGCAAGAAGGTAAAGTGGTCGCATATGCATCTCGTCAATTGCGCCCACATGAAAACAACTACCCCACTCATGATGCGGAGTTATCGCGGTGGTTCATGCATTGAAGATCGGCGACACTACCTAATTGGTAATCGTTGTGAAGTGTATACGGATCACAAAAGTCTTAAGTACATTTTCACCCAACCGATTTAAACCTCCGGCGAGAGGAGATGGTTGGAACGATCAAAGATTATGACTTAGGGATACATTACCATCCAAGGCAAAGCTAATGTGGTTGCGGATGCACTAAGCCGAAAGAGTTCTTGCACCACCCTCGGTGTCGAAGGAATGTGTGACCGGTTGCGGCGGGAATTCGAGAATCTAAATCTACGAGTGGTGGATTTTGGTTTTGTGGCTGCTCTGGAAGCCCAACCCACTCTCACGATCAAATTCGGGCTGCTCGGGCGTCGGATCCCGAAATGGCCGAACTCAAGAAGAACATGAGAGTCGGAAAAGCTCGTGGTTTTACGGAAGACGAACATGGCACAATCTGGATGGGAAAGAGATTGTGTGTGCCGAAGACAAGAATTTGAAAAGACGATCCTTACGAAGTTCACCAAACCCAATACTCAATTCACCGGGCGGTACAAAGATGTATCAAGATCTTAAAGAAAAGTTTTGGTGGGTCGGCATGAGGAAGGAGATAGCCGAGTTTGTTGCACTTTGTGATGTTTGTCGGCGAGTGAAGGCGAACATCAACGGCCGCCGGATGTTGCAACCACTTGATTCAGTGGAAATGGAAAGAAATTGGGATGGATTTCATCACGGGTTTACCCCGCACAACGTCGGGATATGACTCAATTTGGGTCGTGGTGGACCGACTCACCAAGGTGGCCCATTTCATACCGGTACATACTACCTACTCCGGAAGAAGTTGGCGAGCTTTATCTCGCAAGGATCATGTGTTTGCATGGCGTGCCTAAGAAGATCGTGTCGATAGGGAAGTCGGTTTACTTCCAAATTACGGAAGAAGTTGCAAGAAGAACTTGGTACCGTTTGAATTTCGGCATGGCCTATCATCGCAAAGCAGACGGCCAAGGCGAGAGAGTGAATCAGATTTTGGAAGATATGCTAAGAGCATGCGCGCTCGATTTTGGAAAAGCGTGGGACAAAAGCTTGCCCTATGCCGAATTCTCTTACAACAACGGTTACGAGCCGGCATTCAAATGGCACCGTATGAAGCACTGTATGGACGGAAATGCCGCACACCCCTGTGCAGGACCGAGCGGTGAGCGCCAATTGTTTGGCACGGAAGTAATAAGCGAAGCGAGAGGAAAAGGCCAGTGATTCGGGAAAGGTTGAAGATTGCGCGATCCGACGGAAGAGCTATGCCGATAATCGTCGAAGAGATCTCGCTTTTGAAGCGGGGATTTTGTGTATCTTCGCGTCACACCACTCAGGGAGTACACCGTTTCCAAACCAAAGGTAAGTTGGCACCACGTTTCGTGGGACCATACATGATTCGGGAACGTCGAGGAGAAGTGGCCTATCAGTGGAGCTTCCCTCCAATATGGCGTATTCACGACGTGTTTCATGTGTCCCGATTGAAGAAGTGTTTAAGGGTACCGAGAAGAACGGGCGAGTCCGGACCGAGGTTGAAATCCAAGAGGACTTAACCTACGTAGAGAGACCGGCACGTATTCTTGAGGTCGGTGAGAGAAGGACTCGGAACAAGGTTATCGGGTTTTGCAAGGTTCAATGGACTCATCACTCAGGAAGAAGCTACTTGGGAACGAGAAGATGAGCTAAAGGCGCGCACCCGCACCTCTTCGCCGGTACCTCCGAATCTCGGGGTCGAGATTCGTTTAAGGGGTAGGTTGTCACATCCCGAGTTTTCCCTAATTCATTTAAAATAATTTACCACTGAAATAATCGGAATTTTTGAAATTAACCTCGAGTCAACCTATAATTTTAAAATGCAATTAATAAATGGAAATGACATGATAGGATTTTTCTTGAATTCTTCATGTCAAAATACGCTAACAGGATTTTTGAAATTTTTAGAGCACTCTAAGTATTTTTAATCAATTAAATAAGAAAACAGGAATTTAATTAAGTCCCTTTTCCCTTTTTCTTTTTTTTTTTTTTTTCTTCCTTTTTCCGTACGCCGTACGGTTCTTTTCCGCCCGACGCCAGTAACGGGCCGTCGGCCCGTCTCCCGCGCGCCCTCCTCGGTCGTGGGCGAAGCCCGTCGTCCCGCCGCCGCGCAAGTCGCGCTCCTCACCGCGCCGCGGCCACGAGTGGGCCCCACTGTCAGCCGCCTCCGCGCCCGGCGCCCACCGCCGCCGCCATGCATAGCCGCCGCCGCCTCTTCCGGCCGTTTCGCGCGCCCGCGCCGCGTGGGCCCACGGGCTCCGGCCGTGCCGCCGCACTCGTGCCCGCACTTCCGCGCGCGCACATGCCGCCGCCGCCCAAACGGCCGCTGTAACATCCCGAAAATCGAAGGAGTAGAATTCGGAACGTGAAAATCGTAACTCGCAAAAACTTTTGGAATCATTGCTTCTTATCATGTTTTTCAATTTTATTTGCCAATTCGATTGCGTAAGAATTTCTTACGGAATTGCTTTGAAGTGAAGTTGAATTAAACCCCTAAGCTTTGAGATCCTTGGGAAATAATTCAATATATATATATATATACATTTGAAGAAGGGTAAACATATTAATTTTGGAGATTTACAAAAGATTCTTTGAAAAGAATATATTTGGTTAAAACCCTAACTGGTGGAAGAAAAATAATAAATATTTGGATTTGGGATAAAAATATTTTTGACAAGGAAATGTGAATTTAGAAATTAATCAAAGACCCCAATTATTGATTTTAAGAGAAGAAATAAAAATATGAAAAATATATTTTGAAAAATAAAAAGTGGGGGAAAAAGTTTGGAAATATAATCTCAAAATTATTTTGGAAATATTGAAATTTATTTTGAATTTTTAGAGTGGAAGGAAATGGAAATAGAAAATAGGATTTCAAAATTCGGAAAATAGAGAAAGTACACTTGTTCATGCGTAGCGAGTGTTCGACGACGTCCTCGCGCCGTGCGCACGCACACCACGCGTCGCCGCGCCGTACCAAGGCCTGCGCACGCGCGTTCTCGCCATACCGCCGACAACCGCCCGGTGCACGTCGAGTCGCCGCCGTGCCGCGCCATGCCATCGCTCGCGTCGGCCATGTCGCCTCGCCGTCGCCTCGCCGTACCACGGCGCGCGCCGCGTCAATGCCGTCGCACATGTGGCGCGTCGGTCCACGCCGCGCCGTACCACCGTGCCATTCCGTCCGTGCTGTAGCCATGCCCACCGTGCGTCGGCCTCACCCTCCCTACTCGCGCGTGCGTCACCCTAGCGCTCTTGCCCGCCGCCGAGTTCGAGCTCGCGTGGTCGACTATATATAGCACTCCTCGGCCGAAACTCACAACACAAAATTTGTGCCATACCGTCTCATCTAGCTCCTCTCCAATTTTCCCCAAAATCCATTCACCATAGCGCTAGAATTTCGCAAGAGATCGGAGCCCGGGTCGGAAGAACCCTAACTCGGCCGCCCGGTGCAAACCTCAAAATTCGTCGCCCTCAATTGATTTCTTCTTGAATTAAAGGTACGTCCACGATCTACGTGCTCCAAGCTATATTTCCCCTAAGTCTCCCGAGCCCAATAGCCGCCGAAAATCACCGGCGACGAGCGCCGCCGAACCCTCTGTTTTGGCCGCCGCCGTGCGCACGTCGCCATACCACCACCGCCCTTTCGCCAAGCCGACCCCCTAGCTAGCACCCCGTGTTCCGTAGATTCTCTAGGACCCCTTAGTTCGGCCGCATTGTCACGGAACGCGCCGCACCGTGCGCCTTCGCCGCCACGGCCGCCTCGTCGTCGCCAGACCGTTCCGCCGCCTTCCTAGCCCAACCGCGCCTCGAAACGGACTCCCCGCGTCATGTAGATGGTGTAGGACTAGCTTGATGCCGAACTCCGATCCCCCCTCGCCGTCATTCGGCCATGCTGCACCGTCGGTCTCGCCGGGGGAGAAGAAGGAAGATGAAAAGAAAAGAAAGGAGTGAAGGGAGCGAGAACGGCTCGCTGGCTCAGTGGTTTGAGCCGAGTGAGGGGGAGGGTGCAGGTTCGATTCCCGGCTTAGGCAAATTTTTGAAGATTTTTATTTAATTTTTCTAAGGAGATTAAAAATAAGAATAAGCTTAGTAAAAACCCTAGGAAAATATTTATACTCTTTTAAACTATTCTAAAACTCTATTTACAAAGATTTTGCACCTTTTAAAAGGGGGTTTATTTATTTACTTTTAAATTTCTTTGCAAATAATTATGAAGTTTATATTTACTTAGACTTTGAACTTTTAATCTAATAAATTTCCAAGATATTTATATATCTTTGTGAGGCCATTCATTCACTTAGTTTATATTCACAAATCAAGAATCTTTTCAAAGAATTATAAACTATCTCATATAAATCCCGATCAACCCCCTTTTTTGCGACATATACATTCGATATTTAATTTGCTTCATAAAATCCTCCTCGTCCTATTTTAATTAGACCACGACACCAAGTACACAGAAGGATTAAGAATTCAACCAGGAAATCAACATAAACACTCTCGTTCCCCTTTTGTCAAATAGACATTTTGGATCATCTGTTATAACGCCGATAAACTTACATTAACTAGGGTTAAGGCCACCCCATCTAAATGAAATCGAAAGAGAACACAAGAGTTCAAATCATTGCAACTCACTCGTTTCGACTCGGACTTTAGCAAAACCCGATCATTGATCCGTTTACGACCATAGATTCGCCGTAGGTACCGCTTTGGCGATTTATTTGTTTTTGTTGGTTTTTATTTGAATTCTAATTGAATTCGATTGGATCTTTCGCACGTATGTATAGAATCCGAGGAGGCCGTTGAGTACGCTGAAGACACAAGTCAAGAAGGTCGCGAGCAAGGCAAGTCTTCACACCCTTTGAACATATTGATCCCATTCGCGAAATGATGTTATTTTAAACTCTAAACATGCATGCTCTACCGAGTTACCTATACTTGTTGTGCCATACCTTGCTATTGTTTACCTTTAGAATTACTCCTTGTAACTCGCGATGTGATACCAAGAACCGAAGCATAAACTCGTAAACCGCTTAGCCATGCTATACTTAGATTTATGCATACTCATGACTTTATGAAAAAGCTTTGTGCTTGGGCAACTACCTTAGGGAGGTAGTTGAGATTCGGCATGTGGAGACATGAGCGCCACATGACCATGATGAATTAAGTTTGATGAAAATTGAAAGTACTATGCAAATGTTTTAGATGGGGCGGCGGATGATTTGGGTGGATTAGGAAAAGGCAAGTGCCGACCCGGTCAGTGGACCGAGCCATGAGATAGCCGGAAACGAGCCGGTACAACCGTACTTCTCGAATGGGTATAGACCTAGCGACTAGATAGCCGAGCGGAGGCAGTATCCTTGCATAGATGGTTCTCTATGATGTGGTTATGGGATAAGGATGAGGCTGCGGCCTTTGTTATGAATGGTGGGATTAAACCGATGTTAATTAAAGATCTGGAAAAACTTCCCTTACCCGGTGCGCTAACTCCTCACCGCTAGAAAAGGACGGCTAGAGTGCATGAGGGCTTAAGTTCATGGAGCGGTGCGCCAAAGTGAGGTTATCGAAAGGCTTTGCCGTGGCCGTCTCATGTGTTGAGGCGTAGGCTCATTTGTTGGGCTGTCGCGGAGTACGGGTAAAGTGTACATCCACTGCAGTGTGAGTGAATCAATCTATTCGAATAGCCGTGCTCGCGGATATTGAGCATCGTGACAAGACTTTCGCTTGGCTAGACTTTGAACTTAAAAATGCTGGGATGGGTTTGCATGAGGATTTTATTCGTGGTGGAACAACTTCTCGAGAATGCGAGAAGGGTGGACTCCGAAAATCATGACGAACCGGAGGCGGAAGCCATCCTTGGAATCACGATGGATGGTAGACGGAACCGTCGCCGGTATAATGAACTATGAAATTAAAACTTGATTTGGCTAGACGATAGGCTTGTGAAAAGAATTGTGAAACGGCTTTACGCAAAAATAACCCTAGCCATGTTCTTTGAATAACCCTATCATATGCATCAATTCGTGTTGACTTGCAGTACGGTTGGTACTCACCCTTGCTATACGCACAAACCTCCATGATGGAAATGAAGAGCCGGAAGACCCTACGCGTACCACCGGAGGGCGAGGAACGACGGCGCATATTAGACCTTAGTCCCGTCGTTGCTCGTGGCAATGGACAAGCCCGCCCTCTTTCCGCGCCTTATCTAAACTCTGTTTTTATATTGTATTCGGACCATAAGGTCCTGTGGGATGAACAATGCCTTCGGGCCTATTTATGTAATAATGGTATTGTAAGATTATTCGTGCATGCGCACTTGATTATCCAGTACTGCATTCGTGGGTACCAACTACTTGATCCAGGGAAATGGTACTATGAACACGAAAGATTCCCGACTCAAAATCGGGGGTCCACACCGCCGTATATCCCTCTCTCTCTCTCCGAGTCCGAGAACGCCGACGACCTTATCCCCGCCGTTTCCGTGCCCGTTTCGGCCTCCTCTCTTCCCCTTTAAAACCCCCTCGAGCTCCGCCTCGTTTCCCTTTGTTCGCCGTGGTTTCTAGCCCGTGTCGCCGCCGTTCTCCGTCGTTCATCCGCCGGTGAGCTCGCCGCCGTCCCCGGGTTCCTTTTGGTTTTCGTTTGCTTCCTTTTCCTTTCACGCGCACGCCGCCGCTCGTCGGGTCGTCGCCGCCGCCCCGCCGCCGCTCGGATGGTCGTCGCCGGCGTCCCGCCGTCGCCGCCGCCACCCGTGGAACCCTAACCCTAACCCTAACCCTAACCCTAGCGCCACCCCTCTCTGTGCCGTCCGATCTTGCGGATCGGACGGATCTGCGCCGTCCGATCGCGACGGATCTGCGCCGTCCGATCGTCGCCATCCGGCCGCCCAGATCGCGCCGCGTCGCCGCCGATCCGGCCGCTCGGATTGCGCCACGTGGCGGCAATCCGGCGCCGCGCCCGTCTCCGCGCTGCAGCCGTGCGGCGACGTCATGCTGACGCCAGCCACTGCCGCGCAAGGGTGACGTCACCAGGACTTAATTGCGCAATAAATAATTTAATCTTTTCGTTTAGTTTAAAAATCGTAATTAAACTTCTAAAATTCATATCTTTTGAATCCGAGCTCCGTTTTAGCCCATTCAAATTTCATTAAATCCAGAAAAATGTCAAGAATCCATTAAAAATACTTTTCAGTGCTGTTTCAGTAGACTTTTTAGGGTGTTTGTTGAGTGCTTTGTTTGTCGTGTAGATCCCGAGTTTTCCGGCGAGCCCGTTCTCTTGAAGTAGTCGCCGAGGTTCCTCGGTCTCCGAGCAAGGCAAGTCATATCTTACATTGACCATATTGTACCTATTTTATGTAAATATCTCTTTTTCTTTCAAATACGCATATGTTTTAGAATGTCATTTTATGGGATGATTATACCTATTGTACTCACCATAGGATTGTTTACCTTATACCATTGATAACTTGGGGTTCAATATGACTAGATGTTAGCTTAGGGTTGCTTAACTATGCTTAGCGCAACTAGCTCACTTAAGGGAATCACACTAAGTTTAATGCTAAAGTGACCTCCTGATATTAAGATATGATTTTGTTCTTAATAATCTTGAATTATAAGAAAGGTGGGTCGTGAGCACATGGTTGGACTTTGGTTAGCGTGCTCATGACGATTAAGGACCGGTTCTCGGAAACCCGGAAGAAATGCCGTGCATACCATAAGCCGGCATGGGTAATGGCGGGCCCGTAGCATAGCCGTCTCTAGTTAACGTATCCCGAGAGGGTGAGCGTGATGGAGTTGGGTCGGCCCCGGTTTTAAGGGTTGATCAGCTTCCGGATTCACCGCGGCACTAGAGGGGGCTGCCCATTGCCCGATGGGGATGGGGGCGAAACCTTGGTGTGGTACGATTGATTAGAGGGGTTGTGTGAAGGGTCTGTCACAATTCCTTTCGGGGCACCGTGGTGGTGCACCGGCGCACGGTAATGTGTTGTGGGATTGTGTCTTGTGGGTACTGATTGTACACCTCGATCGAGTAAAAACTATTCGAATAGCCGTGCCCACGGTTACGGGCGATCGACCAGATTCACCTTGATTAGTCTCATTTAATTTATTCGAATGAAATGTTGGAATATGACTAGTGCAGGTGGATGGATGGGCTGTTGCAACGTGGTTTGAGCGTTGGACAAGTGTTTATTTAATCTTGCTTAAATATTACTACTTTTTTCTTGTCTTCAAATATTATTTTTATATACGCAAACGCTGTTTATGCAAATTGAGCCTCTTGACCATTCCTTGTTATTTATCTCGCATCATGTACCCTTTTTCCGGTGTGACTTGTTGAGTACGGTGGTTGTACTCGAGTCTTGCTTCTTTTTCCCCCTTCGGTGCCGGAGGTTGAGAGCGAGGTCTCGAGGAGGTGTAGGCTTGTTCTCGTCAAGGTTTAGCCGTGGAGTTGGTGTTCCGCTTCGCTCGTGTCGAGTTTAGCTTAAGTCGGTTTTATTTTCTTTTCGCTGCATTTATGTAACTCTTTTATATTGTTTCTAAGACGAGGATTCTGTGTTATCAATAACGTCGATTTGTGTACCTCGGGTGATTCTGGACGAGGATGTAATGCACAAATTAGTGCTAAATTCGGTGTGAATTTCGGGCGTGACAAGTTGGTATCGAGCCTTCCTATGACCGTAGGACAAGCCAACTGGAAACCTTAAGAGCCCTCTAATTCTTTTCATGTGCATATGTTTTGAAAAAAAAGGGGGTGTTTTGAAAAGTGGAGTCGATCTAGGGTTTAGGAATTGCGAAAATGGGATGTTGGTCGTGGGTTTTTGAGCATGTTTTGATTTTCCCACGCTTTGTTTCTATAGATGGCAGGTTCCCCGCACGCATGCGGAAAAGGGATGACAGGCTTCGTTGCGGCGGCGCGTATGGCCCTTGCGGTTGGATATCCCGAAACACGGAGTATACGACGGTTGCGCCTCTCGGTGGCGAGTTGCCCTACCGTGTTCGGTTGGAGGTTCACGGGTTTGTGGGAACGTGTCTTCCCAACATGGAAGTCACGGCTTCGGAGGCACGTCGATCACGCTTGTCAAGAAGCCGCCTACGATGTTGGTCGGGATGAGGAGCGCATGATGCGACCTTCACACCTCCTCCTACCGCTATCATCCCCGTCGAGGTAGTTCCTCCGAGGTCGGTATATTCAAGTCTACGGCGAGAGGAGAATGACACTACCTTCGAGTCACATGTGCACCGTGCTCAAAGGACTGGATCGGATGCACTCGAACTACACAAGGCGACCAAGGAGCCGAACGACAAGAAGATGCTGAGGTTCGCGCGATGCAGGACGAAGTGGTTCGTCGAAGAAGGAGGTAGGCGAGTTGAAGGGACTCCCGCCACCGGTTGGGGTTAGACTCCGCACTACGCCTCGGAAGACCACCACCGCGCTGTCCGTATCCAGTGGCACCTCGGATTCCACCGCCTTCTCGGCTCCACCCGCTCCGGTTCGGCCGGTTCCGTTCCTCCTGCTGCGAGTCCTGCCTCACCTTTGCTCCAGGCTTCGGCAAATCCAGGCGGAGGTGGCGTGTGGTTGGATCTCCGTCTCCAGTGACTCAAGCTCGATAATTCGGTGAAGACATGGACTCCGAAGAGACTCAAGATTCCTCGGAGGGAAGAGGCAGGATCGGTTGGGCTACGGCAACCGACTCGAAGATTCCAAGTCCGAGGTGACGCCGAGGGACTCCGAGAGCCGTTCGGAAGAATGGGGATCTTCGAAGGAAGCGGTTTCGCCTCCTCGTCTCGTGGATCGTTCTAGTTGCCCTCCTTAGTTTTACCGTTTATCTTAGTTTGTCTTCTTGGTAGTTCTTTGTGTGTTAGGCTCTTTGTGTGTGGGATAGGCGGCGATCGATATCAAGTGTGATATGACTCGACCAATTAAGGATGTTTGGTGCTTTTCCTTGTTTCTAGTCAAGATCGAAACAATGCATTTGAATTCAAATAATAAAGATTAGTGCTAAGTCATGCTTTTTCTTCTTTTCTCTCTCGGTCGGTCGTCTCCTTCGGATGGTGAACACCGGGACCAGCGGGCGAACAGCAACAATGGGCGCAGTCAGCGACAACCACGAGGCTCACGACGCCAATGGCAATGCTCCTCCACCGCCACCCGAGAATCCCACCATTGCTCAAGTGCTCGCTTCGCAGACACGGATGATGGCTGCAATGATGCGGCAAATGCAACAACAACACCACCGGATGCAACAACGATTCTGCAGCAAATGCAGCAAGCGAGAATAATCGGTTGCCGCCCCACCACCCCGATCCAAGCGCCGAGTTCCTTCGTGTCCGACCGCGACCTTCTCCAGCACTACCAATCCCATGGAGGCTAATGATTGGCTTCATGCCATAGAGAAGAAGTTGGATCTGCTGCGGTGCACGGATCAAGAGAAAGTCTCTTTTGCCACTCATCGATTCTGGGTCTGCCTTCACTTGGTGGGACAACTATTTGGTTACTCGCCGGGCGAGGCGGTTACACAGGAAGAGTTTCGTCGCGGTTTCAGGGACCGCACATATTCCTACGGGAATAGTTGCACGAAAAAGCGTGAGTTCCGTTCTCTTGAGCAGGTAACGGATCGATTCTGAGTATCGCACGAGTTCAATCGTCTTGCCCGTTATGCCCCGAGAAGATGTGCGCACGATGCGAAAGGCGGGGAAAAGTTTTTGGCTGGTTTGGATGATGAACTCGCGGACAAGCTTATCTCCGGAGAGTATGCTAACTTTGAGAAGCTGGTCGACAAGGCCATTCGACAGGAAGATCGGCGCAACAAGATGATCAAGAAGAGAAAAGCATTCCGGACACGACCTCCTCAACGGCGGGAAATCGGCGAGGCCGCGTTTCATGCCTGGAAGTCGAGTGGACCTACCACCATGATTGTTCGTCGGCATCGACCTTATCACCCGGGAATTTCCAAGCGGCAGTGGGCGGTGGTCGGCAGCAGTACTCCGGCCCGCGCCCTCCAACGCCATCCCGGCAAGATCCACACACCACCACCTCCAAGGAAGGACTCGGGAGGAAAGCCAGAGTCTGTTTCAACGTGGTGACCCGGGCATTTTGCGGACAAGTGTCCGAAGCCAAGACGCGCCGGGCCAAGGTTCATCCAGGCTCGAGTCAATCATGCGTCCGCCGAGGAAGCACGACCGCTCCCGAAGTTATACGGGTATGTTTCTGTAAACTATACTCCCGCCACGTGTTATTTGATTACGGCGCCACGCATTCTTTTATCTCAAAGCAATTTGTTGGGGCACATGGGTTGTCGGTAGTGGGACTTAAGATACCTATGCGGGTTCAAACCCCGGAAACCACTTGGAGACCACTCGTATTGTCCCTCGGTAGCCATAGAAATCCAAGGATCTATGTTTCTAGCCAACCTTATCCTCCTTCGGTCCAAAGGCATAGATGTCATTCTTGGGATGGATTGGTTGTCCGGACATAAGGGAGTAATTGACTGCGCTAGTCGCACCATTACTCTAATTAATACGAAAGGAGAAAGAGTTGTTTTTCGCTCTCCCATGCAAGTCAAGCCCGTAGCAAGTTTGAATCATGTTTTCACCGGGAATCGTCCGAAATGGCGGCCAAGACCCTGTGAAGTTAGAGGATATCCCCATCGTCGAGAATACCACGAAGTTTTCCCAGAGGATTTAGCTTAGATGCCGCCAAAAGGAAATCGAATTCGGATTGACCTAGTACCGGGACAGCCCAATACACAAGAGGCCATATAGGATGGGAGCCAACGAGTTGGCCGAAGTAAAAAGCAAGTGGATGAACAGTTGCAAAAAGGGTATATTCGCCGAGCACATCGCCTTGGGGTGCTCGGTGATTTTTGTGGAAAAGAAAGACAAGACCAAGAGAATGTGTGTGGATTATCGAGCCCTCAATGAGGTTACTATCAAGAACAAGTACCCCTACCACGGATTGATGACTTATTCGATCAACTCAAAGGGGCCAAGGTATTTTCCAAGATAGATCTGCGATCGGGCTATCATCGTTGAGGATTCGGGAAGAGGACATTCCCAAGACCGCCTTCACCACTGGTATGGATGTACGCAGTGTACGGTCATGTCTTTTGGTTTAACCAATGCACCGCTTTCTTTATGAATCGATGAACAAGGTGTTTATGGAGTTCTTGGATAAATTCGTGGTGGTGTTCATTGATGACATTTTAGTCTACTCTAAGTCGGAGGAGGATCATGAGCAACATCTTCGGACAGTGCTCGGGAAGTTGAGAGACCATCAACTCTACGCCAAGTTTAGCAAGTGTGCTTTCTGGTTAAAGGAGGTACAGTTCCTCGGCCACATTGTGAATGCCCAAGGAGTAGCCGTGGATCCAGCAAATGTGGAATCAGTTACCAAGTGGACCCCGCCTAAAACAGTCACGTAGATCCGAAGTTTCCTTGGACTTGCGGGTTACTACCGCCGCTTCATTGAGAACTTCTCCAAAATCGCCAAGCCAATGACTCAACTGTTGAAGAAAGATGAGAAGTTTAAGTGGTCGGCATAATGCAATAGGAGTTTTGAAGAGCTCAAGAGGAAGTTGGTGTCTGCACCAGTGTTGATACTGCCCGACCCAGCAAAGGACTTCCAAGTTTATTGTGACGCATCTCGCCAAGGGTTGGGATGTGTGTTGATGCAAGAAGGTAAAGTGGTCGCATATGCATCTCGTCAATTGCGCCCACATGAAAACAACTACCCCACTCATGATCTGGAGTTATCCGCAGTGGTTCATGCATTGAAGATCTGGCGACACTACCTAATTGGTAATCGTTGTGAAGTGTATACGGATCACAAAAGTCTTAAGTACATTTTCACCCAACTGATTTAAACCTCCCGTGAGGAGATGGTTGGAACCGATCAAAGATTATGACTTAGGGATACATTACCATCCGGCAAAGCTAATGTGGTTGCGGATGCACTAAGCCGAAAGAGTTCTTGCACCACCCTCGGTGTCGAAGGAATGTGTGACCGGTTCGGCGAATTCGAGAATCTAAATCTACGAGTGGTGGATTTTGGTTTTGTGGCTGCTCTGGAAGCCCAACCCACTCTCACGATCAAATTCGGGCTGCTCGGGCGTCGGATCCCGAAATGGCCGAACTCAAGAAGAACATGAGAGTCGGAAAAGCTCGTGGTTTTACGGAAGACGAACATGGCACAATCTGGATGGGAAAGAGATTGTGTGTGCCGGAAGACAAGAATTTGAAAAGACGATCCTTACAGAAGTTCACCAAACCCAATACTCAATTCACCCGGGCAGTACAAAGATGTATCAAGATCTTAAAGAAAAGTTTTGGTGGGTCAGCATGAGGAAGGAGATAGCCGAGTTTGTTGCACTTTGTGATGTTTGTCAGCGAGTGAAGGCAGAACATCAACGGCCCGCCGGCTGTTGCAACCACTTCAGATTCCAGAGTGGAAATGGAAAGAAATTGGGATGGATTTCATCACGGGTTTACCCCGCACAACGTCAGGATATGACTCAATTTGGGTCGTGGTGGACCGACTCACCAAGGTGGCCCATTTCATACCGGTACATACTACCTACTCGGAAGAAGTTGGCGAGCTTTATCTCGCAAGGATCATGTGTTTGCATGGCGTGCCTAAGAAGATCGTGTCCGATAGGGAAGTCGGTTTACTTCCAAATTACGGAAGAAGTTGCAAGAAGAACTTGGTACCGTTTGAATTTCAGCACGGCCTATCATCCGCAAAGCAGACGGCCAACGAGAGAGTGAATCGATTTTGGAAGATATGCTAAGAGCATGCGCGCTCGATTTTGGAAAAGCGTGGGACAAAAGCTTGCCCTATGCCGAATTCTCTTACAACAACGGTTACGAGCCGGCATTCAAATGGCACCGTATGAAGCACTTGTATGGACGAAAATGCCGCACACCCCGTTGGGACCGGACGGGTGAGCGCCAATTGTTTGGCACGGAAGTAATAAGCGAAGCGAGGAAAAGGTCCGAGTGATTCGGGAAAGGTTGAAGATTGCGCGATCCGACGGAAGAGCTATGCCGATAATCGTCGAAGAGATCTCGCTTTTGAAGCGGGGATTTTGTGTATCTTCGCGTCACACCACTCCGGGAGTACACCGTTTCCAAACCAAAGGTAAGTTGGCACCACGTTTCGTGGGACCATACAGATTCGGGAACGTCGAGGAGAAGTGGCCTATCAGTGGAGCTTCCTCCAATATGCGGTATTCACGACGTGTTTCATGTGTCCCGATTGAAGAAGTGTTTAAGGGTACCGAGAAGAACGGGCGAGTCCGGACCGAGTTGAAATCCAAGAGGACTTAACCTACGTAGAGAGACCGGCACGTATTCTTGAGGTCGGTGAGAGAAGGACTCGGAACAAGGTTATCGGGTTTTGCAAGGTTCAATGGACTCATCACTCAGGAAGAAGCTACTTGGGAACGAGAAGATGAGCTAAAGGCCGCGCACCCGCACCTCTTCGCAGTACCTCCGAATCTCGGGGTCGAGATTCCGTTTAAGGGGTAGGTTGTCACATCCCGAGTTTTTCCCTAATTCATTTAAAATAATTTACCCTGAAATAATCGGAATTTTTGAAATTAACCTCGAGTCAACCTATAATTTTAAAATGCAATTAATAAATGGAAATGACATGATAGGATTTTTCTTGAATTCTTCATGTCAAAATACGCTAACAGGATTTTTACTGAAATTTTTAGAGCACTCTAAGTATTTTTAATCAATTAAATAAGAAAACAGGAATTTAATTAAGTCCCTTTTCCCTTTTCTTTTTTTTCTTTTTTTTTTTCCTTTTTTCCGTACGCCCGTGCACGGTTCTTTCCCGCCGCGCCGTAACGGGCCGTCGGCCCGTCTCCTGCGCGCGCCACCCCTCCTCGATCGTGGGCGAAGCCACGGTCCCCGCCCGCCCGCGCAAGTCCGCCGCTCCTCGCGCGCGGGCCACCGAGCTGGGCCCACTGTCAGCCGCCTCCGCGCCGGCCGCTCGCCGCCGCCGCCATAGCGCCGCCCCGCCTCTTCCGGGCGTTCCGCGCGCCTCGCGCCGCGTGGGCCCACGCCGGACTCCGGCCGTGCCGCCGCACTCGTGCCGTACTTCCGCGCGCCGCAGCAGCGCCGCCCCCGCAAACGGCCGCCGTATATCCCTCTCTCTCTCCAGAGTCCGAGAACGCCGGCGACCTTATCCCATTGTTTCGTGCCCGTTTCGGCCTCCTCTCTTCCCCTTTAAAACCCCTCGAGCTCCGCCTCGTTTCCCTTTGTTCGCCGTGGTTTCTAGCCCGTGTCGCCGCCGTTCTCCGTCGTTCATCCGCCGGTGAGCTCGCCGCCGTCCCGGGTTCCTTTTGGTTTTCGTTTGCTTCCTTTTCCTTTCACGCGCACGCCGCCGCTCGTCGGGTCGTCGCCGCCGCCCCGCCGCCGCTCGGATGGTCGTCGCCGGCGTCCCGCCGCCGCCGCCGCCACCCGTGGAACCCTAACCCTAACCCTAACCCTAACCCTAGCGCCGCCCTGCTGTGCCGTCCGATCTTGCGGATCGGACGGATCTGCGCCGTCCGATCGCGACGGATCTGCGCCGTCCGATCGTCGCCATCCGGCCGCCCGAATCGCGCGCGTCGCCGCCCGTCCGGCCGCTCGGATTGCGCCACGTGGCGGCAATCCGGCCGCCGCGCCCCGTCTCCCGCGCGCTGCAGCCGTGCGCTGACGTCATGCTGACGCCAGCCCTGTGCCGCGCAAGGGTGACGTCACCAGGGACTTAATTGCGCAATAAATAATTTAATCTTTTCGTTTAGTTTAAAAATCGTAATTAAACTTCTAAAATTCATATCTTTTGAATCCGAGCTCCGTTTTAGCCCATTCAAATTTCATTAAATCCAGAAAAATGTCAAGAATCCATTAAAAATACTTTTCAGTGCTGTTTCAGTAGACTTTTTAGGGTGTTTGTTGAGTGCTTTGTTTGTCGTGTAGATCCAGAGTTTTCGGCGAGCCCGTTCTCTTGAAGTAGTCACCGAGGTTCCTCAGTCTCCAAAGCAAGGCAAGTCATATCTTACATTGACCATATTGTACCTATTTTATGTAAATATCTCTTTTTCTTTCAAATACGCATATGTTTTAGAATGTCATTTTATGGGATGATTATACCTATTGTACTCGCCATAGGATTGTTTACCTTATACCATTGATAACTTGGGGTTCAATATGACTAGATGTTAGCTTAGGGTTGCTTAACTATGCTTAGCGCAACTAGCTCACTTAAGGGAATCACACTAAGTTTAATGCTAAAGTGACCTCCGGTGATATTAAGATATGATTTTGTTCTTAATAATCTTGAATTATAAGAAAGGTGGGTCGTGAGCACATGGTTGGACTTTGGTTAGCGTGCTCATGACGATTAAGGACCGGTTCTCGGGAAACCCTGGAAGAAATGCCGTGCATACCATAAGCCGCATGGGTAATGGTGGGCAGTAGCATAGGTCTCTAGTTAACGTATCCCGAGAGAGGGTGAGCGTGATGGAGTTGGGTCGGCCCGGTTTTAAGGGTTGATCACTAGGATTCACCGTGGCACTAGAGGGGCGCCCATTGCCGATGGGGATGGGGGCGAAACCTTGGTGTGGTACGATTGATTAGAGGGGTTGTGTGAAGGGTCTGTCACAATTCCTTTCCGGGCACCGTGGTGGTGCACGCGCACGGTAATGTGTTGTGGGATTGTGTCTTGTGGGTACTGATTGTACACCTCGATCGAGTAAAAACTATTCGAATAGCCGTGCCCACGGTTACGGGCGATCGACCGATTCACCTTGATTAGTCTCATTTAATTTATTCGAATGAAATGTTGGAATATGACTAGTGCGGGTGGATGGATGGGCTGTTGCAACGTGGTTTGAGCGTTGGACGGTGTTTATTTAATCTTGCTTAAATATTACTCTTGTTTTTCTTGTCTTCAAATATTATTTTTATATACGCAAACGCGTTATGCAAATTGAGCCTCTTGACCATTCCTTGTTATTTATCTCGCATCATGTACCCTTTTTCTGTGACTTGTTGAGTACGGTGGTTGTACTCGGTCTTGCTTCTTTTTCCCCTTCGGTGCCGAGGTTGAGAGCGAGGTCTCAGGGAGGTATAGGCTTGTTCTCGTCAAGGTTTAGTTGTGGAGTTGGTGTTCCGCTTCGCTCGTGTCGAGTTTAGCTTAAGTCGGTTTTATTTTCTTTTCCGCTGCATTTATGTAACTCTTTTATATTGTTTCTAAGACGAGGATTCGTGTTATCAATAACGTCGATTTGTGTACCTCGGCGATTCCGGACGAGGATGTAATGCACAAATTAGCTGCGAAATTCGGTGTGAATTTACGGCGTGACAATAATGACGCCGATGACTTATTTATAAATATATTTTATAAAAATGGTTAAATATAAAAATTTTTTACACATGTAGGTCATTGGCACCACAGAGATTAGAGATCTGCAATGTAGGGGCAAAGGAGAGAAAGAAGGACAAAAGACCGGCTCTAGACATTGCAGGGACCTTTTGCATGGGTACCAGCTCAAAAGAGAGAGAAGAAATGGTCTCAAGCTAAGGCTATTCTATTCTCAACGAGGATTTTATCTCATGGTTTCTAAACAGAACATGTCATAAAAAAGTTTAAGTTGATGAAAAAAATACTATCTTTCGATGCAAAGTTTCATTTTACGGTTTTATAGACCGAGGTTTGAGTGGATGAAAAAAAATACTATCTTCCAATGCAAAGTTTCATTTCGTAGTTTTATAGGCTAGACATATTATTTAATTGTAAAACATGTGATTGGACATGATGAGATGAGATGAAACTCTATAGTTTCCAGTGTTTTTATCAGGTTTTATAGTCTTGAAAATAATATACACAGAGTTTTATCCTGATAAAACCCCTTCTATCTCTTTGGCATCTCCTTCCCTCGGTGCATATTATCATATAGAAAGAAATGTAGCGTAACGATTCCGTTGCCCCTTCTATCTCTCTGGCATCTCCTCCCCTCGGTGCATATTATCATATAGAAAGAAATGTAGCGTAGCGATTTCGTTGCGTCTTATGTGAAGAATCTTGTCTACTTTGAAAGTCTTAAACGATGTGTTTATTTGTCTTTCTCGAAAAATATCTCTTAAATTTTCTGTCATATCATCTATATGTGTCAATGTATTAAATATGTATTAAACTACTAC
This sequence comes from Oryza australiensis, assembly GCA_019925245.2. NCBI lineage: Eukaryota > Viridiplantae > Streptophyta > Magnoliopsida > Poales > Poaceae > Oryza > Oryza australiensis. The sequence continues at coordinate 1,594,104 of JAIFGZ020000393.1, read as the reverse complement.
GAAACTATCACTGAAAATAGGCTAAGCACGAGCTAGCAAGGGGTATATTTGAGGCCCACATTGAGACAACAACCAACAGAAAGCAATTTTAAGAGAGAATATGTTCTAGTTTTTTTAGTTTAATATTCCAAAATGATGTAAAGGAGGTACTACATACTGTGATTTTTTTCAATATGATGTTTGCACATGTGGCAGAGCTCAGGACCTCTAAGTAAATTATACATTACGGATGCTTTATTCGTAAGAAAAATATTTATATTTGTATTCTTTTTGTAAAATTTATTTTACAAACAAGTTTTTGCGTTGATCTCTTAACGTTAATGACTAGCTCACATGGAAAGATCTCGATGTCAGTGACATTGGTACCGAGACATTGAACATCGGCGCAATAACACTAACATCGACGCCAAGAAAAATAATCATTTTAAAAATAAGTTTTTCTCTAAATTTTTATTTTATTTATAAAATAAAGTCAAAGAAAAGCTGAAAATGTAAAAAAAAATCCAGCGCGGCCGCAGTAGCAGAGCGCGTGCATTGGCCAGAGAGGATCCCAACGGCCCGCGGCGCGTCCTCGCCAGCTGCAACGCCCCACCACCAAACCCGGAAACCAACAAACGGCCAGCCGTGCGCCTCTCCCCGCCACGGCGCCACCCAACTGTGCCCTACGCGACGCGACCTACCCTAACCCGGCGCCGGCTGGCTCGGCCCGCCCGCCTCCTCCGTCTATATAAACCTTGCTTTCTCCACCTCCACCTCCCCCAAGCCGCCTACCACCTCTCCTGCGCGTCGTATCTCTCTGCTTCTCGCCAGAGAGATCTCGAAGCCCTAGCAGACGTCCGACGAGAAGAAGACGATGGCCGGTCTCAGGATGAAGGCGCTCGCCGTCGCCGCCGTCGCCGCGGCCCTCGTCGCCTCCGCGGCCGCCGCCGACGCCCCGGCCCCGGCGCCCGCCTCCGACGCCGCCGCCGCGGTGCCCCTCGCGGCCGCCTCCCTCGCCGCCGCCGCGTTCGGCTACCTCTTCTGCTAGATCCTTCTTCGTCTCTTCATCGGCTTCTTGGGTTGATTCGTTCGTCGTCCCAGGGTTTGTGTGCGTGTCTACGTCGCCGTGTCGTCGTCGCGTGGGTTTGGAAGGCGTGGGGGGGATTTGTGTATGTAACGAGTCGGCGGTGGTGTGAGGGAGGGAGGGTGTGGTTTCGCGCCATTTCTCTGTGGCGGCGGCCATGTACTTACTCTTCTTTTTTTTTTCTTGGATGAATTGAGATGATTTATTTGATTCTTTCCAGTTTAAAGAACAAGTATCGCATACAAGGTGACACTTTGATGTTGATTGTGATCTATTAGCCTATCGTCTAAAATATATCATACGGCAAATAACGAGAGATTGTACAATTCGGACCATAAATATAAATATTTACTGCACAAACGTTCAGCACTCCAATCTGTGGTATGTTAAATGAACGACAGGGTAGTACAATTATCTTCAACATTGTAATTACCTCGAAATTGCGATTAAAAAACAGTAGCACACAAAGTTCAGCGCTCCAATTTGTTCTTTGAGTGACCAAGAACTTCAATTTGTGGTCCTAATGCTCCAATATGTGCTCTGAATGACCAAAGAATAGCGAGTGGCAGTAAGGTTGGACCCAAATTATTGCATTCAAAGTTTGAAACTGCGAGCTGTTAAATCGTAGTGCTGGCCTGGAGAGGGAGACATGTTCGTGATTCGGTGATGGATCCAAAGGCCGAAATCATTGAAGCATGTTTGCCCATGTGCATCTTGTTGAGTACTGGTCCACATATGAGTTGTCTTAGTGGTAGCGCAGCTGTACCGGCTACCAACTGTACGATTCCATGGTAAACCCAGTTTAACTCGTTGAAAAAAAATACGTAGCGTAACTATACTCTAGGCTCCATTGCATCGTGGACAGTAAAAAAAGCACTGTTGTTGCAAATATGGCCATGCAAAAAGCCAAACAAAGATTCGGACTTCTCCTCTTTCACGGCTACAGCAACATGCTTGATATTTGTAGCTGATTATTCCCTTTGGTCTAAAATATAATCATTTTAAATTTTGACACGATTTCAAAAATATTATTTTGACCAATAATATTTATAAAAACAACTTGTTTAAAATAAAAAGAGCTACGTAATCAATCTTTTCTATTTTCTCGCTACTAATTAAACATACTTATATTTTTGTAATGGATGGAGTATGAACAATGGGAATTGCAGAGTGTTCTGTTCTCGGTAAAATTTCTGAAGACTGAAGAACCTAGTGCTGGCGTGATGTAACTGAACTCTCAAGATTGACGGTAGCTTCTAATGTGGTTCTTTGCAGCTGGCTAAATGGGTCAGGTTCACTGCAAATTAACCGTGCCGTACAGGCAAGTAGGCAACTTGTGGTGTGGAACTGTGGATGGTTCGTTGAACCACAGCTAGTGCTGCTGTTCTGTCGGTTCATCGCCTCTTCTGAATTTTTCTGCCTTTCTCATGGAATTGTTCCGATTTCTGAACCTCATTAATTTTGAAAGTGTTTTCCGAACTAAGGTAGGCACAAATGGGCTAGGCGCAGGCGCGCAGCCCAGTAAAACCCAGCAGAGTGAGACCGTGCAATTCACATTTGCGAGCTATGGGCCGGCTACTACCGAATCAAATGGTTCTCAAGCCAAACTTGGGCTGCGACAAAGCTTTCATTATCATGGTGAAGGATGTGAATTGTGATCCACTTCCCTGAAGCGTCGGAGTAAGCTTATGGGCAGGTCGGGCGGCCGCCTCCAAGAGCATCACCAACAGCACTTCTAAATGATGCTCTATCTTAAATTTGAGTGATTTTGATAAAAAATTATGCTCTAACAGATTACCCAATCCATCATCTAAATAGATGATCACCCAATTATATTTGTGATTATCCAAATGGAGAGAAATTCCCCATCACCCAAATGGAGGGGTGATATTTAAGTGATCTGCTGTAGACATAATACATATGGATACTCTATTTAGATGGATGATCCTCTATCCATCATATTTTCGAGATAAAATTTGGGTGAGCTGTTGGTGATGCTCACCAAATATGTCCGTACTAATCGGTATTATAAATAAAATGACTAAATAATATATGTTTTTGGCAAGAGAGCGTAGCATGAAAAATTTACTAAGGTTGATGGGAAAAAAGTTCTTTTAGTCTAATCTAAGACGATATAATTCAACAAATAATCAATAAAAATAGGCATGCAGGTCGTCTACAGCCCCATCATTCCGCTTATTCTTCTGCTAATACGCCATTTTAAAATTTTTCATTATAATTTATTTTAGAGGACTTGCTTTTAAACAGAACACATTTATAAAAAATTAATGAATTGCATTTTGAACTACGTTTGCTTTGAACCATCCTTAAACCGATCTTTTCATTTTGGATCAGATAATTTTATTTTTTTTGAAGTTTGAACCATCCAACTCTCTTTTCTAGCCATGTTCAACCTCCCCTTCAGCAAGTATGTTGCCTGCACATAGATGAGAGAGTTCACTAGTATGTCAAAATCGATGTGCTTGCGGTTATTTATGTGCACTGAAGAAGTTGTTCGGGATGGTCCAAAGTACAACTATAGCCAAATTGCCCCGTCTAAAGTGAAAAGATTAGCTTAAGGTAATCCAAAGTGAAACTTTGACAAGAAAAAGTGACCCATATTACAATTCACTCGTTTTATTCATCAATTATCTTTTTTTACAAATAAGCATAAGTGAAACGATGAGGTTGTCAGCTATCCCAATCAAATGAGGTGCGAAGAATGTTTTTCCCAAAATATTCTAACCATATCCATTTTTTTAATAAAAACAACGTAGACACTCACAACACGCGTACACTCAGCCTTATGAATACATATACATATACCTTACCTCTATCGACATCTTCGAAAGACAGGAACCACATCCAAAATTTGATATTATATATTCCATAACAAGAGATTACACAAGGTTTATTCTCTTGGATAATTAGCATAACTAGCAGATCATTTAACATTTAAGAAGAAGAAAAAACACATAGGTTGCTATCGTGTCCAAATCATTAACGACATTGTAGTTTACTGTGGGATGGCAAGATAGATGGCCCTGCAAGCATATAAAACCAAGCTCTTGGAACTAAAAAGATAATTTATGAATGGAGGGGGAGAAAGTTAAAAATTTGAATTCAACCAATTCCTTCGATCAGTTAGCCTTTCCAATTCTAGAAGCTGGACATTACCGTTCAAGCTACAGATTTTTATCCTTGCTTGACCACAACACAAACATTAAAGACCACTTGCTGGCACCAGATCATATTAAAGAAAGGTAATTGTATAAGAAAACCATTCATATTTTAATTGATTTTGAACATCAGAAAACTTAATACCATCTAATAGCAACATTCTAACTTTAACAACACTGTTCTTACTTCTGCGGAGTATGCTATCAACAACCAATGGAAATCATTATTCTTTATCTCTATTACATGACATGCCATGACATTTAATATATACATGAATATTCACCAAATTTCTATATACAATTCCAGGTGGATTAAATTTACAATTACAGCTGCCTAAGCATTCATCACCTATAGCTTAGAAAGCAAGTACAGAAGAGGGCTTCAATCTTCATTTCCCTTCTGCATAGTATCATGGAAGCCCACACTTTTCAAATTGTTCTGCATTTCCGGCAACTGAACGGAACTTGATAGCACATACTTAACATCCTTCATGGTTTTAGGTTAATCTTCACTATTATTCACTTATGTGTCACTGCAGGATGACATATGCTTAGGATAATTTGCACAAACTGAATGAGAGATTCATTTTACAGTAGAGTTTGGCATGCACAGTAAACAATAATATTAGATTATATTACTAAAATTGTAAGCATGCATGCGGAACCCTCGTTGCAAGGTTCCATTTTATATAAATTTGTTTGGAAGGCAAAATAATGTACAGACTAGAAATTAAAGCCACAGAAGTGCATGATGGGACACCCCAATTGGGCCATACCAAATTCTGGTACCTCTTGCAAATAAAATGTACCTGCTCAAAGAATCTCTCACCTCATCAAGACATCAACAGCAGCAAACACATTAGAATCAGGAGACGACTTATCCCAATCAACTACCAAATGAGACTGCAATTTAGCTCAAGTTGCAGTTCATCTAACAGCAGAATTTGACAATGAAAAAAGAAGTAAAACTTTAGTACTGATTAAGAGAGAACTTTCTGCTATACTAGTTGATTAATGGGGTGTTTGGTAGAGCTCCAACTGGAGTTGGAGTTTGGAGCTGGTGAAAAGATAACTTTAACTTTCTAGTTCATTTTTCTGAAGTGCTCTATCCAAATCTGTTTGGAGCTGAGAGCGTTTGACAGGGCTCCAACTCTACTCCCCCAGAATCCAGGATCTGGAGCACTGCCAAACGCTTCCTAAGTCCTCCTGTGCATGTAGCAGCAGGATCAAAAAGGGGACAGCGGAGGTAATCAACAATGCTTTATGTTCCTTCAACCAAGTCAAAAACGTTAGAAACTAAAATTAACAGACAAAATAATAGAATTCAGTAAGAAAAAGCCACCATTTGATTAGCAAGCATAAGTACTGTTTTAAGAGATAACTTTATGCTGCATAAGTTAAGTCCTCTAGAATTGGACAAAAAAGATCAATCACCATCATATTGTACTTCTCCACTCCAAATAATTTCAGATGAGGACTTCCAGCTGAAATTTATACCAAAACATAAATAAAATGAGTGAACAAATTTATCTGAATTGTTAAATAACTTTTGGTAGGCAGGATGCCAGTCTCTTTGTTCACCTTTTGGAAATGACATGCAGGAATTGAGGATAAGAGAATTCTCAAGTCACCAGCCAAATGCTAATCTGCTATGGCCTAAGACTTTTTATTTGCTGATTGGCTTGGTAAAGAATGAATCAACTCTGCTTGGTGTATGCAGAATATGCCTTGTAGTATGAAAATGTAATTTTTACCTATTGTTCATACCGATTGTTAAGCATTTTGGGTAGTGCTTTTATATATATCCAGGTGATGAATAAAGGGTTATTTATTAGATTTCTGTTAGTTGTTAAACAATATCCAAACCTGATCAGAACATTGTCCTTTATCCTGAAAGAATATATACAATCATCACAAAAAAAATCAAGAATGCATATAGCCATCACAAACAAATAAGGTACTGCCTGCTTTTCTTTTTCTAACTCGTCCAGTATGCAAGAATACCTTAGTGAATTTCTTCACTTGCAAGAACTGAACTACTGAACTGGTGTAGAAGAATTGGCAAGCACGACATCTGGCCGATCTTATGTACCTCATCAAAGTAGTAGAAAGGCCTAAATTCGGTGGACCATCATCAGTGTTAAATTGTTCAAACGGCAACAGAAAAAGGTCTAAATTCAGTCCATTAGTCATTCATCTGGAGGGCAGCAGCACCATGGTCGGAGCAGCCGAGCAGGCATGCGCCGTTAGGAGCATCGAGAGAGGACATGCAGGGAGAAGAAGGCGGCCTTGGTGGTGCCGCCGGTCAGTGCAAGGTGGAGTGGCTGAGGGAGCTGGAGCGTAGGGCACTCATTGGTCCTGGCTGTCAGCGGGAGACAGTGGCATGCGCAAACTAAATCAATGGTACTGTATCAATAAAAAAAACTTGGAAGAGAATGAATCTTTTTTATTGCTAGCTCAATGCCGACTACTCGACTTCACCAATGAAATAAGATTTAGGCGTACTTGGTAATGTATTCAATTGTAAGACCAAGTACCTCCATAGCTCCACAATAACTGCAGCTCTCAAATCCTAGCACTTGCCCAATGAATAACTAATGTCCCAAAACATCCTGCTAAAGTCATGTTTTCACTCTTGGCCATTTAGCTAGCATTGGTGGCATCTAGCTATTGGTTAAAATGCTACTCCTACTTGTCCTATGTATTTCAGAAGCTAGAACGTAGCTGCAATGCACTCGTATGCTTAGCAAATTCTGCAATGCAAGTCCTGTACCACTCCAATCAATAACCGCATCCAAGTCTTACCAATGCTAGCTTCCAAACTCTGCATTAAGATGCTGTGGTGTCAAAATGAACCGATCCAAGCTTAAAATGAGACCCAATTCAAAGTCCAAAACAATACAGGTTGTACCAATCAAAAATGAGGAAATGGAAGCGTTTGGCCGCACGCGGCATATATACCTGGACGTCGAACTCGACGAAGGCGATGGCGCCGTGCGCGGCGGCTCGGCCGTACGATACCAGGATAGGCGATAATCGAGCGAAATTAAGCACCGTCGAATTCACAAATCTGTCAATACCCAAGTCCCCAAAACCACACGAATCTGTCAAAGGCATCAGTTTATCGATCCATAATTTCACACAAAGGACTAATTTCAACAAAGAATGATGGGACAGAAATGGAGGAGGGTCGTAGTGCACGACGATGCTCGAGGCGAGTCGTCTCGCCGGGCGGCGCCCTCACCGCATTCATCCCCATCCCGTGGTGTTTCCCCGCCACCATCCCCGCTCCGGCTCCGCCACAAAACATATTTACCTATGTGGTTTCGAAACAGCAAGATCCAAATGCTCTCTTAAGTCTAAATATACTCACAGAAGGAGGAGGAAGCTCCCATTTGATAAAAGTGGGTTGCATGAAACAGTTGTTTGCTAGGTATAAATGACGATTTATTAGGGCATCTTCAATGTATGAGTTTCATTGAGATGTAACTTTAGCTATAAGACAATTTTTACAATGTATGTGACAAAAGAAAAGCATCAAGCTAGGTCGTCATAACTAGTACTACTTTTTACTGATGAAAAGTGATGAGAGAGTTGAAGGGAAGAAAGTCAAATATTATCGATTTGTTTTCTCCCTATGGCCAAGCCTCAAGCTTACAGCTAGTCTCAAGCTTAAGGTTACTTGCAAACTTTTCCCCAATGTATAAGGTTGTTTTTAGAGATTAAAGTCTATCTTATGCCCAACATTGTGGATGCCCTTAATAGAATTGCTTTGTAATAAGACTAGTTATTCGTCTCTTTATTTTCTCATGGATCATTTGGGATTCCTTGAAACTTTTCTTCATAAGGTTATAATAATGAATAGCTATATGCATTCAACGATATAAAGGTTGAAATATTAATATATTCTCTTTTGTAAAAAAAAATATACTCACATTTGAAACAGCGAACGAGCAATGAAAAGAACCATATCAACATAAAATTTATAAGAGAATATGCTGAATTATCTTAGGCAATGTCAACTGAAACATTCAGTCACCAGATAATAAACCCAAAGAAATAAGATTTAAATATAATAAAAAACCAGAGAATATACATGTTAATCACAGATGCACAGGAAATGTAAAAGTGAGATATTAAGCAATATCTAAACAACTAAACATATATCAGTACAGATAATGTATTTGAGTATTAACAAGTTTACTGAGGTAAACTTAATATAAAATTTTAGAATAAGCTATTATCTGTCTACAAACATATGAAATTTGCTTCTTTTATCCTTGGAAGGGAGAACCAACATGTTCAGTACATAAGACAATTCACCAAGAGGTCGACGATATTTTGCAAACAAGCAAAAGGTTTGCGTCACATACATTAAGAACTTTAAAAAGAAGAGGTCAAGTAAGCATCCTTATTTTATATGACTAACATTTCCAACAATCCGCAGGAAAGCTGGTAGGATAAAAAAAATCTGAATTCACGCACCATACAACAAACAACAAGGGGTACTTCTATTATCAACCAACCAGTATAAGAGAGCATTTCCTGAAGGCGCTCCATCAACCCAAACTAGTATTAGTATGAACTCAGCATTAAATTCCATTCAGCAATGCATATATATAAGGGCGTGTTCGGCTGATGATATAAACTGGTTAATAAGACAAGCCAGCTGATTTTCCTGTGAGAAAAATACTGTTCGAACGGCTGATAAGCCGGCTGATTGCACCAGCCGAACGAGGCCTAAATTTGAGTATGGAGAAATGCATAACTTACCTTATAACGCACATGTAACAAGAATCACCTCAGGAATGTAGTATTGGCCTATCGTGAAGGCTTTAGCCAAGTAGGATTTGCTCGTTCCCGACGGCACATAGTAAAGGATGGTTCTCTACAGCCTCCCCTCTCCCACAAGATGGAGCATATTAGTATTGATCAATTGCCTAGCTGTTGTATTTCGTAAACCCAATTCATTTTTAGGCACCTATTGTACTTGTCAAATTTCATAAATCATTAGAACAAACATCTACAACCAAAAAAATATATAGCAAATAGATATTGGTACAGACCATTTACCACGCAAACATACTGAGCAGAGCTACAATATAATCCCAATAACTACACGTATCTGGACCTCATGATACCACCGCTAATCAACACATTAACTTTTACTGGAATTTGTCGTGGCCAGTGAGCAAACATCTCAAACAACATGGTGAACAAAATATTGACAGAAAAACCTGTTCTGAAGCACTTCCAGGAAGAATCAGACTTTACTATACCTGAAACTGTTTGTGCTTGTTGAATCTTACGAAAAGCAAAGAACCAACTGGTACGTTACATATTAGTATAGATAGATAATGAGACCATGAATTTGTCGGGTTTTTGAACATATGGAAGCACAGGAAGGTCAATTCAGGCAAGGCATGAAACACATGGGAAATTGGAAGAATAAATATTGCACACCAAAAGATGAAAATAAAAACACCATCGAATCACAATGGTTTTATGACATTTTTTCTGAATACGAAATATTGATGTGGTTCTTCTGACCAATATTGATATGATTTTTCTTGCCAATACCAATATGGTTACCCTCCAAGCTGAATATGTCCATAAGACATTTGAGGCACTGTTGTCATCGTAGGCATCAACATTGGCATTGGCACCTGTATATCAAAATTTTGCCAATGTTTTATTGTGGAAGACAAACAATTGATTCGTTCATTGTCTACTTGACTAAATTCTAAAGCGTGTCTGCTAACACTTCAGATTGATCGATTAATGCAAGATATACAGTTTCATGGACCAAATCTTAAAAAGACTCTGTCAATGTTATAGATAAGACATACCTAATACTTTTGTGTTAGACTCGGCGAGACCCATCATGTATCAAGTATTATATGACATCATGCCTCATATATGAAAGGTGTTTCAGATAAGGAAAGAGAAAAAGAATCCTACCCGGACATCACAAGGACTACTCGGATCGTATTCATACTTAGCTCCCTAGTTCTACTTGAACAAAGAGCCACCCGAGGGTATAAATACAAGACCCCCAATAGGAGAGTACACGCCAAAACAGATCAACACAAGCCAATATAGATCTAGACAATCCAAGACAAGCCTAAAAAACCTAATATGAAGCCACAAAGACCGACAAGAGGGATCTAGGGCAATTTCTAATCTTGCTGAGTTCATATTCAAGGAAGAATACTACACTAGCCATCGACTACATGTGAGGCTCCATGCCGCTGGGCCGGCAGGGACTAAATTAGGTCATCCCAAATATTATACTCGTGTAACCGATATATAAAGGCAACACCGGCTTTGGCCAACAGGAGTATGGCTATTACCTGTCAGTTGAGAAGCCCGAACCTGTAAAAAAAATCCCTGTCTTCTGTCTCGTTTACCTCAATCTCGTGTATACCCTGGCACCAACGATCCTCATACATCGTAGGTTGGTATAGCCCGTTGACAGACTCCCACGGACTTGTGAGCTCATCTTGGGTTGGTTTACGACCATAACAGGCCTTGGAAATTGTGTCTTCCAAATTGGTCCTTCTTGTGTCTGAAAGACCATCTATGCCCCTAGTCGGTTTTGGTTAACTGATGACAAATGATTAAGGGACCAATACACTTATTAAGTGTATAAACAAATGATCAATATGATAAAGAGCCGATGAAGATAATGAAAAAGATGTGATATAAAGAGGTTTCATTGTGATCCAAGGCTACAAGTGACTGAAGATGGCAAGAGACAGCAAAGGGTTGAAAAGACTTGGCTATGTGATGGACCATGCATGGGAGAAGGGCAAGAGGAAGCTTGGCGCCAAAGGACCGACGCAGTGGTGAACGTAACGCCCCGTTTTTTGCCTCGTTGAAAATCCTATTTTAAAGAAAACCTATGTTCAAAAGTTTGGTTCTTTGAGTGTATTTAGGATTTTTGTGCCAAAGATCTCAATTATTTCCTTGTGAACTCAAAATCTTGGCCAAGTCTTTTCCCTCTAAATGAAATTCCTATGATTCGGATTTTGAAGTTCGAGTTTTCTTCTCCTAAACCCTTCCAAAAATTCATATAGTTAAAATTTTGATTTTGGAAATTTTGACCGTGCCGACAAATAATTTCCTTTTCAAGGAGTCTAAAAATATTTAATTTTGGACTTCGACCGTCCAACAAATACTCTTCCTATGCGCATCAAAGCCAACAGTCGTTTTTCCCCATCAAATTTAATCGGGCTCAGATGGAACCGACAAAAGCGAGTTTTTCCTCCAATCTTCCTCCCCAAAATAAAATCCCTGTGTTCGGATTCTGAAATCCGAATCGTGTCCTACCTCACCCCTTCAAATTCTATCCTTTCTAAACTATTTTCCCTTTTAAAGCTTTGCTCATTTCATTCATTGAAAACTAGTCTCAAAAGCCAAAACCCCATCCAACCAAATTCCTATCTATCAAAAATTCCAAACAAATCAGTAGAATTGACGGTCCATTTACAAGCTCAAAATTGTTTACAACCTTTCTTTTCCACAGAGGAGCAAACAAGACCCAAAATATACACGCATGCTCCACCACTCGCTTTGTCTCATGCCTGCACTCACCCTTAATTTCCTTTGCATCCTCACTACTAAGTCTTACCAATTTTTTTGCTTTTTGGTCCAAATTTGTAAAGATTCTCACAAATAGACCCCTGGCGGTTTGAATTGCAGGAATGGACCCCAAGCTCGACGCCAATAGTGATGGCGCCGAAATTACATAACTCGGCGCCAATTGTATTGGCGCCGAGATCTCCACGCCAAATCGACGTCGAGTCTGACGTGGCAACGTCGACGCCGAGCTCGGCGCCACCGATCTTGGTGGCGACCTCGGCGCCACTACCGCTGGCGCCGAGCTGCGCTTACATGTGGGTCCCGTCTTCCTCGTCCAACACATTCATTTGGTTACTCAATCGCGCCGCCGCCGCCGGCCCGCCGCTCGCTCGCCACGCACGACCCGCCCCCTGCCTCGGCTCGACGCCGCCGCCGACGACCCCGGTGGCCGGCGTCGCCGAGGAACCCTCTCCGGCCCGGCGACGCCGCCCCACCCTGCGGCACGCCGTGACAGCTGCCATCGCTCGGGCCGGCGCCACTGGCCGGTCGCGCCGCCGCCCGCGTCCCAGTGGCTGCCCTTCGCCGCGCCGACTCTCCTTCTCGGCGAGGTAAATTGAAAAATTTAATTGATTGAACACCGTATTTTAGAATATGCAATGTAGCTACAATTAAAATTTAGAATGTGCAACATAGGTAAAATGTAGAAATTCAATGCATTTGAATTTAGAATACGCAATGTAGGTAAAATTTGAAAATGCAATGTATGTTAAGTTAGAATATGAAATGTGGGTAAAGTTTAAATATGGAATGTATCTAGTAGGTAAAATTTAGAAATGCAATGCATGTGATTTTAGAGTACGCAGTGTAGGAAAAAAATTAAAAGTGCAATGTACATAATTTTACAATATGCAATGTGGGTAAAATATTAATATACAATGTACGTGCATTTTGAATAGGTGAAATGTAAAATGTTGAACATGTAATTTATAAATTTTCCCATCCTTTTTGTTGAATAAATGGTATCTTGTAATGGTAATAATTTTGATTAGTTTACGAGATTGGATTAGTTTACGCGAAGGTAGATCTCATAAAGAAATTGCAGGATTGGATAATTTCGTACGGGCTAGAGTTTCCTGTAGAAAGTTTTTGTGTTTTAAAAACTATAGTGGATTGGACAAATTGAGTACTATATAGCAATTATTTTGGACTGAATGAAATATATTTGTAATTTTTTCGAACTACTAGATGGACAACGTAGTGATCATATATCATGGAGGCACTGTGGCAAGAGATTGTTATGGATATATCAACTTTGTTGACATGCAAAGCGAGCCTGTTCTATTCGATGAGAAACCAACATTTAGTGAGTTGCTTGGAAGGGCTCGGGAGGAGCTACATTGCCCTAGAGATGATTCCATCATAGTTGAGGGTGTACTTCACGTAGTATCCCCTTCCAACATCCTAAGGAGGCTGACCCTAATAGGTTGTGCAGATAAGTGGGAGAAGTATGTGAGATCGGTTATGAAGAGTCAACTCCCAAGCTTGGAGGTGGTTGTGCGTCGGGTGGTGGTTGATCCCATTCGTCATGAGTTTTCCCCACCGATGGCTGATCAGGCATACCTTGCCATAGATGTTCCGAACCACTTCGGTTTGTGGAGGCTGCACGTACGGTTCCTGATGCTTAATCTTCCCCCAGTGAGGTTGAAATTTTTGAGACAGATGGAGATGCTTGTCCAATGGATGGAAATGTGGCAGGTCCTCTTCAGGAGATGCCTTTGACACAGAATCATCCGAGTAAGTTTGAATATTGGACCATTTGTCGTCATCATCCACCCTTCTTTTCAACCGCTAATATCTTGCTCTCGTCCTATTTATGCATATGTTGCAGGGGACATTCCTGACAATGTGGGTGGTCCTCTTATTGATGCTCAACTGCATTGTGTTGACAAATTCCGGGACTGAAACAGTGTTGAAGTTATGAATGATTTAGAGCCTTACGAGGTCGCAAGAGCTATTGATTCCTATGATAATTAACCAGTTGGAGAGCTGACGGAGAGTGACATTGAGATGCTTAGGCATATCTTCCCTGGCCGTCGTGATCCTAGAGTTCATGAGTTCAGTGATCTTACTCTTTCCGATCAGGCGTTTGCCAAGGGACATGATGATGAGCTGGTGGAAGCTCCAGAGGCGGGTCCTAGCATGGAAATTGGCAAGGACAGGGTTTTCAATGACCTTCCTGCATTGAAGCGTTGGTTACAGGCGTTTGCAGTGATACACAAGAGGCCTTACAAGGTCCTGCACTCCTATGCGGAGCGGCGGTACATGGTTGTTTGTGAACAAGAATGCTGCCCATGGAAGGTTTGTGCGAGGAAGCAAAAGGTCAGCGAAAAGTGGAAGATAACAAGAGTTGTGGGGCCACACACTTGTGCCTCACTTGAACTCAACACGAAGCTTCGACAGTTGACATCTACCCTCATTGCCAAAAGGTTGATGGGAATATTGCATGGAGAGCCCAACATGAAGGTTAGGACAATGAGGGGTAGGGGTAACAGAACTCACCAATAGACGTGTACGATATGCTACGATTGGTGACTATTAGCTTTTGGTGCATGATAGATGTGTATGATATGTCACTATCATCTTTCGGCGCATGAAGGCATCCCGACTCAGCTTTTGCTAATGCTTTCTTCGACATAATCCATCAATTATTGCTGGTGCGTGAACATCACATCCATTGAAGAAGTGAGCCGACGTTAGCTGGAGATGTGCCTCTGCTTTCTCCACTATTTATTACACCACCCGATTTTGAACTCTTCGTATCCTCGATCTATTTCCTAAACTTCAAGGTAGAATGGATCATCCATTTTCTGAGCGTCTCGACTGGCGACTCGATCCTTTGGGCGGTTGTATTCCCCTATGGTGTGACCGTCTGTTGTGCCATTGTGGGGATGCCTATACTTACGTCGTCCCTCAACTCAGAAACTCGGGGGAGGCAATTCTTCCAATACGCCAACATGGATCAGGTATGACTTTTGTGCTTCGGTTTGTAATACCAATTCTTAATACAAAAAACACTAACTTGTTCCTACATCATGGTGACATCTTAAGCAGGCATATCGTCGGGTGTGCAACTTCATTGAGTGGATAGATACGGAGAACCCACGAACCGACGGAACACGTTACTACCCACTTAGCGAACAAGGTTGGACTATCTTCGGCGGAAGGCTGAGTACCAACGTCGAATTGCTGTGGAAGCTTTGGATTGGCCTCTAGATCAGCTCGCACTACCCACATGACAGGAACGTCCAGAATGCCATTGTGGTCTCTGTTGCTAGGTGATAAGGTCCATTAGACAAGCAACCCGAGGACAAAGATGCTTCGTGTGTCCTGAGATTGTCGACGATGATTTTGTCATGAGTACCAATTTTTCTCGGTAAAACTAAACATTTGTTTCATTGTCTAAACCCTGCTATCTCATATGTACAACTTGGAGGATGTACGACAATGTCCATTCGAATAGTGGATTGATACGGTGAGACCTGCTTCCATCGGTCGGACGGTAACCCAGCCTGAGCCGACCGAACAATTCATCCAGGCATGGATGGAGTATGTACGTCGGAAACAAATCGCAAGCTTAGATTGGAGGAACAACCCATCTGGTTACCCTGAATGGTCGGAGCGTCCTAGGTGCTGTTGTAGAGATCGTTGCAAGATGGCTACCTCCTTTGAACCCCGAACATATGGCAGGAGATATTTCATTTGCCCCAACTTAGACGACGACTTCGTTGTACCTCTTAAGTTTTTTCAATTCCACTAACGTCAACATAGTTTTGCCACTCTAACTAACTACATACGTTTCTTTATCAGGGCATTCAAAGGAGGTGTAGATTCACTATGTGGATCGACAATGTCATTCCCCAATATAACGGCCTAAAGATAACTGAATGTGAAACACAAACAGAGTACAACGCCGAGAAGGAATGGGAAAATGGAACATACATTGAACGTCGTAGAAGGGGTCCGTAGGAAAGCTGAGGCTTGACTTGTCGGGTCCGATTAGTTTGCACCGTGTATGCATGGCATACGTTCCGCGGTTTAATTACGTGCAATAATTCTTATGAAACATATGTCATGTATTGTACCATTAATATATGCTGAGTTATGCTTCTATTACTATAAAAGTTGTTCTGTGTGCCAACTGCGGAGCATCCTACTGTCTAACTCATTCTTATATAAGTTCAGATTATGAGCACATGAAATATAAACAATAGAAGTACGATTGCTCCAATAATAGGGTTCATTACACATCACGATAACATTTCAACTACGATACGACAAACTAAATAATATTTCAACTACGATACAACAAACTAAATAATAGTTCTACTCTGAGTGCTGAGCTAAGTTGCGATTATTACCACATGTAAGTTAAAAATACGACTTACACAAGCCGAACTGATGAGCACAAAACTAGGAGGGACGAGAGAATACCTTGCACTAACAGATCCACTGCTCAAACTCAATTTCCACGGTCTAATATGTCGATTCGTGAGGAAGGGCAAAGGGAAAAGAAAACATTGGAGAGAGTTGAAGAGAAATGGGAGAAGATTCAGATAGACGGTATTGCATGATTGATAAACCCTGCAAATATCATTAAAGTCCACATCTTGGCTTGGAGGATGTACCGGTAGGCTCTAGTCATTTGTCATCTGCAATACTGGATGTTTAGGGAAGGCTGGTGGAAAGTAGGGCTTGGCGCCAATAGTTATGGCGCCGAGCTCGGCGCCAGAGTTAATGGCACCGAGGTCGGCAGCGAGATTGATGGCACCGAGGTCGGCACCGAGAACGGTGGCGCCGAGGTCGGTGCCAAGATCGACGGCGCCGAGCTCGGTGCCACTACCGTTAGCGTTGACGTTGCCACGTCAGACTCGACGCCGACGTGGCGCGGAGATCTCAGCGCCAATACAATTGGCGCTGAGTTGTGTAAGCTCGGCACCATCACTATTGGCGCCGAGCTTGGGGTCCATTCCAGCAATTCAAACCGCCAGAGGCCTATTTGTGAGAATCTTTGCAAATTTGGGCCAAAAAACAAGAAACTCGGCTAAGTCTTAGCCCTTTTATCTTCATTCACCATCTTTGCATACTCTCTGCAGCGTCCCAGGGGCCATGGCAAAATCAGCCACTGCCTCCTTTGCACCCTTACTGCTAGGTGTCGGGCAAAGTAGGCATCTCTCTGTATCCTCACTGAGCAAGTCAGACAAGCAGCCACAAGGGAAAACAATGAAAGGAAGAAAGAACCAAGAGCAGGTTTGTCCATCGACCGAACTGTCCCCCACGTCCCCTACTCCCCCATTCCGACCTCATTGTTGCTCCTTGTCCAGTGCACCATTGCGCCATGCCAAGGGAGCATAGAGGAAGCAACCCACGCCGAAAGTAAGCATCGCGTCCATGCTATCTTGCATCGGCCGCTGTCCTCGCTCTCCTGTGCCACCTTGCCAATGGCGTCAGCTGAAAAGGGCAGCTAGCGCGCTTGGCCGAGTCTCCTCTTGTCACACACTAGGTGTTTTCCCCATTTAAAAATCATAAAGGAAAAATCGCAAAAGAAAATTGTTGGGAATTAACTGGAGCAAGTAAATAATTTTAAAAGCAAAAATCTAAATGGAAATGACATGATAGGATTTTTCCTAAATTCTACATATCAAAATACACTAACATGATTTTTAGTGGAATTTTTAGAGCACTAGAAATAATTTTTAGCCAATTAAAATCAAAATCAGAATTAATAAATCCCGAGAAAATGTTTTTCTCTCTCTTCCGTCCTTTTCCTGCCCATTTCGGCTTTGGGCCACCGGCCCAGTCCTCCCCACGCCCGCGCCTCTCTCCCTCTCGTCCTTGCGGGCCGGCCGAAGGCCACGACCCATTTGCCCCTCGTGATCGCAAAATAAGTCCATCTCGCCTCCCCCTTCTCCGGGACACTGACAGGTGGGGACCACCTGTCAGTCCGTCCCGTACCTTCGGCCGCCCTGCCGCCATTGGCGCTGCCCCTGCCTCGCGTGGATCTCGGCCACCCGCATCTCTCACGCCCCCTTAAGGCCCCGCCCTAACTCCCCGGTCTCTCCCGCCACCTTTAATCGCCCCGGCCGCCGCTCCCGTGCCCCAGATGACCGGATTTGATCGCCGTCCATCAATTCCCCCAAATCCCTCTCCTCTTTACTCCGGCGAGTAATTCCCCCTTATCCCGGCCACCACCGACCTTTTCGTCCCCTTTAAAAGCCGGCCCCCATCCTCCTCGAGCTACCCACACCCTCTTTCGAGCTCCCCACACCCTCTCTCGCTCTCGCACCGTGCACCCGAGTTTTGCCACTCTTCGCCGGCCTTCGGTCGCGATTCCCCGTCGTCCCAAGCCGTCCCAGACATCGCCACCGCCTCCATCTCCCTCCCCGGTGCCCGAGCTCCCTCGGCCGCCCCTCTCCGTCGCCACCCGCTGTCTCCCTCACCGTTTATGCCGTCGTCCCCTCCAACTCCGGCGACCCGCGTTGAGCGCCCCTCCCTTTTCCCCTCTTGGCCCGGACGCGCGCCACCACTCTCGAGTTTGCGCCCGGCTCCGCCCGCGCATGAGCCGCGGCACTCCGCCGCCCCGCGCCGCCACTCGGATGGCGCCGGCCGGTCTCCGGCCGCCGTGCGCCATCGCCGGCCAACCGCGCCGCCCGCGCCCCTCTCCCGGGCAGATCGGGGCTGTCCGCCCATTAAAAATGCTAAGAATCAATTAAAAATGATTTTGTTACCTGTTTCAGTAGCTTTTTAGCCTGTTTGTTGAAGTGCCTTGTTTGTCGTGTAGATTCGGGTAGTTCCTCCGATCCCGTGTATTTCAAAGTCGTTGCGGAGTTTCCTCAGCTCAAAGAGCAAGGCAAGTCATGCTACATTTTGATCATATTGATCCTCTTTTTGCTAAAATACCATGATTATTATTCTAAACTGCATTTATTTTTGAATGTCATCTTATGGGGAATATTACATCATATGGTTAGATTTAAGCCCTTGGCTTGCCACCCTAACCCCTTTGATAAACTTGGGATAACAACATGACTAGCTTATAGGCCTAGGTTACGCTTAGACCTGCTTATACTAGCACACTAAATGGGTAATTTCATCTAGACGACATTATTTTGGACACATGAAATGAAAGATATAATCCGAGGACTTTGTGGATCGAATTAATAACTAAAACATGACAAATGGTGGGCTGTGGGCGCTGTGGTTTTGATAGTGGTGCCCATGGCATTTAAGGACCGGTTCACGGGAAACCTCGGAAAAATGACCGTACAAACCACAAGCCAGAATGGGCAACGGTGGGTCCTGTAGTGTAGCCCTTCCTAGCCGACGAACCCTGGCAAGGGTGAGCGTGACGGAGTTGCAGTCGGCCGGGGGCTTACCGGTTGCTGGGCTGCCGGATTCAACGTGGCACTCGGGGGGGCTGCCCACGGCCCAGGAACGGCAGTGGGGGCAAAACCTTGGTGCGGTTCGCTTGGTTAGCGAGGGGTTATAGAAAGGTCCTATCACAGTCTCTTTCCGGGGTACCATGGCGGTATTTCGGCGCACGGGAGACCGTGTTGTGGGGCTGTGTCTTGTGGGTTCAGTTGTACACCTCTGATCAGAGTTAAAACTATTCGAATAGCCGTGCCCACGGTTATGGGCGAAATACTGATCTCACCGTGATTAGTCCCACACTGCTAAAATCTGTTTATTGGACCATGGCTAGTATAGTTGGATGGTGTGGGCCTGTCTCAACGTGGGGATAACGTTGGACAGTTTTGGATTTGATATGAATTAATTAATTAATTTACCGTTTCTTTTTTCCATGTTCAAATCTCCTTTTGTTTGCAAAACCCTAGCTATTTGTGCTAAAGGCAAACCCGAGACAAATCCTTGTCTTCCCCCTTGCATTCATACCCCCTCTATTCCGGTATGACTTGCTGAGTACGTGGAAGTACTTATCCTTGCCTCTTCACCAGAAGCTGAGCGAGAAGCTGAAGAAGATGATGAAGTTGAGTAGGCTTTGTCTTGCACTCTGGAAGAAGCCTGTGGAATGGTTGAAGCCTCGTTGCAAGTGTCAAGTTTAGGCTTAGACCCCTTTTCTTTTTCTTCTGCTCTTTTGTAATCTTTTTGTAATGTTTCTAAGACGTGGAACTGTAATATCAACCATTGTCGTATGTGTACCCTGGCTGGTCCTGGACAGGGATTCTAATACACATATAGCTTCGGAAATTCTGGTTTGAATTTCTGGGCATGACAAGTTGGTATCAGAGCCAATTCCAGACCGTAGGAAAATCCAAATGGAAAAACCCTAGGAGCCCTCTGAGCTTTTTCATATGCATAAGTCCTGGCATTTGGAGTTGTTTCAGGAAAATGGTTCTCTGTTTCCTCGGGGTTGGGGAAAATCTTGAGCATTTTTCAAAACAGGAAATTTTGAAAACCAGGTCAGTCTAAGTGATAGGACTTTGATGCTAAATTTGAAAAAAAACATTTGCAATCTTATTCGACCGTCAGTCAGGATTTCTCTAAGGGAACAAAGTCCTAAGCCAAGATAGGAGGAAATGGCCGCTGATTTTATACTTATTATAACTAAGCATCTATTTTAAGCATTACCTCATCATCTAGGGGATGTTGTTAGAAGCTTTACTTAGCCTCATGAAAATGTTTCTCAAAACCCTTCTTTTTTCGTTTACTTCACTTGAGTCCTTTACCATTTATCTAACTTGGGTTTGAGCATGCATTGATCCCCTACCTTGTCTTCTCTAGATGGCAGGTCGTCCCGTCACCCACCACGGTCAGGGTCTGAAGGGTTTTGTTGCTGAGCTGGCAAGGATGGCTTTGGCAGTGGGCTATCCTAGTGCACCCGAGTACACCGTCGTCTCACCTTTCGGCAGTGAGTTGCCCCATCAGGTCCGTTTGGAAGTGCATGGTTTCGTAGGCACCAACATCCCGAACATGGTGGTCACTGCTTCGGGAGGAACGGATGAGCATGCCTGCCAAGAGGTTGCTTACCTTATGCTGGCCCGGATGAGGGAGATGCACGACTACCATCTCCGCCACTCTGCCTACCGTTTCCATTCCCGGCGCAGAAGCTCGTCGGTGGTCTGCTCCTTCCAATCCATCTAAGGGGAGAATGACACCACCTTTTCTCACATGAGACTATGATTGAAGGGTTGGATAAGATGCATTCAGATCTTCATATGGCAGCCAAAGCCCTGAATGACCAGAAGATTCTGAGGATCAAGAGCCTGAAGGGTGAGGTGGATCGCCTCAAGAAAGAAATTGCTATCCTGAAAGGACTTCCGGCCCCCAACATCCTTCGGATCAGGATCACGCCTCGAAAGTCCACCAAGGCCCATGTGCGAATGTAGTTGGCGCCCAGGATTCCTCCTCCTGCTCCGCCACCTTCCCCAGCTCCTGCACCAGTGCCGATTCCTACTCCTGCCCCGGTCCCCGCTCCGACCCTAAGCAGAGGAGGAGGATGGATCTCCGTGTCCAGCAGCAGCAAAGGCAGTAGCAATGGCAGCTCCAAGACACCGGGCAGAAAAGAGGAGTTAGCAAGCTCTCGGAGCCGCTCGAAGGAAAAGGAAGATGGGAACTCCCAAGAGAGTGGTTTCTACTCCACCGACCGCGGAAGCCGCTTCGACCCTTAGAGTGTCGCCACCCTTAGTTTACTGTTTTCCTAGTTTTCCTGCTTGTTTAGTTGTTGTGTGCTAAGAGTGTGGTGTGTGGGGTAGTGGTCAACCTGTATCAAGTGTGAGGTATGGGTTGTCCAGTTAAGGATGTTGAGTGTGTTTTAAGTGTTTTAATAAAAAACAGATCAAAACAAGTAATAAAGTTCAGCTTCTCAGTCCAATCTGTTTTACTCCTTCTCTCGCCCCGTTCGATCCGCTCCTTCAGATGTGAACTCCAGGAACGGCAGCACCAACACCAACACTGAGTCAGCATAGAACAACACCAGGGCTAATGGCAACACCCCACCTCCTCCACCCGAGAACATCACTTTGGCTTAAGTCTTAGCCAACCAAACCCAAATGATGGCTGCAATGATGCAACAAATGCAACAGCAGCATCAACAGATACAGTTGCAAATGATGCAACAGTTTCAGCAGCAGAACCAGAACCATAACGACCAGTTCGCACCGCCACCTCCCCCTCAGAACAAGTTGTCAGATTTTCTCCTTGTCCGACCCCTGACCTTCTCTAGCACCACCAATGCTATGGAAGCCAACGATTGGCTCAATGCCATAGAAAAGAAGATGGACCTACTACAGTGCACAGACACAGAAGGGGTGTCTTTTGCCACCCACCAACTTCAAGGCCCCGCCTCGGCATGGTGGGACAATCTCCTAGTCACATGTCGGGCAGACGCACCTGCAGTCACTTGGGCAGAATTCTGCCAGCAATTTCGGAAAGCACACATTCCTGGGGGGATTGTGGCACAGAAAAAAAGGGAGTTCAGATCCCTTGAACAAGGCAACCAAACAGTCACCGAGTACCTGCATGAATTTAATCGCCTGACACGTTATGCTCCGGAAGATGTGCGCACTGACGTCGAGCGTCAAGAAAAGTTCTTGGCCGGACTTGATGATGAGTTAAAGGACAAGCTCATCTCGGGTGAATATGCCGATTTTGAAAAACTGGTCGACAAAGCTATTTGTCAAGAAGATCAGCGCAACAAGATGCTTAAGAAACGAAAGGTTGTTCAGCTCAGACCACAGCCTCAACAAGGGAACCCCCAACGGCCACGTTTCACTCCCGGAGGGCAGGGCGGACCTACTACCATGATCGTCCGCCAGCATCGACCTTACCACCCTAGAAACTTCCAAACCAGTGGAAGCCGCTTTGGGCAACAACAACGGAATCCTGCCCCGCGTCCTCCAATGGCGCCATCGCAACAACCGCCTAAACCCGCACAACCGAAGAAGGAACTTGGAATCAGACCAGGCAACTACTTCAACTGTGGAGAGCCTGGACACTTCGTGGACAAGTATCCAAAGCCTAAGCGTGCACCTCGATTCGTCCAAGCAAGGGTGAATCACGCGTCGGCAGAGGAAGCCCAAGACGCACCGGAAGTAATACTGGTGGCAATAGAAATCCAAGGGTCCCTATTTCTAGCCAACCTTATCCTTCTGGAATCAAAAGGGCTAGATGTCATCCTTGGGATGGACTGGTTGACCCATTATAAGGGCCTGATCGATTGTGCGAGTCGCACGATCACCTTGACCAATAGTGAAGGGAAGGAAGTGATCTTCCACCCCCCTAAACCATCAAGGTTAGAAGCAAGCTTGAATCAAATCTCGGTCAAGGAGAAACTTGAAGGGGAAGGAAAAGACCCAAAGAAGATAGAGGAAATCCCCGTGGTTTGCGAGTATCCGGATGTTTTTCCCGAAGACCTTACCATGATGCCACCTGAAAGAGAGATAGAGTTCCGAATTGATCTGATTCCTGAAACTGCTCCGATCCACAAGAGGCCCTATCGGATGGGAGCCAATGAGTTAGCAAAACTAAAGAAGCAAGTGGACGAACAGTTGCAGAAGGGTTTCATTCGCCCAAGTACGTCCCCTTGGGGTGCTCCAGTAATATTTGTGGAGAAAAAGGATAAGACTAAGAGGATGTGCGTCGACTATCGCGCACTCAACGAGGTCACCATTAAGAACAAGTATCCATTACCTCGGATCGATGACCTGTTTGATCAATTGAAGGGAGCAAAAGTGTTTTCTAAAATAGACCTGGGATCAGGCTATCATCAGCTAAGGATTCGAGAGGAAGACATTCCCAAGACCACTTTTACCACTCGGTATGGTTTGTACGAGTGCACGGTCATGTCTTTCGGACTTACAATTGCACCCGCGTTCTTCATGAACTTGATGAATAAGGTGTTCATGGAATTCTTGGACAAGTTCATCGTAGTGTTCATCGATGACATTTTGATCTACTCCAAGACAGAAGAAGAGCACGAGCACCATCTCCGGTTGGTGCTTGAAAGGTTAAGAGACCATCAACTCTATGCTAAATTCAGCAAGTGTGCCTTTTGGTTAAAGGAAGTGCAATTCCTTGGTCACATCGTGAACGCCCAAGGAGTCGCGGTGGATCCTTCCAATGTGGAAGCAGTAACCAAGTGGACTCCACCCAAAACCGTCACCCAAATCAGGAGTTTTCTTGGACTTGTGGGATATTACCGTCGGTTCATTGAGAATTTCTCTAAACTTGCAAAACGAATGATCCAGTTGTTGAAAAAGGATGAAAAGTTTAAGTGGACCACTGAGTGCGACAATAGTTTTGAAGAACTTAAGAGAAAGCTGGTGTCCGCACCAGTATTGATCTTGCCAGATCAAACCAAGGATTTCTAAGTCTATTGCGACGCATCTCGCCAAGGGTTAGGTTGTGTGTTGATGCAAGAAGGAAAAGTGGTCGCTTATGCTTCCCGCTAGTTGAGACCACATGAGTTTAACTATCTAATCCATGACTTGGAACTAGCGGTAGTCGTCCATGCTTTGAAAATATGGCGACATTACCTCGTCAGTAATCGATGTGAAGTGTATACGGATCATAAGAGCCTGAAATACATTTTCACCCAACCGGATTTGAACCTCCGTTAGCAAAGGTGGTTAGAGTTGATCAAGGATTATGACCTAAGTATACACTATCATTCTGGCAAAGCTAATGTGGTAGCTGATGCTTTGAGCCGAAAGAGTTACTGCAACTCTATCCACACAAAAGGGAGATGTGAACAGTTACAACGGGACCTAGAGCGCCTAAATCTGGGAATTGTTGAACCCGGATTTGTGGCCGCTCTTGAAGCCCAACCCACACTCATAGACCAAATCCGAAAAGCTCAAGCCTCGGATCCTGACATAGCCGAGCTTAAGAAGAACATGAGGGTTGGAAAAGCTCGCGACTTCACGGAGGACGAGCATGGAACGATCTGGATGGGCACAAGGATGTGCGTACCAGAAGATAAAGAGCTGAAAAAGTTGATCCTTACTGAGGTCCATCAGAGTCAGTACTCAATCCACCCAGGAAGCACCAAGATGTACCAAGACCTGAAGGACAAGTTTTGGTGGGTCAGTATGAAAAGAGAAATAGCAAAGTTCGTGGCACTATGCGACGTATGCCAACTAGTGAAGGCAGAATACCAAAGACCTGCAGGGTTACTACAACCACTCCAAATCCCGGAGTGGAAATGGGAAGAAATCGGAATGGACTTCATCACAGGATTACCCCGGACATCGTCAGGGTACGATTCCATCTGCGTTATCGTTGACCGACTCACTAAAGTAGCCCACTTCATCCCAAAGGCACACCACCTACACAGAAAGAGACGCGTAACCGTATCTCGCAAGGATCATGTTTCTCCATGGGGTACCCAAGAAGATAGTATCAGATCGTGGTAGTCAGTTCACCTCCAAGTTTTAGCAGAAGCTACCAGAGGAACTTGGCACTCGGTTGAATTTCAATATGGCCTATCACCCGCAAACCGATGGTCAGACCGAGCGAGTGAATCAGATTTTGGAAGACATGTTGCGGGCCTGTGCTCTTGACTTTGGGAGAGCATGGGACAAGAGTCTGCCCTACGTGGAGTTCTCTTACAACAATAGCTATCAAGCCAGTCTACAGATGGCACCTTTCGAAGCGCTGTACGGACAAAAGTGTCGTACCCCGCTCTTTTGGGACCAAACTGGAGAGCGCCAGTTGTTTGGGACCAAAGTGTTAAGCGAGGTGGAGGAAAAGGTCAGGACAGTAAGGGAGAGGCTTAGAATTGCACAGTCTCGGCAAAAGAGTTACGCAGACAACCGTCGGAGGGACCTAACGTTCGAGACATGTGATTATGTGTATCTTCGAGTCACCCCGCTTCGAGGAGTGCACCATTTCCAAACTAAAGGAAAGTTGGCACCACGTTTGGTGGGACCGTACCAGATACGGGAACGTCGATGAGAAGTAGCTTACCGGCTCGAGCTTCCACCCTCCATGGCCGGCATCAATGATGTATTCCACGTCTCACAACTTAAAAGTGTCTAAGAGTGCCAGAAGAACAGACGAGCCCGGATCAGATAGAGATTCAGGAAGACTTGACTTATGTGGAGAAACCAGCACGTATCCTCGAAACCAGCGAGTGGAGAACCCGGAACAAGGTTACCAGGTTCTGTCGAGTTCAGTGGACTCATCACTCAGAAGAAGAGGCCACATGGGAAAGGGAAGATGAGCTAATGGCCGCTCGTCCCTATCTTTTTGCCGTACCTCCGAATCTCGGGGTCGAGATTTCGTTTAAGGGGGTAGGTTTGTCACACCGTGAGGTGTTTTCCCCTTTTAAAAATCATAAAGGAAAAATCACAAAAGAAGATAGTTGGGAATTAACCTAGAGCAAACAAATAATTTTAAAAGCAAAAATCTAAATGGAAATGGCATGGTAGGATTTTTCCTAAATTCTACATGTCAAAATACACTAACTTGATATTTAGTAGAATTTTCGAGCACTAGAAATAATTTTTAACCAACTAAAATCAAAATCAGAATTAATAAATCTTGGGAAAATGTTTTTCTCTCTATTCCGTCCTTTTCCCACCCATTTCGGCTTTGGGCCGCCGGCCCAGTCCTCCCCGCGCCCGCGCCTCTCTCCCTCTCTTCCTCGTGGGCCGGCCGAAGGCCACGGCCCGTTTTCCCCTCGTGACCGCAAAATAAGTCCATCTCGCCTCCCCCTTCTCCTCGGGACACTGACAGGTGGGGCCCACCTATCAGTCCCGTCCCCTACCTCCTGCCGCCCCGTCGCCATTGGCGCCGCCCCTGCCTCGCGCGGATCTCGGTCGCCCGCCTCTCCCGCGCGCTCTTAAGGCCCCGCCCTAACTCCCCCGTCTCTCCCGCCGCCTTTAATCGCCTCGGCGGCTGCTCCCGTGCCCCCTGATGACCGGATTTGATCGTCGGTCATCAATTCCCCCAAATCCCTCTCCTCTTTACTTCGGCGAGTAATTCCCCCTTATCCCGGCCACCACCGACCTCCCCGTCCCCTTTAAAAGCCGGCCCCCATCCTCCCCGAGCTCCCCACACCCTCTTTCGAGCTTCCCACACTCTCTCGCTCTCGCACCGTGCGCCCGAGTTTTGCCGCTCTTCATCGGCCTTCGGTCATGATTCCCCGTCGTCCCGAGCTGTCCCGGACGTCACCGCAGCCTCCATCTCCATCCCCGGCACCCGAGCTCCCTTAGCCGCCCCTCTCCGTTGCCGCCCACCATCTCCCTCACCGTCTGCGCTGTCGTCCCCTCCAACTCCGGCGACCCGTGGTGAGCGGCCCTCCCTTTTCCCCTCTCGGCCCGAACGCGCGCCGCCACTCCCGAGTGCACGCGGCTCCGCCCGCGCGTGAGCCACGTCACTCCGCCGCCCCACGTCGGCTGGTCTTCGGCCACCGTGCACCATCGTCGGTCGACCGTGCCCCTTTCCTGGCTGTCCGATCTGCCTCGGCAAATCGGGGCCGTCCGCCCCCGCTTGCCCACGTGGCACGCCGCGTGGTCGCCGTGTTGGCACCACGTGGTGCACCGCCCTCTCGGCCTGTGGACCCGGTTTACCGTGGACTGGCGCTCCCGTGGCCGATGACACCATCGCTGATGCCAGCCCTAGTGTTGACGCAATTTTTTGCGCAATAAATTATTAAGGATGTTTCTTGTCGATGCGTGTGCTTGACACGCGGGAATCCGAGGGACCCCTTTTTGGTTCGGCACAGGGGAGCGGTGAATCAGGGTTCAAACTCGCGGCGAAGTAGAGTGAAGGTGGGGAGATGGAGGAAAGTCACAATCACAAGAGACACAGAGCAATTTATACAGGTTCGGGCCGTCAGGGAGACGTAATACCCTACTCCTGTTTTGGAGTTATGTGGTGGATGAACTACAAGGATTGGTTGTTCTTCCCAGAGAAAGCTGGAGCTGATGACTGAGGTGGAGTGCTTGAAGTCCAAGGCTGAAGACCCCAAACAGGCAGGACCTCAGAGCTAATTTCCAAAACCTGTTCTATGATGGACTTGGGCCTCCTTTTATAGTGCAAGGGGACACCACAGTAGTCCTAGCTTTTTCTACACCGCTCCATGCAATGGAGTGATTCCTGCCCTGTCTTGTCAGGGAAGTTACCCCTATTCCTGTTCCTGTTGCCGTGTCACGGGAGTTGGTGGAGAAAAACGAGCGGCGTGACCGCCATGTCGCTGACGTGAGGATGGGCCAACCTACCTACTCCAGTGGGGCCTACCGGTCAGTGGCCCTTCACCTGGAGAGGCGTCGACGCGACACCCCCAGCGCTCATGTTTTCTCTCCCACGCGGCCGTCCAACGCATTTAATGCGACAGGACGGGGCGTGGAAGGAGGTGTGCGTGGAGTGACCGTGCAGCCATACCGCGGTCGCCGTCAAAGACTTTATACCCTCTTCGCCTCGTGACGGGCAAAAAGGAATGATGATGAGCGGCTGACAGACGTGCCTCACATCGCAATAAATGCGATGGGGCAGGCGTCTGGCCTCTCTATAGGCATTAAATGTGGTGGTTGGCAGTTGGAGGTTGAACTCGCCCCTCTCTCGGAGAGGTGTGGGGTGAAGGACGGGGGGTCCGGGTGATCCCGGACCCTGCCGTCTGGGAGAGCGGCGGCCTCCGGGCAGCCCCCGAGCCAAGCCCCTTTTGGGATGGCCACGTGGCCGCCTGTGGTCCGGACCCGCTTGAGGCATCCAGGACATATCTTTGGCGCGCCCTGGTGAGCGAAGGCGTCTTCCTTCTTCAGGTATCGCATCCTCGACATACCCTCGGGCCCATATCACCGACATTTCTTGTTTCAGTAAAAACATAGTTAATCTTCTAAAATTCGTATCTTTTCAATCCGAGCTCCGTTTAAGCTCATTCAAATTTTATTAAATTCATAAAAATGCCAAGAATCCATTAAAAATGGTTTTGTTACCTGTTTCAGTAGCTTTTTGCCTATTTGTTGAAGTGCCTTGTTTATCGTGTAGATCCGGGTAGTTTCTCCGATCCCATGTATTTCGAAGTCGTCGCGGAGTTTCCTCAGCTCGAAGAGTAAGGCAAGTCATGCTACATTTTGATCATATTGATCCTCTTTTTGCTAAAATACCCTGATTATTATTCTAAACTGTATTTATTTTTGAATGTCATCTTATGGGGAATATTACACCGTATGGTTAGATTTAAGCCCTAGGCTTGCCACCCTAACCCCTTTGATAAACTTGGGATAACAACATGACTAGCTTATAGGCCTAGGTTATGCTTAGACCTGCTTAGACTTACTAGCACACTAAATGGGTAATTTCATCTAGACGACATTATTTTGGACACATGAAATGAAAGATATAATCCGAGGACGTTGTGGATCGGACTAATAATTAAAACATGGCAAATGGTGGGCTGTGGGCGCTGTGGTTTTGATAGTGGTGCCCATGGCAGTTAAGGACCGGTTCACGGGAAACCTCGGAAGAATGACGGTACAAACCACAAGCCAGAATGGGCAACAGTGTGTCCTGTAGTGTAGCCCTTCCTAGCCGACGAACCCTGGCAAGGGTGAGCGTGATGGAGTCGCAGTCGGTCGGGGGCTTACCGGTTGCTGGGCTGCCGGATTTATCGTGGCACTCGGGGGGAGGGGAGGCTGCCCACGGCCCAGAACGGGAGTGGGGAGAAACCTTGGTGTGGTTCGCTTGGTTAGCGAGGGGTTATACGAAAGATCCTATCACAGTCTCTTTCTGGGGTACCGTGGCGGTATTCCGACGGACGGGAGACCGTGTTGTGGGGCTGTGTTGTTAACACTAAAATTTGGTAATTGAGTCCCTAAGTCTGCAAAGGCGAAGCAGAATCGGATCGGCTGGTTTGGTGTGGAAACAGAGGCCGCATCGGCTGAGGAGTGATCGGCTGCGAGGCCAATCGGCTAAGGTTGGATCAGACAATGGCAGCCGATAGTCGATTCCAGGTCCGAAAGAGACAAAACTGTTTCTGGTGCAGCAGTTTGAGGATAATAGAAGATTCGGTTGTTAGTTGCGCGTTAAACGATATTGCCACCTATGGATAGAGTCCTGTAACGGCAATTGTATCTGTAATTTAGGAGTTTGTTTAAACTGTTGGTTGTAGCACGACATGGGTCCTTCTCGGGATAATGTTGTGTTTTAAATAGTAGTTT
The DNA here is from genome assembly GCA_019925245.2 of Oryza australiensis. Lineage (NCBI taxonomy): Eukaryota > Viridiplantae > Streptophyta > Magnoliopsida > Poales > Poaceae > Oryza > Oryza australiensis. The sequence goes on along the minus strand of JAIFGZ020000393.1, from coordinate 1,564,099 downwards.
AGATAGAGTCCAGGGTTTGTACAGATAATTGTTTCTTGGGTATAAATAGGACCTGAGGCCCCCTATAAACAAAGACAATCACAATCGATCAAACCTTCGGCGCATCGCCAACCTTTTTCTTCAGACGAGCAGTTTGTTTGGCTACGGGCTGCATCGTTTCGATCCCCAGATCTAGGTAAATGCTTGTCATTAGTGGTATGATATGTTGTTTCTAGTGCTTCCATCATAATGACACATTAGATTCAAGAGTTTGTACTATGCTATTTATCATATAGCGCATATAAATTAGTGGTATGATATGTTGTTTCTAGTGCTTCCATCGTAATGACACATTAGATTCAAGAGTTTATACTACGCTATTTATCATCAACGGCAAGCCGATTTCCAAAATGCTAGTTGATGGGGGAGCTGCAGTCAACCTCATGCCTTACGCAACATTCAGAAAACTAGGCAAGGGAGCCGAAGACCTGATAAAAACCAACATGGTGCTCAAAGACTTCGGCGGCAATCCATCGGAAACCAAGGGCGTCCTCAACGTTGAACTGACCATCGACAATAAGACCGTGCCCACAATATTCTTTGTCATCGACGGGAAGGGGTCTTACAGCCTGCTGCTCGGAAGGGACTGGATACACGCTAACTGCTGCATCCCTTCCACAATGCATCAGAGCCCGATCCAATGGGACGGCAAGATTGAGATCGTGCCAGCCGACAGGTCAGTCAGTGTCGTCAGTGCTGATTTGCCGCTTTGGAAAATCGAAGGCATCGATTGTTTATCTGGGAAAATCTGACAAGCCGATTTTCTAAATGTGTCCAATTCCACAACACAGCCGATTGGAAATGACGAACCGCAGCTGCTACTTTGAACAAGACATGGTGGAGGGCTCAAGCATTTTTGGCATGGACACCGCGGATGAAGACGATAGCAAGCTAGGACAAGGTTTCACGTCGGCCGACGAATTAGAGGAAATTGACATCGGCTCTGGTGATAAGCCGAGGCCGACGTACATTAGCAAAAATATGTCTCCTCATTGTAGATCCCAGCTTATTGAGTTGTTAAAAGAATATAAAGACTGTTTTGCTTGGGAGTACTTCGAGATGCCCGGCCTCAGCCGATCAATAGTGGTCCATCAGCTGTCGATTAAGGCAGGCTATCGACCGTTCAAACTGCCTCCCAGGAGGTTTAAGGCCGATATGTACGATGCAATTAAAGCCAAAATCACTCGGCTATACGACGCGGGATTCATTCGGCCTTGCCGATATGCCGAGTGGGTCTCAAACATCATCCCAGTGTTGAAGAAAAAGGTAAACTTAGGGTGTGCATCGATTTCAGAGATCTAAACAAGGCAACCCCTAAAGACGAATACCCAATGCCGATAGCCGATCTGCTTGTTGATGCTGCTTCAGGCCACAAAATTATCAGTTTCATGGATGGTAATGAAGGGTATAATCAAATATTCATGGCCGACGAGGACATCCACAAGACCGCTTTTCAGTGTCCCGGTGCAATCGGCTTGTACGAATGGGTAGTAATGACGTTCGGCTTGAAGAATGCTGGGGCAACATATCAACGGGCCATGAATTACATCTTTCACGATATGATCGGCTCGCTAGTAGAGATATACATTGACGACATGGTTGTCAAGTCAAGGGAGATAGAAGGCCACATAGCCGATCTGAGACAAGTGTTAGAACGGACGAGGAAGTACGGTCTGAAGATGGATCCGCTTAAGTGCGCGTTCGGCGTATCGACCGGGCAATTCTTGGGATTTCTTGTCCATGAAAGAGGAATTGAAATTACACCAAGAAGCATAAATGCTATCAAGACAATTCAACCTCCGAAGGATAAAAAACAACTCCAATCATTGATCGGCAAGATAAACTTCATCAGACGGTTCATAACCAATCTCTCAGAAAAGATGGAGCCGTTCACACCACTGCTTCGGCTGAAAGCCGATCAAACATTCACATGGGGGGCATAACAGCAATGGGCGATAGACAACATAAAAGATTATCTGAGTTCCCCTTCAGTTTTAATGCCTCCACAAAAGGGAATACCGTTCAAACTATACCTATCAGCCGATGATAAATCAATCGGCTCCATCCTAATCCAAGAGGTCAACGGCAAAGAAAAGGCCATCTTCTATCTCAGCCGACGGTTGCTAGACGTGGAGACGAGGTATTCACCTGTGGAGAAGCTATGCCTATGCCTATATTTTTCATGTACGAAGTTAAGGCACTATCTGCTATCCAACGAGTGCACAGTAATCTGCAAAGCTGATGTAGTTAAGTATATGCTATCGGCTCCAGTGCTCAAAGAAAGAATTGGGAAGTGGATTTTTGCGCTAACAGAATTCGATCTGAGGTATCAGGCACCAAGGGCAGTCAAGGGGCAAGCCATAGCCGATTTCATTGTGGAGCACAGAAACGACTCAATCGGCTCAGTGGAAATTATGTCTTGGACTTTGACGTTCGATGGCTCGGTTTGCACCAACGGCTGTGGCATCGGCTTGGTCATTATTTCACCGAGGGGGGCAAGCTTCGAGTTTGCTTTTGCCATCAACCCCCACACTACAAACAACCAAGCCGAATACGAAACCGTCCTTAAAGGATTACATCTACTCAAGGAAGTTGAAGCCGACACCATCGAAATAATGGGAGATTCATTGTTGGTCATCAACCAATTATCAGGAGAATACAAATGCAAAAACGACGCGCTGATGGTCTATTATCGGCAATGCCGGGACTAATGGACAGTTTTCGGCTGGTTACTTTGAAACATATCCCCAGAGAGCAGAACTCAGAGGCCAATGACTTGGCTCAGGGGGCATGGGCTATCGGCCGATGCCAAAAGAAATCGACATAGACGTTGCCGCCATCACAGCCGATGATTGGAGGTTTGAAGTTTACAACTATCTCAAAAACCCCTCTCAATCGGCTACAAGGAAGCTATGATACAAGGCATTGCGATACATGTTGCTCGATGAAGATCTGTACTATCGGACGATTGACGGCGTGCTACTCAAGTGCTTGGGAGCAATCAGGCTACAGTGGCCATCGAAGAAGTACATGAAGGAATCTGTGGCACACATCAATCGGCCCACAAAATGAAGTGGCTGCTTCGTCGAGGTATTTCTGGCCGACGATGCTGGAGGATTGTTTCAAGTATTACAAGGGCTGCCAGGATTGCCAGAAGTTTGGCGCCATACAATGAGCACCAGCATTGGCTATGAACCCAATTATTAAGCCGTGGCCGTTCAGAGGATGGGGCATTGATATGATCGGTCAGATCAATCCACCCTCAAGCAAAGGACATAAATTTATCCTGGTGGCGACAGATTACTTCACAAAGTGGGTGGAGGCGATTCCCCTCAGAAAAGTGGATTCTAAGGACGCAATCGAGTTTGTCAAAGAACATATCATCTACCGATTTGGCGTTCCACAAACAATAACAACAGACCAGGGATCTATCTTTGTATCGGACGAATTCATTCAGTTTGCCGACGGCATGGGGATCAAGCTGCTTAATTCTTCGCCGTACTACGCACAAGCCAACGGACAAGCCGAGGCCTCAAACAAAAGTTTGATCAAATTAATTAAAAGAAAGATCTCTGAGTACCCTAAACAGTGGCACAGCCGATTAGCCGAATCACTGTGGGCGTATCGGATGGCATGCCACGGGTCAATTGAAGTCCCTCCGTACAAGGTGGTCTACGGACATGAGGCAGTGCTGCCATGGGAAAGTGTCGACGGCTCAAGGCGCATTCAGCTACAGGATCAACTCACAGCCGACGATTATTATCACCTGATGGTGGACGAATCGGAAGATTTAGTTTTATCCAGGATGAGAGCCTTGGAAAAAGTCATAAAGGATAAAGAACAAGTAGCCAGACATTATAATAAAAAGGTGGTGCCTAAATCTTTTGAGGAAGGCGAACTCGTTTGGAAATTGATACTGCCGATTGGATCTAGACACAACAAATTTGGCAAGTGGTCACCAAATTAGGAAGGGCCTTCAAGATCTACAAATGCGTCTCTAAAGGAGCTTAGATGCTAAAAGAGCTGGACGGAGAAGTATTTGGAAGGGCTCTTAATGGAAAATACTTGAAGAAATATTACCCAAGCGTATGGATCAACTCGTGATTCGGCTCTGGTTGCTTAAGCCGATTTACAACAACCGATGTCTTGCTTTAACAAGGCATCGCCTTTAGGCATTTTTATGCAATGTTTTTGCCAAGTTTTCTACAATCGGCTAATTATTGGCCGAGAGGGACGGCAATGATGCGCAAACGGCTCGAACTCACAATTTTGTTGACACCGAAGCTATCAACAAAACTTGGGGGGCATATACGTACACAAGCCGATTGCAAAATCGGGCATCAGGATTTTTGAAAGATTTTTGGAACTTTTAAGCCTCGTAATCGGTGTCAGGATCTTTGAAAGTTTTTTTTTTGCATCTTTTAAGCCTCGTAATCGGCAGTCCAAATAAAAGCGTTGGAACTGATTTGGATCGATGACCGTAATTCAAGCGCTGACACCAACAGTTGTGGTGTGGTCTCGGAATCGGCAACATGAAGCGATACGGGCGGCTGGGGCCGATTTCGGCATGAGCAATTCAAGACACTACGCGCGGCTGAAAGTCGATCTTATCTACAAGCACAGCGGCAAAAAATTGATAAACTATATTACGCATAAGTCAAAGTTGATTACAAGTACGAGTGAAGTGATTAAGGTTCGATCCCAGCACAAAAGTATGACAAGTATAATACAAGAGGTAGTAGCCAAATTCAGAATGTTTGAATATTACAAGCTCATTGTTTTAAGAAATCGGCTATGGCCGACAACGCCATCCGCCTGATCTGGTCATTCTCTTCAATGGCCCTGACATCGTCGGCCTCGGACCCTGCCACCGGTCAGATGCCCTTCACCAGGTCTCGCAAGTGTGCCACAGCCGCCTTGATGCCTTGGCATTGAGCTTCGATCTCGGCCGGCAAACCAGCCATGTACTCCTTATGGACATCGATCTCGTTCGTGACTTGAACGAGATCGGCCATCAACTGATCTTGGCGTGCAAGGAGTTGCTCAAGCTTGGCCGCCGGCTCAGTCTTCAGGTGGTCGAAGGCAGCTTTCCGGCTCTCAATGGCATCCTTGGTCGACTGGAGGGTGGCCGACCGTGCCTGGTTCTCGCGGCAATCGGCTATCCACTGCCGTGCCCGTTCGTACTTGAGTTGGTGGGCTTCCATGAAGGTGGCCGGCACAATGGCGTCGGCTAGAGCTTCCGGCAGCTGGCCTTGAATTTCTTTGAAACGTGCGCATATCGAACTGCTGTCGACCACCAGTGCATCTAGCGAGGCCTCCAGCCGGTTGCCGATGTCGGCTAGGGTGGCCCTCAGGTCCTTAACCGGCGTCACCAACGCCTCTTCGCCGATTTTGCCAGACGCGTTGAACTCCGACAAGTCAAAATTGAGGAGGTCGGCTATGTTCTGCAGAAAAGAGAGATGATCAGAAGATATTGAGCTGATAAAGCCGATCATCAAATTCAGTCGGCTTATCGTGGGCACCGGGGTTGGAGCGATCGGCTCGGCTGGTTCACCGCCTGCAGTCGTCGGGGCCTCTTCGTCGACGTCGTTGCCGCCACCCGCGGCAGCCTCAGCGTGCTCGCTGGACGCCTGGGGGCAGCCGACGGAGATTGTGGGGGCTGCAAAAGAAGAGTTAGCAGTCGAGTCGGCTAATTTCTACAAATCAAGGTGCAAGAGATGATTACCGATGGCACAGGACGTGGAGTGCGGCCGACCAATTTCTTGACCTGAAAAGAATGGTTCGGTCAGATGCAAGTGATATCATCGTGAAGCCAAATTTGGTGAAGTGAGGGCTTACCGGCCGATTTTTCGCTGGGGGACTTGGGACCGGCGGGACATCGGCTGGAGCGTTGACCGACTCATGGCTCGAGCTCTCGGGTTCGGCCGCCGCTCCAACAGCCGCCGACATTTCCTCACTGGCGACGGCGTCGAGGAACTGCGTGATGGTCGAGTCCAAGGGGGGAGGCTATCGGCTGGCGTTGCCGGTTTCTTCTCTTTCAGCTTCTTGGGGGCAGGCGCGACCGACGGCTGTGTGAGTGGCGCAGCCCTTTTCTTCTGGGCAATCGGCTTCCGCACCTGCCCTCGTAGCAATGACGCTAGCTTTGGCGCTCCCCAGTCGATGGCCGACGGAGCGAGGCCGTTCCCGTCCAGAACACCTAGACGGTATTCGATGGGGCGCCCGGAATCGCTCACCGTCGGCCGCTCCGTCTCCGTCTCCTGCAAATCAGAGGGCAAATGTTAATCGACTATATCAGCCGATGATAAGAAGAAGAAAATCATTTGGGACTTAAAGCTTACCGAGGGGATCTCCTCAGGCAGGATGAGGTCGACGTAACAAGACGACCGCTGGTGGAAGATATGGCGCTTGATTTCAGTCCACCATTGGTCGTAAGTGGCGCTTTTCCTCAACGCCAGTGTCATCACGCCGACATCACCGAGGGGAGGGCCGGCTATATTCAGCAGCCAATCCATTATCAAGTCCTGGCTTACCACTCCCCTCGTCTCAATCTTATCGGCATAAAAGAAGCCGATGGGCGGACCCAAGACCGAACTGCCTCGCCGCCGACACCGGGTAATAGAACTCGTAGCTCTTGGCCAGCGATCGGCCACTGGTGGATCCGGTCGACAAGATGCGGGGACGGAGCGGCGATGAACAGCTCCCTGCACCTCGGGTTGTCGGCTGAGTTGACGTCTTCCCAATTGAAGTCGGTCGGCAACTCGAACAGTCCCTGGTCCCGGTAAAAGTACCAGGTGCGGTTCTTGCGAGACAGCCCGTCGTAGAGGGCGATGAACCATTCGGCCAGTAGATCGGCCGATTGCCTCGAGCCCGCATGAGCAGCTACTGCTTCTCCGTAGCTCATGCATCGTGTGGTAGTGATCTGGTTGCCGTCTTCATCCTCGATCGGCTCTAGCCTTGGGAATACAGCTGCTGTCAAAGGGAGCCGACCGGCTATCTTTTGGGTCGCTAGCACCAGCCAGATCTGTAGAAACCACCAGGGTCGTCGGTGTTGATTGGAGCGTTGGCGGCTATTTTTGCGGCGGCCTGATGCAATGTCCGATATAAATAGCCGAGGAGGTATTGCCCCAGCGCAAGTTTGCCCCCGTCAGCCAGGACTTCGGCTACGACCTGCCAGTTGGCGGTCAGCCCGCAGCTCGCTCCACAGAACAAAAATTTTTCAAGCCACATCATCAAGAACGCGACGTGCTCCCTGTGGCCGACTGATCCGTCCTTCATGTTCTGGGCGATGAAGCCGCTCCATCCGCCGATGGCCTTGGTTTTGAACTGATGCTGCCCCTTTCGGCTCAAGCTGCTGGGGTTAGCCGACGACTCGATGTCCAGCCCGGTCGTCATGTACACATCGGCCAGCATGATTGTCATCGGCCCTTGCCGGAAGATGAAGGCGTTAAAGCTGTCGTTCCAGAAATATGTTGCAGCCGACAGAAGCGGCTCGTCCTTTTCCATGCTGGCGACGGATAGGGCCAAGCACTGGGCGATCCCGGTCTTCTCCCACTGTGTGTATTTGGCCGATCGCACCCTTTTGTACCACTCAACCCAGGCTGCATTGGTGGTAGGCCATGATTTGAATGTCCCGTTCTAGTGGGCGAGGGATGGCTTGTTGGTGTTGAAGGGAATCCTGTTGGTTTCGGCTATAATCACATCTTTGGATACGTGTTCTTGATGGGGCCGAGAAAGTACCTCTGTGCTTGTGTCGGATTTGGGATAAGCACTTGATGTGACAGTGCTACAGTTCAAAAAAAGAAAAAAAGGGGCGCTAATCAAGAACGGTTGCATACTACAGTTCGAAGAAGGAAAAAGTACTAGTCAAGAAAAAAGAACGAAGGAAAGTGCTACTCAAAAAATGGTTGAACGTAAGATTGATGCAACACGGTTAGAGAAGTAAATCCGAATGAAAAGGAGCTCGGATCAAACGGGAGTACCTTAGGGAAATCGGCAATGGCGGCGGCCGGAACGACAACGGTGGTTGGCACGGCAGCTACAGTTGGTGTGGCGGCGGTGGCTGGCGCGACGGAGGCGCTTGACGCGGCGACGGTGGAGGCCATCGGGTCGTTTGGGCGAAGATGAAGTTCGGGTTGCAAAGAACGCCGAGATTTGACGGACGTCGTGAAACGGCCGAGAGAGGAGAGAGAGGCGAGGCTTGTATGCGAAGAGACCGAGTGCGCTTTGAAGGCGTAAGCGTCTCGGCCAAGGAGAGTGGATATTTAAAGGGCACTTGGGGAGAAGCCGAAACGGTTTGGGTCAAGAAAACACCGGGAGTTTGAACAGGCAAACAAATCCGTAACACTTCGTATCACGGACTTGGGGGGCATGTGTTAACACTGAAATTTAGTAATTGAGTCCCTAAGTCTGCAAAGGCGAAGCAGAATCGGATCAGCTGGTTTGGTGTGGAAACAGAGGCCGCATCGGCTGAGGAGTGATCGGCTGCGAGGCCAATCGGCTAAGGTTGGATCGGACAATGGCAGCCGATAGCCGATTCCAGGTCCGAAAGAGATAAAACCGTTTTTGGTGCAGCAGTTTGAGGATAAATAGAAGATTCGATTGTTAGTTGCGCGTTAAACGATATTGCCACCTATGGATAGAGTCCTGTAACGATAATTGTATCTGTAATTTAGGAGTTTGTTTAAACTGTTAGTTGTAGCACAGCATGGGTCCTTCTCGGGATAATGTTGTGTTTTAAATAGTAGTTTAGATAGAGTCCAGGGTTTGTACGGATAATTGTATCTTGGGTATAAATAGGACCCGAGGCCCCCTGTAAACAAAGACAATCACAATCAATCAAACCTTCGGCGCATCGCCAACCTTTTTCTTCAGATAAGCAGTTTTTTTGGCTACGGTCTGCATCGTTTCGATCCCCAGATCTAGGTAAATGCTTGTCATTAGTGGCATGATATGTTGTTTCTAGTGCTTCCATCGTAATGACACATTAGATTCAAGAGTTTATACTATGCTATTTATCATATAGTGCATATAAATTAGACTAATGTTTAGATCTATCCTGCCATTGGCTAGTTCTATCAAGAACTTGCAGCCGATAGGGCTAGATCTAAAGGTTGGCTGGTTTATATGCGGTATCCACTGTCTCGGGGGATATAAATCGGTTGCAATAGACTAGGTTTTTCTTTTTATACTTAATGCTGCATCGGGTTCGAACTATTAAGTCATTTTTAGAACTATCAATGATCTGTTCGGCTAAGATTTACATTGTTTAGAGACAGCGCTGGGGTTTCAGCCAGCCTTATCTGCCCTGATATGTTTCTTTTAATATATTTATTATTAGATTATATTAGGACTACCTCTTATGTTAAGATCACATTCTTGTCGGACGTTACTAGCCGAAATCAGCCCGCCATCGGCGGCCGACGGCCGATGTTCGGGCCATGCGCATCTGGTTCAAGAGTGGTATCTTTTCATAAGATTCATCAGAGTACTAGTCGATTCATCATTAGCTTTCTAGTATCGGCTAGGTCATCGATTCATATATTTATTATCCTTTACTGTATTTAGGTTACACGACTGATGTTGTCTTGGTATAGCCGATCCATTCCAGTCGTTTGGCTTAAATATATTTTAGGATCGCATATATATGCTCATGGATTCCCTCAGCCGATCCAGTGGGGATCTAACCTAACACTTAACATATATTCCTTTGTTTCTCTTGTTGGTTAACAGATCAAATCAACTGGCACGCCCTGCACAGCACAGGTAGCCGAGAAGGACCTGCACTGGAGTTAAGCATATCTCCCAGGTCAGCGCGTGAGAGAAATTTCTCATCAACATGTGTCTTGTGGGTACAGTTGTACACCTCTTATCAGAGTTAAAACTATTCGAATAGACGTGCCATACGGTGGGGCTGATTAGACAGGAGCCTGAGACTGACCTGATACTTGGTGGAGAGATTTCGCCCAACTGTCTGACATGGGGTATTCATGGGTTGGCTAGGGAAAGGCCTTGTCACGAACTTCCGATACCGGGCAGTATCGGTGTAAGCTTCGTGTCTTGTGGGGAAAGCGTATAGTCTCTACAGAAGTTTAACTGAACTGTTCGAACAACCGTGCCCATGGTCAAGGGGGAATGTAAGGTCATTCCCATAGCGTAGATTTGTTTTTAAAATGTATTTAAATAAATTGTTTCTTGGGATGGGAACCATTACCAGAGTCCTTCTTTGTGACGGACGACCAGCCTTCATGGTTGGGAACAGGTCTGTCTGACCTAGGGTGTCGTTTGGCACCATAGGGCTGAGAAGGCTGGTTTAGGGGCTGAGAAGGCTGAGCTTGGGTTGGCAGGTCAAGAGGACCAGACCCGGTGTCGTTAATCATGAGACTTGGTTAACTAATGGTTGTTGGAGAAAATGTGGGTTTATGTCTTCAAAGTGAAAAGAAACTAATAGAGGAGAAGAGGTTATAAATACCAAAGTTTGGCTTTTTCGCTCGAGTTGTTGCGAAGCAACTCGCCGATGGATCGAGGTGAGATGCCTCCTTCTGAGAAAATTTGTTAAAATCTACACATAGACCTTTGAAGGTTGTTTTAAAATAAATGCTTTGCCAAATAAACTCAGCCGTTCTTTGAAGCCTGCATGTACAGGCTTGCTGAGTTCGAAAGTACTCAATCCCCCATTGTTGTTGTTTTTCTCCATTTGGTTTAAGTTCAAGCAAAAGATGAATGTTGGAGTTTCATCCCTAAACCCAAACTACTACCGACGGATTTGGTGTCCTAGCCTCGCTAAGTTTCGCTACTGCTGACTCTAATTAAAGATTACAACTCAGGGATTACCCGAAGCTGCAACGTAAAGGTATATATACTTATTTAAATCTTGCATTGATTCATCATGTTACCGCTGGTACCAACATTGTTATCCTGGGACTGGTACATGTTTCACGGTTCTGTGGGAGACGGTTCGTCGTGCTCCTGCGACATGCCTCCTTGGTGTCATTTGTACAGTGGCGCAGGGGCGGGGCATTCCATTGAAGGAATAAGTGCTTGACCAAATACCGACAAATCGATCGAGGCTATAGGATGTCACAAATTGCTGAGGAGCAACCCTTGGTGAAGAAGAAGCGCAAGATAAAATGTCGAAAGATCAAGAGAATGTGATTCATTGATAAACATCAAGCCAAAATCAATATTAGCATTGATAAGACAACGAAAGAAGATGGCATAGCTTTTCTATTTGCTCTTGAGTTGGTAGGAAAGCCATACTATTAAGGGGGATATTGCCATGATGTCTAGGGACGAGTTTAGTGGTAAAAATCCTTGTTCGAAGTGTTTCTCATTCGATTTTTCTCTCTTGGAAATTTTTGGAGTTGTTCAAAATTTATTTTTGAAATTTCTAAAAATGGCTATGCACTTGAGATTTGGTACTTAAAATTTTTGCACCTGTCCGAAAGTGATTTTTGGATTTTCCAAAAATGGTATTTGGTACTAGTCATTTTCGGACTTAACCGATAGTGATTTTTAGATTTTCCAAAGATGAGTTTTTGCTTTTGAAACTTGGAACTAGTATTTTTTGGACTTGTTCGAAAATAGTTTTCGGAATTTTCGAAAAATGGAGTCTTTGCTTCCAATGGGCAGATCTAAGGCAGTGGCTATAAATAGCCCCCTTGTCATGCCCAGAAATTCAAAAAGAATTTCTGAAGCTATATGTATATTAAAAATCCCTGTCCAGGACCAACCAGGGCACACATACGATAATTGTTGATATTACATAATCCACGACTTAAAAACAATAACAAAGGTTACAAAAGTGCAGTGGAAAAGAAAAAAGAGCTAAAGCCTAATCTTGAAGCTCGCAGCGTGGCACCACCACTCCACAGGCATCATCGGACGGCGGACGAAGCCTACTCATCTTCAACGTTTTCATCTGCCTCGAAGACTGGCTATGGGGGGAGACAGGCAAGGTTGAGTACTTCCACAGTACTTAGTAAGTCATACCGAAAAAGAAGGTATGGGTGCAAGGGAAGACAAGGAATTGGCTAGGATTTTACTTTTTAGCACAAAGCAGCAATTTCACAACAATAATTTGAAAATAGTAAAATAGTTGGAATTAATTAAGCAAATCATAATATCCATCACTGTCCAACGCTATCCCACGTTGTGACAGGCCCAAACCATCCACCTATACTAGTCAAGTTTGATTTACCAGGTTATTAGCGATGTGAGACTAATCACGGTGAATCTGGTTGATCGCCCATAACCACGGGCATGACTATTCAAATAGTTTTACTTTGATCAGAGGTGTACATTTGTACCCATAAGACACAGCCCCACGACACATGACTGCCACGGGGTCATGGGAGGATGGACGAGCGGTGCGGTGGTGCGGTGCGGCGGCAGACGATGGCGCACGACGGCCGGAGGCCAGCCGACGCCAAAAGAGCGGCGGCGCGAGGCGGTGGGATGTGCAGGCGAAGCCGCGCGCACAAGAGTGGTGATGCGCGTGCATGGGACCGAGGGAAAACAAGGGAGGGGAGGGCTCACCGAACGCCGGAGCAAAAGGGGACGACGGCGACGAACGACGTGCGGTCAACGGGAGGCAAAGACGAGCGGTGGCCGACGGAGCTCGGACGCTGACAAAGAAGATGACGGCGGCGTCACGGTTCGGCACGGCTCGGGATGGCGAGGAACGATGGCCGAACGTCGGCGGGAAGCGGCGGAGCTCGGGCGCAAGGCGAGAGAGATTGGGAGCACGTGAGAGCTCGAGAGCTTGGGGTTTTGCGGTGGAGGACGAGGCGGCGCCGGGAGGGCTTTATAGGGCTCGGGGGGGGGTAAACAGACGAGGGTGGCGGGATTTGCGCCTACCAGCGTTAAGGCGCGACATTAACACCAGCGGGCCTCGGATCCCGCCGTTACGGCGCGGGCGCGACGCGGGCGGGAAGGGATGCGCGGGCGACGTCATGGCGATGTTAAGGTGGAGGAAATGAGCGTGTGGGAGAGGCATGCGCGGGCGGGATGCGCGGCGGCGAGGCGCGCACGATGAGCGGCAGCATAGCTAGAGAAAGAAGATGGGGCTGACAGGTGGGCCCCACTGTCAGCGACCCGAGAGAGAGAGGGATGCGAAATAGACTTTTTTGCGACGCACACACAAGGCTAAATGGGCCGCAGCCTCTGGGCTGGCCCGAGAGAGGAGAGAGAGGGAGGGGATGCGTGCATGTGTGAGGCAGGTCGGTGCGCTGGGCCATCGGCCCGAGAGGGGAAAAAAGAGCTGGAAAGGAAATTTGAAAAATAAAAGATTTTCCTAGGATTTATTTTATTTCAATAATTGATTTTATTTGTTAAAAGTTATTTCTAGTGCTATGAAAATTCCACTAAAAATCCTGTTAATATATTTTGACATATAGAATTTAAGAAAAAGCCTACCATGCCATTTCCACTTATGCATTGAATTTTAAAATTATTTATTTGCTCTAGGTTAATTCACAAATTATTTCTTTTGTGATTTTCTTTAATAATTTTTAAAAGGGAAATCTCCATGGTGTGACACCCCTCCACCCCCAAGCCAAGGTTGTTGGCTCCATTTCTAACTTTTGACCTTGGCTTGTGTTGATTTGAGATTTATTTTGAGCCTTGACTTCTCACTTCTTCCTCTCCACCGATCTACAAGCTTGGATTTCGTGTGTGTGAGAGTAGTTGATGTGAGATTGTTTGAGGTTTGTGTTGACTTCGTGAAGATTTGTTGAGCACTCGATTCATCCCTAAGAAATCTTTGGTGCATTTGTTAGTCTTGGTGGTTGAGGACACCTAAAAGGCTAGGAGTCAACCTTGAGACACCGATTTGTTTGTGATGTGCTGAGGAAGTTTGTGAAGGTCGGATCTCACCTCTGAAAGGGAAATGATAGCTTAAGTGAAAGGAAGAGTGCATTCGTGCAACCTCACAAGGATAGGGTTGGAAAAGACGCGGCTCATTGTGAGCTCCTCAACAGAGAGTAGAATCCCCTCAAGGATTTGAACTTTGGGAATACATCGTCTTACAAGAATCCCGGTGATATCTCTCTCACTCATTTAGCTTTGCTATTTGGAGCCATTAATAACTTAGTTGTTGTTTGTGCAATGTTTTCCCTACTTGTGATGCTATCCCTTTTTGCTTGCCTTGCTAGCTTGCTTGTAAATCCAAGATTTTCGAAATATCGAAAATATTTTGGAATATCTCGAAAAGTTTAGCTTTCACATTTAATTAAAAGTTTTAAACATCTATTCACCCTCGCTCTAGGCAACATCAAGGTCCTTTCAGTGTCATGCCGAAAGATTCTATGCAAGGCTTTTTAAAATTAGCCACGGATTGCTCCACCTGTTGCCTTTGTTCGTTTGTCAGCTTGTCTATCGTCACTGAAATCATGTTACCCTGATTGATTTCCTTAAAAAAATGTGTCCAACTGGGCGTGCCAAAAGCATGTTGACGTGAAATTCATCGTGACACACGTGGGAGATTTGCTTAGCTCCAATACAGGTCCTATCATTCGGGTTTAGGGCATGCCAGTTGAAGGGTTACGCGGAGGCTACACTAGCCGAAAAAAAAAACTTTTAACCGTGCAAACTAGGAACACTTGCAAGTAAGGGCCGATAGATCGTTACCGATTGGAGTGTGCAGCGGAAATAGCCAATCAGGGCTATCCGATCTAGAACTGTGCTGGCCGATGACAGCCGATTCCTGGGGACAGCCGATTCACCAATCAGCCGATTCACCAAGTCGTCTGACCGCGTTCTCGCGCCTCGCTCCGATGCGCTCGACCGCAGCCGATGCCACGCGCCGCCTTGCTCCGGTACCACGGCCGATGAACGGCGCGCAACGTAGCGGCGCCTCTACCGGTATCCACACGTCCGGGAACAGAACGCCCAACACCCGTGTGCTAGCACGCGATGCAAGGCTAGGGTTTGGCTCGAAAGTGGGGAGGGTTTCCGTGGAGTTTGATCTCGGCGACTTCTATTGTGGATTCGGTTTAAAGCGATCCAACTGATGTGTCACAGCTCTCCACCCCTCGACCCTTTATATAGAGTTGGCCGACTGGGACTAGTGGCTGACCAGGACTCTATTTTAAATCGGATCCTATCCGAATCTCACAGAGTTGGCCGCCCATACGTCGTAAGCCCATATGACTCTATCCGATCGGATCCCTATCCGATCGAGCCGTATTCGAGTCCAACTCGAATGCCTGTTCTTATCCCCTTAAGCGTGCGACCCTGTAACTCGGTTTCGGCTATAGTCTAACTTAGCCCATCGTCGGCTCGAGTCCAACTCAGCCGACCCGTCAACAGCGGCGACTAGCAGCACATATTTACACCATAGTATACAAGAATAATATCGGCTCGAACTCGTAATGTGTACACAAATCTCTTTGCCTCACGATACCGTTAAGCTATAGGCAAGATGTGTGCCATCCCTTCAATAGCTTAACCTTTCACTCGAATCGTATTGGATTATCGTCTTGATTGACTCCTCAATCAACTTAGCATGGCCATGCATTTCCATAATCCAGATACCTCGAGGGCCCAGAGATATCTCTCCAAAGGAGGGGCAAATTCCATCTTGATGACTCACATCCCACTCCATGTTTCATAGCAAACCCGAAAACTACCTTTATAACTACCCAGGTTATGGAATAGCGTTTGGTAGTCCCAAAGTAGGCTACTACACATGTTGGAATCCATGGTGATCTCAGGTCTAAGGACTTTGTACCAACACTACCGAGACCAACTAATGGCACATTGATTCCGTAGCGTCTCATGGTGGGTCTATCCAACAATGTGTTCCCTAACACATATGTCCATGTTTATTGATTTGGTATCTTCATACCCATGATCTATGAGACATGATCATCAATCAATAAACATGCCGATCTTAGAATCATATTTGTTCCAATAATATGATATATGATCGAGGGATCATTTAGAAATAGATTCATACATATCGAGTCTCATAAATAAGTCACGTACTTATTGATCAATACAAGATGTCTATTTCATGGAACCGAATAACACTTTATTCATAAATACATAAACATTGACGTGATATCCAACATCTCCATGTTGCCTCTAGGGCATATCACTAACAATCTCCCACTTGCACTAGAGTCAATCATGTAAGTATCTAATACCCATTGCTCTTGTGTGCGCCGATGCTTCGGCTGAGGAGAGGTTTTGTCGGCGGATCGGCTATGTTGTGATCCGTGTGCACTTTGCATATCTTGACATCACCTCTGTCCACTATCTCGCGGATGAGATGATATCGCCGAAGTATGTGTTTGGACTTCGATGTGACCTTGGCTCCTTGGCTTGCGCAATGGCTCCACTATTATCACAATAGAGAGACATTGGACCGGTCGCACTAGTCATCACACCAAGCTCGAAACGAATTTCTTGATCCAAACAGCCTCCTTTGCGCTTCCGAAGCGCAATGTACTCGGCCTCCGTTGTAGAATCAGCAACGGTATCCCGCTTGGAACTCTTCTAGCTGACGATGCGCCTCCGTTCGAGCAAAAACACGAACCCAGTTGCGATCTATAATCATCCTTGTCTTTTGGAAGCTAGCATCGGTGTAACCACTTACAACGAGCTCTTCTTCACCTCCATAGACTAGGAACATATCCTTAGTTCTTCTCAAGTACTTAAGGATATTCTTTACTGACGATCCAGTGACCTTCACCGGATCGGCGGTATCTGCTCCTAGCACTCAAAGCGTACGAGACATCGGACGTGTACAAAGCATGGCATACATGATGGATCCAATTGCCGAAGCATATGGAACCATACCCATCTTATTCCGCTCATCACGTGTCCGAGGACACCGATTCTTGCTAAGATTAACGCCATGTGACATGGACAAGAAACCTTTCTTGGAATCATGCATGTTGAACCTTTTCAACACCTTGTCAATGTATGTACTTTGGCTTAATCCAATTAGCCTATTGGATCTATCTCTATAGATCCGAGTGCCCAATATATATGCTGCCTTCCCTAAGTATTTCATGGAAAACTATTTTTCAATGAAGACTTGACGGATTCTAGCATAGGGATATCATTTCCAATCAACAATATGTCATCCACATATAAGATTAGAAATACAATTGCGCTCCCACGACCTTTTTGTAAACACAGGCCTCCTCTTCGTTTTTATGAAACCAAACTCTTTGATTACTTCATCAAAACGAATATTCCAACTCCGAGATGCTTGCTTCAATCCATAAATGGATTTCGTAGCTTGCATATCTTTCCGGCGATTCTGGATCGACAAAACCCGAGGTTGTATCATGTATACATCCTCGCTTAGGTTTCCATTTAGGAAAGCCGTTTTGACATCCATCCGCCATATCTCATAATCGAAATATGCAGCAATCGCTAGGATAATCCGAATAGATTTAAGCATTGCGACGGGCAAGAAGGTTTCATCATAATCAACTCCTTGAATCTATTTAAAACCTTTCGCCACCAATCGCGCCTTATAGATGTGAACATTTCCATCCATATTGGCCTTTTCTTAAAAACCCATTTACACTCAATGGTTTTGACACCATCGAGTGGATCAACCAAGTTCCAAACTTGATTGTCGTACATGGATTCTATTTCGGATTTCATGGCTCCAAGCCACTTGTTGGAATCGGGTCCCACCATCGCTTCCTCATAGGTCTTAGGTTCATTGTTGTCCAACAACAATATATCACGTTGTTCCACACTGTGTACTGTCGGGTGCACGACGTGATCTTTCGGACCTCCGTGGTGGTGTATCTACAACCGGTGGCGCAACACTTTGCTCCTTCTGTTGTGGTTACGTATTCGCTTGAAACATTTTCCGGTGTTTCTTGAACTTCTTCAAGATGCACCCTGCTCCCACTAACCCTTCTTGAAAGAAACTCTTTCTCCAAGAAGACACCGTGTCGGGCGACAAACACTTTGCCTTGTTCCCGATTATAAAAGTAATATCCCTTAGTTTCCTTAGGATATCCCACAAAGAAGCACTTGTCGATTTGGGTGTGAGCTTGTCGGATGTAAACGTTTTACATAAGCTTCGCATCCCCAAATTTTGAGAAAAGACAAACTAGGGGTTGCCCTGTCCATATCTCATATGGTGTCTTTTCAACCGACTTAGATGGAACTCTATTTAGTGTGAGCGTAGGCTGTTTCAAGAGCATATCCCCGGAAGGATAACGGAAGATCACTTTGGCTCATCATCGACCGCACCATGTCCAACAAGGTGTGATTTCTTCGTTCGGACACTCCGTTCCATTGTGGAGTTCTGGCGGAGTCAACGTGGAACAATTCCACAATCTTTCGAGATGATTACCAAACTCTTGGCTCAAGTATTCCCCCATGATCGATCGTAGAAACTTGATTGTTTTCCCTAAATGATTACGTACTTCATTCGGAATTCTTTGAACTTTTCAAAGGATTCGGACTTATGCCTCATTAAGTAGATATAACCATATCTACTAAAGTCATCGGTAAAGGTAATGAAGTGCCGATAGCTACCTCGGCCGTTGAGCTCATTGGTCCACATACATCGGTATGTACGAGTGCCAACAAGTCACTTGCTCTTTCACTGTGTCCCGTGAAAGGTGCCTTTGTCATCTTACCAAGTAAACAAGACTCACATGTCTCAAATGATTCAAAATCAAAAGAGTGAAGCAGTCCATCCTTATGGAGCTTCTCCATGCGTTTCTTATTTATATGGCCTAAGCGACAATGCCGGATAAACGTGGGGTTTATATCATTTGAGAGTTGCCTTTACGTATTAATGTTATAGATGGGAGACGCTTCAAGATTCAAAACGTATAATCCATTCACCAATGGAGCATGAAAATAGAACATATCTCTAAGATATATTGAACAACCATTCTTTATTGATCTAAAATCATATCCTTTCGCTTGCAAACATGAAGCGGAAATAACGTTTTGACATAGTGTTGGAACACAATAACAATTATTCAATTCCAAAACTAATCCTGAAGGTAGATGAAGTGGTGCTTGTGGCGACAAGCTGTAGCAACGCTTGCTCCATTGCCGACGCGGAGGTTCACCTCGCCCCTTCTTAAGCCCCTACTTCTTCTCATTCCCTGCAACAATTTGCAAATATGAGCTACGATCCGGTATCAAATACCCAAGAGTCGTAAGTGAAGTAGCAAGATTAATGTCTATAACATTAATACACGAAGCGAAGTCGTACTTTGCTTCTTTTTGAGATCCTCCATGTACTTCTTGCAGTTCCTCTTCCAGTGGCCTGTCTCCTTGCAATAGAAGCAAACGGCATATGATGCCGCCGACCCCTTCTTGCCCTTCTTTGCATTAGAGGCACTCGCGATCTCATCGGGAGTTAACTTCCTCTTGGTGCAAAGTTTCTTGACAGGTGGTTTGCGCTTTGCCTTCTGCATCATCATCACATGATGACCGTTTTTCTGGATACTCTCCTCAGCTGTCTTTAGCATCCCATGCAATTCAGCCAAGGTTCTATCCATATTGTTCATGTGATAGTTTAATATGAATGGCTCGAAGCTCGGAGGGAGCGACTGGAGAATCACATCAGTAGCCAACTCTTGGCTAAGGGGAAAACCTAGTTTTTCCAGACTCTCAATATAGCCAATCATCTTTATCACATGCGGACTGACGGGATTCCCCTCAACAAGCCTGCACGCAAACAAGGACTTTGAGGTGTTGAACCTCTCGGCCCGAGCTTGGTTCTCAAACATGCCACGCAGTCCCTGAATAATAGTGTGAGCATCGCTGCTCTCATATTGCTTCTGAAGCTCAGGGGACATTGTAGCAAGCATGAGACAGCTTATATCTAGGGCATCATTAGTGTGCTTCTCGTAAGCTCTCCGTGCAGTTGCAGTGGCATTATTAGGCAAATCCTCAGGATAGGGTACTTCAAGAACGTACTCCTTACGCTCTTGCTTGAGAACAATTCTCAAGTTGCGATACCAATCCATAAAGTTTGTTCCATTTAATTTTTCCTTTTCGAGAATAGATCGCAAATTAAAGGTACTGGGTGTAGTATTAGCCGCCATTTATTCTACAACAGAAAAAGCAAAGTTTAGCACAATGTTTATGCTATGTCTTTTGTTAAACAATTTAACATAAGACTCCCATTACGTATTTTTCACCTTCCCTCTAGGTTACGTATTGGGTCAAGATCCACATGTTAATTAATTTTCTAGTGAGCTTTGGCATCACTGCTAGAAAATTAGTAACATCGGTAAGCAACACCTTGCTAATCACATCTCTATGTGACTCTTGTTGTTGGTGTGGCATCTCCATGCCCGGCGCCAACCTATGCCCCAAGGCCCAAAACTGTTTTGATAGCCTTGTTAAGTAAACCAAATGCTCCTGCTGTATATGTCCGACATATACCCCCTCGTGTTATGATAGAGAATGACACTCTGCTTTGCAGACCCACCATTGACGAGCATAACGGTGACGGGTGCAACATTTGGAAGGGCATCATTACTACTTAATATTGTGAGGGATGCTATCCTATCAAACAAACATATCACATATATGAAAGCAAGTAGAATAGCATATAATGAAATAGTATGGCCCCCTTCACATGGTGATCTCCATCTCCATGTCGGCGCTGAGGATCTCCATCTTCGGCACCATCTTCCAATGTGCATGATGCTTGATTTTTTCAAACTAAGCTACTACTATAGAAGCTCTAATTGAAGGTTACATCGACTCGTAGGTCGTGAAAGAATATTACAAGCATTGCACGTATGAAAGAATATTACAGGGATTGCACATATGAAAGAATATTACATGCATCACATGCATCTCATACATACAATAGGGCCATACCATCTCAAAGCATTCTCTGCAAAAACAAGTTAGGCGTAGAAACGTTTTCTACCTATCGCAGAGATTCGGCATCGAGACGACCTATAAGGGGTATGCACACGGCGGTCCCGCTTACGGAAATTCATAGATCCAATCTATGGAATCGCTTACGGAAACCATGTCGGCATAATCATATTATGCCGTCCCGATACACTATCAAGGGAGATGGTTTGCGTAGGTGCGAGGCCGCTAACAAGATCGGACTACGCGATAGCTTCGGCATAATCACATTATACCGTTCCGATACACTATCAAGGAACGCTATCTCGAAGCCGACTCAAACCGAGTTATATGGAAATTGCTTCGACGTAATCACATTA
Organism: Oryza australiensis; assembly: GCA_019925245.2. Taxonomy (NCBI): domain Eukaryota; kingdom Viridiplantae; phylum Streptophyta; class Magnoliopsida; order Poales; family Poaceae; genus Oryza; species Oryza australiensis. Next base: position 1,542,869 of record JAIFGZ020000393.1, on the reverse strand, counting down.
CGCCGCTCCGATACACTATCAAGGAACGCAATTACCATCTACTCTCTTCAACGGATCCCGTAAAACCGATTGATCTAATCAACCAGTGCACAAAACTTGTTCCAGATCCAATCTAAAACCCGAACTAAGCAAGATTAGCTCTGATACCACTGAAGGGTTACGCGGAGGCTACGCTAGCCGAAAACAAAAACTTTTAACCGCGCAAACCAGGAACACTTGTAAGTAAGGGCCGATAGATCGTTACCGATTGGAGTGTGCAATGAAATGCCAATCGTGGCTATCCGATCTAGAACCGTGGCCGGCCGATGACAACCGATTCCTGGGGACAGCCGATTCACCAATCAGCCGATTCACCAAGTCGTCTGACCGTGTTCTCGCGCCTCGCTCCGATGCGCTCGACCGCAGCCGATCTGCCGCAGCCGCCTTGCTCCGAAGTTCCACAGCCGATGAACAGCGCGCAACGTAGCGGCGCCTCTACGGTATCCACACGTCCGGGAACAGAACGCCCAACACCCGTGTGCTAGCACGCGATGCAAGGCTAGGGTTTGGCTCGAAAGTGGGGAGGGTTTCCGTGGAGTTTGATCTCGGCGACTTCATTGCGGATTTGGTTTAAAGCGATCCAAGCCGATGTGTCTCGGCTCTCCACCCCTCGACCCTTTATATAGAGTTGGCCGACTGGGACTAGTGGCCGATCAGGACTCTATTTTAAATCGGATCCTATCCGAATCTCACGAGTTGGCCGCCCATACGTCGTAAGCCCATATGACTCTATCCGATCGGATCCCTATCCGATCGAGCCGTGTTCGAGTCCAACTCAAATGCCTGTTCTTATCCCCTTAAGCGTGCGACCACGTAACTCGGTTTCGGCTATAGTCTAACTTAGCCGATCGTCGGCTCGAGTCCAACTCAGCCGACCCGTCAACAGCGGCGACTAGCAGCACATATTTACACCATAGTATACAAGAATAATATCGGCTCGAACCGTAATGTGTACACAAATCCCTTTGCCTCACGATACCGGTTAAGCTATAGGCAAGATGTGTGCCATCCCTTCAATAGCTTAACCTTTCACTCGAACCGTATTGGATTATCGTCCGTTGATTGACTCCTCAATCAACTTAGCATGGCCATGCATTTTCATAATCCGTACCTCGAGGGGCCCGAGATATCTCTCCAAAGGAGGGGCAAATTCCATCTTGATCACTCACATCCCACTCCATGTTTCATAGCAAACCCGAAAACTACCTTTATAACTACCCGATTACGGAATAGCGTTTGGTAGTCCCAAAGTAGGCTACTACACATGTTGGAATCCATGGTAATCTCCTAGGGCTAAGGACTTTGTACCAACACTACCTGAGACTAACTAATGGCACATTGATTCCTGTAGTGTCTCATGGTGGGTCTATCCAACAATGTGTTCTCTAACACATATGTCCATGTTTATTGATTTGGTATCTTCATACCCATGATCTATAAGACATGATCATCAATCAATAAACATGCCGATCTTAGAATCATATTTGTTCCAATAATATGATATATGATCGAGGATCATTTAGAAGTAGATTCATACATATCGAGTCTCATAAATAAGTCCGTACTTATTGATCAATACAAGATGTCTATTTCATAGAACTGAATAACACTTTATTCATAAATACATAAACATTGACGTGATATCCAACATCTCCATGTTGCCTCTAGGGCATATCACTAACACCAGTTAGTTTGATCTTGCAACTAACAAGATGGAAATAGATCGATGATCAAAAAGCTGATCAGTCAATAAGCCATGAGATGTAGCTAGGCCAGCCGATGTCGATAAAGTTTTGATCAATCGGCTATAGGTTCGATGCAGATTAATAAATCAGAAAAATAATGAGATTCATGCTATCATCGGCTAGAACTAAATTATACATAATCATCGATAAACTATTTTTTTCAAACATAATCTTGATAAATCGGACCGAACCTAAGACAATATAAGATTGAAGTTGATAAAAAGAGATTTAAGTAGTGATTATACGAGTTTAAGTATAAGCCAATACAACACGTTGAAATAGTAACAAGATAACTCATCAGCTAGAACTCCGATGAAATATTATATAAAAATCTATCGACTTACTAGAATTAAACTTATTAACATCAATCTAATAAATCAGAGCTAATCAAGATAGTATAAGATTGGAGATAATAAGAAAAAACCTATTAAGCCGATAGATCTATTCAAATATGATGGATATAATAAATCTATCTAAAAGAGAAGTACGATTAGAGAAACATCAACTTTGGTAAAAATACCAGACCTAACCGAGAAAGTCCTAACTAAGCTGATAAGATTCTAAATAACGATGCAATTAAAGATAGAATCAATATATCAGATAGGCAACGCCTGCATCAACTTGAGTAGAATATCGGACTTAACCGAGAAAAGTCTAGCCATGCCAATACATGTAAAGTTTGCATAACTTACTTCCTCGTTGGATATCGAAATGATGCAGCCCCGCTCGAAACTAAGAACTCGCCGGAATAACAGGTGGTTGCGTCGAAAGTAATTGTATTAATCTATGAAGATGTCTTACAAAGACCTCGAGTATACATATTTGTATCCTCGGGTTAATACAAGTCTTGATCAGACACAAAATAAAACTAATCTTGTCTAAATTAAATTGTCATGTTGCAGTCTTCACAATTCCTTCTTTGAACTCGATCTCTTCTGGATAAATTTTTATCGGTTGATCAACTTCTTTTTAGCCAAATCTACTAAAGGATCATATCAAATTTTGATGTTAACAATAATAAATTCTGAACCGACCTTCCTCGTTTTTTTACACATGTTTTCCAACCTAATAAACGGTACGGTTTTTTTCAAAAGGTTTCTTTTAAAAAATCATATTGATTTGATTTTTAAGTTATTTAAAACTAATACTTAACTAATCATTAATCATTAGCTAATCATGTGTTAGTCCTTCGTTCCCATTTTGCGTGCGGTGAACACAGTCGTCAGTACCCCACCCCCACCAGTGCCACCGAATCACCGATCAATTTCTCCCATAGCTTGCATGCATTGCATATTTGCAGCTGATTAATACTCCTTTTAACAGATCAAGTAGTTTGCGCCACAATTTCCCAACATCTTCCACGCATACATGCCCTTCTTGCACTGAAGAAGGATTTTCTATGGCACTTGACGCTTCTACTACTGCTCTAGAGATGCAACCCTAGCAAGCTAATGACTCGTTTACAGGACAAAGTTTAGCGGCTAACTGATTGCGCAGCTGCTTCACTTCACATGAACTCGCCCATCATGGCGAGCACCTGCGCCATCCTGGGCCTCTCCTCCGGCGCTTCGGCGGTGCACAGCATGCCAATCTTGACCCACCCCATCGTCTCCTCCTCTCCCCCATCGCCGCCGCCGCCGTCTGGGGCATTGTCGGCGGTCACCACCTCCAGGAGCACCATCCCGAAGCTGTACACGTCGGACTCCTGCGTCGCGCGCGCACCCGCGGCGCCGGCCCCGGACGCCAGCTCCGGCGCCGCGTACCCGTGCCAGCCTCCACCGCCCGATGCCGCCGCCCGGTCCAGGAACAGCCCCGGCGGGCACCGCGGCGGCTGCGGGATGGACTGCTGGATGTTGGCGGCGTAGCGCATGACCCCGCACTCGGAGACGCACGCCGCGCCGTGCTCGTCCAGGAGGATGTTTGACGGCTTCACGTTGGCGTGCACCAGCGCCGGCCGCGCCGGGAACGTGTGGATGTAGTTGAGCCCCTGCGCCGCGCCGAACAGGATGGCCTTCCTCGCCGCCCAGTCCAGGCTCCTCGCGCCGCCGCCACCTGCAAGTGCAACAACAGTAGCAACCAACCAATCAAGAACACCTCTTGCGTCGCATCAATGGCGATCGATCGAGTCGGCGCCGGCACGCACCGTTGCTGCCGTGCAGGAGGGACTGGAGGCTGCCATTGGGGAGATAATCGTAGACGAGTAGCCTCTCGCCGTTGGAGTTGCAGTAACCCCTGAGGCTGACGACGTGGCGGTGGCGGAGCCGGCCGGCGAGCCGCATGTGGCGGTCGAACGCCTTGCTCCGGCCGGGGAACTGCAGCGCGCTGAGTCGCTTGACGGCCACCACGATGCCGTCCTCCAGCACCGCCTTGTACGTGCTCCCGGACACGCCCTTGCCGAGCACCTCCGCCGACGCCTTGAGCAGGCTCTCCAGCCTCAGCTCCTCGCCGCCCTCGAAGCAGACGAGTCCGCCGCCGCCGCCGCCGCTCTTCTGCGCCTTCTCCTCCCCATTCCTCACCTTGTCTTCCTCCTCAAAGCTCAGCGCCGCATCGGAAGCATCCCTCGATGACCGAAGCTTTCTTCTCATGTAGACGAACATGGCTACAGAGATAGCCACTGAGATCAGCATGAGAGCCGCATTGCCAATGCCGGTCGCCATGAGCGCCGTCACACTGAGCTTGCTCAAGCCTCCATTACTAGAAGAAAAATTATTACTACCACCACCACTACTAGCCTCCATTGCTGCAGTTGGAGATTGGCTGATGCTAGTGGTAGCATTCGAGCTACTATCTCCTAACGCATTGTAAGCACGAACACATCTCGGAAGAGGCGGGCCACAGAGGCCAAGATTCCCGCCAAAAGACGAGCTCGGGAACCTGGAAAGATCGCCGGAGATCTCCCCATCCAGCATGTTCTTCGACACGTTGAAGCTCCTCACCATCGGGATGCTGAGAGCTCGCAGCCCGCCATGGAAACCATTGTGCTCTGCTCTCAGGGTGACCAGAGAAGGCAGCGACAGGCGGAGGCCTCCGGTGAGCTGGTTGTGGGAGACCAGCAGGTGCCTCAGCCGCGGGCTGGTGGAGTTGGCCAGAGGAGGAAGACGACCGGACAGCGAGTTCCTCCTGACGGCGAGCACGCCGAGACGGGCGAGCTCGAGGAGAGGAGCCACGCTGCCGACCAGCGAGGCGTTGTCCAAGAACACCCCGACCACCCTGCCCCTGCTGCACCTGACCCCGATCCATGAACCGGAGCACGGGTTGCCGCCGGCCCAGCTCTCCAGCGCGGCGGCGGTTGGGTTGTAGGCCTTGAAGGAGAGGAGAGGAGGGAGATCCTGGTGGCCGCCATTGGCGACCTCGACCTCTCCATGCACACTCCATGCGGCGAGGAGCAGCATCAAGAACGAGCAGCAATGGTGGAAATCTGCCATCTTGACAGCTGTTTGAGAGCAGTGATCGATCGATCGAGTGAGTGAGTTTTATAGCAGAAGTGAGGAATAAGAAGATGCAGAAATGCGCGGGGAAAGTAGAGATTTTTGAAAGGCAACACGGGCAGAAGAAGGTAGAGTAGAGTGGTGACAAGAAGAGAGGTCCAAAAAGGAAAGCTAGAGAGGAGAGCAGCGTGTGCAGTGGCATTTAGAGGGTGGACAGGAGGAGAGGAACAAGTAGATGAGGCGAAGCGAAAGCGAACAACGCTGGCTGCTTTTCTCCATTGGGGGCACAAGGAATTTTGGACGCATTTGGTGAGGAACCAAATGCGTGAGCACTGCGTGTATCTGTGAGGGTCGCAGTGAGATTTGTGTAGATGTGTGTGAGATAAACTGATAATGCGTTTTACACTTTTACTTTATGGAAATGGCCAAAAGGAAGGGAAAGTTGCAGGGCTCTTGGTTCCATAGAGGCGTCGATGCGGTTGGTTTCACTGGCTGCGGGGGAAAACCGAGAGTGAATTGGCTTCAGGTGTGCCAACGCGAACAGTGGTCAAGATTCCATCCTGTGTGCAGCTGCTGCCTCGTCGATGGGCAAAGGGAGTGGACATTTCGTGTCTCTTCACAGCGCGCATGCTGCTCCGGGTCAAGCAGCTGCGGGCCAGCCACGCCACGACACGAATGCGCGACTCGACCCAGCCGGCTACAAACTTCTCAGGGCCTTCACAGTGGGCTGAGGTGTCGTTCAGCCGTCAGGTCAAAGATTCCATGCCACATCCACCGTTCTCGTTGCCCCGTGAAAAACCACTGGAGCCAAATTGAGCCACCGATTTTTCGTTAGATTTTACAGGTCTAGACTCATACTCATACTCATATCCCGCGCCACCAGAGAAGAGAGAGGGGAAGATGGACTTGTCACCAACATGCGCTCCACTCAACGGCAAAGGAAAAGGACGTGACGGAGGAAGAGAAGACGGATTTGATGCCTAACCTAGTTGTCGTGTCCATTCTGTACCGCCGAACCTGTTATTATCTTTCGATTCGTGTCGCTGCCCTCGCTTCAAGTCGTCCGCCCGTCATCGAGGCCACTCCACCGCGCCACCGCTGAGGCCTGCCTCAGGGTCCTCCGCAGCCGAGCCAACTCCATCACGCCGACATGTTCCACGCCGTTGAGATCTATGCGTCAAGATTCACGTCACCCCACTTGTAGTCTCCGTGCTCCACGTCGACGAGATCGTCAGTGCACCAGCCGTGGAAGGAGAAGAGAGGAGCCGACGCTCGACTCGCTGTCGTCTGCTCGTGAGGGAGAGAGGCGAGAGGATAAGGGAGAGAGGGAGAGAGAATGGAAAAGGGAAAAGTTATATTTCTTTTATAGACTCTAAGGTCTTTGATGCATATTTTGGACCTCTACATAAATTAAAAAAATATGAAAACTGAAACAAAAAATGTTAGGGCTGAAATATAAAATTAAAGCCACTCCTAGAGTCGTTTGCACTATGAAAAATTCAGATTTTAAACCCCATAACCCTATCATACCTGACACTCTTAGACCCCCTTAAACGAGTGTGATGGTCTATGAACGCCCTCAACACAGTGTTGTTCAATAGCTAAGCACTAGCGTGCTACTGCATTTTCAGATTTCTGAACTAGCATTTAAAATTTCAAAACAAAAACAAGTACAACTTCAGATTTCAGAACAAGCACTGTTATATTTTCAGATTTCAAAACTAAAAGTTTATTTCTTTTCATAACAAACACAAGTAAACTTAAGATTTGATGTTTCCAAACAAGCACTATTACATTTTGAGATTTCAAAACCTTTTTTTAAAAAAAAACTCATGTACTTTATTTAATACAAAGAGCTTAGATACTAGAACTTTTATAGTGGTTGAAAAAAATAAGGATCGTCCATCATTTTAGATCCAATGGTGAAAAATAAAGAAGAACTCAAGAGAAAGAACCAGAAGGAACCAAGAAAAACTGAGAAGTACTGAATAATATCATAAAACCACATTTAAATCTGGTCGGATGAGGTGGTCGGAGGGGGATAGCTGAGACGTTCGGGCTGGTGGCGTTCATGGTTGTGCGGGCGGCGGCAGCGGCGGCGAACTGCTCCTCTCATCCCGGCGTCGGCGGCGGCGTTCGTGGGTCCTCCCATCCCAGCGTTGACGGGTCCTCCCCATCCCGGCATCAGTGGCGGCGGCGGCTACTCCTCATCCCATCGGCCGCGCGCTTCGCCTTCTTCCTACCGACGCCGTTGTTCTACACCGTCGTTGCCGACGCCGCTATGGGCCATCTCGTCATCCCCGAGATCTTCCGGCCGACCGCGTGCCGTCGGCAGAAGGACGGCGGCGGCGACGCTTCCGCCCCTGCCGCTGTCGACAGTGTAGAAGGTGAGGATGTCAAGGTTGCTGTGATGAGAAGCTTCCTCAGGTTTGTAGGAGATCCAGCAGCAGCAGCAGTAGCTTCAGTATGAGGCTATGAGCAAGAGTTACACTGATGAGAGTGTTACCATTGATGACCTGCTCGACTCTGTTTCTTATTGGATCCTATTTATGATGTGTAAACAAACGTTTCTGGATTTCGGGCAAAATGAAATGTTCTTGTGTGCTAATATGTTCGGCGAGGAGGGAGGGGTCCGGGACGGCGCGGAGGGAGGGAAGGCGAGGCCGCTGCGCTAGGCCGGGACGACGAGGAGGGGGACCGGCGCGGAGGGAGGCTGCCGGGTCGGCACGGAGAGAGGAGCCGTGGAGGCGACGCGCTCATGATCGTGGTAGGAGGAACAACGACGCCGCTGGTCTCATTAAAAAAGCTAATTACTTAATTACCCTTAAGCACGTTAATTTAATTTTAATTCGTTACATAATTTTTGACGGCCAGGATAAATCGGTGCACGAAGAAATCAGGAGGAACCAAACAACCACTGAAATATATCTGGTACACGAGGAACATCGGAATCGGGAGTACATACAGTTTGCAAAAAGGTCCCTGTAATTTGGGCAAATTAACCATACAACATACAGATTGCAGAAAAGGAATAAAAAAGAAAATTAAAAAACAATCAGGTGAAAAGAAAATAAGAAAAACAATCATATGCTTCTTCCACAATAACAATGATCCAGCTTGTGCCCACGACGATAAAAAGGATGATAGCATGGCAAGCTGCAAAGGATTGAGTCGAGGAGCGAACCCAATCGGGACCCCCATGATGAAGGTTGAAGCTACCTTAACCAAACAAACAAACCACAGCTACCTCTTGCAAATCTGACACCAATGTCAAAGGAGAAGAATGTCATTATTGTGTATTTGCTCATAGGAGAACTCTTGAACAGCCAGCGCAACCTCTTGTCATGTGGATTTGGAGAACTTTGAATTCCACACATAGAAGAGTATGATGTGGGTGATTAACCCAAAGGTCTCCAACCAAATGGCATATGCCAGAGCAAGCTCCAACAAATCCATCCATGGCCGGACACCTCCAGGATGAAAGGAGGAAGCCGCCACCATCCTCTTCGAACTGCACGACAAAAGGAAAAGGAAGACCTACTACAGGATTTACCATCCATTTCGAACTGCACAACAAAAGGAAAAGGAAGACCTACTATAGGATTTACCTAACTACAGGACGAGCCCGACCGCCCCCTGGACCGTCGTCCCCTTGCCGACGGCCAAAGACGAGGAGGGAATCCGGTGGGGAGAACTCCACATTGCTCTAGAAGTTGCCTTTCAGATGAGGCACTGACAAAGAGAGAAGGAAAAGAAGAATTTCATATTTCAGAACTAAAGTTTAACTTTAGATTTGAGATTTCAGAACACACGCTAGTACTAAAGCTCAAAAAATCGTTTCTGACAATATACTAGGACTGATTTCAGAAATTAAATCACAACTGAGTTTCAGAAATCATTTGCACTTGAGTTTCAGAAATAAATCTAGAACTTCAGTTTTCATAAGGCAATTTCAGATTTCAGAATGCCAAAATTCAGATGGGCAGCAACATCACATGTTGGAACAAAAATCCAATAGGGATCAAGCACATGAAAAGAAGTGGTATGCTTCTATTATGCCCTGCCTCCTCAAGGGGGGCGAGTTACATTTATATACCTTTATAACGATATAAGAAATTACAGCAGCATCCCTCCTCGGCCTAGATCTCCGGTAGAGCCCGACAGGTGGCCTCCACTTGAGAGTACCAAGGTAAATCCCTAGGGGACACAGGATGGGACTATGCCCATTAAACCAGCATCCTCAGGAAATCCTGTGTTTCTCGGGGTGCGTTGCTCGAGGCCGAGGCGTGATAACGAGGCGCCTCGGCCTCCGCTACGCCGCGGGTGTCAGGGTTAGTTGGTTGCCTTGAATGCACCATTAATGCTCCCGCATAGAGCTTCCTTGCATTGGGCCCTTGCCTCCAAAGCCGAGACTAGGGACTCTGAAGGCCCTCCTGGCGTGTCTTTCAGAGGCTCTTCGGAGGCCCACTGGATGGGCAGCTCCCAAGGCCTGAAGAATGGAGCCACCGGGTGAGAGAAAGGGGGGAGAGGGGGGTTCCGATGACCTCCATTGGACGAGGTCGAAGCCGCTCCCCCATCAGATGTTGATAACTAGAGCGCTCCTATAGTCACTGCAACTTCAGTCATTGTAATTCCACACTAGTTTCAGTGCTAGAGCAAAATTCAAAACTTGACAACTTAACTTCAGGCACTTGAATGAATTTCAGTATGTTAAGCTTAAATTCAGCAGTTGTTCATTAACTTGATTATGTACTGAATCAGAGCTTAGCTTCAAATCTCAATGGTTTTGAAAGAAAATTCAGGAATTGAGACCCACGACTTCAGATTCAGAACTTCGAATTTAGAACTAGCACTGTGAATTCAGAACTAATAATTGGATGTAGCTTATGTTGAAGTGAAGGCCGGATTTCATCCATTATCTAAAAAAATGTGCATTTACACGTGCTCAACAAACAGTGAAACTGATCTTCATCCATGCGCGATGATACGGGGTTGGTGCAACGGGTGCGGCGACGGGCGGACGGGGACAGCGGCGTGCCGTTTCGGCAGCGCAACGGGCGGGCGGGGCGGCCATGCGCCATGAAGAGCGCGACGGCATGCCAGTTAACGAAACGCTGATGCGTGTTTTGATCGATGGCGATTAACTGATTAAACACGAACGGAGGGAAAGCCAAGCAGGGTGAGGCCACGCGCCCATACTCCTGGCCATGGCCATGTCGACGACCTCGGCGAGGATGGAGGAGGAGGAGGTGGACGCGAAGGAGACGGTGAAGCCGATCTTCATCACGCTCAAGGTGATGGACCAGGAAGACCGGAGGATCCGCCATACCATCCGGACGACCGACAAGCTGCAGGTGGTCTTCGACATGTACTACGCCAAGGCGCCCGAGATCACCTACGGCACCGGGACCTTCCTGTTCGACGGCATCCGGCAGAAGGGCTCCATGACGCCGATGGGGCTCGAGATGGCGGACGGAGACACTGTCGAGTACTTCCCGGTTATGATTGGCGGAGGATATCGCCGCGGATGCATCGCGTAGGCCAAGCGTCTTCCAACTACTCTGCGGCAGTTTGATATCACGATATATTCTGGTTGCTGCTACTATACATGCCAGATCAATTGTCGCTGAGCGTCGTAGTTAGAATTGTTTCATCCTTCGCTATTTGCTATATTTATTCAAAGTTCTGCAATTTGCTGCTACTACTAGTTTGCAATTTGAAGTGTTTTCCTTTTTATGGCAGCAGCAATCGATATTAACATCGAATCAGTTGTTCTGGGATGATGAATTTGTTGTTTTTGGTTGTTTTCGCTGTGTACAGGTTGGGTTTTGATCCTTTTTCTAAAAGAATTATAGAACCAATCTTTCTAAGTACAGAGTGAATCGGTGGGTCTAGCAAAAAATATATTCTCACTCTTCTAACAATTCGTCATATTCTTCTTAAAATTGTGTCAAAAACATTTTTTTCTTCACAATGCATTCAAATATTGTGGCAGTAGTACTACTTGTATTATAAAAACTGTTTAACACTCAAAATGTGGTATTAATAAACTTGTTTTTCCAGAAATTAAGATTCTCACAGAATACATTTAAACTGCATAGTATAATACACATATGCAACCAAAATGTAGTACACATTTTTTTCCACACAACAAAAAATGATGCTCTGTCCTAATACATTTAAACCATCCAGTGTTATACATATACATTATAATACGCATTTTTAATGCAAGAACACTATTGGTATCTCAAAATACATTTAAACCGGCCAGTGTCATACGTATATGTGCATTATTGTAATACACGCTTTTCACACAAGAAAAATAATGGTATCTCGAAATACATTCAGGGCATGTTTAGTTTCTGTTTTTGGGTGTAAATTTTACACCCAAAATTTTTTGATGTAAACTTTACACAAAACAAGGTGTCTTGTTTTGTTTTCTATGTAAAATTTTTTGTCTGTTGTGAAAAAAACAGATTTGCCTCTTCTCTGTTTGTCCAATTCGATATTTCTCAAACAAATCACTCGCACTCACCCAGACCCGTCCCCTCGTAGCCACCCCAGATTCCTTCGTTTGTTTGAATTAACCAATATGAGAACCACTAAAGATTGTGCCATCTTTTGAGCCCAAAACATTAAACTTTTAACCAAGGCAGTAAGCTTTTGATGGAAAGACAGGATATTGAATTTATAAAAGGAAAAAATGCAATCCTTTGCCTACTTTTTTATGCCACAAAAGGTGAATCAAAGAGGAACAAGAGTTTCTTAAGACTACTAGCCCCAATGACCTCCAATCCTCCTTATCAGCTAACCTACACGCTAAAAAGGGATATTTTAGATCGGAGTAAGCACAGCACCTACGACATGAAAAGCGCAGCGGCGGCGACACAATCGGGGAGGAGCCAACGAGATGCGACTCCCTGCCAGACGGGGCAGACGCCGGCTGGCCAGCGAGCGGGCGCCGACGACCACGAGGAAGAAGCAGGGTGGATTTGGTTCAGAGTTGAAAGCCGATGACGCAATGCGGGGAAGGAGACGATTCAGATTTCAGAGTTTCATAGTTACTAGCATCCGGCGGCAGAGGCTTGTGGTGGGGCGGCGGAAGAGGCTTGCGGTGGGCGCGGATGGCTAGGGTTGGCGCTGGTGGCTCGGAGAAGAAAGGGCATGCAGTGGCTCAGAGAAGAAAGGCATGCGCGAGAACTTCGGGGATGGCTTCTGCGCGAGAAGGGGAAGAAAGGGCATGCGGTAGTTGTTGACGAGAAAAATCGACACGTCGGCTTGGGAGATCTGCTTTGCTCCAGTGCAGGTCCTAGAATAGATAAAGCGCGGACGTGCCAGTCAGTTTGATCCTGCCACTGACAAGTTATGCAAAACAACATAACATAAATCATATCGGCCGATAGACCGACACCCAAAAACTGACTGATCGGCTGATAAGCCGATGGTGCAATTCCAGCCGATGCCGAAGCCAGTCGATGGTGTTAGGGTTTGAATCCATTGGCTGTGCGCTGAGCAAATATTTATATAAAGACGATCGGACGATGATAACATGACGATATAGCAATGTAATATAGCACAAAGCAATCACATGATAAAATAAATACTGATTTAAAGATTAAAACACACATCGACTGGAAGTCCGATGTCATTAAAATCCAAATGATTGAATATTCAATGACGTCTCCACTGCAATCGGCTAGATCCAGCTTGTATACAATCCTTGCAAGCCGATGCAATACCCAGATAACTCACCGGCTGAAACCCCGATGAAACCCTTAGTGGCAGTCAACAGGCAGGCTAGATATTACGGTTCTAATCACGACTTAGTAGATCAAACTGATGCAGCACTAAGTATGAAAAAAAATCAATGTCTAGACAATCAAGCCCTTGGCTGATTTTCAGCGTGGTAGATGCCTAAACCAATCTAATCTAGTCAACAGTTTAGCCAATAACGACAGAGGCCCTAAAACGAGAGACAGCCGATAGGGCTAAACTGAAATACTAAGATTAGATTAATAGAGACATATGATAGATAGTCAGGCAAGCATGCTAACTAAACCGGAGCAATCCAAGAGATCGAACGTACTGATGCAGCCTTGGACAACGTCGACGTAGTCAATATGGTCGCCTGATCCGACAGAACGTTGGACTTATTCCTTTGCTGGAGATTGAACCTAACCGATGCCGCCCAGCGCCGGATGCCAAGTTCCGCCGGATGTTGAACGAAGACAAAGAATAAAAGGGTGGCGATGCGTCGAATTGTATTGATCGAGAGATTGATCCATTACATGAACCCTGGGCTTACATATTTATACCCATAGAGTGACAAAGATCCTAACAGACTACAATTCAAACTTTCCTAAAGATAAAATAGGAAACTAACAATTTCTTCCTAATTAATACATACAAGCCGTATCCTCCCTGGACTCGGTTTCTTCTGGATAAGATATTCTCAAACCGAATGTAACAAGAATCTGACTGCTGGATAACAGAAAACCCCCATCGACTCATGCAGAACTCCAAGCCGATACTGACTCTGAGCCGATCCTAACCCTTAGCCGATAAGGACTTCAGGGCTTACCAAATTTTGGCGTTAACAGTAGTCCAGTGCTAGTTCCAAGAAAAAAATACATCTTTTTTTGGCCAAAACCCTTCCAAAACCAAAAACTTTACATACGTCTGTTTAGTTTCAAAATCCAAAAAAGTCTAAAATCTAAAAACTTTACATGATTTTACAACAACTAAATAGGGCCTTAAACTGACCAGTGTTATAAATATGCATGTATGCACTATTAATACGCACTTTTCATACAAGAAAAAGATTGATATTCTGAAATCTATAACTATCTATAAAGCAAATAATGTTTTCACCAAAATTTTATTCTGTCTGGCTATTTTGTAGAAAACCCTTAAGTTTTTATAAAATTAACCCGCAGTCCGCCTGGCTATTTTGCAGAAAACCCCTTGAGTGTTTATAAAATTAACCCGCCTGACTATTTTGCAGAAAACCCTTGAGTGTTTATAAAATTAATCCGCGGTGCGCCTGGCTATTTTGTAGAAAACCCTTGAGTGTTTATAAAATTAACCCGTAGTCTCAATGCTGAAATAGGCTTCAGTGAAGACATAAAGAAAAATATAAATTAAAATTACATGATAATTTAACTTTGGAATAATTATGATAAAATAAAATGACCCCCGTTGCAACGCTCAGGCATATTTACTGGTAGATTTAAACTGTATAGTATCACACACAAATTCTCAAAATGAAATGCGCATTTTCTTCACACAAAAGATATGCACACCCGTAATACATTTCAACTGCACAATACACAAATGCAATCAAAATGCAACACACATTTTTTCCATCAAAAAGAAATATGTTCTTCACAAATACCGTCGCAAGTGCTTAGGAGTCGAGACTAAAGATGGCAATAGGTACCCAAAACCCGAGTACCCGACAGATTTTACCCGATAAAGAGACGAGTATGGAATGATTTTTTTACTCGTGGGAATATTTTTTTGATGAAAACACATACCCATTGGGTATGTCAGTCGGGTACGGATGTGAGTGTGACTATCCATATCCATCTACCCGCGAATAAAAACTACTCTTATATGGGTTACATTTGTTCCCAAATTATGCTGCCATTGACTAAGTACCCATTTTTACTACATACTACAAAAGATGCAGCACCCATTTTTACTACAAACTAGCCAACTACATGTTGGTGTTTAAGTAAGATTTGTTATCAATCACACTGCAGCTATAGAAATATTTTAAATCAGCTAATTTTTTAGTATGATTCCTGATAAGTTGCATGCAGATTTTTTACCATGAATAGTGTGGAGCGATCAAGTAAATCTCACAGGAGCTGGGGCATTATCATGTATGGCATCATCATGTTAGCTAGGGGAAGTCCAGTGCCATTATATTTAATCGAGATGCTTCCAGATTAGTTTTTTATTTTAGAATAAAACTGTAGTGTGATTGAATGATGGATTACAGCATGGTAGGTCTGAATTTTTCTTATGCGTTTCTTGTGTTTTAATGTCCCTTTATTTGAATTCAATTCAGCTAAATTCTACAATAAGTAGTGGCTACAAAAGTAGTCTCTTAGTATAAAAACTGAAAAGACAGTCCATATAATTTGTCAGGTAAAATTATCCGTATGGATACAGGTACGAAAGTATTTTGTTATACACGTACGGATATAAATAACTCGACAGATAAAATTTATCATAGCGGGTACGGTATTGCCATGACCCACAGCCCAGACCCAGTGAAGACCCAAGTATTTTTTGATACTCTTTGCTAGACAAAAGAAAAGTTCATTTAAGTATGATTACTCAATTGCCAGGCATGCATCCGCTGATCCGCCACAGCCCATACCCCATAGGTAACCCCTTCGATCACCGTGCAATTACTGCGGCAACCGAAAGGTTCAGCACTGAGATTACACAAATCGATGGCTAATTAAACCATGGTCACAATGGCATCATATATAAGCGCACGTAGGGTGCAACAAGTACAGTACTAGCTAGCTAGCTCACCGGAGACGATGTTCCCGTCTGGCATCACGGTGGCGGCGGTGAAGGAGGAGGAGGATTCCAGGAAGACGCCGGCGACCAAGCCGGCCGGAGAGTATGTCACGCTGAAGGTGCAGGACACCGACGGCGCTACCGTCTACCGCACCATGCGGCGGACGGACCAGCTGCAGGGCCTGATGGACTTCTACTACGATCGCGCGCAGGATCGGGTGACGCGTGGCACGGGGCGTTTCCTGTACGACGGCCGCCGGCTGCGCGGCTGGCAGACACCGGCGGAGCTCGACATGGAGGACGGCGACGAGGTGGACTTCTTCACCGAGCTGCTCGGTGGCGCCGCCGCCGGATGAGCTCCCCCATCGTTGATGCTCGCGTAGATTGCTCGCTGGCCGTTGTGGTTGTGGTCGATACTGGAGTAGTTTACATTTCTTACATGTTGGTTTGTCATTTTCATCTTCGGTGTCCGGTGCTTCAGGTGCTTGTAGCCTGGTTTACTTTAGTTTAGTTTTGGATGTTCGTAAGGTGTTGTTTGTTGGGCTTCTGTTGTTTTATCTTCTGATCAATCAATGAAATAAGACAAAGTTTTTTGTCTTTGTTTCTAAAGAAAGCTGTCATTATGATATCTATAACTATCTATCAAGTAATGTTTTTATCCAAAATTTTGTTCTGTCTGATTATTTTGCAGAAAACCCTTTGAGTTTTTTCAATACATAACTGCATCGCCTCGCCGATTCCATCCCAACCTTGTCGCCGTCCTCCTGATCGAGTAACCCGGACAAAATCAAATACAGAGCTTTGGGTAGAAATTACGTCATGTGATGGCGTTTCAATGAAACAATGTAACACCGCCGTCCTCCTGATCGAGTAACCCGGACAAAATCAAATACGGAGCTTTGGGTAGAAATTACGTCGTGTGATGGCGTTTCAATGGAACAATGTAACACCTATATGCAAGAACGCCGACACGCTAGATCCAAAATCGGAATCGGGAGCGACGGACGAACCAAAGGAACAAGGCAAAGAAGTGGATGTTTCAGGACTTAATGGTAAAATGAAACAGAGTCTGTCATAATACCTATGTCCGCATTACAATCATCATCTCAATATGTCATAAACCAGCATGGAATATAAGTGGACATGTTTAGATAATACCTCAACACCACCACCTCTGTGATAGTCCATGGTTAAAGTCTCTGTTGTTCTTTTCCCCTCGTCATAACAGCTCCTAACACCTGATCAAGTGAGAGAAGTCAGGGATTAGTTATTTGGAGGTCCAAATGCAAAGGACTGAACGGAATCAAAAGATTTCAATGCGGTACCAATAGGATTAACATGTCCCCAGTAAGTCTCCTTCTGTAGATGTTCAAGTGGATCTCCATAAACTTCAATATACTATTTCTAACTTATAATATCCAAGTCATAAATATTTTAAAAATTTCGATCCGTATAACCTCTCGCTCCATTGTTGCCTCGCTTTCCTCACCTCTAGCAGGCGAGCCCGACTCAAGCGCCTCCTGCCTCGCCGTGCATTGCCCTGAGTGGCGGCCGAGCACACGCTGTACGCGTGAGCTAGCGCTCCGCTGTCGAACAAGGGAGAGAAGCGCCTGTGAGGTAGGATGCCTCCCTGACGTCCTCCTATCGCCGGCGGCCGAAGGCATGACCGAGCGCTATCACCTTCCGCGTGAGGACGGGAGGAAGACAACATCCTGTAGCTTTTGGCGATTTTTTATTTTAGTCCCATATTTGTGGTAAATCACAAACAAGTCCTAGAGGCTACATCAGGCCCCATTGGCTGTGATGTTTGACCGTAGTCAACTAGAGTAAGTAAATTATAAGGAGATGCAAGGGTTCGCATGCCTGTTGATGATAACATGCAACTTATCCTATTCATCAACATACTTTTCTAACTAATAATATTCGAGTCGTAAATATTTTAAACTTTTACCAAATTTCTAATCGGTTTAAAGTATCAATAAGTCAATGTCTATTTTCATTATATTTTTGACTTAATATGGTGAAATTAAATTAACTTAGACTAAATGTCTATATGATACTATTTCTTAATCAAGGTCCAGTGGTAAAAAAAGTTAAAGACACCCAGAAAACCCCTTGAGTATTTATAAAATTAACTCGCAGTCCCAATGCTGAAAAGAAAGGAAGGGCTTGGATGAAAAAAGACCTTATGCGTCCCTCTCTTCCGTCCCTATCCGCGCCGCGCCCTACGTCGCGCCTGCGCCCCTCCCTCCCGTCGCCGCTCGGAGCTCCCGCGCCGTCGCCTGGACCTTTGCCCTTCGTCTGCTTTCCTCCATGCGTTATATATATATATATATATATATATATATATATATATATTAGCAAATGTGCATGTGCGTTGCAACGGGCGAAGTCGGGACGTAGCACGGATGAGGACGAGAGAGAGGGGAGCAAGCGCGGCGTGGGGCGCGGGAGCTTCGAGCAGCGGCGTAAGGGAGGGGCACAGGCACGACGCGAGGCGCGGCGCTGATGGGGACGGAAGGGAGGGGCGCAGGAGGTCTTTTTTTCCATCCAAGCCCTCCCTTTCTTTTTAGCATTGGGACTGCGGGTTAATTTTATAAACACTCAAGGGGTTTTCGAAAATAGCTAGGCGAATGTGGACCCCCGTTTTTGAGACGGGAATCTTTCGTGTTCATAGTACCATTTCCCTGGATCGAGTAGTTGGTACCCACGAATACAGTACTGGATAATCAAGTGCACATGCACGAATAGTCTTACATTACCATTATTACATTAGTAAGCCCGAAGGCAATGTTCATCCCACAGGACCTTATGGTCCGAATACAACATAAAAACAGAATTTAGATAAGGCGGCGGAAAGAGGCGCGCTTGTCAATTGCCACGAGCAACGGCCCGGAGCTAAGGTCTAATATGCGCCGTCAGTTCCTTCGTCCTCCTGGTGATACGCGTATGGATCTTCTGGCTCTTCACTCCCATCAACTGGAGGTTTGTGCGTATAGCAAGGGTGAGTACCACCGTACTCAGCAAGCCAACACAGAATTGATGCATATGATAGGGTTATTCAAAGAACATGGCTAGGGTTATTTTTGCGTAAAGCCCGTTTTCACAATTCTTTTCACAAACCTATCGACTAGCCAAATCAAGTTTTTAATTTCATAGTTCATTAACCGGCGACGGTTACGTCTACCATCCATCGTGATTCCAAGGATGGCTTCCCGCCTCCGGTTCGTCATGATTTTCTGGGAGTCCACCTCTTCTCGCATCTCGAGAAGTTGATCCACCAAAATAAAATCATCATGCAAACCCATCCCAGCATTTTTAAGTTCAAAGTCTAGCCAAGCGAAAGTCTTGTCACGATGCTCAATATCCGCGAGCACGGCTATTCGAATAGATTGATTCACTCACCTTTGCAGTGGATGTACACTTTACCGTACTCCGCGACAGCCCAACAAATGAGCCTACGCCTCAACACATGAGACGGTCACGGCAAAGCCTTTCGATAACCTCACTTTGGCGCACCCGCTCCATGAACTTAAGCCCTCATGCACTCTAGCCGCGGGGTAAGGGAAAACTTTCCAAATCTTTAAGTTTAATTAACATCAGTTTAATTCCACCATTCATATCAAAGGCCGCAACCTCATTCTCATCCCTTAACCACATCATAGAGAACCATCTATGCAAGGATACTGTCTCCGCTCGGCTATCTAGTCAGCTAGGTCTATACCCATTCGAGAAGTACGGTTGTGGCTCGTTTCCGGCTATCTCATGGCTCGGTCCTTAATCGACCGGGGTCGGCACTTGCCTTTTCCGAAATCCGCCCAAATCATCCGGCTGCCCCAGTCTAAAACATTTGTATAGTACTTTAAATTTTCATCAAACTTAGTTCACCATTCTCATGGCCATGTGGCGCTCATGTCTCCACATGCCATATCTCAACTACCTTCCCTAAGGTAGTTGCCCAAGCACAAAGCTTTTTCATAAAGTCATGAGTATGCATAAATCTAAGCATAGCATGGCTAAGCGGTTTAAAGTTATTCTTCGGTTGTTTGTATCACATCGCGAGTTACAAGGAGTAATTCTAAAGGTAATCAATAGCAAGGTATGGCATATCAAGTATAGGTAACTCTGTAAAGCATGCAGGTTTAGAGTTTAAAATAACATCATTTCGCAATTGGGATCGATATGTTCAAAGGGTGTGAAGACTTGCCTTGCTCGCACGCCGGTTGAGTGGGGTCTTCCGCGTAGTCGGTGTTCACCTCTTCGGACGCTATCCGTACGTGCGAAAAGAAGGGTTGAATCCAATTAGAATTCAACAACATCAACGAAAAGAAAGAGATCTCAAAATGATCGCGGAAGGCGGATTCCAAACACAACCTCAAACTTCGAAATCTTAAAGTTTGAATCAACGAAAAGGATTTCAGTTAAACCGAGCGAACCATCTTGTAGTTAATATGTATTTTGCACTTAAATTTGAAGATATCCTAGAATAATTAGGTTTCTAATTTTTATATCTCCAATAATTGATCTTTAATGTTGCAATTATATTTATTAGGGTTTTTGAAATTCTAACGACAGGATAATGTCATCCATGCTTAACCAATATTTAAAAAGGTCTCATGCGAACTTCGATAACAATTTAAAGGTTGGACAATATTTGAATTCATAAAAAGAAAAATTTAATTTATAAATCATTTTCACAAAGTATTTCTTTTAGAAAGGAAAGAATATTATACTTATTCCTAAATAATAATATTTCAAAAACCTTGTTTTATCCTAAAATATTTCCAAAATAAGTTATACATTTTCCCTTATTCCTTTTCTATTTTTCTTTTCCTTCTTTTCTCTTTTTTTTTCTTTTTCTTTTTTTTTCCATTCCCTCTGTTTTCTTCCCTTCTTTCTCTGCTCTGCTACCACCGGCGGCCGACGGCGAGGAGGGGGCGCCGACGGTGAAGGAGGGCCGGAGCTAGGGAAGGAGGGGCTTTTCACCATCTTGGGACCACGGGGTCCCATTTCTCCACTCGGTCGGGACCGGGAGCGGCGAAGAGGGCGGCGACGGCGAGGTGGTTCGGCGGCGGTGGCGCTCGTCGGCGGCAAACTTCGGCGAGGTTTTGGCCAAAGCAAGGGGTCTACGAGCATCGGTGAGCCTTAGGGATGCTAGAGAGGGGTTGGTTCGGCCGGGAGGCGTCGAAGCGTGCGCGGCGACGGCGAGACAGGGAATTCGAGGGGCTCGTCGCGGCGATTTTCCGGCGACCATTTGGCTCGGGAAGCTTAGGGAAACAACACTTAGAGCACGGGGATAATGATGGTACCTTCAATTCGGGAAGAAATCGGCCGAGGGTGACGAATTTCGAAGTGTTGCCGGGCGGTCGAGTTAGGGTTCTTTCGGCGAGCTCCGATCCTTCCCAAAATTCAAGCAATGCAACGGCTAATTTTTGGGGAAAACGGGGAGAAAGCACGAGGGAGTTGTGGCGAAGATTTTCGGTGTTGGGGGCTCGGCTCGGGGTGGCTTCTTATAGGCGGTCGACGGAGGGCGTGCGACGGCGGCAATGGCGGCGTCGGCGGCATGGCGCGGTCGCGGGGAGGTCGTGCGCGACGTGCGGCAGCTGCGGCCGACGTGCGTGCGTACGGTGAGCGCGGCGAGGCGGTGCGTGCGGCGTGCGGCGCGGCGCTACGCGGGGCGGTACGGCGACGGCATGGCGACGGCCTAGCACGGCGTCGGTGGCGACTCGGCGACGCGGGGTGGCGCGGCCCACCGACGGTGGTCAGTGCGCGCAGGACGGTGTCATCAGCGAGAGCACGCGTGCGCGGGCGTCTGGTACGGCGCGGCACGGCGCTTGGCGCGTGGCGCGCGCGAACGTGGGCGACGGGCCGGTCGAACACCTGCGACGCGATGAACAGTGCACTTTTCCTATTTTACTGATTTAATTTTCCTAAATCCCTATTTCTATTTCCTTTCTTCCTAAAAATCCCAAATAAATTTTGGTATTCTCAGTATACTCTCTAAAATGATATTTCCCATTTCTCCCTATTTTTCAAAATATATTTTTCGTATTTATTTTATTTCTTCTTTTGAATTCAAGAAAATAGGGTTTGAATAGCGACAATTTCTATCTTCATTTTTCTTTTTCAAAAATATCTTTATCATCAAATCCCAATTATTCATTATCCTTCCTCATCAATTAGGGTTTAAACCAAAATATATCCTTTTTGTAATTCACCAAATTATATATATGTATGTGCTCTTTTCAAGGTACACACATTTATATTTTGAAATTATTTTCACCGGTTGAAATTTCAAAGCTTAGGGTTTTGTCCCATTTTTCCTCAAAGTAATTCTAGAAGAAAAATCTTATTTTGCTGTACTGACAATCCAGATCGAAAAATACGATAAGAAGCAATGATTCCCAAAAAGTTTTTGTGAGTTTCGATTTTTACGTTCCGAATTCCATTCCTTCGATTTTCAGGATGTTACAAACCTACCCCCTAACAATAAATCTCGTCCCCGAGATTTCTTACGTGCTGAATAGGTGTGGGTACTCTGTCTTCAGGAACTCTTCGCTCTCCCAGGTAGCTTCTTCTTCTGTGTGATTGCTCCATTGTACTTTGTACATGCGCCATGACTTGGTTCGTGTCTTCTTTTCGCCTCGTCTAGTTTCTTGATTGGATGCTCAGGGTAGGTAAGGTCACTTGTGGACATGGATGGTTTCTAACGGGGCTTGCTCTTCCGGTACCCGCAAACATTTCTTCAGCATGCGATACGTGGAATACTGGGTGGACATCGGAGAGATTCTCGGGCGGTTCAATTGGTAAGCCACTTCTCCCCTCCTAGCGCTTATCAAGAATGGGCCCACGTATCGTGGTGCGAGTTTCCCTTTGACTTTGAATCTCTGTGTTCCCCGTAGTGGTGAGACCTTTAGATACACGTAGTCACCTTCTTTAAATTTCAATTCTCTTCGTCGGGTATCCGCGTAGCTCTTTTGTCGTGATTGAGCAGCTTGTAGTCGGTCCCGGATCAGGCGAACCTTTTCCTCAGCCTCCTTAATTATGTCAGGCCCGAATACGGTTCGTTCACCGGTTTCTGACCACATCAATGGGGTTCGACATCGGCGACCAAATAGAGCTTCGTTTGGCGACATCTTCAGGGCTTGATAGCTATTGTTGTAGGAGAACTCGGCGTACGGCAAACATTTCTCCCAATCCTTGGTGAAATCCAATGCACAGGCTCTCAGCATATCTTCTAGTACTTGGTTCGTCCTTTCAGTCTGCCCATCGGTCTGTGGGTGATAAGCGGTAATGAAAGCGAGATGACTTCCGAGTGCCTCGTGGACTTTGCTCCAAAAATGAGATGTGAATTGGGTACCTCGATCCGATATAGTCCTCTTTGGTACACCGTGGAGACATACAATCCTACTCATATATAGTTCCGCTAGCTTGGCACTGTTGTAGTTAGTTTTCACGGGGATAAATCTGGCAGTCTTGGTGAGCCGATCTACTATTACCCAAATGGAGTCGTAACCAGTCGCAGTTTTGGGTAGTCCCACTATGAAATCCATGCCTATCTCGTCCCATTTCCATTCGGGAATCTTGAGTGGCTGCAGCAAGCCAGCTGGTCGTTGATGCTCGGCTTTCACCCTTTGGCACACATCGCACACGGCTACGTATTCGGCTACATCTCTCTTCATATTGGGCCACCAGTATTCTCCCTTCAAATCCTGGTACATTTTCGTGCTTCCGGGATGTAACGAATATGCCGATTCGTGGGCTTCTTTTAAGATCAATCCTCGCAAACCGCCTCGTTCAGGTACGCAGATTCTTTTCTTGTACCACAGGATTCCCCTGTCGTCTATTGAAAACTCCTTAGCGCGTCCAGCGGCCATGCGTTCCTTGATTTCCTGGGTTTCCTCATTCCCTTTTTGGGCTTCTTCTATTTGAGTCCTCAGAAGGGGTTTGATTTCTAGTGAGTTCACTCCTCCGTGAGGAATCAGGTGTAGATTGAGTCGAGCCATTTCTTCTTGGAGCTCATTAGCCACACCTCCCAATTCCATGTGATTGCATTGGGCTTTGCGGCTCAGCGCATCGGCCACTACATTTGCCTTGCCGGATGATAATGGATTCCTAGATCGTAATCCTTGATCAACTCCAGCCATCGCCTCGTCGTAGGTTGAGATCAGGCCGAGTAAAGAAATATCTTAGGCTCTTGTGATCGGTATACACATCACGGTGGTTCCCGATCGATAGTGTCTCCGGATCTTCAATGCGTGTACAACCGCGGCTAATTCCAGTCGTGTGTGGGATAATTCTCTTCGTGGGGTCGTAATCGTCGCGAGGCATAGGCTACGACCTTCCCATCCTGCATTAATACTCCTCCTAATCCTTGCCGGGATGCATCACGGTACATCACGAAGTCCTTCCGGTTGTCGGGTAAGGTCAAGATTGGGGCGGTGGTTAACTTTTCTTTTAATTGGTCGAAGGCTTTTTGACACTTCTCATTCCACTCAAACTTCTTTTCCTTCTTCGAAGTTGAGTCATAGGTCGGGCTACGGTGGAAAACCCTTCGATAAACCGTCGGTAATAACCGGCCAAGCCCAAGAAACTCCGAACTTCCGTCACGACTTGGGTGCCTTCCATTCCATAACGGCTTCGACCTTGGCGGGGTCTACTGCTACTCCTCCGCTGAAACCACGTGGCCAAGAAAAGCGACTTCCTTGAGCCGAACTCGCATTTGCTGAACTTTGCATACATGGTGCTCTCGTAGCTTTTCCGATGAGTCGTAGATGCTCCGCGTGTTCCTCATCGTTCTTGGAGTAGATAAGTATATCGTCGATGAATACCACTACGAATTTGTCCAGGTACTCCATGAATACCTTGTTCATCGATTCATAAAGTATGCGGGGGCATTGGTCAATCCAAAGGACATCACTTGTGAACTCGTATAAGCCGTAACGTGTAGAGAACGTCGTCTTAGGAATATCTCCGGCTCTAATCTTCAGCGATGATATCCGACCGTAGATCAATCTTTGAGAACACTGCGCACCTTTAAGTTGATCGAATAGGTCATCGATCCGAGGTAGCGGGTACTTGTTCTTGATAGTTACTTCATTCAGCGATCGGTAGTCCACACACATTCTCATACTCCCATCCTTCTTTTGACGAAGAGTCTTGGGGCTCCCAGGGAGAAGAGCGGGGCGTACGAATCCCTTCTCTTGTAGTTCTCTTATTTGCTTCTTGAGTTCCTCTAACTCGTTGGCCGGCATTCGATAAGGCCTCTTGGATATGGGGGCAGTACCAGGCATTAGATCGATGATAAACTCTACATCGCGATCCGGGGCATTCCTGGGTAATTCCTCGGGAAACACATCCGGGTATTCTTGTACTACGGCATTCCGCCTAGAGGTAGCATGGTGAACACTCCCGCAGCTTGCTCACACAGCTTTGGGTTTTGATCCATAGTTATGCTCATCGGTGATCCCCATGGGGTGGATACCGTGACTTCCCTTCGATGCAGTCTATGATTCCATTATTTTTGGTCAACCAATCCATTCCGAGTATGACATCTATGGTTTGGGGTGATAGCACCATAAGGTTTGAGAGAAACACCACGTCCCTAATCCGTATGGGCACATTAATGCAGGCATGGGGTACGGTTATGTTCCCCCCCGGTGAGTGTACCAGCATAGGTCTTCTAAGTGCTACTTGGTGTAGGTGGTGTTGTTTGCTTACTCGGGAAGATATGAACGAATGTGAGGCTCCGAATCGAATAAAACTTTAACTCGGTGTAGAGTTGATAGAGAACATACCCATCAATACGCTCCGGTCCTCCCGAGCTTCTTCGCCCGCACATGATTCACCTGGCCACGTCGAAACCCGGTAGCAGCCTCGTTGGGTAGCGGGGTCCGAGCAGACCTCGTCCCGCCGCAGGGTGGGGTTCCTCGAACGGGCGTTGCATTGGCGCCGGTGCGCACGGGGCGTTGCGTGGTTTTGGGCAGCTATTGGAGTAGTGCCCGAATTCTCCGCAATTGAAGCGGCTCACATTCTTTCTTCTGGAGCGGCTAGGGTTGGTGTGGGTGTACGAAGCGGAGGTGTAGCTGACCTATTGACATGGTCAAAGCGGGAGAACGTCCGGTTGCGGAACATTTGGCTTCCATCCGGACGGGGTGGCTCCCTTGGGGCGTTGTGGCGTTCCCGAAATGGGCGAGCCATAGCGAGCCTCCTCTTGCGGTTATTGTCTACCACCTTTTGGTCATGCTCAAGTCGGACGACCTTGTTGATGAGGCTTTGAAACCGGTGTGATCTGCCCGATCATTGGTCCCCTCGGTTCGTCATTTAGTCCCTCAATGAATTTGTCTATCTTTTCTTCTTCGTCGTCAGTCACTTGGTGGCGTAACGGGCAAGCCGGGTGAACTTGTTCGATATTCTTGTACTGAGGTGTTCCCTGACGCGTCTGCGGAACTCGTTTTCTTCATCCTCATAATCTGCAGTGGCACGAAATTCTCACGGAATGCACGTGAATTCCTCCCATGTTGGTTCGCCGGCGTCTTCACTCGCGTTTCCTTGTAGGTGTCCCACCGATCACTTTGCGGGGCCCTCCAGCTGGTTAGTAGCGAAGACAACTCTATCAGCTTCTCGGATTCTGACGAGGGTTAGCTTTTTCTCTATCACTCTTAACCAATCTTCAGCATCCATAGGTTCTTCGGCCGTGGAAAAAGTGGGTGGCTTAGCTCTCATGAATTCTCCCAGACTCGATCCTCCTCGACCTCCCTGATTATTAGCAATCGCTTGGAGTAGCTGGGTCTGCAAAGCCATGACCTCCGCCAGGGTGGAGGGGTTGGGTTCTGGCGGATTCTCGTTGGTTGCTGCGGCTCTGCGGCGATGTGCCATCTAAAGAAGATAGATGAATTAAGAGATCGGACCAGTTTAGGTTATGATTCCTAGGGGGATTTTTCTTCAAGTTCTTTTAAATGATCTTTAATCAACAAGCAGAGTGAAGTAATATTAAGCTCACGAATTAAGACACCGCAAAGCGATGCTCAGGTTCATCATATTACATAAGGGGTACATGGACTGTACACACACAGTCCTTCATGCCATGATAGCAACAACAATTATATCGTCCAACTACATCAACCAATTAAGGGAAATAGAGAGTGGTTCGTCTTGCCGCGAGTGGGAAGGTCCTCCCGCCTAGTCGTCCAACCATCCGCAAGAGCCGGCGCCGGAAGTGGGTGGTCCGCGCGAAGCAAACCGGAGTCCCCATGGCTCGGAGGTGGTGGCCTCGGAGTCATGCCGAATCTTCCGACTCGGTGGCCGCGTACTTTTGCGAGCGGTGCGGCGGGTGAGGGGGCCTCCGGTGTGAGTCGGCGACGAGGGGGAGCTTCCTCCTCCATTGGGTCGGTGTCGCTAGACTCCCATTTGACTTCCATGGGTTCTGCCTCAGACTCCGTGTCGGTGTGGATCTGGATGGGGTTCTCCTCTCCCGATCCAGGCTCGGATGGTATTGCTACGGAGCTTGAGGTGGGTCCCATGGACGCGGCAGCAGTGGGGTCTACCAGGTACGGTGCAGGCTCTGTGCTCAACATAAAAGCTTGCTCCATCATGGCTTGAAAAGTATCTAAGCATGCTGGAGTCATAAGGTAATAGTGGTCGGGCACAGGGGCAGGAGGTGATGGTATAGGCTCGGTGGAAGTACCTGCAGCGTAGACAGGACGAGTGCGCAGCTGCTCCTCCAGTTGGTTGATTTGCTGCTTGCTCTTCCTGAGCTGCTCTTCCAGCTCTACCAGAGCTTCCCCACGGGCCATGTAGCGGTCCGAGAGTTGCTCATACTGGGCACCATTGGCCTGCAGCTGAGTCTGCAGCATGTTTATCTGGTCTCCGCAGCCTTGGTGGCTGTTGACCAGATCATTGAGGCGTGACTGCTGATCGTTGATCTCGAGCAGGGCCTCCTCGTAACAGTCGTCTGCTGTCTCCGCCCAACGTGATAGACGCGTGACCATCGGATTGTAGCAGCAGGAGGTAGCCTCCACAGTGCAGACTGGGTTGCCCTCTTCGCGATAAGGATGATGCACGAACTCGTCACCGTGAGTTCGGCACGGTGTATCGCATTAAGGCGAAGGAAGGCCTCGCGAGCCGCATCCCGAATAGGCTTCGCTAGGTCCCGGTGGTAGCGAGTGTGGAAGCAGAAGGATGTCTAACTTCCCATGCGGGCTTCTATGGATACGGCCGCCTCCCAGGCTGGATACACTTCGGGGCCATGCCTCTTGGTGTGATAGGTGGGTGGTTCCGGGTACCTCAAACACCATAGTAGGGACTGAAGTTGTACCACAAACCCCTCGTCTCGCGGGATAGTGACTTCCAGGTTCCGTCGTGGTTTGACATCTGCTTTTGTAGGCAACTTAGGGTTAGCGGGAGAGAGCTATCATAATCATTTGGTAAAAGGAAATACGGATGTAGAAAAGGTATATTTGCATTTTCGGAAATAATAGTTTAAAACGATCCTATTGTAGGGATATTTCCCTTTAGCCAACTAGTTAGGGGTAGGGCGCCATTTGGTCTTAGCCTACGGTCGCATAGCTCGATACCACTCGTGGACCCCGTTTTCGAGACGGGAATCTTTCGTGTTCATAGTACCATTTCCTGGATCGAGTAGTTGGTACCCACGAATACGATCTTGGATAATCAAGTGCACATGCACGAATAGTCTTACATTACCATTATTACATTAGTAAGCCCGAAGGCAATGTTCATCCCACAGGGACCTTATGGTCCGAATACAACATAAAAACAGAATTTAGATAAGGCGGCGGAAGAGGCGGCGGCTTGTCAATTGCCACGAGCAACGCCGGAGCTAAGGTCTAATATGCGCCGTCGGTTCCTTCGTCCTCCCGGTGATACGCGTATGGATCTTCGGCTCTTCACTCCCATCAACTGGAGGTTTGTGCGTATAGCAAGGGTGAGTACCGCCGTACTCAGCAAGCCAACACAGAATTGATGCATATGATAGGGTTATATTCAAAGAACATGGCTAGGGTTATTTTTGCGTAAAGCCCGTTTTCACAATTCTTTTCACAAACCTATCAACTAGCCAAATCAAGTTTTTAATTTCATAGTTCATTAACCGGCGACGGTTCGTCTACCATCCATCGTGATTCCAAGGATGGCTTCCCGCCTCCGGTTCGTCATGATTTTCTGGGAGTCCACCCCTTCTCGCATCTCGAGAAGTTGATCCACCAGAATAAAATCATCATGCAAACCCATCCCAGCATTTTTAAGTTCAAAGTCTAGCCAAGCGAAAGTCTTGTCACGATGCTCAATATCCGCGAGCACGGCTATTCGAATAGATTGATTCACTCACACTGCAGTGGATGTACACTTTACCCGTACTCCGCGACGCCCAACAAATGAGCCTACGCCTCAACACATGAGACGGTCACGGCAAAGCCTTTCGATAACCTCACTTTGGCGTACCGCTCCATGAACTTAAGTCCTCATGCACTCTAGCCGTCCTTTTCTAGCGGTGAGAGGAGTTCGCGCACCCGGGTAAGGGAAAACTTTCCAAATCTTTAAGTTTAATTAACATCGTTTAATTCCACCATTCATATCAAAGGCTGCAGCCTCATTCTCATCCCTTAACCACATCATAGAGAACCATCTATGCAAGGATACCCTCCGCTCGGCTATCTAGTCGGCTAGGTCTATACCCATTCGAGAAGTACGGTTGTACGGCTCGTTTCCGGCTATCTCATGGCTCGTCCTTAGCCGACCGGGGTCGGCACTTGCCTTTTCGGAATCCGCCCAAATCATCCGCCGCCCAGTCTAAAACATTTGTATAGTACTTTAAATTTTCATCAAACTTAGTTCACCATTCTCATGGCCATGTGGCGCTCATGTCTCCACATGCCATATCTCAACTACCTTCCCTAAGGTAGTTGCCCAAGCACAAAGCTTTTTCATAAAGTCATGAGTATGCATAAATCTAAGCATAGCATGGCTAAGCGGTTTCAAGTTATTCTTCGGTTGTTTGTATCACATCGCGAGTTACAAGGAGTAATTCTAAAGGTAATCAATAGCAAGGTATGGCATATCAAGTATAGGTAACTCTGTAAAGCATGCAGGTTTAGAGTTTAAAATAACATCATTTCGCAATTGGGATCGATATGTTCAAAGGGTGTGAAGACTTGCCTTGCTCGCACGCTGGTTGAGTGGGGTCTTCCGCGTAGTCAGTGTTCACCTCTTCGGACGCTATCCGTATGTTCGAAAAGAAGGGTTGAATCCAATTAGAATTCAACAACATCAAAGAAAAAGAAAGAGATCTCAAAATGATCGCGGAAGGCGGATTCCAAACACAACCTCAAACTTCGGAAATCTTAAAGGTTGAATCAACGAAAAGGATTTCAGTTAAACCGAGCGAACCATCTTGTAGTTAATATGTATTTTGCACTTAAATTTGAAGATATCCTAGAATAATTAGGTTTCTAATTTTTATATCTCCAATAATTGATCTTTAATGTTGCAATTATATTTATTAGGGTTTTTGAAATTCTAACGACAGGATAATGTCATCCATGCTTAACCAATATTTAAAAAGGTCTCATGCGAACTTCGATAACAATTTAAAGGTTGGACAATATTTGAATTCATAAAAAGAAAAATTTAATCTATAAATCATTTTCACAAAGTATTTCTTTTTAGAAAGGGAAAGAATATTATACTTATTCCTAAATAATAATATTTCAAAAACCTTGTTTTATCCTAAAATATTTCCAAAATAAATTATACATTTTCCCTTATTCTTTTACTATTTTTCTTTTCCTTCTTTTCTCTTTTTTTTCTTCTTTTTTTTCCATTCCCTCTGTTTTCTTCCCTTCTTTCTCTGCTCTGCTACCACCGGCGGCCGACGGCGAGGGAGGGGGCGCCGACGGTGAAGGAGGGCCGGAGCTAGGGGAAGGAGGGGCTTTTCACCATATTGGGACCACGGGGGTCCCATTTCTCCACTCGGTCGGGACCGGGGAGCGGCGAAGAGGGCTGGCGACGGCGAGGTGGTTCGGCGGCGGTGGCGCTCGTTGGCAGCAAACTCCGGCGAGGTTTTGGCCAAAGCAAGGGGTCTACGAGCATCGGTGAGCCTTAGGGATGCTAGAGAGGGGTTGGTTCGGCCGGGAGGCGCTGAAGCGTGCTTGGCGACGGCGGGGTGGCGGCGGCGAGACAGGGGAATTTGAGGGGCTCGTCGCCGGCGATTTTCCGGCGACCATTTGGCTCGGGAAGCTTAGGGAAACAACACTTAGAGCACGGGGATAATGATGGTACCTTCAATTCGGGAAGAAATCGGCGAGGGTGACGAATTTCGAAGTGTTGCCCGGCGGTCGAGTTAGGGTTCTTCCCGAGCTCCGATCCTTCCCAAAATTCAAGCAATGCAACGGCTAATTTTTGGGGAAAAACGGGGAGAAAGCACGAGGAGTTGTGGCGAAGATTTTCGGTGTTGGGGGCTCGGCTCGGGGTGGCTTCTAATAGGCGGTCGACGGAGGGCGATGCGACGACCAATGAGCGCGGCGTCGGCGGCATGGCGCGGTCGCGGGGAGGTCGTGCGCGACGTGCGGCCTGCGCAGCCGACGTGCGTGCGTACGGTGAGCGCGGCGAGGACGGTGCGTGCGGATGCGAGCGCGACGCTAACGCGGGCGGTACGGCGACGGCATGGCGACGGCCTAGCGCGGCGTCAGCGGCGACTTCGGCGACCGCGGGGTGGCGCGACTGTACCGGCGGTGGCTGTGCACGCAGGACGGTGTCATCGCGAGAGCACGCGTGCGCGGGCGTCTGTGCGGCGCGGCACGGCGCTTGGCGTGTGGCGCGCGAACGTGGGCGACGGGCGGTCGAACACCTACTGACGCGATGAACAGTGCACTTTTCCTATTTTACTGATTTAATTTTCCTAAATCCCTATTTCTATTTCCTTTCTTCCTAAAAATCCCAAATAAATTTTGGTATTCTCAGTATACTCTCTAAAATGATATTTCCCATTTCTCCCTATTTTTCAAAATATATTTTTCGTATTTATTTTATTTCTTCTTTTGAATTCAAGAAAATAGGGTTTGAATAGCGACAATTTCTATCTTCATTTTTTTTTTTCAAAAATATCTTTATCATCAAATCCCAATTATTCATTATCCTTCCCTCATCAATTAGGGTTTAAACCAAAATATATCCTTTTTGTAATTCACCAAATTATATATATGTATGTGCTCTTTTCAAGGTACACACATTTATATTTTGAAATTATTTTCACCGGTTGAAATTTCAAAGCTTAGGGTTTTGTCCCATTTTTCCTCAAAGTAATTCTAGAAGAAAAATCTTATTTTGCTTATCGGCAATCCAGATCGAAAAATACGATAAGAAGCAATGATTCCCAAAAAGTTTTTGTGAGTTCCGATTTTTACGTTCCGAATTCCATTCCTTCGATTTTCGGGATGTTACGCGAACAAAAATTTTAGGTGAAAACACCACTTGCTTTATAGATAGTTATATATACATACTAGCAAAATGCCCGTGCATTGCAATGGGATGACGACGCAGGGAGGGAAGCAGGCGGAGGGCGAATGTCCAGGCAGCGGCGCGGGAGCTCCGAGCAGCGACGGGAGGGAGGGGCGCAGGCGCGACGTGAATGGGGACGGAAGAGAGGGACGCAGGATGTCTTTTTTTCATCCAAGCTCTCCCTTTCTTTTCAGCATTGGGGCTGCGGGTTAATTTTATGAACACTCAGGGGGTTTTCTGGGTGTCTTCAACTTTGTGTACCACTGGACCTTGATTAGGAAATAGTATCAGATATACATTTAGTCAAAGTTAATTTAATTTTACCAAATTAAGTCAAAAATATAACGAAATAGATATTGACTTAATACTTTAAACCGATTAGAAATCATGTTTCCACCCAAAATTTTGTTCTGTCTGTCTATTTTGCAGAAAACCCCGTGAGTTTTTTTGAAATGGAGAGTTGCGGCCCAAGCAGCGATCCACCTCGGATTTGATCCAATTCCGAGGCCATCTATTGATGAGAAATCTTTCCCACGTGCTGGCCTGGGAGATCCGCTTAACTCTAGTGCAGGTCTGTCCTTGGCTACCTTCGATGAACTAGGCGTGCCAATTGATTTGATCTGCTAACCAACAAGAAATAAACAGATACATGTGTTCAAGTTAAGGTCAGATCCTACCGAATCAGCTCAGGGAACTAACTTACATATAATTGCTATCCCAAAGCACATTTAGACTAAGTGATTGGGATAGATCGGCTAGGCCGAGATAGTATAAACCACTTAATCTAAATATACATCAGGATAATAAATATATGTGTTTATAACCTTGTCGATGCTGCAGATCTAACATGAATCGGTTAGTACTCCGATACATCTTACGAAAAGATATTAATCTAACCTAAATGCACTAAATCTAGATTAATTGGTTGTCGGCTGATGCCAACAAATTGATACCGGCTTAAGGCATTTAACCAGATTAAGATCTTAATATAAGAGGCAGCTTTAATGTATCTGATAGTAAATAATACTAAAAGATAACTAAAACAGATAAGGCCGGCTGAAACCCCGGCATTGTCTCTAATGACAAATATCCAGCCGAATAGATCTTAATAATTCTAAGAGCGACTTAATAGGTCATGATGATGCAGCATTAAGTACAAAAAGAAGTACTAGATCTATATGAACCGATGTAAACCCCTCGAGATGGTGGATACAACATATAACCTAGTTCAACATCTAGATCTAACTTTATCGGCTACTGTCTCCTGAGAGAAACGAGCCGATGGCAAGATAGATCTAGATATTACTCTAGATTACATGACGTATCTGATAAATTGTGCAATCTATAACATTAAATCTAGAGTATCATGACGATGTAAGCACTAGATTCGACGATACAAACTACTAATGACAAGTGTTTACCTTATTCGGGGGTCGAGATCGATGCAGCCCAAAGCGAGATCAAGAACTCGTCTAAAAGAAAAAGGTTTGGCAATGCGCTGAGTTTGTATTGATGTGTGTATATTTTACAAAGAGCCCTTGGGTCTTATTTATACGCAGGCATAACAATATCCGTGCAAGACATGGTTTCTATCTTATCTACTATTTTAAGTACAACAATATCTCGAGACACAGCCCCAATGTCGTATTATAAAAGGAAAAACTATACAAATCCCTATTTTACAGAGACAATTACCGTTACAGGACTCGATCCATAAATGGCAATATCTTAACGAACATTTGGGAACCGAATCTTCCTTTTATCTTCAAGCTTCTTTATTGGAAACGGTTCCATCTTCTTCTCTGAATCGGAATCGGCTATCGGCTGTCCCCATCCGATTCGGCCTCAGCTGACTGGTTTCCCAGCCGATTTAATCATGGCCAATGCAGCCTCTGTTTCTCGCAGATCACTTTCCTGATCCAATTCCACTTCAATTTCAACCTTGAACTTAGGGATTTGGTTACCAAATTTGGTCGTTAACACATGCCCCCCAAGTCCGTGATAAGATAATATCGCGGATTTGCCACTTTTTTTGAATTCCCGCGTAACTCCCGTCCTATTCCGTTTCGGCTGTCAAGAAATCTCTTTAAATAGCACCCGCCTTGTGCCGAAACAAGCCACGCTGTCAGTTTTGCCTCCTCAAGCCCTAGCCAAAAACCTTCCATCTCCTCGGCAACCTCGTCGGAACTTGAAGCGCGACCTCACCAGCAAACCCTTCCGTGGCGACGATCCCACTCATTAATGGCGTCCTCAAGCACTCGCTCCGACACAACCCAAGCAGAATACCCAGAGGTAAGTTTCATCGGCCACAGCCCCTTATTCCTTGCAACTTGGTTTTCATCTTTTGTAATCTTGTTCTTCCATTCTTTAATTCGCAGCACCTCGCCCACCAAATCGTCATCCCAGACCTTGCCAGCCCCAATCAGTTTTTGTTAGGGCCGATCGGCAATTTAGACCCTAGCGAGTTCATCAATGTCGAAACAAACCGGATTCCCTTTAGATTTTCCACCCCTGACCTAGCCTACTGGTCTGGTGCTTTCAAGTCTTGGCCCTCAACAGACAAATCTTGGCCAGCTTGGTATTTAAGGATGTCGGCTAGGCAGCAAACCCATTGGACTGAACTAGGTATAAGCCAATGCCTAGCTCTGACAATAGCCAACATATCAAAGGACGAGCCCCTCCTATCGGCTGCCACTTACTTCTGGTCGGACACGCTAAATGCGTTTTTGTTTAGACAAGGGCCGATGACACCAACCCTCTTGGATGTGGTAATGATCACGGGATTGGATATAACATCCACAGTAGACCCAGCCGGCCTCAACATCAAATTCTCCCATAGTTTTAAGACCAACAGCATAGGAGGCTAGAGCGGCTTCATATCAATGAACATGAAAGACGACCCAATCGCTGAGAGAGAACACACAGATTTCCTTTTAATGTGGCTAGAAAAGTTTGTCTTCTGTGGATTGAGCTGTGGGCCGACTAGCAACTGGCAGCACATAGCCGAAGCCCTGGTGAGCAAAAAACAAGTCCCCCTGGGAAAATACCTGCTCGGCTACTTGTACCAAATGCTAAGTAATGCATCGGCTCGGCTGGCTTCCAAACAGGCCGTTAACACAAGAGGGCCCTGGTGGCTGCTGCAGTTGTAGCTAAATCTCCACACCTATCAGGCTGTAGAAAGGCCGACTCTACTAGAAGCCGATTTCCCTTTAATCGAGCCACGGTTCGAAGATGATGAGGAAGTGACCACCCACCGATGCCTGTCGTATGGGGAAGTCGCGACAACCTATCCTGGATCCAAACTAACAACCGATCATTTCAAAAACTGGTTCGGCAACCTGTATAGTGGCTTCCCAAGCAGC
Organism: Oryza australiensis; assembly: GCA_019925245.2. NCBI lineage: Eukaryota > Viridiplantae > Streptophyta > Magnoliopsida > Poales > Poaceae > Oryza > Oryza australiensis. The sequence continues at coordinate 1,507,241 of JAIFGZ020000393.1, read as the reverse complement.
TCGAGGATATGATTTGCTTATGAAGATTTCGACAAGTTTGAGCTCCCAGACGATCTCCGGCTAGATGAGCTTAACTCCGAAGAATATGAAAAACCGAGGGAGATTTACATATCGGCCATAACACCTTGCATCCTCCCCGTCAGCATCCACCAAGGGCGCAATATTCAGAAATCTTACGAATTCTATCATCCGATGGTGGCCGCAAGACAACTTGGCATGGGTCAGCTGCCGATCGACCTCTATTACTTAGACAAGATCCAATCCAGGGGCAAAATTGAAGGAGACATTATGATGAATCGGCTGCTTAACATCCCTGGCCCCCCTCTGGGCAGTATTGACAATATCGACCTGACGATGACAAGGACAACTATCTTCAGCCGATGGTGGAATGAGTGAAAGCGGCATTTGTTCCATCAATCGGCTTCCATGTACCTGACCATCGTCGACCCGAAAATGACCCCATCGGTAAGTGTCTTCTCTTCTAGCTCCCTTCAGCCATTTCTTGTATTATTGATTAACCATGCCTTATTCTTTTGCAGACCACCGATGCTTCCCCTCCACACACAAGTAACACTGGGGTAGCAATCCATTATGTCCCTAGCGTGCTGTCCGGCGGCTACGAGCTACCCCCGTCAATCATCGGCTTCCATGCGCCGAAGGTGGCTACACTACTTCACTGCCAAACCCCTGAGCCATTGCATCGGCTGAAAAGGGCAAAGCCGTCGGCTGCTGCTACTCCGGCTGTGGAGAAAAAGAAATGGACTTCAAAGAAGCCGAAACCAACTCCAGCCGACGACTTGCCTCCAGTCGATCCGGATGTGGACGCGGTTCTTGAAGAAGAAATTAGGGACGAGGAAATGGAGCAAGCCGTCAACGCTGCCGCAGTCGAAACGAGCTCTTCAGATAGATATGCTCGGACTCCATCGGCTGAGCAGACCATCGAAAAAACTCCAAGCCCTCTGAAACGCGTCCCTCGTTCCCAGCCGGTAAGCATCTTTCATCGTTTAATCTCATCACCTTTTCCATTATGATTGATCGGCTTTCTGTGTATGTAGGCAAAGAAACTGGCTGCTAAAAAGAAAACGGCTCCTCCTCCCTCGGTAAGTCCTATTATCCTTCATTTCCCTCTTATTAGCAAGCCGATTTCCATCTTGTATCTTTTTCAGCCTCCCCGTGCTCCAACACTTGCCCCCCATGTATCAAGCGAGCACACGCCAACGGCTGCAGGTGATGGTGACGCCGAGGACGTGGCTACCTCAGCCCCAACTATCCGAGTAAGTTTTGTTCAGCTTTATAAATCGGCTTATCAACTTTGTCGGCTCTGCTAACCGTCTCCCAACTTACAGTCTGTAGCCAATCTTCTGGACTTCGACCTCTCTGAATTTCTTGATCCTAACGAGGGGGCCGATAAGGCCATGGTGGTGTCGGATGAGGAACTACGGGCTACCTTGTCAGACATAGCCAAACGGCTAGAGTGCTCCCACGACTTCCTAGTCACTGACTGCGGCTCGATCTGTAGTCGGCTTAAAGACATCCAGGATCGGCTACTGGACCAGCTGGTTGACATCATTGCACCGGCCACCTTTATGGAGGCGCATCGGCACAAGTTCGAACGGGCTAAACAAAGAATAGCTGATCGCTGAGAAAACCAAGCGCTGGAAGCCACCATCAAAGCCAGCCAACAAGAAATCACCGTTGACAAGGCCAAGTTTGATGCTTTGAAGACCGGGCCGATTGCTGAACTTGATCGGCTTCGCAAGCGTTGGGAGGAACTGATAGCCGAACTCGCCAACGTCGAAGCTGATATTGTGGCCAAAGAACAACGTGTGGCCGGCCTGCCGAAGGAGATTGAGGACCAACGAGCGAAGATCAAGGCGGCCGTGTCACATTTGTTCGACATGCCCAGGGCAATGAAGCCGATCCCAGGGAACGATGCACCGATGCCAAGGCCATTGAAGAGATAGACGGAATCCGTCGTATGGCGATATCGGCCATCACCAACTTCCTCTCGCGCTGAGCTACTTGTAATAGTTGGCTAGGCATCCTTGTACTTGAACTCTCTATGCGTTTTGTAATCGGCTTAAACTTCCTCTATAATCGGCTTTCACCAATTCTTGTAACTGATTCGAACTATCTTTTGTAATCGATTTGCCTTAATTGTTCTCCACTTAATGCATGCTTGCCGATCACATTAAACTTGCTTGAAGGCTTCAAAAATTTTGAAAAATTCGCTCTGCGTTCTTGATATCATATGTATATGCCCCCTAATTTTGTTGATGGTGTTCCCAGCATTAACAAAATTATCAAATCAAATATCTTTCGCTATCGGCTAGGCTGAGCCGATATAGAAAAATTAGGGGAAATTTGGCGTAATATCGTCCTAAAGGCGATGCGTGCATCACAACGCATCGGCTAACATGAATCGGCACAACCATAGCCGAATCATGAGTTGATCCATACACTTGGGTAATATTTCTTTAAATAGTTGACGTTCAGAGCCCTTCCGAATACCTTTCCATCCAACCCTTCTAACATATAGGCCCCTTTGGAGATGCATTTGTGGACTTGAAAGGCCCCTCCCAATTTGATGATCACTTGCCGAATTTATTATCGCTTGATCCAATCGGCAGTATCAATTTCCAAATGAGTTCGCCCTCTTCAAAAGACTTAGGCACAACCTTCTTGTTATAATGACGGGCTACTCGTTTCTTATCTCTTATTACCTTTTCCAAGGCCCTCATCTGTGACAATACCAGATCTTCTGATTCATCTACCATCAGGTTGTAGTAATCATCGGCTGTAAGCTGATTTTGTAACTGAATTCTTCTTGAGCCAATAATGTTTTCCCTTGGCAGGATTGCTTCATGTCCATAGACCAGTTTATATGGAGGCACTTGGATTGATCCGTGGCAAGCCATTCGATAGGCCCAAAGTGATTCGGCTAATCGGCTGTGCCATTGCTTAGGATATTCAGCGATCTTCCTCTTTATCAGCTTGATTAGACTCTTGTTTGAGGCCTCTGCCTGTCCGTTAGCCTGAGCATAATACGGCGAAGAATTGAGCAACTTGATGCCCATGCCGTCGGCAAACTGAACAAAGTCGTCCGATATGAAGATAGATCCCTCATCTGTTGTTATTGTCTGAGGGACGCCGAATAGATATATAATGTGCTCCTTAACAAACTTGATTGCGTCCTTTGAATCGACCTTCCTTAAAGGAATTGCTTCCACCCATTTTGTGAAATAATCGGTTGCCACCAATATGAATTTATGTCCCTTGCTCGAGGGTAGATTGATCTGGACGATCATGTCAATTCCCCAACCTCTGAATGGCCAAGGCTTGATAATTGGGTTCATAGCCGATGTTGGTGCCCTTTGCATAGCTCCAAACTTCTGACAATCCTGGCAGCCCTTGTAGTACTTAAAACAATCCTCCAGCATCGTTGGCCAAAAATACCCTGCTCTTCGAAGTAGCCATTTCATCTTGTGAGCCGATTGATGTGTGCCGCAGATTCCTTCATTCACCTCTTCGATAGCTACCTTGGCTTGATCGGCACTGAGGCATTTGAGCAGCACTTCATCAATCGTCCGATAGTATAAATCTTCATCAAGCAAGACATATCTCAAAGCCTTGTAGCGCAATTTCCTTGAAGCCGACTGGGAGGAGTTCTGCAGATAGTTGTAGACCTCAAATCTCCAGTCGTCGGCTGTCATGGTGGCGATCTCTATCTCGACATATTTTGTCATCGGCCTGTAGCTTGATGCCCCTTGAGCTAAATCATTGACTTCTGCATTCTGCTCTATGGGGATGTGTTTTAATGTTACTAGCCGAAAAATGTCCATCAATTCTCGGCATCGTTGATAATAGACCATCAGCGCATCATTTTTGCATTCATATTCTCCTGACAACTGGCTGATGACCAACAGTGAATCCTCCATTATTTCGATGGCGTCGGCTTCAACTTCCTTGAGAAGATGCAATCCCTTGAGCACTGCCTCGTATTCGGCTTGGTTGTTTGTGGCATGGGGGTTGATTGAGAAAGCAAATTCGAAGCTTGCCCCCCTTAGGGAATGATGACCAAGCCGATACTGCATCCATTTTGTGCAAACCGATCCATCAAATGTCAAAGTCCAAGGCATGATCTCCACTGAGCTGATCGAATCATCTCTATGTTCCACTATGAAATCGGCTATTACCTGTCCTTTAACCGCCCTGGGCGACTGATATCTTTGATCAAACTCTTTTAAGGCAAAAATCCATTTCCCAATTTGTCCTTTCAACACTGGAGCCGATAGCATATATTTGACTACATCGGCTTTGCATATCACTGTGCACTCATTGGATAATAAATAATGCCTTAACTTTGTGCATGAAAAATATAGGCAAAGACATAACTTCTCCACCGGTAAATACCTTGTTTCTGCATCCAGCAGTCGTTGGCTGAGATAAAAGATAGCCTTTTCCTTTCCTTCAATCTCCTGAATTAGAACTGAGCCGATGGATTTGTCGTCGGCCAACAAATCTAGCCTGAACGATATCCCTTTCTGTGGAAAAGTCAAAACTGGAGGCGAGCTCAAGTAATTCTTGATGTAGTCCAGGGCTTTTTGCTGCTCTGCCCCCCAAGTGAACGCTTGATCGGCCTTCAGCCGAAGCAATGGTGTGAATGGCTCCATCTTTTCTAAAAGATTGGCTATGAATCGCCTGATGAAGTTGATTTTTCCGATCAAAGATTGTAGTTGCTTCTTGTCCTTCGGAGGCTCTATTGTCTTGATGGCATTAATGCTCCTTGGTGTAACCTCAATCCCTCTCTCATGAACAATAAACCCTAAAAATTGCCTGGCCGACACGCCGAACGCGCATTTCAGTGGATTCATCTTCAGACCATATTTCCTTGTTCGCTCCAAAACCTGTCTAAGATCGGCTATATGGTTTTCCATTTCCCTGGATTTAACAACAACATCATCGATGTAAATCTCGACCAAAGAGCCGATCATATCATAGAAAATGTAATTCAAGGCCCTTTGATAAGTTTCTCCAGCATTCTTCAAGCCAAACGTCATGACGACCCATTCATACAAGCCGATTGCTCCTGGGCATCTGAAGGCAGTCTTGTGGATATCCTCTTCGGCCATAAAGATCTAATTATAACCTGCATTACCATCCATAAAACTTATGATCTTGTGGCCAGAAGCAGCATCTACGAGCAAATCGGCTATGAGCATTGGGTATTCGTCCTTAGGGGTAGCTTTGTTGAGGTCTCTGAAATCAATACACACCCTAAGTTTACCATTCTTCTTCATTACTGGAACAATATTCGATACCCACTCCGCATATCAGCAAGGCCGAATGAATCCAACATCGTATAGCCGAGTGATTTCGGCCTTGATCGCATCATACATATCGGCCTAAAACCTCCTAGGAGACTGTTTGTACGGCCGATACCCTGGCTTGATAGGCAGCCGATGCACAACAATAGATGGGCTAAGACCAGGCATCTTAAAATACTCCCAAGCAAAACAATCTTTATATTTCTTTAATAAATCAATGAGCTGGGATCCACAACGAGAAGACAAATTTTTACTAATGTATTTCGGCCTAGGCCTATCTCCAGGACCTATATCAATTTCTCCTAGCTTGTCGGTCGACATAAAACCTTGCCCAAGCTTGCCATCGTCGTCGTTCGTGGTGTCCTTGCCGTAGACATTCGAGCCCTCCACGACACCCTCAAAGTAATAGTTGAGGCTCTTCGTCTCCAATAGGATGTATGGCAGAATCGGACACCTTTAGAAAATTGGCTTGCCAGATTTTGTCGGACAGACAATCGATACCGTCGATTTCCCAAAGTGACAAATCAGATTAGCAACGTTCACTGACCTGTCGGCTGGCATGATTTCAATCTTGTCGCCTTGCCATTGGATCAGACTTTGATGCATTGTGGAAGGGACGCAGCAGTTCGCATGGATCCAGTCCCTCCCAAGTAGCAGGCTGTAAGATCCCTTCCCGTCGATGACAAAGAATGTTATGGGCACAGTTTTGCTGCCGACGGTCAACTCGATGTTTAGCACGCCCTTGGCCTCCGATGGGTTGTCGCCGAAGTCTTTGAGCACCATGTTCGTTTTGATTAGGTCTTCGGCTCCATTGCCCAGCTTCCGAAAAGTGGCATAGGGCATGAGGTTGACTGCTGCCCCTCCATCGACTAGCATCTTTGACATCGGCTTTCTGTTAACGAATCCTTTCACGTACAGTGGTTTGAGGTGCCGATTGTCAGTCCCCTCTGGTTTTTCAAAAACGGCTTGTTCCGGAGAGAATGCTAGTTTCGCAGAGGCGTCTTCAACACTATCTGCATCGGCCTCTGTGACGCTAAATTCGGCTAGCAATATGAAAACCATGTTGACCGATGCAGTAGCTTTCCCTTTTCCTTTAGCCACCCTTCTGGCTTGGTCGGCTGCGCTCTCGTCGGCTGGGGTGTTCTTCTTCTTGGGGCGCCACTGTTTCTTGCCCTGCTGACGTTGTTGGTGCTGAATCATCTGTTGGACCTCTTCTTCCTGCCCTTCGCTTTTCAGCCTCTGAATTCTTCTCTTCTGCGTTTTAGTGAAGAGGTTAGAAGGGAACCATTGTGAGTTAGCCAATTTCTCGTCTTCGGCTTCTTCTTTGTGGTATTCGTCTTCGTCTTCGTCTTCAAAGAAGTCTTGGTGGATCGGCCCAAGCCGATCATGTACCGACTGCCACCTCTGGTCAAGCTGCACAGCCCTGGGGACGAATTGGGCAGGGCTTTGCATCGGCGGATCCCTGTATTCGTCTTCACGATATTCACTACAGGCCAGGCAGTTGTCTATCGTCGGCAGCCTCATCCCCGATTCCCAGCAGAATCGGAAAAACTCGCAATGCCAGTGCGGGTCGCAGTTGTTGTGGTGTCTGATAACTCGGAGGCCCCTGACCTCAGGTTCCCTAACGTACGGTTTGCCGCGTCGGGCCTCCTCTTCTTGCCAAAACCGCTGCTGGAAGCGGCGTCGGCTATCCATGCGAATCGGCCACCGATCGGTCGATCGGCCGGTTGGATGCACCATGTTGACTCGCGCAGCTTGATCTCCAGTCGGCCTCTTCTCTACCTTGGCTCCCTTGAGAGTTTTGGCTAAGCTGTACGTCATTATGTTCTGCCGATCAGCTCGCCTGGGGCCAGCCTGGACCATGTTGACCGGGAAGGGGTTGCCATCAACTTTCATCGGCTGAGGTGAATCGGCGAACTTTAGCTTCCCAGCCTCAATAGCCGATTGGATTTGCTTCCTTAAAACCTTACATTCGTTAGTGCTATTGGAGGTAGAGTTGTGCCACTTACAATACTTTTTCTTTTTGAGCTCTTTAGCCGATGGGATCGTGTGGTTGGGAGCAAGCTGAATTTGCTTCTCCTTCAGCAATAAATCAAAGATTCTATCGGCCTTGGTAATGTCAAAGTCGTACTTTTCCTCCTTAACTCTTTTTAGCAGCCATTGGCAGACGATGGCTTTTTTATTTTTGGTCCATTCGGCTGCAGCAACTTTTGTGTCATCGTCACTTGTTTCTGAGTCAGTCTCGACAACGACGTGGGCAACCTTTTTGATGGCCTTCCTTGATTCCTGAAATCTTTGCTCATGGGCCATCACCCTCTGCGCCAGATGGGCCAAGCTGTCAAAGTCTTGAGTCGAAAACCTTTCACGGATCGAGGTAGCAGTCCATGAAAAGCCAAATCGGCTAACTAGGAATCGGACAGCACTAGGCTATAACAGCGGTTCCTCATCTCTCTGAATCTTTAAATGTAGTCCTGAACCGACTCCTTATGCTTCTGCCTAATGCTTGTCAGGTCTGACAGCTTCATCTCATGATTGCCGGTGTAGAAATAGCTGTGGAATTGTTTCTCGAGATCGGCCCAGCTCTGGATGGAAGTGTAAGGCAGTGAAGAAAACTATGTAAAGGCCGATCCCGATAGCGAGAGCGGGAATAAGCGAACCCTTAGGGCGTCTGTAGCCGATGCCTCCCCGCATTGCGCTAGGAATCGGCTAACGTGTTCGTATGTAGAAGTATTGTCTTGTCCTGAGAACTTGGAGAAATCTGGGACTTTGTATCGGTTGGGCAATGGCACCCTCTCAAAATGTTCTGGTTATGGATACCGATACATATTGCCAGACTCTTTCGGTTTGAGGCCAAATTGATCGCGCATGACATCGATAATCAAATCGGCCTAGGTCTTGTTATCTTGGGCTTGCTGTATCGGCTCATATTGATCGTATTGCACGGGTACTTGCCGATACTGAGGTGGCGGTGTCTGCGGTCAGTAATGTTGGTCATGCTGGCCTCCCTGGTACTGATATTGAGCTGGGTCGACGGTGGGAGGCAGCCGATTCACCGGCGGTGGTGATTGGTCAGGGAAGAGCCGACGGCCGCCGGCGTTGTACTGTGCCCCCTGAATGAGGTTGACGACCGGTTCTTGCCGCCGACTGAAGTCGAACATGTCGGCTAGTTGTTCCTGGGAAGGAGGTTGTTGCCGGTTCAGAACGATGGGCAACGGCCTTGAAGCCGATGTAGATGCATTCGGCTGATTGAGGACTCCTCCTGGTGGCCCCGGCTGTACTGGTGGTGGCATCGACCGATTCTGGGTTGCCAAGACCCTGTAGTTGGGGAACTGGCCATCAGTGAAATAAGTCGGCCTCCGCTGCAGTTGATCGGTAATCTTCGCGTCGACCACAGTGGCAATCATGTTGTTGAGGGTGTTGACCAAGCTGCCACTCTGATTAACGAGAGCGTGATGCACAGCCGAGTCGATTCGGTCCTGCAGAGTATGTAGTCCCGACTCGTCTTGTTCTTGCCTCGGCTCCTCCATTTTATGTTTTCCTTTTGTATCATCTGAGGAGGATGCCTTGAAGTCGTCCATGCCGAATTTGTATTTCTGGTGGACGGCCCCAGACCTGGTCTGGGCAAAAGATTGTAGATAGTTGGCCTGCAGTTCCTCCACCATCTTCTTGTAGTAGGCCAATTGCTCAGCCGACAACTGTTTCATCTTGACGGGAACCATGTTCTCCTCGCTGATCTCGGGGCTCTTGATGTTAACCATCACGTCGACTTTGTTACTGTGTTCTAGCCGAGTTGATGGTCCCACCAGGCGTGCCAAGAAGAATGTTAATGAGAAATCTTTCCCACGCGTTGGCCTGGGAGATCTGCTTAACTCCAGTGCAGGTCCGTCCTTAGCTACCTTCGATGAACTAGGCGTGCCAGTTGGTTTGATCTGCTAACAAACAAGAAATAAACAGATACATGTGTTAAGGTTAAGGTTAGATCCTACCGAATCGGCTCAGGCAACCAACTTACATATAATTTCTATCCCAAAGCACATTTAAACTAAGTGATTGGGATAGATCGGCTAGGTCGAGACAGTATAAATCACTTAATCTAAATATACATCAGGATAATAAATATATGCATTTATAACCTAGCCGATGCTGCAGATCTAACGTGAATCGGCTAGTACTCCGATACATCTTATGAAAAGATATTAGTCTAACCTAAATGCGCTAAACCTAGATTAATCGATTGTCGGCTGATGCCAACAAATTGATATCAGCTTAAGGCATTTAACCAGATTAAGATCTTAATGTAAGAGGCAGCTTTAATGTATCTGATAGTAAATAATGCTAAAAGATAACTAAAACAGATAAGGTCGGCTGAAACCCCGGCACTGTCTCTAATGACAAACATCCAGCCGAATAGACATTAATAATTCTAAGAACGACTTAATAGGTCATGATGATGTAGCAGTAAGTACAAAAAGAAGTACTAGATCTATATGAACCGATGTAAACCCCTCGAGACGGTGGATACAACATATAACCTAGTTCAACATCTAGATCTAGCTCTATCGGCTACTGTCTCCTGAGAGAAACGAGCCGATGGCAAGATAGATCTAGATATTACTCTAGATTACATGCCGTATATGATAAATAGTGCAGTCTATAACATTAAATCTAGAGTATCATGACGATGTAAGCACTAGATTCGACGATACAAACTACTAATGATAAGCATTTACCTTATTCGGGGGTCGAGATCGATGCAGCCCGAAGCGAGATCAAGAACTCGTCTAAAAGAAAAAGGTTTGGCGATGCGCCGAGTTTGTATTGATGTGTGTATATTTTACAAAGAGCCCTTGGGTCTTATTTATACTCAGGCATAACAATATCTGTGTAAGACACGGTTTCTATCTTATCCACTATTTAAAGTACGACAATATATCGAGAAAACGCCCCAATGTCGTATTACAAAAGGAAAAACTATACAAATCCCTATTTTACAGATACAATTATCGTTACAGGACTATCCATAGATGGCAATATCTTAACAAACATTTGGGAACCGAATCTTCCTTTTATCTTCAAGTTTCTTTATCGGAAACGGTTCCATCTTCTTCTCTGAATCGGAATCGGCTATCGGTTGTCTCCATCCGATTTGGCCTCAGCCGACTGGTTACCCAGCCGATTTAATCATGGCCGATGCAGTCTCTGTTTCTCCGTAGATCACTTTCCCGATCCAATTCCACTTTAATTTCAACCTTGAACTTAGGGATTTGGTTACCAAATTTGGTCGTTAACACCATCTCGCGCCCAACACGAACCAGGCCCGAAATCCCTAATGGACGACCACGTGCACGGCTCACTATGCGTGCGACCACTTCCGTTTTTGGCTCATTGGTTATTTGGGAATTTTCTTTTTCGGCCCAAAATTTTGTTCTGCCTGACTATTTTGCAGAAAACCCCTTAAGTTTTTCCAAAATTAACCCGCAGTCTGTCTGACTGTTTTGCAGAAAACCCCTTGAGTATTTATAAAATTAATCTACAGTCCCAATGCGAAAAGTGACAATGTTATGTGCAAAGTTAGAGTTAGTTACATTAGATTTTTTATATGATGTTGTTTACATACTAGCTTTAGTTTGTATTTTACAATAGAAAAAACTCACGTTTAATATCCAAATTAAATTAAATTAAATCCAAATTACTCGCGCAAGCATCTTTAGTATTTCAAGTATGTCGAACAATAGGCCTTAGATGAAGACATAAAGAAAAAATATAAATTGGAATTACATGAAACTTCAACTTTAAAATAATTATGATAAAATAAAATGATGCCCGTTGCAACGCACGGTCATATTTACTATCATATATATATATATATATATATATATATCGATAATTAAGCACTAAGTTTGTCTCGTAATAATCAAATTATCAAATACGAATGTACTCTTAGGGGGTGGTGGTGTACATGTGTGTGAAAAAAAGACCTCCTGCGCCCCTTCCTTCCCGTCGCCGCTCGGAGCTCCCGTGCCACCGCCTGAACCTTCGCCATCCGCCTGCTTTCCTCCCTGCGTCGTTGTCCCGTTGCAACGCATGGGCTTTTTTCTAGTATATCTATAACTATCTATAAAGTAAGTAGTGTTTCCAGCAAAATTTTGTTCTGTCTGGCTATTTTACAAAAAAACCCCTTGAGTTTTTATAAAATTAACCCGCAGTCCGCCTGACTATTTTGCAGAAAACCCTTTGAGTGTTTATAAAATTAACCCGTAGTCCGCCTGACTATTTTGCAGAAAACCCCTTGAGTACTTATAAAATTAACCCGTAGTCCCAATGCTGAAATAGGCCTCAGGTGAAGACATAAAGAAAAAATATAAATTGAAATTACATGAGACTTCAACTTTGGAATAATTATGATAAAATAAAATGACACCCGTTGCAACGCACGGGTATTTTACTAGTGTATGTGTATATGTATATATATAGAGAGAGTTGGGCTACTATGTGGCGCGTCGCACAGCCCCATCCCGTGTGGCATGGCCGAATCTCTAATTTGAAAACTCAAATTGAAAATCCGAACCGTTCAAATTGTTCTACATATTAATATCACCTTGTAGACCAAATTTTATATTTTTTTGAAATTTTTTACTATTTTATCGGATAGGTCAAAATGCATTAATCCAACAATTTGTGGAGTATCTATTTTATAGCATCTTTGACCTATCCGATAAAATAGTAAAAAATTCAAAAATATATAAAATTTAGTATAGAAGGAGATATTAATATGTAGAACAATTTGAACGCTTCGGATTTTTAATTTGAGTTTTCAAATTAGAGATTCAGCCACCACACAGTAGCCCAACTATATATATATAGACACTAACAAAAATGTCCGTGCGTTGCAACGGGACGACGACACAGAAAGGGAAGCAGGCGACGGCGTGGGAGCTCCGAGAAGCGACGGGAGAGAAGGGCGCAGGCGCGGCGTGGGAGCTCCGAGCAGCGACGGGAGGGAGGGCTGCAGGCGCGGCGCGGGGCGCGGCGCGGATAGGGATGGGAGGGAGGGGCGTAGGAGGTCTTTTTAACATTGGGACTGCGGGTTAATTTTATAAACACTCAAGGGGTTTTCTATAAAATAACCAGGTGGACGAAAATTTTGGGTAGAAACACTACTTGCTTTATAGATAGTTATATATATAGAGAGAGATTGGGCTACTACTGGCGCGCCGCACGCCCCATCCTATGTGGCATGACCGAATCTCTAATTTAAAAACTCAAATTGAAAATCCGAACCGTTCAAATTGTTCTACATATTAATATCTCCTTGTATACTAAATTTTACATTTTTTAAAAAATTTACTATTTTATCGTATAGGTCAAAGATACAATAATCCAACGATTTCGGAGTATCTATTTTATCGCATCTTTGACCTATCCGATAAAATAGTAAAAAATTTTAAAAAATGTAAAATTTAGTCTACAAAGAGATATTAATATGTAGAACAATTTGAACTATTCGGATTTTCAATTTGAGTTTTCAAATTAGATAATTCGGCCATGCCACACTGATAAGGCGTGCGGCGCGCCACACACTAGCCCAACTATATATAACTATATATATATATATACACACACACACACACTTGCAAAATGCTCGTGCGTTGCAACGGGACGACGACGCAGGGAGGGAAGCAGGCGGAGGGCGAAGGTCCAGGCGGCGGCGCGGGAGCTCCGAGCGGTGACGGGAGGGAGGGGCGCAGGACGCGGCATGGATGAGGATGGAAGAGAGGGACGCAGGAGGTTTTTTTCATCCAAGCCCTCTCTTTCTTTTTAGCATTAGGACTACGGGTTAATTTTATAAACACTCAATGGATTTTCTGCAAAATAACTCCTTTTGAGCAACAACATGACGAGCAACAACACCAACAGCGAGACGCAGTAAAAATGAGTTCGGATCAGTAATTTCATATAGATCTCAAGTTTTTACTCTTCTTCGTTCAGGAAAGGTTCTTGATTTCTCTCCTTTGGTTTTGATAGCTCGGTCGAGTTGTGCAGTGGGCACATGGTATATACTTTCTTTTTCTTTTCCCCTTTCCTGGCCTTGCAACAGCAAAAAGTTGTATTAATTCATTGTTTTTTCTTAGTTCATTTTCTACTGGAAAAACAGTTGTTGATACTTCACAGTAATAATCAGTACAATAATAAGTAGTATAATAATAGTATCCTCCTGAGAATTCTATACACTTGGCAAAGCAACAAAACAAAAGAAAGAATGACAGATTATTATACCCTCTTTTCTACGTGTTTGTTCACATCCTCATATATTTTTATCTAACACTTAAATGTCATCGCTTGTTTCGTTTCGCTTTCTTCTCATTGGCCTTTCCAAACCAAGTCACAGCCAGGCCCGGGCCGGTCGGCTACTCTCTCGGTCTCTTGGATGTGAATACGATAATTGTGAAACAGAATTTTTTTAGAGGAGACCCCAGCATAGACCCTACGGGTTAATTTTGAAAAAACTTAAGGGGTTTTCTATAAAATAGCCAGGCAAAACAAAATTTGAGTGAAAACACTACTTGCTTTATAGATAGTTATATATATATATACTAGCATTTGTGCCCGTGCGTTGCAACGGGTGAAGTCGAGGCGCGGCGCGGATGGGGACGGGAGGGAGGGGCGCAGATGCGGCGCGGGAGCTCCAAGCAGCGATGGGAGGGAGGAGTGCAGGCGCGACACGAGGCGTGGCGCGGATGGGGACGGAAGGGAGGGGCGCAGGAGGTTTTCTTTCATCCAAACCCTCCCTTTTTTTTCAGCATTGGGACTGCAGGTTAATTTTGGAAAAACTCAAGGGGTTTTCTGCAAAATAGCCAGGCAAAACAAAATTTTGGGTGGAAACACTACTTGCTTTATAGATAGTTACTAGCAATTGTGCCCGTGCGTTGCAACGGATGAAGTCGAGGCGCGACGCGAATGGGGACGGCACGGAGGAACGCGGAAGCTCCGAGCAGCGATGGGAGGGAGGAGCGCAGGCGCGACGCGGGGCGTGGCGCAGATGGGGACGGGAGGGAGGGGCGAAGGAAGTCTTTTTTCATCCAAGCCCTCCTTTCTTTTCAGCATTGGGACTATGGATAGGGTGGGACGAAATACTCGTGGCTCGCTAGCTCGTTCGGCTCGTGGTTGGCACGGCTCGGCTCGGCTCGTTGAGAAATGCTAACGAGCTGCGCCAAGGGTTTAGCTCGTTAGCTATAACGAGCTAGCTCGAGTCAGCTCGCGAGCTCCTCGTGAGCTCAACGAGCCAGATGCAATGTACAAAGCAGGGCCTAATGTTTTTGCTTGTTTTGTTGTTGATGTGGCAATAAATCAATAATTTTTATGATTTTATGATGGTCAATATGAATCTAATACTTTAGATTATAATATTAATAATATCTAATCTAGTTACATCATTAAATTTGTATGGATAATTATCGATGGACAAGTGTTATTACGTTAATTATGAACTTAATATATCACTTTTTACTTTTTTCAATTGTATATTTGCATGTTTAATAGACTAAAAATAAAATGTAATTTGTACATAAATTGCATTGTATTAAAGTGGCTCGCGAGCTAAATGAGTGGCTCGAGCCGGCTCATGAGCCGAGCCGAGCCGGCTTGGTATCCATCCCTAACTACGGGTTAATTTTGGGAAAACTCGAAGGGTTTTCGTAAAATAAGACGAACGAAATTTTGAATGAAAACACTAGTTAATATATATATATATATATATATATATATATATATATATATATCACGCCCATCATTTCGTGTTCGCTCTACCCAAACCAGAGATTCTGAACGTACAATCCCAACTAGGTGATTGTCCCATGCAAATTGGTGAAGTATAATTAGGTTCGCTGTATAACATTCAAATTCTATTTCTATAGAAACAATGTTATTTTCTACTCTATATTTTTTAAAAATAGAATTGGATTTCACATATAACTTCTATTTCGTATACAAATATATCCATTAACATTAATCTACACTGTTATAATTTAAATCGATCGTGATTCTCTAATAGTCAAATCTGTTAGCTACCTTCAGCGGTGCACCGTGCACGTACCCTCGCGTCGTGAGTAACTGAAACCGGAGGAAATCAAGGAGCAGCTGTGAACTGTTTGCACGCGCGCTTGGCGCGGAGGCTGGCACATACACGTCCCGCCATGGACGCACTAATCTGTGGAACTAATCTATCCATGGAAACAAACAATAACGGATTGTGGTTCTCCCCCTCTCTCTCTCTCTCTCTCTCTCTCTCTCTCTCTCTCTCTCTCTCTCTAATCCCATGCCCATCGCCAAGATTTTCTCAAAAACTCAACCCTTGCAGCCAAAATTAATACCCCACTAAAGGCTGGGACGCACCATGGCGCGCCGCCTGCATACAGCTCGCTTGATTAGTGCCTGTTTGGATAATTAACCCAATTAAAATTTTAGCTGTTGAGTAGTTTCGATAAATGAATTAATTTAAGGGATAATTTATCTTTAATGCATATATCCTAATAATTGACTCCAATTATCTCATTTAATGCATATAATAAATAAAAAAAATTAATCATATATGATTGAAACGTACCAATGACATCATGGATCAGCAATAAGGGAGTAACTGATAAACTGAACCCTCACATCCATCCATACGCCCTGTATACTACATCTTTGGTGGAAAGCAGAAGGAAGTGTTGATAATGATGATGATGTACAAAAGATGGCAGTCAAAATCAGCTCAAATATCACTGCTCCAAGGCAAGCTTCTTGTGCCGGTCGAGATCGTTGAGGTAGCTTGAGAGAGTATAATCCTCTGAATCGCCGGAGTCAAACATGAGAGGTTTCGTGAGTTTTGGTCTTTGCAATTGCATCATTTCGAGCGACTCCCTATCCCCCTTCAAGAAACGGACCACCTACAGGCATCAAACCAACAGGTCAGTTTACAATCCAGATTATTTTTGTAGACTTTACAATGGCCGTGTAGCTAGCGTGTTCTTCACACACCGATTTCATGCTAGGCCACGAGCTTGAGCTGTGGTGAATGCACATGGATGGGATGTGAGCCATCTCTTCTGGGTCATATCCAGCATCAAGAGAAAATGGTATTGTTTTTGTCCAAAAGCAATCAACTATCTAACTTACGGCCCATCGAGTCATTAGAAAAATCAACAAGTGAACCAAATGGATATCCAATACGCCGATGATGCATGCCAGACATAACAGTGCACAAATGAGCAAATCGAAAAAGCACAGGGTAAAGAGACCAAACATGTGTTCTTCTGGGCAGCGGCCGGCATGCCGAAGCAGGACGGCGTCGGCGCTTGTGGCGTCCGCGTCGGCGCACTGTGGGCGGAGGCGAGGGAGGGGCTCCCCTCCGATGGCGCCGCGCGGATGAGGGGCAGCGGCGTTCCGCCACAGCATCTCCGGCGCCGCGCACTCCGTGAACTCGTCTGTGTCCGTTCCACTCTCCAGATCTGCGCCGGCGAGGGAGAGGAAGGGGGCGGGCGGCGAGGGAGAGGACCGAACGGCGCTGTGGGAGCGAACGGCTGGCGGCGCTGTGGCAGAGGAAGAGATGGTGCGGCGGCGTTTTGGGAACAGATCAACGGCGACGCTGTGGGCAGTTCGGCGGGGCAGTTTGGCGGCGCTTTGAGAGAGGAAGGGGGCGACGGCGAAAATGATTTTTTTTGGAAGGGAGGCAGCACGTGGGATTGATGGGACCACGTCAAATTAGCTTAAATAAGTTGTTTTTGTAGGGGTTAGTTTTTTGAGGAGGGTTAATTCACTTTAGCCTCAAATTAACCTTTCTATTTGATCTTAAGGACTAATTATATTATGGCTAAAAGATGAGAAGCTAAAAATTAGCATAGGAATCCAAACAGACTTTAGATATTTACTTTTAGACTAAACAGACATCATAAGACAAGGGTTGGTGGTTATTTGGTTTACAATTAATGTTTTATTGATGCTTCATTTTGCAGCATTTATTATATCACGTTTTTGTCAAATAAATATTGTAAAGATGCGTGAATGATCTAATAGCATGCCCAACAAAATTCCAAAATGAAACCCACGGTTAAACAATTAGAATCCCCAATGATATGTTTCTCGCTCTTCGCAAATTGATTGAAGAGTGGATTCTAAACTCTCGAGGAAATATTCTATATGTCATTCAAATAATTATGAAAAAATAAAAAAATTAATAAGATAGATTAATAGGTGATAAATTGCGTGATCAAATTAATTTGTATAAACTATAATAAAAAATAATTTGTATAAACTATAATAAAATAAATAAATTTAACGTGTCTCGTGTCTTTCCTCGTCGCCTCAACCTTCGCCACCTGCGCAAACAAATTAACGTAATTCTTTCCCGATAGAATCATGAGCTTGGCCGTCACCCTCACCGTCAAGGACAGCAAAGGGCGCACGATCACGCGCACCATGCGTAGGATCGAGAAGCTGACGTCTTGTTCGATCTGTACTACGTCATGTTGCCCTCTGCTGCGCCCAAAGAGGGATTTTTGGTGTACCATGGTGGCAAGGTCAATGGCGAACAGATGCCGACGAGCTACGACATGGAGGACGGCGACGAGATCACCTTCGTCCAGATCAGCAAGCCGAGCATGTTCGTCACCCTCAAGATGAAAGGCAAGGTTGGCCGCAGCGTCACCCGCACCGTGCGCAGGACGGACAAACTGCAAGACCTGATCGATTTCTACCACGCCATGGTGCCCACCAATAAGCAAGCATTCCAACGGCGAGTGGCAGGTCGCGCGTGTACTGCGGAAAGCAGGTGGAAGGCGGGAAGACGCCGGCGGATTACGAGATGAAGGACGGCGATCAGATCAGCCTCTCTCCGGTGACCAAGGCGAGCTTCCACTACGAGACGGATGATGACGATGAGTATTGCTTTTATTCGGCGAGCAAAAGGAGCATGTTCGTGACCATCACCGTCAGGTTGGGAAGCGTGAAGAAGAACATCGAGCACATACACACCCTACGAAGGACAGACGAGCTGCAGGGCTTGATGGATTTATGCTTGAGTATGATGCTAAGTAGGTAGTAGGTACAAACATGGATGTCGCTTCTTGTTCGGCGGCCGTCTTGTTCGTGGCTCGGAAACTCCGGATGATCTCGAGCTGGAGGATGGGGATATGATCGATCTAATAGGCTAATACCCTACATGGTTGGTGGTTACATGTTTGACAGCTGAAGTTTATCTCTGCTTCATTTTCCAGCAATTGTTACTCCATCTCATTATATTTGTACTTTAATCAAATGGATCTTTTGAAAAAGAAAATCAAGAACAAGAAGTACCTGCTAAAACTGCTAGTAGCACTCCTATATCGTTGTTTAATTGGGGTTTTGGTGCGATGTGTCTGGGTGCATTCGTGCAAAGGCTGGAGAAGTTATGATACGTCTTTGAACATCCAATATCGAAAAAAAAGAAGTCGTTATCCTTAATGCAGGCAGTCACGGCCAAACGGGCGGCCCGGCCCGGCACGGCACGGGCCCGTGCCGCACGGCCCGTTCTGCACGGCCCATTTGGCTGCTTGATGAAACGGGCCGTGCCGTGCCGGCCCACGTACCTAGGCTCCGGCCCAAGCACGGCACGTGGGGAGCCGGCCGGGCCGTGCGCACGGCACGCCGGTGGCCCACGGCCGGCCGAGCCCACGGGCCCTTTTTTTCCAATTTTTTAATAAAAAATAAAAAATAAAAAATAAAGTTTTAAAAAATAATGACTTAGCAATGTTAAAAATAAATCCACATTTACGAAAATATTGAAACAAAATTTGTTAAAAATAGTAATGACCTTTATTGATATTTATATCATTATAGGATACATGATACATGTTGCCTCGTTAAAAACTTTGTCATGTAAAAACTCGTAGAGAAAACCGAGAAAACCATGACAAAGAAAAGAGTACAACTCAAAGGTCAGAACTACGTTTAACAAAATTCTACTGGGGTTGGTCTGGATCCAGGTAGAGCTGCTCGAACTGGGCGGCCAATTCTTGGTTGTCCGTAGTATATTGGGCATGTTGTCGAGCAAGCTCCCAGTCTTTAACGCTTAGTAGCATTTCGACTTGGTCACTGCTCAGATTCGTCCTTCGGTCTTCGATGATACGACCGCATAGACTGAAAGCCGATTCGGATGACACCGTCGAGACGGGCACCGTCAACACATCCCGTGCTAGTTTTGAAAGCACGGGATATGCTATCTTGTGGTCATTCCACCACCCAAGAACGTTGAAGTCTTGTGTTTCGTGGTGGATGGCGTCGCTGTCCAAATAACCGGACAACTCTTCGGCCACAGCATGCGAAGAGCCGTCTCCACTTGTAGTTGACGAACTGCCACCACCTTGGCTTGAAGAAGATCCACCCCAAATACGACCCCACTGTATCTTCTTCTTACGTAGTGGGGATAGGAGGGGGTCTCTGTCGAACTCCCGAAACTTTAGTTCATATCTTCCAAAAACTTCATATAATTTACTTCTAACCTCAGTATAGAAAGAACTATAATCTATACCTAAAGTATCACCAAGAAGTGATAAAATAGCAGACAATCCTCTTAATTTACACCTAGGATCCAAAGCAAAAGCAAACGCATACAACATAGGTATATTTTTCCAATATTTAAAATATTTTTGTTTCATGTGAAAGACAGTTCGGTTAGAACATCATCATTTTCATATTCTTTAAATGGAGAAGCAATTTCAAGAATATTGTGCAAAATTATATTAGAAGTTGGATAATAAATTTATGACGAGTAAGAGTACAATCATAAAAAGTTTCTAAAAATTGATTATATTTTTGGACAATTGCCCAAACATGCTCATTCGGTATTGGCGACCGTCATTGTTTCGTGGGCCACCACGTGATTGAACAAAATCCGTAAGTAATTCACTATAAGGTAAAACAACTTTTAACATTAAATATGTTGAATTCCACCGATGCTCAGCATCGGTGGCAAACTTACGAGCTCTCTTACCGCCGCATGACAAAACCTCTTCCACGCACCAATCCGTGGGTTCGAAGCGATTAACCACACGATTGCTTGACGAACAGCATCAATATGGTTATGAACCCTTTTCATGCCAGTCTTAACAATCAAATTAATTATATGACATGCACAACGCTGATGTAGTAGAAACGATTGAGCATAAACACAAAATAAAGGTTGCAATATTTCCATAGCACGAGAATTAGCAGATGCATTATCTAGGGTGACAGCAAATATCTTATCAGCAAGATTAAATTCATTAATTACTTCCCTAATTCTTTCAGCTATGTTTTCTCCTGTATGTGAGTCATCTATTAACCTAAGCCCTAAAACTCTCTTTTGTAACTGCCAATCATCATCAATAAAGTGAACAACAACGCTAAGATAATCCCGCCTAGCTCTACTACTCCATATATACGAAGTTACACTAACGAGAAAGTACATGTACTAAAAAGTTCTTTCGGTGCATTTGAATCCTTCGATAAACATTCTCTAAATCTCTAGTTGTCGTTTGTCTACTTACGATTTAAACCTAGGGTTATGAGATTGCTTGAATGTATTGTTCAAAATCGGAGTCTCTCCAATGTTCGGGGTAAATCTTGCTTGGCGATTAACCGGACAAGAGATTCCCGAGCAACCATGGGATCGTACTCCCAACTATGTACCGTACCATCCAGGTTTAGCATAAGTTGTTGTTGTCGGAGTTGTATTCCTTGCTTTTTGGCACACGACTCCGCATGGCGCTTGAGATGACTGTACGCAGAACCACGAGCGGATAACATTTGCCTACATATTCTACAATGAGCTTTTGATACCTCCCTTCCATCCTGGTGTTTCCTTTATCTCGTCGAAGTGTTGCCATACACCGGAAGTTCTCGATCTTTTTGGACCGGTGCATGTTGAAACACTTCCGCTAACGGATCCGGAAGATAATCCTTCCGAAGCCACCGCACCGTCGAACCGGTACCTCCTCCACGGATGGTGGAGTTGGAGCCGATCCGGAGGCATCTTCAAACCCGGCATGTAGTTGGGGTCGAAATCACCCAAAGTGAAAGACGGCCGGTATGGATAGTTCGGATCCATTCCGAAATTTTAAACCAACATAAACAAATTGTAAAATATTTATTGAATTCATAAACACAATACAAATAATACACAAATTTGAATATTACTTACATCTTTCCAACTGCGAACTTCAAACTTCTGCGATCAAACTATTGAACTACGAAACTAATTTTGATTTTTAACAAAATTTGAGCAAATTTTGTCAAAATCAAAAAAACGGACACTTGAGAGCAAAGAGAGCACTTGAGAGCACTTGAGAGCACAAAATGAGAAGTGAGGGGTGAGGAGAAATGGTGGGGTTCATGCCCTATTTATAGGGCGAAATTTCTGATTTTTGCAATTTTTTGAATTTTTATGATTTTTTTGTCTCCAACGGCTAATTTGAAATTTGAATAGCCATAGAGCCGTTGGTGACACGTGGCGCGCTCCCATTGGACCGTCAAAGAGCCGTTGCGCAGCTTTCTCCCCGGCCTGCCACGTGTCGCGCCATTATTCGACCGCACGCGAAACGGGTCGTGTCGTGCCGTGCCGGCCCGCGGGCTCGGCGGCCGGCCCAAGCACGGCACGGCTGACGGGGCGTGTCGGCACGGCCCATTTGCCGGTCGGGCCGGCGGGCCATGCCGGCCTTGTTCACGGCGTGCTCGGGCCGGCCAGCGGGAGCACGGCCCATTTGGCGTGTCTAAATGCAGTTACTTGAGCAAGTTTGCAAGTGAATTGTGAATGTAGAACCTCCGGCTATAATATTTGATTTACAATTCGGGAAAGTGTTTTATCTCAAGAGATATCTTTCTGTTTTTTATGTCACTTAAATAATTATCAAAAAATTTTAAAAATAGACAAGATAGATTAGTATCACTACGGAGATCCTCTGTTTGCCGAGTGCCTAGGACACTCGGCGAAGGCTGAACACTCGGCGAACACTTCGTCGAGTGTTACACTCGGCATATCTCATACGGTGAACTTTGGGTCGGCAAAGAGCTCTTTGCCGAGAGTTTTTCATCGGACACTCGGTGAAATCTTCGCCGAGTGTCCCTTCGACACTCGGCAAAAAAATACATGTTAGGTTGGGTGGACGGTGACGAAAAATTTCGCCGAGAGCCTAAAAAACGATCGGCGAACTTTTTACTTTTGCCGAGTGCCAACAAAAAAACTCTCGGCGAAATTACCATTTTGTCGAGAGCTAAAAGAAAAACACTCGGTGAAATTATAAACTTCGCCGAGTGTTTTTGCAAAACTCTCGGCGAAGAGGGAATTTTGCCGAGTGCTTTTGTCAATGCACTCGACGAAGTATGGGCACTCGGCAAAGAGGGTTCCCAAAAACCCCAGTTTGCCTTCTTTGTCGAGTGTTTTGGCCATTGCACTCGGCAAAACCCTCTTTGCCGAGTGTTGCACTTGGCAAAGTGACAATTTTTATCCTATTTCATTTGTTCAGTGGCATATTTCATAAATTTTCAAAATATACATCACATTCGCAACCCCAATCATTCGACAACCCCATAAGCATCATTCCACATCCCCAATCACAACCCCAATCAACACAACCACATCGACAACCACAATCACAACAACCTTAGCCATAATTCACAATCCACAAGACATAAATATAATCCACAATCGTAGTCACAGTCACAATCCACAAAACATAAACATAGTAGTTCACAGTAGGTAGTCCACAATTCGCAATCGAAATTCGAAGAAAACATAGTAGTTCACAGTAGGTAGTCCACAATTACAATTGTTCAAAGAAAATTATCGAGGTGGCCACGACGCCCAACCTACGTGTTCATTACTGGGGTTATTTGATGCCACTGACTGAGGCTGCACAAAAGGAAAAGAGAATAGTATAGGTTTTCAAGATAGTAACATTCGCAAATAAGAAAATTAAATGTGAGGTTAAGTGACTCACCGGAGTGCCTACAACAGGATGTGGAGGAGTGAATACCACACGCTGTGGTGACGGTACGACACGAATACCCATGTTCTGACTGATTGTTTGCACGTAGCTGTACATCTCAGTCATCCTCATCTCAATCTCCCGTCGTTTCCTTCTCTCCTCTTCCAACTCGTCCTACAATATTCCATTTCAATGTTACAAAGTGAAACAAACAATCAGCAAATATTAATGAATTAAGAAAAAAAGATTTTTCTAACCCGTCGTTTCCTTCTCTCCTCTTCCAACTCGTCCTACAATATTCCATCCCAATGTTACAAAACGAAGCAAATAATCAGTAAATATCAATGAATTGAGAACAAAACCAAAAATTTCTCACCCGGAGTTGCTGCACTTCGGTCTGTGAAGCGGTCGGCCGTGTGCGTATGGCCGGTCTTTCGCTTGTGCTCCTCGCTCGAAGCTGGGACAGAGTGGGTGTACTGGCTGTGTCGAGGAGGTTGTCGCCAATCTAGTACCGTCCATGCTTCTTGCCTCCTCTCACCCTCATGACGACTTCTCCATCAATATCCTGGATAGTAGGATCGAAATCCTTCCCATGGAGCTCCCTTGCCATCGTGGTGTACTGACTAAGGCGGCTGTGGATGGTCGCATTGGTGTACGCCGAGGGCCCGTCCTCTGGGCTGTAGTCGACGTTGAACGTCGCCTTGCCCTTGTGGGCCAAAGCCCATGCCTTGAACTGGGAGATAGGTTGCCCATCATGCGACGCCGACTGTGAATAAAACAATAGTATGGTTAAGAACTATTGAGCCTTGATCGTTGAAATGAAAAATAGAATTCACGTACCCATCTAGCTGCATACTGGTTGAGGCTAAGGCTGCCTTGGTGGTGTGGCGCACCTGGCATCATCAAACGCTGCTCCCGACAAGCGCACCACCTGTCCACCATGCACTCCCAGCAATCGAAAAGCTGGCCACACACCAAACAGGCACCTACACGTCATCAAGTATAAGAGATATACCTAGATCAAATCAAATGTACTTAATCGTTCAAAAATCCGATGTTATATTTACCAGCATGTATTGTTCCTTTGTTAGAGTCATGGTTCTTGCTTCGGTTTTGGTGACCTTCAGGTTGTTGTATGCAGCGTTGTATGCAATGATGGCCTGGATGCACGCCTCGTAATGCATGTCAGTCACGAGTTTGCGACAGGATTTGTCAGCCACCGCAGCCGCTCTGGCCTCGTATCCTATCTGGCATCTAAAAAAATCCTACATAAACACATGATGTATTGAGCCATTGTTTCAATAATGTGCAATGAATGTGATGTATTGAGGGAAGTGGTTTGACAGAAGACTTACCCACAACTCGGCCTTCACCCGCTCCGCCCTGTTGTTGAAGATCCTTCCATCTCGATCAGGAAAATCGGGGACGACGACGTAGTGGTCAAACATGTAGGCAGGCTCCGACCTTCCGGCATACTGAATAAGGCCAGGAAAGTGTACTTTGCACAGAAGACCCAGGATGTCGTTGACATGGCGTTTGTGATCACCTTCTCTGATCACAGTCCAACACCTGCCAAGTGAAAATGCAATGAAATATTAGTTTTAAGTGGTATTTTAAACAAATCAAATGAAAAAGTATTGACAACATCCAAGGTTACTTACCGAGTCCCTTCAGGCTGAATCAGCGGATGTCTCTCGAAAGGTATCGGTCGCCATGGGAGGGTCGAGGGACCTCGCAACCAAACAGTCAACAAACCCCCGGCGGAGCCGGACCCCCGGCGGAGCGAACCCCGGCGAGGCGGACCCTCAACCTCCTGCTCCTCCTGCTCCTCACTAGAGGCAGTAGAACCCCCAGCCTCCTGCTCCGTCTGCTCCTCCTCCATCCGCTCCTCCTGCTCCTCGTCACTAGAGGACGCTACAGGGGAGGGTATCCTCCCTCGACCCCTGCCAGCACAAACCTTGCGTTGACCCCAGCCGCGACTCCTACCAAACCCATCAGCAGCATCGGACCCTCGAATGGCATCGGCGGCTCTTCTGAACACTGACACGTACTTCCTCAAACCACCCACCATCTTTGTTATATCACATGCACCTAGAAAGAGTAAACCAATTAGCAGAGATATACAAAAATACGAAGAGAGAGATGCAAAATAAATAGAACATAGATGCAAAATAAATAAAACATAGTTAAAGCAGTGCATACATGTATTAGAGATAGTCATCATGGTCGGGATTAGTTGGATCATAATTTTCATCATCACTATCAGCCATGTCGATATAATCATTAGGTTCCTCCTCGGAAGGAGGAATGTTGTCGTCCCTCTCATTTCCTAAATGTAACCGCTGAAGCAATTCTAAGTCCTTCACATTATGAACCTCATCTACAGCGTCCTCGTCAACAACCATTTCATTGCTTTACCACATCCATCCCCATCGCTTTGGTTAAGTCTATCTCAAAACTTCCTTGTAGCCCATCTTCTTGAAAGGACTCTCCGTCATATGTGTTTGGGTTCATGTTGTAGTCTTCATTGTTTGGTACAGGTAGTTTACCGTGTGGCGATACCTTGTACACAACATCCCAACCTTGAAGACAGTTGTCTGTTTGGCACGGATATGACAGATACTAAACTTGTGTCGCCTATTGAGCAATGATATACACAGCATCTCTTGCTAGGACGGTTGACTGTCGAATTTCGACTAGGCCAAGATTAGGAGTTTGTCTCACTTGAGCAGGATCAAACCAATGTCATTTGAATATGACAGGATTAAGAGGTCTACAACCATGAAACTCGAGTTCATATATTTCTTCTATTCTTCCATAGTAATCAACCCCATCGAGCCCTGGAGTAAAAACTCCAGTATTTGTGGTTTTTCGATTGGGTCGACTCTGCTCATGGCTTGTTGTGTGAAAGCGATATCCATTCACATCATAGCCGAAAAATGACTTAACCCTATAGGAACAGCCACTAGAAACTTGTCTCAACTCGGCACTCATAGACGCATCGTTTTGGCCCTACAAGTTAAAGCAGGTTGTAGAGTCAAACTTCTAAATTTCAAGCAAAAAGATTAAGCATTAGAAGGTTTTCGATAGTACCTTATTTTTGAACCAAGAAATGAAATCGGGCATTCCATTTCCCGCACCCTGCCTTAGAAGGTTTTCGACTTCTTGCGGGGTAGGTTCCCTTGGTTGACGCCAGAATTGATGTTGAAATTCCCTGTACGAACGAGAACAAGGGGGTTGAACAATGAGAATAGTGACTAATTGGTAACAAATTTGTTGAGAACTTACCGCATATACGGCTCCACTTCATCGAGGTTGGTCAACATGTATAGCATGATGTTGCGCCACTCATGATGATTCAATGTCTTGTTGGTCGCTTCACTCGCACTTCCAAGTTGCCCTCGGAAAAGACTGAGGTTCAATTCATCTTCGCCAGCATTGTAACGAGGGGGTGGATTATGCACGCTAGGAAGGTTGTCAACATAGTATTTTGATGTTAAATTTGAAACCTCCTCCAGAATGTATGCCTCTGCAATGGAAGCTTCAATCTTGCATTTATTTTTATATTTTGTTCTAATAACCTTCAGACATCTCTCAATTATATAGCACCAACGGCACTGCATACCCCCCCCCATACGGCACTCGTGCGGGAGATGCATAATCAAATGCTGCATCGGATTAAAGAAGCTGGAAGGAAAGATCTTATCTAACTTACATAGCAACACAGGCGTCATTCTTTCCATTTCGTCAATCATAGTCGGAGATAACTCCTTAGAACACAGCTGGCGGAAGAAATTGCTCAACTCTGCAAGGACTAGCCAGACATGCTCAGGGACATAGCCACAAACCATCACCGGGAGAAGCCGCTCAATCCATATGTGGTAGTCATGACTCTTGAGCCCGTTGATTCGCACGATAGATAAGTTCACTCTCCTCTTCAAATTGGTTGCATACCCATTAGGGAACATCAACGTTTGGAATCATTCGAGTACTTCCCTCCTTTGGGCCCTCGTCAGAACAAAATCGGCCTTAGGCTTTCTCCATGACTTGCCGCCTCTAGGAGGCGCCATGTCTAGGTTTGGTCTATTGCATAACATAGTTTGATCCACTCGAGCCTTTACGTTGTCTTTGTCTTATCAGGAATGTCCATGATTGTAAAAAAAGTGCCTCGGTGACATTCTTTTCGGTGTGCATCACATCAATATTATGTGGAAGAAGGAGATCTTGAAAATAGGGGAGCCTCCACAAGGCAGATTTTTGAGTCCAGGCAAGTTGCTCATCATATCCCAGAAAATAACCATCTTTTTCATTGATCTCAAGAGCTTCTAACTGAGAACGAACCTCAGCACCTGTCATCATCTGTGGTGCAGCCTCGGTAATTATTACATCTTTTGTAAAGTTCTTGATGTCCCGCCTGAATGGATGGTCAAGATGGAGGAATTGTCGATGTTTGTCAAAAGAAGAATATTTACCACCCTTCACCAACCAGATAAACTTCAGAGCTGCCTTACATACCGGACATGGAAACTTCCCGTGAACACACCATCCGCATAATATCCCATATGCCGGCAAGTCATGCAGGGAATTATGGTACCAAATATGCATTTTTGAAGTTTGTCTTTGTAGCTCGGTCATATGTCCATACCCCTTCCTCCCAAGTACGGACCAAATCATCAATCAAAGGCTCCATGTAAACACTCATATTCTTCCCCGGATGTCCAAGAATTATCAACGACAAGAATATATTCGGTCGTTGGAAAATGACGCTGAGGGAGATTGAGGGGAATAACGAACATGGGCCAACATTTGTATGGGGCAGCCGCCATTCCATAAGGATTGAACCCATCTGTTGCCAACGCAACCCGTACATTACGAGCCTCTAGAGCTTTCCCAGGATGAATCACATCAAACTTTCTCCAAGCTTCACCATCGGATGGATGTACAAGCTTCTCAGGATTGTATCGACGTCCGAGCTTGTGCCATGTCATTTGTTTCGCGGATTCCTCGGTCATGTAAAGCCGTTGGATCCTCGGTATGAATGGAAGGTACCGTAAGATCTTCATGGGGATAGCGAGCTGCCTCTTATGTCCATCACCAGAGTCTACCTCTACGAACCTAAAGGATCCACACTTTGCACAGTACTTTGCTTCCGCATGCTCTTTCCTAAATAGGATACATCCGTTTAGACAAGCATGTATCTGCTCATATGGCATCTTAAGTCCACGAAGGAGTTTTTGTGCCTCATACATGCTCTTTGCCAGAAGGTGACCATTTGGAAGCAGGCTACCAACAACTGTCAGCATAACATCAAAGGCCTCTCTACTCCAGCTAAACTGGGACTTTACGGCCATTAGCCGTGCAATGGCATCCAGTTGAGAAACCTTTGTATGCCCATGAAGGGGTTGCTATGCCGCAGACAACATGTCGTAATACGCCTTTGCGGTAGGCTTCGGCTCCTCCTCCCTACATCCTTCATTGAAGTGTGCTTCATCATAGTCATTTAACATGTCTCCTACCCCGGCATCAGAATCAAACTCCTCGATGCGTTGTCGAACGACCTCGTCTCTCCCACGGTAGGCTTCACCATGGAACGTCCACCGGGTATAATCAGCTGTAAAACCATTCTTGCAAAGGTGTTTGCCCATGATCTCTTTTGTTTGTCGCTTCATGTTACCACATTTGCTACAGGGACACCATGTGGTACGCGCTCCTTTAACCTTGACAAATGCAAGTTCCAAGAAAGCATCGGTCTTCTCGATCCATTCATCGGTCAAAGAACCATGACTTGAGCGGCCCGTATACATCCACTCACGGTCATCCATCCTCTATCATATCGAAGAATCATATAAATATTATTTGCATCTGCCGAGTGCCTATACTATCTAATAGGTAAAGATAGGTCCTAATCCCACCCGAGGATGTGTAAATGAGTTTAGTTCCCATGCTCTAGTACTCCGCTCCGAGACATAATTTCGGCAACACCTCCCTGTTGTTCTTCAAATACACGTCCCGACAGAGAGATTGTGTATGCAGAGAACAACTGGGAGATACTGTCGAAATTCTGAGTCGGATCGGAATACTAGATCATGGAAACTAAACTCATCTACACATCCTCGGGCTGTCCAAAAAACGTGGACAATTCGAAATAGATATAGTTAAAGATATGCAAGAAGACACATATTTTGATCCGTATCTCTTTCGAACGGGAGACGCCTAAGGTTACGTTATACATAGACAAACGACGGTGAAGGCAGCGGCACCTGCAAAATAGGGAAGCACGGCTCGATGGCCGGCACACAAGCGACGGCATGGCTGCACGATGCAACTTCATTCATACGGGCATACAATAAACTTCAAAATATATATGTGCATACAATAAATACCATTCTTTTTACCATTGATTTATTTGTAATAAATACCTAAATTTGTTTCTTTTTGCCATCAATTTGTTTCTAATGTTGCACATGATATTATATCGATTAATGTTTCTAATGTGAACAACAAACTCATGTTTCAAATCTATTAACAAAATCTCACAAAAAATTTTTAATGTATGAAAAATATGACAAGGAGATTACCTAGGCCGGAGTGGGAGCCGTTAGTCGAGCGGGCGCCGGCGGGGGGGGCCACCGACCGGAGGGGTGGTTGGCGGCCGGGGTGGGGCCGCGTCGGCGGGGGCAGCGTCGGCGGGCGGCTCGGTCGGGAGGCGTCGGCCGGGGCGGCGTCGGGCGGGGGCAGCGAGCGGCGCAAGCGGGGCCGGAGGGCCGGGCGGCGGCGGATGGGGTGCGGGGAGGCGGCGGCGGCGAGTTAATTCGCTAAGTCCCAAAATGAATGGCGTCGCGGATCGGGCACTCGGCAAAAACAAGCTTTGCCGAGTGCCGGATCGAGGCACTCGACAAAAACAAATTTCGCCGAGTGCGTGGGGAATGCACTCGGCAAAGCTTGTGAGGGGCTTTTTTGCACAATTTTGCCGTGTGTCACATTTTTGCCGAGAGCTACGCTCGGCAAATTTTTTTTTTAGTTTTTATGCTTCTAATAATTTAAAAATTATCAAACGGATTCAAAAATTTACCAAATTATATACTATTTATTGCCTAGGGAAAAATATTTGAAATCAAATGACAATTCGACCATCACTTTCTCTCCAAATCTAACCAATCCTTCTCAACACTTATAATCTACTCCGGAGAATCTTTGGTTTTGTGAGCGTCGTACCTGATAAAACATTCGAAACCTTCTCAATTTTTTACCATGGTCTCAATGTATGATATCATGACATCCTGACAATTTTTATGATTTTCCAACTTCATTTGCTATTTTTACAATTTTAAAATCATTCGCTCAATAGGTTCCTAACCATGTTTCGTGAAGAAAAATTTTGAAATTTTTGTTCATTAACCGCATAATGACTCAAAAGGGTCTGAATAACATGTATATAATTTTTTCACTAATTTTATTTCTTTTTTTAACCACTTGCAGTTCTAATTTGAGACTAGCCAAAAAAATTCACGAAAATACAATAAATCAAAGAAATATACAAAACCAATCGAAAAATTACCAAATTTTATAATTAGGGATTACATGTTGTATTTACATAATAGAGAAAGTTTGGAGGGTATATGAGGAAAAATCATCACAAGTTTGCCGAGTGCCGCTAAGAACACTCGGCAAAATTGAACATCGGAGAGCCTTTGTGAGACATTTGGCAAAGGTCTCATTTTGCCGAGTGCCTTGCCTTGGCTCTCGGCAAAGGATATATTTTGCCGAGTGTCTTGACCTAGTACTCGGCAAAGATGTTGACAAACGGTTGTTCTATCCATTCAGCGACGGCCGTTGCAATTTTGCCGAGTGTCCCTTATCGGCACTCGGCAAAAATGTACTTTTGCCGAGAGCCATGTGAAGGCACTTGGCAAAAATAACCTGTTTGCCGAGTGTTTTTATTCGCCGAGTGTTTACTCTCGGTGAAGTGTAGATTTTGCCGAGTGTTCCTTTTTGCCGAGAGTCCGCTTGGCAAATATGTATTCGCCGAGTGCCCGATAGAAAGCACTCGACAAACATTTTTACACTCGACAACCCTTGGCTTTCCCGTAATGTATAAAATATATCAAATATATAAGTTTAAATTTAATTTTTATAAGTTGTAATAAAAATAATAAATTAAAATGTGAATGAACGTTAACTATTTTCAATTTAATTTGTTTATTTTGTTATAATTTGTAGAAGTTGAATTAAACATTGTATATTTGTGAGTAATATATTTCATATTAAATATATGTTGTTAAATTTTGATAATTTTATTATTATTATTTAGGTCACATGTAAGAAATGACGACCGAAAATCCATCTCCTTTACTCTTTGTCACTAATCTGAACTCACTGATAATCTGCCTGCAAGCTACTCTGTTTCTGAACTGAATTTCGAAAACTGGATTGGTTACACTTGTTTAAAAGACAGCTTCTACTTTCTACAATAGGACTTACTCTGTTTGCATCAAGTCGACGAATTTTCTCTCATTGCGAAGGTACGACAGCCCGCGGAAGATCCCACCAGAACTTCTTCCCGTCGTTGCAAGTCTTGCAACTCCCAAACGAGATGATCGCCGGCGCCGGAGCTTGCTCGGCCCGCGCCACAGATATCCGCTGGTCCAGCCTCGCGTCTCTCATCGCCGCAACCTTCGCCGCCTGCGCTAAAAAAAAAGAACGTGAAGAGCGATGACATTGGCAACGTGACGACGCGACTGCTGCGTCACGTATGCACGCAGTTTTGTTACGGTCATTGACGATTCATGGTATGATCTGCACCTTGTAATCGGCGGCGTCCCGGAAGTTGACAGCATCCGCCGGTTTCTGGCGGCCATGGCCACCGCCACCGAGCAGCAGGGCCAGGCCGGTGGCGGTTGCGGCCGCGAGCCCCAGGGAGCAGAGCACCCCGACGGCATGCTGCTGCCACCCCTGATCGCCTCCTCCCACCTCTTGCTCCTCCACAACAACCACCACCTCCTCCTCATCATCTGCATCTGCATCACCCGATCCCTCGCTGCCGTTCGCGACTGCCTCCTCCACCTCGTCGTTATCAACAGCGTCGGCGGCGAAGTAGTTCGCGTCGATGGACTTCTCGCTGTAGCCGCCGGCCAGAACGCTCACGCGCGGCTCGTGGGCAATTTCGTCGTATGAAGCAGCGTCAGCGTCGGCGACGAGCACGAATTCGTCGGCGTCTGTCTCCCCCATCCTCGTCGCCGTTATGGATGGAGAGATGAACAGACGACGATGTGACGCGCAAAGCTTTCTTTCGGTGCAAGGCAAACGGATATATAGGTTACACCTTGCGCTTGCGCATACCGTCGTCGTGTCACGTGAGGGCATAGTTTAGCGGAACGAACCGTACAACCGGGACAGATATTAAATCCTTTGTTTGTTTAATCCCAAAAGAAAGGGATTAGAGGAAATTATAAAAAATTATATCATAATAAGTATGGAATTAATTCTCTCTGAATCTCCTCAATTCCCAGATTAACCAAACAAGCCGTACTCCGCATTTCCTTTCTTCATTGCGTTTCACTGGGCTAGCCAACTTTGAGGCCTAGCGCACACGGTACGCCCAACCCAAAACTTATTTTCTGGCTGAAATAAGTTCACTTTTGGTTCCTCAATTTTCGTCGAGTCTGAAATTCGTATTTAAACCGAAATACAAGATAGAGAATGGATCCATAAATTTACAAAATCAGATTATTCGAGGCCCTAAACAGTATTATGTTCGATTTTAGCTGACGTGACAAGCTGAATCAGCGTAGAGCCTATACGGGTCCTATACGTCAGTGCTAACATTTTCTTCCTTTATCTCCTCTTTTCCCCTCTCTTCTCCTCTCTCCCATCTCCCCTCTCTTATCCTCTCTTCCCAATCCCCTCCAGGGCCTCCACCATGGCGTGCATCCTGAACCCATCCGGTTTTGGATCTACCGTCGAAGGCCATGGGCGCATGTCCACAACGTGGATGTCCTCCTGCAGCAGAACCAATGACCGGGCGCCCTCCTCTTCCCGAAGCTGCTTCGACATGCTCGTCATGTCGAACACGTTGTCCACCACCTAGAAGAGGAGCCCGATGCAACACGCATACTGCTGGATGCTCTCCAGCTCGGCATCCGTGCCCCACCAACGATGGCATTAGACATGGCGGCGACCTTGAGGAGTCGCACGTGTCTTTGTGCATGTGGATTTACTCCAGCATGGCGAGGATGATGGGGAGGCCCTCACTCTCCTTATCGGCGACCTGCCCAGCGACGACCCCTGGTGCCGAAGGCGCTCCCAAGCTTGGCGATCGCCCGGAGCATGCACTTCCACGGGGACATCGTGGTCACCGCAACGCGTGCCATGTGCTCGAACGTGAGGGCGTGGAGCACGTCACCGGCGAGGAAGGCAGTGAACTCGGGGAATGCGACGTGGTTAGAGGGGCGCCTTGGGTGGAGGCTGTCATCGTCCATGCACGACTCTTCGCAAGGAAGAAAGCTCAGAGGAGTTGTGCTGAGCTTGGCGTCGCCTTCTTCCCGCTAGCTCCACCGCCCTTCTCCCCGCCACTTGTTACGTCATCCTTCCTGTCGGGCATCGCCCTAGAGGGGATTGGGAAGAGAGGCAAAGAAAGGGGAGTACAGAAGAGAGAGGAGGAAGAAGTGCTAGCCACTGACATGTGGTGCCCGCATGGGTCTCACGCCGACTCAGCTTGCCACGTCAGCTAAAACCGGGTATAATACTGCATATGATCTCGGTAATTCAGTTTTGTAAATTTAGAAATATATTATATTTGTATTTTGATTTAGGGACAAATTTCAAACTCGGCGACAATTAAGGGACCTAAAGTGAACTTGTTCCTTTCTGGCTTAACACATTCACCCTAGGCCTGTAACAAAAGGCCCAGTAGAATGGAGCCGAGCCATGGAATTTTTATCATTTTTAATTTTATTTTTAAAAAATTTACAAAAATAATTTTTGATTTCGAAAATTTGTAATTCTAGTCGCATCTCGCTCTCTTAGAGGGCGAGATTTAAAAACGCCCTCGAGAGGACGTTTTTGCGACGTGGCGAGATGGCCGTTGGGCGTCGTCGCGCGTCATTGATTTTTGCAAAAACCCTTCCCGCCCTCGGAAGGGCGATCTTTAACTCGTAGCACCGGCTTTTTTTGCGGCGACCCTTTCCGTCCTCGGAAGGGCGTTTTTAACGTAGCACCGGGGGCCGCGAAAAAAAGGTCTACGTTAAAATCGCTCTTCCGGAGGAGAAAGGCTTTTTCAAAGAACAACGACGCGGCAGCGACGCCAACGATCGTCTGCACGTCAAAACGCCCTCTGGGAGGCGATTTTAAATCTCGTCCTCCCAGAGAACGGGATGCGACTAATTTTACAAATTTTTAAAACCTGTAAATCTTTAAAAAATAAAATTAAAAATGCTAAAAGTTCCCGAGCCATGCGCTGATGCGCCCATGCCATCCCGCCAGGCTATCATCAACTTACCATGTCCCAAGACCGGCCACTGCCAACACATCGCCGTCTCCTGCGGTACACCGGCATGGTCTCGACGGTTTGCCCATGGCTGCAAGCCTGCAAGATGCCAAGACGCCTCCTCCCTCGGTAACTCCCGATCAACGTTGCGCACCATGCACATGAAAAGCAGCGAGCAAAGCTACAGGAGCAAAGCAAAACCGGCTAAAAATTCAGTACTACTCGACCAGATCACATAACCTGCCAGCCAGCCAGATGCGAGTGGACAGTGGAGACGACGACGGCGTGGCCCCTACACTGCTCCCCCTCCCCGGCTTAAACAAGGGCAAGGAATCTCATCTCATCTCCTCCCGATCAATTAGGCCCCTCTCATATGCCTTGTCTTTGATTAGCGATGCTAATCTGGCCACCGGACGATAACCAGATTGTTTTGTTTGTAGCTACTGCATCCCTGGCAATTTGCAGCGTTAAGTACTCTACTAGTCTCTGGTCTGCTGCAATAATCGATCCATTCGGAGAACCTTTGGGAAAAAGAAGAAAGCGGTAGGTTGGAGAGAAGGAGAAGAATAATCGAGGTTTCAGAGCAGGCTTGGAGATGAAGCCTCTGGAGCTGTCTGTCTGCCAGTCACTCGTGGCAGCCTCCCTGTCAGCTGTACTTCATGCATGAACAGATCGGTCACACTGTGCTTAAGCTTATGCTTAATTCAAAGGAGTAGTTTTTTTAGAATTCAAAGGAGTACTACCCATCCCAATTCAATAATCCTACTGCCAGCGCGACAGCTTCAGACCCTGTAGATAGAGATAGGCGAAAGCTTAACCATCAATATGATTAGTACTTCCTTCGTCGTACAATCAATTTATTTTTAGTTTCTTTCGTTAATTCTAAAATAAATTTATTTTTAATAATAGTTACATTGAAATTTAAAAAATACTAAAAGATAGTGTATTGGAGGTAGATAAAAAGGTAATAATTATAGTAAAATTTGATAAAGTAAAAGTATTTTAGTATTTAAGAGTTTACTGATAGTAGAGTAATCTGAATCACTGATCGGTTTAGATCTTATTTAATTAAAGCGTTTATATTTATTTATATTATTATTTTATACATTATCGTCAAAGAAAAAGATGAAAAAGGATATAATCGGCATTTAACCGTGACTAAATCTTTTTTTCTTTCTCTTTTGACTTTTTCGATGTAATATGAGCAATGCTAATATAAATGGAGGAATGCATATCGATCTAGCCAGAAAAAACATAAATAACAAATTTACCCTAATTATTATATTAATAAATTGTTGATTTATCTGAACAGTTTTATTTATAATATAATACTCTTAGTAAAAAGCCTAAGAGCTGTTTTTTGTTTTTATTTAGTATCTATGATAATGGATAAAAAATAAATTTATTTTGGAATAGAGTTTTGGAATGGAAGAAGTAAGTTCCTAAAGCATAAATGTGTAGATCATAAATGTGTAAGGCAGGATGCAAATAACGACGTGTTGATTCACATTCATCTTAGTTCGTGTACGTGTGCGTACGATCGATGTGATCGGTCCTAATCATCCTTCTACTCCACTGTTTCTGCTGGGATCGCCTGATCGATTAGCCGGCTGATGCTGTGATGCAACGATGAGTTTTCCCGTTTGATCGATCGATCGAGCCCGGCTGGATCGCAGCTGGACGTGCTGGCGACTGTCCACCGGCCGCGAGGGGCGGCCATGATTAATCCATGGCGTGACGATGACGATGGTTGATGGTGGTGTCCGGTAACAGGTAAGCCCAATGGCAAGGACCCGGCGCCGGCGCGGTGGGTGGTTGCTCGCCATCCATAAACCGGTCGTGAAAAAAAATGCCTGTTTAATAAAGCTTAAACTTCTAATTTAATTTTAAAAGTTGAATTTAAAGTAAAGTTATGAAAATGTCTATATTTAATTTTATTTTTTATTTATTTTAGGAGAACACTTTGCCTTTACTTTATTAACCCTAACTTAGAAAAATGAAACTGAAGCTAAAAGTTATACTATTAACTCTAAGTTAGAAAAATGAAACTGAAGCTAAAGTTATACCGAACGAGTCCAAAATATTCTTTCGGCGTCAGAGTTTCAGAAACTCCACCGGAATAGGCATCGTCAGCTCCCGTGGCGGACTGGAACCCGACTACAGTACAAAATCGCGATACCACACGATCTCGTCCTAGCCAGACACAACCGTGACACGGCTTTTACCAGCAATTCACCGTAAGATCGTCGCGATGGGAGGGGACACGGGAGACGGGACACAGGCAGCGAGCTGTGTTGTGCTTGTGCATGCTGGCAGTGGCAATGTGGCATGGCATCTCGAGAGGCCGCATGAGAGGGACAGCTCACTTGAGCGACTGCCCCCACGTGCCTGGCACAGTGTGACACACCCCATGGCGCGCGCATGGACCCTGCTTCGTGCTTCTGTGCACCGGGTCTTTGGTGTTGGAAGAAACAAACTGGGGTGGTGACTGTGAGCTAGGATTTACCAAATCTTATGAAACATGGTTACCATACTTATGTGATTGAGCGGTTATCATGATAACGGTAATCATAAAAAAATTAAAGGAATTTTATGTCCGAATTTTTAATTTAAATTTCGATGGTTTCATTTTCATAATTTTGACGTGGTTATTATGCGGTTTGACACGATTACTTGCAAAATTTCGATATGAATAGAATGAACACCCAAAAAAGAAAAATCACTTAAATATGTGAAAAAATTCAGAATAATTACTTATAAACCTAACTTTTGGACATAAAACAGAAAAAATAGGCATGATTGTTTTATATTATTGATTTTGAAGCCATTCAACATTTTATAACATAATAATTTAATAACAATAATTATAAAGTCGTTTCGTAAACAACACGAATATATTCTATTTTGAAACGAATGAACTAAATAAATAAGATTGACATAGCTATTCTATTTTAAAACGAATGAACTAAATAAATAAAATTGATGTTCTATTGATGATATATCATGTTATACTTTTCCATGGATACGGGTATGTGTATGTGGATGCAAGAAAAAAAAACAGAAAAAAAACCAAAAAATATATTTTCTCCTTTATTGCGCCTTTATGGACCAGTTAAACAGTACACTTTTGGCACATTCTTTTATTTCAATTTTTTTAATTACTTTTGTTTTGTTTTTAAATGTGATCTTATCTTTTTTAAAAAAATTCTTTACCATATGCCAAACTACTTACATGATTTTTCGATTTTTTGAAAAATTTAAATTTGGTCAAATTTTACTAAACTCTATCACCGATAACCTTAACCGTGGTGGTTTTGCAAACCTGCTGTGAGCTGTGGCGGAGATATTTTGCTGCGTGCGATGTGGGGGAGATGGTGGGGCCCGGAGGAGAGGGCAATTCATCTGGGTGAGGCCGGCGTCCGTACGTAGGTAGCAATCATGGACACCCCGTGTGGCCTACGGCCACGCCGTCGACGAGGGTACTTCAAAATCGTGAAACTGGGAATTTTCGATTGGGCTACCTGCAGAGTGTTCTTATCGTGGTTGTTTTTTTCTGCGAGCTACCAGTATAAACTACATTCGACTTTAGAACTTAAATTATTTTTATGATTAACAATTTTTAAATCATTTTTGTCGTTTCGTTTTGATTTAAGACCTCTGAGAGACTAAGGTTCAGTTCGAATTAGAATCAGCGGTTGGATTGAGCTTCACAGTTACACATAAATAAATCAAGACAAATTATTACCTTTTTTATTTTATTGAAAAATAAATTCTATATCAAATTATAAAATCATATAAAATTATTTTTAAATTTATACTAATTAATACTCGATTTTATACGTTCTTGTTTCACGAGCCACTAATAAGACGAGCATTTCACGAAGAGAGCCTTATTTCCTACCACGCTGTTATCCTACAACTGTACCTTACGTTTTCAAGCACACCTAGCGAATAGAATAAGAGTTCAACCAATCTTACGGTCTATATAATTTTCCAAAGTATGTTTATATTTATGGTCATAGCACCTGCTTAAAATAATTTATGAAAACTTCTTTAAATTGCAAAAGAAGCTGACAAAAAAGGGTTCCATTTGCCGTTACTCCTAACATGAAGTTCATGTGGCAGCCTGGCAAGGGGGACCGACCGCCT
This sequence comes from Oryza australiensis, assembly GCA_019925245.2. Classification (NCBI taxonomy): domain Eukaryota; kingdom Viridiplantae; phylum Streptophyta; class Magnoliopsida; order Poales; family Poaceae; genus Oryza; species Oryza australiensis. The sequence continues at coordinate 1,468,302 of JAIFGZ020000393.1, read as the reverse complement.
CTGTCGTCCATAGCCGTTCCCTTTGCGCTGGCTCACGGTGAACCGAGTCCAGGGCGCGCCGGTTCACGTAAAAAGCAACCCCTCACCACGCCCAGAAACCACCGCCCAGCCCACGGGCCGTGGTCCCGGTCCACCACCCCTCCCACCCTGCCCGCTCCCCCTCTCTCTTTCTCTCTCCTCCGCCCTTTTATCTCCCGATCTCTCACATTTTGGAAAGGAGAGAGAGATAGAGGCCATCCTCTAGACCAAAGGAAAGAAACCCAGCCGGGAGGAGAGGAGAGAAAGGCGAGGAGGAGGAGAGGTAGGAGAAGATGAGAGAGATCATCAGTATTCACATCGGCCAAGCCGGGATCCAGGTCGGCAACGCGTGCTGGGAGCTCTACTGCCTCGAGCACGGCATCGAGCCCGATGGCACCATGCCCAGGTGATGATGAATCCCCCCCTCCTTTTCTTGATCCGTAGACGCATTCCTGTTCCTGATCTCGGGAGGCGCGTCCGCGTTCCCCGGCTTCGTTGATCTGGTATCGTCGGTTGAATTGCGTCGGAAATGCCAGATTTGTTTCGCCTTTTTGTGTTTTTAGGGGTGGGGGAATTGCTTGCTTCGGCGGAGCGAACGATGGGTGTAGCCTTCCGTTTGTACTTCTCGTTTGGACGCTGCGTCTTGGTTTTGGCGGAACCTTTTTGTTGGTTGGTGCATCTCCTTGCCGGTTGGTGAGGGGATTGCAAGGGACAGGACTAGCACCGTGCGTCTCGGACGAAGGAAATTTTGGCCGTACTTTTTTTTACCGTTTGGAATTATATGAAGGAATGCGTTTGATTTTCTTCGGAGTAGATTGTAAATTGGCGTGCAGGTGCATGTTGACAAGTTGGCAATTGGGAGTTCCCAGAGTTCTTTACGGTTCTAGATCTGCGAATTTACTTGTGGGGTGATGCTTAATAAATAATGTCACATAGAAGCTCTGAGTGTCAGGCTGAGCACGTAGATCGTCCTAGATTGGAGAGTTTAATCTGGGTTACTATTAAAAGCGGCTTCCCCCTCTATCGAGGAGGATTTGTTTTGTTGCTTACTTTGCTTGGTGTAAGAATTGAGTAGATTATTGAACCATAAACAAATGCGTTAGAGAATTAGATTCCATTAGATTATCATGGTTGTAGCCCACTTTTTTGTAGGCAGCTCTGGTAGACTGTAATTTATTTGTTGCTGCATAGGCTAATGATTAGAATTATCACTCCAGTTCTGATGTCTGAACATTGTGTTGTTTGCTCTTGGTGTAGTGATACAACGGTTGGTGTCGCGCACGATGCGTTCAACACTTTCTTCAGTGAGACCGGCGCTGGCAAGCATGTGCCCAGGGCCATCTTTGTTGACCTGGAGCCCACTGTCATCGACGAGGTGCGCACTGGGTCGTACCGTCAGCTCTTCCACCCGGAGCAGCTCATCTCTGGGAAGGAGGATGCCGCTAACAACTTCGCCCGTGGCCATTACACAGGTAATTCATCTTAGAATTCAATGAGTATTATTCTATTAACAACTATGAATGTGTCTTGTTCTCATTGTTTGTGGAATGCAGTTGGAAAAGAGATCGTAGATCTATGCCTGGACCGTGTGCGCAAGTTGGCAGACAATTGCACTGGGCTGCAGGGATTCTTGGTGTTCAATGCTGTTGGTGGTGGAACTGGATCAGGACTTGGTTCTCTGCTTTTGGAGCGTCTCTCTGTTGATTATGGAAAGAAGTCCAAGCTTGGCTTCACCATTTACCCTTCCCCCCAGGTATAACTTAATCTGATCTGTGTTGGCTATACTCTGAGAACAAAAAAATTGCTTTATATAGAGCGTTGACTGGAAACTTGAAATTCTCAGGCTGGTATAGAATTAATTTATTTAGACGCCTGCTTAGATATGGGCCACGTTATCAGTATATCTATAATCTATAACTATCTATAAAGCAAGTAGTGTTTCCACCTAAATTTTGTTTTGTCTGGCTATTTGAAAACCCTTTGAGTTTTTCCGAAATTAACCCGCAGTCCGCTTGGCTATTTTAAAAAAACCAGTTAAAGAAGAAAAAAGAGTTATTTTGTAGAAAACCCCTTGAATGCTTATAAAATTAACCTGCAGTCCCAATGCTTAAAAGAAAGGGAGGGCTTGGATGAAAAAAGACATTCTGCGTCCCTTTCTTTCGTCCCCATTCGCGTCGCGCCCCGTGCCGCGTCTGCGCCCCTTTCTCCCGTCGCCGCTTGGAGCTCTCGCGCCGTCGCCTGGACCTTCACCCTCCGCCTGCTTCTCTCTCTACGTCGTCGTCCTGTTGCAACGCATGGACATTTGGCTAGTGTATATATATATATATATATGTGTATATATATATGTATATGTGTATATATGTATATATATGTATATGTATATGTGTATATGTATATGTATATATGTATATGTATATATGTATATGTATATATATATGTATACGTATATGTGTATATGTATACGTATATGTGTATATGTATATGTATATATGTATATGTATATATGTATATGTATATGTATATGTATATATATATGTATATATACATATATATATATATGTATATATACATATATATTATATACATATATATATATATATGTATATGCCAACCATTCTCTAATTAGTATGTGGACTAAACAAACTGCTGGCCTGGCTGGTGGGGATCTACCTATATGGCTATACAATATTCTTATCTTATGTAGGCTCTTTAGTGAACTTTTATGGACTATTAGTCTTCTTCGTGAAGTCTGTAATACCATGCATCGCATATGAGCCAGCATTATCCTAGTGCACTGTACCAACTTTCCATGTGATGTAGGCCTTTTAGCTTGTTCATGTGATGAGTGGGTTTGCTGCATCTTAGCTGTTGTGGGGACATTTTGGGTAGAGTTGTTGTACAATTATTTAAAGTTCATCATATCACTATCTTCTCGTCTTATGCCACTCTGGTTTGCAGGTCTCAACAGCTGTTGTAGAGCCATACAACAGTGTCCTCTCCACCCACTCCTTGCTTGAGCACACTGACGTGGCAGTTCTCCTAGACAATGAGGCTATCTATGACATATGCCGGAGATCCCTTGACATCGAGAGGCCAACCTACACCAACTTGAACAGGCTCATCTCACAGATCATATCTTCACTCACCACCTCCCTGAGGTTTGATGGTGCTATCAATGTGGATGTCACTGAGTTCCAGACCAACCTTGTCCCATACCCTCGCATCCATTTCATGCTTTCATCCTATGCCCCTGTTATCTCTGCTGAGAAGGCTTACCATGAGCAGCTCTCTGTGCCTGAAATCACTAATGCTGTCTTTGAGCCCTCAAGCATGATGGCCAAATGTGACCCAAGGCATGGGAAATACATGGCTTGCTGCTTGATGTACCGTGGCGATGTTGTTCCGAAGGACGTCAATGCTGCAGTCGCAACTATCAAGACCAAGAGAACTGTTCAGTTTGTTGACTGGTAAGCTGTCTTTTTCACTATTTTAGTTGCACTTATTTTAATCACAGGCAACCTATCCACTTGTTCATCAACACCTGATTGGCTAACCAACTGATTAATGCTTTCCCCTCCACAAGGTGCCCTACTGGATTCAAGTGTGGCATCAACTACCAGCCACCCTCTGTTGTCCCTGGAGGTGACCTGGCTAAGGTTCAGCGTGCGGTGTGCATGATCAGCAACAATACTGCTGTTGCTGAGGTTTTCTCGCGCATCGACCACAAGTTCGACTTGATGTATTCTAAGCGTGCTTTTGTGCACTGGTACGTCGGCGAGGGAATGGAAGAAGGTGAATTCTCAGAAGCCCGTGAGGACTTGGCTGCCCTTGAGAAGGACTATGAGGAAGTCGGCGCGGAGGGTGCAGATGACGAGAACGATGATGGAGAAGACTATTAGTAGCTGGTTAATAAGTAGTTCTCTGGTTAATGATTGGTTTGTCAGTATACTCCGGTTCCATTGCATTGCATATTCCTGTTATGTGTGTTTACTTTTTGTACTGTGCTAAACTGTTGTTAGCCCCTCGTTGGCCATGATTGTTCATATCTTACCATTTTGCTGCGCATTGCTTGCTACTCCCCCAAGCTTGGCACATATGCCATTCTGAGCTGAATTGCAGAATGTGTATGCTCTCTATGCATCGTCCAATGGAGCTATGGTTGCTTTCTATTAATCTCTGTGCGCGTTTGCTCCTTTCTTGCATGTGAATTGTGAAACATGAGATGCTGATAGCTTCTAGGCCCTAAATATCTTTTACTCTGAGCTACAACAAATCTGAGCTCGAGTTAAGAAATCAGCAACTTGGACCCCTACGTTCACAGGATAGGACGGGCCATGTTCATCGGTTCATGGGTTGATTAGCAAGCAAATGCAGGAAGATGGCTGGTGATATTCCCTTGTTTTGTCCCAATGCGGTGTCTCCATATGCCTGCATCACCGTTGCATGTTTAATAGGGTGTCCTTGGTCTGCACTACAGAAGATTGGAAGCAAGCGACCTGGCGGCTGGCTGGCGCAACGCCAGTGGATATCTGCTGGTTGGGACGGGAGTACGGGACTTGGTAGGTCTGCTAGCCTCGAGATACCTGAAGCGGGATGTCATATTCAAGCCCCCAGAACGGTCCAGTTTTCGGTACCAATTGTCATTATGTAGTTTAGCTGTCATAGAATCGAGTGAGGTGAATTATCGGTGGGTGACGCGAACCTCATAAGTTTGACTATGAGCCTTGTTTGATTCGTGGGATTAGTATATGTCACATCCGATACTATTTAAACGAAATCCGAATGTTTAGATACTATTTAAACGAAACTAAAATTTAGTCCTTATCATTACATAAAATATTTAAATATTATTATAAATTATGAAATAATATTAAATGTATATTATTTATAAAATTCATTCATAATCGATGTTAAATTCGCGAGACGAATCTAATGAGTCTAATTACGTCATGATGATTTGACGATGTTATGCTACAATAAACATTCGTTAATTATAGATTAATTAGACTTAACAGGTTCGTCTCATATACCGATTATATAATTATTTTTATAATTAGTTAATATTTAATTATGTCTAAATATTCAATATGACATGTACTAAAATTTATTCGCTTGACCCTATATCTCCTCACTTTCTTCTTCGAGAACAAGCATGGGTTTAACTATTTCATTAAAGGACGGTGATGGAGATCATTTTTTAGCTGTACCCTTTTTCCGTCGGTCTGAAATGATTTCATTCAGAGCAAGGTCAAAAGGTCAATAAGAGAGCTTGTTGTTAGCTCCAAAAAATAGTCATGTCATCTATAATAAGCATTGTACCTAATGTCTACAACAGAAATACTGTAACATAATTATTTTATTCTCGTTGTGGGACCCGACATCTTTCCCCATCTATCCCTTTCATCTCTTCTCTTTTATTAAGACGGCGTCTGCGCATGGATATAGTGGACGACGGCTGTAACATCTCTAAAATCTTCCTTTTAACCGGGTGTTTGAGACTGCTTCGGCTCTATGTTTTTAAACTTCGTTTCATGTTTTTAGTCAAATGGGTTTAGCTTCACGCACGCAGCTCTAGAAAAAAGATAAAGTTGTGAAAACACCTAAAGTGCTCTACGAACTTCGGTTTCACGGTGGAGTTTGTGAAGCGGGGTTGTGAAGCGATCCAAATGCAGACCTAAAAATATGTATTTTAACATAAAAAATTTTTACGTCTGTTTGCTCTATTTCAAAATATTTAAATTCTTGCATCCTTTATTTTATTTCCCTATTTTTTAATTTAAAAATTCTAATTCTTTTAATTCATTGTTCATTATTCTTGAAAAATCCCAATTTAATATCTTTATTCAAAAGAATTCCCCAAAAATTGAGAATAATTAGTTTTGAACCCTAGATCAATTTCCTTTTATTTTTCCCCCAATTTTTATTTCCTTTTATTTTCTTTTCCTTTTCCTTTTTTTCTTTTTCCCCTTTCCTTCTTCCTGCCAGGCCGACCACGGCTGCCTCTGTTTCAGCCGCCGAGCCGTGGGCGCCGCCCTGCCCACCGGAGAATCGAACAACCGACGTCGGCCACCGTCATACTTCTGTACACACGCCACAACACCATTGGATCATCGTCGTCATCGCACAACCGCAATGCCGAACCGACTTGGAGCCGCCGCCTCTATCCCGTGCACAACCGACCTAAATCCCTATAAATCGAGCACCCCGAGCAAAAATTTCCATGTAAATCTTCTTCCTCATTCCTTCCTCTACCTTCTCTGAGATTTCCCCCAATTTGTGCGCCCTAAATCGCCGTCGCCAAGCTAAAAACCGAAGAACCCTAATTCTAGCCGCCCGGAGAAATTCTCCAAAATTCGTCGCCATCAGTCGATTTCTCCCCAAATTGAAGGTACCATTACATCCTACATGTCTATAGCTCTATTTCCCCTAACTTTACGGAGCCATAACACCATCGAAAGTCCGCCGCCGGCGAGCCGTCGTCCTTCCTCTGTTCTGGTCGCTGCCGTGCGCACGTGGCCAGCCCGCCTCATCGCAATTCCGGCCAAAATACCACACTAGATAGCTTCTATGCATGCTAAGGATGCTCCCAAGCCCGCTTCCCTGACCACACCGTCGCCGGACCACCGCCGCGACGAGCGTCGTCGCCGCCGCTGCCTGTTCACCGCCGCCAGCCCACCTCGCCGCGCCTCTGGCCCGGCCAAGCTCGAAAATGAGATTGCCGTGTCTTTTAGATGGGGGTAGACCCCCTCACCTCCGAAGTCCGGCCGCGCCTCGCCGCCGAGCACCCTCACCCACCGGCGGCCGGCCTTGGGAAGAAAACATAGAAGAGAGAGAGAAAACAGAGAAAGAGAGAGAGAGAGAGAGAGAGAGAAATAATAGATTAATAGGGGACCCAAAAATAATTCTAGGAAATTATTTTCTAGTTGACCAAGTGACCTCCTTTGACTATTTCCAAAATCCATTTTATAAATTCAAAATCCTCCCATTTCCTCAAATCTACTCAGACTTCTTTTTAAACATTTTTGAATATTTCTTCTAGCTCTTTTTATATATTATATTATATTATTTTATTTTAGTTAAGCCCAAAATTTAAATTTTAGGACTTAACAAATAATCTTCCTATTCGAAACTCCAAAAATCATCTTTTGAATCCTTTTTAAATCTCCATATTTATTTGGCATTTATTTGGAATTATTCATTTGATTTCTTTATCGGCTATCGATAGATCGCGACGTCGAGTTCAAGAAAGGGATTGAGCCCGACCACATCGCCGACGTGAACACCCTCGCCGCAGTTCAAAAAGAAGAATGGTCTGAGATCGCTGGCCCTGAAGGTAAGTCAAACAATCATTGATCATATGTCGAACCCAATGTCATGATTTAAATAGTATATTTATTTAGAAGTATCGCATGGGTTGGGTCATTTAAATTGAATAGTAATAACCTACCATTTCATGTGATTATGAATACCCTTTTGATCATGTGTGCAACACCTTAATAATTTTAGACCAAATGAGAAATTACAACGCGATAGAATGATTATTACTTTATGTTCTATCATTTCATGCACCGTCATGTTATGCATGGTAAAAAGAGGAGTTTTATTTTCTCATGCAATAAAAAGGGAAAGTTCAATTATTTCATGTGATAGAAAGATAGTAATTCTATCATTTCATGTGACATTAAGATGATTTTGGCTTGATTCCAGAAAATATAAAACTCTTATGCCAGAATAAGAACATAGTTGCCTGTGGAGATTATGGCAATGGGGTATCTACATGGCAAGCTTATCCGACTGGAGGTAGGGATAGATTGCGCCTGCCATATCTGTAAGCCGAACATGACTTGGGTGTTACGATTGCCAATAGAGATAAGGCAATCGGCCTATAGTCACGGTTTGGTAAGATTGAGGAAACCGACTTAGAGTAAGATAGGGTTTCCGATCTGTAAGGCCTCCTCCCAAGATATATAAGGGGGGTAAGGGGCGTCCCTTGAGGGATATCAGAGAATCATATGCTTTATGAGCTTTTAGCCTTCAGCTTTAGATCACGAGATCAATAAAGACACTCGGCGGATCGAATCCACCGAAACAGGAGTAGGGTATTACCTCACGAGAGGGCCTGAATCTGTCTAAATTTTCTTCTTCTTCTAACCCATTGTGCTTGGCGATCTTGACTGCGACCCCAGAAATTATATTGTCGAAACCAAGTTTCGACAGTTGGCGCGCCAGGTAGAGGGCCGCGCGTCGAGACTTCTTCAACAATCTCGCCGACAAGCGTGATGGGATCTCCTTCAAGATTCGGCGACTTCACCGCCAACTTCGTCGACAACTTCTCCTTCGACTCGGATTCGGACCAGTCGGAAGGAGAAATCCACTCGACGCCGTTCGGACTCCCGAACAGCGCCAAGATCTACAACGACGTCTTGGAGACCAAGATGCAATCTACTCTCTCCAACGAAGGACTTTGCTCGGCACCATTCGGATTACCGAATACCGCCGAAATCTGCGCCAATCTTCTCACCTCCCCGACGGAGGCGATCTACTCGGACGAAGACCTCTCGGTGCCATTTGGGTTACCAAACGCCACCGAGATCTATAGCAAACTCCTCTCCCCCGAGTCGGCGGCGACCCACTCGGAGGAGCCCGTATCCCCAAGCTCTGACTCGGACTGGAACGATCCAGACCCGGGCTACCCAGGATCAAGGGAGGTCGCCGTCATCCTCCCATCATTCGGCTCCTGCTCATCTTCGGAGCTCAATGGATACCTCAGCTCCGCTGGCTTTGACGACCTCTATGGCATTCCCTCTGACGAAGCCGACAACTCCGACTGCCGCATGGACTATGAGCCGAAGTGCTTTGATGTCCTCATGGCCGAGCCGGACGAGTCCGAGTCAGCCATGGCCAGGAGGCTAGCTGAAGAGGAGCGAGCCAAGATTGAGCACGAGCGCAAGATGGTCGAGGAGGAGAAGCAACGCAAGGAAGAGGCTGACAAGAGGAAGCAGGATCTACGCGCAGCCGGACGATCTGCCCAAGAGGCCATCCTCCAAACGCGGGTTCGCAACACCAACATCTTCCAAACGTCACAGCAGAACGTTGTTGCCGCGCTCACTCTCTTGGACACCGTCATGGAGACGGCACCCGCCAATGTGACTCCGATACTCGACAAGATCAAGACCATCGTCGCAGCCACAACTAACGGCCACCCCACCACCTCGGCACGAAGGCCGACTGAGTCCGTGGCTGAAACGCCCGACAAAAGTCGACTCCCGCCTCTAAGGTCAGGAGACTATAAGAGGCCCGAGCCGGATCGGTCGACAACAAGGCCAAGAGGCCCACCCCGCGAGTCCACGCGAAGTACCGAGCAAACGGCCGACTCCGCGACAAACGACACGGACGTCCACCCGTCCACCATCGCCTCCGCCGCAACAACAGCTCCAGCTATCCAACCAGCCAACCAAAGACCCCGCCGAGTGATCTGCGGAAAGTCCTCGATCGTCGCTACCAGGAGCGGGACCAACGCACTCGGGAAGATCGGAGGGGATCACCCAATAGCGGCGACGACGGAGTACCAGGTTTCACTCGGGAGCTTCGCCGAGTGCACTCGCCGAGTGGGTTCAAGCCCACAGGGATTGAAAGGTACGACGGCAAGACCGACCCTGAATCTTGGCTTACCGTCTACACCCTCGCCATCCGTGCTGCAGGCGGTGACAACAAAGCCATGGCCAATTACCTGCCTGTGGCCCTCGCTAACTCAGCCAGAAACTGGCTCACGAGCCTGCCAAGAGGCTCAATCGGCTCGTGGAGCGAGCTGAGGGACCACTTCATCGCCAACTTCCAGGGAACCTTCGAGAGGCCCGGCACACACTTCGATCTATACAACGTCATCCAGAAGCCGGACGAGCCTCTGAAGGATTACATCCGTCGTTTCTCCGAGAAGCGCAACAAGATCCCCAACATCACCGATGACATCATCATCGCCGCCTTCCAGAAGGGAGTCCGTGATGAGCTGTTAATCGGGAAGTTCGGACGCAAGCCACCAAAGACGGTGAAACAGATGTTCGAAACGGTGAACTCCTACGCAAAGTCCAACGACGCCATCAAGGCTGCCCGTCAAGACCGGCCCGATAGGAGGGAAGACAAGCAAGCGGGAGGGAGCCGCAATCCTAAGAAGGATGGCGGCAACAGCAGCAACCAGGGCCAAAAAGATCGCAAGCGCCGATCTGAGGACCTAGTGGCCGCAACCTCCAACACTCAACGCCGTCCCCGAGTCGCCGCCTACAACGCCATCATGAACGCCCAGTGCACCCATCATCCCCATCATAAGCACGCGGCGAAGGACTGCTTCATCTACAAACAGTTCACCGAGCAGTACGCGACGCAGCTCAACAAAAAGCCGACTGATGAGGCTGGTCCGTCGGGTGCCAAGAAAAACAACGCGGCTGAGAACGCCGAACCTTTTCAAGACCCAGTGGGAGAGCTCAACCACATCTTCGGAGGGCCGCTAGCCTATGAATCCAAGAGGAAACAAATGCTAACTGACCGAGAGGTCAACGCGGCTCAACCCGAAGTCCCTTAGTACCTGCGATGGTCGGAAGTGGCCATCACTTTTGACCGCTCGGATCATCCTGACCGAGTGGTTCACCCGGGGCGCTATCCACTCGTCCTGGATCCCGTGGTCCGCAATATAAGGCTCAAGCGCGTCCTCATCGATGGGGGCAGCGCCCTTAACATCCTGTTCGCCAAGACCATGGATGAGATGCAGATCCCGAGGGCAGAATTAAAGGCAAGCTCAGCCCCCTTCCACGGAGTCATCCCGGGGCTATCGTCTACACCACTCAGGCACATCTCCCTCCCTGTCACCTTCGGGGCTTGAGAGAACTTCCGAACGGAGAATGTCACTTTTGAGGTGGCCGACTTCGAGACAGCATACCATGCCATCATTGGAAGACCTGCGCTTGCCAAGTTCATGGCGATCCCGCATTACACCTACCTCTGCATGAAGATGCCGGGTCCCAACGGCGTCATCACTCTTCACAGCGATGTGAAGCAAGCCTTCACCTGCGATAAAGAGAGCTGCGACATGGCCCAATCTCGCGAGAGATTACGTGGCCAACAAGAAGTCCGATTGGCTGCATCAACCGGGAGGGCGAAGTCCCCGCGAAGAAGATAGCCAAATCGGGATCCGGCGACGCCAAGACCAAGAAGATCTCCCTTGATCCGTCGGATCCCTCAAAAACTGCTGTAATCGGCGCTGACCTAGATCCCAAATAGGAAAGCGCGCTCGTCACCTTCCTCCAAAATAATAAAGATGTTTTTGCTTGGAAACCATCTGATATGCCTAGAATTCCTAGGGAGGTGATCGAGCACTCTTTGCACGTCAAAGATGACACCAAACTGATAAAACAACGATTACGCAGATTCGCGCAGGACCAAAAAGACGCTATCAAGGAAGAGCTCGCAAAGCTCTTGGCTGTCGGCTTCATCAAAGAAGTCCTTCATCCCGACTGGTTAGCCAACCCAGTCCTGGTCCGCAAGAAAATGGGGCAATGGCGCATGTGCGTTGACTATACCGACCTCCACAAAGCCTGTCCCAAAGATCCATTCGGGTTGCCTCGCATCGACCAAGTCGTTGACTCAACAGCCGGCTGCCAACTTCTGAGTTTCTTAGATTGTTACTCGAGCTATCACCAGATCAGCTTGAAGGAGTCCGACTGCCTGAAGACATCGTTCATCACGCCGTTTGGGGCCTACTGCTACATCACCATGTCTTTCGGCCTGAAGAACGCCGGCGCCACATACCAACGCATGATCCAAAGATGCTTCCAGACGCAGATCGGCAAGAACGTAGAAGCTTATGTCGACGACGTTGTCATCAAGACCAAGCAGAAAGAAGACCTGATCGCTGACCTAGAAGAAACCTTTGCAAACATCCGGGCCTTCGAATGAAGTTAAACCCGAAGAAGTGCACTTTCGGCGTTCCATCGGCAAACCGCTCGGCTTCATGGTGTCACATCGCGGCATTGAAGCCAATCCGAGAAGATCAACGCCATCCCGAGCATGAAGCCCCGAGTAACCGTAAGGACGTCCGTAAGCTCACCGGCCGCATGGCGGCGTTAAGCCGCTTCATCTCTCGACTCGGTGAACGAGGCATGCCCTTCTTCAGATTGCTAAAGAAGTCAGACGACTTCCAGTGGACCGCGGAAGCTAACAAGGCCTTTGAGGATTTCAAAGAGTTCCTTACAACGCCGCCCGTCCCGGCCTCGCCTCGGCCCCGGGAACCTTTGCCGCATGACGTTTCAGCCACTCACCAAGTGGTTAGTACGGTCCTCGTGGTCGAACGCGAAGAAGAAGGACGGGCTCAGAAGATTCAGAGGCCAATCTACTTTGTTAGCGAAGTGTTGGCAGGAGCCAAAATTCGCTACCCTCAGGTATAAAAATTACTCTATGGTGTCCTAATAACCGCGAGGAAATTGGCACACTATTTTCAGGGTCACTTGGTCACTGTCGTCACTTCTTTCCCACTCGGCGATGTCATCCACAACCAGGAGGCGACCGGACGCATCGCCAAGTGGGCTTTAGAGCTGATGCCGTTGGACTTGACTTTTAAGGCGAGGACGTCCATAAAGTCACAAGCCTTGGCGGATTTCCTGGCCGAGTGGACTGAGCAACAAGAGAACATACCTCGGGAAGACCTCCAACACTGGACCATGCACTTCGACGGATCCAAGAGGATCACCGGCTTGGGAGCAGGAGTTGTGCTGATCTCCCCGACCGGGGAAAGGCTAAGATACGTCCTTCACCTCTACTTCTCCACCTCACACAACGTTGCCGAGTACGAAGCTCTGCTACATGGACTGCGTCTCGCAGTTTCACTCGGAATACGTCGGCTCATCGTGAAAGGCGACTCCCAGCTGGTCGTCAATCAAGTAATGAAGGACTGGTCCTGTCTAAACGACACCATGGAGGCCTACCGGCAAGAGGTCCGCAAACTTGAAGACAAGTTTGACGGGCTCGAACTCTCACACGTCTTGAGGCATAACAACGAAGCAGCCGATGAGTTGGCACAGTTCGGGTCCAAGCGCGAAGCTGCCCCAACAGACGTCTTTGTCGAGCACCTCTATGAACCAACCATCACGGCAACGACAACTTCCAACGAGCAAGCTGCGAACGAAGTCGCCATGACAGACGCCGACTGGAGGACGCCGCTCATCAAATTCTTAACCCTGCAAGAGCTGCCGGAAGACCGGGATGAAGCAGAACGCGTCCGGCGTCGTTGCCAAGCATATGTCATGGTTGACTCCGACTTATACAAGAGAAGCCCCTCCGGAATCCTAATGAGATACATCATACCCGAGGAAGGGAGGCAGCTACTTCAAGACATCCACTCGGGCATATGCGGAAGCCACGCGGCAGCACGCACTCTGGTCGGCAAAGCTTACAGGCAAGGCTTCTTTTGGCTTACCGCGGTCTCCGACGCGGACAAAGTCGTATGAATCTACGAAGGCTGCCAATTTTTCGGCCGACAGTTCCATGTCCCGGCCCAGGAGCTTCAAACAATCCCACTTTCCTGGTCGTTCGCGGTATGGGGCCTGGACATGGTCGGCCCCTTCAAGAAAGCTCCAGGAGGATTCACACACCTCTTCGTCGCAATCGACAAGTTCTCCAAGTGGATTGAAGCCAAGCCGGTCGCCACAATTACTGCTGACAAGGCACGGGACTTTTTCCTCAACATCGTGCACCGCTTCGGCGTCCCAAACAGAATCATAACTGACAACGGGACTCAATTCACGGGAGGCATCTTCAAGGAATTCTGCGAGGACTTCGGAATCAAGATTTGCTACGCATCAGTTGCCCACCCCAAAAGCAATGGACAAGTCGAACGAGCCAACGGCATGGTCCTCCAAGGCATTAAGGCCCGCGTTTTCGATCGCCTAAACCCGTACGTGGGCAAGTGGGTCCAAGAGCTTCCCTTGGTCTTATGGTCTCTGCGGACCACACCCAGTCGGGCTACCGGCCAAACTCCCTTCTTCTTGGTCTACGGCGCAGAAGCCATGTTGCCAAATGAGATGGAGTACGAATCCCTCCGAGTCCGCAGCTTCAACGATGAACGCTACGACCCCGACCGAGTGGATGACCTCACCCGATTGGAAGAGGCCCGTGAGGCAGCCCTCATCCAGTCGGCCAAATACCTTCAAGGGCTCAGAAGATACCACAGTCGCAACGTTCGAGCACGAGCTTTCATCGTTGGCGACCTGGTCCTACGCAAGATCCAGACCACCAAAGACCGTCACAAGTTATCCCCCTTATGGGAAGGACCGTACATAATCGCTGAGGTGACTCGGCCCGGTGCATACCGGCTAAAGCATGAAGACGGGTCTATGGTGGAGAACTCCTGGAACATCGAGCATCTTCGACAATTTTACGCTTAATTTGACTAACGTTTCATGTCTTCCTTGACTGCCAACCTCAAGCAAGATGACTTCTTGAGTTAGCAGTCGGGGGCTGTGCATATGTCAATAAAGCTTAAGTTTTCCTCATCAACTTCTGTGCATGATTTGGTTTATCATTGTATAATGTTCTTCGATTCGAGTTCAGTGTCTAAGGACTGAGAGTTTTCTGATGACCTAATCGAGCCTAGGCTTGGTGACAGTCAGACGAAAATTACTTAAGAAATTTCACACAAAAACTCGGATCAAGACATTAACATAAATAAACTAAATATATCACAAGTTCTACATCAGAGCATTACGATCACACGACATTTACAAGACAATGTTCGAAAGATAAATCAAATCCGGAAATTGTTCACTACATCGACGGAGATCTTCTTTGCCGACTCGCGCCTCACTCGGCGTATCCAAGGCCTGCTCATCCGTGGTCCCGTCGCCGGCCCTCCCGACCGAGTGGATATCCACTGGGGGTAAAGGGACTTGGTCTCAGCAAGAGCCGGACCAGCCCCCATGTTGGCGGCTTCAGTGATGTTGGCCAGATATTGGTCAGGGGCTAGCCGCAGCTTGTCAAAGACTTCAATTGGGTCCAGTGAGCTGGTCCCGACTCTATGGTGGAACAAGGATAGCAAGATTGGTGCAGCAGCATTGGCGACCTCTTCCCGGACCTCTCCGGTTTGTTTGACCCGCTCAAGCAAGACGTCATATTGAGCTCGGGTCTTAACTTTGTAAGCTGCCAAGAGCATCTCATCATGCAAAGCACTTGGAAATAAAGCAGCACAAGGAATGTTACTTCAAAGAGGCTTACCTTCAAACTCGGCCTCCAGTTCGGCTTTGTCAAGGCTGACTGCCTCCAGCTGGACTTGGAGCGAATGAACCTCCGACGAATTTTCTACAAGAAAAGAAGATCATCGGTAACCAGGGACAACATGAGAATCTTAAAGAAACTCGGAGAGATGAGCTTACTCCCGATTGATCCTCGGAGGTCGAGGTTCGCCTCCCGAAGCTCCGCGATCTCTCTCCTTAAAGCCGCCTCCCTCGACGCGGCTTCCTCCTGAGTGGTTTTCAGCTTTCGCTGAACGTCCTCTAAGGAGTTCAGGTGAGGAACCAGCTTCTCCAGCACCTCGGACTTCGCCATGGAGCGGCAGTACTCCTTCTGCGCGTGAAACCCGAAGAGTGACCGACTGAAAAAGGATGATAACACAATAAAAGAAGAAGACTAAGGCTTACGTTGAGTAGCCGAGTCGCTCGTTCAAGCTTTCGACAAGGGCATCCCTTTCTTCTCTCTCGCTTGCTCGTCGGGATGATGCCCGCCTTTGGCCCTCCGAGTCCCGCCACTCGATATTGATTGGAGGAACCCGTGTTTATCGTAACCGGGATTTCCTCCACCGTGGTCGCGGATAGGAAGAACAAATGAAGACATGAAAGATTCAAACTAAAAGAACAAAGAGAAGATTCGATACAAGACTCACCAGCTTCGTGGTGCGCACTTAGGTGGAACGGCCGGCCGGCCTCTTTCCTCGGCTCTTCGCCGAGTGACCCTCAGTCGGGGCTGGCCGAGCCGTGGCCTGAGGTCTCCCGGCTGTCGACTGGCTTCCAGTCGGGACATCCCGGCTGGCGGTCGGAGGCTCCTTCCTTGGGGCATCCTTCTTCGGAGGTGAAGGTTTTTTGCCCGAAGCACTCTCGCTCGGATGCGGGCTCCGAGGCTTCGGCTCTGCAGGCTTTGGCCCCTCGGGAGCAGCGGCAGGGGTCGGCCCCTCACCCTTCCCGGCCGGATCTATGTCTTGGGGCCTCCTGTGATAATGAATACAGCTGGGGTGAAGACAAAGAAAGCTTTCAACGAAAAAGTTCGGACTTTAGTCATGAAGCATACCTGGACGACCGATGGATCTTCGGCGCCGTCCTCGGCGATCGCCTTGGAGGAGGAGTCTCGACTGGAGGAGCCGGGACGTGATCGTCAAAATCCTCAATGATGAGCCTCCTTTTGCTCGCCCGCTTGTTTGTGTCCTCACTCGGGGCCGCCCGCTTTCCAACTGGATCACTTTGGATCTTGATCCCGCCAGCCGGCTTCTTGGCAGGGCGACGCGGCGCGTCATCGTGGGGCAGCTTGTACGGCTTTGAAGTAACAGAAGCATTTTCCTGCAAGAGAAGTTTGCACAACACTAAGAGACAAGATATCAAGATTGCAAGACATTATGAAGCAACCAGTCGGCTTACCGGAGGAGGAGGCCAGTGGATGCTGAAAGGGAGAACCGGCAGAATGAGGGCACGCTCAACTGCAATTCCAGTCGAGAAGATCTTGTACATCCGGATATTCAGGATCTCGTAGCTGAGTGGATCTGGATCTTCCCGATTGGGTTCCTTCCCGCCTTCGTATTCGAAGGCTGGCTTTGACCTCTCCTTTATTGGAGCCAGTCGGCACCGAATGAAGTGCCGAGTGATCTGCTCGCCACGAAGACCCTTCTGTTTCATTGTCAGGATCTTTGCGAGCAGTTTATTAGCCTCGTCCCAATCTTGGGCCACTGGAACGGTACTCCAAGTAGGCCTGGGGACAGGGGGAAGGCCGACGAAAGCTGGCAGGCTGGGTTTGAGGTTGCTAATATAGAACCAGCCCACATGCCATCCCTTATTGGAAGATTTTAAGGGAAGAGAGAAGTACTCCTTGCGGAGAGATCCGCGGAGTTGGAAACTGCCCCGCCAACGACGCATGGGTGGTCTTTATTCGGATGTGGTTTAAGATAAAACATGCGGCGGAACAGTTGAAAGTGAAGGAGGATGCCAAGGAATGCTTCGCATACATGAATGAAGAGGGCGATGTGAAGCATGGAGTTGGGGTTCAGATGGTAGAGCTGGAGACCATAGTAATCTAAAAGCCCCCGGAAGAACTCGAAGGTGGGAAGGTGAACCCGCAATAGAAAAAGAGGTGAATACAACGAGCTCACCGGTGTTCGAGGTTGGGAAGTCCTCACCCACCGCCGGCGCCGCCCACGATCTCTTTTGGGGAAGCACGCCGTGCTTCACCATCTCCTTGAGGGTAGATTCCCTCACATCCGATGTGGCCCATTGGTCAAATGAGATCCTCTTTTCCTCCGCCATGAGTGTGGTGTGAATGGGAAGTGGATCTGGTCGGAAAGGATGGCGATTTGAGCAAGAGATCTTGGAAGATTGGCTGCGGAAGCTGGTTGTGGCAAGAAACGAGCTTTTGGATGGATGGATTTGGGAGCGCGCGAGTCTAGGGTTCTTCGCAGGGAACTGGTGAACAGTGCTACGAAAAGAGGAATCTTTTGGAAGATGAAGAGGCGGGGACGACCTCGAGCCTTTATAGAAAGATTTGAGGGTTGCGCTAGGTTTTCTTGTGATTGGGCCGAGCCCATGAGAGAATCTGCGGCCCAGTTAAGGTGTGGCCCGACGCGTGTCCTTAGGGACTTAAGCGGATGAGCTTAAGCAGATTTGCCCTGGCAATATGCACGTGTCCAAATGCCCTGTACCTTTGGAAATCCTTTCATACCGCGGTTTGCTTGACTTCATGAGAAGCTAGCACGATGCAACTTGGAAGGTGACCAACAGCTAAGCTTTTTATAGCTGCCTTGATGACAAGGGCTGTTTGGTTTTTTAGCATTTGATTAATGATCATATCGATGCTATTTTTCCACCTTGGTGAAGATCTTTATAGATTGAGACCAGTGTTATGGCAAAAGCTATTTAATAACTTGGTCATATTTTTCATATGATTGAAATAACTCGTTTTCCCATGAGGGACGATTAAAATATTTGTTCCGGGATGACTCGGGTAGATCCACTCGGATAAGCATGAGCTTACCGAGTGCTTTTCACCCACGAGGGTTAATTGGGTTATTTGTTCTGAGATGACTCGGGCAAATTCACTCGGATAAGCACAAGCTTGCCGAGTAATGAGGTTGCTTTAGCTTGAGCTAAGCATCTACATGAGAATAATTTTTTATAGTTCTTGACTATATGCTTAGTCTGTTTTTGACTAACCACATAGTCGGGGCTACACCTAATTAGGTGCATCAGAGATGCACCTAGATATTTATTTTTGGGAATTTATTAGATATTTTTCAGCCCTTCACGCCTTTGGAGCCACTGGAAGATTCAGCGAGATGATGGAATCACTCGGCGCCAAAAGCACTCGGTCAAAGAGATTTTTGGCTGTGTGCTGATTTGGTTTGAAGTTGAGCTGTCTCGTCGACTGAAAAGGACTCGGGGGCTACTGTGGAGATTATGGCAATGGGGTATCTACATGGCAAGCTTATCCGACTAGAGGTAGGGATAGATTGCGCCTGCCATATCTGTAAGCCGAACATGACTTGGGTGTTACGATTGCCGATAGAGATAAGGCAATCGGCCTATAGTCACGGTTTGGTAAGATTGAGGAAACCGACTTAGAGTAAGATAGGGTTTCCAATCTGTAAGCCCTCCTCCCAAGACTATATAAGGGGGGTAAGGGGCGTCCCTTGAGGGATATCAGAGAATCATATGCTTTATGAGCTTTTAGCCTTCAGCTTTAGATCACGAGATCAATAAAGACACTCGGCGGATCGAATCCACCGAAACAGGAGTAGGGTATTACCTCACGAGAGGGCCTGAACCTGTCTAAATCTTCTTCTTCTTCTAACCCATTGTGCTTGGCGATCTCGACTGCGACCCCAGAAATTATATTGCCGAAACCAAGTTTCGACAGTTCATCAGCTGGATCGATTTACCGGCTTAGCAAATACATTTCCCTGTCTAATATCTCTGGAGGCTTACCTTAATGGTGCATAAGCCTTATTGGTAAACAATTATGTAAACAGCGGACAAAGATCCAATGATAACCAGATTGGTACCGTCTGTTAAGATAGTTTAAGGTGTTACCAAGCCAGGGCAATTGTGTGATAAACAACTATAAAATATTGGGCCAAGCGCCTTCGCTGGTTAGGTTGGTGCCCCTATTAAGATAGCCATCAGGTCTTATCACACATAAAGAAAAGTTAGAGCAACGTAAATGCTATGTTACCCTTAGCCTTGCAAACTAAGGTTAATCCTCAGGTAAAGCTGGGCAGACGCTGCAGAGTTGTTTGCAGAGTTATAAATACGTCATACTCCCGATCAATGGAATTGTGTCTATGGGTGAATCCAGTTTAATGGCATAAGCAATTTTCTAATGCTATCATAAAATGTGGAAGTTTATATGTAAATTATTCAAAAGAAGGGTGGGACATAAAAACCATGATAAGGCTAGGTTTATAACCTATACTCCCTTTAAAGTACCTTGCATATTTATTTATGTATCTTGATTTAGTTTGGCTTGATGAGTATCATCAATACTCATTCTTGCATACCCCATCTTTAGGAAACCCTAAAGTCAGAGAAGAAGCTCCTAGTGCCCTGGAGGACTGGGAGGAAGAGTACGAGTTTTAGGTTGACTTTATACTCGGGCTATCCCGGTGGAAGTGTCGTGGTTTCAGTAATGTAACTATCAGGCCTAGTTGGCCATACTAGTTTGCTATCTGGTATTGTAAAGTTTGTACTAAAACATTAACGGTTTGTTATGGTAAACGAAGTTCTTGTATCTGTACTATCTCTCGCATAACTGAACCCCTCGGAGGTTATGTGATATTGTGGGAGCTGACCTCTTCGGAGGAGACCCCACAATGGCAGTGCCAACGATGGTTGGGGTGGACGAGGACAACAATCGTGGCGGAACAGGGTGACGACGATGGCATGACGATGGCGCCTGTGGTGAATGAGAGCAGCGACAACATATGCAACATGGCGAGCGCGGTGGACGAGCTATGGCAAAAGAACGGGACGGCGGTGGCCGTGGATGAGGGCTGCGGCCGGGGTGGACGAGGACCACAGCGGCGGAAGAGGGCGACGACCACGACCGTGGGTGGATGAAGGCGACGACGGCGTGGACAGACGCGACGAGCGCAGTGGACGAGCTGCGACGGAAGAACGCAATGACGGTGGTCACGGTGGACGAGGGCCCGACCATGACGAAAGCTGGCGCCCGAGATGGACGAGGACCGCAACGGCGGCGACAGCGACCGCCATGGTTGAGGTCCGCGGTCAAGGCGGACACGAGCGATGGCGGCGATCACGATGGGCGAGGGCTGCGGCCAAGGCAGACGCAGGCGACAAGCTTGGAGGACGAGGACGGCGGTTCGATGGCCGCAGGCGACGAACACTGAGGACGAGGATGAGGGCGGCAAAATAACACATACGACGGGGCCACAACGGATGTAGGCGATGGTGACCATGGCGGACAAGGAAGCGGCGGCGCACATAGGCAACGAGGGCAACGACGGCGGCGGACGAGGACGGTAGCCCGATGGAGCGCGACGGACACGGATAGAGCGGATGGCGACGCGGACATGGATGGCGGACCATCGCTCCTAGTGGGCACTTCTACCTCGGGACAAGTGTGCATTAGTCGCCCGCTTCTCTCTCTCTCTCTCCTTCTCTCCACTAGCTCCTAAAAAATCCTACGTGGACCTTATACCACCCATTATTGTACTTGCTCTCATACTCACCTTCTTACCACCACCTTATCCATAACATTCTTGCTACTTACAAAAGGAGCTTCCAATAGCGATATGCAGCCTTACTTGATGAGGTCGGACACCTAGGCAACGTCGAGGCTAGCACCGACAGCGATGGTGGACGTGATGGAGTCACTGAAGATGGCACCACTACTTAAAAATGATTCTTGTAGACGAGCCTCCCTTAGCTTACAGGCGATAATGTCAACCCGAGAGGAGGACAAGGTCCATATGCAAAAATCAATTTTTACAGGCTGGCTTCCTAACATGCCTGCTTGTAAAAATAAACCTACTTTCATAAATGGGCTTGTTAAGAGGCCCGCCTTACCCTAGGCTAGCTGTCGGCTTGTCCCCTCGCCATCTTATTTTCTCTTAAGAATCTCCTCACTCCACACAGTCCTCTCCCCTCTCCTCCCTTCTCTCCTCTCTTCACCCCCTCGACCAGCACTCCCTTTCTCACCATCCTCTCAGAGGAGGAGAGAAGGAAGAAGAGAAACATGGAAGGATGACATATGGGCCTCACTTTATCTTTTTTAATTTTTCAATGATTGAGCTACCATGTAAGTGAATAGCACCCTAAATATTATTCTAATAGTCATTTTACACTAGTTCTTACAGTTATGGTAATCATTATATCTAGTTTTGCGATTGAGGATACGAATCAGATCTGACTTATATTTGAGAAAGTAAAATTAGACGTTTTCCCTCGTGAGTTGCCACTCGTCGGGCGGGCAGGCTGACAAGGCACAAGCCCAAGCCATCTGCATGTACTGGACGGTCCACATAGGAATAATTTCACTTTAGATATCTCATTTTGACGTCGAGTTCGAATTTCATTTCTAAACCAAAATACCAGATATACCCCATCCCTCAGCTAACATAACCGGAGGTCCCAGGGCAATATTATGCCTAGTTTTGGCTGACATGACAAGTTGACCGGAGTCAACAACGCTAAGTCAGCGTGAGACCCACATGTTAAGCCTTTTGTCTCTCTTCACCTATCTCTATCTCTCCCCTCTGTTCCCATCTCACTAGTGCGACAGGTGGTGAGGAGGACGGCGACGGGCGGCGGGCGGCGGACGACAAGCGGTGAGGACGGTGGTCGGTGGCTCGTGGTGAGGAGTACGACGACCAGCAAAGAGAAGCTAGCTCGGCCATTCTGTGTGGGGAGAAGGTCTCCTCAGAGAGGTCAACTCCCACAATATCACATAACCTCCCAGGATTCTGGTTATGCAGGAGATAATACAGATACAAGAACTTTGTATATTAATATAAACTTATAACATCCAAATACAACACATACAATACAAGAAATTCCACGACACTTCCACAGGGATAGCCCGAGAGTAGGTTCGACCTAGAATTCGTACTCGTCTTCCCAATCCTCTAGGGTACTTGGGAGTTCATCTTCTGCTTCGGGGTTACCTGAGTATTGTTATGCAAGGGTGAGCACCAAAGGTACTCAGCAAGCCAAACTGGATATAGTTTTATCTAAATAATCATGCATGCTATATTGACAAGAGAAGTAATAATTATCAAGATATCTTTATCATGTTATTATAACCTATTCCTTTGTGAAATAACTTATATATCTGTTTTAAGAGTATAAAGTATGAATTTTAATCTATACTCTATCCCATCCTAAAGGTACTTAAGTATACATGTTTAAATTTTATAATATTTAGGAAAAGAACTCATGCCATTATGCTGGAGTCACCCATAGACATAACTCCATTGACCGGGAGTACAGCGTGTTCGAATACAATCAACCCTGCAGTGTTTGCCCAGCTTTACCCGAGGATTAACCATAGTTAGCTAGACTAAGGGTAACATAGCATTTATATATCTCTAACCTTTTCTGATGTATGAACGAGACCGACGGACTATCTTAATAGGGGTACCAAACCTAACCAGAGAATGGTACATCAGTTCCCTATTTAATAGTTGTTCGTCATACACTTACCCCGTCTTGGAGAGACCTGTGGACTATCTTAACAGACGGTACCGATCTGGTTAATATCGGTGTTTTTTACCCGCTGTTTACATAGTTGTTCTCCAATTTGACTTATGCGGGTCACATAGGGCAAGCCCCCAGGGAGATTAGAAAGAAATATATAGTTTCTTAGTCGGTATAACCGATCCATTAGATGGGCGAAACTATGTCCTTATTCTGGCATAAGAACTTTTATAGTTTTTGGTATATAGCCAAAATTTATATCACATGTATAGTCTAGCCATTATCCTATTTAACTCATGAAATAAAGGATTTATTTCCTATGGCTTTTATATAAATTAATAGTACATGTGATGATGTTTGTTCAATTATTACATGTTATCAACATTGTTAAGGAGAAGAAGAATATATCTATTAACATGAAATAATAACCCTCTCCTTCATGCATGAAATATTACATGTCTCTAAAGCATGAAATAATATTCTATATGAACTAAATGTTATATGAAATCTAAAGGATATAAAGTATTACATAAAATAAAAGTTTATAACCATCTAACCCATCCCGTGAGATATTTCTATCTAAACTAAATATGATAATTTATTAAAACATGATAATTCATTACTTTTTAATTTAAATGATTTAAACAGTTTGATTTGCCTTGAGTGTCGTCAGGCTCAGAGTATTTATTTGGTTGGAAGGTAACGAGGGTGTTTATGTCGATTTCCTGGTCGAGTTCTAATTCCTCTGCGTGCTCGGTATCGTGATCTATCGATAAAATAAAAGAAAATATTAAACCAACTTAAATAAACATCAAAATTATTATATAATAAATTTAGAAAAGTTTTTAAGAGGTTGATTTAGAGATTTAAAAGTTTTTTAGGTTTAAAAAATTTAGGTTTGAATCATTACAAATGTTAGTAAGTTTTAAAATAATAATTCTTGAAAGATTTAAAAAGTAAGCAAATTAATTTAAAATAGCTTAAAAGTTTAAAATAAAGTTTTTGAAGGAATTAGAAGGATTGCTATATTTTTCTAAGGTTTTTACTATGTCCTTCTTTAACTCTAACTCCCTAAAAAAATGAAATAAAAATAAAAAGAGTAAAAATTTTGCCTATGGCCGGAATTAAACCCGCGACCTTACTCTTCTTAGGCTATGTCCTTACCACTGCGCCACTCAGGGCTTTTCTCCCTCTATTCCCTTTTCTTTCTTTTCTCCTTTTACTTCCCTCCCCACTCTACTATTCATCTTCTCCGGTGGGCTGTCGACGAGAGATGCTCTTTCCACAACAAGAACGACCTAGAGCTTGGAGACTAAGGCCTTTTTTACCATCTATTAATCCTAGAGGTTCCATTTTTAGGTCGAGCTGGGCCAGGGAAACAATCAATGGAGCTGGTGGTGACGGCATGGTTGCGGCGTCGGTACTGCATGTCGCTGGTATATTTCCGGCCAAGTTTTGAGCAGGGTAAATGGCTAACAACCATCTACCAACTAAGAGAAAGCTTCCTATACAATTAGTTTAACTGGATGAGGTCTAGAGTTGCCTAGCACCGTGTGGGCTCTGGTGGAAGAACAGAGCAGTAATGGCGGACGACGGGGGTGACGAGCTCCAGTGACTAAATAACTTAAAATTTGTAGGGAAAAGTAAGCTTAGGTATTGTAAATTGATGTCATACCTTTATATGAAGAGGAAATCGATTAGGGAAACTAATTTCAGGTTCTTCTCCGGGCGACCGAGTTAGGGTTCTTTTGAACCTTGCTTCGGATTTCTTCCAAATTCGGGAAACACGGTGAATGATTGTTAGGGGAAGTTTGGGGGAAATAGGGAGGAGAGGATGAGGTTCAACTTTTCTATCTCAATCTTGATCTATTATGGCCTATTTATAGAGTATTGAGGTCGGTTTCAAAGTTTTGGATGACGCCGGCAATGGTGATCCGGTGAGGCGGCGGTTATAAGTCGGTTTTGGAATGATGTGTTCCATCCAATTGTACTTTGCCATGTGCACAAAAGGGTAAGGGTCCTGTGGGGTGGTTCTAATCTTTCATGGGCGCAACCAGTGGCTTGTAGAACGGCGGTGATATCCCGGCGGCTCTGATGGTTTCTTTACTGTCGGTTTACTGAGGATTATAGCGAGGATATATATATATATATATATATATATATATATATACACACACACTAGCAATTGTGCTCGTGCATTGCAACGGGTAAAGTCGAGGCGCGACGAGATGGGGACGGCACGGAGGGCGCGGGAGCTCCGAGCGGCATGGGAGGGGGAGCGCAGGCGCGACGCGGGCGCGCGCGATGGGGATGGGAGGGAGGGCGCAGGGAGGGAGGGACGAAGGAGGTCTTTTTCATCCAAGCCCTCCCTTTCTTTTCGGCATTGGGACTGCGGGTTGGGCTGGACGAAATACTCGTGGCTCGCTAGCTCGTTCAGCTCGTGGTTGGCTCGACTCGGCTCAGCTTGGCTCGTTGAGAAATGCTAACGAGCTGCGCCAAGGGTTTAGCTCGTTAGCTATAACGAGCCAGCTCGAGTCAGCTCGCGAGCTGCTCGTGAGCTCAACAAACCAGATGAAATGTACAAAGCAGAGCCTAATGTTTTGCTTGTTTTGCTATTCTTTTGCTTATTTTGTTATTGATGTGACAATAAATCAATAATTTTTATGATTTTATGATGGTCAATATGGATCTAATGCTTTACATTATAATAGTAATAATATCTAATCTAGTTGCATCATTACATTTGCATGGATAATTGTCGATGGACAAGTGTTATTATGTTAATTATGGACTTAATATATCACTTTTTACTTTTTTCAATTGTATATTTGCATGTTTAATAGACTCGAAAAAATATAATGTAATTTGTACATAAATTGCCACGTATTAAAGTGGCTCGCGAGCTAAACGAGTTGGCTCGAGCCGGCTCACGAGCCGAGTCGAGCCGACCTCCGGCTCGGCTCTCTACCAAGCCGAGCCGAGACGAGCCGAGCGGTATCCACCCCTAACTGCGGGTTAATTTTGAAAAAACTCAAGGGGTTTTCTGCAAAATAGCCAGGCAGAAAGAAATTTTGGGTAGAAACACTACTTGCTTTATAGATAGTTTTTTATATATATAGGCTATGGTGGCAATTGAATTCGGTTGCTGTGATTTTCGGTGGGCGAGTTTGATTTGGGGGCACCAACTCGAACCCATGGACACGTGGTTCGACCGTAGTCAAGCAGAAGAAAAGAAGGGGGAAGAAGAAGAAAAATAAGAAAAAATCAGAAAAAAAGAAGAAAAAGAAGAAAAAGGAAAATAATGGAGATTTTTGGAAAAGTTTTGAAGAATTGAATTTTTATAATTAATTTAGATTTAATTTTCGGGGATTTCTTTTATTTACAAAATTAACTTAAGGTTTTTCAAAAATAAAAATAAACCTTAATAAAACTTGGTTTTTCTAATTTTAAATAAAAAGGAAAATTAATAAATATTAAGAATTTTAAATGTTTCAGCCATCGAACACATAATAAAGTTATTCGCAAAAATTTTCTTCATACTTTTACATATACTTTAGAGTACAAAATTTGAATGTTACATTCTGCCCCCAACCCACGTCGAGGCCACGTCGACTCGATCGCGAGATCCACATGGCTGCAAGCCGCCGCCCGAGCTCTAGGAGCGATAGGAGATGTGGCTATCGACGCAGGACTGGGTGCACGGTGTCCGCCATGAGATGGAGCAGGTATGACATGCAAGGACGAGATCGTCGTGGAGGGACTTGAAGGATTACGCGGAGGCTACGCTAGCCGAAAACAAAAACTTTTAACCACGCAAACCAGGAACACTTGCAAGTAAGGGCCGATAGATCGTTACCGATTGGAGTAGAGTGCAATGGAATAGCCAATCGGGCAATCCGATCCTGAACAGTGTAGCCGATTCCCTGAGAGACCGATTCGCCAATCGCCCGATTCAAGTCGTCCGGCCGCGTTCTCACGCCTCGCTCCGATGCGCCCGACCGCAGCCGATCAAGAGCGCGCAACGTAGCAGCGCCTCTACCGGTATCCACACGTCCGGGGACTGAACGCCGTACACCCGTGTGCTAGCACGGGATGCAAGGCTAGGGTTTGGCTCGAAAGTGGGGAGGGTTTCCGTGGAGATTGATCTCGGCGACTTCTGTTGCACGCGATGCAATTGACGTGTCGCAGCTCTCCACCCCTCCCTCCTTTATATAGAGTTGGCCGACTAGGACTAGTGGCCGATCGGGACTCTATTTTTGAACCGGATCTCATCCGTATCTCATAGAGTTGGCCGCCCATACGTCGTAAGCCTATAGGACTCTATCCGATCGGATCCCTATCCGATCGAGCCGTATCCGAGTCCAACTCGAATGCCTGTTCTTATCCCCTTAAGCGTGCGACCGTAGGTTCGGGTATACTCGGTTTCGGCTATAGTCTAACTTAGCCGATCGTCGCCCGAGTCTAACTCAGCCGACTGTCACGCGACGCCTAGCAACATATTGACACCATAGTATACAAGAATAATATCGGCTCGAACTGTAATGTGTACACAAATCCCTTTGCCTCACGATACCGCTTAAGCTATAGGCAAGATGTGTGCCATCCCTTCAATAGCTTAACCATTCACTCGAACCGTATTGGATTATCGTCATTGATTGACTCCTCAATCAACTTAGCATGGCCATGCATTTCTATAATCCATTACCTTGAGGGGCCCGAGATATCTCTCCAAAGGAGGGGCAAATTCCATCTTGATCACTCACATCCCACTCCATGTTTCATAGCAAACCCGAAAACTACCTTTATAACTACCCGATTACGGAATAGTGTTTGGTAGTCCCAAAATAGGCTACTACACATGTTGGAATCCATGGTGATCTCAGGTCTAAGGACTTTGTACCAACACTACCGAGACCAACTAATGGCACATTAATTCCGTAGTGTCTCATGGTGGGTCTATCCAACAATGTGTTCTCCAACACATGTGTCCATGTTTATTGATTTGGTATCTCCATACCCATGATCTATGAGACATGATCATCAATCAATAAACATGCCGATCTTAGAATCATATTTGTTCCAACAATATGATATATGATCGAGGATCGTTTAGAAATAGATTCATACATAAAGAGTCTCATAAATAAGTCACGTACTTATTGATCAATACAAGATGTCTATTTCATGGAACTGAATAACACTTTATTCATTTATACATAAACATTGACGTGATATCCAACATCTCCATGTTGCCTCTAGGGCATATCACTAACATGACTAGCTCAACGACAGTGGCCTTTCCTCCACCCCCATCCTCTCCCAACTCGCTAGCGAGGCGCTCTCTTCCCTCCCTCCCTTCCATCTGCTGTTGAGGCCTTCTACTCCTTCGCAACAGCGTCCCGCCTTCTTGCCCGTCGTTTCCTTCTCGATTGCGTCGTGTGGGGATTGGGGAGCAGCTCAGCATCAGCGACGAACTCCTCCTCCACTGTCGTCTTTCCCCTTAAGCTTGACGTCGACCAACAATATCCTTCCAGAGGAATACTCCACCCCTCGCCGCCTATTTGCACCAGCGCCTCCTCTTTGCCCCCTTGCCGCTCGTCCGCCTCCCTCCTTGCCGATGCGGTGACCCGGTGGTGCTGCATGGGGGGTTGACAAGGAACTTCAGAGGAGGAGCTCACCGCATGCGAAAGGAAGATGCTGGAAACCGCGCTGCCACCTGCCATCCCCGCCACCGCTATCTCCTCCTCATCGTCTCTCCCCACACCGCTTCCTCCCGCCCTCCGCATCCTTGCCTCCCTCCCCTGCCCCCATCTTCACATGGGAGATAGAGAGGAAAGTGGGACCCACTAACATATGGGTCTCACTACTTTTATATTTTTATTTGACTGACATATGGCCCAACATATTTTGTTCTAACTTTTATTTTTTTAATCTATCTTCTATTGACATGTCAATGTCACGTTGGATGACAACTAAACCGAACCAGCCATGTAGGTGTCACGTCAGCCAAAATCATCATACAAACCGCCTGAGATCTTGTTTTGATTGGTTTTGATAGTTGACAACTTTATGTCTTGGTATTTCGGTTTAGGAATGAAATTCAAACTCAACGTCAAAATGAGGGACCTTAAACGAACTTATTCTGTCTAGATATGATAAACCGGTCGGAGGCGGAGGAAACGAGGCGGGCGGTCTCTGCTGCGTAGAGATGGCAATGGGTATCTGAAACCCGAATACCCGACGGGTTTTACTCGATAAAAAAATGTGTATGGGAGGAATTTTCTACCCGCGGATACGTTTTTGGATGAAAACTCATACCCATCGGGTCTATCGGGTGCGGGTATGGGTGTGTACTACCCATACCCGTCTACCCACGGGTAAGAAATACCCGTATAAAAAAGTCTAGCTACCCTCCCTTAGCCCATTTAGCCTATATAGCCCATATGGCCCATAAGCCCTCTCTCAAGGAAAACCCTAGTTTTACTCTACCTCCCAACTTTCCAATCCATTCCCCTCAGCCGAGCCGCCACAGGCCACAGCCGCCACACCCACTTGTACCCTCGCGTCGTGCGGCATCACACGGCACGCCCGTGGCACCCCATCCCGGCGGCGCCCGCCCCATCCCACCGGCGACCCATCCCGGCTCCACTCCCGGCGGCGCCCTTCTCTGTCCGGCCGGCCACACCCCCAGCCGAGCCACCACAGGCCACAACTGCCTGTACCCTCGTGTCGCGCGGCATCACATGGCATGCTCGCGGCGCCCCATCCCGACGGCGCCCGTCCCATCCCGACGGCACCCCATCCCGGCTCCACTCCCGACGACGCCCTTCTCTGTCCGGCCAGCGCCACGCCCCCAGCCACGACGTCGTCCGCCATGACGTCGTCCGCCGCCGGGCCATCTGACCACCGCCACGGCTTGCGCTCCCGTGTCGTCCGACCGACGCCTCGCCGTCCGACCGCAGCCACGCCATCCGCTGCCCGCCCCCACGACGTCTGTTGCCACGTCGATCTGCCGCCACGTCGTCCGACGCCACCGTGGCCTCCCACGTTGTCACCGCCGGTAGCCATGGTGGAGAACTCCGGAATAGGAAAAGATGATAGCCGGTGATGCTCTTCCTCATCTCTAACCCTAACCATCTCTTCTTCATCTAGCCGTTTGCCCTATTCTGATGCCACGCCGTCCGGAAGGGACGCCGTTCTGCGAGGACAAGATGGCCTCATGGTAGTATGGCATCCTTTTGGTCGCAGGAACAAGTCAAATGATGCAAGAATTGGATGAAGTGCATGTGCTTCCTTTTGATGCATTGTCTATTAATTGCATTTGTGAACTTTGAAACCCGTGAACTGTGAAATGTGTTTCTTTTGATGTCTTGTTTGTTAATTCCCTTTTGACTAGGTGAAATATGAACTTTTAGTTGTATGGATTGGTGGTTGAATTGTGAACTTCGAACTATGTGAACTATGAACTTCGAACTATGTGAACTGTGAACTTTGATGTCTTGAACTGTGAATTGTGAACCTTGCTGCCTTGCTGTGGATTTGGAGGTTGAAATGGAAGGATTTGGTGTGTGGGATGACATGCATGTACATACTATGTTGTGAACCTTGCTACCTTGCTGTGAATTTGGAGGTTGAAATGAAAGGATTTTGTGTGTGAGATGTCTTGCATGTACGTACTATGTTGTGAACATTGCTGCCTTGTTGTGGATTTGGAGGTTGAAATGAAAGGATTTGGTGTGTGCGATGACCTGTATATACATACTCTGTCGGGTGCGCTATCGGGTATGGGTAACCCGTCGGGTAGAATTATCCGCGCGGGTACGGGTATGAAAGTACTTTCTTACCCACATGTGGCTTAGGAAGTGTCCGCGTCCAGGACTCGCAGTGCGACTAACCACGTGTTCTTTGGGCCGGCCTAACCCCGTGTCCAAGCAGCAGGCCGAAATGAGATAACCTGTTGGGCTGGGACGCAAAGCATCCGGCCGGCTATTTCCCGCGCGTACGCCCGTAGTACTAGTCAAAGTAGCAACCGAGATTACCTGACTCGGATCAAATATTCAAATCAAAGGCTCAAATTGTGGTGGTTGAAGCAGCTGATGCTTTGTCCTTCTCTTCACCCAACATTGGAGGCTGGAGCGGGTGATTTTACAACTGTTCAACATGGAGTTTTCTGTACTGAACACGCGTAACGCTGCGGTTGGGAACCTTTTCCCTTTGCCGCTCAAAACGAAGTGACGTAATTAAGCAGTATTAGCTAAAAAATTTTAAAAATAGATTAATATGGTTTTATAAAATATTTTTTCATAAAAATGTTTTTTTAAAATATATTGTTTTAACCGTTCGAAAAACATGCGCGTGAAAAATTCAAAGTTGGAAAAGTGTGGTATAGAAAAAACCAAAAGCATTCCTTTGTAATAATAGTACTCTACCGTGGTTTTGACATGTGACAACAATTGTTTGGTTATCTCATGGTTACTAGTCTTATCATACATGTTTACATTTAGAAATTGTTCGATAAACCGGCCAATTTCAATAAAACCCAAATTGAGAATTAAATTATTAATAAAATTTGTTCCGAATTTTACTTGGTTGTTGCCAGTAACCGCTTAGTTATCATGTTTACCGACGAGACCACTATGGAGTAGTTTTCGACTACCGATTGCATTTTCAAACTCTGATTTTGTCTTTCGAGTCTCGTCTTGTCAAAGGATATCGAAAGCAAAACAACGGAATTGCTTCAAATAACTAACAATAGATTTGAGTCATATCTCAGCAAGTTTATTAGAATCGGAGCACCTTTTCATTTTCCTAAGATGAGCTGGGCTCTTTTCAGTTTTCACCTGCTTTGCATTCTTTACTGAATAATATTAAGCTCGTCCGGGAGTTCTGTGGCCTTTTGCTGCCCACTGCACTAGAAAATCTCTCCTCTTCTTGTCCCGATGCGTGCGTTTGTATGCGCCAGCGTCGTAAAAGCAGCAGCAGTATTTCGGCTGCTCTTGTGGAGCTCAGCCATTTGGAGCTGCAAGTTGCAGACAATTCGTTAATAATTCAGGTTAAACTGGACTTTTCGACTGACCTCATAATTTATCAGTAATTTCCTCCCAGTTGGAATTGAAGAAGTTGGTTATAGAATTTCAAGAACAGCCAAAATATTTGGTCGGATTTCAAACGAGAATCTACCAGTGCATTTTAGTTCATGTAAACATTTTGATAGGGAAAACCTTTCAAATCGGCCTAAATTTTAGGTTGGCGGTAAAATATTTCAAATGTTCTCACTTGTCAGTGCATAACAGACTTGCACAAATTTAAGTTTTTTTAGAAATGCAACAGTATTTATTATCTGCATTACACTTAACATCCAAGCTCATGGAAAAGATTAGAGCTTGCCATTTTTCTCATCTGATTTCAATTTCAAACACTTGAACATATGAACTACTCTACATCTGAATTTGGTTTTACATACATAACAAACGACTTGAACTTACTGCATAGAATCTCTAATCTATCCTGAAATGAAAATTCAAAGCAAATTGCACAGAAAAACAGCTTATAAAACAAGTAGAATCCTCTTCCTCTTTGCACTGCACTGCCTGGCTGCAGCAAAAAAACCAATTTGAGCTTACACGGACATGCATGGGTACAGCTGATCCAGGAGGCAAAAGAGCAAGAACGACGACGGCGATGGACGCACACACGCCGGCCGGCGGTGGCGGGCCAGAGGTGAGACACACGCACGCTAATGGCACAGTGGCGAGAGATCCCAGAGCGGGTCGCAGGCGGACGCGTCGAACACCCTGTCAAAGTACTCCTGCAGGCCGTTCATGGCGTACAGGGACGCCGAGATCCGCCGCTCCACCTTTATCCGCTCGAACTCCGCCATATCGACCGGCGGTGTGCCGGCGCTCGACTCCTCCGGCGACGCCGTTGCTGGCGGTGGCGTGACGGCGTCGACGGCGGCGAAGCTGTCCAGCGCCGGGAACTGGCCGAACGCCGCGTCGAACATCCAAGAATCTAACTCCTCGGCGCCCGCGTGGCCGAAGTCTGGCCGGTACACCTCGCTGACGTCCGTTGGTGCGCCGCCGCGTTGTTTCACGGCGCCGTCGCAGCTGTCCGTGCTGCTGCTGCTGCTCAAGCCACCACAAGCACTACCCACACTATTGCTATTGCTGTTGCTTGTGGTTGTGATCGTCGGAGTGGCCGCCGCCGTGCTGGACCTTTTCTTGGAGGCGGCGCCGGAGGAGCCGGCAGTGACCGCGGCGGCGGACCTGGCCTTCTTGAGCTTCTTGTGGTGCAGGAGTCCGCGGATGCGGACGGCAAGCGGGCAGTCCGGCGAGATGCGTGGCGCGAAGTTGGTGCGCGCCTCGGCGCCGCGGAGGAGGCGCGCGGCCTCGTCGTAGGCGCGCGCGGCGGCCTCGGCGGTCTCGAAGGTGCCGAGCCACATGCGGATCTTCTGCGTCGTGTCCTTGATCTCCGCCACCCACCGCCCCGACGGCCGCTGCCGGACGCCGACGAACTTGCTGTGGCTGGTGCTGCCCTTCTTCCTCCCCCGCGGCTTCGTCGGCTTCGCCGCCGGCGCCGGCGCCGCCGCTTCTTGGCTGTAGTAGTAGCAGTAGTCTTGCAGCTGGAACACTGGAGGTTGCACTTGGAAGTTGAGCTCCATGTGTTTGTGTGTGAGCTTTTGTGCTTTTTCTTGGTTTTTTTCCTTTTGATGTTTTGGTTTGAGAGAGGTAGGGTAGGAGAGACAGGTGTCTGTCTGCCAACTGCTTGCTCTCTGCTTGATGGCTTGATGGTTGGCATTTGGCAAAGGTGAGAATTTATAGAGGATTTATGAGAAATATTGTAAGGGAATGCATGACAATTGGTAGTGCCCCTGTGGGGTTACTTTCAGTTTCAGACATTCAGGGTTGGTCAAATCATGGTCTATTCTTATGAAGATGTCATTGTGTATGTTACTATGGTGTACTTATGAATTATTATTAATTACTGTATGATTATGCCATTTGTGTGTGTTACTGTGTGTCCATGGAAAATTAAGTGCATGTTTGCACATAGTAACATAAGGCAAATTTTGTTGGATGTTTTTTTGTCTTGTCAATTTGTTTTGTTTCATGTATTGTCGGTGAGAAACTAGCAAAGCGCCAAGAGGTAGTGGCTTTCCTGTTTCTGTAGTTCTCTGGTTCATGTCGATGTGGAATCAACAATTTCTTCAATGGTAGTGCATCACCACTAAATTTGACCTTTGTATTTCCTGTGATCCTGATTCTTAAGACAATAGAAGGATTCATTTGATCTGTTCAATGATTGGATGAACTTATCCATTATATCTGAAGATATCTTAATCGAGTTTAGTCAATTATTTGAAAATATGAATTATATTCATTTTTGCTTTTAGTCAATATGTATAATTTATTATTCCCGTGTCTCTTACATGCATCTGATAAAAAAGTTATGACACTCAATTGGAATTAGAACGAACATGATCCCACATTATCTTGGAAGCAGAAGTCAAGGATTCTGCATTTCTTAATGTTTTTTTACAAGGTCTAAACCTGAATTCCTTAGCTTAACTGAAACCTTTTGGGCCACTGTTTAGACCAGTTCTTCCGTAATTTGTGCGCATCTATTCGTTCCAACCAAACCCACTAATTCGAGACCAAGTCCTCACTGCATGACAGTGCGCCATTTGGCAGAATTTGAGAGCATGATGACAAACAATGAAAATACAAACGATTTAGCATCAACTTTTCATCAACCCTGCTCAACTTGTGTTTTTGTATTGTCAGGTCATTTGACAACTTCGCCATCGGCCAAGTCTTTCTCTTTCACTGGATGAGGTAGTCG
Organism: Oryza australiensis; assembly: GCA_019925245.2. Classification (NCBI taxonomy): domain Eukaryota; kingdom Viridiplantae; phylum Streptophyta; class Magnoliopsida; order Poales; family Poaceae; genus Oryza; species Oryza australiensis. The sequence goes on along the minus strand of JAIFGZ020000393.1, from coordinate 1,433,494 downwards.
TTCTCTGCTACTGCTAGTTTAATGTTGGATACCTTTCAATTTGGAGAGCATCTTGTCTACAGATATAAGGATTAAGGAATATCATACATGATAGAAATGTGACACTACAGCCGTCCCAAACTGCCTTTTGTATTATATTAGTACGAACTACGAAGCATTAGTACTTCAACACATCAAGTTCTTATTCCAAATGGTCCAGAGCTAACATTGGTTTCCCGTCTTCACTTAAAATCAGTACTTCTGTACTTCTAGAGCTCAGAGGAACACTAATTGGAACGCTAAATCTTTGAGTACAATCTAAGAGAGGTTTTATAATACCTTTAGAAGGTACCGCCATATTTTGTAGTACTTTTTCAAGAACACAAACACCATAAAAGACCATAATTTTAGGTACTTGGGGTACTGACCAAAATTTACAACAAAAAATATAGTATTCTCGGTAGCTATTCAAATACCGTAAAAATCATTCAAAGCTAAAGCAACCGTGATGGCAGAAGCTTTCTCTAATCTTGAATGCAAAAGCGACACCACTACTACTTAGAACTACTTAAACGGAGCAAGTCTTTTCTTTTGAACCCAAGAACGGAAAGACGCTGTACAGAGGACCAATAAACTTGTTGGTTGCCGCTAGGCATTTCATGCATCAGCTGAGAAAAGGAAATCATCAATTCGTCATGGAGCGGCATGTTAGTCCTCTCAATTTTAAACCTTACCTATCAAAAAGGTGAGTTTTGTCAAATTGTCATCACCTGCCATGCCTACAATTTTCAATCTTTGGCTTGCTTGTTCAAATGAGCAACAGGCTACACTGCTAGAGCACTCATAATGTTTTGTTGTTTTTTTTACTCAGGATGACTCCAAGAGGTTCTTCCCAATGAACTTGTGTTTTTTTAGCGTAGCAGATGCCATCTTTGTCGCTGTCAATGTGTAATTTCTTGTCGAGACTGATGGACTATATCTCCTAACGCAAAAGACAAAAGAACGCTTTTGGGGGCAGCAGGAGAGGTCAAGAGTGAGCATCTTCTCGGCTCTTGTTTAAGCTCATTCCAGTCTTCAAGGCTTTGTCTTGTACTGGGTGCCGCCATGAGCTTGGAAATGATGGAGATGTTCCGGTTGTGATTTAGGAGCTAATCCTCTCATGACTAATTCAAATTCAACTTCTGATGTCAAGCCTTGATAGAGGAAAGATAATCTGAAAGGCACCTATTGAGTATTTTTGTTTTGATTGCTTCCAACATGTTGACGCATGCATATGCAACTTGCGCTGTTGTTTTTTGATTAGCTGAGGAAAAAAAACTCAAAACAAGGACTGTTTTGAGGTTGCGACATACGCAAACAAAACGTCGAAGAAATTACTTCGAGTTAGCTGGAAAGGATTACCTGCAGCATCCTACAGATAAACAGTCTAGTTAGGGCAATTCATTGTTTGGTTAATGATGAACGCAGCTTTCCAGATGTCGCGAATCTTTAGCTCGACCACAGATTCCCTGAGAATCTTTCACTCGACCGCAGATTCCTTGATACCCAGTCGTATGAAGACAAAGCGAAAAAAATGCCACCGTGATGTTAAAATATTTGGCACGGCATTCATTTGCTCAAGAAACATCACTACATCAGTGAAGAAACATGCTTAGCTCAAACAGAGAGCTGTAATTATTCAAAACTGCAGAGGGACATCCACAAAAATATGACAACTTCGTTACCAAAACTGGCGCAGCATCTGTTCAGCTCAAACTGACAACAATACCACCATTTCACTTACAACTTCTGATGCAGCACGTCCCAAAACCATATCTGAATACAAGATAATATACACACTCTACATCAAAACCATATGAAATGGCAACCTCCAATTCCTTGAAGCCAGCAATGCGCATTCACAAATGAACTCACCCACAAATGATTCAACACAAAGAATTGGTTGACAGTAACAATGGTGAAATATATCAAAAAAAGAGAGCAAGATTTCAACTTGCAGCAACCAAAAAAACCTATGTCGACAAAATGGACTGCAGCAGAAGCTGCTGCTGTGGTTGCAAGCTAGAAAATGTTGAGGCAAGAAAATCGGGTGGCAATGTCTGCTGGAAACGCCTCAAGAGATTGACCATCCGCTTGGTTGTTTCATCTGTAGCAAGCTCTGTTCCATTGCATAAAACCTGCAGTAGAAATCCCACCACAACATTCATTTATGATTTTTACAACATCTGAGTCAAAGAAATGAAAAATAAAATGCATAGTAGTTTTGATCCTAAGATCAGCTATGTTGCTGCTATAGCAGTAACAGCCTGCAATTACCATGCTACTAGTGCACAAAAGGTCCAAGACAAATTATCACAGAAAACCAAACTATATCAGGAACACAGGAATCGGTTTTGATGTCTCTGTTTTTCCTTTGGGAAAAGGGCACCACACCGTAATATAGGAAACAAGTCAGAAATTACCTCTGCAAAAATTGAAACAATTTTTGGAAGATATTGGCTATGAGGACCAAGAATATCTGCATCCGATCTGCACACAGACAAGGCCATTATAAACTGCAAAAAAAAGCTATGATTGTTGGCATGTCGTCCGTAGAGAGCAGATACCTTTCAACCATTGAGGAGAGCTGATCGTGTACGACTTTTGCTTCAATCTTGTCATCTTTTATAGGCAAGCAACCAAGCCAGGCAGGAATGACCTAAGCAGCATGAATACATTGGATGAGGATAATACAAAATGTATCTTTTAGGAATATATGGTCTTATGGGAGCTGCAAACAAGGCTCAGATTAAATCCAGGGATATGCACTACTGGTTATTTAACTGGCTCAGTTTCAGCTTTAACTCCATACTCTGCAGCAGGTTTCTCACCTGTTCCTTTGGAAAATCACTACTTTTTTTTTACCAAACAACCATAACTCCATTAGGACACAATACTAGCAGGAACAGACCAGTTTCATTTTGAAAAATATTCAGACACAACAAAGTGCCAAGTTCTTCAACAGTTTACGCAAAGCATATTTTCAGCAGAACTTGGGATTTGTTTTGCAGTTTTAAGGATGCCAAGTTGTATGAATGCCAAATCAGATCCAAATCCAACTTAGCTAGTAGTAATTGATGGCATGGAATATTGACTGCATATAAACAAAAGCTTGACCATGTGTTTGCTAGGAAATATTGAAGGGAAGCTAGTACATTCTGACGAAAGACTTCTTTCTAAATCCAAAGGCTTGATTTAACTTGATGAACGCGCCATGAAAGAACAGTTTAGATCTATTAAGGTGTCAAGTCATCTATACAAGCAAATAAGATTTGGACCTTTCTTGAATCTGAAAAAGCATATACAAATTTTAGGACCTAATCATCTAAATGTGTAATGCCTGCTCCACAAACCCAAAACATCTGTCAAGAATATTTCAATTCAGTTTTCCTACTCAGTTTGCAAGATTTTCTAGCAGAGTTCCATCCTCCCTCAATCAAAGAAAGTAGTTTTTTCCCCTATGCATTCACTTGCAGCCCACATGTTAATGTGATTGGATAGAAAACAGAAGACAGAAATATTGACATATAACAAAAGAATGGCAGTTGTTTTAACTTTGACTGAATGTGACTATGTGAGATATAAGCATGTACCTGAGCTGCATCAATACTATCACGATGGAATTGGCATATTTTACCAAGCGCTGAAACAGCATTGTCATATGCCATAATATTGTCTGCATGCTTTGCTTCAGGATGTGCGATAACATTGTTCAACTTTGACAGCGCCTCTGATTTTGAAAGCACCAAGTTAGTGGGTTGGTTTTGAAAATGCATGGTAAAGTACGACAAACTACAAAGTGATGTAAGCTTGACCAAGGGACTACCTCCAACAAGAGGGCGGAAAACATGACCGCCAAATTCAGCACATACACCCACACCATAGACAGCAGCCTAAAAAGAATAAGTTGGCAGTTCAAAACAGCATTAGTGTCCTGTATATAACAATAGGATATGGTGAAGGGACAGGAAAACATAAATAAATACCTGCCGAACATCTGAGTTCTCATCATTGGATGCCTCCAGCAGAAAAGGTAGGTATGTATCATAATACCTGGTCAAATAGGAAAATATATAATTCAGTTACAAATATAAGCCTTGCATCTGACCAAATAGCTTGAGGAACATACTTGAGAGCAGATTCACGACATTGCTCTGCAATATCATCAAATATACAGATAGCTATCCTTCTCTCTTCAGCAGTCTTATCTTTTCCCTGCCAAATTAAAGATGACATAAGAAAATGAATGAGCAGTAAATAATAAAACAAGAAATAATCAACACAGTTCAATAGAACTAAGACTAGAAAATACGCAAGTGATAATACTGGTAAACACACAAGTGATAATAACCATTAATCTTTTAGTTAACACGCGAGAAGAAAAATGTCCATGCAATGGGACTGGCTGTCCCTGATAATTTGACAGCCATATCCAAGGAAACAATTCTTACATACTTGTTTGCTTGGCTTATCCATTTTGAGTTTTCATGAATAAAACAGTCCAAATCAAGATATGCATGCCATTTTGTTCCATGGTTGTTTCACAATAAAATAATGATGATAAACAGTCAAAATGAATAATGAGAGGCTCAGGAATATGGAAAATCTGTCGAAATTAAGCGTTGTGATATAATGTAAACCATTAAAACAATCAGGAACTTTCAGGATAGAAGAAAAGAGTTGGATGAAATATCATGTTAACAGGCACAAATCAAGAAATTAAAGTAGTGGTAACTAATGCAGTGGGAGAACTAAGAAAAATACTAGAGTGAGATCTAACAAGGAACTTGTATGAGTGTAAAAATAAATCAAAATCCAAATACAATTAAAGGCAGGATTCCATTGACTTACCAACATAGGTGTGATGTATACAGAGAGTTCATCAAAGAATGGCAAAAAAGAAGCTTTGAAGGTCTTAATTAAAGTACCAAGACACTCTCCAACCTGAAAATTATTTTAAAAACTAGTGTTAACATAATCAACTTTCAGAAGACTAATATTCCATCCAGTAAAACAGAAGTTGCTCATACAGTCCCCATATGTCCAATATAAATATTCATCTAACAAAAGTTAAGTTTTTTACTGTTATGTGGGAGGGAAAACTCCCAGCAGGTGGCATGTCGAGATACACGAACCTGATCAAACACTTCCTCCTCCTGCTCATTCTCTTCTTTGAGTAGTTCTCCTTCATCAGCGTCAAAATCTTCTGCCTTTGTTCTCTCTGACCTTTCTCTTTTCCTGGTAGCGCTGGCTATAATAACATTCTTGATCTCATCTGAAACAGCTCTTACTTGGTTTTCATCAAGGAGTCGACCAGAGAGCTGCTCAATTAAAAAGAATAGTGAGCGATAAGAAAAAGCATGCCTTTCAAAATTGAGGGAATGGCCAAGTATATCATCAGAGTGTAGAGAGTTGAATAAATATATTATAAACCATCAGTGAATATCACTCAGCTATACTGCATTGATTTATCAACTCAGCAATCTTTTTGGTGTAATAGTGTCAATGAAAAACGCATTCCATGTGCAAAAGGTGGCAGCGTACTTGTACCAAAGCCAGAATGATTTTGCTTGGTATAAGTCCATTGACATAGCTCAATCAATGATGAAAATTAGTAATCTTTTTGCATGGTAATGAATCCAATAAACTTTTCAACACTAATAGCAAATAAGTCCACCTTGACCTTTGGAAAGTGATTTGTTGGTTCTAACTCTAAGGTGGTCTTAGTTTCTTCCATGTCATATATGAAGTTACTGTGATCATCCCACTGTTCCTCGATAGAAGCTAACTCTTAAAACCACTATCTGTTGATGGCAATTTTGGACCGAACAATATTCCAACCGAACAAAATTCATGGTGAACAAACTGGTCATACATGGTTAATCCAACTGAAGAAATTTCAGCTTCATCAACAAGAAAAGGCACCAGGTATATGTTTCTACAACTGAATGTTAAGATGCATATGTGGGAGACAACAAACATCACCAAGTTAGCCGTACTCCAGAAGCATTACAATTTCATAGAAAAAAAATACCATCCCATTCAAATAAAAATCTGAATTAAATATAATATTTTAAAATTATTAAGTAGGCAGTGGATAATGAAAAGGAGAACAAACCTGCATGCACTCATTTAGTGAATCAAGCATGGATGAACACATCTCTGTTTCTGGTTCCTGTATAATAATTCAAAAGAAAACAGCTGTTAGCATTGAATAAAAAAACCATCCACATGTATAGAGAAGATTTTGCATAGACCTTGTGCAGCGCTTCAACAAGAGCTGGAATTATGTAGTCAGACAATTGTTTAACATAAGATTCATCGCGCCCTTGAGCCAGGCCCTTCTCAACAGCCAATTTTGCAGAACGTAATAGTTCAGGCATAGCTGCATTGTTGTTGGAAATATACTTTTAAAATGCAAATCCATAAGGCAAAAGAAAAAAATCATACTAAAACATCAAATACCTGCAACAGCAGCTCTCCTCACTTCCTCATGAAAGTAAAATTTAAGGAGTGGAACCAATGTAGGAGCAACCTACATGGAATTTAACCACCAACATATGACACTGAGTGGCAATTGAGAAATTACACATTTAACATGCTGGTATGGTATCAAACCTGATCAATCCACGGGAAGAACCCCTCCTTGAGTTCATCAGCATAACAGCACAGCATGTTGCAAGCTGTTGCTTTCTCTTCTAGTACACTAGTTCGGATACCTATTCTTTTGTCGCCAAGCGTAATTGTTTCAATGCTGTATGGGTGAAAAAGATTAGGGGCAATATTGCGGAACCAACAAGAAGCTAAAAACAACCACCACACCTCACTCACATAAAAAAGATGATATATTTATAAACAAATCAAATTGCAAAAGAAAAAATAGGGAAGCATATTACAAGCATAAGGTAGATATTGCAAGTTGCATTCCCACTATCCCAGAAAAATAAAATAAGGTTGATAGTGGAAATATAAACAGACACGAATTTCACAAAAAAAACTAGAACCTTATGAACGAAGTGTCTGTAAATATTATTCAGTATGGTATAGAAACAAATGGTACTCCCTCCGACTCAAAATATAAGGGATTTTGGTTGGATGGGACACATCCTAGTACTACCAAAATCCCTTATATTTTAGGACAGAGGGAGTACTTCTTAAGTAAGAAAGAATGAACCATGGATAAATTTAAATAGCAGGCCTCTGACACAGCATCAATATTAAGGGCATCTTTAATTCAGTGAATAAAACATAGCAATCCAAGAAGATTCACAAACCTATCATCATCTGATTCTATGTCATCATCAGATTCAGCTGAAGTAATTGTGACGTCAGGCTTCAGTTGAGCGGATTGAAGCAGTGGTGGCATAACAACACTCATGTAAGGAAGAAAATCCTGCCCAAGACATTTGCATAACCTGGCCCAAGCCTGTCACATAAAGAACAAATGTTACAAAGGATCTGAATTTTATTATGATTAATTCATAATAGGTTTTGTGTGTGCCTGAAGCATGTAGCTTGTTATCGGATCATCATTTTCCATTGGAGTTCCTTGCAAACTCATAAGTACTTCCATGACCTATCAAGAAATATGTGGATTAGAAAAATGCATGCATAGAACGTAACATACAGAACAAAATTACAATGGAGAAGACACAATTACCTGCTTTGCGTCATCCCTGAACTTATCCTTGCCTACAGCCATTCCAACCAGACTTATACACTCCATAGACTTGGCACGAAGCATCCTATTGGACTTATCAGTTGCATTCATTAAAATAGCTTTCAGGTATGGCATCACTGCGTCATAGTATTTTTTGAAGTGCTCCTTCAAGACAAGTACACCAAAATTTAACACAATATTATAAAAGATTTCAAGAAGTATAAAAAAGGTAATGTTCCCCCTTATATAAGGTAAGAAATTAAGCTAACTTATCATGGACAATTACCTGTGATGAATCTGCTACTGATGCTAAAGCTGTCAATGCTCCCTCTTGCACCATTTGCTTGCCGTTCTAAAATATAAGTACAATAAATTAGCACATGCTCTACTAGTTCAAATAAATAATAAATAACACTAAAAGACACTAAAATATATTTAACTGGTGAGGGAGGTGTATACCTGAAGAAGAACAAGTAATTTGGTAACAATTCCATCCAGGTAAGGTGTCAGAATTTCAGGCGTGCAATTCTCACTGAAATTCAAGATAGCTGATGCAGCATGTGCCTGTCAATGATAGTAACACAACCAGACATATTATTTCCTAATAAGCATAATAAAAATAGGTTAAGTTTGTATTTATAATAGGCACCCCAAAACTGCTAAAACCTTGAAACCTGTATATCAAAAAGTAACACTTGAAAAATGTATATGGAACAAAAGTTTATTAAAAAACCTGAGTTAATGTGTTCATAAATTATACTTCATGCCATTGATGTGTTACATATTTTTTGAATATAATGCCAAACCATCTTATTAACAAGGATAGAAACAAAATCTGAAAGGCAGGGCTAGTTCGTGTTGATGTTCATCTAACCCCATGAAATTTAAACTTAGCCCAACTAGAACATAGATAGATAAAATAATTTAACTAATTGAAGAACAATCTTAGATGTCTATAGATAAAAGAATTTAACTAATTGAAGAACAATCTTAGATGTCTGAGAGGATCAATGGAGTATTATCTTTTATGTAAAGCCCCCTATCTACTTGTAGCATTTTCTTCATAAAGTCTAACATGCAAGTGAGTCGATAAGCTTTGTCCTTATGAACATTGTAGGCCACAAAAAAATGTTATAAATAAAGCAAAGAACATGTGTGTAAAAGGGTGTGATAGATCAAGTCCAACACTAATACTTGAACACTCACTTGTACCCGTGGATTCTGAAAATCATCCATGGCATTTGCCAATGCAGGCAGCACCTGCTGGTGATAATTAACTTGCAAGTCTGGACCCAAATCAGTAGATAGCTGGCCAATGGCATTGATTGCCGCCCAACGCACGCGTGCATGGGGATGTTGAAATCCATTCAAAATCATTGAAACCACCTGCTCCAGATTTTTAAGCATCACCTGCAAAGAACAAGCAGTTGAGAAAATAGCTATTTTGGCTGCTTCTTGCAAATGAATGAAACAATGGGTGGCATTTTGTGTCTCAAAAACTCTTTGCACCTAAAATTCAGTGTTTAATCACTTCAACACGAGAAATCAATGAAGAAGGCAATTGATTCATTATCACGTACCACCTATTCGAATATCCTAATTCAACAAGCTATTAAACCTTCAGCTTTTCAACTGGTTTTTGTAAGATTCTATTGCATAATAGTCACAACAAACATAAAGTTATTAAGCTAACCTTTGCACATCCTTCTGCAATCTGTGCAAGTGTGATTAGTGCAGCATGGTGCTTCTGCCACTCAGGAGCAGAAAGGTACTGCGGAAGCAGCTCAGATGCTATTGGCACAATTGCATTCCCACCGATGGCAATGGCTAAACGGTCAAGGCACTCCTGTGCCACACCATAGTTATTGCCTTCACCCGCATCTTCATCCTCTGTCTCTGCAGTGTGCCAAGCAGGATCATCCTCTACATCAAGCAACATCTGCATGAGCACTGCAAATAACCTGCCAACAAACTGCGGGAGGCGACGCATCATTCCTGGTGCGCGCTCCCTGGCCTCAGCGAGAGTAATCACAAACTCTACAGCGAGGTGCCTAGTCCCATCCTCCAACTGTGCGGCCTCAGCTATCTGCAGCATTGCACCTACAACATCTGCAATCTGCCGCCGCAGGAACCTTGGCTCTGCACCAGCCAGTTCCACAAGCAGCTCCAGCGCCTCCTGTGCAGAGGCCTCCTGACCAGAGTTTAGGCAATCTGTGAGCGCCCTCATCATTGCAGGAAGCAAATCCTGCATCTTATCTCGGTCAGCGTTGGTGGGCAAGCACTGGACGAGGTTAACCGCAGCACTCAACGCTGCGATGCGCACATCAGGAGATGTCGGGTGCGCCAGGGCAGAGGCGAGCAGATTGTGGATTGTCATCAGATGGTCTAGAAGCGATTCAGCGATGTAATCCGCCAGGCGTGCAAAGATGAGAAGCGCGGACTCCTGCAAGTTGGGAGCCTCGGATCCCGATGCCGCGCGGAACAGGAACGGGAGCAGCTCGACCCACGCGTTCTCCGGCAGGAGGAGCGCGGCAAGCTCGGATATGGCGTCGCATACCTTCTTCGCGATGGGCTTGGGCGGGTCGGACTGGAGCGCCGAGAGGAGGTGCTGCTTGAGCGCGGCCTGGCCCGCCGGGGAGAGGTGGGGCCACACCGGCGCCGCGCCGGCGCTGGACGCGTCGGAGGATGGCGTCGGGGACAGGAGCTTGCGGAGGAGGACGGCGGCCATGGCGCGGAGGTCGGCGGGGGTGGCGGGCGAGGAACAGCGACGAGGCGAGGCGGAGCGCGAGCGGCTCCGGGTGGGAGCCCCGGAGGCGGTGGAACGCCGCCTCGGCGGCGGCGCGGTCGGCGTTGGACGAGGACATTAGTGTAGAGAGCAGCGCGTCGAACGCCGCCGGGTCCCCTCCCAGCAGCGCAGCGGCCTGGTCATCCCCGGACGCCATCGGATCGGATACGCCCTCTTCTCTGGCGGCGGCGGCTAGGGTTTTCGTGACGCGCGTGGCGGCGGCGGCGTTGTGTGGGGATGAGAGGGAGGGGAGAGAGGCGCGGATGGAGACACAACACACAGGCGCGGAGAGAGGAGACCCGGGGGCGGTTGGGTTTAATAATCCCCGTATTTGGGTAGGGTTTGGAGGGGAGAATTGAGATGCGGCTCGCGCGAGAGCGAGCGGGGGTGGGTTTGGTTCGGTTGGCCTGGTCGGGGTTTGAGTCCGGGACGTTGGCGCACTTGGGCTCGCGCCGGTTTCGCGGGATTCCTTGTCGCGTCGGCCACTTTTGTTTATTCTCCCGTGGATTTCCGCGTTCGATTCCGCCTTCGCGGCGTTCGCTTCGTCGATGCTTCAGAGGGTTTAGGGTTTTACAGGTTGGACGAGGGAGGGAGGGTGAGCTGGTGCGCGTGCGGCCGCGTGATGGATGGCTGTGTGGATGGATGGAGAGGTGGTGGGGTTATGATTGGGCATTGATGGGTACAGGCAGGCGGCCGGGCGACATCAAGCCCACGTCATGATTAAGCTGCAGGGTGGCGGACAGGGAGCTGTGTGGAGGGGAGTCCTTTGTCCGGGGATCATTCATCTGCTCCCCTCTTATTCTTGCCTCCAGTAGGAGTAGCTGCTCCTGGTACACGTGTAACACTACATGTATATATGTATATTTGTTTCGGTTAGCATAAATTGTATATATAAATCATATGTCATCGTGTTATTTGTGTAGCATAAAATAGTGCTTTATCTTTAAAAACATGTAAACTTTGGCACTAACGATTTTATCTCGTATTGTTAAGGTATTTAAGGCTGATTCAGCAACTTATGTTTTTCGTGGATACACTTTTCAAACAGTTACGATATATTTTATGTAAAAATTTTATAAATAAAAGTTTCTAAGAAATAAAATAAACTTATTTTTAAGTTTATAATAGTTAATTAATTATTTATCTTTCATGTTTTTTTGCGCCACGAAAAATATTACCTAATTATGACAGCCTAGTTACTTTCTTTTTTTAGGTTTTATAAACCTCTTATAACCATTATAAGCAGTTTTGAAGCTGTTCTAGTCTTTGGCTTACTTCAATTATTGTTGTCGAAGGATTAAACATCAGTACATCACTGCTAAGACACCTCAGTACGATTGTTGCAGGCTTGTGGCTATTGACTCAACTCTTGAGCTGTAGCTCTTGTCCATTTGTTTTTCTTTTGGCCGTGAAATTCCTGAATTTTGTTTAAAAAAGTTGTTTTGAGATAACGACGGATCAAAATGGTTCAAATTGTATATATGGGCCTTAGCCCATTTAAAAATTAATTCTTTGAAAAATAAAAAGCCCACCTCATGTAATTGCATACATAGCAATGTTTAGTACCACCTTGAGAGGAAGACTTTCTTAAAATAGAGAAGAGTTTTTCTAGCCACTTGAGACATGTGTGGTGGAGAGAACCAGAGAAACACACATGCTCGCTCCCTTGGTCTGGCCTGAGCAAGTAACGTGTGTACATGATATGCGCATGAATGGTCCATCAAAATTGGTTCCTCACCCTTGCGTAGATACAACTTTCTTTTGCAGTTTTGTTTTGCTACAAAATTCAGTGTTTGTTTTAAACACACAGAATAATCCACCCTTGCATCTGATACAATTTCTTTTTGCAGTTTTGTTTTGCTGTAAAATTCGATGTTTATTTTTGAAAACACACTGATAATCCACCCCTTGCACAGATGAGGTTTTCTTCTGCAGTTTCGTTTGCTGCAGAATTTGGTGTTTATTTTGGGAAACACGCAGAATAAATCCGGTGTGGTTCCTTTTGCAGTTTGGTTTGCTGCAAACTTCCTTTTATAGTTTTGCTTCGCTACAAAATTCGGTGTTGTTTTTTGGAAACACACCAAATAATCCGGTGCATGACTTCCTTTTACAGTTTTGCTTTTACCGCAAAATTCTGTGTTTGTTTTTGGAAACACACCGAATAATTCGATGTGTGGAGCATCGTGGAGTTCGGATAAGTCACACGCGATTTATTCGGTTCGGTTACACAGAGTGGAGATCGTGCAGGCGCTAAAATTGGTTCCTCATCCTTGCACGGATGCATATTTCTTTTGCAGTTTTGTTTTGTTGTAAAATTCAGTGTTTCTTTTAGGAAACACACCGAATAATCCGGTGTGATTCCTTTTGCAATTTTGTTTTGCTGCAAAATTCAAAATTTGTTTTTGAAAACACACAAAACAATCCGATGCGTGGAGCAGCGTGAAGTTTGGATAAGTTACGCGCGACTTCCCCGATTTGGTTAAGTAGAGTGGAGATCGTGCAGGCGTCCTGATCACGCATCATGTTATTTCTATATAAACCGAGTTGTCGCCTTCTTGCAACATACGCAAAATCAATTTAGGGTTCGCCTCCTTCTTTGGACTGCATCGTCGCTCGTAGTCTACTCTGTTCTGCTCGTTGATGTGCACCAACGATCGGGAGAGCAAGTCTTGGGAACCTTTACCTTGAAAGTCCTGCGTCGGGATAAGGCGGCAATAAGGTTTTTCAAAAGCGCTTCATGCAACTGCTTGTTGTTCGTACACCACGACTTGTCTTCTTCGCTCAGGTGTTGTACGCCATCGTCAACATACAGTACTACGCGTTGTTCCTGCAGTACGTACCACTCCTTGTTAACCCGATCCACAACACAACCAGAACCCTCGGTATGTATCACCATATTTCGTCTATTTGATATATTTATGGTTTACTGTCTAGTACGTATCCATCATGTTTCGTCTATTTGATATATTTATGGTTTACTGTCTACTAGGTTACATGTTTACATCGTATGATGTGGTTTTGATAGTTATTCAATGTTATGATCAATTTATGAAATACATTATATTTATATGTGTTTATATTTCTATCAGAAATTTTATTTCTAATATTACTTGTCAGTGATATGGGCCCGGGGGTATGTCGCGGGCGTGGCATTTAAGAAAAAGGAAGGTGCCACTGTCCATCAAGGAGCGCCAAAGTTATGCCCTGAAAGGCTAGGCAAGTCTCGGTCACGGGCGGCCACATGGCCGCCCCAGAAGGGGCTGGCCCGGAGGCTGCCCGGAGGCCATCATACTCCCAAACGACGGGGTCCGGGATCTCCGGTTCCGGACGAAGGGTCGGGATCACCCGGACCCCCATCCTCCATCCCGCACCTCTCAGAGAGAGGGGCGAATCCAACTATCAACCAACTCATTTAATGCTCAAATAGGGGAAAGCTGAGCGCCTGCCCCGCCGCATTCAATGCGATGTGAGGCGCAGCTGTCAGTTGCTCCCATCATCATCCCTTTTTGCCTATCACGAGGCAAAAGGGGCTAAAAGTCCTTGACTACGACCGTGGTATGGCCGCGCGCCCATTCCGTGCACGCCCCCCTCACGCCCTGTCCAGTCGCATTTACTGCATTGGGCGGCTGCGTGGGAAAGAGAGTGCGAGCGGAATAGGCGCTGTGCCAGTGCCTACCCGCGAAATGGGTCTCTGGTCAGTGGGTCCCGTTGGGCCGGGTAGGCAACCCATCATCACGTCAGCAGCATGGCCACCACGACGACCACTCTTTTTCCACCTTCCATGACGCGGCAAACAGGGATGAGTAGGAATGGAATGGCTTCTCCGACAAGACAAGGCAAAAACCACTCCCTCACGTGGAGTGAAGTAGGGAAAGGGTAGGACTGCTGTGGTGTTCCTTTGTTATATAAAAGGAGACCCCAAGTCCTTCAAAAAGAGGGTTCCGATCTGAGAAAAGAGTTTTCGCTCCAGGTTCACGTTCTGAAAAATAGGTTGAGTCCCTCCAACTAGCCTGCAGGAATCTTCCATCCATCACAAAGTCTAAGGGAGAGGAACACCCTCATTGTTCTTGGCAACCTGCCCCATATGCTACACACACAGGAGTAGGGTATTACACCGCGCTGGTGGCCCGAACCTGTATAAATTCCCGCCTCATCTATATTATTTCATTTTTTATACGAGTTTGAGCCAGGATACATCGCTCCCTTGTCGAACCAAAAAGGGGTCCCAGGGATCCCTGCGTGTCGATCTACGACATCGGCAGTGGCGCGCCGGAGTAGGGGGCGCGGCTGTGTTTTGGTTTAAACTCCCGTTTTCCATCCATTTTTTGGCGGGAATCCTCTCTCCCCGTCTCAGCCATGGTTCACGGCCGCGCCCTACGCTCCGCATCAGGCTCGCTCGCTACGCGCGAGCGTGGCCAGGCCGGCAGAAGAAGTCGATGCGGACAGGCACAGCCCCAACTTCCGCCACCTCCGCTCGAGGGGGGAGGGACCTTTGTCTCCCTCACCACCGTTGGTGGCGACGGTGGTAGCTGCGCCTGCGCCATCCCCTCTGCCCCCCGCTGAGGCAGCGGTCGGAGGCGAAGGGGCCCGTGCGTCCTACAGGGCCGACAACGCTCCTGTGGGACACAGACCGCGCCCTAGCGGGCGTACCGACGAGCCCCGCCGAGGCGACGTCCATCGCCGCCTGGAGTTTGGCACTCCTGAGGGTGCCCTGCAGGCGGCAGAGGCTCTTTTGCGCCACCCCCCGGCCACCCCTGGCGAAGGGTCCAACGCCAAAAGGTGGCTCGACGACGTGGCGAAGCTCGTAGGCACGGCCCAGCGCCAGCTGGCTGCTCACCTCGCTTCCTCCAGCCACCAACCGCGCGGCTCGCACGTCGCAGTAAGCTATTCCTCTCGGCGACGGGCCCGAAGGGCAGCAGCAGCCGCGAGGGTGGAGGAGAACCTCTCGGCGGCGGCCAAACCGGAGCCGCCCCGAGATCTGTTGTACGCAGGGCGCGACGCCCGCCTCCGCATCGAGCAGCGCCGAGACGAGCGCCGCTTAGGACGGGTGCCGGACTACGCCTCCTCGTTGGGAGGCGCCACCTCACGGCGAGCGGCCACAGCGGCCCCACCGCAGATGGAGCCCCACGACGAACGGCGAGCGGCCGTAATGGCCCGGCCGCAAGCGAGGAGCTCCGCGATGCTCAATGAGGCCCCGCAGCCCACTGCCGCCCCTCCGCCGGCAATGGCTGCCAGGCCTTTGTTGCCAACCTCCGTAACGTGCGCTGGCCTAACAAGTTTAGGCCGGCCCTTACGGAGAAGTACGACAGCTCGGTTAACCCCACCGAGTTCCTCCAGATCTACACCACGGCCATTGAGGCCGCTGGAGGAGACGAGCGCGTCATGGCCAACTTCTTCCCCATGGCGCTCAAGGGCCAGGCCCGTTCCTGGCTGATGAACTTGCCGGCCCGGTCAGTCACCTCTTGGGACGACCTGTGCCGCCAGTTCACCTCCAACTTCCAGGGCACATACCCGCGCCCGGGAGTGGAGACGGACCTCCACATGGTCCGACGAGGGGAGGACGAGTCCCTGCGCAAATACATTCAGTGTTTTTGCCAGGTACGCAACACCATACCTTCCATCGCCGACCATGCAGTGATCTTCGCTTTTCGGAGTGGCGCATGCCACGACGTCATGTTGGAGAAGATCGAATCCAAGGCTCCACGGACCACCACGGAGCTCTTCGAGCTCGCAGACCGGGTGGCCCGCAAAGAGGAGGCCCGGGTTTGGAATCCTAGGAATCCTACCTCGGCCCTCACCGGCGCTGCCCCCTCTGCGTCCCGTGAAGAGCGGCGCGAACGGCGACGGAAGCGCCGGCCATCGCGTGGCGGCGAGGAGGGCCACGTCCTCGCCACCGACGGAGCCGAGAAGCCCTCGCGGAAGGGCAAGCCCACGGGTAACCGAAGGCGGTCCCGGACCCTCGCCCCGGGCCGGGCGAGACAAATGGTGCATGGTGCACCAAACCTCCCACCACGACCTCTCCGAGTGTCGTTCGGTCAAAATCGGCCGAGCGAGTGCATAAGTATGAGCAGGAGCGGAGGGAGAACGAGAAGGAGATCCGCCGCGGTGGAGCGCCCGAACAACCGGTGAGAGGAGGCTAGGGATACGGCCCCCACCGGGAACGACGATGACGACCTGGGCTACCAAGATCCCCAGCACGTTGTCGCCACCATCGACGGCGGCGCGGGCTCCCAAATGTCCCGCCGGAGTTTCAAGTCCATGAGACGCGAGCTCCTCGCAGCCGTGTCGTCTCACGAGGCGGCCCGGAGATCGCGCTGGGCAGAGGTGCCCATCACCTTTGACCAGACCGACCACCCAGGGAGTGTCGCCCGTAGCGGCCATTTGGCCCTCGTGACCTCCCCCACCATCTGCAACGTCAAGGTCGCCCGAGTCTTAATTGACGGAGGTGCGGCCCTCAACGTGCTATCCCCGAAGGCTTTTGAGGCAATCAAGGCCCCCGGGAATGGTGCTCGGGCCTTCTCACCCCATCATTGGGGTGACGCCCGGGAAGGTGTGGCCCCTCGGGCAGATCGCTCTGCCGGTCACCTTCGGGGCCCCCACTAATTTTCGCACCGAGCGGATCGACTTCGATGTGGCGGATCTCAATATGCCCTACAACGCCGTGCTTGGGAGGCCGGCGTTGGTGATGTTCATGGCGGCTACACATTACGCCTACCGCCAGCTCAAGATGCCAGGCCCCGGAGGCCCCATCACCGTCCACGCTGACGTCAAAACCGCGCTAGACTGCGCGGAGGCGCGCGTAGACAACATTGCGGCGGCCGACCGCGTCGAACCCGAGGGCCCCCAAGGGGAGTCGTCGGGTTCCCGGGCCCCGAAGCAACGCATCACCTCTGCCGATGAGGTGGTGATTAAGTCTATCCGTTTGGGCGACGACCCGTCCAAGACCGCCAACATTGGTGGCGGCTTGGACCCCAAATAGGAAGATGCGCTCGTCTCCTTCCCGCGGGCGAATGCCGATGTGTTTGCTTGGAAGCCGTCGGATATGCCCGAGTCCCAGGAGGTGATCGAGCACCGACTCAGCGACGGCCGGACGCACGCCCGGTCCGGCAAAAGGTGAGGCGACAGCCCCGAGCGCGGGCGTTCATCCGCGAAGAGGTGGCACGGCTCCGGGAGGCCGGCTTCATCCGGGAGGTGCTGCATCCGGAGTGGTTGGCGAACCCGGTGGTCGTCCCGAAGGCCAACCACAAGCTGCGCATGTGCATCGACTACACCGACCTCAACAAGGCATGTCCCAAAGACCCCTATCCTCTACCCCGAATAGACCAGATAGTCGACTCCACTACGGGGTGCGACCTTTTATGCTTCCTAGATGCGTATTCTGGCTATCATCAATTTCGCATGGCTGTAGAGGACGAGGAGAAAACTTCATTTATCACTCCTGTGGGTACTTTTTGCTACATGTCTATGCCCTTTGGTTTAAAAAATGCCATGTCCACCTTTCAACGTGGTATCCGCATCACGTTAAAGGACCAAATAGGGCGCAATGTTGAGGCATATGTCGATGATCTCGTGGTCAAATCTCGGGACCGAAGAACTTTGCTCCCAGATTTGGCCGAAACATTTGATAACCTCCGGTCCTCCCGCATGAAACTGAACCCAGAAAAATATGTGTTTGGGGTTCCGGCAGGCAAGCTATTAGGGTTCCTGGTCTCTGCCCGAGGCATCGAGGCCAATTCCACTAAAATAAAGGCAATAGAGGAGATGCGCCCCCCTAGAAAGCTCAAGGACGTGCAGAGGCTCACGGGTTGTGTAGCTGCCCTGAGTCGCATCATATCCAGGTTAGGAGAGCGGACGCTTCCTTTATTTAAATTGATAAAACGAACTAGCCCCTTCACTTGGACGAACGAAGCGGAGAAAGCCTTTGGCGAGCTCAAGCGCTATCTCTCCTCGCCGCCCGTGCTTGGTGGCTCCTCGGAGGAGCCCCTCCTTTTATATTTGGCGGCGACCCCCCAAGTGATTAGTGCGGCCTTGGTTGTGGAGCGCGACGACGAGCTAGTCTCTCAGTCGCCCCCAGCCCTGTCAAAACCGGAGGCGGGAGACCTCGAACGGAGTGGCGAGGAAGCGCCGAACCGGAGGTGGCCCTTGCCCCCGAGCCCAGGGGAGCCGCCCCCCCTAGTCAGGAGCACCGAAGCCCTCCACCCGAGTGGCCTTGACGGCCCCGGTGGAGGCGACGGCTCGAGGGACCCGGGCACCGAGATGACCCGCCCCGAAGCACCCGTTGGCGGGAAGCCCGAACGGAGTTGGCCGAAAAGCGCCCGAACCGGAGGTGGCCCTTGGCCCCCGAGCCTCGGGGAGCCGCCCGGTCCCCTAGTGCAGGAGCACCCGAAGCCCCTCCACCCGAGTGGCCTTGAGGGCCCCGGAGGAGGCGATGGCTCGAGGCCCGGACACCGAGGTAACCCGCCCGTGTGCCCGAACCAGCCGCTCCTAGCAAGGTAGCCAAGGCCCGCACCAAGGTGCAGCGGCCGGTCTACTTCGTCAGCGAGGCGCTACGGGACGCGAAGACGCGTTACTCGCAGGCCCAGAAAATGCTATACGCTCTACTTATGGCCTCCAGAAAGTTGCGTCATTATTTCCAGGTGCACCGGGTAACGGTGGTCACATCCTACCCTCTCGGACAAATCCTGCATAACCGAGAGGGCACGGGACGGGTAGTCAAATGGGCCATTGAGTTGTCGGAATTCGACCTACACTTCGAAGCCCGGCACGCAATCAAGAGCCAAGCTTTGGCTGATTTCGTGGCGGAATGGACACCAACGGCCGGAAGCGATCCACCCCCGGCGGAACCCGAGAGTGCGGAGGATCGCGGCCAAGGAACCGCGCACTGGGTGATGAACTTTGACGGTTCACTCACCTTGCACGGAGCCGGAACAGACGTGGTGCTAACTTCCCCAACGGGCGACGTGCTTCGGTACATCGTCCGGATCGATTTTCGAGCAACCAACAACATGGCCGAATATGAGGGGCTCCTGGCGGGGTTACGAGCAGCAGCAGGCGTGGGCATCCGCCGTCTGCTGGTCCTTGGGGATTCCCAAATGGTGGTAAACCAGGTCTCCAAGGAATACCGATGCACCGACCCCCAAATGGAGGCCTATGTCAAGGAAGTACGACGTATGGAGCGCCATTTCGATGGCCTCGAGCTACGCCACATTCCCAGAAGAGACAACTCCTTAGCGGACGAGCTATCAAGAATCGCGTCCGCGCGAGCCCCAGCCCCCGCCAGGTGCCTTTGAGGAAAGTCTCACAGAGCCGTCGGCGCGACCCGAACCGCCCCAGCGGCAGGAATCGGCCGGTCCCGACGCCCCGGACCCGGTGGGCCAGCCACAGCCTGGCCCCGCTGGGACCGACATCACGCGCCAGGTGGCTTGGATTTCGGAAATCCGAGCTTACCTAGAAGACGCGTCATTGCCCGAGCAACGTGAGGAAGGCGAACGCATCGCCCGGACCTCCAAGAGGTACGCGTTGGTAGAAGGGACACTCTACCGATGTGGTGCCGACGGAGTGCTCATGAAATGCATTGCTCGGGAACAGGGTCTCGAGCTCCTTGCCGAGATCCATGAAGGTGAATGCAGCACACATTCAGCCTCCCGAACCTTGGTGGGAAAAGCATTTCGCCTGGGGTTCTATTGGCCCACCGCGCTGGAGGATACAACAGACCTCGTGCGGCGGTGCCGAGCATGTCAATTCCACGCCAGCGACGCACTGCCGGCCGGGCGCTTCAAACCATCCCGCTCTCATGGCCATTTGCGGTTTGGGGCGGACATCCCGGGCCCGTTTCAAGCAAGCGCGGGACGGGTGCAAGTTCCTGTATGTCGCCATCGACAAGTTCACCAAGTGGCCAGAGGCCTATCCAGTCAGCGTCATCAACAAACACTCGGCTGTGCGGTTCTTGAGAGGCATCACGACAAGGTTCGGGGTCCCCAACAGGCTCATCACCGACAATGGCACCCAGTTCACGAGTGAGCTGTTCGGCGAGTATTGCAACGACATGGGCATCAAGCTCTATTTCGCCTCGCCCGCCCACCCCCAAAGCAACGGTCAGGCCGAGCGTGCAAACGCAGAAATATTAGAAGGCCTCAAGACCAAGACCTACAACGTGCTCAAAAAACATGGAGACTCGTGGACTGACGAGCTGCGCGCGGTCCTTTGGGCCAATCGGACAACCCCGAGCCGCGCCAACGGGGAAACACCTTTCTTCTTGGTGTATGGAGCTGAGGCGGTCTTGCCCTCCGAGCTCACCCTGGGATCACCCCGAGCCACATTATACACCGAAGCGGATCAAGAGCAAAGGCGTCGAGACGACCTGGATTACCTAGAGGAGAGGCGGCGACGGGCAGCGCTCTGCGTGGCCTGCTACCAACAGAGCCTCCGCCGCTACCATCAAAGCAAAGTCAGCCCCCGAGCGCTGCAAGTCAATGATCTGGTCTTGCGCCGTGTGCAAATGCGCGCGGGGCTAAGCAAGTTGTCCCCGATGTGGGAGGGGCCATACAAGGTTATCGGCACCCCGCGTCCGGGAGTAGTCCGCCTAGCCACAGAGGACGGCACTCCGTTGCCGAACCCATGGAATATTTCCCACCTGCGCAGGTTCTACCCATAAGCCGCATGGTGTGCTGAGACATGCATACAAGTTCATCCACTGCCCCCGGTGGCATGAGCAATACGTTTGTTTTTACATTTCATATGTTTCCCTTGCAAATACCTGTTGCAGTGTGTTTTCCCCCATGTGCTCGAGCATGTGCTCTGGATGCGGCTTTCCAGTAAGTTCCTCGGCCTTGCCCGCCTTAGCCCGAGAGCCCTAAGGGTGTCGAGGTACAGCGATGCTGCATACTACCACGCCCGGGGCGAGTCAACGCCCGGGGTTCGGGTGCGAATGACACACACTTGTCCCGCCCCGTTGCCGCTGCCCTCGCGGCCTTTTTATGCCTTCGCTCCTACCCGGAACCCCGACAAAAGCACCAGCCAACGGCCAGAGCATGCTGCCCGAACCCGAAACAGCCCCCCAGCGGCATGGGACAAATCACGGGGGAGAACAACACTATCGCATTATCGCAGTGACTAAGTCTTAAGCTATCAATTGCAGGGAAGCTAACATACAGGGGCTCGGGCCAACCAACCGCCACTACGTGCGTGCTAAGTTGGCCGGGGGCTCTCAACATACACATACATGAATCATCAAAAGCAGTCGCGATGAGCCATCACAATACAAGTAAAGGCAAGTTCGATAACTTTACAGACAATGCATAAATATCTTTTTACATAAATACAGATACAAGCTGAAGCAAGAGGGCCCTAAGTGGCCGGTGGGTCGCTGGGAGCATCCGCCGAGGAGTCTGCATCCGGCGAGTCCTCGCGTAGGGCGAGCTGGAAGGCCGCTGGTGTGCCGTCGAAGCCCATCATGATGGAGTCGACGGCGTCTTGGATGCGGCGGCGGACGGCCTCCTCGGTGCCTTCGGGGAAGTCCTCGGTGGGGATATAGGGGTCGAAGTTGGGGTCGCGGGCTTGGTAGCTCGCCAGGATGAGTGACGCGACCTTGCGGGATAAGTAATATGATGACTCCTTCGCCACGTCGTCGACCTCCTCCGGCACCCTCTGTATCCCCGCGGCCAGATCGTCAATGTATGTGGCCAATCCCCCCAAGGTAGGGATGCTGGGGGGGTACGGTTCACCCCCACCCCGCGAGCCGCCTCCCGAAGGCGCCCGACGGACGAGGCCAGGCCTTGGATTCCCAGGCGCAGACGCGCTCCAGCTCCGCGATCCGGCGGCGCGCCTCCTCCCGGCCTCCGCCCGGCCCCACAGTGCGCTCGCGCGTCCATGACCACTGCTCCCGGGTGGCGGCTCCTGCTCCCATCGCTCCGGCTCGTCTGCCGGCGGCTCGAGGCGGCGGCGGCGGCGCCGCGGTCCCACACGCCCTTCGGGCATCGGGAGGCCTCCTCCGGGCTTCAACCACCGCCGCCTCTCGACCCCCACGGTGACCTCGTGCTCGGCGACGGCCTTCTCTCGGGCCGCACATTGGCCTCCCGCGCGACGGAGTCTTCTTCGGCCTTGGCGACGGCGGCCTCCCGGCTCTCAACCGCCCGCCACGCCGCCTCAAGGGCCCTCTCCCGCTCCGCCAGGCCGGCCTCGCGGGCCTGGAGGTCAGCGTTGGCGTCGGCAGCGGCGGCCTCAGCGTCGCACAAGGTGCGCTCGCGCTCGTCGAGGCCCTGGGCGCGCTCCCTGAGGTCGCGGAGGAACTGCTCGGCGGTGGTGCGCACCCTCTCCTCGGCGGCGGCGGCGGCACGCTCGCGGAGGTCGGCGGCGTGCCGCTCGGCAACGGTGCCTTCAAACACTGGCGAGCTCCTCCCGGCGCCGCTCGATCTCCGCCGGCTCCGCCTACGGATGAGGCCCTCCGTCCTCGCCGTGGTCGCCAGCTCCTAACGGCCCTCCTCGTCCTCGGCCTCCCGCCGCGCCACCTCGACCTCCCGGCGGCCAAGGCCCGCACTTGGGCCCGAAGCCCTCCAGGAGATGGCATTGGCCGCCTCCGGCGCCACAGCGACGACCTCCTCGCCCGCTCCCGCGACTGCACGAGGGGCTCCGTATCCAAAGCGGCGCGAACCCGGACCGGCGCCTCGTGCGGCCGACGACGAGCCCACCACGCCGTCGCCTACCACCTGCAGCAGGTGCAGGATCTCCGGGCGCGCGGAGTCCTGACACAGCGGCACCAACCCGGGCGGGAGCTGCGCTAAGTCCATCTCCGTGATGCCGAGGCAGCGGTGAACCAGGGTCCGGAGGTCTCTCTCGTCCCAGTCAAAGACGGCGCCCGCGAAGGTTCGCATGTTGTCGTTGGGGCCCGTGAACATGTAGGCGGGGCACGGCCTCTCCTGCAACGACGCTATGCGCCTCATCAGGAAATTGCGGAAGACCGCGTGGCTGGACAGGCCCCCCCGCCGGAGGTAGCTGATCCGGTCCAGCACCCCGTCCAGCTCCCTCCCGGCTCGTGGGCGCGCCCCCCAGTTCCTCTGGTTCACCGGGATCCCCGTCGGCAGGGAGAGGCGGGGGTGGTCGCCCAAGCTGGTGTAGAACCAGAACGCCCTCCAGTTCTCCCACCTGGAGCGGGGGTGGATGTCGATGAAGGGAGTGCCGACCGCCCTGTCGTTCCGCGGCTGGATCGCCACGTACCCCACCGCGCTGGGGGAGCCAGCCCGGCATACCCGGAAGAATTGCTGGAAAAGGTGAAGAGAAGGCCTCACCCCCATGAACATCTCGCAGGTGTGGGCGAATACGGCGAGGTAGAAGACGGCGTTGGGGGTGAGGTGGTGCAGCCGGAGGTCGTAGAACTCCAGGACGTCGAGAAAGAAGCGGGAGAAGGGCGGCACCAGCCCGACCATGGCGAAGGAGACGAAGAACACCATCCTGTGGGGAGGCCGCTCCTCCGGGATGTCGCCGCCGCTGCGCGTGCCATTCGGCAAGAACTTGTTGAAGAGGCTGCGAGCCTCCGCAGTGCGCACCAAGGACTTGGGGAGCACACTCCCCGGCTCCAGAGGTGAATCGCGGGCCATTGCGGGGGTAGATGCGGAAGCACAGAAGGGGAAAGCTGAAGGTGGAAGAAAGGAAACGGAAGGAGCAGGAGGTGCTAGGTAGACGAAGGGCGAATGGCAATGAGAGGAGATGGCAGTGGAAAGCATAGAAACCGATCCCCTCCCATGCGGATCTGGTTTTATAAGCTACCACCGCCCCCTCGGATTCTACGGCATTAAATTCGCCCCACTACCACACGAAGCGCCCCTCGTCTCCGCGCCCTTTCGATTTTTGCATCCCCTTGGATTCCCGCGCCATTCGGATTTTGTGCCGCCTGGGGTTCCGTGCCTGCCAGGCGCACTACGCGGGACGGAGAGTGCTAGGCGGTTTTGAATGGGCCCCCATGCGCGTGGCCCAAACAAACTCGCCCCCCGTCCTAAGAAGAGGCTTGGCCAGGTGCGACATCAATCATCGCGTATCGGCCGCCTGCCATAGCGAAAACGCCCAAATACCCGGGCCCACACGCTCAAGGAAATGGCGTCAACCGCGCCCGAGCCCGACTCGGCCCCGGTCAACGCCGGGGGCTACTGTCGGTGATATGGGCCCGGGGGTATGTCGCGGGCGTGGCATTTAAGAAAAAGGAAGGTGCCCCTGTCCATCAAGGAGCGCCAAAGTTATGCCAAGGCTAGGCAAGTCTCGGCCACGGGCGGCCACGTGGCCGCCAGAAGGTTGGCCGGAGGCTGCCGGAGGCCATCATACTCCCAAACGACGGGGTCCGGATCTCCTCACTGACGAAGGAACCGGGATCACCCGGACCCCTATTCTCCATCCCGCACCTCTCAGAGAGAGGGGCGAATCCAACTATCAACCAACTCATTTAATGCTCAAATAGAGGAAAGCTGAGCGCCTGCCCCGCCGCATTCAATGCGATGTGAGGCGCGGCTGTCAGTTGCTCCCATCATCATCCCTTTTTGCCTATCACGAGGCAAAAGGGGCTAAAAGTCCTTGACTACGACCGTGGTATGGCCGCGCGCCCATTCCGTGCGCGCCCCCCTCGTGTCCTGTCCAGTCGCATTTACTGCATTGGGCGGCTACGTGGAAAAGAGAGTGCGAGCGGAATAGGCGCTGTGCCAGTGCCTACCCGCGAAATGGGTCTCTGGTCAGTGGGTCCCGTTGGGCCGGTAGGCAAACCATCATCACGTCAGCAGCATGGCCACCACGACGACCACTCTTTTTCCACCTTCCATGACGCGGCAAACAGGGATGAGTAGGAATGGAATGGCTTCTCCGACAAGACAAGGCAAAAACCACTCCCTCACGTGGAGTGAAGTAGGGAAAGGGTAGGACTGCTGTGGTATTCCTTTGTTCTATAAAAGGAGACCTAAGTCCTTCAAAAAGAGAGTTCCGATCCGAGAAAAGAGTTTTCGCTCCAGATTCACGTTCTGAAAAATAGGTTGAGTCCCTCCAACTAGCCTGCAGGAATCTCCCATCCATCACAAAGTCTAAGGGAGAGGAACACCCTCATTGTTCTTGGCAACCTGCCCCATATGCTACACACACAGGAGTAGGGTATTACACCGCGCTGGTGGCCCGAACCTGTATAAATTCCCGCCTCATCTGTATTATTTCATCTTTTATACGAGTTTGAGCCAGGATACATCGCTCCTCGTGCCGAATAAAAAGGGGTCCCCAGGATCCCTGCGTGTTGATCTACGACATCGACATTACTAATACCAGTGAGACTATGACCTTTTCTCGGAAATTTTCATTTATAAAGTTTTGGGCTGAATCGTAGGATTTGGGTGGGTGTTGTATTCTCACTTCTCTGTCCCTTTCGAACGCCGGGATGTAAGCTCTCCAATGCACCAATCCAAAGTAGGTGGCAGCAACACATAGGTCGCCCAAACAAAAAAATCTGGCATCATTGTATTGGACTAAATAAATCTGAGCCATGCAGCCAACGAAACCCTTCAAGAATTCTCAGTTGTCTGTTCCATCTAGAAGTTGGTGATCAGACCTCACAACTTATAAATAACTGTCGTTAATCATGTTGTCAAGACTAAATAATAAACGCTGATAATTTTGACGAGGCACATGCTGTTCTGGTGGCCGTGGACCGCAGGATCCAAACACAACAATCCATCACTAGATATCGAATATCTTTAAGGTTCGGTTTGTGATAGCTTTTTCATGAATTATTAACGAGGATTGTTTATTTATTAACATGATAAATCAATATTTTGAAAAATAGATTTTACAAATAGCTTAGAATGGGTGGTTTTATGAATGCAGCAGAAGAAATTTTTTTTGAGAAATCGTATTTTTAGATACAGGGAGCAAGTAATGCATGCAAAAAGGGAAATCTGAAAAGAACATAGCATAGTCAATGTCATGATAAGATAATATGATTGGCAATGCAGCGAGCAAGAAGCAAGTGGGCAAATATGGTCAGTTCTGCTGCAGAGGCTAGCATTCCTGTCCATATTGTTCCTGGGTGTGTCGTTTGCAGTTACACTCCAATATGAAAAAGCATCTCATTCTCGTCATCTCATGTTTACCCAAGAAAGCTCCATTTTTCCGCCCGAAATATCACTGACAAATCAACAGGTAGCAGTCAAGTGATAGTTTTTCCACAAGCAAAACGAGCACTTGACACAGAGCCACAGATATAGACAGATCCTTCTAAGCACAAAGAGTTCTTCAGGCTAGCTCGCACCAACACTCTAGAATACTTTAATCAAACTGAACAGTACAACCAATGCGTTGGAAATTTGGAACCGGCCCCATGATAGGAGAAAGCCGGCTTTCAAGGTACATAATAACATAACATGCCGTCCACTTCACATTAATCAAAAGCAAAAAAAAAACAAATAAATTGGTAGCAGCAGCAGAAGTATTCTCCCCCCTTGCACAATGACAAATAAATAAACCAACAACAACACACACAAAAAAAATTCAGAACTCACACCTTTTTCTTGTCCAACTCCAACACATCGTATGATATGGTAGCAGTTGCTGTGACAGTTGAGCGCACGTACGGGTTGGTTGCCGGGTCGTTTACCGGACCAAGTTACACATTCCCGGCCGGCTCCTGCACCAGAGAGGCTGGATGGGCTCCGAGCGGACCCCTCGCCCCACCATCCGGTGCCGCCAGTCGGTGAGCCGGTCGGTCGCCTCGGCGTAGCGCTTCCGGCCGGTGGCGCCGCCGTTGCGGTTGCCCGACCACAGCGCCTCCGCCATCGCCGACGCCCTCGGCCACACCCTGCCGTCGAGCACGACCGCGTCCACCTGCTCCGTCCACATAGCCACCTCGCCGCCGATCACCAGCCTGGCCTCCTCGGCGGTGAGCCCGCCCGCGACGTCGTAGTCGTACACCCGCTGCCACGTCTTGTACGGCCCGCACCACGACCCGCCGCTGGTGTCGTAGTCGCTCCTTGGGTCGTCGTAGACGGAGTTGTTGCCGACGAAGTCGCCGTGGCCACAGTCGAGGTAGTAGAACGACGCCGACGAGACGATGGCCCGGTACCCGGCCTGCACGATCAGCTTCGTGTTGTTGCCGCCGTTGTTCCACGTCTGCAGGATCGTCGTCTCCGGCGGAATCGCCGACGGGGTCACGTTCACCGCCTGGTCCAGCAGCACGTCCTCCCAGTAGACCGCCGTCCGGTTCCTCGACACGATCAGCGGGTGCGCCGCGCCGACGAACTTCTCGAGGAGCTGACTCAGCGTGCCGCCGGTCGCGAGGTAGGCCTGGATGGACGGGTCGGCGTTCCAGCACCCCGGCGTGACCTCGTCGGCGCCGGCGTGGTAGAAGCCGTCCGGGAAGAGGGAGGTGACGTCGTTGATGACGTTGGACATCACCTGGTACGTCTTGGGCTTGAGTGGGTTGAGCTGGCCGGCACCCGGCTCGGCGGCAAGCCGGTTGGGCCAGTCCGACGCGTCGGGCAGCCAGAACTTGCCGGCGCAGGACACCACCTCCGGGTAAGCTCCAGC
Source organism: Oryza australiensis (assembly GCA_019925245.2). Classification (NCBI taxonomy): domain Eukaryota; kingdom Viridiplantae; phylum Streptophyta; class Magnoliopsida; order Poales; family Poaceae; genus Oryza; species Oryza australiensis. Next base: position 1,405,490 of record JAIFGZ020000393.1, on the reverse strand, counting down.
CCACGACGCCGTGTGGCCTGAAGCGATTAGTGATAGATTAATTGGGCCTCGTAATTAAATTGAGATTAACTGGGCCCTATTAGCATTGGGCCTAGAACTTAATTACTTACCAGGTGTGTCGATCTCTGGCACGACGCGGACGCCGCGGCTCATGGCGAAGTCGACGATGAGCTTGACGTCGTCGACGGTGTAGCGCATGCCCTCGCCGTAGGAGCCCTTCTCGGCGAGCGCCGGCTCGGAGGGAAGCTCGAGGGGGAAAGACTGGGAGTCCGTGATGTGCCAGTGGAACACGTTCATCTTGTTGGCCGCCATGGCGTCGATCGTCCGGAGGATGTCGGCGACGGGGAAATACGTCCTCCCGGTGTCCAGCATCAGCCCGCGGTGCGGGTACAGCGGCCGGTCCTCGACGCGCACGCCGGCGGCCACCAGCACCGTCCGCTTCCGCCCGCACCACCACGCCAGCTGTGAGAACGTCTCGAGACCGCGCATGGCGCCCCACGCCGTGGCCGCGGTCACCGTGGCCGCCGCGCCGGTGGGGAGGATCTCCAGCGCGTAGGACTCGTCCACGCCGTGCTGCAGCGGCGCGTGCAGGTCGGACACGGCGAGCGTCAGGTACCCCAGCTCGGCTCCCCTTCCCGCCGCGCCGGCGCCGCCCGCGGTGACGTTCACCGCCGGCGTCACGAGGGGCCGGTACCGCTCGGCGAGAAGCAGCGCGGCGTAGCGCCGCGCCGCCGAAAGGAGGTGTGCGTTCCCGGACGGGGCGACGACGTGGAACGAGCTCGACACACGCACGCCCATGTGGGGCTCCGCCCACGACATGGACGTCGGCTTGGGCCAGACATTGACGGGGAACGGCGCGTCGCCCCACGCCGGCAGCGGCGAGCTCAGCAAGAACGACAGGAGCAGCAGCAACGCAAGAGAGCCGCCGTTCTTGGCCGCCATTGGCGCCTTAGCTTGAGCCGCTAATCTTCGTTGCATCCTCTGATTGGTGCACATATGTACTAGACTGATAAATCCGTTGTTTCGTATATTAAATAAGTTTGAGCTTTTGCATTGTTCCGTGCCTTGCCATGTAATGGAATTACGAAAGGTATTGGATATCATATTGGACGGCCTGCTGCTTATACTACTACAAAGATCCAAATGGCTCTTTCAGGCCTACTTGGCTGTAGCATTCGTCTGTACCGAACTTCAACCTTTTCCGTCCAACAATCTGTTTCTTAGATCTTGGGATTTGGATTGCATGCGTTTCATACGATGCTGGCCTTGTAATTTATGACGACGTTTAGCTTTGCGTGATGGAGCTTTATATATGGTGTAGTATCTATTAATCCGCTCATTGATGCGGGATATTTATGGAATATTTATGTATGAGATATAATTGCAAACTTACAAATATATCAAAAGAATTATTATGTAATGGCAAGAAAATGCATGATTCACATGGTTAAGAATATTATATGTACTTAGCCCTAATAAATAACTACTATATTGAGAAACAAAATATTATGACATTTTTATTTGGTATCTGTTCATACGAATAACATTAACTAAGGACAATTTAGCAGAAATTGATATTGTTTTCTAACGAAGAATGAAACTATACATCATTTGTTTTTTATTACTATCTTGCTAAATTTATTTGGAGAACAGTAAATATTTCTTTTGGTTTGAGATCTTTAAATAGTACTTCTTATATTTCCAAATAATACTTCTCATATATTTCTAAAGATTAACTTGTGGGCATTGACTAAAAAACAAAAGAATATTTTAGTATGAACATATGCTATATGTTAGGCTATATGGCTTAGTAAAAATGACATGTTTTTTTTGAAAAATCCCCAATAAAATCTTATATGTAGGTTCTATTTAGGGGCTTTAGTTTTAGACACAAGTACAAAGGTGTGATGAGGAGAATGACCTAATTAATATATACTGCATGTTGGAATCTAGAGACAACATAACGTAGATATTTGCCAACTTTGGATGGAGATTTGCAAACAGAATTGAATAAATGTTTTTCTCTATTTTGTGTTAGAACTATTAGTTACTATTGTCTAGTCATTTTTTGATTTTTATATGCTCTTTATTAAGTGAATTATGTAATAAGTGGCTGTAGTTTCTTTAAAGAAAAAAATGAGATTCTTTCATTGTATTAAAAAAGAATATTATATGATAATATGACGCTTCAATGTATCCTCGAAGGATGTGAACGAACCGTGACTGTTCACAAAACTAGGAAGGTAGCCATGCATTCGTGCAGGCATGCATTATAATGCATTCGTGCAGGCATGCATTATAATGCATTCGTGCAGGCATGCATTATAGATTGCATTTGAAAAACTTATAAGGACAGAATATCAATCGGTGACACCTATCATGTTTTAAAATACTATTTCTCTATAATTTTTCTTCATCGCTATTGCTAGATAATTCATCGCTATTTGCCTGGCCTGAAAGTATGCTGTTTTTTTCTTACTGTGTGTAGATTATTTGTGTTTAATTGGGTGTGTTCCACCGGATCTGACATCTTAGACCCTAAACTCTAGTTTACCTCTCATACGCGGCTACTCTCACGGTTTCTCCTCCTTAATTGGATGATCCAAAATATGATCCATTGCTTACTGAAGAATTGTTTTCGTCTTTATTCAACGATTATAGCTCAAGATAATTATTTTGTTTAATAGGTTCTATAATTAGTGTTTTCATTTACTGTATTGCAATCCATGGATACCACGGGCAAGGGGGGATTCAAAACGAGACTGCGCTCCAAGCTAAGCTACTCATTCAAATCCAAAACAGTCTTATCATGCTTCGTGGACAACCTTTTCTCTAATTGAGATCATAGTTCATATACCTTAAAAGGGCTACATGGGCTCGCCTCGAACTACAGCCCGGCAACCTAGGCCCTAAATCCGCCCCTATGGATACCATGAAGAGAACAAGTTTAGGCCATATGTTTGATTATCATGGTGGAAAGGAAATTTCCTTGCACAAGATTTCCCATCTATGATTGATCATGTTTTCTTTTCTGCAGAGTTTCCCACAGTTCAAACTCATTTCATTTTCGGGTGAGACTGTGCATAGTGCAGATGGCAGGAGCTCCCGTTGTGGTGCTCAACAGCCTGTGTTTGATTCTCTCCAAATGCACTCAGCCTTCTTAAAATCGTTGACACTAAGTCCCTCCTTAGTGTCTCACTTTTTTAAAATTTCATTTACAGGTGAGCTTATATAGACTTCACCTCTTTGGAATACAAATAATTTTCTGAGCACTGCTGTTGTTGTGCAAGTATGCAGGCCTTGCTGCTAACCCGCTGGGTCACTAGAGGAAGTCCTCTAATTAACCCGCTTCACTGGAGTAGCTCATCCACCACTGCCTCCATAGATGGGCTGCTCCTTATCTCCGTTGGCAGCAGCAACCTGCTGGCTTCTACACGTGTAACATTATAACATAAACCCTCATCTCAATTGAACGGCAACCATCGTCTGTGTCGGGTACAACGTCCTGTCACGACACAAAGGTTAATGATGTGAGAAGTCATCTCTATCAGACAAAAGCCCGTCACTGATGCAGTTATCTTTGTCGGACCTAAACTAAAACTCATCACTGATAGGTTTGACCCAGAAGCCAGGCAATCAAGGGCCTATCACCGATGAAATAATCTCAAACGAGCCCTAATTAATGTTCGTCACGGATGACTAACATCGGTGACGGACTTTAACTTAAACCTGTAACAACGGTGTTATCTGTTACAGGCTTAAGTTAAAGCCCATCACCGATGAGTGTTTTCAAAAAAAATAAATTCTGTTTTTTGGCTAGCCTTGGGTCTTTGCTAGCCATGTCTGTTGAAAAATTAGAGAAACAGAGATATATATTCCCATTTTCAACATCCTTATTCATATATACAATTATTTACAGGAAACCCAATTTAGAACTCACATATGACATTCACATATTTCACACGTCCATTTATATATGCAATTTATTTTTGAAATGGAGGAGAATATATACATGTCCATTAACAGTGTGAGAATACAACCAAAATAAAAGTAATATTATTTCAGATCTATACATGTTCCATTAACAGTGACAAATATACAACCAATATATGGCATGACATTCATTTCAGATTCAATATATGGTATGACATCCATCTCAGATGTATACATGAGGGAGCACGACAGCACATGAGGGAGATGGACTTACCTAGAGCACGGTGGCGCTTGATGGCCAAGCTCGGGGACGACGGCGCTCGGTGGCTAGGCTGGGGGACAGCGGCGCTCGGTGGTGGTGAGGGAGAACGACGGCGCTAGGCTCGGGAGGGCTCGAGGGATGGCGGCGACGGGCTCCGATAGACGACGGCGGCGCTAGGGTTTGCAATGTGAGAACTTAAAAAATTTTCGCGCTCATGTGTAGATCTGAATCGGCGCTCGGGCTAGGTTAAATTATTTTGAAGCATATCCGTGATGGGTTTAAGTTTAAGCTTGATAGAGATGACATCAACTCAATCGGGCCTAAGTAAAAGCCTGTCACTGATGACACTCATCGGTGACGTGCCTAATTGTTATCTCAATCGAGCCTAAGGTTGGAGCCCGTCACTGATAACACTCATCGGTGACAGGCCTAATTGTTATCTTAATCGGGCCTCAGGTTGGTGCCCGTCACGCCCAACAAAGATATCGTAGGTTATCTTTGTCAGACCATGATTTGAGTCCGTCACTGATAGGTATCATCTGTGACGGGCTTGAGTTTATGCACATCTAACATGTATGTACGAGTATATCTTTTTCGGTTTTTTTTAGGCCCGTTTAAGATGATTTCGTTGTGACGGCCCGCAAAACTCAAGCATGTGAAAGACCGTCATAGATGAGGGGATCTGTACTAGTGTAAAGTGGTAATTTGTTGATTTTGATCTGGTGTATGAATATGTGAATTTCTATTAGGCAATTGTGACTCCTAATTATTCTAACACATTCTTTTTATGAGTGGATTCTAATACATCATGTGATCTTGTGTGGCTTCTTATTACGATGGGAGCAAATCAAATGGATGAGATTCGGTTAGTCCTGTAGGATCGAATACCCAAACTAAGCCAACCAGAGGGGGAGGGGTGAATAGTTGGTATCCCCCAAAACCAAACTTTCAGCGGAAATAAAACTTACCCACAAAATTCGATGTAGATCGGTCTGACCGCAGTTGTTGCACCGGTCTGACCGCCTGTATACCTCCGGTCTGACCGACGGTATAGATCCGGTCTGACCACCAGATATTGCTGAAGTCGCTACCCATCGTGCGTCGGTCTGACTGCAGTATTCCAAGCGGTCTGACCGGTGAGATGCTGCCGGTCTAACCGTAGTTAATCCTTCGGTTGGACCGCCACACCCGAGAAAACACACATCAAAGAACTCTTAAAGTAGATTGAAAATATATTACTTCTCTCTATTTTTACAAAGTGCAACAACAACACTCTTCACAAAATTTCGACAAAAACTCAAAACCCTAACTTTCTCGCAACTCAACTCTCTCCTAAAACTCATACCGGGAAGCCACACCTTCCCTCTCTATTTATACACGAGGTAGGCAGCCTAAAGCCACAAATCCAACTCATACAAGAATTCCTAATCCACTAGGAAACCTTCTCGTACAAGAAACGGACTTTACAAACTCCAATTGTAACAAAATTAGACTCTATCCAAAATATAACTCCGCATCCCATACGCACACAATATCTTCATTGTACGCCATATGGAAACTTCACCAACCACGTGCATCAATCTCTAGCCTTAGTATTCCGCATGATCTCTCTCGGACGTCACCTTATCTCCAAGTTGACTTCAACTCTATCACCGGCAATACTCTCCCGAGGCGTAAAGATTACCTACACATGAATTAAACGAAGAAACCATATCCAAGCACAAGCTATCTCCAACTTGACTCATTGTCAGCACACAACAATATTCAAACGCATGGGAACACAAAATAATCATGGATAAGCAAAGAAACTACCCAAAACCGAAACCGACAAGAAATCAATCTGGAATCGGACTGGATCGCTCGGTCAGACCGGCATCACAAGCCCGGTCTGATCGGACCACGCAACACAGTCCACTGTTCACCGTCCGAAAATCCAATCATCTCCAAAACCACATCGCCAATAGTCTCCAATAAACACAGATGCCAATTGTTCATCACTACAGAAGAATCAAACACACTTTGATTTTGCAATCTCTCTCTTGATGAACACATTGGTAAACTAAGTAAAAATGTTTTGTTTTGATGTTTGGAAAATTAAAAATGGTAAAAACCATCGGAGTGCCCAAAAATTCAAAGAAAATTCCTCCCCTTTTTCAAAGAAGAAAATTTGTGAAAAAACTTATACTTTTAACTTTGTTCTCCCTCTTTTGACAATAATTTCATAAAGCATAAGAATTATGTACATTTATAGTCAAGAGCTTAGCATCATACTTATAGCAAGTCATGTCATGTGTTGCAATAATAAGAAGATAAACCTATCAATTATATAGCAAATATGGATTAGAGTATAATCATGAACCAAAGATTGTGCAAGTAAGATTAATAATACAATCAAAATTCATGGATTCAAACGATTTATAATGCAGCATCTTCACAAGCACATAGGTTGAAAAATAAACCCAATCATATATATCTATTGCAATCATTACTATTGTACAAGTAAGATTAATAATACAATCAAAATTCATGGATTCAAACGATTTATAATGCAGCATCTTCACAAGCACATAGGTTGAAAAATAAACCCAATCATATATATCTATTGCAATCATTACTCTTTCTCAAATTAACTTTTTTGCACAAAACAATCAAGAGAATTTTTCTCATATTTATTTGAGCCAAGTTTTGCTCATATTTTTCTTTCAGTTATTCATATTTTTCTCTCAATTATTCCCGGTACGTCCTTGTCGTCAAGACTATTTCCAAGGATTCGGCACCCATTATTTTTGCTCACATCGAATATGTCCTTGTCGTCAAGACTGTTTCCAAGGATTTGACATTCTTTTTTTCTCATAGATAATTTTTATTCCCTTGCACAATGAGCAATTTTTAAAGAAATTTGAGGAATAAGAATTCAACACAACATATATAAAAGCATTTACAATCCAAACTATGCACTAGTATCAACATTGCATATTTTATTAATTCAGGTAGAAAATTAAAGTGTCATGCATCATATCCCTTAAAAGTAAAATCTAAGACTCATAAAAAGACTAGAATACATACACGCTATGCTAGTGACAAATAAACCTTCATAGTATTGCTAGCATGCACATGAAATACTATATGTATCAACAAAGCTGTCTTTTTTAATTTACTTCATTCAAAAATTGCTTGATAAAACCAAGAACACAAAACTCTCCCTCAAATCATGCCAAAAGGGTGAATAATTCCCAACTCTCTATGAAAAAAACAAAGCGAGATGAATCCAATGGTTTAGTGAAAATATCCGCAAAGTTGCAACTTAGTATCCAAGAATTTCAATTCAACATCTCCCTTCTCAACATGATCCCTCAGAAAGTGAAAACGAATATCAATGTGCTTCGTGCGTGAGTGTTGTACATGATTCTTAGCAATTTTAATAGCACTTATATTATCACAATAAAGAGGAACCTTCTCAAAAGTAAGTCCATAATCTTTCAAAGGTTAAATGAGCCAAAGAATCTGAGAACAACAACTAGTAGCAGCAACATATTCTGATTCAGGAGTTGATTGAGCTACACTAGATTGTTTCCTAGAAGACCATGCAATCAATGATGTACCAAGAAAATAACATGGTCCACTAGTACTTTTTCTATCAATTCTACAACCCGCAAAATCAGCATCGAAATAACCACTTAAGCATATAGAAGATAAAGTAGAATACCAAATTCCAAACTTAAGTATATGATTCAAATACCTTATTATTCGCTTGACCGTTTGATGATGTGAGGCACGAGGAGAAGCTTGAAAGCGTGCACACAAACACACAGCAAACTGTATGTCTGGCCTAGAAGCAGTTAAATACAACAAAGATCCAATCACACTTCTATACTCTTTTTGATCCACAACTTCACCATCTTCATCAGGATCCAACACAACAGTAGAACCAATTGGCATAGAAATTGTCTTGCTATTCTCCATCTTGAAATGTCTCAAAAGATCCTTGGTGTACTTCGTTTGATGCACAAACGTACCTTGAGGTGTTTGCTTAATTTGCAATCCCAAAAAGTACGACAACTCACCCATCATGCTCATCTCAAATTCCCTGCGCATAGTCTCAGCAAATTCTACAACCAAAGCGTGAGTTGAACAACCAAAGATGATATCATCTACATTGATCTGAACAAAAAGTTGATTTTCACCATGCTTAAGAACAAAAAGCGTTTTGTCAATCTTTCCCATTTGAAAACCTTTTGCAAGCAAGAAGTTTTTAAGTCTATCATACCATGCTCTAGGTGCTTATTTCAAAACATACAAAGCTTTAGACAATTTAAAAACATGGTTGGGAAAATCAGGATTTTTAAAACCCGGTGGTTGTTTAACATAAACTTCCTCCTGTATATAGTCATAGAGCACTTTTAACATCCATTTGATACAATTTAAAACTTTTTGAAGCAGCAAAAGCTAACAAAAGTCTAATTGCCTCAATCCTAGCAACAGGAGCAAAAGTTTCATCAAAATCCAAACCCTCCACCTGAGTAAAACCTTAAGCAACAAGTTTAGCTTTATTCCTAACAATTAAACCATCTTCATTTTTCTATTTTTGAAAACCCACTTAGTTCCAATAATATTATGTCCTAAAGGTGGTTCAACTAAACTCCAAACTTTGTTTGTTTCAAAATTTTTAAGTTCTTCATGCATGACGTTAATCTATGATTTATCAGTTAATGCATGAGTAACATCTTTGGGTTCAAAAGAAGCAACAAATGCAGAATTTGCACAAACATCATGAGTAGTTACCTTTGATCTTGTCGTCCGCTCACCTATATTACCGATTATTTGTTCCGGCGGATGTCGTCGTTGAATGTGTAAAGGAGCAGCAACTTCAGAAGTTGATTAACATTCTGTTGTTTCTGAAGAGCCACCTTGATCAGCATTGATTGAACCCGAGGTAGACGGTCCCTGCCGGTCTGACTGCGCCTCCTGCCTGTCTGACCGGGCATACTGCTCCGGTCTGACCGAAGGCTGTCGGGCGGTCTGACCGGCCAGGTCTACCTCGTCATCATCGTCGTCACTTTCGTCCTAAAAAATACGACCATCCTCCCCCTAAATCTGTGACAATGTACTTGCAAGTTCTGGTCTAGTACATAGACTAGCCTCATCAAAAGTGACTTCACAAGTCTCAACAATCCATAGCCACGAGAATGTGCGGGGTAACCAAGAAACAATCCATCAGTAGAATGTGCCTCAAATTTATCCAAATTTCCAGATTTCAAGACAAAGTACTTGCAACAAAAAACACGCAAATGTGAAACTTTGGGTTGATGTCTAACACGAAGCTCATAAGGTGTTTTTCCATGTTTGATCTCAAGAAAACACGATTGGAAATATAACATGCAGTGTTAATAGCTTCGGCCCAAAATTTTCTAGGAGTGTGATACTCATCAAGCATTGTTCTAGCCATTTCAACTAAAGAACGAGTTTGCTTTCAACAACACCATTTTGTTGTGGAACACGAGGAGAAGAAAATTGATGTTCAAGACCTTTTCGTTGCAAAATTATTCAAAAGAAGTATTCTTAAATTAGCCTCCATTATCACTTCTAGTTCTTTTCAAAGAACCGGGAATTTCACAATTCAATCTAAGATACAAACTTCGAAAGTATCCAAAAGCCTCATCCTTAGTTGCCATAAAGAACACCCAATAATATCGAGAAAAATCGTCAACAACAACCAATACATACCACTTTCCTCCAACGGATTGCACTCTAGCTGGACCAACAGTGTCCATATGTAAAAGCTGTCCCGGTGTATCCGTCATCACAGAAATAATAGGAGTATGTGAAGAAGCAACCATCTTACCATGACAACACGATGTACAAACCAAATCAAGATCTTTCTTAAGTTTTGGCAAACCACGAACAAGATCCAAACCACTAAGCCTAGTGAGATGATCAAAACCAACGTGTCTAGTCTATGATGCCAAAACATCACATCTTTGTTGAATTTTGCAACCAAACACGTTACAACAGGCGAAACAGGATTATCAAAATCAGCTTTAAACACTTTTCCATAGCGAGAAATATTCAACACAAAATCACCACAAGAATCAAATATTTTACTTTCAGTTTTCTTAAAGTGAACCTCAAAATTCTCATTAACAATTTGTGAAACTGAAAGCAAATTATACTTTAAATCCTCAACCAAAGCTACTTCTTTCAATTCAAACTTGTCACTTACCTTGACAGATCCTGTAGCAAGAACGACACTTATAGAAGCATCACCAAAGATAATAGATTTAGTCTTGGATGCCATCTTGAGGAAGGAGAACTAATTTTTATCACCGTCATGTGCCACGAACAACCAGAATCCACAATCCACACGTTCTCCTTCCTTGCCACCAAAGCCTACACACAAGAGGATGTCGAAGCCTCAGTACTGGGGTTAGATAAAAGAAATTTAGGTATCCAGTACTGAGACGCACGACCAGTAGATCCAATAGGCATATATCCACGTGCAAAAACAGTTTTAGAATTTTCAGAAAAATTCCTTTGAGATCGGTCTGACCGATGCAGTACTGTCGGTCTGATCGCTGTGGTATGGCCGGTTTGATCGCTTGCTAGGGCCGGTCTGACCGAGACTGTATTGCCGGTCTGACAGCTTGCCAGCGCCGGTCTGACTGAGAGACCCATTGCGGTTTGACCGGTCTTCCCGAGGAAAACCAGATTTTTGCCACTTTAATTTTTCAAAAACAACTTCTCTTTCGTTTTTCGTTTACGTGCTAATCTGAAACAAAAACCAACAAGATGACCATCTTTACCACAAAAGGAACAAGTATATACTTATCCCTAGTAGTTGATGATTTTGAAATATTAGTTTTAGTTTCTTTTAATATGACAGAAAGAGAGGGCATAATTCCAACAGATTTAAAAACTGTTTTCACATCATTATGTTTTGTCAAAATTTTTCACCATGTTCAGTCATATTCAAAACATCGGGTGGATTTTTGGTGAAATAATCATGAGCATCAAAACCTATACCCCTATTGTAGCTAGTCACTTTAGATTGATCTAAAATCATGTTAAGTTGTTTCTTACCATCAGAAAATCTTTACAAAAAACTTTTAAAATAAGAAACCTGTTTTTCCAAATTTGCATAATTTTCACAATCAACCATGACACATTTGTTTTTACGACATTTGGAGCAAGAACATACTTCATCTTGTTTAACAATTTCTTCCATATGCTTAACACGAGCTAAAGCATCCTTAGTTTCATCTCATTAGCATCACATGTTAAACAAGGTTTGGTATCCAAATCATGTGAACTATTGATATCTCTAATTTTTAAAATTTCAAGCATTAAAACCTCACAATTTTTGCACTCATCATCATTAGGAATAAGAGATTTTAATCTAGCAATTTCAGCATTTAGAGATTCAATTATAAATTCTTGTTTTTTTATATATCTTTTCACACTTTTTATTTTTTGCACTTAAAACAAAAATAGCTTCCTCAAGAGAACTCACCTCATTGTCCTCATTTTCAGAATCTGATTCACCACGTGTCATGAAACAAACACCGGAGATGTTCTTGTCCTTCTTTTCATCGCTATCAGAATCTATGTCGCTCAATGGCTCAAAGGCGGCATAGACTTTACTCAGCACCTTCCTCACCACCTCCTTGGATTTCTTTCCTTTGAGCTTGTCATCCTTGATCTTCTCTCCACCTTTGTCTTCCTTCTTGCCTCTCCCAATCTTAGGACAATCGGAACGAATGTGATCTAAAGCACCACATTCAAAGCAACGAGCTGGTCCACCTCTTTTCCTGTACCTGACTTTATTCATAGCTCGAGAAATTTTGTTAGCGGCCAAAGCCAAGTCCTCCTCCTCGAATTGTTCGAGTTGCTCATCGGACATGGCATTAATCAAAGCAAGAGCAGTGTGAGATGATGAAGAAGCAACAACATCCAAATAAGTTGAAGAAGAAACCAAGGCACTCGACTTAGAATTAATTTTTCGAGAAAGAATATTCATCTAATGAGTTTTGAGTTTTGTGTAAAGTGAATCTAAAATCAGAGTAGACATATCATCAGACTCTTGAATAGAGGTAACTTTTATCTCCCAAATAGACATATCAAGACCATTCAAAAGTGGCGAGAAACCTCAGATTGTGGATAATTTGTATCATAAGCACAATCAACAGATCTAAGATTACTTAAAATTTTGTTACTACCAAGATAATCGTCCAAAGTTTTTGCAGATTTCATCTCAAATTTTATGTACTCCTTTTTGAAAAGATCTCGACGAA